>JAHREC010000011.1:4014393-5352524 GCA_020081605.1 Albifimbria verrucaria | reverse complement strand
CTAACCCTAACCCTAACCCTAACCCTAACCCTAACCCTAACCCTAACTCCTAACCCTAACTCCTAACCCTAACCCTAACCCTAACCCTAACCCTAACCCTAATTTCCGTTGGGTTAGGGCTAAGGCTACGGGTAGGGTTACGCGTAGGGTTAAGGCCAAGATTAGGCCTGCAGTTTCACCCTTTCTACTCTCTTCACGCTACTTTTCCGCTTTTTGCCGTTTAGTAGCCGCCTTTAACTGTCTGTTGTTTGCTTCTCGCCCTTGTAAGAAGTCGTAGGCTTCGGCCTTCTTAAACGACCAGCAACAAGGGACCGCCAGAGGGTAACGAGTGGAGACCGAAAAGCAAAGACGCAAACAGTCGGTTACTTGTAAGCGCGTAGTGGAGACCACCCAGGTAGGAAAGATCAGGTAGCCTTAAGGTTCTAGGCTTCAAACAAGTGGAAACCAGTGACTAGCAAAGTAGTAACCAGCAGAGGCCGAGAGTGCTTAGTAAAGACCCTGAAGCAAAAAGCAGACGGCAGATGGCCAACCACACCTGGCGGACAGTAGCAACTTAGAAAGAGCAAACGGAAAAGAAAGCTAAGCAGGTTGCAGGCGACGACAACAGACAACCGATCTAGAACAGAAAGGACTGGTGGGAAAAGGTTAACAGGCTAAAGCGGGAGGTAAAGAACAAAGAGCAGAGAACAGAGCAGAGAACAGAGCAGAGAACAGAGCAGAGAACAGAGCAGAGAACAGAGCAGAGAACAGAGCAGAGAACAGAGCAGAGAACAGAGCAGAGAACAGAGCAGAGAACAGAAGATAGACAAGAAAGAGTAGAAAACAGCGACTAGATAGCGAGAACAAACAGGCACCAACAAGCAACTGGGAGAAGCGCTTAGACAAGCTAGGCAGCGTGACACTAGGAGACTCAACCGCAGACAACAGACAACAGACAACAGACAGCAAAAAGTAGCTTGTGAAAAACTTCCTACAACTTCCTACAACTCCTCCTTCCTCAGTGATTAGAGAACTTAACCCACCTTCTCTTAAACTCTTCGTCTTTTCAGTCTAACAAGAACCTTAGCTAGTAACCCTGGCCCACCTCGGCCTTCAACCCTGTTCTTTGTACCCTTAACCAAACTTCTTCTGCAGACCCTAGGGCCAAAGATCCTCAAGGTCAGGGTTAGGGTTAGGGTCAGGGTCAGAAATTTACCTACCCTATATGCTTGGTCTGCTCGCTTCTATCAACCTTTTCACTCATAACTAGCACTTACCGATAGCTGTTAGAATACTATTTCACCCTATGCCTTGTATACCTGCCATTTTAATCCAGAGTAACCTTAATAGCTGCTCTTTCCTCACGCTTTAAGGTTGGCGGTTAGCGGTTCGACAACGTAGCGGTTAGCGCTGGCCATAGGACCATGACTAATCTGCCGATAACCCTGATCCTGCAAATCGGCCACCGGACGTTAAGTTGATCCATCCCACGTTTTCCTGCCTAACGCCAGCACAGGTTATCCTGCTGTATCCTCCTACGAACCAACAGCCTGTTGGTTATCACCCCCAAAGCCCCTGTTGAGGCTGTGTAACCTAAGCCGCAGGACGTCAATCCATAGATCGCTATAAATTAATGCATCAGCCCCTTTACCAACTTTCTCATCATGCCGCCCGTTGGCTCCCATCCGAATAGCACCTTCGGCCTAATCAGCTTAAACATAATGCTCAAGAGTTCACTTCACTATAGAAACCATTAAAATTATATTCTTTTATATATCCATCGTCAATTCATAGAATGGCGTCAAAACATGCCCACTCTACAGAGACAAGTGAGTCTTAGTGCCCTAATTGGTCCCATTCGCCTGGGAAGTAGCTGATCAGTACCCTAGACCTTGACGCTCGAACTCAATCTGACGAGTGTTTGGGGCTTCCCACCCGGGCTCAAGCTATTCGGTGCTGGAGCTCAATTATATTCATGCAGGGGATGAATATCTGGAAGGCCTATCCTATCTACCTAAATTATATGGTCGTGGGCTGGGGCGGCCTGAGTCTTTTGAAGCAGGCCGTCTTTTATTAGGTGCCTTAGGGATTTGTATCTTTGTCGCTGTGCCTATTATATTTCTATGTCAAAGGTAATAGCTATAGTTATCCTCTCTTCGGCTTATGCTATATTGATTATGAAGATATTTATCGAGATGGAACCTGGTGCCCCCATTCATCGCCGACCATACATTGCTCGTGATATTTCAGGTTGAACCCATAAGTAATCCACCCTATGATTGATTCCTGCTCCTTTGAGGGCCCGAACGCAGCAATAGCTCCTTGGGCCATAATTAAACGATTATAGTAATCCAGTATATTCCACTGAAACCCTTTGTAGTCGCTGTTCTCGCTAGGGATCTCGATAGAACAAGCTACTTCATCGTACAACCACCTTAAGTTCTTATAGCTAAACTCCGGCAGATCGTTAATCTCGCTGTTCATCATCGCCTTGGCATCCAGGCCGCCACTGTCGAAGTATTGCTGATTATATATCTTCTCAACCCCGTCACGGCTCTGAAGGCGTCTCTCGTTAAGTTTTGTTCGTGGTCCAGGGCCGTAGCCTAATTTAACACGTCTTTCCATAGTGATTGGATCGATATCCATGATTGCGATATGGAGGTCTTGACTGCCATGTTGAAGTGCAAAGACTGGGTGTTGCTTCTCTTGTCGCTTCGAGAGTGGGTTAAGCTTTGGTTCGTTCCACATGCCAATATGCCGAACTTCATGGCCAAGTTGCTGCGTTAAAATATCCTCCATTCGACGATGGAGTTTAACGGATCGCGGGAATTCATTGGGGTTCCTTACATTGGGCCCAAGGTTCCAATCATGCATCTCCACGAGCTCGCCAAGTAATTCGCCTGCCGTTACCCTAGCTTTTGTATCAAGGCTTTTGGCAAGGGCGATCGACATCTCGCCATAACCCCTTCTTAGGGCTAGAGCTGCCAGAACCGTGAATACTGCACCCTTAATGCATGAGTACCTATTCTGCTCGACATCTTCGGACTTAGCGTATGCCCGACAAGATGTAACGAGTTCCCAAAGTCCAAAGCCCATGCCTGGGGTTCCGGCCACCACTTCAATGTTGATTGGCCATGCAATTCCAAAATCGAATCGACTTCGTGGCCGATTCTGAACGGAGAGAGTGGTATTTGACTCCAATATATCTATATTACTATATATTAACAGGGTCCCTCACGAATGCCAGTTTAACAAGACATACCAATAGCTGCACCCTTACTCGTACCTATTTTCGCCACATTTCCTCTGAGGAAATGGACTTATATGTAGTGCCATTAGACAGGGGTTGAAGAATAGAAGCAAGAGTATAATCTGGCACAAGGGCCCAGCATAAGATAATAATCGATACTCTCATAATGCAATAGTAAGAAAGGCTGGTTAATATTGCAGGATTTCTAGCGTTCTTATATCGTGGAGTCGAATATTATATTATTATATTATAATGGCGGAAATACAGTCCCCTTTTAAGCTATTAATTATCTGTTAGTTTATTGCTAACCTTACTCCATCCAGAACCAAACGCTTATCAGCTTATTCTTTTCCCCTTTTTAGCATCTTTGTTGGTGGCTTGTGGCTTCTCCGTCTTGAGTTGGCCGCAGACCCCCATATACAAGTCATGCGGTGAATGATTCGTATGATGATGGGGTCTGGAACATATAAATAGTATCCAGAAGCTTGTGGGATATGCGGTTAGAATAAGGTCCGCTGTCAGCGTGTGCGAGAAGCATCGGTTTTATGATACGCAGCTCCGTGTACGAGATATGATTGCTCCGACATGCCCCCAATTCCTGGGGCTTGTCTGGATCATGAGGCTGAGAAGCGTGGGTTTGTTGGTAAGCATATGTTACAGGATTCCAAACAGCGCAAGATACGCTCTAACACCCCTGTAGTAATCAGGGCGCAGCAAGCCACCGAACAAAAACGGCGATTTACAGTCTGGTGTTTTCTAACCAACGAACAATTCTCCCATCAGTATTAAGAATTCATAAATAGCAGCCATACTTTATAATATATATTTAAATATGTAAGCTCTACGATTCTGAATATTTCTATGAACTTTAAATCTTAATCTTTTCTTTAGGCTACCTATATTCATCTCTTGTGAATAGTTGAAAATCACAAACATGCATCTATCTTTAAAATATATACTTTCTCTTGCCTTTATCCCGTTGAGTCTCCTAGGCGCTATTGCCACACCGATAACTCAAACTGGCGAAGTCCATGGTCATCTTAACCAGCGCACCCCAGTCTGGAATTGGCCTCGTTGCACTTTTGCAGAGGAAGGGCAATGTACTCTCTATATGGCAACGGGGAAACCATATCCAACCTTCACACAATATCGCACGTTTGCACTTTTCGATCATAAATGCAAACTCACATCCCTTTATTATACAGACATAAAGGAGAAGATTGTCAATCTCAAAGGCCATCTACCAGGTGGCATAAGAATCGCAGTCGACGATCAAATGCAACCGGAAGGTGCTATATCTTATCGTTTAGTAGATACTCCTCTTGGTAGTGGCTTGGAGTGCCATGATTGGGGGAGTATGTGGATGGCATCGGCTGCAGGAGACATTTCCCTGTTAAGCAACATTTTCTATTAGCTACGATAGCCTGATATACATTGGTTGTGTTTAGTGAAAAGAAAGCAGCATTAAGTCGGCCCTAGAGTATATAAACCCAACCTAACCTTAACCCCCAGCCGCTTAAGTGTTTGCTACCTCCCAAGAATGGAAAGTGCTGAAGAAACTTAACATTAATACAATAAAAAGCGAGCTTAGCTCTTGTCAATTAAACGGCAGGATTACCTAAGCCCCATGCCCCACTGTATATAATCTAGTGGGTGACAGTACTATTATATTATTTTTTTCTGGTAAAGCCGATCCATACGGATTCCATGTATAGCCTTGTCTAACTCCTGGGCTGCTGTTGCCGTAGATATTTTAATGCTTTCTTCGATATCCGCCTTTATAACCGCTTCCTCCTTTTCTAACTTGATCTTCTGCGCTGCGATACCCTTGAGGTCTTCAAGTCCCTGCAGGAAGCAAATTTCCACCTCATCATGCAACCTCACCAGGCATCGTTCCCCACTTTGATACAGCGATACTAGAGAAGGAACATAACCATTTTGTCCGAGTAGGGTTAGAAGTCGATGGCTCTGTTTTAACAGACGCCTCATTTCACCCGCGTCGACTTCCTCACGCTCCGCTGATATTTTTTTGTATGGTGTTCATTGCCTGTATTAGATCCTCGAAGTCTTCGTCGCTTATCCATCTGGGGAAACGGTATCGATGCTCTTTCCATAGAACCGCCCACGATTCAAGATTAGCCGACGCTGCGCAATCCCATCCGCGCTCCTTTAGCGTATCTGCCAACACTGCTTTGGCGTATAAAAGCATGCTTCTTCCATCATACATCGCACAGTTCCGAAAAACTCATACTGTAAGCGGAATGGTAGGAAGGCTCGACCTAGGAAATTTCTTTCATGGCCCACTGGCACTGGCTTTGGTTAGGTCTTCAAACGACGAGCTCTCATATACAGACCCATACCTTCACCCCGTGCCATCGACGCAGCCATACTCGCTATACGGTCTTCGTTCTGATCGATGCCGTTCGCAGTTCTATCGTCGCTTGCTCCGTGACCCTTCATCGTGTCCTTTGGGAGGCTGAGCCCCCTCCTCGCGAGGCGAAACGGGCTCTTCTCGCTCGTGCGTTTCTTCGTAGGACGTATTAGATGCGATTTCCATGTTTGCTCCCTGTTCTGCGAATGTCCTTGCCGCTTCTGCCGCCTTCTGAGCTGCCGTCCTCTTCTTCTTCGCCATTGCTGTAATGGTTCGCTATCCGGTTCTTGGTGGCGAGGATGATGTTCGCTACTTTCTCGAGGGAGAGGAAAAGAAGGGAGAGAAGGAAGAAGTCGATGCATATGAGACATGCGAAATCGCGGTCCGGAATATATATAAACCACCGGACCACAAACATACAGTGCCCTTGAAGTCAGACTCTACGACAGACCGTCGTGCAAGCTTCGAATACGCTTCCTCAATGCAGCAGACAACTAAGATGCCTCTTCTAACGCGCTATTTGTCAACGCGTCTGCTTGCTCATTGTGCTCTCGCGCTACATGCCAAAACAAAACCTCCACACCGACTTTACGAAGCGTATCAATCCACTTATCTAATTCCTTGAAAAGGTCCGAGTTACGAACTATTTTCTGCTTTGCTGTCCAATAAACCCCGTCTTTTCATACCCACCGGTTCGGAACCCAGTCCGTGATCCCGTCTACCACATATGCTGAATCTGCTTTGATCACTACTAGATCCAGCCTCTTACCCCAAACCGTTCTTTTTGTATATCGCATGGGCCACTTGAAGCGCAATAATGGCAGCCTGAAGTTCTGCCACCTGATTCGTCGTGCGAACACTCTCGATAATGACGCTTTATTGTATTCGAGTATTCCCGACAAACACACCTGCAGCCATTCTGGCTGTTGGTGTTCCATTGTACCGGCACACACCATCGACGGCAATGACTATGCAATCTAGATGCATTTCCCATCTGTGTAAGGGGTTTCACATCACAATTTCAAACGCTGCTTATACCATGCATTTATATATTGAGCTTCAGTGACTAGACCTCAACACCACTTTAACCTTTGTCCCATCGTTTGGTTTTCCAGAGGCTGCATAAAGGAGGAGGGATATGCGGCGTGGTATGGTTTGACCATTCATAAAGCAGTAACCCAATCGTTCGCCAAGGCGTCAGACAGCCTCGTTAAATTCCGGGTTGTACAAATGAAGCTGCTGCGTGAGGGTGGGGGTTTGTAGGGTTCGTGGCCACCAAGCCAATGAGTGGTGGCCTATGGGCTGTGAACCAACCTTATTTAAAAGCATTGGTGGGAAGCAAACCCGGGAATTCGGACTGGCGAGGGTCACTACGTGAGTTCCTTTTATTCTAGCTGGCACAGTCGGACCTTTGTGTGATGTCGGCGTCCTATTGCAGGGCCAACCGCATACACAATCGTTCTTGGTATGGAACCCCGTGGGCACCCTATTGGTTGCGACCGCATCGTCCGGGTACTCACCCAGGCACATTTACAGGGTAGCGGGGAGCCAACTGCATAAGAGAACGAAACGATGAGATAACGACCCAACAGTAAATTGTCAAATATTCCTAGGACCTCCCGGCTCTTGCATGGGCTCGGTTAGGATTCCTGGATATGGATACCAACAGCATATAGGATCATCGTAGGCGAGGGCTTTCGGGCTAGTCGAGACAGCCACCTCCCGCTCTTTCCGCTCTTCCAGGCCGGGGTTCAATGGGATAAAGGCACAGTACACTGTTCCGCGTAAAACTATAAAGAGGTGGCCGATTTCCCTCCTTCCAATCTCCAGCCCGACTCATCTCCTTAGCCCTCACCTGACCATCCGACCATCCAATCATCCAATCGTCCGCACCCTTTGCCAACATGCTCTTCCTTCCCTTATCCTTGGCCTTGCCGCCAGTGTCAACGCAATCGACCTCTACCTCGGTTGGAGGGGCGGCAGCAACTACGTTGCTTGCCGTAACATAAACCCCAACGTCTGCTGCTCCACTGCTGCAGGAGGGAGCCCTTCAACAGCCTTGACTTCAGAGAGATCCCCAGGAACTGGAACATCCAGTGCCGTGGCCACAGAGGCCCCCAGTGTGGCTCGCTGGCCGAGGTCAAGCAGAGCAACGGCGCTACCGCAGTTAGCCTGTTCAACTCTGACTTTGGTGGCTCTGGCTATGGCTTCGTCTCTAAGCGCTCCACGGACGATGCTGTTGTTGAGACCGTAAGGCCATCTCTCTTGGTCTTTGGAGACGGGGCTCAATATGATCTTTCCGAATTGACTGAATCTTCCTATGATGAAATGGTATGTGCCTCTTACGTCCCATAGGCTTGAACCATAAGTGCTTTTGCTAATGACCATGGTAGTTAGTACCAGCTTTTCCGCTACCATCCTCCGAGTCATAACATGGCATCCTCCCTCGCTTAACCCCTCGCTTGACCCCTCGCGCTTCCAAAGAGTCTACCTGCTAATGTTCGTATTCTTCGTCTACAGTCTCCGAATCGCAGCTTCGAACGGTTCCTCCGACGATGTTCCCGCCAAATTCGACACATCCAGGATCGAGTAAAGGTTCGATATGGTGGCTTGAGCGCTTGGAATATATGCCAGCCTGGTCCGACGTTCCTCTTGCGATCACCTTGACTGCGGAGGGTAACAGGTTGCCTTGCATACTTAGTTAAACATTATAGAACTCTGCTACCTCATTCCCTACAAGTCCCATATCCCTTCCAGTGTGTGACTAAATACAGTAATCTGTGAAGTTGAAAATCCATAGCCCAATTTTTAAGAACAGCAGCTTTCGTTCAGCTCGGCACCCACACAAGCTCAATAATACCATCAAGTGCCTTCATGGGCCTTTTCTTCTCTACCATCCATCGCTCATCATCCTTCTTTCGAACATATACCTGTAACACGGACCCGTCCTCCATGACTTGCGAGTCACGAAGCTCCCAAGCAATCTTCTTACCCGTTTTGAGGAGCGAGGGGCGCTGAGGGCCATACGTGTAGTCGAAGTTCCACACATGCTCCTCGAACAGCGGGCGAAATGTACGCTCCACCTGACTCAGGTCGAAGTCGATCCCATCGGGGTAGTGCGCAATGCTATAACCGTTGGAGATGATGAAGTTGTCCGCAGTAACGAAGCGCTGAAACGGGCAGTCCTCGCCGCACGTATAGGATATCTTGGTGGTATTTAGCGGGTTGGCCGAGTGCCACTTGTCGCCTCTCTTGAAATGATGAATGCTGTACGGCTTAAATCCGCCTTCGTAGAAACCCGATGCGTCTCCTACAAGATCGAGCTGCCAGAGGTCCTTCAGGTGCGTGAGACGTATGTCGGTGTTCTCGTATATGCACTTACGAAGGAGAATGTCTCCCTGAGGACCCCAGCCGGTGTTGGACTGCTTGATCTTGGCCCTCGTCCGGCAAGCGTCAATGCGACTGGAAACGATACCCGCCAAAGGACGGCTGAGGAAGACTCCACCGCCTCCAAAAGCTTGGGAGCCGTGCACCTTCACGGCCGTAACGTCCTCGGATAAGGTGCCGATATATAACAGCCTTGTATGATCATACTGCTTGAACCGCTCGACGAGGCCATTCATCGCCGTGAAGAAGGTGTCGTCATCGCACAAGACCAGCCACTTCCTGTTCGGGGAGTCTTTGTGGGAGTAAAGCATAGGCACCAGGTTGAGGTACCGGACAGCCATCTCCTTCTCTATCCGGCTATCCCACCCGCTCACTTCGGAATCGATACCGGCATCGGCAAGTCGTTGCGCGACCTCCGTAAGCTCCGCATCCGTGACGTCAAGGAGGCGAAGGAGGAGCTTGCCTCCGTTAGACCTGCCTTTGCTGTCGGTTAGCCAGTAGGCCCACTCTTGGATCATCGAAGGGTCGCTGAGGCGCTTGTATGTGGTGGAAATGGCGAATATGAAGTCGGAGAGATCAGCATCGGCCGGGAAAGGCGACTCCGGGACGGAAACCTCCAAGGGTTCGCTGCATTTCTCTTCCTGGTCGTGGCCACTCAGCAGATCCACCACCCGGAAGCCTTCGGCGTCATTACCTGATGACAGGAGGTTCTGCGGTAGCGAAGTATAAGATTGACGCTCGATGGGCTTGCGCGTGAAGCTGATGTAGCGTCTCAAATACTCGACTTGATCGTCCAGCTTGTATCTGTCACTTATCTCACGAAGCCTGTCCGTATCAACATTGCAATTCATAACGTGGCTCGATGACGGCCGTGCGCCATGTGCGCTGGTGTTGATGGGTTTGGCTTGATCACCGCCCGAAAGTTTCGGCTTGACAGCGGATACATCTTTTAAATCAGATGTTTTTAGAAGCAAGTCTGTGGTATACGGTCTCGTTGATGGTAAGTTCCAATATGCTATCAAAAGAACGGCAATAAGCACAACAAGCTTGAGAGCTCTTGAGAAGGAGCTCCGTATGCCCCAGGTTGACTGGATTAATGCCTTCGCTAGGGTGCAGGCCTCGTGGCTTTCGCCGACCAATACACACTATGCGGGGCCTCTAGGCGGCCGATCCACCCTACCATAGCTAGGTAGGACAGTAAGCAAATGCGGTTGGGTAAAGAAGGGTGTCGGTATTCAGGGCATACAAGTAATAGAGTTGCCTACCAAAGTAGGTTAAGGGGCTTAAGGTGTCAATTGAAACGGCGAGGCCGAGGCATTAATGGCTGTTGGTTATGTAAATTTGTGGCAGAACCAACAGCCAAGCAATTTAATATCCTGGCTGGTGGTGGATCCTCGCTTCAGCCTGAGCCACTCAGCACGTGGTGGTGCTGTGGGAAGGAAATGCAATGGCTAGATCCCCTGTCCAACATTTAGATGGATGTGAAGTATACTGACAAATATTATGTATATAACTTAGGGGAAAAGGATGTCTGTAGCATCGCGGCGGAGAATGACCAATGCTGATTGGTCAATTTTATCATGGCTATCCATCACCGACAAATCGCCCGAATTTTAATTCTTTCCTAGCTCACTATCCGGTGACATGTTCCTCGTCCTGTCTTACTTGGTGAATCATGCTATTAAGTAACCTTGTTATTTTTACTATCGATTTCGTACTGAAAACCACCTTCGAAGGGATATGAGCGACGGATCGTCTAGACCTCGCTTTAGGGGCCCTCCGCCCCCAAGTAGGCTGCCCATAAACAAGCCATCAAATGACTTGGATAGGCCTGGAAGCACGAGATATAACCCCATTGTCCTTGACGAGCATAACGATACTGATAATTGTGTGGAGGGTGAAGATGATACTGGAGGGAAACACACGGCCGTGGCAGGCAACAAGGTCAAACAAGGGTAATGCTGGGAGTTACCTCTGGATACTCAACCAATAAGCAATCCGTCTCTCATACCGTGTCTCTGGTTGTTAGGAAGATAATGGTTTTGACACACCAAGGATAATAGCAAAACCAAGATGAGGGTGGAGGAAATGACAGTTAAAGGGATATCGACAATGCTCGTGCAATAAGCAACGGAGGGTTTTGCAATGTATCCAAGAACGCTCTGGATTATATTGTGCAATTAATCCTGGATAATCGATCCACACCGCTCTACCCATATCTGGTCATTGCTCTTGAACACACATGCAATAAACGATTCGGCGTCTTTGAGAAGGCGCGACAGCTCATTGTGCAATGCATCTAAGTCTTTAGCAGGAGCTAGCTTTGACTCGCTATTCCGCGGGCTGTCCCGTTGCTTTTCCACTTGAATCCACCCAATCTCGCGAAGTACCCGGTTACTGACCCCTTATGCTCTGTAACATCGTGTCTTTGTTAGTCGTATCACATCACTGTCCTATGATTCCTGGACTTACCAATTTTCTTAGTCATTTCCGAAATACGAAGGATCGTGCCATGATCCTCAGCGCCCCATGGGAAGTCTTTCGGTTGTAGGAACCAAAGCATCCGCGTCACCATATTCGCTGCCAACAGCGATTGTTCTTTCTGTTTGGTTTTTGGTGCCCCACTAAAACATCGTTCTTTAGGTGCTACTTGGGGTGTGACCGAAGATGAGCTCAGTGTTAAGACCAGCATTAGCATCAGGTCGCACATTTTGGTGCCAAGGATTCCTTGCAGGGTATTGTAAGCTTGCTGGTAATGTTCTAGAATTTTATGGTCGTCATCATTCTTTCCAAAAAGCTTCCGTAGCCTCTCAAAGCCTGCCTGGATCAATGGCGGGACATCCTGGAACGGGATATCGCATTGAAAGTTGATCCGTTGTTTCCTTGGTCGTTTCCGCAAGGTACTTTCGTGTTTAAAGTCAGCCTCAAGTGCTAATCGCTTTGAGCTGCCGGCCCGAGCCGTGAGCACTTCCGTCGAAAGAACCGAACCCGTTAAGCGCACGATCCGCCGATGAGTGAGTCTTTGTCGGTGTCGACCTGGCACCCATTCGACGCCACTCGAATGCATAGCAGCTGCGAGGCCATCTATCCATTGGTCTTTGTGACGACTTCTGGGCGTGTGTGTTGAATGGCGGCCTTTATCGTCGCAAACCAGGTGGAATGGGCTGGCGCGAAGGCGGCGGCAACCATGCTCTCTGATCCCTGTAATGCTTCGACTAGTTCCAGTGCAAAGTCTCGCCTGGTTTTGGTTGGTATATCTCGCAAGGAGCCAGAAGCTCCATCCGGCATGACCAAATCCTGGGGAGGTTCTCTAGTGCCCTGGGCGGGTTCACATGTCAATAAACGAATATCGCCAATATGATCTAGCATGACAGTGAATTTTCATCCTTACCTCCATCGAAACGGGTCGTGACAATCTTCCCAAGCTTTCAGTTCTTGACCTGCTCTGATGGAAGGCTCACCTCGACCACTTCGTATACCCCGGTTCAACTTTCTATGAAACTGAATGGCCATAAAGTTTGACATCTGAGGGATCCATAGCTCTGCTAGCACTTTTTCTAAGAACCGACTGGCCCCCGATATCCCTTGGATGGACTGACCCCTAAGCTCGGAGAACCACAGCTGACTGTGGCGGTTTGCCGCTACGAACGTCCCATAGTGAAATGCAAGCGACGCTACATGCATGAGCATCGGACGGCCATCCTGTAAGAGAGGCCACTGGCCGATGTGTATGACCCCTTCTCCTTCCCTAAAATCAAGCATCGCCGGGTCGATAAAGGGCCATCCTCCGTGTTGTAGACTTTCCATTGTTCCGAGTGATCTAAATACCCGTGATGGAAGTATACGAGGATCGCCTGTCAGACAAAAGTTTCCCAGCCTGTCCAGGGCAGCTACAGCTTCTGACGCTGCGAGCCCCAGACCTCGCGATCCAGCCATGGTAAATCGTCGCTCCATCTCCTCGATGGCTAGCTTAAATGTTCGAGCGAACGCGATAAGAACACCAGGGAAAACCGGAGGGAGAAACCGCCGCAGAATCCACGAATACGATTGCTTCTCCTTTAAGAAATATCGCTTCATCTGGACAATGGGCTGTAACACGGTAGAGAAACTCTTCTGTCCCTTTATGAGCCGTTGGACGTGTACGGTAACCACTTGTTCGAAGCGATATGAGAACTCTTCCGCCTCGATGGCTTTCTCGATAAGCAAGGCTTCTCTCTCAAATGGCTTCGACGCACCGGGGTTCTCCGGTGTCAACCGCCCTCGTATCCGATCTAGAAGTCTTGCTTGCTTGGCTCTAACCTTGGCCGCGGCTTTGGTGTCGACTTCTGGTACCGTCAGTGCTGCCGTTGCTGAGCCTTGACTTGCGAGAAGGGCATCGGCGCGATGGCGGTACACGGACTTTAGCGCGCAGTATCCTTGAAACTCGCCGAAGGATACAACATCAGCACCCTGGTTCGAAAAACTCATGTTGTCCTCTATAATGGCCAGGAGATTGTTCTTGAGGAAGGCGGGCGGCTTTGGTGATGAAAAATTGCCATATGCCGAGTGGAAGCCCAGCGGATAAAAGGTATAGTCTCGAGAGCTAGCATATTCCCGAGCCAAACAGTTCCTGTCTGCGAGAAGACAAAAGACCTGGTCTTGGTCCTGGTCTTGACCTCCGCCGGTGGTGCAGTGCAAGTTTGTAGCAACGGCATAGGATATACTCGTCAAGTGATCTAAATTGTATTTGTGCTCTAACTCCGTACGAAGTTGGAGCAATCCGGGGCTGAAGTGTTCATCTTGCGATTCCAGCGGGCTCCTGGATGTTGCGCCATTCGCGGCACCTGCAATCTGCTCATTTGGGCCTTGTACGAAGAGACTTGAGTTATCACGACTGCTTGGCTCAACTGCTTGCTCTTCCTCCGAATCAACTTCGCTTTCTTCTTCCATATCGCCCTGGTATCTTCGCTCCTCGTCGCTATCCTCATCTTCTTCTTCGTCGTCGTCGTCTTCGTCATCATCATCCGGTCGTATGCGAGTTTCCCGCGGGAGATTTTGACTCCTTCGGTCACTTCCATCTCTATGTTGGCGCCGTAGTCGTATGCATGAAAAGCAGGAAGGTTGTCGGACCAGAACGTTTCGTGGGCATACATTTCAACGAAACTGGCCCATCCGTCCATGAAAATTCCTGGAACATGGTCCACTTATTGTACGTTATCTGTTGAGACGATCTACCGCCCAGCTTCCATGCTGCCTCAATTCCTTCGCCAAGCAGTTCGCCACTCGTGAAGACTGATTTGATATAGGACGCGAGCGCTTCGGCATGGTGTTTGACCATGCCGGTCCCATGCTTGGCTGCGTCACGACGTTTGCGATTGCCGTTCCCGGGTCGTGTGGGTGCATAACGATAAACCACTGCTCTCGCGTCGCGGCCACCGCAACACGAAAAGTTCGGTTTGTCAGGTCGAACGATATATTACTGCCTCGTTTCACGCTGTAAGGTGCTTGCCAATGCTGGAAGGAAATTGTCACGTTATCGAAGAATCGATCGCTACGCCGACTGATCGGCTGCAATGGGGCTCCTCGATGCAAATGAAGTCGAGGTAGAATATTGATAGTAGTTGTCTTTGTCGCTGGCGGGTCGCGAGCCGGCTTTTCGGCTACCATAATCCATGGTGAATGGTCGTTGAAGTATCGAGATCGCTTCAGCACCTTTGAATTCAGGCGCCCTGGTTTTCGCTATGAATTCATCACCTGAGTATATGCGGCATGTCAGTGTTGTCCCTCTAAATTGGTGGACGGCTCTTTTCCTTACATTTGTAGTGGTAGGTACCTCTTGAGCGATCAATCCTCCATGTGCGTGATTCACGCTCCGCTGTCGCAGATCCATCCTCAGAGCCCACCGCGGACTCCCTTAAATAGTCATCATCCGCGCTGTCGTGCGATGGGTATGCACTCTGCTCGTGGTCATCATCCTCAAGCTCTGGATTGCCACTACCCGACACAAAACTGGCTCCTCCTGGTCAAGAGAACCATCGAGTATGACGCTGTTGGTTTCGAGTTCCCGTGTACTCATGGTGTTGGGTGGGTATTTGCTTGATGGTGGTATTATTTTAAGGTAACTCACAGAGACTGACCCTAACCCAAGACTTGACGACTACGCAAATCTCGCTACGCCCGGGGCGAAAGGTGTCTCCTACGTGTCAAGCATATCGGCTTAGTAAAGAACGCGACCATAAATGAATGAATAGCATTGGCAGTTCCTTTCCTTTTCTTTTTGGCAAAGCAAAATTTAATTGAACCATGTTGACCTAGCTACACATCCGATTCGTCCACCAGCACTTGACGTGGCGTGTTTCCTGCTGCCCGTCCCAATGCAAGCCAGCTATTAGCCTCAATGACGAGATGGAAATCGTGTTCTACCACATTGTATAGGGTAAAGGGTCAAATGTATGAAAGGAGGATTAAGACGCAGCTAATCGGCCTCTCCAACCTGACTTCCTCGCCGGCATGGGACTAAACGGCAGCGGATTTCGGGAGCTACTAGGTTCGCTCTGGCTTGAGCCTACATCCGTTTGCGTTGGTTTTGGCTGCCGTCGACGCGCATCCTTGCCATCATCCGGGCCGTCCCGCGCTCTAAGCGGTTGCCCTTTTCATTCGCCTGACTCTCTCTTTGCTTTTCTGTTTCAGCCACGGATACCTGGTCTGGACCATTTTGCGATTCTTCTCCACCATCATCTGAGCGAACCTCCTGATCCCCCGATGCCCCATGCTCAGAGGGCACATTGGCAGCTACACTCATGGTGCGCACCGTTGGATCATCCACTGCTGACTCCCGGGATGCGGCGTCCATCGTCGGTCCCGGCTCATTCGTCTTTGTTTCTGGCTCCGCTTGAGCATGAGGAGATTGTACTCTTTCCCGGTCGATTCTATAATGACGCGATCCGCATCTGCTAGCTTGTTTTGCGACGGCCCGTTCTGATCGTCACGAAGAGCTTGGCGACATCGATCAGCCACCCATTTTACGATGCATCCGTCGATCGCCGCTGCAAGTTGACCAGAGGCTTCCTTGCTGTTCAATGCAGGGTTTTCAGCCACCTCAGGCACGCGTGAAGCTAGGGCACATACAGCACGCGTTACGGCTGAGCATCCCTTGAGGCTATTGGCGGGAGATAAACCCAGGCCATCGCCGCCCTTTGAAGCAACTCCACCATGGACGAAACTTGGGGCCAAGGGAAGTTTCGACAATATGAAGCAGGTTTTGCCAGAATCTGTCAACAAACCTCTCTGCGTATACGGCGCCGTTGCGGTCGTTCGGGTCCGGCATGGCCTTCAGATAGCCTTTTGTCACCGGGTGAGTCAATGATTGCTGCCGCCGACGAACAAAATCCAGAATCTCCTGTTCGAGCATGATCGACCGCTTATCTGCAAGCCTCATCGCCTTTTCATCCGTGCCGTTCTGTAATCGTTTGATGAAGCCCTTCTCAGCGGGAGCTTGTTTGCTTTGCGCTTGTCCGCGACGACTTCCGAGTCGCGATCGATCCACAGAACCACATGGATCATTACCTCCATCATGGTCTGGCATACGTCTTTGGCGTCTCGAGCAGACTGTGAACATCCGGGAGGCGGAAGCTCGGATTCTCGATGAGAAACTCGTACAATTCCCGATACGCCGCATCGTCCAGTGCAGTGAGAAACCGAGCCGTCCGACGTGCACCAGGCCCGACTCGATCACCATCCCCTTCCTTCGGGTCGTTGTAGAATAACTTTCGTATCGCGCTCGCTGTCACATTCTTTTCGCCTGCCGCCAATACGTACACCATCTTTTTCCAGTCCGAACCGCGAACGTATTTGGTAGCATCTCCTGGCAATTCCTTGAGCTTCTTCCCGACGGCATCGGTTATTGTAAAGCAATACTAGAGTCTCTCAGCCTTGTCCATACTTCGAGCCTGCCGATGTTATCGGGCGGGTATTCATGTAAACACAACTTACTGCATCAAATCTTCTGCTAGCTAATTGCTCCCACTTAGATATATTAAAGGTGTCTTTTCCGACCGTGGTACTGCAGTAGCTTGTAATCTTAGACGCCCAGCTCTTGTTGTTCCATAAAGTGCCTAGTCGGCCGGTGGGAAAATTCGGGTTTCCACCGAGACGCAACAAGTCAAGCATTTGGGCTTCAACTTCGCTTTTCTTCCCATGAAACAAACTCTCGTCTTGCTTGGACGCCATGACAAGCTGCATCCAGATCTGACCATGGCTGTCTGGGAGCAACAGGTCGCTGCGGTTGACTCGCAGTTGAAGGTTGAGCTTGGGTGGAAGCGCGTCTAGTATCTGATTTAATCATCTTGCTTCTTGAGAACCTGACTTGGTTTTGCCCCTGTTATTTTGGGGCGTGGAGGTCGACTTACCTTTGTCGTAAATTATGCCGGTCCACCAGAGCTCCGTGTCTGGCAACTTCTTGCGTTTCACTAGCCTTCGCAAAGCTGCCACTCGGTGTTGACCATCCATAATCTCGAGTGGCTCCTGATTGATGTCCAGCCAACCATCAAGGTCGCGTAATTCTTGTCCGTCATCTTGTGAAGTTGAGTCTTTTGCTGTTGCTCCTTTATGTACTTCTGCATGGCTTGTGACGTACACGACACCAAGATGTAGTTCTCCTCGCTAGTTCGTGCTAAATTCTGCTCAAACACTTCATCGAGATCAATGACATGTTTGTCATCAACCTGACGGTTCTCTCCATTTTCCCATTCAGGCGTGAGGGCCTCGAATGGTATCTTGGCCACCATGAGCTGGTAAGGCTTCGCTTGACGTCGGATTGTTTGGGTTTCATGAAATGCTTGACTGAGTACGCCACCGCCTTTATCACGCTTACTCCCTCGCGCCTTCTTTTGTTGTTATCTTTTCCCCATGAACTTCGGACGAATTGGCTTTTCTCTTCGTCATTTCTGATGTCCTTTGCGCTCACAGGCTCAGTGTCAATGATGCTGAAGTTATATGATGAGTGTATAGGGTAGGGTGGTGTCGGGTAACAACTCGGGGAAGAGTTTCGGCGACAGGATGCATAAAAATGGAAAATAGAGTACTCTGCATGACCTTGGCCCTGGTTACAAAGCCGCAGGGTGTCTGAGGGCGCCACCAGCATATACCTTGTTCATGCGAATGTGGCTGAATAGGCATCAAGCTAATGTCTCTCCCCGTTGCAAGCCCTGCTGAAAAAGGCGCGACTGTACTGCTGACGCGCGTTTTAAATACGAAACAAAAGGGGGAGAAAAGAAAAAGCAAAGTGAAAACAACAAACACGGTCATAAATAGAAGACATTAAGTACAAAGAGGCGAAGGCTGCTCTTCACTCCACTTCTGTTTATTTCATCTTTAGGCACACAAGAATAGTCCACCAAGTGACTTCCTCCAGGCGAGATCCTCGACAAATGCTTTAATATTAATATTAAGTGCGAATCCAGGAAACTTGCACTGATGGAAACTGCGGGTACGATTTCGTCGCTATTCATAGTGTGTTCGGGACCTTGCCATCGGAAAGACTAACTACCATATTTCGCTCCCGGGGCGAAACTGATTCATTTACTATGGTTCCGAACCAGGACATCTGACATGCAATAAATAAATCGGTTTGGCAGGGTGAAACACATACGACTGTTTGTAGGGAATTGGTTGGAGTTTGGTAGAAGGGCCCGTATGTCAGCTTCTGCCCCGGGGTGAAATATGGTAGTTAGTTCCACCATCAGTGGCACTCAGTTGTTGCATGTCGTTCTATTAGAGTAGACCCCACTTATTTTCGCCCCCGGGGCCAAAATTCACCTGATGCATTACGGCCCGCCCCTACGCCCCATTATTATTATTATTATTATTATTAGTAGTAGTAGTAGTAGTTGTCGTAATTTAGTAGTAGTGGCAGACACATTCACGTATGCACATACACATACACATACACATACACACACACACACACACACACACACACACACACACACACACGCACTTAACCCTATACCCAAGCACGGAATACCCCTCTACAATTATTATATCTTAAATAATATATATTAAATTTATTATTAAGGGTTATAAAAATTATAGTTTTTATACCTTAAGATAAAAAGAGAGTATATAAATTAGAAGAATAAAAATTAAATATATATTAATACCTTAATCTAAATAGAATTAAAAGTTAAATATATATTAATATATTAATCTAAATAGGATTAAAAATTAGGTATATATTAATATATTAATTTAAATAAGATTAAAAATTAAGTATATACCTTAAGGCTAGCTAAAACTAAATAATAAGGTTTTAAATTATAAAGTTAAAATAGTTTTTAATATTTATAATTAATTAAATAAAATAGATATAAAAAAATAAAAAGAAGTTTTAGAGTAAAGAGGATTTAAGCTTTAATTAAATATAAGAAGTTATAATTTTTCTTAAAAAAATATACTTAACTCTTATATATATTTCTATATATAATTATTTAATTATTTTAAATTTTATAATATTTTATAATAAATATATTATAATTTAAATTATTTAAATAAATTAATTAATTAATTTTATTTAATTATATATTAATTTTAAATTTTTAATTTATTTTTTTAATTTAATTTTTTTTTTTAGTTTTTTAAATTATTATTTTTATATATTATAAAATTATTTAAGCTTTTATATAATATTTTATTCTTTTAATTTTAATTTTATTTTAAAATTTAATTTTTAAATTTAATTTTTAAATTTTAAAATATATATTATTAATATAAAATAAAAAAATTATTAATAATAAATATTAATTATTTATAATATAATTTATTTTATTTAATAGATTTTTTTAAAAAATTATTATTTTATTTTTAATTATTTTTTATTAATATTAATATATATTATAATTTTATATATATCTTTTATTAAATAATATATAAATATTAATTATATTATATATTATTTAATTATAATTTAATAATAATTAATATTAATTTAATAAATTTTATTAATAATATATATTATTTTAATTAAATTTAATTATAAATAATTTTTAAAATTAATTTTATTATTATAATAATCTTTTTTTTATTAATATTTTTATAATATTTTTATAAATATATTTAAATTTTATTAATAATATATATATATTTATATATATTATAAATATAAATAAATATTTAAATAATTTAATAAATAAATTAATTAATTTTATTTTTAATTAATTATTTAATTAATAAAAATATATAATTTTAAATTAATTTATTTTTTATTATAATAAAGTATTTTTATTTTTATAATTATTAATTTTTTTCTTTAATATATTTTCTTTATTCTTAAAATTTATTTTTAATTTTATTTAATTTATTTCCTTTAAATTTTAAATAATTATTATAAATATAATTCTATAATAATTTAAATAAAAATATATTTATTTATTATTTTAAATAATAGTTTTTAAATAATATAAATTTTATATATTTTATTATAATATAATTTAAAAACCTTTAATATTATTTTATAAAAACTATAAATAATATTTTTATTAATATATTTTAAATTATAATATAATTTTAAAAATTATTAAATTTATAATATAAATTATATATAATAAAAACTAATATATAATATATTATATTTTATTTTATTTTTTATACTATTTATTTAATTTATTTATATAGTTTTTTCTTTAATTATTAATAGATTAAAAAAAGAATTATTAGCTACCTTAGTCTTTTAATGTGGGTCTAAATACTCTATAGAAAAAAATTGTCGGTGGCCTACCGATATTTCCTATTACTGTAAGTGGTTGTTGGAGCTGGTGTAGCAAGGCCTTGAAACAGAACAAACGTCAAGGGTAACAGAACCGAATGAACTTGGACGCGTAGACTCCATCACGAACTGTAAGACGAAGGAAGCGTTGGTAAGGAATCAAACCACTTGTGTGGTGTCAAGATGAAAGCTTTACTCGAAGTGTCCATTCGGCTCACTACCTTGGGTCGACCTGCAGCCATTGAGAGCATTGAATTAGTGAGGGAGACCCTTAAGCACCAATGCCCTGTGCTATCAATCACAACAAGACACTAGCTTATTTGTGAGATATGTTTCTTCCCGGTGATGCCATGCATATATTGCTGCGATAATAACCACAGGCTGTAGCAGAACACAACTTGTCGCATTGGAGTGTAGGCCATTGAAACCGGTCAATGGTCAAGAGCAAACGCTGCTTGTTGAGGTAAAGAACCATCCTGCATCGGCATGTTTGTATAGGCACGCGCCAGTACTCATCCAACGACACATCCGTTTGCCTTTGACTGACAATTCGTGGGTTTCAAACGGCGTGCTTGTCTCCCAGAAGAATGGTGCGTCTGTAGCGGAAAGAGTGTTCTGGATGGGTTGGATTCGAGAAGCTACTCGACCCATCAGGGCAGTATTTGCGTGTTCCGGTCGCCTGGTCGGAGGACAAGAGGGAGGAGCCACAAGGATGATGGTTGATACGGGTCGTGATCTATAGAAAAGCTGGTAAGAATGGGCTTAGTGTGTGAATGTGTTTGTGAAGGAGTGTGGATGATCAAAGTTAACCTAGAATTTGCAGGTAGATTGAGCGTTTCATTAAGCCTTATTTTGCTGTATATCTGGGTAGGAGAATGGAAGTTCCCTGCACGACGGGAAACGCTAGCGTCCACTAATATGCTTGCCCTGTATGTTGAATCTCAGTGGGGTGTTGCATGGACTTGATGTGCGGAACAGCGTCTCAGATATAATTATCTCTTCAAGCTGGGATAGCGGTTGCAGCTCTGCCAGATTGACTGGAATTTGGAGACTGGAAGATGAGCCTGGGATGAGGTGCAACCATTCTTGAGATCTTGAGAATCATGCTTATCAATTGCTCAGGCAAGGTTAGAAAGCACCACCTCACGGATCAAGAGCGGCACGCAACATGATAGCATCGTAGATCATCCGTGCTGCTATCATAGACAACAGCGAGTTTGCGTCGATTCCGAACAAATCTTCATCATGCGTGACACACCGGTCATTATCAAATCTAAGCAGATCGGACCAGATGACCGCCCTGAGCCGCTCGCGGACCGCTGACTTGTAAACATGGCTTGGCGTCACGAAGACTACGAAACCTCCTTCCAGCACCCGAGATCACTGCTCTTGTACATCACCGTCCTAGGCGCGAAGAGGTTTGGGAGGGAGGCGGCCGCTGTCGGTTCATCGAAGTTCCAGTACCCGTGCGTTACATGTTCTCCGTAGAGATTGACCTCCCCGGTGATTCCAGGAGAGACCAGGTAGCGATGAAGGTTCAGCAGATAGGGATTATTCCGCGGCATCGCTTCGCCAAGCGTTACCTCGTCTCCTGGGGCGAGTGCAGTCTCAGTCGAGATCGGATCGCAGTTATGAACGCGGAGAAGGCAGCTGGGCGATTCCTCCAGCCTAGCTACAACATAACTCTCAAAGTCATTGCAAGTTATTGCTACTCTTGAACACGAGGCCAGCTTTTAATCTCCAAAGTACAGAAGCTGACATTTCGTGTATACATTGAGTGAAAACACGCACAACCGAGGTTCCACTATAGTGGGCCAGGTCTATATTATTACCCACACTTTTCCTAGGCTGAGTACCCTTGACACAGCCTCAGCCTATTTATACAAAGTACCAAATACTAGGCACAAATAGGTAACACATGCCACAAAAAGTAATAGCGCGCACAAGTCTGTTCCGCTAGTAATTTCCCCATGGTGAATGCAGCTCGATGATATAGAGGGTACGAAGAGTAAGACAACTGCTCCACAGCTCTCACTGGACTTTAGGAGTATATATGCTAGCAGACCTTGCCATGAAACAGAAGAACATCAAGCAGATGCATAAACTTTCTCTTTCTTATTGTCCCTTTGTTCATTTTCCGTCGTTATCAATCTATACATATTCCTACTATTTCTTTCCCTTCCCATTCACTTATTTACTTATTCGTACATTAAACCTTCTCATTTCTTGGATTTCATAACACAATGCGCTTCATCACTCTGCTGGTCAGGCTCACCATGGTGATGTCATCGGCTGCCAATCCGTTACCTGGAGTTGGTCCTGGTAGCCGCACGATAGAGTCCTGGACGACCTTCAGCCTATCTCTGATAAGCCAATAGACAATGAGAACCAGTGGTGTTATGGGGGCAAATTCAAGACAGTTGAGAGTGCCTATGAGCATTGGACTATGATTGGTGGCAGCGACATAATAGACGCATTCATCCAATATTTCAGCGGTGGTACGTATAAGGCGGAGGCTTTTAACCTCATGCCAGCAGCTTTATGGTTTGACTCAATTCTTCGTCATTCTCGCTTATCCAGCCGATTTCATATTCATCATCAGCGCTGAAACTCATCTCACTAACCAAATAAAGGTCCCGCAGGTGACCCCACTGACTGGCTGGAGTTGTTTGAAAAATATGCCGTCGAAAACATCAGCCATTCTGCCGCCCCTGGTTGCTCTGTTCTTCAGAACGATTGTGCCCCAGGGCATCCCTGGACCTGTCATCAATACTTTGAATCAGCAAATAGAGTAACAGCAAAAGGAGTACATTATACCAGTTCGTGGCCAAAGGTTGCTTATTGGGTTTTTGAGTCAGTACGAGGTTTCCATGCTATGGCAAGCGAATATTACCGACAGCTACAAGATGCGACACTCATTACAGACTTGCGTATACCAGAAATTATCGACGATTTTCACGGGAATGATGATACAACTGAGGATATGATAGCCTGGGTTTCTGCCGCTTTCTCTATGCTTGGCAGTGGTCTTGGCCCGGTGCCAGCCTTGGTGAGTTTTGTCCAGAAGCCTCCTTCACAAATCCTTGGGAGCTGCTCCCATCTTTGGTGAAGTCAACTAACACAATTTGAATAACTAGGGCGGGGAGCATTTGGCATGGTCTCCACCATTCTCTCCAACACAGTTAAGAACGAGGACCCTATTACAGGTGAAATAAGTTCCAGTCTCGCTGATGCCTATGCTTCGACTGTAAGAGAGCTCGAAAGAACTCTTAAGACTGTTATGGGGAATGCCGATAGCATGGAGGACTATGAAAAACTTCCTGCGCCAAGAGATGATGGTTATACATCTACAATTGCCAAGTTCTTCAATACTGGTGCCTGGCTTGTTGAGATTGATGAACCGGGTGTTCTTCAGCATTTGAGAGAGGCAGCCAAAAATCTCGAACGCAAAGTTGCTCATGAATGTATGGTGCACGACGGCTTTGTGCTTGTGATAAGCGACAAGCTTTCTACCGAAGAAGAATGCGTTCAGGGGTTGTTGGTCGTCAATGGATTGAGTGGGACGATGGCACATGGTATTGTGTTGTCCTTCGCAGACCTGCGGATAAGAGAAGGGAAATGTGTTCTTTGTTCAGCCTTATGCGGAATTCTTTGAAAAACAACTGGCTAAGTATGGTCTCGAAAACCGCGTTCCGTGGTACAGATCGATCATGGACTGCGCATTAAACGGAGGCGAGGACCGCAACATGGATATCAATAACCTGCAGACAGGCACGATACCACGGTGTTTCTTCCGAATGCCGGTATACAAGGTGAAGAAGGAGGAAAGATGTGGCGATAGGAATATATGCGTGAGGAATGTTGAGTTGATCTCAGATTAGGATGAGATATTTCACAGTATAACAAAGCTTTTAGTTCAAATCACATTTTATTAAGAAAGATCCAAATCCAACGACCCTAAATTTCATCTTAACTGAATAATTACCAATTTTATTCTCGGAGAATTAAAAAAAGATTTATTGGGGCTCAAATCCCTATCTTCCCCAAAGGTAGAGTATTGATTACGAATCATAAGTTGGAGATCAAATGAACAACTATCGAGACAGTAAAGTTATCGTTTTGTCAGCTATAGAATGGCAAAGCTAGCTTCCTCATAAAAAGACCGAATGATTTTTCAGGAGCAACGTTATCTCTAGGGAAACTAGAAAATACAAGTTTACTGGCCTGACCAAGTAATTCAACCCCAACACATTAAACAATTATAGATTACTTAGTTCATTAAATCTTCATTATTATTACTGCAACATCATACTGATTTCCATGGGTTTGATCGGCCGCCTCTGTGTATCGGTTTGCTGGTTGACGGTTCGGTTAACCTGCTCCAGCTCACAGCCTCACCTGCAGCCATTGCTCCATCAGGGTGCTTGAAAAGTCTCCAGTGGAATTGATTTGTATAGAACGCTGCGTGGAAGAACCAAGGGATCCTGCTAGCAGAGATCCAGATATTAAGTGGGATGTTCTATCACGGTTTATAGGTACCAGTATGACGACTGGACACCTAAAGAACAACCCTAAAATTGACTTTACGGTATTGCGGTCAAAACGGTGTGTGTTCTTAGATGTCAGGGCGCGCATTGTGTTAACCGCTACGCTAACATCCACCAAGAAGATTGAGCAAGAGCGGCACTTTCTCTGGCCGAATATCCCCAAGATCCAGCCATAGGGCCATTGACTTTATAAACCTGAGAATAGAACTGTTGGAGAATCTTTACTTCATTGTGAAAAACTGATCACAAAAAGAATACCCCGAAATGCCACTCCTCTATTGGTACATGGAACAGTTGATCGCTGTGATGCGGTCTCACATTTATCAATCCGATGTGGAACATCATGATGTCTTCGGATAGATGCTCAAGCTAGCGATGGCTTTTAACTATTCCTATCCCGAGAAAGTGCACAACTGGGTTGCTCTCTTTAAATTGCCCTCACTAGGGGTGTGGGCTGGAAGGAGCGAACTGAAATTTTTGACCACCTCAAACATGGGTTTAAGGCCATAGATCGATCAGTAATGGGTCCCACCCATAGCATTTATCCAAACATTATTGGAGCCATTTCTGTTCCAATATTCACTTTGACACCCTTTATTCATGGCAAATGTAAGAATAAAACAAGTACCAAATACGCGGTTAAAATATCTGTCGTCGATATCTCTGGTCTGCCACTGACTCGCAGATGGCACCACACTACAGATATATGAACGCGCTTAGAGCCATGGTTAACAGGGAGCTAATGTCAATGTCCGCTCTCTCTACAAATATCCCTATGATGGAAACGACTTTAAAGAATCAGGGGCATTACAACCAGTATTAATTTGGAGGACTTCGGAATGAAGCACACTGCATTCCAGGCTGCAATTAACTGTGGGGATGTAGATTGTCTAAAGCTGGATAAAGAGGCTCATGTCCATGCAAATCCTGGCATACTTGACGGACCTACTACTGCATTACAACTATCAGCTGCTAAAGGAGCCCTGGGGTTGGCAAAGTGGCTTATTTAAGAACATGGTGCTAATTTGAATGCTTGGGAAGCTCTAATCTTTGGGAGAACTGACCTTGAAGCTGCTGCTGAGCATGGCAGGTTAGACATGGTAGAGTTGATCCTACACTCTGTTAGCTATGGTCAACGTGAAAGTTGTACCTTCGATTGGATCAGGATACCAAACCCTCTTCACCATCGAAAGTTACGAGTTGATGCTGGTATAAATACTTCGTTGCAAATATTCATTAAAGACGATTTGCAAGTCATTTATTTATGCAAGCAGCGGCAAGCACCATCCAAGATATAGCCTACCGTGTGACCGAGGTACGTAGACTTAAAGAGGCCCCAATGTTATCTCCTAGAGAGTAGAACTTCGTGGTTTTAGCCGCGTGCCGTGTGCCGATGCGGGGCTGACAGCCGTCCCAAAAGTACCTCGGGCATCACATTTCCTTATGATCGCTGTCTAGTGCTACTTGTGGAGTAAACTAGTATTCACGATGGAGTGGTGCAAGCCTTGTGATAAGTCTTTCGAAACCCTAGTGTCCCTCACACAGCATCTTAAGAGTAAGAAGCACTTAGTGACATACTGTGCTCGTAGCGAGAAAAATTTCCCGGACGCTCAAGCCAGGCAGCAATGCGTTGCCGACTCTTCTCAGCATTATGTTTGTTATACTGCAACTATCATCCTGATATCGAGGATGATGCCATGATTCACTATGGTCTGATTGCATCCAGGAACCAGTTGGTGAAGAATGCAGTCGTGCGAGATACACTAGTACGAGAGAAAGACATGCTATGCTTCGAGATGGAAGCAGCAGGCTTGATGAATCATTTCCCATGCCTTATGATTCCCGGCATTTGCGACTATTCTGATACGCATAAGAACGACGTTTGGCAAGGGTATGCGGCCATGGTGGCCGCAGCCTATGCGAAAGATTTGCTTAAGAGAATGCCACCAAGCAAAGTGGAGGCTGAAAAAGGCTAAGCGGGGTTGGTTACGCTGGTTAGTGATTTTATATAGCTATACTTTACTTGATATATTCCAATCTAAGCATTGATGGCTATATAGTCGGCAAGGGTGTTTAGGAGGTTCCTCAAATTACCACTAAGATCAGAAACACAAGTGTATCTATCTACGCGGATAATCGAGTTAACAAAATCAGAAGCTGGCTGGCTCCACCAGACCCATCGACGAATTTAGAAGATGCCCATAAGTTGCATCGTCAAGGTACTGGTCAATGGTTTTTGGATAGCAGTGCATATACAACGTGGAAGAGAAAGTCACAATCTTTCCTGTGGCTCAATGGAATCCGGTTGTGGAAAGACTATCCTTAGCTTAATAATCATTACGGATCTAGAACGCAACAAGAATGCCTCTACTGCCTTATACTTCTCCTTTGATTTAATGACACTGAAAAAAAAAGGAAAAAAAAAGGAAAAAAAAAGGAAAAAAAAAGGAAAAAAAAAGGGAAAAAAAAAAGGAATTTCACTAGAGAAAGCAATCCACTCGCTCTTTTCCAGCTATACCTTCAGGACCCAAGCCTCCAAGCTGCGGTCTACTGCACAATCATTTTCTCAGCCGGATACAGTTTTTTCTCTAAAATGTGCTAGCGAACTTACTCATTAATAAAAGCCGCGTCTCGCGTTACGTGGGATCTAGACTTAAATACCCTTTGTCCTTTTCTGCATTCCCTTTTTCATCCCTTTTACACCCATCACTACATGTGACCCTTAATTTATCCCTTCCTATGAAACTACCCAATTAGAAAGAGATACATCGGCAGAATTCGAAAAGTCTCGACAGCACTACCAAGTTGATAATCAATATCATGATACAGCTACAGTGGGGAGAAAAAGTTTCGCCGATAATCTACCCACCCCCACCTTCATAAGACATCACTAAATCCACTCTATATCTTTAAACTACTATAACTTTATTAAAAATACTATTAACAAAAAATAAAAGATACTATTCTCCTTAGAAAAGAATAATAATTATAACTATATATAATTTAAGTATTAATTATAAAAAATTACTATATAATATTAAATTCTTATAATAATAATATATAATATTATTTAAAGATAGTATATATAATAAAATATAATTTTGCTTTTATATTTAGGGTAGCTATAAACCCTTATTATAAAAAATAAAAATATAATTTTTAATATATTATATATAATTTAATAATTAAATTAATAGACTTATATATTAAGGTTTATATAAATATTAATATAAAGACTATATTAAATTAATTAAAAAGAAAAGTATTTATTATTATAAGCTCCTATAATAGCTATTATTAATAAAAGAAATTATTAAAAAAAGGCTTAAATTTATTAATAAATATATATAAAAGCCTTTATTATAATAATAATATATAATATTTAATAATAAATATATAATTTAATAAAGCTAAGGCTTAAAATAAAGTTAGATTTTTAAAAAATAAATATAATTATAATAATTAAGGTTATTCTATATTATATAATAAATATAAAATAAATAAAATTATATAGCTATTCTTAAATAAATAAATAAAGTTTATTTTAATTTAAAATAATATAATATAATTATTATTAATTAAATAAATTATTTTAAAACTTAAATTAAAAATAATTTAATAATTATATATTATTAATAATTAATAATCTTTTAATTAATAATTAAAAAAACTTCTATTTATATATTAATTATTTATATTATAAAATAATTATTTATTTTATTATTTTAAAAATAATACTTTAATTATTTATTCTTTTTTTATTAATAAATTATTTTAATTTTTATATTAATATTTTATTAATCTTTATTATATTATTATATTAATTATATTAATTATTTTTATATAATATTCTTTTATTATTATTTATTAATTTAATATTATATATAAATTCTTTTTATATTTTTATTTTATTATTCTATAATATATATTTATTAAACTATTTATTATATATAAGAAACTCCTTTTATATAGTTTTTTATAATATAGGCTTCTATATTATCTATAGTTAGTTAAAGGGTAAGGTATATAGTCCTTAATTATCCTATAGATATTAGGTTAGTTTATTCTAGTATATTTTAGGCATCCTATTAGCACGGGTCGTAATAATATACTCCTATATGAATTCTTATATAATCTATCTAGATTATATAATATACTTACGGTTAGGGATGGATAAACAAATAATGGTCCGCTATGGGATGAGCGTGAGGTTGGCAGGCGCGGACACACGATAATAAGGCGGCGAAGAAGAGGGCCGAAGCACATCCTCATACCAGCCAGATAATGTCGAGTCACAACGCCATTAGATTAGCCCATAAGTCCACAACCCGGAATAGAACCAGAACCGGCTTCTCCTCTGTCAGTTGTTAGGGGTCAGCCAAAAGGGCTTCGTTTCCTCGGCCAAATCTCATCATCGGCATGGGTGTGATGGGTGGGATTTCAAAAAGGTTCATCATACGACGTGCTTTAACCATGTAAGTGTCGGGTCAATTCCTTGATAAAACTTAGTAGATATTACATAATATAACACCCGGTAAAGCTACCCTAGGGTATGATTACCCCTGTTAAACCAACAGCAACTGATCCACATCTAAAGACGGATATATACATATCGTAGTAGTTGGTCGAATTCTTTTGTGTCCCTTTATCTCCTTGCTTCAATCACATTCCATGTACCTTACCGAATATCCACTCAACCAGGCATCTATTCTTGTCTCCTGCCACTTCGGTCTCTCTAGGTTGACAGACAATTTCAATGGCATCATTCGGTCCTTTTTCCCGGCTGCCTCTCGAGCTGCGCCAACGCATCTGGGAACTGAGCATGGAGCCCCGGCACGTGCTTATGGGAAAATGCGAGTACCTCCATGCGCAATCAAGCCCACCAGCCGTTCTACAGGCCTGCGCGGAATCGAGGTCGCATCTCCGAGGCCATTATACCCAGGAGGCTCGTTGCGGCTGCAGTGGATCATCGGCGTCGCGCGCCATGGTGAACTACGACATCGATACCGTCTGCATGACCGCCTTCGACATTACTATCTGGTCGAGTGCCAAGGATGCACCCATCAAGTACCTGGCGCTCGAGTCCAGGGACTCGGAGGCCTTCTTCTGGAACACTAGTGGTGCCGTGAGGGACATCGCGACTCTCGAGCACCTGGAGATACATCCTACGCCAGGCTCATGGCCGGAAAGGAAAAAGGCGCTCTTGTTGCAGGATTGGATCTCTCAGCTGGAGGTCTGGTACACCCCGTGCCCCCGGCGCCATTCCGCACAAAGATCATCAGCCCTTGGCCAGACGTCGACATCCCTGAAGTTGGAGCGGATAACTTTGACGAGATATCGCGGGCTTGGGACAGGACGATGGAGTGGGCATCAGACGGCTCATCGGAGGCTGACGAGCCGTTTCCAGATACGCCCCTCATGTGTGCCTGGTCAAGGTCACAGAATAACATGTGCGGGGAAAGTAGATACGAGCCACACCTCTAGAGTATCACGAAGCCTTATCAGGTTGGAGAGTGATAGCCAGCGTCAGGCCGGTAGGAATCTACTCTCATGGTGGACAATGGCTCCGAAGCAACTGTAGATGCGCTAAGCGACGGAAGGTCGATTGGGCAGCGGAGGGCCGAGAACAGATCGTCATTCAGAGTTTCAAATCAGTCCTCTTATCTTGCGAGTCATCTATCCAGTTGAAATACAATGAGGGCAATAATTACGCCGACGGCAAAGGAATCGGACCGCCGCAGTGGCTCAGCCGCATTTCAATTTGCGCCGCTGCGCCAATGGCAGTCAGGCGTGTGCGTCGAACTTCTGTCCAGGCTGGTAGCATTGCAGCCTCATTTTAGGCTCCCACTATTGGTTGTAAGCATATTTGATGACTGCAACTGCCCATTGAACTGTTGTCCTGTGTCTACTCAGATGTGACTCTGCTCCACCACGGAAGCGATCACTTCGTCATGAGACTATTCAGAAAGCTGTTGTCACCGCTATTGTTGGCTTCGGCCGTCGGAGCCTTCTTAGACTTGCTAGAGTATCACTTCGAGGAGAGAGACATTCGCACTTTTGGTAATCTTGAGTCTGGCCCTAAGGAAATCTTGGTCGAAAAGGGTGGCGATGGCACCTGGGATCCGAGGTCCATTTTCGAGCGCCAGTGTACCTGTCCTCCTTCGGCTCCTGTCAATTGCGGCCCTGGCTGCTGTCGCACTGGTCAAAAATGTGTAAGTCATTTCCGCAGTACCCTGTCTGCAAGTTGCGTCGACTGAAACGCTCACTCTCCTCCTTCAGTGCCCGACATCCTGTTGTCCCTACGGTGCTTCAGGCGTATGCTGCCCCGGTTTCGGATGCTGTCCCGACAACACATACAATTGCCTCTGGTCTCGCAACTGGTGCTGCCCGAAGAACGCCCAGACATGCGGCGGTGATTATTGCTGGGAGCCCGGTGCCGTGTGCTGCAATGGCGGCCGGTACTCGTGTAAGCCTGGCGCCTCGTGTTGCGGACCGGCGTGCTGCGCCAAAGGGAAAACGTGCTGCCAAGGCCAGGGCTGCTGTAATAGCGGAGAGAAGTGCTGTCCTGGTACATGTAAGAGGGTTTCTTTGATATCCGTTGAGTGATCCGAGCTAATTAATCGACAGGCTGTCCATCCGGCTGGGTATGTGGTAGTAGGTACGGCACCTGCTCACGAAGAACATTGTCAACGACACGAATATCAACCTCTCAGGCAACCTCGCGGACAGTCCAGCGGACAACATCGACCAAGGCCACTAGGACGGCCCGAAGTACTGCAAAGTCAACTGATAAATCTTCGACATCTCGATTATCATCAAAGACAACCGAATCGAGGTCAAGCACTCGCCAGTCCTCCTCGACCACATCATCGAAGATGTCCACGCCGAAAGTATCGTCGACCTCAGAAACTTCGACATCAATTAGCTCGACCACGGGGTGTAGAACAGCCACTGACCTGCCCCAAGCTACCGCCTCTGGCCTCCCGCATCTGACCTTTGTCTACGTCGGCGGGGGTATAGCAGACGACGTAAGTCACCCTCACCACAGTCCTTGGTTCTGCCACTGATACATATTTGGTTAGATACCTATTAATATCTGCTTGGGTAAGCCTGTTTCTTCCAATCCAATAGCCAATTGTTTCTGACAGATCCTAGGTATCCGCCACAAGCTTGGTTTCTCCTCCAATTCAATGGTGCTCACATACGCTGGCGATGGTGACAAGTGTAGCCGCCGTCGTGGTCGGGAGTCGGGTTGTCCAGGCTGTTGCAACGGCATAAGGAGATCTTCTCCTAGTACCAATGCAGGCCGTGGCACGCAGTGTGACGAATTTCCTTTAAGTCAACCGTCGAGGGTGGCAAAGGGGCTTGGATCCGCTGCGTGACGAACTGGCAAAACACGCTCCAGGGCCACTATCTCAGGTCGTGGTATCCAACCAACAAGATCAAGCCGGGTGATCGTTTTGTTGTCGAGGTCACAAATTTGGACTGCTCGACCGTGACATCGACCCAACTCCAAAGCTGCGGTGGCTCTATCGTGCGTCCGCGGCAGGTAGACAATCTCTTGGCATCAGGATCTGAGACCGCAGTTCGCCGGACGCTGGACAATCGCACGAACGTTGTCGTGGCGCCTTTCGGTGACTTGCAAGGTGGGGTTTTCGAGGCCAGAGGACGGCTGTCGGACGGTCGTGTGAGCACCGCTCAACTCGTTGACAGCGATGGGGACCGTCTTGGTGAACTAACAGACCTTGCCAACATCTACAGCGAGGATGGGCTGGTCATGAAGTGGGGTCTCGATGGTTACGTCGGTGGCATAGGTTTCATAGGCGAGACGGAATCAGCCAATATCAACTTGACTTGGGAGCTGGTGGAACATTCAAGCGAAACAACAAAGCCACCATCCTCCGAGTCAACGTCTCCGGGACAATCTGGGTCTGATGGCTGGGATGCCCTCAGAAGCACGTCTTTGTTCTTGGTTGTTGGTATATGGGGTTTCTATTTGGCCGCTGCAAGTTTTTAAGTCCTCGATGCTTATAAGCTTATGGCACATTAACGATCTCTACCTTGCGTACTGTTGTCGCAAGAAGCGGCTTATTTTACGCTGGCTTTCCTGCGACCAGACGCTAGACGGCGGCCAAAGGACTCTTTCAATGCCTGGTGGGAAGAATCTGTACCTAGCAAGTACAAAGCACTCGAGCTCACGCGCGGGCCGCAAGGGCAGAGACTCTGGCTCTAAGAGCCGATACGGTATCTCTGGAGTTCTTCTTTTTCTCCTTATGAATAGGCTCTAGATATAGGATTTAATTTATGATTTCACTATATCATGAGTATATAAAGCAACGTGCATGTATCTATATATTAGATATTTAATATGCGATTACTAGTATAATGAAGAACTGATTTATAATTAAAAATATTTATTAACTTATAAATTATTACTTTATTTAATTTATATTGATATATATATTACTTAATTATATATATAAAAGATAGTTAATAGCTTTTATTATATAAATTATAGCTTTTAATAATTTTATTATCTAATAATTTAAATTAAAATATTTATTTTATATATAAGTTTTATTTTCTAAATATAATATTAAAAATTTTTTAAAGCTATTTATATAATATTAAAGAAATAATATTAAATATTAAATTTTTTATTTTTATTTTTTATAAATTTAAAAATTTAAAAATTTAAAAATTTAAAATAAAAGAGTTTATTTATAAATATTATATATATAAGAATATAATTAAAAATATAAAAAGATTTATATAATATAATAATTTTATTATATTAAATTTTATTTTAAAATATTAATTTAAAAACTATTATATTTTAAATTAATTATTTTAAATTTATTTTAATTTAAAATTATTTAATTATTATAATAATAAATATTTTATTATAAAAAGAAATTTAAATATATTTTTTATTAATAAAATTAATATTTATCTATTATATAATATTATAAAACTATTAATATTAAATTAAATTATTAATATTAAATTAAATATTTATATTATAATATATTTTTAAAATTAATATTAAAGAATACTATAATATATTTAATAAAATTATTAAATATAATAATTTAATAATTTAATAATTTAATAATTTTTATATATTTCTATTATTCAATAATATAATAAATATAATAATATTCATAAATAATTACTTCTACTATATATATATTTCTATACTACTTTTATAACTCCTCTTTATCTATTTATCTCGACCTATAAATCGCACTAACGAGTCAACCCTGCTCAAGATTATAGTACAGCAATCAAATCATAACTATATACTACAATCCGACTAACGCTAAAAACACTAACTATTAAATAGCTTTTTGTTTTTCGCTTGTGAAAATCGCCTATATCATAGTGGTGTCGGGCCCACGCCTCGTTTGCAGATATATATAACTATGGCTCTGCCGGAGCTCGCGACTTTTTGGAACGAGGAAAATCCCTCCGCCCTACGATGCCTGCTCTGCAGGGAACCATTCAAAGATCGAGCGCTCATCAGAACACTGAAAGTCCGAGACGATTGCGAAAGTGCACACGGGTCTGCAGGACCAGCATACAGCAGAGCTATCCTGATCGAGTTCGGCCGAAGCATCCTCCTCTTCGACAGGCATTTGGAATGCCTTCTCAAAGCCGACGTCCAGTTCGTTGCGGTGTCGCACGTCTGGGACGCCAATATTGCGCAGATGCAGCAGTGCGGCTACTACGCACCGCAGAATTCCGAGGCGACAAGACTGGCTATACAAGGCTTGGTGCAGATATATGAAGGATCTCGCCGTGACAGCGACGAGCCTACGGCTTATGAGTGGGAGTTTTGGCACGACTACTTCAGCGTGCCGCAGTGGACAGACCGGATCAAAAACATGATCCTTCTCACCATACATGAGATATTCAGTCATGCTCGCAGCGTAATCGTGCACTTAGAAGACGTCGAGTCTGACACGGTGAACAAGCTATACCACGGCGAGACGACCAAGGAGCGCCTTGAAGGTATGACGGGTATCTGCAACGCCAAGTGGTTCAGCCGCATGTGGACGGCAATGGAGCTTATCCGCAGCCGCGAGATCAAAACTTTGATGGCCAACGGCCGCCTTGCCGGGCCCAATTCGGAACCCGTCTTCCTGGATAAGCTAGCTGAAGTTTGGGCTGACGAGGTGAGAAAGCGCCGGTCGGTCTATTCCGTTGAGGCTGATGCTCAGATGGGAAAGAACCTCGTCCCCTGGAACCTGGGCCCCCTGCGCGAAGCCAAGGAACTTAAGAGGACCAACTTTGCCATGGCTTTTGCTGTGCTCTCACGGCGCGGTTGCCGCGATAGGAGGGACTTTTGCACGCCTTCAGGAGCATCGTAGTTGGCGGCACCAAGATAAGGCCTCTGCACCCATACTTTTGGGACGAGTTTATTCATACGGCCAAGGATTGTCTCCTGGTCGATGATTACAGCCCTCTTCTGATCACGCCTGACCTGCCGATGGGTAACCCAATTCCTCCACCTGGCTATAATGACGTAACGAGGTGGGAGCTCGGCGCGGAGCAAAATCCCCCAATTTCAAGAAAGCAATCTCTATCGACGAGTTTACAGGCCAAGTGTCGGTCAAGTTGGAGCATATAGGGACTGTTATTAGCATCTGCGAGCGGACTGACGAGGCTGATTGTTGGGGTTCCCTAGCCGAGTTTGCTTCATGCGTGGATCTTGTGCTAGAACTCGATGGGCCAGACTTGACTAAGTTTGTGAATAGTGTGGGAGGAAGACTGTTTGGCGAGGATACCGATTTTATACTGTCGCGCCTCAGGGACAAGGGCATCATGGAGGAGCTACAGAGTGTGCTGCGAGAGCGCCACCGATTCCGCCATATTGAGAAATGGCCAAAGGAAGGTGAACACGGGACAAAATGGCTGGTCAAAATGCTGTCTCTGTCATTGGCCGTTCGGGGCCGCTCAGAGAGCAGGCTGGCACTCCTCGGGGCGCGCTACCAGACAATGCACTGCCGACCCCACGGCTATGTCATTTCCATACACTGCGACACCTGTGGACAAACATCAGCATTCAGGATAGGATCCTTTGTGCGCAAGCAGCAACTTCTGGGTACTAAGGCCTTCCGCATCCCCGGCTTAAAATACGATATGTCGTTACCTAATGGGATGGCGTTGTTGGAGAAGGATGGCCGCATTATTGGCCGAATGCTATGGGCGACACCTGCCTGCCCATGCCATGTGACGCACGATGTGAAGCTTTGGCTACCAGACTATATTGCTCCTCAGCCTAATACTACCTAATATATAGTTTTGAGTTATAAGACTTTAATATAGAGAGTTCTTCTTATTTAATTAAAAATAAAAAGATTATTTTATTAAATATTTAAGAATATTTTAAAACGTATTTAAATAATTATGAAATAATTAATAATTAAATATTCATTTATATAAATAATTCATATAATTATTTCCAAAGCCTCATCCATAGAAGCGCAAAGATAGTGGCAGCCTGGAAGCGCTGGACCGCCGCGTACTTCTTCCCCGGTCTTAAAGCGGACCGGATCTCGTGAGCTACCTTTTATAACTTCCTAGGTTACATGAGAGGTAAAAGAAGGTAGCACTAATAGCAGCAGCCGAGGTATCCCCCTATAACAATATTAGCATGCAGTTGATAGGATACGTAGGAGTAATCCTAAGTAGTAACATATGGACCTGTGATGACGAAGAACATAGCTTATGTCCAAAGATCGAGCTTGCGCCTCCGACTCAGCGGCTAGCCATTCGATACGAGAGTATAAAAGTCCTGGTATGCATCTTTTTCTTGCTGAACGTAGATGCCAATCATGGTCCCTAGCAGGGTTGTAAACTTAGCCTAAGAGGGATAAAAGAAACGACCCACCACATCATGAAGGTGGAGATTATGTATGGAGGGTAATTGTATGCTGAGGTTGCTGTAGTAGTTGCCTATTGCAACAGCGTAATAAGAAAGCGGTTAGCCTCGTCGGTTTGGAGGCGAAGATCGCAGCCAAAGGACAGACAGCCAACAATATTATAACCGATACGCTTGCTCCGCTCCGTTATGTTAACGGGTACAGAGGACGATGCTAGCAGTTCCTTAATAAAGATACCTACCTGGGCAGATATGGTAGGCTCAAAATTGCGCGTGACGGACTCGGGAACGGCTGCACCGATAAGGTTGCGCTTGATGCGCTGCAGGTCCCTATCGATGCTGCTGAAGAGGTTGAAGATATTCGGAGCTGCATGTGAAACTAGATAAGCGTCGCCCTTGGTGACTTTTTCGCTCCTGTAAATATCTAGTCAAGTGTTAGGACCGAGCATCTAGAAGCGAGAGCGTGGACCTGGTAGCATTACCTCTTAAAGCCGTCGAGGTATTAAAGACAAGCTTTCTCAGGGCCATGACGCATGACCGGGCCTACCCACAAGCACACTGATCAGTACTGAAGCGAACGAGTACGGTTGAAGGGGCTGCAAGCCTACCATAGCTGGCGTAGTCCTGCTAGGTGGCCAAATGAAGAGAGCGCCGGAAAGCGTAGAAGCCAGGATAGGCATCAGACAGCTTAGCAAGTAAAAGTCCGGGGTACTTGCTCGGAGGGTGGAGGAAGACTTAATATGTGGCAGCGCCGAGAACCTTGGTGAAATCAGATTAATAATCAGAACAGCAAGAACAGCAGGCCCTTAGCAACTCATTTACTTACGAGGGTAACGATGCTGGCGACGACGCCATATGCTATGGGTACGATATTATTGAACATGGTCGATAGATATCTAGAGCCATGGTAAGTTACACTGGTAGTCATTCGAATGCTGGTTGAATAGGCGGCTCTGTAGTATGGGAGCAAAGGTGCGCCGCGATGGCTACAGCGCGGAGCAGTGAGGCATACACAGGCTGCTTACCAACTACACACACTGTCTGGAAACTTTCTCCACCTTTACGTAGGCTGTTTAGGTACTTGTCCGTTACCTCTGGCACTGTGTCATCTGAATATAAGCTTGTAAGTAGGTAATATCCACAATGGGCTGCATGTTGGCGACGATGCGTCGCAACCCGTACACCGCAATGGATGTTGGCGTACACATCATACAGGAGAAGATGAGAATTTGTCGAAAATACGAATGTGATGCGCCTTGCATACATGCCTGTCAGGAAAATCCAGTCAGTAGGGTACTATAAGGCAGGGTAACAGTAGGGTGGTATTACATGGGTAGATACAGTTCAGATTCTGTCAAAGGCCAGGTACTTTGTGAGCTACGGTAACCAACAGATTTACCGGCCGTACCATGATCCCGATTGCCAAACTGTGACGATCCGGGGTTGTTCTATACCATAAGACAGGTATAGGGTAGGTAAGATCGAGGTTATTTATCCTTAGATAAGTAAACAGGGCTTACTTTAACTTAAAGCAATATATATTAAGTTACTAATTAAGTTAAGTTACTCTTCGAGGAACTTAATTAAAAGATAGCTTAATAACTATATATTATTAATAGCTAGTAGTCTTTTAATTAATAACTAAGAGAAAACTCCTATTTATATACTAATGCTTTATTTAGAATAAGTTCTTATTTCCTTGCTCCTAAAGTAATATTAATGCTTATTATTCCTAGGAATAATAATCTATTTATTTATTTCTTATTTAATTAATAAATTTTATTAATTTATATCCTAATATCTCTATTTAGGCTTATTATATTAATATATTAATTATATTAATTATTTTTATATAATATTCCCTTATTATTATTTATTAATTTAATATTATATATAGATTCTTTTTATATTTTTATTTTATTATTCTATAATATATATTTATTAAATTATTTATTATATATAGAGAATTCTCTTTTATAAGGTTCTTTATAGTATAGGCTTCTATATTATTTATAATTAGTTAAAGGGTAAGGTATATAATCCTTAGTTATCCTATAGATATTAAGTTAGTTTATTTTAATATATTTTAGGTATTATATTAATATAGTTTATAATATAATACTTCTTTTCCTATAGCTAAGTCCTTTAAGCTAAGGTTATTATATAAAATTATTTATTATTTATTTTATTAATAGATTAATTTACTTTCTTTTTTTTCTTATAATATTAATATTATATTTAATTATATAGCTAAATTAAAAGTATCTTAATATAAGCTTTCTAAAAATTATACTTTATTTAAATATTTTAATTTATTTAAGGTTAAAATTATATTATATTTTTATTATTTTTATTTTAAATAAGCTTATATTATAGTATTAAATTCCTCTTATTATAAGGAGTATTTAGATTTTTATTTATTATATAATAGTTTATTAATTACTTATCCTTATAGATTTTTTTTTATTCTTTTATTTTTATTTTTTTAATTTCTTTTAGTTATAAAATCCTTAAATAAATTTAAAAAATTAAAGATTAAGGAGGCAGAGGCTAAGGAGGCAGTTAAATAAATAATAGCTAAGTTAATATAGATTTATTATTAAAAATATACTATTTAAAAGAAGAGTAATATTTTATTTAAGCGAGATTTATAGTCTACTACTTTAGAGGAGTTAGTTATAGTAAAGGAATTAAATTAATTAATTTATATTAATATAATAAATTAATTTATAATTATTAAAGGTTCTTTTATTTTATCTAAGAATAGAATTCTTTTAGCTTAGCTTTAATATTAAATAGATTTTCTAGGGGTTCCTATATATTCTTATTTTTATTATATCTTTTTTATTTAATAAAATAATATTCTTTACTTTTATTATTAACCTTATACTCTAGGATTTTCTTAATTTTATATTCTAATTTTACTAAAAGAACTTTAATACTTTTTTTAATAGGTTTTTTATTTAGTATTTTTTCTAAGAGTATAATATAAAAAATATTATATATCCTTATTATTTCTAGAAGTTTAATTTTATAATTAATATTTAAGATTTTTTATAGTATTAAGAATAATCTTAATTTTTTATAGTTTAGTTTATTATTAGGTTTTATAGTTTTAATATTTATATAATATATATAGACTATATCTTCCTCTTAAAAAGTTAATTTTTTTAATCTTTTCTTATTATAAAATATTTTTATTTTTTATTATATAAAAGAGATTTTTTTATATAATATATTATATAATTCTTTTATTTTATTTATTTTAATTATTCCTTTTTATATTCTAATTTTAATAATAATTCCTTATTAAATAATAATTTAAATTCTTTATTTATATAGTATAGTATTTATTTTATAGTTTCTAACTTACTTAAATTATAAGCTATTTATATAATTAATAATTATTTTATTTAATTATTTTATTTATAGTTTATAAAATATTATAAATATTATTTTAATATTTAATTTATTTTTTTATTTATTTATTTATTTATAAATAATAAATAATATTAAGCTTATTTTTATTTTTAATTATATTATTAATTCTTATTAAAATTTTAAAGCGAATATTAATCTTTTATTAAAGATAATTTTATTTAATAATTTATTCTAAGATATTATATACTTAAGGAAATAATATATTATATCTTTAATATTTATTATTTTATTATATAGAATAAAGTATATAAATTTTATAAGTTTATTTATAATAATAAAAATACTATTATAATTATTCTTTATTCTTAGTTTCTTAGATTTAAGTAACTTTATTATAAAATTCTATAAAATTAATTTCTATAAATATTTTAATATTAATAATAATTTTAAATATTTATATAGTTTATATTATACTAGCTTAGCTTTATTATAAGTATTATAGTTCTTAATATATTCTTCTATATATTACTATAATTTTAATATATTATAAAATTTATTAATTTATTTATAAGTTTTCTTTATTCTTAGGTATTTTATTAAAGGGTAATTATAATATTTTTAAATAATTATTATTATTATTTTATTAAATATCTATACTTTTTTTCTATTTATAAATAAGGTTATTAATTTTTTTATATTAATTATATCTTTTAATATTATAGTTTATATTTATATATTTATAATATTATTTATTAATTTTCTTTTTAATTCTTTAATATATATATAATTAAATTATTATTTTTAAACTATTTTTCCTTCTAAGTTAATAATAAAGATTTATATAATTACTATAGGTATTTTTATTTATACTCTAATTTATAGCTTAATATATTAACTTTATTATTTTTTAATCCTTTTTAATAAATAATTTTATAATTAAATAAGCTTAGTATTTTTATATATTTTATTTATTATATACTTAGTATCTATATTATTATAAAGTAGAAGATATTCTTATAGTCTATATAAACCTTAATTTTATATTTATTTTCTATAAAATAATATTAAAATTCTTTAAAACTTTTAATAATTATTATAAATTCTTTATTATAGATAAAATAGTATAATAATAATTTATTAAGTTTTTTAATTAAAATATAATAAAATATAATACTCTTTTTTATTATACTATTCTATTATTACTTTTAATATAAAATCTAATATATTTATTTTTAATTTTATTAATAATTCTAGGTTAAATATTATTAAAACTGATTTTAATAATATATATTATTTAATTTATTTAAAAGCTTATTTTTCTTTCTTTTTAAATTTAAAATCTTTATTCTTTTTAATTAAGTTTATAAAAGATTTAGTGATTTTTTAAAGTTTTTAATAAATTATTAATAATAATTAATAAATCTAAGGAAATTTTATATATTTTTAATATTTTTAAGTATTTTTTACTTTAATATTATTATAATTTTCCTTTTTCTATTTAAATTTTATTTAATTTAATTATATATCTAAGGTATAATAATCAGGGTTATTCTATACTATTTAATAGGTATAGGGTAGGTAAGATTGAATAATTATTCTTAGATAAGTAAATAAAGCTTATTTTAACTTAAAATAATATTATATAGTTATTATTAATTAGGTAAATTATCTTAGGAACTTAGGTTAAGGGTAGCTTAGCGATTATATATTATTAATAGCTAGTAGTCTTCTAGCTAGTAACCAGAAGAAGACTCCTATTTATATACTTAATATCTATTCCTTAGGAGCGATAGAGTATTTTACTCCTTTGCTTTAGTATTAAAGCTAAAAGTATTATTAATTATTATTTCTATCCTTATTAATTATTTTTTTAATTTATATCCAAGGCTCTATTAATCTCTACTATACTATTATACTAATTATATTAATTACCTTTATATAATATACCCTTATTATTATCTATTAACTTAATATTATATATAGATTCTTTCTATGCTTTTATCTTATTATTCTATAATATATATTTATTAAACTGTTTATTATATATAGGGAACTCTCTTCTATAAGGTTCTTTATAGTATAGGCTTCTATAATATCTATAGCTAGTTAGAGGGTAAGGTATATAGTCCTTAGTTATTCTATAGATCCTAGGTTAGTTTATTCTAATATATTTTAGGTATTATATTAATATAGATTATAATATAATACTCCCTTTCTATAGCTAAGTTCTCTAGGCTAGGGTTGCTATATAAGGTTGCTTATTGCTTATTTTATTAATAGATTAATTTACTCCTTTCCTATTTTTCTTATAATATTAATATTATACTATCTCCTGATTCTAAATATAAATCTAGGGAATATTTTTATTTAAGAGCTTATATAGTAAATATAGGTATTCCTATGGATATATCTTATACTTATTATTTTAATAATAGCTTAGATTATAAGATTCCTCCTAAGTCTTCTTATTATATTATATATATTAATCGAAAGAAACCTTATAATAGTATTTTAATGGTTATTATTTATTTATCCTTCTTTTATTTACTATTTTCTTTTAATTCTAACTGCTTATAGTTTCTTATTTTAATTAGTAAAAGTATTATCTTAATAATAATAAGGAGAAAGCGGAGGAGTATTTAATTAAGCTATAGAAATAGCTATTTAAGGCTATAAATTATCTATTATAAATTCGGAAGATTTATCGTAGGATCGAGAGGAAGAGTAATAAGCTATTAAAGCAGGGTCTTACTAAGCTTAATAAGAAAGATAGGGTTTCTTCTAGTTTATTATAGGTATTGCCTATACTAGATTCTTATAAAGAGTAGATTATTTATAATTTATAGGCTAATAGTATTTTAGGGGATATAGATTAGTCTTCTCTTGGTTTAGGCGAGGATTTTTTTAACCTTAGGCCTTTACCTAAAATTCCTTTATCTTAATTTTTATATTAAATAGGTTTTCTAGGGGTTCCTATATATTCTTATTCTTATTATATCCTTTCTATTTAATAAGATATTTTTCTTTGCCTTTATTATTAATTTTATATTCTAGGATTTTCTTAATTTTATATTTTAATTCAATTAGAAGAACTTCGATATTTTCTTTAGTAGGTTCTTTATTCAGTGCTTTTTTAGTAATATAATATAAAAAATATTATATATTCTTATTATTTTTAGAAGTTTAATTTTATAGTTAGTATCTAAGATTTTTTATAATATAGAGAATAGTTTTAGTTTTTTATAGTTTAGTTTATTATTAGGTTTTATAGTTTTAATATTTATATAATATATATAGACTATATCTCCCTCTTAAAAAGTTAATCTTTTTAATCTTTTTTATTATAAAATATTTTTATTTTTTATTATATAAAGGAGATTTCTTTATATAATATATTATATAGTTCTTTTATTTTATCTACTTTAATTATTCTTTTTTTATATTCTATTAATAGTAATAGTTCTTTATAGAATAATAATTCGAATCCTTTATTTATATAATATAAGGTTAGTTTTATAGTTTTTAATATATTTAAATTATAGATAATTTATATAATTAATAGCTACTTTACTTAATTATCTTATTTATAGCTTATAAAGTATTATAGGTATTATTTTAATATTTAATTTATTTATTCTATTTATCTATCTATTTAGGGGTAGAAAGTAATACTGAGTTTACTTTTTATTTCTAATTATACTATTAATTCTTATTAAAATTTTAAAGTAAATATTAATTCTTTATTAGAAATAATTTTATTTAATAATCCATTTTAAGATACTATATATTTAAGGAAATAGTATACTATATTTTTAATATCTATTACTTTATTATATAGGATAAAATTTATAAATTTTATAAGTTTATTTATAATAATAAAGATATTATTATAGCTATTCTTTATCCCTGATTCTCTAGACTTAGGTAACTTTACTATAAAGTCCTATAAAATCAATTCCTATAGTTATTTAGATATTAATAATAGTTTTAAATATCTATAAGGTTTATATTGTATTGGCTTGGCTTTATTATATATATTATAGTTCTTAATATATTCTTTGATATATTATTATAATCTTAGTATATTATAATTCTAGTTAATTCGCTTATAAGTTTTCCTTATCCCAGGGTATCCTATAAGGGATAGTTATAATATTCTTAGATTGTTTTTATATTATCGTATTGAGTATCTATACCTTTCCTTTATAAAACTAGATTCTACTTTCTTTCTTAAAGTCTTAATTTTATAAAGATATCTTCGCTTTTTCTTATTCCTTTAAGATTTCTCTAAAGAAGGTATCCAAGCTTTAGTTTATATAAAGGTAGTTAAATTATTGATTTTAGATTAGTTTGCCTTTAGAGTTAATTAAGAAGATCTATATAGTAATTATAGGTATTTCTTATTTATATTTTAATTTATAGCTAAGAGTATTGACTTAGCTATTTTCTAATCCTTTTTATAGATAATTTTATAGTTAAATAAGCTTAGTATTTTTATATACCTTATTTATTATATACTTAGGGTTTAGGTTATTATAAAATAGGAGATATTTTTATAGTCTATATAGACTTTAATCTTATATTTATTTCCTATTAGGTAGTATTAGAATTCCTTAAAGCTTTTAATAATTACTATAAATTCTTTATTATATATAAGGTAGTATAATAATAATCTATTAAATTTCTTTAACTAGAATATAATAGGGTATAATATTCCTTTTTATTATATTATCCTATTATTACTCTTAATATAAAGTTTAATATATTTATTTTTAGTTTTATTAATAGTTTAGGGTTGAATATTACTAGGATTAATTCTGATAGTATATATTATTTAATATCTTTAAAGGCTTATTTCTCTTCCTTTTTAAACTTAAATTCTTTATCTTTTTAGTTAGGTTTAATAAGGGTTTAATAAGCTTTTAAAATCCTTAATAAATTATTAATAATAGTTAATAAATCTAAGGAAGCTTTATATATTTTTAATATTTTTAGGTTCCTCCTATTCTTATACTATAGCGATTTTCCCTTTTTTATTTAAATCTTATTAAGTCTAATAGTATATCTAAGAAATCTACTTCTTATATATAGAACTTACTTTTATTAGGTTTAACTAGTAGTTTAGTATCTTATAATACTTATAGGATTAAATATATATATTTCTTATACTCGGCCTTATTTTCTGAGAATATTAAGATATTATTAAGATATACTATAATAAATTTATTAATATAGTTTTATAAGATATAATTAATTATTTATTAGAATATAGTTAGTATATTTATAAATCCGAAGGGTATTATTAAGTATTTAAATAGTCTGAATTTTATTTAGAAGGCTATTTTCTATTCTTTGCCTTTTTTATTTAAATTAGATTATAGGCTCCTTTAAGGTCTAGGGCTATAAACTAGTTTTTTCTATATAGGCAGTCTCTTATTTCTACTATTAATAGTAAGGGTATATAGTCTTTAATAATAATTATATTAAATTATCTAAAGTCTACTATTAATTAGAGTTTTTTATTCTTCTTAGGTATAAATATTATAGAGTATTCAGCGGAGGATTTTAATAGTTTAATATATCCTTTATAGAGGTTTTTATTAATATATAATTTAAGTTCCTTAAGTTCCTTAATATTTAAATTATATATTAATAGAAAGTAAGTTTTCTTTTTATTAATAATCTGGATTTTATAGTCCTATTCTATGTATTTTAATAATCCTATTTTAGATTCTTTCTAAAATAGTTTTTATATTTCCTATATTTTTAGGGATATTCCTTAGTTATTCTTCTTCTTTTAGGGTTAAGGGTCCTTTCTTTTATTTAGATAAGTTTTAAGCTATTTCTTAAATTTCTATTCTTAATAGATTTAAATATTGCTTTTTTTTATTTTATTTACCTTACTTTATTTATATTAAATCTTAGGTTATACTACCTTCTTAGTTAATATAATACTATATACCTTATACTCCTATTCCTTTAGTGAGTTATATTAAATATCCTTATCTAGTTAAATCTTAAATAACCTCTCCAGTTTCCTTTTAGCTAAGGTAACCTAGCTAATAATAAAGTTAATCCTTAGGTTTTCTTAATATAATTATAATTACCCTAGGAGAATATAAATAGATTCTATTTAAATAATATTATAATTTATTTCTATTTCTATACCTATATAGGTGGTTTAGAGTAGCTATATTCTTTTAATTATATTCCTATTATTATAGGTTAAATAGTTTCCTTTATAGTTTATTACTGAGTATAAGTCTTCTTTTTCTCTCTATAGAAGTTATAGCTAGTTTATAACTTAATAGTTAATAAAATTATTAATAGTATTAGTATCTATTTTAGCAATTAACTTCTATCCTATAATCTCTATTTTAATAATATAATATTAAAATATTATTTCCCTTAGTATTTTTATTATTATTAAGTACTAATTATCTTCTTTATTAATTTATTATTAAAATTCCTTATTTCTAAGGGCTTATTAGAAGTCTTCTGCTTTTTATTTAAGTCTTCTTTCTTAGTTTCTTCTTTCTCTTATTAAGAATTTCTTACTATACCTATAGTATATATAATTAGATTTATAGTATATAGTATATTTATTAATATACCCTTTCCTTATAGTAGCCTTTATAAGGGGTTATATTCTCTATATTTATATTTCCTTAAATTATATATATTTTTTATAGTTATAGTCAGAGTATAGGTTATTTTCCTCCTATAGATATACTTTCTTTATATTATACTAAAGCCTTTTAATAATATTAGTGCAGGTTTTTAATAGAATCTTTAAGCTTATAATAATTCTCCTTCTTCTCAGATTTAGGCCTATACTTCGCTGATAGTTAAATTGTTATAATTTATTATCTTAGGGTTCTATTTTATAGGTTCTTTTAGGCTAAGCCTTTACTTTAGTTATTTTTCTTATTAGGTTATTATATACTTATAGTAGTATATAACCTTTTTATTCTTATATACTTTATAGTGGATTCTTTTATAATCCTTTATTTTTCTTCCTTTAAGGTATTTATAGGGATAGTTAATACTGAACCCTAGGGCTACTACTTTAATATTAAGGAACTCTTACTATACTATAAAGCTAGCCAGTTCCTCCCTTTTATATAGTAGGATAGTTAGCTAGGTTTTAGTATAAATAGGGAATATAGTATTTTCTACCTTTTTATTTAGGTATATAATATACTTATATTAAAGGTATAAGGCCTAACTGATAGTATAATAATAAGGATCGTGGATATATATTCTTATATTATTGTTTAGTTTTATTTTCAGGTCTCTTAGTATATCCCGAAGCCCTTAGTAGGTATTAATTACTTTAATCTATATTACTCTATATTTATCGATCTATATAGGTTCCTGCCTTTAGTATATAAGATTGATTTTTCCTTAGTCCTGGGAAAGATCTCTTTATTAGAATTATTTTAGCTATAGAATATACTCTTTTAGTTAGTAAGAGGGTTTTCCTACTAAATATACCTTCGGCTTAGCTTTAAATAAAGTTCCTTAATTATTCTATAATTAGTATTAAAGAATTAATTATAAATACTATAATCATAAGGGTTAAATTTAGCTTATCTACTTTTCCTCTAGGTAAAGATATATTTTTCTCTAGCTATCTATAGGGATTCTATATTTTATATAGGGTTTTATTCTTTATCTTAATTATAATAATTTCCTATTCCTCTCTTAATTATATATCTAGGATATTCTAATTAACTTTAATTAATAATCTAGGGATTTATTTTAATAATTTATATTATTCTAGGGTTAGTATATTAAGGTAATAAGCAGGATTTATTAAATTAAAATACTATTTATTTTCTCTAATTAATTTAAAATAAACCTTCTTATCCTTTTTAAATAACTTATAGTCTTATATAAAATATTCTTTTTATTATAGTTATAGTAAGTGAACTCTTTCTTAGGTTTTTATTCGCCTTTTCTTCCTTTCTTTACTTAGATAATATTTAAATCTATAAATCTAGGATATATTTTATAGACTATAAAATACTCTTAGTTCTATTTCTTTTAAGTATTGGCTTAGTATTAGAAGGGTTAACCTTTCTACCTTATCTTTTTATTTTTTTTCCTAGAGGAGTTTATTAATTAAAATAGCTTTGTAAAAGTAATCCTTTAAATAGGTATCCCTTCTTTTAACCTTAATAAGATTATCCTTTACTTCTTCTTTAATCTTATTATAGAAAACTTTTTTAGAACTTCCTTAGGCTATTATAATCTAGAGATTATTTAATAGAATTATACTATAAAAGCTAATATCGATTCGATTTAGCGTATTTTATTTAGCTTTTTTTAGCTTTTTAAGTTTTATTTATTATTCTGAATATTTTCTTAAGTCTTTTAGTAAAGGTTTTAAAGTCTATAAAAATAAGTTTAGTTTCTTCCTTCCTATCTAGAGCTGGTTTATCTATATAATTATAGAGAGTAGGTTTAAACTAAGTATATACTCTCTTATCCAGGAGTTATATAGTAAATATAATTCTATTATTATTAAATATAAATATTTTTAGGAATATCTTAAAGTATACTTTAAGGTTAATAAAGAAGCTTTAAAGTCTTCCTAGGCTATTATTAAAGGGTTGGGGTTTTAGAGTATTAATAATTACTTCTACCTCCTTAGTATAGTATTTATTCTTTTTAATATTATAAATCCTTTTAAATTATTCCTTATATTTATTTATAGCTTATTTATTAAATTCTATAAATTTTATTATATTCTTTTTAAGTAGGCTAGCTTATTCCTAAGATTTTAGGTAGTATAATTATTAAGTAGGTTTATATAGAGTTAATATAGTTATTCTTTGGTTTTATTAAGATCTTTCTTTATTTTAAGTATTTCTTTCTTAAGTTTAGTTTTTTTATCTTCCTTTTCTTTATTAAAGCTATTATCTATATTTTAGTCTTTATTATTATCTGCCTTCTTATTAATACTTAGGGTATTTTTAATAGGGGTAATAGTAAAGCTGGTTAGGGTTAATAGTTTAACTATAGCCTTTTAATAGCCTTAGGGGTTTTTTTATTATAGTTATTACTTTAGGTAATAAATAGTATTATCTAGAATAAGAGCTATTAATATATAATAATCAGGGTTATTCTATACTATTTAATAGGTATAGGGTAGGTAAGATTAAGTAATTATTCTTAGATAAGTAAATAAGGCTTATTTTAACTTAAAGTAATATTATATAATTATTATTAATTAGGTAAATTATCTTAGGAACTTAGATTAAGGGTAGCTTAGTAATTATATATTATTAATAGCTAATAATCTTCTAGTTAATAACCAGGAGAAGATTCCTATTTATATATTTAATATTTATTCCTTAGGAATAATAAAGTGCTTTATTCTTTTATTTTAATATTAAAGCTAAGAGTATTATTAATTATTATTCTTATCTTTATTAATTATTTTTTTAATTTATATCCAGGGCTTTATTAATCTTTATTATATTATTATACTAATTATATTAATTATCTTTATATAATATACCCTTATTATTATTTATTAATTTAATATTATATATAGATTCTTTCTATGCTTTTATTTTATTATTTTATAATATATATTTATTAAACTATTTATTATATATAGAGAACTCCCTTCTATAAGGTTCTCTATAGTATAGGCTTCTATAATATCTATAGTTAATTAGAGGGTAAGGTATATAGTTCTTAGTTATTCTATAGATCCTAGGTTAGTTTATTCTAGTGTATTTTAGGTATTATATTAATATAGGTTATAATATAAGGAAGTTTATTTTTATATATAGAATTTACTTTTATTAGATTTAATTAATAGTTTAATATTCTATAATATTTAAAGAATTTAATATATATATTTTTTATATTCTATTTTATTTTTAAAGAATATTAAGATATTATTAAAGTATACTATAATAAACTTATTAATATAGTTTTATAGAATATAATTAATTATTTATTAAAATATTATTAATATATTAATAAGTTTAAAAGATATTATAAGGTATTTAAATAATTTAAATTTTATTTAGAAGGTAGTTTTTTATTCTTTATTTTTTTTTATTTAAATTAAATTATATATTCCTTTTAAGTTTAAAGCTATAAATTAATTTTTTTATATAAATAATTCTTTATTTTTATAATTAATAATAATAATATTTAATCTTTAATAATAATTATATTTAGCTATTTATAATTTATTATTAATTTAAGTTTTTATTTTTCTTTAATATAAATATTATAGAATATTCTACTAAGGATTTTAAAGATTAAATATATTCTTTTTAAAGGTTTTTATTAAAATAAGCTTTAAGTTCTTTAAATTCTTTAATATTAAGATTATATATCTTTAAAAAGTATATTTTTTTTATTAATAATCTAGATTTTATAATTCTATTCTATATATTCTAGTAACCCTATTTTAGGTTCTTCTTAAAATAGCTTATTATATTTTTAATATTTTTAAGGATATTCTTTAATTATTCTTTCTCTTCTAAGATTAAGTATCCTTTCTTCTAATTAAATAGGTTTTTAGCTATTTATATTATCTCTACCTTTAATAGATTTAAATAATATTTTTTTTCTATTATTTCCTTTATTTTATTTATATCTTATCCTAGATTATATTAACTTTTAGCTTAATATAGTATTTTTTACTTAGTGCTTTTATTTATTTTTATAATATTATTCTTATTTTAATAATAAATTACTTTAAATATCTAATTCTAGTTAAATCTTTAATAGCTTTATTAATTTCCTTCTAATTAAAATAATCTAGCTTATAATAAAGTTAATTAATAGGTTTTTTTAATATAATTATAATTACCCTAGGAGAATATAAACTAATTTTAATTTAATAATATTAAAGCTAATATCTATTTTTATATTTATATAGATTATTTTTAGTATTTATATTTATTTATTAATATTTTTATTATTATAGAATAAGGGGTTTTTTTATAATTTATAATTAAATAGGGTTCTTTTTTTTCTCTTTATAGGAATTATAGCTAGTTTATAACTCTATAATTAATAAAGTTATTTATTATATTTATATTTATTTTAATAATTAACTTCTTTTCTATAATCTTAATTTTAATAATATATTTTTATAGATTATTTTTTTAATAGTTTTCTTATTATATTTAGAGTTTAAAATCTCCTACTATTCTTTAATAATAATACCTAGGTATATATTATTTATATTTTATTAATTATTTATTATTTTAATCTTTTTCCTTTAATATTATATATATATTTATAATATATAATATCTAGGATATAATATTATTTATATTTATTTTAGTATTTTTATAGGATAATACTTATTATAAAATTATAGTATATTTAGAGTATCCTTTTCTTTTTTTTTTATAATATAGATAATAAAGGCTAGAATATATATAATTAGCTTTTATAATATATTCTTTTTTTAGTTTTTATCCTTAAGATATAAAATATAATTAAGGTTTTAAAATCTTTTTAATTCTTTATTAAGGTTAAGAATATAAGGGTTATTTTTATTTTATTTATTTTTTATTTTTTTATAATTTTATTATATTAAGATTATTTTAATATCTTTAAGGCTTTTTTCTTAAAATTAATTTTATTTTTAGCTTCTTATATTACTTTTTAGTTTATTTTAGCTATTATTATTTTAAATTCTTTATATATTAAGGTAGGTTTTCTCCTATATTTTCTTTTAAATATTATTAATTTTTTAATTTTTATAGCTTAAATATATACTATTTTATTTTATAGATAGTTAAAGAGATTATTTTTATTTTTATTAATATTTTCTTTAATAGTTTCCTATTCTATATTTATTTTTTTATTTTATTTATTAATTTTTTTATAAGCTTATAGATATTATTAAATATAATTTAAATATAAAACTATTTAATTTTTTTATTTTTATAAACTATATAATATACTTTTTTATATTATTTTATAGTATATTTTTAATTTAAGTATTTATAAAGATATTCTAGATTAAATATAAATAAAATAATTTTAAAATAAAGATAGTTTTTATATATAAAAAATATTATAAGTTTTTTTTTTTATAGGGTTTAATTATTTATTAATCCTTTATATAAATAAAAAAGCTTAATTTAGAATCTTATTCTTTAAATATATTAAATAAGTATACTATAAATATAATACCTAATTAATAATTATATAGCCTTTAGTTTATATATTTATTCTTATATTATTATTTTCCTTAAGTTTAAGGTTTTTATATATTAAATAAAGCTTTAAGGATTATTATAGCCTTAATTTATAATTTATTTTATTTATTTATTTTTATAGATTTATAGTAAATATTAATAAAGTTAATTTTTTATTAATCTATTTAGGATATTTTAATATTTAAGTTTTTTTTTTTTATAAGGGTTTTTAAGTATTTAGGTTAGATTTTATATATATTATATATTCTTTTTAGCTTAAAGTATATATTATTAAGGCTTTTATAGTTTAGATTAAAGTTAATATTTATTTTACTTTATTTATATAATTTATATTTATTTTTTTATATAGATTCTATAATATTTTTTTAATTATATTATTATATCTTTATATATTATAAATATTAAAAGTATTTAGTTAGTTTAAAGAATTATTCTATAATTCTTAAGGCTATATATTTAGGATTTTTATTTTAATAAAGAGTTAAATATTAAATTTAAATAATTTATAGTATACTAAGGTTAGTATATTTAGGTATTATTTAGGATTTATTAAATTAAAATAATATTTATTTTTTTAATTAGCCTAAATTTATTTTTTTTATTTTTTTCTTAAATAAATAATAATCTTATATATAATAGCTTTTTTATTATAATTATAATAAAAGAAGTCTTTTTTAGGCTTTTTTTATTATTAATCTTCTAAATAATCTTAAATTCTATAAATCCTATATAGATTCTATAGAATATCTCTCTCTATTAATTCTTTTCTTTTAATTATAAAGGTTTATAGTTTTAGCTCCTTTATATTAAAGCCTTTAATAGTATAAATAATTATTAATTTTAATAGCTATAATAATATATTCAGTTAATATTTTTAATTATTTTATTTTATATAGTTTATCTTTAATATTTTTTTAAATTTATTATAGAATAAACTTATAAGAATATTATTATTTTATTTAAAGAATAATACTTAATATTTAAGATTAAAGGTATAGGTTAATATTAAATAAGTTTAATAAATTTTTTTAATTTTTTATTTTATTTTTTTTTTTTTATTTATAGCTTTAAACTATTTATATATAGCCTTTTTAAAATATATATAATTATTAAAAATATTATTAATTTTATTATTATATTTAGTAAATATTAAATATTTATAATAATTTTCTATAATAAAATTAAATTAAAAAGCTATTCTCCTTTTAAACTATTTATATATAATAAATACTCTACCTTCTATATTAATTAAAGAGTTTAAGAAATAAATAAAATATATTTAATATTAAACTAAGAATATTTTAATTTTATTAATATTTTTATTAAATTTATTTAATAAGCTTAGCTTTAATAAAGCTTTTAGTTTTATAATAGATTAATTTTAAAATATATTAACTTTAATTTAAAATACTTTAAATTATATTTAATAATTAAATAGAGTATAAATTAATACTAGTTTATTATTACTTATAGTAAATAATTAAGGTTATAATAGCTAAGGCTATTTAGCCTAGCTTTAGATATTTCTTTAATTAATTATTATAATTATTATTTTAAATAATAAATAATATTATTTAAAATAAAAGCTATTAATATATAATAATTTAAGATTATTCTATATTATAAAATAAATATAAAATAAATAAAATTAAGGTTATTTATTTTTAAATAAATAAATAAGGTTTATTTTAATTTAAAATAATATATATTAAATTATTAATTAAATTAAATTATTCTTTAAAAATTTAATTAAAAATAATTTAATAATTATATATTATTAATAATTAATAATTTTTTAATTAATAATTAAAAGAAAATTTTTATTTATATATTAATACTTTATTTAAAATAAGTTTTTATTTTTTTATTTTTAAAATAATATTAATATTTATTATTCCTAAGAATAATAATTTATTTATTTACTCCTTATTTAATTAATAAATTTTATTAATTTATATTTTAATATCTTTATTTAAGCTTATTATATTAATATATTAATTATATTAATTATTCTTATATAATATTCTTTTATTATTATTTATTAACTTAATATTATATATAGATTCTTTTTATATTTTTATTTTATTATTCTATAATATATATTTATTAAACTATTTATTATATATAGAGAATTCTCTTTTATAAGGTTCTCCGTAGTATAGGCTTCTATATTATCTATAATTAGTCAGAGGGTAAGGTATATAGTCCTTAGTTATTCTGTGGATATTAGGTTAGTCCGTTCCGATGTGTTTCAGGCATTATGTTAGCACGGTTCGTAACACAAACTCTCTCATCATACTTTCCTCGCTTATGCACCTAGTCTGTCAGATGATCCAGTAGTTACCCGCTGCATCCTTGCCAACAATCTGCTAACAATTTGCCAACAGGTCACAACGGGGGCCAAGTTCAGGACCGTCCCGTGCACCCTGACGGGAGCCGAGCTGTCTGCCGACCCTGTTCGGCCTTCCTCCGCCGCTGCCCTAAAGTCCACCCTGTGCAGCCCTGCGGATGCCCAGTTGGATATTATGACGGCGTAGCTGCTCGCACTTCCGTACATGGGTATGTCGTCGTTGCGCTCCAGCGCGTCTCGCGTGATGCGGGCGCGGAGGGCTACATAGTCCGTCGTCGTCTGCTCCACGATGGCCTGCCGCATGGCCGTGGCCGCGACGCCGAGCCTGCCGAGGTCCACCGCCATCACCTGGGCGTGAAGTGCCAGCACGCAGTTCTGCAAGTACGGTCTCGGTTGTTCTGAAAACGCTCGGTATGCGGCCGCACATGTTGAAGACGCTGACCAGCGTGATGGTACGCCACGCCGTCACACAGCCGCGCCGTCCACGCTGTCAAGATGTCACCATCACTCAAGAAGGGGTTAGGGCTCCGTCCTTGCCAGAGCTTTCATCTGCGCCGCCGAGACTTGTACTTTTCGCCGTCGTTGCCAATGCTTTCTCGTGTAGTGGTTTTACGTGAGCCGGCGGCACGCTGATGGCCACAGGCTTGGGCCGGTTCCAGGCCCATACGCTCTCAAAAAGGATCCGTATAATATATAGCCAGTATATTAAATATTTATATAATATAAATTTTTTCATTATATATAAAATAGCTTAAGACCTTTATATAATATTAAGACTTTAATTTATTAACTATTTTACTATTTTAATAAGCTATTTCTATGTTTTATTTATAATAAATATAATTTATATTTTAATATAGAAATACTTAAAATTAATAGAATAAGTAATAAAATTTATTTAAATTATATTTATTTCTTAAGTTAAATACGGTTTTAAATAATGTTTTCTTATAAAATTATAATTAAAATTTATTTTTATTATTTATTATTTATTATATTTTATTTAAAGGTATATTATATAATTATATATAACACGCAAATCCTATAAACCAATGTTAAACGCGAAATGACGAGCGTGGCGCTGCTTGAGGTGGTGGTACGTGATCCACTTGGCATTGGTAGTCGCCTGTTATTAGCGACATCTACCCTTTCATATGACATAACGCTTATAAATTGCTGCTCTCTATATGCGGTGGGTGCGAACTAAGATGAGCTATGCCTCGATGTTCACCTCAGTGTATGCCCATTGGTTGAGACAAATAGTGGTGACTCATATGTAGTGGAGTCCAAACTTCAACATATACCTCAGAACTTGCTAGCACATCATATTTCCATTTTAAAATGTTCATGTGTTGGTCGAAGTTTAGATTGAGACTGCATATATCGAGAAAGAAAAAAGCTGCCTTACAACAGACTTAGATTCGGAAATAGAAGTGGAGCTGCGGAGATAGAAGGGGTGTCACATGAGTGGGGCCATGGCTGCATCTGGGCATTCATGGCGACCAGCTGATATTTGATCCTGAACGTCCCGATTAACCCCGGAACAGCTCAGACCATCCTATCCTCTCACCTCCAGATTATTATAAGCCTAAAGAATAACCTAGCTCTACCAATCAGACCTGCAGCATATAGCACGCTTAGGGTTAGTAAATAGGTCCTTTAGGCAGCTTATACTTCTCGCCTGGTTCGAACCCCGGGCCTTACGGGATCACCAATACATTGCTTTCGATACCGGCTGCCGATTGGGCCGTTCTTTCGGGTGATAAACGGTTTAGTACAGAGTTCCGAGGTGGCAGGGCAGTGTAGCATCTATATCACGAGTCGAGTAACCAGCTAGCTCCTGTCTTGCTGAGGGAAGTATAAATAGTGCTATCAGGAACTGTCTCTATTGCTAAATTCACTCTCATCATCCAATATCGAACACAAGATTCATTGACACTACCTTGCTTCTCCATCATCCCGACTCCTTTATCAAAATGCCTAGCGAAAGCCCTATCCGTGATCCTGTCAAGGACAGGCTCCTCACCCCACAGAACTCGGCCTTCATTATCATCGACTACCAGTCTGTTCAAGTCCAATCGATCGCTTCGATGGATCGACAAGAGTTAATTAATAATATCGTTTCTGTTTCACGCGCGGCTTTGCTCTATAAGCTGCCTATCGTGCATTCTACAGTGAATGTGCAGACGGGATTCAACAAGCCCCTGTTCCCCAAGTCGCCAGCGTGCTCAGAGGTATCCCTACTATCGACCGTACGACTATCAACTCCTGGGAGGACGTCGAGTTCCAAAAGGCCGTGAAGGCGACAGGCCGCAAGAAGCTGATCCTCACCGCATTGTGGACCGAGGCGTGCCTGGCTTTCCCGGCCGAGGATCTTCTGGCACTAGGATACGAAATTTACATTCCGGTCGATGCTGTCGGCGGGACTTCTTTAGCCGCCCACGATGCGGCGTTGCGCCGCTTGGAACAGGCTGGTGCGAAACTCACGTCCTGCGCCCAGCTTTTTGTGAGCTTCAACGGGATTGGGCTCGCTCTGAGACGGCCGAGGGGTTTGCGGACCTGTTCATTGGAAAAGGAGGCACTGCTGGACTTCAGTTTGCCTTTGATAAGGCTGAAAGGAAACACTAAAGCTATATATTGAGATCTACACTTGTTAAATTTATAACCTATTAAACTGAATAATAAATACTAAAGTGAATATCCAACTTTTATTTCTCTTTTTATAATATTTATATAGAATAATTAATATAAGCTATATTTATATATATATATTACTTTAATTATAGCTTATTTTAAATATTTAATATATATATAACTATTATTATGCTTATTATTACTTATAATATTACTAAAAATATAAAAATAAAATAAAATATATATATATATATATAAATTAAATATTTTTCTTATAATAATCTTTCTATTAAGTTTCTATATAATTTAATTAAATATACTTAAGTATACTTATTTTTAAATAAAGCTTTCTATAATAATATATATATATTATTGAATTTTATATCTTAACTACTTTAATAAACTTTATTATATTATTCTCTTATAAATATATATAAATCCTTTTAATATTTTCCTTTATTCTATCTTAGCTCATTCATTTATAATTAAAGCTTATTCTTAACTTATTTTTATATAGTATCCTATATAGCTAGATCGGCGTATTATTAATCTATAATCTCAGTTACTGTAATAGCTAGGGTTATAATACTAGGCTCCCTTATATTATCTATTCTTTTATCTATACTTTTATATAACTAAAATTAAAATACTGGCTTAAAAAACTTGACAATCTCATCAACTGCGGGACTGACATACTCGTCCTGGTCGTAAAAGTCTACGTGCCCGCCTTTCGGCACAATAATATTCTTTAATCCCTTGTTATTACCATCAAGTCTGTTGAAAAGCGCTTCAGCTTGCCACCTCTGTGCGGAATTTCCCCCACAATAATAAGGACAGGCTGCTTGAGGTAGATGTCCGCAAATCGCCAGGGGTCAAAGTTGGCCAACAGAGGCAGCGAATAGAGGAGCATCCTGTTCACCCATCTTGGATGCTGTCCTCGGGGGTCATGTAGTAGTCGTGGACCTTCCTGTCCTCCTCTGATGGGCTTTCGCCCAGGGGTTGCACGATGGGCACAAGAACCGGCTCACCACCCTGGGCCTCTGCTTGTCGGGCTTGGGCGGCTTGTTCGAACAAGATAAGCTTCTGAGCTGCATCATCTTCGCCGCGGCGCCCGAGACGGACCCCGAGGCCCATGTTGACAGGACTGACAAGGGCGACGGCTTTGAAGCGATGATCGTTAGACGCCGCCGCCGTCGCATACCCACCTCCTGCACAGACGCCGACAATGCCAACACGATTGGGGTCTACATAGTCAAGGCCTTGGAGATAGTCGGCTACGGCAGAGGCATCTGATACTCGGACCGCTGGATCTTCAAGGTAGCGAGGCAAACCTTCGGATTCGCCTTGGTGAGCGGCGTCAAAGCAAATAACGACGTGGCCCCTTTCAGACAGCTTCTTGGCATATATACTAACTGTCTGCTCTTTTAGACCGCCAGCAGGATGGAGTATGATGATACCGGGAAGCTTTCTGGTAAGAGTGCTGGGCTTGAAGAGGAGGCCGGCAAGCTTGATTGAGCCTTTGGGGATTGAAATGGCGGACATAGTGGCCAGTTTGGCGAGAGTAATAGGGCCCTTACTAATTGTCAAGGGAGAGATTTCAATTTAACGAGAAGCTGCTACAGCAGATGAACGCAATGATGAGGAATGGAGTTTCAATTTGCAAAGCGCGTGCCCATTGTCATTTATAGTCAGAGGACTAGTAGGGTTAGCTAACGGACTTAACGTATGTGTGTCCGTCCCGACCCGCGTGAGGGCCAGCGGTTGGTGTAGCGAATCAATGCAGGGACGTCAGCAGGCTGCATTAGCGCGATCGCTCCATAACTTTCTTTCTGTTAGCCAAAAGTTAGGAATGCACCAGGGCGCACCCCGCTGCTTAACGATCTAGAGCTGTTCACTATGAATGCATCGCGGCTGTCGCCGGGCCTGTTCCTAGCTAGAGCAGAACTAAATCCAAAAGTCTGGAGTGCACTAGAGACACCGACTTTTGTGATGTTGCTGAATAGTCCAGGCTTTGGCCTTTGTCTGGTTCTGGGATGCTCGGGGAATAAGGTCGATGCAGCCCAACTGAAGTACTTCACACTTCCCATTCTTCAACATGACCGTGAAATAGCATCCGCAAGCAGAGAAGCCCATAGTCTCAATCATTTCCCGCCGCGAACTGATTTGGTAGCTCTTAATTGATGCTGGGTATTCTGGTTATTACTGTGAGTGTCTGAGCCTTCTATGAAGCACTATGCAGAAAAGCCTACCTTTTGAAGATCCCAGATGTGTATGTACGTCTCCCAGTTACTCGGATATTTTGGAACCCGCGAAAAGGTCTTTATAGCAACAGTTGTGCGCAATGGGTGAAACAAAATGCTCCTTAGCCTCTCAGCGCCGGCACTGAACTGTAGCATATTTGAAAAGGTTAGCATCGGGCCCTGATGACCCTCTACGGAGTGTTGGTAAACTGATATTGCTTGCTCTCTAGAAGCGATATACAAAGCTCCAGTGTTGGTATTCTCAGATATAGCGACATATAGCCCACTAGGACTAAAGTGAAGGCTGTAAGTGCATAAGCATGGACGACCCCTATACCATCGGAAGGTGGTGGCGTCTGATGGCTGTAGGGCACCGGGAAGTAGCTGTGAGGACCAGTGACCTCCTACGTTATCGCCCGATGCATGAATAGTGAATACAGTGCGAAGGATGGAAAAGATCTTGCGTCATCACTTCTGGCTGTGGGAAAAGAGACCTCGTCGGGAAATGGATACCTGAGCCACGAGAGGATACATAATAAAATCTCGTGCTAATCTACGAGAAATTCTACGCCGAAACTGATGAATGGCTCATATTCGAGCAACCCAGCCCTGGCAAAGCGGTGACAAGTCGAAATGCTGTAGTTTTGGACACGGCTGATAATGGCTTCGCGGTGACTCCCAGTACTGTCGGAGCGCTGCATCCCTGCTTAGATACAAGGTGCTCCCGGGATTGAAGAAGAGTCGACTATAGGTGAAGGAAATCACTTCGTCCCATGTGATTTCAGGGTCTTGCCGGAGTTCCTGTCTACAACTCAGGATGATCATACCCAGTTCGCCGGTCAAATACTCAAGAGCTAGGAGTATATACCCGTCCACTGGGATATTGCCGGACCAATGTCGACGGATCGAGCCGGCGAATGCGTTTGCTGCTGTGTAAAAGGGTTGTCTCGCGTCTGTGAAACGGTAGAAATTGAACAGCCATTTCGAGAGAAGAAAAGGTTTGTTCAAAAAGTCGTGCAGGATAGGAAACACATGCATCAACCCCCTCGGGCTGCTAACGTTACATGGGAATGTGTGTTATCTGACGATGCAATGCTGCGAGCTGCTTCAACGAGATTCTCCAGCATATTGGATGCTGCGTAAGGAACAAAATTATCCGACTCATCTATCCTGTTTCGAACCTGTTTCGGCCTGGCCATGTGCGTCTGATTCTGGCTCTGCGCGTAGAAGCTCAAGGACGCAACAACGGGCTAGGTCCATTGAAGCACTTGAAATATCCGATATGATGCATTGGACCACACAGTTTATATATCGATCAACCCAGGTTTTATTCAAGGCAAGACTGTTCGCCATATCTTTAATTGAGATGTGTACCAGCCGAAGTGAGTTTTGGGTGTCTGTTTCGGGGCAGCGCTCGATCAGGTCAGCACATGACATGAGAACTGATTCTTCAAAGTCGGAGATGCGCTCGAGCAACGCCGACTGGTCTAAACAATTCTGAATGACCAGAACCTCCCGCAAGTAATGCGACCGTTTAGGCTGGTTCTTCCTGGTCAAGCTGACAAGGCATCTGCTGGCAAGCGCAAGCGCTGTCGGGCCCGTGGAGGCTATAAAGAGGAATACCCTTTCGTAGTTTTCCTGCAGCCCTTCAGGGACGGTAACTCTTTCCATGACGTCGAGACGTTGCCGGGTGTTGTGGATGGTGAGTGTAACAGACTCACCATTAATCGAGCCCAGAGAAACATGGCATCTGCACCACGCACCAACCTCTGTACAAGAAGCTCCAAGTTGCCACTTTTTCTGGGAAGCAATCCCATCTTATGCAGAAGGCCTAGTTCCGTAGCAAAGAAATATCTCAAATCTTCATAGACCTCCGGCTTCAGGAACTCAATATGCAGATAATTCGGCACCAGTTGCTTCAACCTAATACATTGATTCGACTCAGAAGAAGGGACCGAGTTCTTGGCCGAATAGCCAGGATATCTTGGATGTAGCTCAAGACTTCACTGATTGAGTTGCATTCGTCGACTGCTTCTGGCACGATGACGGCGTCGATAGGAAGGCAAAGGCGCAGTAGATCGGAAACAACAGACTCTGTATACTTTTCTGGCCACTCTTCGAGCGCTGGGAGGCAAAAGCTATTTTATCCAATGTCTCCATATCGTCTCGTCCTTTGGCAAGGACCTGGGTGAGGAGAGCGCGCTCAGCCGCATCGAGTGACTGGATACGCAGAGATTCAGATCGGAAGAAGAAGTAGAATACGAGGCATTCTGGCCAAGACTGCTCTAGGTGACCGATAACAGACGTGGCCAAGACGGTTTTCCCCGCGCCGGGCTTGCCTAGTCCTTGTTAGCAAGTCCCAAATGAGCCTGGGTAAGAATCACAGAACCAGTTATCCACATGACGTTGTCTCCAAAGGAGCCTTCTTGCTCTTCCCTGCATTGTCTACTGGACCAATGTTGAAAGCTGCGAGTGCTAAACACCCATTCTTTTGTTCCATCAAGACGCACACGAGAAGCAACATCTCTTGCGTCTTCGTAGTCTGGTGGGTATATGGGTTCATGTGCAGTGGAGAACATTTCATCTGAGTTTGTTAACAAGTTCAAAAGGAGACGAGTGGACGGAAGTAAGTATCACGGGATAACTCTTCAAGGATAGTACATACTCTTATGTTGCGCCTTGCTCAAGCTCCGCTTTCCAAGTAAGAAATGGTGAGCGATTTCATCAAGCTTCTCGTGAGTGTGCACCCTCCACTCTGGCCGGGCTTTCCTTTCTGCATTGGCGGCTATACGTTCTTTCGATGCGGCGTCTCGCTCCTCTTGGCTTCGAGCCCATTCAGCTGCAGTATCCTGTCGGTTCACACTCGCAACCTTGGTTTCATCAGACAGGGTTGCCATGGTTGAAATCCCAAGTATCCCGTTCAAGGATTGGCGATGCTGAGAGAGGAGCTCGGTCAACTCGGCAAACCGAACATCAAAGGGCATCCACATCAGTTGCCTAATGACTACAGGGGTTCGCTTCAGCTCAATATAGTTCGGGCCATTGGTGGGTTATTTTTAGGTCATTATAGGAACGAAAGCAACCTACTTCCATCAGCGGTGGTAAAAACTGGGACTGCGGCATGAAAGATTTGGAGAAGCACTTCGTAGATTGCGCCAACATGTTTACGCACGAGTTGGGCACTCTTACCGCGCAACTCTATCCCGAAAACCAAATTATACTGTGGAAATGAATCGGTAATGCCTGTCAGTAAGCTTATCAACTTGTCAAAGAACTCGGTGTAATTGGAAGCCAACTACGATTGCATTAGGTCAATCTTATTATTACGATGGAAACAAATTGATGAAACTGACCTGAAGAATCAGGCGCAGAGACCCCCAGACGAGAGCGGCATATTGAGGATTGGAGGACACAAATACTCCAACGGTATCAAAATAGGGTTTCAAAACCTTTCCTAGACTGCTGATTGTGCCAATCCATCGATTTACCTTGATGCGATGTCTTTGCCCGTCTTTGGTGTTGGTGGCGACGACTTTTAGCTGCCCCACAGCGAGCAGCAAGTCGTGTGAAGTGGCACATGGCGAGTAAAGTGCTCGGTCTTTGGTATGCAAACCCGATAGAAACTTATCCTGGGCCTCATTAAAAACAGCCTCTTCGGGGCGCTGCGGAGCCTTTGGCGGCTCCATTCCTCGAAAGCCGTGGCCAGATATGTGGGTATCTCGAGCTCGGAGAATGCTGTATCTGAAATTGACTTAGGAATGGCGCCAGGGATGGTAGGTACGAGGCAAAAGGAAATTCTACATCCACAGCACAGCCACCTTTTCCGAGGCAGCCTGATGGAGAGCCTAAACCCCGGAGCAACAAAATCGTTTGGACTCTGAGACTAGCGGCGCTTAACCACATCACCTAATTGGACGTTATGCAGCCCGAGGCTCCTTTGCGCATCGAGAAGTGTATGCAGGGCATTTTAATTAATGCCTCGAAGGTATTCACGAGCCTTGAATATGGGCATGCTGTTTGCCATTCGTGGGAGACCTTCACTATATCAAATTGCGGGCCCGGAGTGTGGGTTGTGCTATTATCCTTCCCTGCACGATAAATCTTGACGATTCTGCATTACGTATAGAGATAGAGGAACGCGTTCGATTTCGCTTGCATGGCATAGAAGAAGCAAACCTGCTCTCGCTAGGACCCTGAGTGCTTTCCAAAAAGTCGGAGTATTGCATACCGATTGATGGCACCGGCCAACGAATTTGAGTCTCCCGGAAGTGCTGGCAATATTCCTTATATCAATAAAGACGTGGCTTCGAGGATTGTTTGGTTATGTAACTCATCGATGCGGCCGGAGTATCATGAACTTACTGGAAGCGCCAAGCAAGGAAAGCTGAAGAAGTGAGCCAGCCACTCGATTATTTGCACTATTCAAGACCAGGGTCACTCTCACATTGGGTAAACCGACGAATGAGGAGAATTGCTTAATTAGCCAGGGCGACAGGACTATCATATATACATACATGCCCCGCCGCTATGCCCCTCTTCTTGTCAGCTTGATTACCGGCTACGTCGGCTCCAGCGTAATCAGTACAAGGTCAATCAATCAGTGTCAATTATGAAGCTTTTGTGGATCACAATCATTTATTTTTCCAGCCCGATATCCTCACAGGCAATTGAACCAGTATGTGGACTTCGTTTAGCCAAATTCACATTCCCTGCCTAACCGTATCTCAGTGTGAAGCCCTCGATGATGCTTTGCCTGGCAAGGTGGTATATCAAGGCACAGATGCATACAACATCTCGAACATATTCTGGTCGTCAAAACAATCAAGTCTCACGCCTGCATGCTTCGTCCTTCCGTCGTCTGCCACCGACGTGTCAACCATTATCGGCATCTTGACTAAACTGAAGGGTCCTTTTGCAGTTAAGGCTGGTGGCCATACCGCATTCGCCGGATCCAACATACAAGATGGGGTTACCATTGATCTTCAACATATGAACGCCGTGAATTTAGCAGCCGACCGATCGAGTGTCTCCCTGGGACCGGGGGCTCGTTGGGAGATGTTGCTGCCATTCTTGATCCACTTCGGCTTGCGGTAGTAGGCGGTCGCGGTCCAACAATCGGTGTCAGGGGCTTCATTCTCGGCGGAGGTATCTCGTTTCTCTCTGGGCGCAGAGGCTGGGCATGTGATAATGTTCAGAACTTTGAGGTTGTCTTGGCCTCGGGCAAGATTGTCAATGCAAACACACACAAAAACAGCGACCTCTTCTGGGCACTACGCGGCGGTGGCGGTTCCAACTTCGGCATCGTGACGAGATTCGATGTCAACGTGTACGAGCAAGGCGATGTCTGGAGCCGCTTGACTTTCTGGCCCTATTCAGAAAGGGAAGCTGTGCTTCAGGAATTTACAAGGCTCTCGAGGGATGTACTACACATTGACCAGGACGCCCACATATTCTATCATCTAGCGTATCTTGGTACAGCCAACGATCCAGATGTGGTCACCTTTACATATCACCTCAATTTTGAACACCCTGTGGGAGGCACGTTTGATACTTTTGATGAATTGGCTCGCCTTCCCCGGCAAATCTTCAATAACACCCTCGTTACCACCTTGGGAGTCAACTTGAACTAATACGCGATACCAATGGTGGACAACGGGCATTTTCCGTCGGGAGTATCTCGGGAGGACCTGGAAGCGACCAGTTATTGAAAGACATCATTAATCTTTGGAGAGACACGGCAGATAAGATACGGACCATTGCCCGCGAACGTAACCAAACCGCGAGCTTCAGCTTCACAGTACAGGCGCTCACAACCCCTACTCTCGAAATCATGCTCAGAAACGGAGGAAACCCGCTCGGGCTCAAGCCCAATGGGAGGTTCCCAGTATTCGATCTGCATGTTCTAGGCCTATGGGAGGATCCGTCGCTGGACCGTATTATTGACATACGTTGGAAGGCCTTCTTTGACAAAGTCGGCTCCATGGCCACGAACGTAGGGCTTGGCAACGAATTCAAGTACATGAACTACGGTGGGAAACTGCAGGACATCTACGGGAGTTACGGTGCTGACAATCATGAGCGATTGCGCCGTGTTGCAAAGAAATACGATCAGAAAAGGCTCTTGAAGGATTTATGGAAAGGTTATTATAAGCTATGAGTATTTGGTCTCGGAGGTAGGTTCTCAGTGGAGAGCGGAGAAAGTTGATATTTTGTGTAGTACTTGGGTGGATTTGTTAGTCTTTATACAAACTCCGATGCTTATTTGCTTCGTGATCATCATAATATAATATTTGAATTCAAACTAGCTATCCAGATCAAAGCATAACAGCCTTTGTATATATCTTCTGCTCTATGTCATGATCAAGAAGACAATAGGTCTACCAGTAGTGATACGATTATTCTACGACCTGCTTCAGCTTTGCAAGTAGTACCCTACTTAAAAGAATATGTAGGTGCTTGTATTAGGTCTTCTATCTAACATCGTAGGCTAAGCTCTACCTACACCCCGAGCTTGAGGTAAAATAGCTAGACAATCGAGCTGCGTGTTATCGCCTTCAGACTCGATGACGGCTGCATTGCTTAATACAATACAAAACAAACACATCCCTTTTCTATATATCGCCTGATATATAGTCTTATTTGAGAGTTATCTATGTAATAATATGTTAGGAATGTAGAACTAATCTCAGATTAAGATAGAATACTTATTAAATTATATAATTTAAAAGATTATATATATTTAAATTATTAAACTTTAGTTTTTATTTTAATATATAAATAAATTAGTTAATATAAGGGGTTTTTATTTAAGTATAATTTATTTAATTAATACTTTTATTAAATAGAATTAATAATATATTTTAAAGAATTTAAACTTAGAAATTTATAAATAAAAATAAATAAAAATAATAATAATAACTTAAATAATTAAAATTATAATAAATTATATATAAAAATATATTATATTAAAAATATTTCTTATTATTATTATAAATATTTATATTTAAAGAATAGTAATATTTAAAGATAAAAATATATATATTTAATATTTTAAATATTTATTTTTATATATTTATTTTATATATTTTATTAAACTATAATTTAATATTATTTAATATTATTTTATAAAAATCTTTAAATATATTATAATTTTAATTATTATTATAAATAAGTGTTTATAATAACTCTATTTTAATATAAATATAATATAAAATATTTTTAATATATTAATTTTAATTAAATTAAAATAATTATAAAATTAATATAAAATATAATATAATATAAAATAATTAAAATTAAAGTTATTATAGATAGAATAATTAATATAAGTAATAATTATAATAAGGTATTAAACTATTATATAATAATAAATTAAATAAATTTAAATAATATTATTTAAAGATTAAATTAAAAATAATTAAAAATTAAATAAATGAGAGCTTTTTAATTATTAAAATATTATAATTTATATTAATATAATATATAAAATATCTTAAAGTAAATAAATATAAATATATAAAATAATTAAATATAATATATATTATATTTATCTCTATAATATTAATAATATAATAATATATATTTATTATATATAATTATAATTAGTTTTTATATTTTAAAGATTAATAATTAATCTTATATTTAAAAATAATAATAATAATAATAATTTTAAGATTTATAATAATAATAAACTAAAAGAAATATTAAATTACTTTTTATTTTTATAAAAATATATATTAAATAGAATTATTTAAAATATAAAAAAAAATTATATTAAATATAAAATTTTAATATTAAATTATTTAAAATAAATATATTTTATATATAATTTACTTTTAATTATTATATATATTAATTATATATTAAATTAATAATAATTTATTATTAATTTAATTTTTATTTATAAAACTTTTATTATATATTTAATTAAATAATTAATTATATATATTTATAAATTTATATATATTTTTATTTATCTTATATTATATTAAAAGTTATTTAATATTAAAGTTTAAAATATATAAATAATATAAAAGTTATATAATATTAATTTTAAATATATCTTTTAATTAAAATTTAAAATATAAAATATTTATTTATATATTTAAATTTTATAAAATAAATTATTTATATTTATAATCTTAAAATTATATTATATATTAATTTTAATATTTTTATATAATATAATTTTTATTTAATTAATTAACTTTTTTTATAAAGATTCTTATTATTTTTTATTTAAAATCTTTAATTTTTTTATTTTTATATTAATTTCTTTTTATTATTATATATCCTTCTAGGTATATATATTTAATCTATTTAGTAATTTATTCTTCTAGTCTTAGTGCTATATCTCGTAGGATACCTGTAAATCTTTCGTTGTTCCCAATCAGTTTATAGTTATTCCGAGGGCTGAGTTATGATGTCAGTTAGGGTCGTACCATTTTACTAATACTGAGTATAGCATCCACTAGCTTGAGAAGGTCCGAAACCTTGCTGACATTGGCTTGACAGAGGAAAGCCCGAGTGCCTTTGCTTAAATCTTCTTAGCAACTTTTTCAGCACAGTCCTCGTTGGTAGCTGAAATATGGTTGATAACACTATTAGCCTCACCTTTAACTAGTAGTACAGCAACTGCAACATCGAGACCACTGGAGAGTGAGGCTACGTAGATGCAAAAATTATGACAAACACTTTTTGGTGACGCGTGGAGGCAAACCCGCTATTTCAGGTCGGTTTATTTCAGTTATTCACCGTTACCCGACCGGCCGGCCTATCCTTCGTCGAGTGTGGTCCCGTTCGGCCTAGTGGCGCCATACAGTAGTGGTGGCCAAGCATGCCGATTTATAGCTACTCTAAGTACGGCCAATGACAGACTGGAGAGTATGGTTATAACTTTCCTTATTGCAGTCAACAGGAAGACTCCAAACTATCCCTTCGCAGTATCGGCGTTCTGCCTTAATCGGGCCGATCCTAGCGTTCACAGCCAAGCTTCCCACATGCCTGATTCATGTTGTTCAGTGGGCTTGTTCGTGGCTACTAAGTTATATATGCTAACATTATCCATCCTTGGATGATTCCGTGATACAAGACCGCAACTAGAACACCAAGTATTAATTGAGGATTTATGTGAATATAAAAACTTCGCTAAATACTGATTTGCACGAGAACTTGGATAAGGCTAAGATAGAGTCGGTTACTGTCGCGAGTGTCATCCAGTACAGGTATTATATTAATAATTACTACTCAGGTTACTAAGCCCCTCACATAACCATTTCATTACACTTGATGGTGTGTTGTTCTTTTGGAAGATACCGACATGAGTTGTATTCAGTGAGTCCGTGTATTCTGCACACCATGCTACACTGGTTCGGCTCTTTGGGGATGATGTGAGGTAGGATCTACAGTCCTGGTTGGTATTGATCAAGCGTCCTCATGCATGGCTAAATTTCACTTACGTGCTATAAGCTAAGTTCCCCGCTGGCCACACGAGCCGACATAGGAGAGGATAAACGAAGACGTCTCCAGTCACCCTATTCGACAATCACTGCCCAGACTATAAGGAGACTAACTCCACGTCAGGACTGCCCCGAATAGTTACATCACTAGGTGTGAACCAAGCATTAATCGTAGTTGTAAGCGCTTAGTAGTAATCACACAGATCAAACGAATCGTATCTGATGAGGGTTGAAGAACCATCGGGGATGAACAAAACGGACAATCGGGCCGACCTTTTCACTGTTTTCGGATTTGAAAATCTTGGAAAACTGAAGTTGCTGTGAAGAAAAATTCAACATTCGACCGAATATATGAAGCGGCAAAGATGGCGGTAATGGGAAAATATAACACTCTTAGAAATCTTATCAACTGATCTGGGATAAATATCATCCCTCGCGAAGTCCCCGATGCTGTTTCTAGGTCAAATAAGCTCGAAAGATCCAAGCATGTTCGCCAAGTCTATTCACCTTCTCGCGCTGATGGTCGCGGTTGCGCCAAGCGTCCAAGCTCAGGGCGGACTCTTCATCGTCCAGTGCGGTCCTCTAGCGATCTATCAAGGTGATCCTATCGTCTTTCTTGGTAAGATAAGCCCCGTGTTCATGCTATCGTTGGCGGAATGGCCTTTAACTTCAATATAATGGCCGAGCAAGCGCGAAACTCTAAGTCTACCACGTGCAATAAGATGTTGGATAAGAGCAACTATTGGCAATCCCAGCTCTATCATCAGGGCAAGGACGGCAAGTTTGAACTTTTCAAATTACTCGGAATTGTAAGAAACCCCGAGGTTGCTACATGAAACCAGCCAACATCCAGCCATCTAGAATGCCTACTACATTGATCGAACTTGCGACTACACCCCAGGCCGGCAGAACTGCGATGGCACCCGCGGCGCTATTGCACCTCCGGCCGGGCTCCGCATGGTAGTTGATGATCCGACCCGAAAGTAAGCCATAGGTGAATCCTCTTAAATAGTGTATCGCTAACCGGCAAACCTGTTGCAGGACCTACGACCGCTCCAACCCTGAACACCGTGCCATCTCTCACGTCTGCCTTGACCCCGGATAGGATACTGTTGAGCTTCGTCAAACCCCTTGCGCGGGGATGCGTTCTCAGACTTTCTTTCCCTCGTGCTGGAATGGGAAAGACCTGAATTCGGCTGACCACAAGAGCCATGTAAGTCCTTCCACTACCTTGACTACACAATCCTAGTTCTGCACCTTGACTATGTTGTTAGTTGGCCTTTCCTGTTATTGGCGATTACAATGGCGGTGTCTGCCCTGAATCCCACCCTATTGCTATTGTGTCGGTCTTCACCGAGTTCTTATACAACACTCGCCAAGTCACCAACTTCAACCACTGGGTCTACTCGGAGGGCGATGGTATTGGCGATGGTATTGGATATGGTCTGCGTAAGTCATTCTTACTTGTGCTGAGGCTGCATCAAGAATTTTGCTAACTAGACTTGTAGATGGCGATTATCTCCAAGGTTGGGAAGATCGGGCACGTCTAGAAAGGTCCATGGCTACATGCACAGGCCCGAACGGTGCCAATGACCCGAATTATAGTCTGAACGTTGGTCCCAACGGCAGCCCTGGCGAGATTTCGGCACAGGTTCCCGAAAATCCCGCTCCCCAGGAGGATGTCGGCCTCAATGGAAAGCTTGACAAGCTACCTGGTAGCAACCCTTCCTATTTCCTGATGGCCTAGATCAGATACTAGGCCTACCAGGTTAGTTAAGGCTTTAGGCTTGCCTCGATTGTTGGATTCATTCGTTTTTTACTCGTTCAAGAGAGGAGAGAAGCTGCCAGTAACGAGTAGCGTTCAAATATCTCTCCTCGTGATTACATATCAACTACGCAGCATATTATTGACTCGCTAGTTACGAATTAGCTGAGCTCATTTCCTCATTGGCATGTAGAAACTGTTTATATCTTGACGGTATTTCCTTATGAGGGCTTCAGCTCCCTTAGTACTTATGCATTTTACATAGCTCTAGTATTCAGTCTCCAAATTGTACTAAATTCAGTGGACGGTCGTGTCTAATCGAACAAGCGAATACTACCACCTGCAACGCTTTAAGAACCTGCACTAGTCGTCTAGTAGTAGTATAGGTTGTAAATAGAGCTATGACCACGCTATTTCTGCTGCTACCTTCCGCATGATCATATATTTTCTCTGGGCTCGCCTGGATGATATGTTGCAGTAGATGAGGAGTGCTTGAGTGGTGGTATGGTCTCTGCATGATCAATTCAGCTTGGCCAGTGATCCACCTTATTTACACTGCCTAGTAGACGAGGGAGCTTGCGAGAATGGCCACAAGTTTGTACAGCACGAGAATTCTCCTGGGTAAGAATGAAGCCAATGAGCATGCCGTCATTTGGTAGGGCACTGTTTTGTGGGATAGGGCAAACTCAATAACCTCATATTAGACGGCACCAAAGAGACTGATGAGAAATATCCAAGTTTCTTCCAAAGAGCCTATGGCATATCCTTTTCTCAGCCTTAGCTCAGCCTTTTGTTCATTCCTGTGTATATGGTGATCGTGCTTCACTCCACGAAATGAGGTTCGCAGGATCGATGCGTTGTAAATCCCCAAGCTAGTAGGCCTATGGTCCCACTTCCCCGCCCCACGACACTTGCTACCCGAGACTCCGCGGTCTTAGTCTAGTTAATGATCAATACCTGCCAAAAGAGCGAACATGTTAACTCGTGACATGCCCCGAAGGCTGCTACGCGCGTCGCCGAAGCAGGGGCAGAAGTGGAGTTGCACCGCCGTATTGCTTATCGAGGCTAATGACGTCTTGCTCAGAAAGTCACAAAGAGCACAAACCATGAGTTAGGTTGGTGTAGGACAATTATTGAATGAATGGAGGCATTTTCCTAAGATTCAGAGATAAAATGGCACAGAGTTTCTCTTGATGGGCTTCCACCTTTGTTAGGGAGCTTGACAGTTGTAGGAGGACGCATGGATACAACCCCGCTTGCCAGTGTTCCGTCGCCCTCATCAACATTCGAGAGGCTGAAAACTTCTGCACAGCCTGTCAAGACAGGTTGAGTAGACTGGAAAAGGTAGCATCTAGATGCAAGTTGTAATCATTAGCTACAATGGCCTCTTCTGTGTTACACCTTTCCTTCCTCTTCTCATGTCACAAATGGCTCCGAAACATAAATTCAGACAAATGCATAGGAAACCACTATTACTGTAGTAACCACCTGATTAGCTTGAGGATATCTGAAGATACATTGGGTTCTCTGATATGTAGACTGGGTCAGTGTCTTAAGCATCACCGGGTCTCCTCGGAATGCGCGTATCGCTTAGCCCCTCCACATATATGATGGCGCGGAAGGACATTTGCGCTACTCCGTAGTAGTTTTCCCTGGAAATGCACAAGTGGGTCCCAGTTTCAGGAGCATTGTCCACTGATATTTCGCCGAGCGTATGAAACCTGGCAACAGTGTGTGTGACACGACACACGTGACTCATTGTTTCGATTTATATGACGGTCTCGCCGGGCCTCTAACAGTGATGAAAACATTGCCGGCGTTCAGACTCTTGGACTGTCTTCCACCTGTGACTCCTCATAATCAGACTTGTGTGTTTCCTTAGTCGAGCAAAGATTCTGTGACGGTACACTAAATCTATGGCTCCAAATCGGTACATCTATCCCGCGTGTTCCGCTCGCCATGCAGCTACAATATTGGGATTCCCATCCAAGGTTTCTATAGCTAAGGAATTATATGAGAGCGCTTGTGAAGAGGTGGCGCACTTGGCCGCTGCTATCTCGGGATTTGAACCGGTGCGGCTGTATGCCCAGCCATCAGACACAGCCAAGGCGCACTCCATCGTCAGCCACGCCATTAAGCAGTCCTGTGGCAAAATCAACAATATTTCGATTACACCATGTCCCATACACCAGCTCTGGGTTCGCGACACTGGGCCCGTCTATGTGCGCGGAACGGACAAAGCCGATAGTAAGACTCGCTTCGCCGTCGACTTTAACTTCAACCAATGGGGCAAGAAAAATGCAGATGGCAACAACCTAAACGACGGATTGGAATGGCCTGTGATGAATGATAGAGAGCTGCAGGAGTCAGCAAGGTTTGCACAGAGGGTCATCGAGAACGATATTCATCCCTCTCCAGTGACTCGAATTCAGTCGAGGCTGTGTCTAGAGGGCGGGGGTTAATGGTCGACGGTGAAGGTACTCTGCTCGCCACGGAAAGCAGTATCATGAACGACAACCGCAATCCTGGTTTCTCACGTGAAGAAATCGAAAAGGAACTCCATCGCCTGCTTGGTGTTGACAAGATCATTTGGTTCCCAGGAAAGAAAGGTCTCGACGTTACCGATGTCCACATTGACGCAGAGGTCAACTTTATCCGGCCTGGTGTTGTTATTCTCTCTCGACCAGACCCTGGCGCCCCGAAAGCATGGCGGCAGATTTATGATGAAATACACTCCACTCTAAAGAAAGCAACCGATGCCAAGGGCCGGCCTTTCGACGTACACATCATAGATGAGCCACGGCCCGAGTTCCTAGGTGCCTTGTCCGGCGATGACGCCGCAACGAATTACGTCAATCTTTACTTCGTCAATGGTGGGTTGATTGTACCTCAGTTTGGGGATGTTTTACGGGATCAAGAGGCTGTGGAACTCTTACAAAAGCTTTGTCCGAATCGCACGGTTCGACCAGTCCATGTGCGTGCCCTCCCATCCATGGGGGTGTCATCCACTGCGCAACACAGCAAGTCATCGATATTGATGTTGACTAAGAAGTTATCGTACTATTACCACACCACTCTTCTTGATTCATGAATTGTCACTACAACCTACTCTCTGTTGTGCACTCAATCATGCAGCCGTAGTGTATGCTCAACCTGCGGAGAGGTTGATTGTATGCTGTAGCTCATCAAGAACATTATTCTCATAGTATTAGAGTGCTGAAATAGAGACAGAATGTAGAGAAATGCGAATATGAGCTTTAAATATGCAATATTCAATATAATATTAAAAGGGATAAGCTTATTAATATATACCTTTAGATACCAAGGTCTATTACTCCAAGAGAAAATTAAAGAATTACTCGAGTTATATTATTATATACTACTAACAAAATATCTTTTCCTAGTAAGAATGTTTAAAATTAAATATTAATCGAACTCATTAACCATATTTTAAATATAAAATATATTATTTTAGTAATTATTATAAATATTATAAACTTAAAATCAATATAATTTAATAGTTCTATAAATAATTATAAGATTAGAATATAAAAATATAGATAGTTTAATTATAAAATTTTAATATTAAATCTTATTAATATTATAATTAATAAATCTAGCTTATATATTAATCTCTATATTATTTAAACTCTTATTTATATTTATATTTAATTCTTCTACTATACTTATACTTAAATCCTATACTAAGAAATTATTATTTTATTATTATTCGCCTTAAAATCCCTTCAGCTAAAGGCTAAAGATAGTTAACTATACGCTAACCTTAGCGCTACTAACTAATTATTCTTCAATATCTAATAGCGGGAGTATATAACTATAGTAGGCCTCAGTCTCCCGTTGACGAGAAATGTGAATATTTTAAAGCCTTCCACACCCATCACCAAGGAGATAGCCACTAGTCTTTAGTCAACGCTACTTTTGATTATCTCGGCAGCACGCTCCGCAACTCCATACACTACCGCTTGTGTATCTGCTTGAGGCATCATTGAAATGTTACTGGCATCACAGACCCTCAGATTTCGGCATCTATATACACGGAGCTTTGGATCCACAACACCCCCATCTCTCGCGGCATCATAGCGCAAGTGCCCGAATAATGGGCGGCGCCGATGACAGTTTTGTGCAGATACTTTTAACCTGACCCAAATCCGCAAAGTCGCTAGCCTTTGGAGCGCCCGGGTTCCGTTTGCCACCGGGCTTGATGAGGCTAACGCGTGGTTTTGTAGACGCCAATATTTCAATAAAGATGGCCGGGTAGGTGTCATCGTGCCAGGTGGCCGTAAGCGAGGGCAGAGGCGGCTGCATGTTTGAGATTGTATATGGGGTTCTGTTGACAAAAGAGCAATGAAGAGATGTCTGAGAAGGATCTTGAGAGAGCAAGAATATAGAGCAGTGGATCCTGCCTGAAACCATTGGTGGTGGAACTTTTCTGGTTGAGAGACAGGCAGTAGGTCAATGGGAGGGAGGGGCTGATAAGCTTCATCCGCATAAGCACCATGCAAGTAGTTTCAAATGGGAGTGTTGGTGGTACGGGTGTTCAAAGTCTCCAGTCCTCACCCAAGTTGCCCTAGCCCATACCCAACAATACGACCCTGCACGCTTTGTGTTGGGGTGGAGGATGGAATCAATTTGAATTTTGCGGATTGGGAGGTCCAGGAAACGAAACAGGGGTGAAGAATAGTATGCAGCTAATGCAACGTGCGTCTCGGGAAAGCAATATGCTTGACTAGTCAACTTCAGGGTCGCATCTAACATCGTATTACCAACAGCCCTTATGGAAGAGGGGTACATAACCAATGTATATCACGAGAATGTAATATACTTGGCTAGTCACAGCTTCAGGAGGGCATCTAACATTGCTTTGCCAACAAACCTTCCACGCGAGGAGCTCTAGCATTAAGAATCGTTCATTTGGGGTTATATAATGTATTTTTCATATGTTTTAAGTTTATTCTAACTTCTAATTTTGTTTATGTTTTAAATTTTATTCCATTTTAAGTTGTGATATTTGCATTATTTTATTCGATTAATATATGCATTTGTTTGAAGTTTTATGTATTTTAAGTTTCTCGAATATATCCTATATTTCTTGATATATTCTTATAATAATACTCTGTGACCTAGATTTAAAGCTAGCTTACTATTGAAGTACTCTCGAAATCACTTTACTATTACTCTGATTTCCGTTTACAGCCCCAAAGTAGCCCTGTTCTCGAAGGTAATCAATATTCTGTCGGGTGGCTGCGAGAACCTCTCGCATTTCCCAGTCATGACTTTCATCGTTGACAGGCCTTTCAGACCCCAGAGAACCAAGAAATTGCTGAATAGGCCACAAGGGATGCAGCTCTTGCTCATGCGCCATGTCTTCCTTTGCAAGTTCGATCCATTCACTCCAAGGGATCGGCCGTAGCCTGATCTGTAGTTGATCCTCGACGGTAGTCCAGAAGTCCTTGACCCATACTCCTCTCTTAATATTGATGAAATGCTCGCGGTTCTTTCCTGCTGCATGCCACAGAATAGATTCTGTGACATGACGAACATCTGATACTGAGAGCCAAGCTGCCTCTCGGTCAATTGGGCGGGCTCCAAGCCGGACCGCGCCCATTACCACTCTCCACAGGAAATCGTCCGCATTTGCCACACCCGTGTACACATCTCCTATGATCCGACCCGGTTTTATAACCGAGAAGGCTGTGGATGGTTTGTGAGACTGCCCGGCGGCAGCAGTCACAAGTCTTTCAGACACATATTTTGTTTGGTCGTAGCCTTTAGCCCGCCTTGCCTCTTCTTCAGTCCAGGTTCTGCTATCTGTGATGATACCACCCGATACATAAACAAAGCTCTTGACGAAAGAGGATGACACTGCGGCCTGCAGAAGTTGTATAGTAGAACCGACGTTGGCATCTTTCAGTCCGTCATAATTCGTAGCCCAGTGCACTCTGGCGCCGTTATGGATGATAGCGTCGATAGTTCCATATGCGCTTGGACGACCGCAAAGTGCATCCCATTGTGAGTCGGTCAGCCCTAGTTTTTCAGCGGAGAGGTCTCCATCCCAGACTTCAATTTCGGAGGCAAATGATTCCTTCCACCATCCAGCAACCTTGGCTGCTTTTACCACCCTGTCAAGCCCTTTCTGTTCGCCACGGGACCTTGCAAGTAACACGACCTTATCAAAGAATCTCTTTGCGAGTGTCTGGTGCAGAATCTGGGTCCCAAGAAACCCGGTAGAGCCTGTCAGGAACGCTGTAGACTTGGTAGAGGCGTGGTCGAAATTAATCTTGTTCAACAACAAGTCAATCTCGCGCTCCAATTCAGACGCCGTTGGTTGCGCCCGCTCCTCGATGGAGTGACCGCCGACCAATTTGTCAATTACGGCGGCAAGCTCGCGTAAACTGTTTTGATGCTGAATTAATCGTGAGACCCCAATTTTGATACCAAAGTGTTTATATATCGCCATGGCAAGTGATGCGATCTTGATCGAATCACCACCAACCTCGGAGAAGCTAGTGCCTGCAGTTATCGAAACAGGCTTGATATTGAGTAGCCTAACCCACACATCCTCAAGGCCTCTTCCGTCTTGGTTTGTATAGGATTTGAACAATTCACATCTGATATTGATGACGCTTGCGGGACGTAGGCTCTGCCAAGTTCGCGAACCCCTTCCTGTCCGTCTTCCCCGTTGCTGTCATGGGTAGGTCTGCAAGGCGAACGGGGATGTATGCACTGGGAACCATGTAAGAGGGTAAAAGTGTAGACAAGTTCTTGCGAAGGGTGGCTATTATTGAACCGCTTGAGTCATTCGGTTCTCCCTTTGCTGTATCATTTTCGGATAGAACTAAGAACACTGCCAGGATTTTGTTTTGGGTAGCCTCTGGAGTGATGACCTCCACAACAATGTGTGGCACCTCCGTGATTGGAAGTAATTGGCGGATATGGTATTCAACCTCTCCCAACTCCACTCGTTGGCCATTGATCTTGACCTGGGTATCATTTCGCCCGACGAAGCCAAGAGAGCCATCTGGGTTGTGATAGACTAAATCACCGGTTCTGTAAAGCCGTCCATGCCGACCAGGTACTCGTCCCGGAACCCCTTGCAATAGCCATTTGGGATCATCGACAAATGCACTAGCCGTCTTCTCGGGATTATTGAGATAACCAGCACCAACAATTGGCCCTTCAAGCCACAACTCTCCTATGGTCCCGATGGCAGCCAGCTTATGAGGCGCATAGGGTTGGACAACCCAAGCGAGAGCACCAGTACCTCTGCCGATACTAGGGTCACCGATTCTACCATTAGAAATCTGCCCCTGGACTCTGTGGATGGTGCTCACGACGGTGCACTCGGCGGGTCCATACGTGTTGTAGACCTCAACACCAGAAGTCTCCCATTTGGCCACATCACTAGCCTTGAGCGCCTCACCAATGAACAGGACTTTCTTGAGGGCATCCAAGGCTGTAGGATCTAGAATCCGTCCCACTGTCGGTGTGAGATGGATAAAGTTTGCTTGTAGGCGATTGATGGAGCCGTGAATGTCGGCCGTACGATCGTCCTCTGAGGGGATACAGAGGCATGCACCAACGGTTAGTGTGTGCAGTACATTTGACCATGCAACATCAAATGCATAAGATGTGTAGTCGAAAACTCTGGACAACTTTTCGAAACCAAGCTGCGATTGTTGATGTTGGATGGCACTGCAGAAATTGGCATGCGTGACGGTTGCGCCCTTCGGAGCGCCGGTGCTTCCGGACGTAAAAACGATGTAGAGCCTGGAAGATGGACTTACTGTGGGCAGTTCCGGAGTGGATTGTGATTGATAAAGCTGCTCAAAATCATCGATACTGCCTCCTACTTCAATTGTCGGAGTATTTGTGATGTCTGCCGCAAGGGTTGCACAAGACTTTGAGGTCAACATGACGTTTGCTGATAGCTGGATCACAATGTTCTCCAAGCGGGATCGAGGCAACGTCGTGTCCAGAGCAACAGACGCCGCTCCGGCTTTCATAACGGCAAAGATTGCGACAGGCGTCCATACGGACTTTTCGAAGCAGAGGGGCACAATGGATCCTGGTCTCACACCAAGTCCTGAGCTGAGGAGGCGAACCGCGAGCAGCGTGGAAAAGCGATCGAGTTGAGCATATGTGAGCTCGCCATCCCATGCACACACGGCGGGTGCTTCAGGCGCCTCGACAACTCGTTGGGCAAAGACGTTGTGGACGCAGTCCTCAATGTTCTCTGGTACTTGGGCATTCCATTTCCATACTTGTTGCAAATCGCGCTCGCTCACTCTCTCAAGATCGCCTATTTTGGTCGAGCTTTCAACACTATTAATCTGTCCTAGTATATGCTTGAGCTGTTGAAGAATTCTGCTCAGCAGCCTTTTCTCCAATGATGGTCGAGTCAAAGCTCAGTTGCATATCCAAATTTGATTCAGATGGTTGGCAGGTTAGCATCATGGCGTACGTGTTATCTGACTCCGAGCCCGTTGTTTGGGCATCTAGATGATCTATGAAAACTAGACTCTGCAAGTTTTTCTTTTCAGCTGGGGATGTACTAGTAACAGAGTCTGAAAGTCACACGCGATGCTGGCCTCTTGGCAAATCTGCCGTATGTACTGCAATCCGTAATGCTCAAAAGGAATCATCTCCGCGGCTTGTTCCTGCGTCTTATGAAGTAACTCATCCACTGTACCCTGGACCAGAACTCGGAGGGAATGGTCGCAATGGTGGGACCTGCGACAACTTCGATTCCTGGTATAGGAGCTTGACGGCCAGACACAACAACTCCAAATGTTACATCCACGCTATCCATGTACCAGGATATCAGCGTCGCCCAGGCGGTCCGAAGCGTTGAAGATGGTGTGACACCAGACTTGGGCCACTGAATGTTTTTTATCAAACGGCTAATGACTTTATCTGGTCTGGGCTTATATGTCTTCGCGGGCAAGGAGGAAACGGTGAAGCTTCTATCTTGGCGAATTGCTGCTTCCAAAAGCCACTCCATCTGCACCTCGCTGGTTTGTGACATACTTCACAAAGCTTTGCATGGGAAGCGCTGATAGTTCTGCCTTTTTACCTTCATACGCCTTTTCCACCTCCTTTTGAAGCAAGGGCACAGTCCAACCGTCGTAGGTTGCATGATGATGGGTCAAGGCAAGGTATCTCTTCTTTGTTGCCTTGTTTAGTATGATCGAGAGACGTGATAGAGGCGTGCCCAAGCCCATTGATGCGGTTTCGGCAAGTTGTTCCTGCAGCTCCTTCGTCGCGTGTTTCTTGGTTAGATGGAAGTCTTCCAAAGATGAAAAGGTCTGCCATTGCAACGTCTCTTTGAGGACAACCTGTACAAGGCCCTGGCCTGGCAAGTCAATGATCCGGGTTCGAAGTACCGAAAACTTTTCGGAAACAAGTTGCCACGCATCCCTCAGTCTTGTTATATCAACTTCTGCCGCCAGTTCAACCAGCCGGTGCGCCATGTACTTGTCAGCACTTCTTACAGTCATGGCTAAGAGGCCTTCTTGAAGCGGAGTGCAAGGAAAATGTCCTCAATGTGTGAGGGTCCACCTGCCAAGCACCGACTGAGCAGAGTTCTGCTACTCGACTACACGCCTCATGCTTGTCTATTTCCTTTTGCAACAAGGAGAACGGCGGCACCACTTCTGGGGTAGGTGCTTCACTTCGTGACATCAACTTGGCCATCTCGCTGAGCTGTGGCTGGTTGTAGATATCTGGCACTGTCAACCACATCCCCATTCGTCCGAGTATAGTCGCTAACCGAATTGCGGCGATTGAATCACCACCAAGGCGCAGAAAACTGTCATGTTTGCCGATTCCGCTCACAGGAATATCAAGCACTGATGACCAGAGATCTCTGAGTTGCAATTCGGTTGCAGTAGTGGGTTCAACATGCTGTACAAGACTGGAGTTGTACGAACTCGCAAGTGCTTTTGGGTCTATTTCTGCGCCTATTTCGCGGAGTTTTCTGCGATCCGTCTTGCCTGTCAGACCTCTTGGCAAGTCCGTCGTGGGAAGTATACAGTTGGGATCATGTGAGATGGGACTTGGCCGGGCATTTCCTTTTCAAGCATGTTGATGATTGGAACAGACTTCTCCTGTAGCTGAGTAGGATTAGTTGTAGGTATGGCTAAAAGGCCACCAGTATGGGGCGTTGGGTAAGTTTGGGCGTGACGACTTCGGCGACAATATCTGCCACAACTGTTATTGAGCCCAGAACACGACGGATGTGATGCTCAACGTCGCCTAGCTCGGTACGCTGGCCGCGAATTTTGACTTGTGTGTCTTTTCTCCCGTGGTAAATCAGCTCACCATCTTCATTATAGCGTACCAGGTCTCCTGTTCGGTAAAGCCGTCCTCGGCGGCCCCTATCTCCGTGCTGCCACGTAAGAGCCAGTCTGGGTTCTCAATAAAAGCAGTTGCCCCTTTTCAGGGTTGTTCAGGTATCCTGCTCCAACCAATGGCCCCTCTAAGAGAAGTTCGCCAATCAACCCTATGGGTGTAAGGACATCCTTACCTGGGTCGGCTATCCAAGTAGTTGATCCAATTGCCCGCCCAATGGTAGCCTTGGTGGAGCTGCCGTTGATAATTGTACCTGTAGTGTCGACTGTACACTCAGCTGGCCCGTATAAGATGAAGATATTCTCAACGTTACTGAGTTGTGGCAACTTGTCCAAATCTATAGTTTCGCCACCAAGCCAAACAGTATCTAGTGTCTTTACTTTGTCCAGCTCCAATATTGCAGCGACCGACGGTGTGAGATGTACTGCTGTTACGCCGTTTTTTACCATGTATCCAACAAAATCGTGCTTTCTGTCATGTTCCGACGGCACGCACAGGCAAGCCCCTGCAGCGAGGGTGTGAATAAAATTGGACCATGACACATCGAAAGCGTAGGAGCAAAAGTCTGCAACTCGTGCGTTCGGTACAAAATTAAAATATCCATTTTGATGCCTGATCGCTGAGGCAAAATTCGAATGTGTTATTTCAACGCCCTTTGGGTTACCTGTCGTACCGGAAGTGAATACAACGTAAAGCAGGTCGCTCGCCTTGACAGATGGCAGTGTTGTTCCCAGGGCTACCCCACTTTGATCTTGCTCCGCCTGGCCTACCACAGTGTCTCTCTGTACTACGAATGGTTTTCTTTCCGTGATACGAGATACCAGAGAAGCTGTTGAAGGAGAGCATAGAATCAGGCCAGGTCCCGCAATATCTATGATTGTCTTTATGCGTTGCTCTGTCTGTGAGGGGTCGATGACCACAGATGCCGCACCAGCTTTCATGACAGCAAACTGGGACACAGCCACCCACATAGACTTTTCGAAGATCAACGGAAGAATATCTCCAGAGCGAACACCCCGATCAATAAGGCGATGTGCTAGGGTGGTTGAAAGAGTGTCCCATTGTTCATAGGTCACGTCACCATCCCAAGCGCTGATGGCTGTCCGGTGGGGATATCGCGAAATAGTTAGAGAAAATATATCATGTACACACTCGTTTACTTTTTCCGGTATATTCGCATTCCATCTCCAGACTTGGTGCAAGTCTTCTGGAGTCATGGCGTCTATATCGCTGATCCTGGTCTCAGCTAAGTCGGCCTTGCAGATGTGACGCAATATGTGACTGAAATGGTTCATAACTCGCGACGCTACCCATTTACTGAGCGCCGACGAATTGAAAACCAACTTCGCGAATAAAGAGTTGTCTCTAATATGGCAGTGAATTGTGAGTGCGTGTGCGTTTAGTAATGTCCCTTCATCAAAGGGCAGTGCCTCATTTAGCTCGCTGGCGGATTGCACTATGAGTAATGATTGGGATTGCCAACCCAAATCTTTTCTATCGTAGTCAATGCTTTGAGCTGTTGTTGATGATCCTTCTAGTGCCAGTGACACCACCCGACGTTGTAATGCACCTAGAGTCATATCTGCCGCATTCTCAAGGCAGATGGTTGCGGTTTCGAGTGCAGAAGCTTGTTGGGATTTTGATGTTGGCAATGTGACATCAAAGATAACATCGTTTGCCTCCTTGTACCAAGATAACAGTATTGCCCACGCGGATTTAATGACTCCATCTAGTTTGACATTTTGGGGCCATTCTATAGTCCCAATGTCAAGCACAATTGACTCATCTTTATCTCCTGGCCTGGGAGTTCGTAGGGGTGATTTGGTTCCTACAGCTTTACCCTTCTGTCCCTGGTGAAGCGGCTGAAATTTCCCTTGGGCGTAAGGGACAACGCGGCGTTATGGAGAGTCATGTCCTCGGATGATGAAGAGAACTGTAGCCCAAACATTTCCCTTTTGCTGCAACGTTCCTTAGGCCAGATAATCTTGGACCGATCAATTCAGGGAAAGGACAACTGTTGTATATTGTGTAGACCAAATTCAAACGAAGACTCCATGCACGTCTAGATTATGGACTTTTACGGCGTGTTATCGCCGTTTTGTGCATATACTCCGGTATTTGGGTTTCAAAGTTGACACAACTAAAATCCTCGTTTTATCATAATACCAACACAATAGACGGTATCATTCATGGCGTTACCTCTGGTTCGTGGCACATTTGGTTTAGCCTTGCCGCCCGTCAATTTTCCAGGGTCGTTGAGTCCACAATTGGAAGTGATCAAGTCCTATAATTACTGCGTTTGGGGCAAGAAGAGATTACATAGAAGCTTATGAAGTTGATAAAGTACGTTGGGTTATTATAGATTAATCCAATGTTAACCAGAAATCACACTGCCAAAGATTCAGTGCTCAGAAGCACTTCCATTTACGTTATATTCTACTGACTTGATACGCCAATCAAGATATTTTCCTTGGTTGTATATCTCTGTGTGTCCTAAATTGGAACCTCCATTTCTGAAACTTCGTAACACGTCAGTGTCAGTTTCTGAGTTTGCATATCAAGTGCGATAAGCAGCGGCAAAAGTGGGTACCTGAGTTTGGATATCCTTTGAACTGCAGAGTCTGAAGAGGCGTGCGCGCCAGAGCCTCCAAACTTGGGACTGAACTTGCGTTCATTACGTCCCCTCCTCAAGGGTAGGCTGGTTCTTGCAAATTGTAAATCTTACCGCGCCAGTACGTCATCGGAAATTACCCAAAGGGTCGTCCTGGCTCGATGCAACGTAGTGTATCCGTGGACCCGCGTGTAAGCCTACGAACGTGTCCAATCCTTGTGAACATGTATTGGGAGACGCCATGGATTGGCCTTCATTGCCTCGCATCAACAAAGTGGAGAGAGATTCCGCGCGCCTGTCCATGCAGCCCTCAACGCCACCAAAGCGGGCCGCGCCTTGCAGGGTTCGTACCCCATTTCGATCTTTAGCTCTGCCGCCCAACTACGAGGCACCCCTCCCCAGCCAACACGCCGCCAATGATTCCTCTTTCGACAACTCTTAGTTTTTCCAGCTCATTTGGAAATTGTAGATAACGGGGATACGAATATTGCTAGATAAGTTCTATGGCAGACATGCTGCTATATGTTTATGCGAGCAGCGTTAATCAAATGATATAAACCCATATCAGTCATCTACATCGAGGGCGACACGGCACTGACAATAAGAACAATCTGACAAGATTCAAGATACACGTTGTTAGCAGTGACCATGGCGTCTCAACAATCATGGCCAGAACACTCGCTTAGCAGTGGCCAGCAATTCACAAGCACATCAGTAGTCATTGTCGGAGCTGGCATCGCCGGCATGTGCGTTGCCATCGATTTAATTAGACGAAATGACTGCCGAGACTTTGTAATTCTTGAACAGTCCTCTGGAGTGGGAGGCACATGGTAAGATAAATGTCAATTAAGTAATTTTGGTGTCATTTGTTAATCATTGGTTGAGAAATAGGCACGCGAACACATATCCTGGCTGCTCCGTAGACTTGCGGGCTATTGTCTACAGTTACAGTTTTGCTCCGAACAGTGACTGGAGCCGAGATTTCCCAGGCCAGAAAGAGGTTTTGTCTTATCTGACACGGGTGGCCCAAGAGTACAAGCTGTACGAGCATATCCGCTTCTGTTCAACTGCCGAGTCTGCGACCTGGGACGATAACCTCCAAAAGTGGAATACAAGGGTAACAGTAGCCAAAGGTTCCAAAGACGCAGAGGCAACTTCCGCCTATACCATCTCTAGTGATTTTTTTGTCAGCGCTGTGGGCCAGCTGAGTCAACCAAATTGGCCTAACATCCAGGGTTTGGATTTTTTCAAAGGAAAGATCATGCACAGCGCCACGTGGGACTGGTCATACGACTTAAAGGATAAAAGGGTTGCAGTGGTAGGGAGTGGTATGTCAACTACCACCGCAGCAATCACTAAGTTCCGATCATGACTAATTTGTATTCGTCTCCGCTCAGGTTGCAGTGCAGTCCAGATTGTGCCAGAGGTTGCAAAGGTGGCAAAAAGGTGACGGTTTTCCAGAGAACACCTCACTGGATTCTCCTCGTGGAGACTACGAGATCTCAAGTCTGAGAAAAGCTCTTTACCGATACTCTCCTTTCTGGCAGAGGTATTGGCGCAGACGATACGTTGACTCTAATGAGTCTGAATTCATTTCCAGCAACTATCCTGAGCATGAAGACAACAAGAAGGTGCAAAAGAAAGCTCTGGACGTGATGCAGAAGCAACTACCCAACCAGCCAGAGTTATGGAAGAAGCTGACACCAAATTATCCGGTGGGCTGTAAGCGGCTCGTAGTGACGAATTTCTTCTACCCTGCTCTGAACCGTCCCAATGTTGATCTTGAGGTGAGACCTATTCACAGCATCCATGGCGATGCTGTGCGTGTTTTCGGCACCACGGGGCAAGTAGAGGATGCAGATCCTCACTATGATCTCATTGTCTTCGCAACTGGCTTTCGAACCACCGAATTCCTCCACCCAATGAAGATATTCGGCCGTGATGGGCGACCATTGCATGAGATGTGGAAGGATGGCGCTCAAGCCTATCTAGGCTCATGTGCCAACGATATGCCCAATTTCGGAATGGTAATGGGACCGAATACTGGCTTGCTCCATAACAGTTTCGTCCTGATGATTGAGGCCCAAAGTCGATATATCAGCGGCTTAATTAAGCCGGTATTGGAGGCTCGAAGACAAGGTGGATCACTGAGCTTGACGCCGCTTGCAGAAAAGATTGAAGAATTCAACGCGATGCTGCAGAACCGACTCAAAGACTTTGGAGCCAACAGCTCCCAATGCGATAATTGGTACAAGACAAAGTCGGGCCTGGTTACGAATTTGTGGCCGGGCACAGTTCTGGAGTTCCAGAAGCTAGTGGAGAAAGTGGACTATACAGACTACGAAGCTAAAGGTACCTCCAAATTCATAGTACAGAAGCAACCTTCATATAAGGTGGGAAGGGTTGTTGAAGAGGGGGACTTTTGGAGAGACTCTCCTGACCCAAGCTTTGGTCTTAGGTACCAGCGCAATTGTTGGAGGGTTCCTTGTACGCAGACTCTTGACAACACATACCTGATGTTCTCTACAAAGGCCTGTATGTAACATTATCACAATACAAAGTAGAAAATTGGCTAAATGCGAAATCGAGGTTAGGGTTGGGGTACATCACATAATCATTTCTAACTTTTGTCTTCAAAGATCTGTCACTTCGATCAACTCAACTTTTCAACATGCCTGCTCTAGATCTACCTAATAACAGCCCATTCCCTCCCTCAACTGCAGTTAACCCAGGGATCTCGTACTAACCCAGACCTTATAGGCCGATGCTTGAATAACAAGACGCTAAACTCATTCTTGCAAATCAGTACTCTAAAGGTATTTCGTCTTCCCTCCTCGACTTCATGCTTTGTACTCAAGAAACATCATGAGTTTAAATGAGTAGAACACCCTGACCACGCCTTTCCATGACGGACGCCCAATCGTGACGGGAAGATTTTGTGTTCCTTAGCCGCCAGCATTCTTCCATCACACCCAAGGCCTCTAAGCACGCTCCATGTGTTATGCGCGGTGTGGTGACAAGCTCTCGGAAAGACTTTTGTTGCTTCTCGTCGGCTGCAAAGCACCCCGTGATACAGTACGGCCAGGCTACGTATGCTAGTAATTTTGGGTCAGATAAATTGCTAAGCGCGTCGAGGGTTCTCAATACGCTTCTTTTGATGTCCTGAATGTGCGGGTAGGCGCCGGAGATAACAACATGGAGGTAAGTTAAAGCTGCGAAAGCAAATATCCTCGTGATTTGGGTTTTCACAAATTCTGAGCTTTGATTAGTGTCGACTGAAGCTCGTGTCGTAAGGTCGTTGTTGTCAATGTTGGTCAGTTGAGCCAGTAGGCGCTCCTCAATATGTGCACCGCGTTTGGTTAGCTCTATAAGACTCAACCTATGAGCATCCTCTTCATCTCCTTTCCACCTATCAAGGGCAGCAATATCAAAGATTGAGATGATTGCCCAATTGCTGCAACCTATCAAATGCGCCAAGTTCGTATGCCCATTTTCGAGTAAGACCCTGTGTCCTGATACCAAAAGTTGGCTTGATCTTGTTGAGGCACAGGTAATAATTTGGATGTAAATAAAGAAACCAAGTAAGAAGCGGATTGAATTATGGGAATATGAAAGGGTTTTGTCGATATGTCCTTTTGTTGAATCTGTTCTTACTACTGTTTGCGCCATTTCCACTTGCACTAATGACGGAAGCAGGGTGTTTGCTCGCCCGAGGTGTATCTGCCAGTTGTTTCTGATGCCGCTACATGACTGTTTGTTGGTTGAAATACTCGTCAGCCAAATTATGGCACTCAAAACACATGAAAGCGTACCTGGTAAAACAAGAGGTGGAGAATGGTAGTAAGAACCTCCACGTGGTGGGTGAGGCCCGTGTTTCCACCCCATGTAGAGGATCAGGTAAGATTGGTTTCCAAGTCTCTAAGGGCAAACTCATAGTGGCTAGCTCCTGATCTACTATGGGCAGTGTTGTTATTATGCTGCGTGGAAGCCAAATAGTGATATTCGCTCAAAGCTAGAGCTGCATGGTAGGCTGAGTTAACTCTCTTTAGGATCGAGAGAAGCCAACCCCTGCCTTGCCGGCTAGAGGGAAAGTAAAAGGACAATGGACGTAAAATGCATGATCAAGGTAGTACATAAATAAGATGTCTTCCGTGTCTCCATGCATGATTGGATCGCCCAGTCTGCCCACTGAGGAACAAAATCTGGGCAACCGGAACCCGAGCCTGGAGGCGAAACCCTTTGTTCGCAATTCGACCAATCCGTATCAATGCTGCGTCCAGAAAATATCGATGAATTTCCCCTTGACTCAGCATCGGGTCGCACAACAGGTCCGTAACTTCCAAATTAAGCCCCTCGGATACGGGGTTCGGTCTCAAGGCATCCAGGGAGGTGCTCATATTGACGTCTTCAGTTACATGCGGTATACTCGCTGCAAGTGTCTGGGGTGAGACGGATGAAGATGAGTGGTGAGATGGGTCTATGCAGATAATTTGATCATCGAAGATTTCCGATGAAAAATCCATGCTGCTGAGGATTTCACTCCGCATCGAGTCGCTCGAGGTGTCTAAGTCCCCGTCTACGCCAAGAATGCCAAGAAACTGTGGGTTGTCATGGCCAGGAGCATGACTCGATGCGGCCATGATTGTGGTTCCCGCACTATCATGTTCACCATCTAGATTTCGTCCTCTGATTGGGAGATCATTCTCTTGTATACCCGACTTGGCTTGGGCGATGATACGTGACTTGTATCGAGCCTGTTCCCTCTGCAAATGTCCCTATCCATCCAGTAGGGCCTTGGTCTATACCCATCGCAAGTTATGTGGAGGGATGTGCATCGGAAACAGGCAGGATGATTCTCGTCACATTTCTTCTTTCGGAGCCGACAAGTCCAGCAGCCGTGAGTGCTTCTACTGGCTAACTCTCGAGACATCTCGACCATAAATATCGATGTTCACGCGGATAAAGTCGGCTGATTTCAAATGTTTGGTTCGCTGCAACCCCAGTTTGTTCTAGATTGAGGGCGATCGATCTCTCTCATCTCTTGGCATCGCTGAATGGTGAGCACCGGCCGTAACTGGGTATCTTGGCGCTCCACTTCTCCACCTTATTTAGGTGACAGAGAAGTACTCTGTATGGTTTGTATAGATAGAGCAGACTCTAGGAACTCAGCCAAGACGTGAGACACGAAACTACCGTTCTCTTATGCTGGCCAAGCAACACCGAGCTGTAGCCCCAAGTATCGTACAGCGATCGAACGAGACCCCATTGCCGTGGTCCTTCTGTTGGTTCTGGGGCCATAACTGATGAACTTTCGGCCAGGGTCACACAGGATGCCATGGTGAAATTTGACGTCATTGGTCCGTTCAACATCCTTTCGCATTGTCTTGCTGCGCTGTTCCACACACTTGTGCGCATTCTTGCTGCCTTCCTGCGACCTAACTCGCGTGCATGAAGCCCGCACAAAAATCCTTCGTTGCCCTTCCAAACAGGTTTCACGGAAATGATGTGCATACCAGGTTCTAATGAGTAGCAGCCTTGCGCATATGGATCCATACTCGGCGATTAGAATATGCATAGAGCCGCGTAATCTCATTCCGCACTGCCGACAAGCCGAAATACTAGCCATGCATTGTGCCAAGGAGCATGAGGCACAGGTATCATGACATTGTGTCGGTGGAACAGCTGTCGAAGCGCACACCTTTATGCCTTTATTTAGGAAGATCATACCGGATGTGGCGAGGGTGGGTCAATGCATCCTGACTTTGAACCCTGATTCTTCATGTTTCTGGACCTACCCTGTTGAGGAAGTGTCTGGGACTTTTTCTTTGCTGCCCCATGCGAGTTCCACTCATCGTGTTTTTCTCTTCCCTTTCAACCAAGTAGTGCTCCTTACGTGAGATGTCGCAATCGGCTTGCAGCTTCGCACAATTCGGCAAGGAGCTTTGTAGGGCTAGCGAAACCTGTCGATCAAGTCAGGGAGCGTACATTCAAGAATAGATAGCCTTTGTCCCTTGCTCTCAGTAATCAAACCCTGGTGGCTATGGGCGGGTCAGGCGGCAACGCTAAGGTGCGCCCAGATAGAGTATCAAATTGGCGATCATGTCTCCGAACTTCTTGCCGCCCATCCTCGTTCAGCCTACCCCTCTATTAACTGCCACCTCGAGACCAAGTTTGTAGGGCTGGTGAGTACCCTTCACTTGTACAAGCAAGCATACAATACAAGCTTTCACGGAAATCATCACTTGTCAACCCCACAATGGCCTTGACACTTCCTTCGAACGCCCGCCTCGTTAACATCGGCACGCACTCTCTGGCTCTTTACACCAACGGGCCAGATCCTAGCAGCTCTAAAGACCCTGTCGTCATATTCATCTCGGGTGTGGCAAGCGACGCCCTGAACTGGCAAGCCGTGGTGCGGTTGTTACATGCCGGCACCCCATTGCGAAGCTACACATACGATCGATCAGGCTATCGTAATTCAGAGCCGTCGCCATTAGACCCTTCGGCAGAAAACGTTGCTTTGGAGCTTTCTGTTCTCATTGAAAAAGCATCCATTCCGAACCCTATCATCTTCGTAGGCCATTCTTGGGCTGGTGTCATCATTCATGAGTACATTGCCCTGAAAGGACATGACCAAATTGCCGGTCTGGTGCTTGTGGACGCCAACCATGAGACAGCGCCACTAGTTATGGATGTGAATGATCCGACTCTTTGGGCCATTGCTGCGAATGTTGACGTATACACTGGCTGGGGGTTGGAGGCAAACCACAAGTTTACACAGGAGGAGTGGGATGCGTTCAAGGCGGTGAAGACGACAGCCAAGCACAAGGTGGTTACACACAAAGAGGATGTCGAGAACTACATACCAAGCTTTGAGACACTTCGAAAAAAGAGTTGAGTAAGAAGCAGCCACTGGTTGAAAATAAGCCAGTGTATGTGATAGGAGGTATACGAAGCAGGGATTGGAAGGGATTATACGAGGCCGGTATTGCTAAAGGGAACGGTACCGAGGAGCAGAGAAGCTATGTAAGGGGTTGATCAGGACGGTCGATGCAAAAGCGAGACTCTCCAGAAAGAATTCTTGAAACTTTCGACAAAGAGCGAGCTTGTCTTCGCTACTGAGAGTGGACATTTCGTACAAATCACTCAGCCAGAGATCGTCATTGAGGGAGTAAAATGGGTGCTGGATAATTTTTAAAACTCTTCTTAGTCTACCTGTGCAACAATAAGTACTATTATGTATCTAGCGTTATTTGAAATGAATCTGGATAAGCCGAATAAAACAAATAGCATGTGCACAATGATGGCACGAAGATGACATTCGGATTCACGAAATGGTGTCGAAGTTATGACGTTACTAGTATAATACGCTACTAAGATGAGAGGAGAGTTTGAGCACAGTAATTACGCAAGGTAGGCCACTTCAACCGAGGAAAAATAGAATAAAAAGGAGGTCGATGTCGGAATCGTCATGTCAACTTTACTGTATATTTCAACTCATTCAGTCTTTCACTCTCAGCTCGACGCCTTTTTCAATGCTTCGTATTGAAACTGCCCTTAAGCTCGTGGCCATGGCGTTTGACCTTTTGGAAAGGGAAAACTATTCGTTGATGTCATGCCAAGACATCAAGGCTACATCTCACTTCGTAGTTTTGCCTCTGACTAGATAAGAAAGCTCGAATCCAAAGGTTACAAAGACTAACAGACCTGTGATTGCTCCATATACGATGACCATGTTGGGATCATGGGCAGCAAACGACACACCGACTCCCACCAGCGAGCCTAAAGCACTGAAGAAGGCAAATAGAGCCTGAACAATTGATTTCATACTCTTCGGAGCTCGTGAATAAGCTAGCTCGGTACCAGACACGATGGCCAGGATCTCAGCCCACCCTAGAAAGACGTATGTTGGGGTCTGAAGTCCAATGGAGACATCATTGGGTACATGCCCAGGAAGACATTTCAATGGGTGGCTAAAGCATGGTCCAGTCGAGTAAATGAGGTGTTGAATCCCCGTGGAATATGCAATTCCAAGTGCTGCACAGAAGAGACCAACGCCGATACGATGCTCTGGAGAGAAGTTGATCTTCTTCCGTGCCAATAGAGGATAAATCCAGCTTTGGAATAACGGTAAGAAGAAAATGACGGATATGGGGTTCAGATTGTACATGATATCGTTGGGAAGGCCGTGAGTTTGCATGGTACCTGCTTGTGCTATGAGGGTAGTGCCCATGAGGTTGATTGAGAGCATGAGAGCAGGGAAGGGAAGGCTGCTTGGAGTAAGCACTTGTCGCAAGCTGCCGAGATACAACCAAGAGTTTAACTTACAAGACTAAACAAGCTCGAAGGGCGGTTTTCGCGTCCGTTATTACTTCCGCATCTGAACTTGAACTTGCAGAGTTGTCCTCTTGATTAGATGATGATGCTGCCAGTTCTGTGTGGTTAATCTCGAGATGATCTGGGTTCTGGCGGCGACGCAAAGCGCCAGTCAGATTCGCGATAGCATTTCCAGAGGATGGTACCTGTTCTATAAATGGATGAGTAGCAAATACACCATAGGCAGTGCATTACATACCGAACTTCGTATATGCTGCATTGAAAATGACACCAGATATTGCCACCAGACAAAGGCAAATAAGGAAAGCATATCCAAAGCCGGCATACGCATACCTTTCCACATTAGTCGTGATAATGCCACATAGCCCGCCAATGTTGATCATCCTGTTTGCATATCCATTAGACATCACTTGGCATGGAAAGCTCGGGATAAGAATATACCAGTAATTGACGTTCCAAATGAACCGAATCGTGAGTTCACGGCTCACTTTTGCAGATTTTCCGTTCTTTAATGTTACGACCTTGGGTTCCTCTTCAGGGAATTGGTCAACTGTTGATCATTAGCACTCTAAGAGTTTGATCATTAATATCGCCTCATGCTTACTCAAAAAGACTGTTATATTGGGTTTTACTGTTCCAGTGCCACCACCGATTAAGAACATTCCGACAATGAACCCAGGGAGGCCGCCAGTGCCGTATATTCGCTGCGTAAAAGCTGTCGATGTGAGCACGGCAAGCCCTAAAGCGTAGATTCTGGAATGGTCAGCTTTCGTCCGAGGTACTAATCTAAATCACTGCTCAACCTACATAAAACCAATCTGAATTGTTCTACGGCGGCCTAGCCAACAATCGGCTAACAAACCGCCCGCTAGTGGAGTGCCATAACTGTAGATGTACCAGATATAAATCACCATCACCGCTCTCGAGTCTCCGAGCCCAAGAGCTCCAGGGCGCAAAGGGTCATCTTGAGAGAGCTGGAGGTAGTTTTCTATAATAGCTTGTCAGTAGGATGTTGCAGGCAGGTAATAGCACAAGGAGTTGCCCCCACGGAGAAGCTGGCTGAGGCCGTAGTATGCTGCTCTTTCCAAGAAGTACAGGCCTTGGACTAGCCATACTTTGCGCGGCACCCGCCCTCTGACGGCTGGTAGCTCATCATCGCGCGAGTCTATGGACTCTGTAGGTGGGGAGTCAGATTCAAGATCTTTCTTCTCAGACATGTTGCTAATAGAAACAAGACTCTGATGCCAGCGAGTTGTCAATGAGACTTCAGCAAATGTCCGAGAGAATAACGGCACAATCTTGGTACAAAGGCGAGGAAGTAACGGGTTGGAGCAGAAGAAACCCTCTTGTGGATCAAGAGTTCAGCTTTAGCAGGTGTGGATGTGCGCCCTTTCGGTGATCACATTTTGCACTGCAACCTAGCATCGGGTCAAGATAACCGCAGTCGGCCGAGTGTCTGCATGGGGTTACATTTGCGCTTGGGGCGGAAGAGCCGAGCCGCGTGCCGCGAGCCTCGGATTGGCATTTGGTCTGTCGCCGCCGATCACCCATCATACCATAGAAGGGGAGGATAGCATCATTCTTGGACACGGGGAAGGGTCTCACCAGGGAACTCTCCAGGAGACAAACGAATTGAGAGCTGATTGGTCATTTGGCCCATCTGTCAGATCTATGCAGACTAAACGTGGTTGCAAATCTGACCCTGGCATCCCATAAGAATGTGGACCTATGAAGACAAGCCAATGGAGGATGGCAATGTTGGACCACCATGTGATAAGCAAGCACTCCATAATGGGAAGCTGCAAAATACTGTGGCAACAGAGGGATCTTCCCGAAAGCTTAGCCAACTTGGCCCTGCCGCTATAGCCGGGAACCTTGCAGCATATAGTTTAGCGTTGCCGCCATCATGCAGAATGCCTCGTTAGTGTCCGCGCCTGGACATGGGCTCTCAAGTGGTAGATGATGGTCCTTGTCTTGCACTGCTTGGCCATAATGGAGATGTGAAGAGGTTCACGTCATTTCACATAGATCAAGTCATACCCCTGCCCATCTGCTGGGGAGTAGCTGCTATTATGCCAATTCCGTAGATCAATAGACTACGTCTTCAGAGCTTTGGCAAGAACCGAGCCATTATCACATCACTTCAGCCGGGGAGTATCATTCGAGGTTATTTAGAATTCATGATGGAATATGAAGGATATGGATGGAGTTGTACCAGTGAATCTACTGTTTGGCTGTCTGGAGTTTTGAGCCAATCCATTAACGTTTCATCTAGCAGTCATACATGCCTAGCTCGGTTGGCTTGCAGCTCAGCACCCTCAATGCTGATGATGCTGGCCAGCCCAAGTACGCATAAACATAGTCTGTGGTTTATCCCGATGCTTGAATTCTTCGTCCAGCTCAATCAAGATATTCTTCTCCTCGCCCTCAGCTGTAAACCCTAGCCTTTGGTAAACAGCCCGCCCCATGAGTGACGCTTCAGTCGTGCACTCTAAGCCGCCCCTCCGCTTCGCCTCTTCAATGCCCCATGCCGTCAGCTTTTTCCCAATACCTAGTCGTTGAAAGTCCGGGTGGACAGCGCAAATATCCAATGTGAACATTACTGGGGAGTCGGATGCAGCTTTTCCCTAGCGAAAGAAACACGGCGTCTCCATAATGATCGATATATCTGGGTCGCGAAGCGGCCCTCATCCGGCTCCAGAATAGGGATATCAGGATGGCGGTCTGTTGGTGGGATGCCGCATCCTTCTACAAAGGAAAATTGAGTCCAGACGGCTGCACCAACTATCTTTATCCTGAAACCATCTTGTGGGTCCCGTAGAGTTGCTTTCAGCATGACTGTATTAGGGTGTCCATCTTTGGTATTAGTTATGGACTGCCAGCGCTTCAGATACCTCAAGGCGCCTTGTTTTTGACCCTCTGCAGTGTCCCAGTTTGGATTCATCATCATCCAAAGCGAGCTCTTGACTTGCTCACCAAAAGCTGCACTCATGCAGCGGTAGAACTGAGCGAAGTCATCAGCATTATCGACTGGTTCAACACGTATGTCAGTCGACAAGGAGGAGAATAGGTCTTTGGAAAGGAGGCTGCCACCTTGTCCCGGGTAGTTTCTCCAGAACAAAGGGCGCATGATCTTGCCGAAGGTTAGTAATTGTTCCAATTGTGCCGATTCGCATTTGGGTGAGAAACATGCCTTAACCAGTCAGGAAATTCACTAGATAGTGGAGTAGAACAGAGAATGAAACTGTCAGACTTACCTGAAAAACTCGAGAGTGCCTTTGCCATGATCGTAAATAGGTTGACCAGAAGATAAGCGGAATGTTCTATCTTGACGAATCCAGTCAACTTGCTGCAAACACCATAACAATTGTCTTTTAAACCCCTACGACCCACTGCAGCTAGGCAGCTAGAATCGGCAAAGCCCGTTTGATAAGTCCACTATTATCACTGCCGTAAATATTAAAGGCTAGGCCTGAAACCGTAGTTCCTCACCCTTCCTGGCTCTTTAGTCGGCTGGCGCGCGGCATCGGGGCGGCTCGCTCTGGCAAAAGATTGCCTCGCATTCTTGGCCCACTGTAAGCTCGACAAACCCTTGCCATTGAGGCGGCACGGATTCTGGTGGAGCCGCCGAGATTGATTACTAGCCACTTACCTTGGAATACTCGTCTTCGGAAGACACAGTGTTTGGCAAGGTCAAAGTTGCTCAGAAAACATAGAAATGAGATTTTACAAGAAGTTTGTTTCTCATCCCAAATTTGTTCGATATATTATCATTCTAGTGATCTTGATATAACACAATCAAACATATTACTTGCATCTATTGGCCGCACATAGATTGTGCAAACCAAGAAACTTCGCATTAGTTTACATCCGGAACCACACCACGGCTTAACAAAGTCAATATGGAGGCTGCATCAAATATTGAATCAAATATTGAAAAAGACTGCGAGAAGAAGTCTGGTTTGAAACCAAAGTATGGCCTCCAGTGTTGGCAATTTCTGGGGTTTAGGACTTCTTCTCTCTACCTATCTGAGGACAACAACGTTGTTGATTCACGTGCACACTGATACGCCTGAACAACAGTGGGATGCCAACATTACGGTAGATCAAGAACACAGTGCACACGAGTTTCTCGAGAATCTCGGCAAGTATTATCAACAAAAAACCACAGACCTCATAGAATTGAAAGCATTTAAATTGCGGACTGAAACCCCACAAACCTGGAAGACAATTGATGATAAGTCTTCTGACTCACAAAATTCTACTATCCCAAGTGAGATCCGCTGCACAGTTAGAGAATCACAAGCATCATATTCTCTCGAACTGGAAGTCACCGGAAGGAATTCTTCTGCCAACAAAAGATTCCTCCATCAATTAACACACATCACCAAACAGCTTCTGGTTGCAGCGGGTTGCGGAAGCACGCTTCGAGACCTGGACTTGATTTGTGATCTTGATAGAGAAGATCTTGAGAGATGGAATCGCCAACCTCTTTCAACATTAGAATCAACAATTCACGAGACTTTCGCACAAAGATTAATCGAGAGTCCAGAGTCACCAGCTGTAGAGGCTTGGGACGGCAAGCTTACATACCAAGAGCTTGACGATCTTAGCTCACGTGTGTGCATTTTACTGCTCCAGGCAGGTGTCCATCAAGGAGACTGCATCCCTCTCTGCTTTGAAAAAGTTTCTGGACTGTGGTGGCTATGCTTGGTGTTTTGAAATGCGGCTGTTCTTTTCTGCTTATGGATATATCGCATCCCACAAGTCGACTACAAACACTATCGAAAGAAGCCAGAGCCACAATTGTCCTGAGTTCCTCTGCCCAAGCAGATAGAGCAATCAGTCTAGCACCCCGAGCCATTGTCATATCTGCTTCTTTGCCATCAGAGCGTGTAGAAAATGAGCAACTGAGGATTGCTGCTAACCCCTCCGACGTTGCGGTTGTCGTCTTCACGTCGGGGACTACAGGGACGCCAAAGGGCATCCAGATCGAGCACAAGTCAGTTTTGTCCAGCCTTTGGGCTTTATCCGAGCTGTCAAATATTGGCAGACACACTCGCTACTTTCAGTTCTCTTCCTATGCTTTTGATGCCGGGTTTGGAGACATCATCATGACACTCATGCGGGGTGGTTGCGTCTGCGTTCCCTCCGAAGCAGATCGATTGAACAATTTGGCAGAGTCCATACGCACATTTAATGCTAATTCGGTTCTTTTTACACCGAGTGTGTTGCGTTTACTTTCACCTTCAGATGTATCATGTTTTAAAACGATTATTTGCGGAGGGAGAAGGTCACGCAAGATCTCGTAAGACTGTGGTCAGATAAAGTGGACTTGGTCATTGTGTACGGTCCTGCTGAAACCACAGTGGCATGCATCGCAAAGAAAGCTCTTCCTGCAGCTGATGATACCATTCGAATCGGATTTCCTCTCAACAGCCGTGCATGGGTAGCCAGACTTGATGACCCGGACAAGCTTGCTCCCGTAGGAGCCATCGGAGAGATGGTAGCGGAAGGTCCAGGGATCGCACGGGGTTACATCAATAAGGAGTCGAGCAATTCGGAGGGTTAAAACAAGAGTGGGAGTCTAGCGTGCTCTCCATGGGACGGACTTATCGAACTGGTGATCTAGTTCGGTATGCTGATGATGGTGAACTTGTTTTTGTCGGTCGACGTGACCGACAGGTTAAACTTCGCGGTCAAAGAATTGAGCTTGAGGACATTGAGCTGAAGTTGAAACAGCACATTGAGCTCTCCGAAGTAAACGTGTTCCTGGAAGTGCTGAATGTGCTCGGTACCGACAACTTGGTGGCTTTTATTCATCACCCCACTATCCGTGGCATACCTGGAAATGATATTGTCAATTCATGCACAACACAACTGCCCGGGGAGATATTGTTGGAAATTGAGGGACTGCACAGATGTATCGCGGAGGTACTTCCTGCCTATATGTGGCCTGTCGCATGGATACCTCTCACAGTGGTTCCCTGGGCCCAACAGGGAAGCTCGACCGACGCAAACTCTTGAGTCTTGGGAAGGACTTTTACTCCAAGTTGAGAACGGATGAAGAAGAGGATAAAGGTCTCTCATCCATAGAGTCAGTGCTCGCTCAGATGTGGAGACAGCTTCTCCCATCCGTTCATAGCCTTACGCCAGATACCAATTTCTTCCATTTAGGCGGAGACTCACTTCGGTGTATGAGACTGGTGACGATGGTCAACGAAAAAGGCTTCCATTTGACAATGCAGAAAGTTTTTAATAGTCCAACAATTTCGGGCATGGCTACCGCTATGCAGGAAATTCCTGCTGCTGCCGCGAACGATACCAACAAATCCCACCTACAGGTCGCAGCAACCTCACACTCCGCTACACAAGATGAAATACTCAAAATGCAGTCTTCGTTAGACGAATACGGGATTAGATCCGAAGAAGTGGAGAGTGTGTTCCCTTGCACTTCACTGCAGTCAGGGCTGTTCTCGCTCTCACTGGCCATGCCCTCCTTGTATTCAAGCCAATTTGTGTTCGATTGCCGCATCACAGTGGACACCAAAAAGTTCAAGGCAGCCTGGGAGAGTGCCATTTCGACTTTTCATATTTTGAGGACGGCAATTGTGCCGTCTTCTGATAGGCTTGTGCAGGTGGTTCTGCAAAATCACGCGCAATGGACAGAGGTCACGCAAGATCTTGCATCATTCCTAGCTACCGACAAGATGGTCTCTTTTCAGCCTGGCCAGCTTCTCAACAGACATTATCATGTACAAGACCCGTCTTCAGGTCAATCCCACTTCGTTTGGACGCTTCACCATGCCGTGTTTGACGGTTGGAGTTTGGATACAGTGGTAGACCACATTCGCCAGAATTATTCTTCTCCCGCAGAGAACATGGCACCGACAGGAAGCTTTCAAGGGCTTGTGAGGTTCTGCGAAGGGTTGAACCTGGATGAAAGTACTCTGTTTTGGAAAGAACAGCTCGAGAATGCTCCAATACCGTCATTTCCAAATTTCCCCAAGGTCGGTCATCTGGCGGCGGACAGAAGTTGTTTGCAGCATACCATGGCCGCCCCTGCAGGAGCCGCTACAACCATCACGATTCTGGCCAGAGCATCATGGGCTTTATTACTTTCAGAGTATGAGAACTCGGATGATGTTACATTCGGAAACTCGCTGCATGGACGCAATTCGCTACCTCCTGAACTCCAAGATGTCGTTGGACCCACAATTGCGACTTTGCCGATAAGGGTGAGAATTAATATTAATGAGACTATTTATGACTTCCTCGAAGGACTCCAAGCACAGTTCTCAGCTATGATACCTCACGAACAGTTTGGGCTTTCCAAAATCTTGGATATAAACCAGAATATCCGGAATGCTGCGTCATTCCGCACCCTCCTGATTATTCAAGTCGCGGATGCGAAATTCTCAGATAACCAAGATATCAGACTCAATGAGGTCGAAAGGTCGTTACACGAATATCCATTAGTACTTACGCTTATGCCCGGAAAATCTAATATCGAATTGAGTGCCACATTCGACAGCGATGTCATTTCGTCGTCCCAGGTTCAAAGAATCTTGGAACAATTTGAGCAGATATTCCAAGAACTGGCTGTCGTACCTAGAGATGCTAAGGTCAATGATCTCGATCTTGCAAGCAAGGCTGACAAGTCAGTCATGTTCGCCTGGAACGCTAGGTATCACAAAGCCTACGAGGTTTGCGTGCATGACTTGATCCGGGAACGTGTAAAGCACTCCCGAGCTTCGCCGGCAATCCATTCCAAAGATGGCACGATAGATTACGCAACGTTGGACAGGCTTTCTGACGGCATAGCTGGAGAGTTGATTCGAGCTGGGGTAAGACCTGGCAACACCGTGGGTGTCCTTTTCGAAAAGTCACAATGGGCGATTGTGAGCACATTGGCAGTTATAAAAGCAGGCGCCTCCTTTGCGCCTTTTTCACCAACTTATCCTCTTGCACGTCTGGAAGGTATCGTCAAAGATGCTGGTATAAAAATAGTCCTTTGCTCTTCTCTACAAGAGAGTGCCTTTCATAACGCACCATGGCGAACAATTACCATTTCCGACGAAACGGCTTCTTCTTTCACGCCTGCTGCCCAGCTTCAGATGAAGAAGGTGACTCCGGACAGCTTGCTTTATATCCTATCAACATCTGGAACCACGGGTACCCCTAAGATTTTCGGTGTACAACACAAAAGCTTTGCAACTGGTGCAATGGCTCGTGCACCTCTACTCAACCGTGGCCCAGACTCTCGTGTGTTGCAATTTGCACCGTACGCATTTGATCCAAGTGTCGAGGATATTTTGACTACACTTATGTTCGGGGGTTGCATCTGTGTACCATCAGAAGATGATATCATGGGTGACATCAGCGCGTTTATGAAGACCGTACGCGTCAATTTTGCCAACATTACTCCATCAGTAGCCCATACACTCAAACAAGACGAATTGCCAGATCTCAAGATACTACTGCTCTCCGGAGAGGCTCCAGACCAGCCTCTAGTGGATAAATGGCACGGAATCGTACAACTCATGAACGGATATGGCCCCAGCGAGTGTTCCGTCAAGTGCGCTATTAACCGTAACTTGTCTCGCAATGACCCTAGGAATATTGGCTTTAGTGCTGGGACAAGCTTGTGGGTTGTTAAACCAGACAACCACAACCGCTTAACTCCTCTCGGAGCAGTTGGCGAACTTGTCATCGAGAGTCCACATCTAGCCACTGGTTATCTCAACCGGCCTGAAGCCAATGAAGAGAAGTTCATTCTCAGCCCACCATGGTTGCAAGATTTTCGGGATGGTCAAATTACCCGCATATACAAGACGGGTGATCTCGTCAGGTATAATGAAGATGGTAGCATTGGGTACATCGGGCGAGGGATATGCAATTGAAGCTACACGGCCAGCGGTTGGAGGGTGAGGAGGTCCGACAACGCATTCAGGAATGTCTTTGCGATGCACAACTTCAGGTGATTGTTGACATTGCTAGGTTTGAGGGACAGGATTCCGATGTCCTGGTGGCTTACCTTGCGCGGAAGGAGGACGACCAAGATAGTGGAATAGAACTTGATCGCAGGTTGCAGCAGCACCTAGCTGGGATGAAGGAACATATGGTTCGACAAATCAGTGCTGCTCTTCCGAGATATATGATACCCTCTGTATTCTTGGCAGTGACAAGAATTCCTCTCACAGGGAATGGCAAGACGGACCGCCGTGCTCTCAAAGCTTTCGCTGCACGCCATCGCCTTGGGCCTCACCTGACTCTCTCCGAAAGGATTTCAGTTCAGCTGCCTGCCACAGAAACAGAAAGGATGTTGCATAATCTATGGCAACAGCTTTTTGGACTGGAGAGCGACCAATTCGGCACGAATTCCAATTTCTTCGAGCTAGGCGGCAGCTCTTTGACGGCTATCAAGCTAGCTTCTGCGGCGCGGGCTCTGGGGCACAATCTCACTGCGCAAATAATCTTCAGAAACCCAGTCTTATCTTCAATGGCTATCCACGTCGTACCTTTGCAAGAAACCCAGACAGTAGGGCCATCCAAGTTTGGCTTGCTCGAAAAAGTTGGTCGTGGCGTCTATCAACTAAAGAAGAGTCTTGAGGCTCACGATATTAGTGATCACAACGTAGAGGATGCATACCCTCTCACCAGGCAGCAGCAACGCTATATGGAAGGAGAGATGATGTCCTCAGGAGGTACGACCCACCGGCACATAATGCAGCTACCGAACAACATCGACTTGGAGCGACTTGAAACTACTTTGCGACGAGTTGTCAAGGCCAACGCGCTCCTGCGGACACGGGTCATCTCGGTATCGTCACAATTGGTCCAGGTGGTACTGAAAGAAGATTTCATTTGTCGTCATGTTGAGTCTCTATCATCGCTCATTTCTGAGGATCGAAAGGTATCATGGGGTCTAGGGCAACAGCTATCACGGTTCAGCATTGTGCATGAGAAACAGACTCATTATCGATGGCTGGTCTGGTCAAGCGCCCACGTCATATTCGATGGATGGAGCCGAAAACTCCTGTTGGATGACATTGACTACGTGTATCACCATGATGACAGCCCGCCAGAACGGCCGCAGTACAGCAGGTTTATTGAATACGTCTACGATTTGGAAAAGGATAATCCCAGTTTTGATCTTATCACTAAGCTCGAGAACACGAACTTCTGGAGTTATTACACGTTGGACGGGTCAAAAGCTCCAGGTTCTACTCGGGTTTTGTCCCTGGCGATCGATTTACCAGGGTCTCTCCCACCTCAGCTGTCTTATCCAACAGTTATGCTCACAGCTTGGGCATTAGCTGCATCGCATATCGAAGATTACGACCATTTCCTATTTAATATTCTACTAGGTGGCAGAGATGCGGCTCTCACAGGTATCGACAAGCTCATGGGACCTGTGAGTACTACCGCCCCTTTGGCCACTAATATCGACTATAGTTCGACTTTCTTGGAGAACATAGAATTCATACAAAAGCAAGTAGACGAAGCTGGAGATATCAAGCACTTTGTCCGATTCAGTGACAAGGTGCGGCGTTTACTCGCATCTGCCCCAATCGTTGTTGTACACCCTGGTGACGATTATGAGGAAGCTGTAACGGCCCACCTTGGAATGTCTAGAAGGCGTGTTGAGCCGGTGAACCGGTTTGCAGACGCCATGTTCATGAACTTTTGCCTCCGCCCTCGCAATGTCGGGGTCGATCTTATCATGGCGGTTGACCCAAGTTTTTTCCCAGTGGATAAGGCTACTCGGTACCTTGGCTATCTAGAACATATACTCAAGCGTGTGTTTGCTCCAGGGGTATGGGATTAACCGTCAAGGAGATGCAATTGGCTTCTGCTGTACTTACGAAATCCGTGGCGATAAAGCATCGTGATTAAGTTTTTGCGATATATGTTAGGATCTAGAAAGCAAACATAGTTTAATTACTGTTCTTCGGCCATCGACTTAGCCTAGGCATTAACTGTAATCATTCCAAGGCGAATCCCTTTATATAAGATTGTATGAGCTTTATAATCCTTAAAACTTGACTAATAATTGCTACCGAGATCCGAGTGATGAAATAACGCCCTGGTTTAGAGGGGTATTTTAGAAAACAACACATAGAAATAGTAGGTCCGATAAATACGCGGCAATGTGGAAGGTAGAAATCGCAAAGATAAGAGTACTTGAATCTATAACAATAAAAATAAAATTTTTCATATTTTTTATTAAACCAGGTCCATGTCAAATACCTGATTGGAACCTTCAGACCTTTAACCAGATATGGTTAGTCACGGGAGCCCACGGCCACCGGCTGATGTAGCTCTTCACTTCGGGTAATAACATAGGAAGCGGCATACTACCCCGAAAGGCCGAACCCATTACCTGACCAGGCACTACGCACTTGGAGTCCCTCTTCTGTCTTTGAACATGTATAGAGGCGTTCGGGTGTTCTAACAACCCGTGCCAGCATCAACTGCATACTCGATCGGCATTGGAAGCAGTCATCTGTCTGGCCACGAATCTGTATCTTCCCTTTAGTACCATGCCGTAACGCCAAGCAATTAAGCTTAACAGTATCACATGTGCGCTTTTTACGAAGCGGAATACGACCCAGTGCTATGCCGGGTAGCATCTACTAACTGAACCTACTGGCGAGTAGCAACAAGGTCACTACCCAAACAAATTATTGTCCTCGTTTAACTCTAATCATTCTAGGGCACATAGGAGAGAACGTCTGGAAGGCTTCTGCAAAGACATCAATCATTGCACAAAAAATAGTCAGACACAATGAATATGTATTTCTCGGGCGATTATTTTATAATCACCAGCATATACATAGACGGATACTCGGAGTCCGAGCGCGGCATTGGCTGCCTCTATGCTTCGCCTCTGTGCATCTTTGGTGCGGAATGCACTTGGCATTCGATAACTTTCTGCTTGTTGCAGCGCATGGCCTGCGGGCTATAACGGATATCTCCACCCCGATAGTAACTGCAAAGGTGTATTTATGCGCGAAACAGCCGTCTGTAATACGTTCAGTGTGAGATGGAAATATTACTTGGACATATTCAAATAGCAACTTCTCCTCTCCATTTGAGAATAACCTCGAACCGACAAAGTTACAGACTCCTTACCTCCTCATATTCTTACAATCGCATACCGTTGCCAATACACGATGGACAAAGCAGACTTCCGTGTCGTCATTGTTGGCGGTAGTGTCGCGGGCTTAACTTTAGCTCTGGCTCTTGAAAAATATGGCATTGACTTTGTTGTTATAGGGGCTTTTCCGAATGTGAAGGCACATGTGGGCGCCGCTCTTGTCCTACTTCCTAATGGACTACGGATTCTAGATCAACTTGGGTGCTATGAAACCATGCTTCAGAACCTCCCAAGGAATCCTGAGTTCTCCTTCCATATCCGCTCTCCAGAAGGCAAAACGCTCTTCCAATCCGCAGAGTTTGGAGACCGAGCATACGAGCTGTAAGCTTTGCAATGATCCAAATCATTCTAATGCATGTCGGCTAATCAAATAAATCATGAGATGGGGTCATCCTCAAGTGTTTCTCCCCAGGCACGTAACACTTGCCGCATTGTATGACTCTTTGCGTGACAAATCAAAGGTTCTCGTTGGCAAACGCCTCAAGGAAATCATCACTACATCGAGTGGTGTCCAAGCAGTCATTGAGGATGGGAGTACCATTCAAGGTAGTATTCTAGTTGGTGCAGATGGGATACATAGTACGGTGAGACGAGAGATGTGGCGCCTTGGGCATGAACAGTCCTCTGGCTACTTTATTCAAGACGAAGAATCTCGTAAGTACCAGGACAATGCGGATCGAAATCGATGCTAGCCCCAGTTCCTTACACTGCTATTACAGGCATCCCATGCTACTACAAAGCAGTTTTTGGGGTCAGCCAGGGCCTCCAGGATTTGCCAAAAAGCCAGACAACAGCTACTTATAACTATGGCTCCTGTCTCACTGCTCTCACGGATAATGAAGGCAAAATCTTCTGGTTCTTTTTCAAAAGACTCGAAGAAACAACCTATGGCCGAAAGATCCTCGATACACAAAGGAGGATGAGAAGAAGGTTTATGCAGAGCATAAGAACGATGTGCTTTATCCTGGTATCACGTATGGAGACTTGTACGACAATAGTACTATGACCATTATGACACCCATACACGAGTACATCTTTGATAGATGGCATTACGGAAGGATTATGACTATAGGTGACGCAGCACACAAGGTATGTGGTTGCTACGTGGACTCCAAACAACCCATTTCAGATATTGACGCCAATTTAGGTCTCTCCCATGCTAGGGCAAGGTGCCAATTCAGCCATAGAGTCAGCCGCAGTACTTGCCGACTTGTTGCAAGAAGCCGTCAACAATGGACCAGCTATCCTAACAGATGTTGATGTAGAAAATGTTTTTTCAAGGACACAAGCCGCTCGCTTTAAGAGAGTCAAGCATCTCTTAGATGCCGGCACACATGAGGCACGAATGGAGGCTTTCGACACAAAACCCTTGGAACTAGCTGCTCGCTATATGCTTCCTCACACCGGGTTAGACAATTTTTTAGACGACTTTGGCAAGCAAATGGCAGATGCTGTGACCCTGAAAGGCCTGAAAGTACCAAAAGGGCGCGCATATGGAGATTCAACGACGAGTTACCGGCGCCGGTGATTCCGGAGTCGTGCCTCCCTTGGATCGTTGTACTGACCTGCTTAATTTTTCTCCTCGTGGCTGACGTGGGTAAGGTAAACATGGACAGAACTGTTCGACCACCCGTGGTACAGCTCACCTTTGATGAACCACTCAACAGCTATTCGGTGCACGAATCTGGTATCAAGTACGAACAACAGGTCAGCGACTGCAGCCAACTGTTTCATCAGCTCGCTCAGTCCACGCCGGCTTCCGTCATATGGACCCTGGAAAGCTATCGCAGCGGAAACATACGAAGCGTAATGGCATGGTAAGCTCTCCTCAATTATTCTTAGTATCGTATTAAAAATGCTTAACTTGACCACATAAACAGGCTTGGACCCAGTCTTTTCGCTGTAGGTGCTTTATGGGATATCCCCTACGCATCTCCGCTTGTATATTATCTTGCATATATGCTATTTAGCCGTTCCGACACCATTGTAACTACCACTATCCCCGAGCCGCCTCTTCGGCGATAACAAGAGCAGTGTTTGGGTTATATACTGTATCAGCTCTCATGATCCTCTGCCGAGACATGATAGGCATGAAGGGGACTGTTTTTATCATAAGACTGTGCCCTGTTGGGGTAGAAATCTTTTCCTTCGTACTCTTCCGCCAAGAGCACAACATCCTCCAATCTGTGGATAAACCAGGCCGTATTTGGTCTGATTCTAAAACTTCATCAGGGCACCTCAGGTTCCTTTACTCCATATCTGTTTCTATGACAATTATCTCATGCATTTGGTTGCATCAAAGGTTATACTTCGGCCCTCGGCTTTTTCTAGCGCATAGTCGAGGGTGGACCTTCGGTGATTGGGTCGACGGGCAAGCAATTGGGACAGTCCTCTTCTGCATTTACAACATATATCAAATGCGCAGAAGAGGATATATTATCACGAAGACGGCGCTCGTCAGTGCTCTCGCAGTTGTGATTGCCACTGCAGCCATAGGTCCCTCTGCGGCCTACCTATGCATGTGGTGGTGGCGCGATCATACCCTTCATGGTCTAACAATCACCGACAACTCACATGCTGAGAAAGACTAATGATTATCAGATTGAGTTCTAGGGATTATGGGTTTCCGAAAAAAGATAAGCAGAGATCTGTTTATAAATGAGAGCGGATCTTAACGACTGGAATGCAATTGAAAAGAAGTGACAGGGACGCGTTACCACAAATGGAGGGGCTCAAGGTCTGACATAGGGAGGGTAAAGCCTACTATCCTCCTTTTGAGTGTTGACAGGAGCTTTCGAGGGAGATTTTGGTATTTCCTCGTGTAAGCGATCCTGAATTACTAGATCCTATACTCTTAAATACTAAGTTCATTCTACGGTTTAGTACTTTGCCCTGACTTTAGAGTATATTAGAGAGGACGAGTTAATACCTCTGATTAGGTACTAGTTAATAGATACAATAAACCTCTTCACATATTATAATTATTAGATTTCAATTTAAAAATATAAATGAATATATCCTTTATTATAGCTTTAAATATTTCATACGAAAGGAATTTAAGTTTAATTATATTTGAATACTATATATCTGCTCTCAAGTTTATTAATACTTCTCTCCAAAGGTTTCTATATGTTAAATAATTGTTTTAAACTAATGGAGAAGTTAAATAAAGCTAAATCTTCTACTAAGTGCGTATTTAGATTTAAGGTATAAGCTCGTGAGGAAGGGCACCTGTCTCGACGTATTTACAACTTCGCCTCTTTCTAGTCATATATATAATAAATACGAGATATAATTTACCGCCAGAATCTTCAAAAAAGTGAGGAACTAAGAAAAGAAGAGGGGCTTATGCCAAGCCTTCCTCAAGTGTATCGGGTACTCGCGGGTTCATGACGATAAATTATTATGGAGAAAGTGGCTTTGCGTTGTTTATATGAAGTAACTAGGCAAGGTATCCGTAGCGTCCCGAGCTCCGGCCGCCGCGGGGCCCGATATACCATCAGCCAACCATCTCGAATAACGAGATCACCACTTCGGCCGAAGTATGGGTAAATCGCGCGGACTTTCGCTGCTTCAGCCCTTGGCATCGGGCCCGTGATTGCGTGAAACTGCAACCTTAGCTCAGTAGTTGGATACATCGGGGACAAGTTGTTGATATTGGTGTCCGAAGAGACGCAACGCATCAGATAGACTAGGGGCCTGATCGTAGGTAGCATTATCTGGGTTGTCTTATCTTTTATGTCCTATGTGTCAGAGCTTTCATTTAATACCTATTCTCATTATTTGTTTTCTTGCCATGTTTCTCACACTCTTGAACTAGCCTATGTCCTGATGTGTCTATCAGTGTCTCTTTTATATTACATCACTTCAGAACCGCTTGGTGCCTCCCCTACTCGTTGCTCTCTTCATCGGCAGAAACCGCCGCAATGCCAATCATGAAACTGACCGAGGCCGTGTCTAAGTCGCCCAGTATCTCTGACCACTATATCACTGAGCAGGCGGTGGAGAAAATCCAGACCCCTACTATTGCCCTATAAGCCACTAAAGGAGGCTAAATCTTTGCCGGCATTTCAATATTTAATACAGGGAAAGACTTTACCTTGGATCTAGAAAGTGTGAACTTCAATTCGAGGAAATGAGCAACCAGCTTCTGTTATAGCTTCTACAGCACAGAAGTATCTCGAGTGTTTGGCTACACCTTAGAAGAAAGAATTAGTTTCCATAGACTGCCTAGGATTTCCAGAAAGCTTTGCTGTAGAGCGAGGAGTATTAATCTTTGGTAGATGGAGGCAATGAGTTTTGAACCGAAGAATTGATTCCTAATTGAGTTTCTAACTATTACCTCTCTTTTCTCGATATTTATATAGCTTAATTAGCGTAAAGCATATTTTACATAAATGTAACTATTAAATGTGTCTAACACGGCTTGCCTTAGTCATTGGAACTGAGGGTGCATGTTTTGTGCCAGTTCAACACCACCCAATAACCAATATACTTTATATTCTAATAGATAGGGCTATTATATTTCCGACTCCTTCCTCCTCTTGAGCTGATGCAGATCATGCTGATATAATTCTAGGTTTATCAATACTATCCTTAGCACACATTGAGTGCCTATTTGTGAGGCTAAATGATGGAATTTGAATTCCGTCCCTCCATTGAGTGGCTACTGGGGTGTTGCTAGGAGGTGGAATTTGAATTCCGCCTTTTCCTTAGCCCCAGATTAGCTCCGCCCTTGGATCATCCCTCAGAGATCCTCGAGCAATAAGCAAAGTCAGTGAAATTATGCTTTAAACACGCATCGAGCATCACATTGGCGCCGCAAATTAATTGCAAACCTCAAAACAGCCTCGGAACGCTCTCTCGCGCAAAATTCTGAAACCCATCTTTAGTTGCTCACCATTAAACTCAACATGACTTCCAGCCATTCACTGCTATTAACGGGGGCCACAGGGTTCATGTGAGCACCGTTCCTAGCGGACATGACGTCAATGAACAAAGTGTTGACAGTTCTTAGTGGAGGAACTGTCCTTTCAACATTCCTCGGTTCTCAACTAGAAACCATCAAGTCGCTTCAGCTGACTGTGCTGGTACGCACGAGTGAACAATCCCGAGTACTGGCCGGTAAAGGCATTGCCAGCGTCACCTTGGAGGGTGGCCTAGATGATATTGAAGAGTTGTCTCTCTTGGCCAGCAAACACGATGTCGTGGTCCACTGCGCGACTGGGTTTCACCAGCCATCGGCTATGGCTCTGATTAAAGGACTTGGAAGAAGGCGAAAGGAGCGTCCTGACGATGTTGATCCCGTGTACGTTCATGTAAGTAATAATCTATTGTATATCTGATAGCTGTTAGAAGTCTCCCTAATATATGACTTCCAGATGTCCGGGACGACAAGCGTTTCCGTTGGCGATGCATCCGGCCGAGGTGGAAGAATGGTGACATTGTCCGACAGTAAAGACAAACGACACGAAATATACAAATATGAAGTTCAAAGAGACAAGGATGATCCATACATTCTACGATTTACGGACATCAAAGTTGTTGAGGCCGGTGAGAGCCTGGGCATCAAAACCTTCATCATCATGCCCCTCCCGTCATTGGCCTCGGTACAGGCTTCTTCAAGACCAGATCTGACCAGATCCCCTTCTTGTCAAAAATGCTATAAGCGAGGGCCAAGCTGAGTTAATCAAGCCTGGGAATTCGGAGCTTGGTTCTGTCCACGTCACTGATCTTGCTCTGTTGATCGAGGCAGTGGTCAAGCAGGTGATCCTCGATCCTTCGCTGCCCTCTGGAAAGCAGGGTTACTTCTTTGCATCCACAGGCCACATTAAATGGTCTAGAGTAGTTGAGGCTATCGCCAAAGTCGGACACAAGCTCGAACTTTTGAGAAGTGATAAAGTGATTCTTATCGAACTTTCCACAGCGACTAAGCTATATAAGCGTGATGAGGTTTATACAGAAAGGCTTCTAGCGTCTTCGTAAGTCTTGGTGATATCGCCATTGCCCCTTTTACCAAAACTAATTATCAAAAAGCTCTAGCACAATAACGAAAAGAGGCTATGAAATTGGATGGAAGCCAAAAACTCTTAAAATTGATTGGGAGCCTTATATCGAGGATGAGATACGAGCTATTCTAGAAGTTAAAAATAGACTAATAGCGGCGTGACGTCGAATTGAAGCACCAATAAGAGGAACGTTCTTAGTGGTATCTTAGAGTAGAAATTCAAACGTAACAGAATATATAGTTTTTCTTCCTATTCGAGGAGATCTTATGGCATGGTTCCATCACCCCATTCTCCCTATTGCATTTTCCCGGTTGCACTTACTAAGCTTACCAAGATTTGACTTTTCTAAACAAACATTTCCCACAGAAACAACAAGCAACATGAGTACCTTGCAAAACTTCGGTGTTGTCGTTACAGGCTCTGCTGGTCATCTTGGGCATGCTCTCATGCTTCCCTTCCGTCACTTGGGTATAGGCCCTTAGGGATTGATATTCTGCCTTCCAAGACTACCAATTTCGTCGGATTTCACATATTTTCTCCACAAACCCTAGTATAAAATATGTCATCTACGCCGGGGACTACACAAGCCGCATCTCATTTATCATACTAATGAACACTTCATCGAAACAAATGTCACGGGCATATGGACGTTACTAGATGAGTTCAGAAAGCGTAAGAATGCAATCTCTTTTATCTTTGCGAGCACTACCTCAGCATTTGGGTCCGTTCTGAGCCCAATGAAGGGTGAAAGTGCCATCTGGGTCGATGGTAAGTTTTTGCATCCCAGATTATCATGATTGTTACTCAAAGTGGCGATAGAGCAGCTGGTGCCGGCCCCGAAGAATGTTTATGGCATTTCTAAGATTGCAGCTAAAGATATATGTTACATCGTCCATAAACAAACCAACCTGCCGATACTAGTGCTACGACTCAGTCGATTTTTTCCACAACCAGAAGATAACGATATGCGAAGAAATTCTATGTCAAACAACAATATCAAGATCCTTCAGCTTTGTTACCGCAGGGTTGATATTCGTGATGCCGCAGATGGATGCGTGGCAGCAATGCAGAAAGCCCCAGAAATTGGGTGGGGACGGTACGTAATAAGCGCGCCAACCCCTTTCCAGAGAAACCAAGAAACGTTGGAGAGGTTAAACTTAAATGCGAGCGACGTTCTGAAGGAGGTGTTGCCTGGATGTGCTGTGCTGTTTGAGCAAAAGAATTGGAAGTTTCTTGTTGAGATCGACCGAGTGTACGATTCGACGAAAGCGCAGAAAGAGCCCAGGTGGAAGCCAATGATTATTAGTCAGACAGCTTTGGAAATAATAGGAAGAGGAGAAGAGTGGTGGAGTGAATTGGCTACGACGGTTGGCAGGAGAGGGTATCATGCTGTTTCCACTGCATTTTATACATCTAGGTAGTCAGTGCTCATGGTTTTTGATACATATTGTATATACAGGTTGGAACTACTCGAAAGTGTTCGGGCATTAAACAAGAATTATACATTGCAAACAGTCTGACCTCGAGACTCAGAAGCTCTATCTGGCTAAGGAGAACCAGAGGTTATACTCCTCTGTAGTTGTCTGCTTATTCAGGCTTTTAGTCTTAATTTCTTTTCGATATTAATTTTCATTTCCATGCTGCCTTTCTTTTTATTATTATGCTCTTAAATATATGGAGTCGCCGTCGTAAGACTCATTGTAAGATTTATGGTATTAAAATAAATTATTCTCGTGCTATCTGCAAGTATATGGAAATGTCAATGGTCCACTCATTATTGTGTATTACACTTGCTGATTCCTTAAATGCACCGAGAGCTGGATATTAATGCTATAATATATTAAACGTTCCTTGGTGTTACTATAATAAAGAATGGATCTTCAACAAAATCGTTCCAGAAATCCAAATTATTTTGTACCACTTCTGTCTCTTTGGGTGAAATTACTCTCGAATTGGAAGTTCGTGGACTTGGTTCTAAGGCATGTTGAGTTAGCTGAAACATACGCTACGTAGTCGTTGCGTAAACATACTGCCATGGCTGTGAGATTCCATAGAAGTATCTGATACTAAAAGTTGCGTTCGTTCGGGTTGTTTCATTTTTGCCATGCACTTACCCCTCTAAACAGCTGATAGTTACTCTGTCTGTTGGTTGGTATTATTCATCCTACTGCGCCGTAATGGGCTTGTTGCATGAGGCGGCTAACCCCTTATTCAACAAGGGGTCAATACCCCTACACCAACTGCATTACTTTCCCTTCTCGCCTTGGACTAATAAAGATATCCTTGCTTCGCTGATGGAGGGGAGGGACATACTTTCTAACCCCTTCCATTTTGCAAAAAAATCTTTTTGTATTGGAGAACTCGAAATTATTAGTAAACTTACTTGTTTGTGGCTTGAACAACCATGAATAACGACGATCTTGACCCTGCTGTTATGACTGGTGAGTTGGATAGCCACCAACCTTGTGTCCGCGCTGACCCGCTCCAAGCCCTGCCCTCAGACTGCAAAATTATTGCTGTAACGGAGCATGGGACCGCAAGTTGGTCATCTGGTTATAAAATTGAAGTAGAGGTTAATGGAGAAGAAAAGGATTTCTTTTTGAAAGTAAGAAAATTTATAGGATCTGCTGGATCTATTTAACTAACCATGTATGTTTAAAAGGTCCTTTACCGCGACAGCCATGCAGAAATGGCATTAGCGGAGTATGAGAGTCAAAATACGATGTTTCAATACATTCCAGAGCACGTGATTGCTCCTCTTGCGCATGGTCAATTTGAGAATGATAGCTCTAAGTCATTCTTCTTAGCACCATTTTACTACTTTAAGGATAAAGTCCCCGGGGCCAAGCCTTTGATCGAAGTTCTTAAGAAACTACATACCTCTGCAATCTCTCCGACAGGCAAATTTGGATTCCATGTTACAACATTCAACGGCTTTGTCCCCTTAGGAATGAATGGTGTGATAGTTGGGAGGAATGGTTTGCTCGCCAGCTACAGTCTGACATCAAATGGGAGCAAAGCATCCGCGGGAATGATCCTGGATTAATAAAGTTGCGGAACAGTTCTTTGCCAAGGTGATTGCCAGGCTCTTGAGACCACTTCAGTCAGGAGGTCGAACTATAGACCCAGTACTTGTACATGGGGATCTTTGGCATGGCAATGTCAATATTGATGCAGGAACATCATATGTAGTGCTATTTGACTCTTGTTGTTGCTATACTCATAATGAATGTAAGTTATTCAATTATCAAGTTGGGCTGTGTATAGAATGACTGAGCTCCGCAGTGGAGTTGCATATGATGCGCGAACCACGTTATCGGTTTTCAGACATTCACATCCAAATGTACCGCGAAATGGTGGGTGTATCTGAACCAACAGAGGATTTTGATGATCGTAATGCACTCTACGCTATGTAAGTTAGGACTAAGAGTTGTAGTAAGCAATGTTAACAATCTAGGCGCGACAACATTATTAATGCTGGTCTCCATGAACACCGAGCATACCTCCGCCAGCAGTAAGATTTTATCACCCGAGGTCGTAATGAGACAAGAAGCTAAGAGGAGTACACAGAGTCAAGGAGGAGATGCAGCGACTTCTCAAGAAACATCCGCTGGGATTTGAAGGATTTGTGGAAAAGCCTCGAAATGCTTTAAATGAACAAAGCAGCGAGAGTTCTCCGACACAAACATGAACCCGGCAGAATGCATTATTACTCTGCCTATACATCCCTAAATTTTGTATCCTAAGACACATGACACTTCAGTGAGAATACTAGCTCTAAATAAACCAAGGAAAGTAGCCCGGCCTATATCTCACCAATATAAGAACGTGTCATCCCCAATCGACGCCAGTTCCATGCGTGCAGCTTGAGGGTGATAACTAGGGTCTATATCGCGGGAATAAGTTTCCCTCCCGAAAGTCTTTGAGTTCGCTGTTATATGAACATGACTTGACTACTCTCCTAACACCCTAAAGAATTCAGTGGAGAGTATAAACTAGAAGTTCGTTTTCCTGCCCAATTGCTTAATTGCTCACATTATCGTAGAACTATTAGTTTAAACTCGTCGCAAGTAAGAAAGTCTTGGAGGATTGAAACGTGATAAGTTATATAATCCTCTTAATGCTTGTCCTTTTGGATGCTGCTCTTAGACTCGTTCCAACTCTCTAGCAAAAATGTTGTGTTACTTAATTCCACTCTATAGGGCTCCAGCGCCTTCAACTTAACGAAGATTTGTACAGGTTCCGCATGGGAAGCAGCGTGCCTATAGCCGTGTGTTTAATACAGCAGCTGGCTACGCTAGTAAATTCGATGATGAAGACGAGGGCGGCCAAGACGATGAAGAGGTGCAGACTTAGTACCATATTTAGCGGATCCGTTACAGCAGGAAATATCGCAGACTGCCTCATGCATCATTGTAGCCGGATACGATGCCCCTGATGATTGAGGTCGTATTTATCAAGGATAGGGGTTTCCGCACAACAGGGACTAGTATTTGAATAACTAGAATAACATAGTGGCAAGTATGAGTTAGTTAATTGATAAGATCAACGATATCACGATAACATCAATTCTATACGCGTTGTGTGGTGGTGGGCAGCCTTTTCTGTGTTGATGGACCTACCTTGTCTAACTGTACGGCTAAAATGACTATGGAGACTTGATATCGGATGTCTTGGGCCCCTAACCATATCTAGGAGTAGTTATCTACCGACAAAGGGTTGTTATATAAGCAGTCCCTTTTTTTCACCTCGGCAGCCACTCGCTAATGGCCACTGATACATAAAGCTCGCCTACTTGATGTTTTAGTCAAGCACTTATTTGTTACGCTGGACTGCTGCATATCTATTACAACTACTTGACGTGTAACAGTGTTAATGAGTAAATCGCGTCTAATGCCCACAATTTCATCTCCAGAGATTACGACCTCAAGCCTGAGAATTGCTAGATAGGACGAGATAGTCAGTATGCCGCTTCAGAACGTCGAGGAGACAGTCGTCTGAGACTCGTCTACTAGTACGGATGTAACATCTCACCTATCAACCCCTTCGTAAAAGGTGGGGTCTGCCTCAGTCCGATATCCTTCAGAAATGTTTTAAGGAATTTATCCTATGTTGCTAAGCCAACCTAAATACCATTAGCAAGAAAATATGCTCATTGAATAGGAAGATAATAATGTCTAAACAACATTCTAATCTGATCCAGATTCAGTAAATGGGTTTATTAAATACGGTCACTTACTCTTTCCCTGTTCTTTATATTCTATTCTCATGCACTTCTCCAAATTTCTTTACGAACCTCTCTGAAATCCCGCCTCTGTTTCATAAAATGAAGTTGCTTACGGCCATCCTCTTGTCACCCCTGGTGGTGTGCTTAACCTCGGCTGAAAAGTCCCATGGAGGAAAATGCGACTGCACGGATACAATCGACGGTGGTCCCGGCTCAGAATGGTACATTTGTAACGACTGGCGTCTCGGACCCAAAGTCCTACCACATAAGCTACCCCTCGGCACATTTGTATCAGACTACGACCGTTTTGGTGGTTTGACCCCTGGCGAATTCCTCAAGAAGTGGACCAAACCGGACGGAAACTATACATATCCAGACCTGAATGGATTTCAGCTTAATACAAACGGCAATGCGATCAATGGCACGATGGTTCTACAACCTGGAACGCTGGTGGACCGGTTTGGGGAGAGAACGGTAGGTTTGCCAGCCTTGGAGAGTAAAAAGCAGTGGCTAACTTGATATTAAAGGCAAATATATCTCTGCTGCGGACGCTCCTTTCTCGCAGAGATCATTACCACCTTCCAGTCTCAATACGAACACCTCTTTGCCCGATTTCCCTTTCAGTTACCACATCTATCGAGTTCTCATGCCATTGACTGTAGTTGGCGGGCCGATTGCGCCGTGGTTCGGACAACCGGGGCTTGGCGCACAGTTCTATACAGGTGATACTGGAAATATCACAGTGCTGATTGATAGGGGCTTTCTGAGAAGGGAAGATCCCGAGGTTTTAATCGCCGGCGAGAGGAAGGGATGTGTTAATTAGCTTCTTTAGCCAAATGCGTGGTGGCAATAGCTAACATGATCGATGTGCGCACTTGAGACGATAATATAGCGCTGAGAAGAGAAAAGATAGTTCTTTCATAGAATCCCGAGCATGAGATCCTGAGTTAACTGGGGTCCTATATCTTATGCATCTGTGGATGATACATAGGGTTATGGGGCGCTAGCTCCGGAAATTGCATGTGGAATTTGATATTGGATCTCGTCCGTAAGTCCGTCTTGACTGGTTACCTAGATGTATCTCCATCTCGCAGCAATATGCGGATTATCCACAAGTCTTGATAATGTAAAAGCATGTAATAAGCGAGTGAAACAACGCATGGATGATTGGATTATGCGTGTGACTGGATCTCGTAATCTTTCGTCAAACTGGGTTTCAACAATCACATTGCAGCTTTAGCTTACATGAACTGACCTAATACTCAAATCTCCCCACACAAACTGTGGTGAGAGGTGCATAAAAGCCTTCAATTACGGATCGTTATACTGAGGTCAAGAAAGGTAAGATACATGTTGTATATCTCTACTCAAGCATAAGCAATCTATAACAGCCATTAAATAGCAGTCACTCGCTGCTTAATGACCCAAGCCCTGTTTGCAGTGGCAAGAGGGGACGTTACATATGTTTGCGGTTAAATATAAAAAATTCATTTACGAGTAACAACCGATACACCGGTACCCAAGAACGGTTTTTTTAGCGTACTTTGAAGTGGACTACCATTTACGCGCTAAACCTTCGTACGACCTAACCGAAAGCTCGGAGGGCGGGATTTGGTAGCCCCGAGCCTCCGCGCCATCTCGCCTGGCCTTCTTGTATGCACCTCAACCCCTGGGGTTGTTATCCATTTGCTCTAGATACCCATCGCCTCATACTCGGACCAGCCATGCAATATGACCGCGATCAGCCCTCCGATTCCGAGCAGCGCCCATCCGAGCCGGTGATTAGCCAGCGTGAGGGCCTCTCTAAGCTGCCGGAGCATCAAAAATTAGCAGTAAGTTGCGTTCCGGCTCGAACCCTGATGTCTCATCCATTGTCTGAAACTGTGACTCACCTACCTGCCCTAGTGCGACCGCTGCCGAAGTAGAAAGGTGAGTGGCTAATAATAGTTGGCAACACATTTTCCTTATCTCACAATCATTTGAGGTTCGATGCGACCGTCAAGATCCATGCTCAAGATGTGTTCGCATGCACATGCAGTGCGAATACACCACTCAGCCACGCCCTAGGCCCAAGCGATCTCGAGTTCCCGTCCCAGATCAATAGTATACTGCTCTGTAACTACCCCCAAAGTTCTCATGCTAAGCTTTTGTTAGTGAGAATAAGCTCGACGAGCTCTCTCAGAAACTCGACAATCTGTATCAACTTTTGGAGGAACGCCCAGTGTCCTCTAAATGGGGAATATCCGCGCCATCCATCTCATCAAACCAAGACTCTACGGTCGCGGAACCTCTTGGCACGCCTGGGAAATCGCCAATGAAAGCTATTGAACCATCAGAGCTGGAATACGAAGGAGATTCTGCTTTATCCGCTCACACAGCCTTTGCGACGAACTTCCTGAAGGAGGTAGTTGGCCAAGATGTGAGCTCTTCGCAGAATCAGCTACCACGTTCCAGAGAGCTAGATCAAGATTGGAAGGGTCCAAATTTGCCAATGCCTCCAATTCACGTGGCCTTTAATTGCCTGCGGACTCTCCGAGGTGCGTACTATAACCCCGCGTCGCAGAACCACAATTTAAGTTAAATGATAGAAGAAAGGGATCTACAATTCCCATGGACGTTCGAATTTGAATCTATCGACCAGGTTGAACGATATTTTCTGAACGTGTATGCTTCGAACCACCCTTCACTGGCTGAACAAATGATTGTTCTCGCTGCTCTTATGTCTTGTATCTACTCTTGTACTTGTCTACCCATGCAACGAGGTCAACTTGATGACCTACGAACCCAAGAAAAGCTATGCCAATCAAGTCTCGAAAAGGCGATCGCCAGCTTACCTTTTCACTTACCCGCCACGTTCGATTACGTCTTAGCACTGGCAATGGCTGTGAGTGTTTACCCAGACTGATATGCGATTCTATACAACGACAGCTAACGAGGGTCAGAGCGATTACAGTCTCTTGAATTATAAGCCCATGCTGGCATGGAATTTGAATTGCGCTGCTGTTCGTATGAGCCAATCATTAGGTTTCCATAAAGCTTGCATCCAGGATCCAGAAAGGTCAGTGGCCACACGCCGAAAAGCACGCCTGTTTGTCATTTTATATGTGGCCGATAAGATGCTATCCTTGAGGTTGGGAAGAGGATCAATGATACGCGATGAGGAAGTGCCACTCGATTACAAAGTAATGTTGAACGGGGTGAATACGGCTCCTTATAAATATGTCCCATATTGGGTCGGATTTGCACGTATTCAAGGGCTTGTGTATGACAGATTGTACAGTCCAAAGGCCTTACAATGTTCCCAAGAAAACAGACATGCTCAGGCAATGGAACTGCTTAACGAAATGGATACTCTTGTTTCTGAAAAGTGTGAAATTAAGGTTCGTTTCCCAGTGGTTCTCTGCGATCAGATTCGGTGGATACAGTGTCCCGAATATTTTAATGACAATTCCAGGACCAATTTGAAAGAGACTTCTGCAAGGTAACTGGAAGTCAGCTTCACACTATCATTCAAAAAGGAGAGGAAGTATCTCTGCTAGCACTTAGATGCCTGATATACCGAGGCATTTCACCATTTGCAAATGGGCAGTCTTTCGATGAGGAGTGTATTCCCTTGGCGCGAGAAGCGTTACTGCAGCACCACAACTGTATGGCAATGCTGGGACAAGACGACTACAGCTTTTCTGAAATATATTTTCACTGGTGAGTCTCACTCATCCCTTTTCTTTATTTTCTTTTTTTTTTTCTATTTTCTTTTGTCAGCCTCAGAGTACTACTTTGCTGACTTGGTGCTCGTAGGGCACTTTTGACTTCCCCTTTGTGCCTTTCGTCATCATCCTCTGCAATGTTGCTGAAACCTGCAATCTCTCGGACCTTAATCTGCTCGAATCCATGATTACATCTATTGAAGCCATTAGTGAGTCATCCGCCGCAATCGCCACCCAGCTGAAGCTGTTCAAACCGCTCTACGAGATTGTGAAGAAGTTTTGTAGTGGGAAGACAGCCTCAATGCCACATATGGGCGACTTTGGATCTTTCTTTCAAGATGAAAATGTCAATATGCCATTTGGTTCAGCATTGCTATCTACTTTTGCACAGACGGAGCAGCCTGGCAGTGCTCGCGAAGGATGGCATAGCCAGTCAGACGCCTCGATTCTTGACATCTGGACCGAAATGGAATTGTCACAGTCTGGGCCTCACATGTTTTATGGAACATAATGTTGGATAGCTTCTCTGGTTCTAGATACTCGTTTGCCTTTGACCAAGATATGAGACATATGACTTGAGACAATTTCCTTAGTCATACACAAATAAATCAGATGTACTTGACTTATACACGATACAGTTTGACCTTCGACATATTTCTGATGCCTGAACGGAGAATAATAAATGTGATCATGGACTTAAAATTGGGCTCTATTAAGAAGGAAAACATTCTAGGAAACTCGCCAAGGATATCTCAGCGATTATGTCAAGCTATCCAAGCTTTGTGCAGCGCACATCTCTTTATACATACCTCCTTGCACGATCAGCTGTTCGTGAGAACCAGCCTCTATTATTCGACCATCAGAGAAGACAAAAATGCAATGAGCCTTCCGCACAGTAGACAAGCGATGCGCAACTGCGATTGTGATACGATCACCAGCTCCTACAGCTTTCATCAAAGCTGCTTGCACAACTCTTTCAGAGTCTGTATCAAGTGCACTAGTCGCTTCATCCAAGAGGAGCACACTAGGACTTCGAATCAAGGCTCTAGCAATCGCGATGCGTTGCCGCTGGCCACCAGAAAGTTGACTGCCGCTTACTCCACAAGGTGTATCCAAGCCTTGGGGTAGAGAGCAGACAAAATCCCAAGCATTGGCAGCACGAAGCGCTTGCTCAATATCCTCGTCATTCGCATTAATGGAAGATAGGAGGGACTTATCATAAGAGTCTTGGGAGGCGATGTCAATGCCCATTGAGATGTTGGCTCGAATGGTACCAGGGAAAGAGTGGGTTCCTGCTGAACAAGAGCGACTTTGCTGCGGTAGAGCCAAGGATTTAGCATCTTCAAATCATCTGTGTTATCGATGATGATCTGACCACTCCTTGGGTCGTAGAATCGCTCGAGCAGCGAAATCATTGTACTTTTGCCACACCCTGTCCACGGTTAGCTCGGTCCCTGGAAAGGTTATGGGAGGACTTGCCCGAAGCTCCCACAAAAGCAATAAATTGACCCCGGAGATGCGCAGTGAAATATCCTTAAGCACGTGATTGTTGGGGGCCAAAGGGTATGAGAACTGAATATTTTTGAAGTCATAACTGTTGCACCCAGCACTGGGACCACGCTTTTGATTTTCAGCTGTCTCCTGGATTGTCGGTTGACTAGTGGTGATCCAGAAGTAGTAGTTTGTTGCGTGGTTTGCCTTAGTGAAGCCTATGATATAACCTTGTCAGAGTGGAAAAATGGTGGGTGGCGAACGTGTATGAACATACTACTTGCGAAGCTAAAAACATGCCAGCTGCTTGGCCTGAATAAAACACACCCATGAACGAGACGATAAATTGATAAAACGTCAGCTCGCCTTGTGATAGGAGTTTTGATCCCCACCTGTGTAGCAGTCATTAGTCCTGTTTCTATGAGTACGGCATGTGACGGGATTTACCAGAATCCAAGCGCTAAAACAAAGTACTCCATGCACTGAGTTAAAGAAAAATAAATCATCATATGGAACATCGGTCCCTTTGATTCCGATAACGAGTTATCCAGCTTCTTGGTGTATTGGTTTAGAACAGTTTGTTCAATGGCCAACGAAGAGACTGTCCGGATTGCCATGATAGTCTCTGATGCGATCGATGAGCTCTGGGTGAAGCTCTTGTCAATGTCCTCGTCCATCTTGGTCTCGACTCGGATTCTGGCATAACCTGCGAGCAGAACTGCTGGCAGACCTGCAAAAACGCCTACAAGTCCCAACTTCCAAGAGATGACAATGGCAAGAATGCTTGAAGCAATGACATTGATAACTGCCATAAGTATCAAGGCGATGTTGAAACCCATTAGTTCATAGATGGCTTCAGGATATGAGGATAGACGACTGGTGAGAGCCCCAACTGTATTTTCAGGCCTGTCAAAGAACTGAAGATCTTGCCGAAGCGTATTGTCAAAGATTTCGTCTCGCAGGCGTTTTTGAAGCTCCTGTAAATGTTGAAGTTAGGGAGTACCCTCTAGGATCATTTTTGGTTTCCTACTTACCTGGCTTATAATATTTGTCGCCCAACCCATGACGAAATACATCACTAGACAGCCAAGGGATATCACAAAGAACATGAGCGAAATGAAATTGCCCTTTTCAACCATATCGGGAGATGAAAAATGTCAAGCACATTGGCCAGAAGTAGAGCTTGGCCAGGGTAGACCGCGGCTGGGAAGCATGTTAGTCGATAATCGTCAGGAGTGGTCTTGGTTCTAGTTGAACTCACCTCCTCCAACGCATGCAGCCAAAACTACCAAATACCAGTATCGCAAGTCCCAAGATGACATTACCAGTTTAAAGACTGTTCGAACCAAGTTGGTCTTTTCATAAAGAGAAAAATCATTCCGATCTTTGAGGTTAATAGACTTTTGTGTCTCCACGCTGCTACGCGTAGCAGAAGTTTCGAACTTGTGAGGGCCTGTGTCATCTGCCTTGTCTTCTGCGCGAACAACTGACACTTGATCTTGAGCTGTGGCAGACAAATCTTGCGCTTTCACGAGATGAGAATATACATTGCCCAACTCCATGAGTTCCTCATGTCTGCCTTGTTCCACAATCTTGCCTCGAGACAACACGACAATTTTATCGGCATTTTGGATTGTCTTCAACTTGTGAGCAATAACAATCGTTGTTCTATTTTTCGATGCCCGATCCAAAGCTTTCTGAACGATTCCTTCTGCGTGAGGATCAAGGGCACTCGTCGCCTCGTCAAGAAGTAGGATTTTAGGCTCAGAAATGATGCTGCGCGCAATAGCAAGACGTTGTTTCTGGCCTCCTGATAGTAAGCCACCTTTTTCGCCAATTCGAGTATCGTAGCCTTGTGGCAATTTCTCAATGAACCCGTCGGCGAATGCTGTCTTCGCTGCTTGTTTGACCATGGCTAACTGTTCATCCCTTGACGAGAACTCCCATTTGGTACCAACAAGACCATAGACAATATTATCAAACACGCTTCCGTTGAACAATACAGGTTCCTAGATTCATATCAATGTACTGTTCCAAAAAACGGTATCGAGTCCTTATCTTACTTGCTGGACCAGGCGAATATTTGTTCGGAGCCAACGAAGGTTCAAGACGCTGATATCTGTTCCATCCAACTTGATGGTGCCGCTGACTGGATTATACCACCTTTCAAGTAGGCCAATTATGGTGCTTTTCCCAGATCCACTTGGGCCCTGTGTTCCATTGTAGTTAGAGAAGCAGTAAAAGTATAGGCGTTGCAGCATTACTCACCACGAGAGCTGTGACCTTCCCGGCTGGAAAAGCTAGACTAAAATTTTGCAACACAGGCACATCAGGTCTGCTAGGATATGAAAAGTCCACGCCTTCAATCTCGATGTTGCCCTCCGTGCTCGGGGTTTGATGCCAGTATCCGCGAAAGGGTCGATTTCCGACTTTCTGTCAATGAGAACAAATAACTCGTTGGCAGCAGTGGTAGCCCGACCATAAGCGAGCAAATGGGGAGCCAGTGAATTGATGGAAGTGGCAGCAATAATGACTGAGAACAAAACTCTGGAATCATGTATCGTCAGTATGCAGTAAATGTGTATGAGAGCAAATGGGAATAAGAAACAAGGAGTCTGTACGTGAATACTGTACCAACGTCGCCACTCTCGCCTCTAGCAATCATGTTCACACCTTGCCAGAAAGCAAGTCCCATACCAGCAAAGATGACAAAGTATTCTGCCCCAAACATAATTCCATAGAGCCAGTTCTTTACTTTGGCTAGGTCTCTGGTCTTCTGTGTATACTGGGAATACTCTTTGGCTAATCGAGGCCTCAGGTTAAAAGCTTGGATCGTCCTGATGCTTCCAAATAGACTCTCCGCGAATTTTCCCGCCTGTCCATTGTTCTGTATGATCTTAGCATCGACTTTCGAGTCAAGGTAGGCGGTGCCGCCAATAATAATGATTATTGTCGGGCAAACGCAGAGAACGATCAGAGTCAGCTTCCACTGGCTGACGAAGGCAATCACGAACGAGGCCACGAAGGTAGCTAGTGCTTGAAAGACCTGGCCGAGTTTCTCAGAAATGCCAGATTGGATGAGTCTGCCGTTTGCCGCCGCTTGTGTCGATATAGAGCCTCCTTTGACACCATCAAAATAGCTGGTTTCTTGCGAGAGAGCTGCGCGGAGGAATTGGTGGCGTATATTACGGGTGATTTTTAAAGATACCCAAGTGAACAAAGTCGAGTATATATATGTCAAACCGAGCCTCGCAATTCCTATGTAAACAAAGTACAATCTGTGTCGCCATAGTTTGTCAGCTCGACGCTACGCAGTACAACACTAGCGTTCCTCGAATGTGACCCACGAGTATTTCTCAACCTGGTTCATGTAACCTGATGGTAATCCGTCCGCGATATTCGCGCCAGACAAGACGTTAATGAAGCGACCCATAACAAGGTTTACTAGAGCCAGTGCTACGCCTGAACCGACGGCGGCGATGATTCCTACAGCTTCGAGGAGATAGTCAATCGGGTCGCTGTACTGGAACACTCTCTGCACAATCAAGGATCAGTCGCTATGTACGTTGCCAGGATTCTGGGATTTTACATACCATAACACCGCCCCGGTCTTTAGGCTGTTCGTTTTGTTCCGAGTGGTCTATTGATGTGCTTGTTGATGTGGCCTTGGTTTCTTCCATCATGATCAATTGATCAGCCTGGGGTGGTGGTTGCGTACTCATTTCGTGCGTGGTTTGACTATTGAGGCCCATGGGGAAAGAGCTTCGATTTCGAAGTTGCCTGTATGCTACTCGAAAGTCGTGGTCTGTTTAAAATTAATGTGAAAGGAAATATATCAACACAGCACCAAAGAGGGAAAGAATTAATAGAAAATGGTGCAATAATATACTTCAGGAGTAAGAAGATGCATCAACCTAGTCTTACGGCCTTAATAGAGGCAAAAAATATCCAAGAAACCTCTTATAAACTTCAAATCTGTAATCGGCGCCAAGATTGTACTCCTCTAGGGAGATGAGAGCGGCCCCTCGGACGGCCGACATACCGCGCTTTTGTGGGGCGTCCCAGCGAAGATGAAAGATCGCCCCCACACAGAGTTAGCTCGGAGCGGATTGGAGAGCTCCTGCTCGCTGCGCCTTTGGCGTTTTCGTGTTGAATCACGAGCAGCTTGCGCGGCATCGAACCTATGACGTTGATGGAATAGAGGCAATTAAGACTTGATGAAAGGTGGGCGGGCTGAAAATGGTCACTGAGGTCACATTGGTCTCCGCGCAAATCCCAGCCCATGTGCCTGAGACTCCCATACACAGGTTGGCATGAATTCATGAGGGCAGTCCTTGGCGTCAGTTCATTGGCTCGGCCCTGGTTTCCCTTACGGTCGAAATACGCGAAATATCTGATAAATTAATACATAGGAGACACTTTCGGTCGGCTGACGTAGAGCTGACTTGTGAAAGCTAGTGGCGACAACAATGCAGGCACTTTTAAGTCAAGCATGTGTTGAGTCGGCGATAGAGACTTTCCTATGGCTAGGAGGACAGCATCATAGGCAAAACCAAAGTTTGACTATTCTGTTTTATTTACAGGCCTAAACGTCTTTTGGATGAATTGCTGGTCACGCATTTCCAAGCTTACTATTTTAGTCTCGCGTCTCCATTAATTGGCCGTCCAAAATTCTATTAAAAGTCCTCCAAGTTCCATCTGTTCGCCATTCTCCATCTAAACGATTACATAGCCAAAGCAAGCGCGGTAGTCAAACTCACGGCCAGCCACGAGGCACCCATATGTAACCTACTCCAAGCGCCACTATCCTTGTCCTTGCTCTGATCGGCGCCAATGATGTAGGATGGGTTGTAATCTTGGACATGGACTTCATCGACTGTGCCGTTCCAGCAGTAACGCTGGAAACATTTGCTGCAGGCGTCAGGGGCAGATTGGCCGGCCTTCCACCAGCTGCGACTGAGGACAGCGCAGGCCACACATACAGGCCACTCATTGTCCACGGTTCCATTACCTTGAGTAGCGGCGTTGAACCCATTACGGATGATGGCGTCGCGCTGTTCAGTGGGGTAGGCCGGATCAAAGGTCGACACGTTGCTATGCGTGGTATAGGGGCATTTGGGATATAAAAGATAAGCGGTGGAACACTATCGTGCTTAGAGTCGGTAAAGTTGTCCGCATTGCAGCCAAACCAAGTAGGACGCTGGTTAAGTCGCTCATTGATGAAAGTTTCGGCAGATGGGATAGCTGGGAACAGGGTACCATTGCCGATTTTAGTGCCGACACGGTCATAGGTCGCCCGCAAGGCTGTACCATTAGGCCAGTTATTATCTGTGTCTGCGGACGAGTCGACGGCGAATATGATATCTAAACCACGCATGGGTTGAATGAGGGGATGAAGAGGTAGGTTCTGTCCATCCTCCCCGCCGTCTACCAATGTTAGTTGGGACTGCTTCGTGTTGGCGTTATTGGATGACGGATTCCAGCCGAAGAAAGGATTAGGCGCGTACTGAGCGATGTCGTTCTCATCTTCGCTTAGTTCTTTGAGGATTTTTTCAACAGCTTCAACCAAAAAGTCGGGAAGGCCTACGTCCTCACCCACCGCTGTAACGTTGCGAAGGAGAAACTGATTGAATAGCGACGATGAAGTGCCCATTACGAAGCCAATCTGGTCGAACCCGCGAACGCATTTGCCTTCCTTTGGAACAACGCCATTGGTAAAGTTCGAAGCAAGGTAACGTGTGGGCGCAAAGCCATAGGTTGTTGGATCCCAGCTGCCAAACTCGTAAGGGTTGAACTCATAAACGGTTGCGTTAATGGAAATCACATGTTCATTTGGGGCTCGGCCATCTGCAACGATGAGCGGGAAAGGTGTCTTGGCGTCCTTGAAGTCTTGGGTGTCTGCGATGGAGGAGAAAGTATATGAAAGCCCGCCGTCGGGTGCGTTAACGAGTTGGTAAGACAAGGCACGGCCCCAAAAGTCAGTAATAGATGTGTCCCAACCGAGTCCTTTTTCTCCAACTTGCTCCACGATATCTTTCCAGTATCCAACAGTATTGAGAGCACCAATGCCGGATTCCTTGGGCCCTTTGAAAATTGAGCGATCGAAGCGCCAGAGGGCCGAGTCTTTATCGCCGCGCTGTAGATCAGGGATGGTAGAGAAGTTATTTGCAAACACAGAGCCGAGAAGCCAGCTACCACCTGAAAGACCGGCGACGTAGGTCGAGGCTTGTAGCAGTCCATTTATAGGGCCATTGGCATCGTTGCGCAAGTCTGCGGCGCTGAGGAAGCCAGCACCGTTCATCAGTGCACGGTAGCCGCCTCCGGATAAAGCGATGCCAATGTTTGGAAGAGCCGTGGTGTTATGGCTTATACTATTGATATAGCCTTTAGCATCAAAATTTGGTATTTTTGCACGTTCTAAAAGCGATTGTAGTGGTTCTACCGTGTTGCTGCGGCGGCTCTTTAGCCATGAAGCTTCTTGCTCTGATAGTTTCTCCGCCAAACGGATCTCTGGTCGGTTGGAGGGGCAGTCAACGACCATTGGTGCGTAGTTACCGCTCGGTGAGTCTGGCAAGGCTCGAAGATCGAGTGATGTGACGGCTTTTGGCACTATATCCTTGCTATCGTAAGGATATGCGAAAGACGTGCTGGCCAGAAGGCTGAAGCAAAACCAAGTGCCTGAGATTTTAGCCATCTTTGTTCCTTCCGACCTGCCCTCAGGAAGGGCAGTCACGTATATATGTTTTAGATTTATTCAGTCAAATGAAATAAGTAAGAAATGTAAAGCAAGAAATATTAAGGAGCGGAAATGTATAATGGATAAGAGTGAGAAGTGAATAGAAAATAGAGGCCGACCGTTGCTGACTTTTGACACAAAAAGAAACAAGACGAAGAAAAAGATGAAACACGAAGGCATTGGTGTTGTATTTAAATATATTTTGCAACTGGTATACCAAGATCTTCCGCTAAAAACTTCGAACTCGATACATCATACTTCCTCGGGTCACTCGGCATGGGGTGAGGCTATACGCCCGTCAGCCTCCTATGCGAGGGGACAGTCCTTGTGGGTCAATCATGTCGAACTGTGGGCCTTTGCTGTTGTTTGTTACGACGTAGCCAATTATATTCTTGTGGTGGGTCTAGAAAAAGAGCCTGTGAACATCGTCAGCTTCGCTTTTCAGTCTAGTCCGCCTTATAAATTGTGTTCTTCTGCCAGGCCGGGCAATTTCTGACATAGATCAAGCTAATACCTTAAGCATCTGCTTGCTTAACTAACATTCTAAAGCCAAATATGGGTGGAACAGTTCAACTGGTTATTATACAGTAGGCGTGTTGTGGGTGTCTAGCAACGGTTCTTGCTTGGGCTGTCCATTATCTACAGAACCATATACCTAGATAACGAAACTATAGAGGTGGACCGCTTATGAGCACTGCCTCCCTCATTAAAATCTTCTCGTCATGAATTTTATTATTCGGCGAATTGTTCGAAGTGACAATCTCTTCTTGATATACTATACTAGACCACATAATTGTACACGCTCCTAGTGGCCTTGCTTTCGGTATAGCCTACTGTGTCGCCGTGGTACCCACTTTCGGTGTCTGCTCCCCAGCGTGGAACTCAGGGCTCGCCCACCTCTTTGGCATCCTTCCATCATCAACCTTGCATACTCCTCCCAATCTCTCATTCCGCAGCCCGTCAGAGCTGCTATCCTCACACTACGAAATGTATCTCAGGCCCGTCTGCAAGACCTCTGATGGTGTATTGAGGCTGCTTATCCAGGGACTGTCTCCCTTGCCCGAAACGGATACTTCGGGTATAATCCGGCTTTCCTATTTTTCTATACCAAGAACAGTTGGTAGTTGACAGAGAGTGTCTACACTGTGATCTGCGGCCAAAAGGATGTGGCCTGTGTTCCAGATTCAATGCTGCATGTATCGGGACCGCCACGACCTGATCTTCCGTGATGAAATCCTTACCACTGGACAGAAAGTCAACGCACAGGAGCTTTACGGAAAGCTCCCCCGGCCTCTACCCTAGAGCTGGGTTGGAATATCTAGTCACTGATACCAAGCTACAAGACCTGCCGTCCTGGGCCATTCTTTTTATTGGTTGCATTACTTCTTCGATGCAAGTGATAAATATCACCTGCAATACTACGTGTTACAGGGAATATGCAGATTTTGAAGGGGACGAAGCTGCCAATGCAGTAAAGAACGTCCAAGTATGAAGGCTGAGTATTATGAAGACTGGCTTCAAGGAATGTGATCAAACTCTTCGTGTGGTTTCCCTGCTCGTTCGCTTGAATAGGACGGGCACCGTGCGGCGAAATCTGGTGCTATGGGGCAGCTACATGAGTGGTGCCTACGAACTGCCTAGGAGATATATACATCTAGGGACCTTATGTCCAAGACAATAGGCAGGCACGCAATTTTATTCCTTTTGATATCACTTCTTGGAAGGCTCTTCGATGAAATGGATGATCGAAGCCCCGACTTTTATCGTGATCTCCTTTATTATTCTCTATGATCGGGGTGTGGTGTGTGTTTTTGCCTATAAACTTAGTATACTTAGAAGACTTCCTTTGCTAGGCGTAATTAATAGTTCCAGGTTTGAGATCCCAGAAGGGGTTCACGCGATAACTCACACCGGCGCCTAGGATGCCCAAGCCCAGCGTACGTTGCGATATTATGGTGGAAGAGATTGAGCGGGGACCCTTTGGGTAAATCGAGCAGTACGCTTTGAAGTAAACTATATGAGCTGTCTGAGAAAAGGGGCTATGGGCTTGTTGCTTTACGGTTAGAGAACCAAATAGAGCAGAGTTTTGTAATTATCTCGATTCGATCGTCCGCTTTCTGTTGATGGTGTTGAGCCGATTGTTTAGCCTTAGATCCGCATCAACCTTGGCGAATACGTAAAGCTCGCTCCACGCGTGGCCGCCTCCTGGTAGCTGAGGTTACACTGCGAGGCTGTTCGCCAATGATTGGGTAACGGGAGTTGCCGTTGCTATGCTCGAAATATTACCCTCTTGAGTTAAGTCTTGAATTTAAAGTGATGTGAGACGGGTTCGATCTAATGCCTTACCAGGATTATGTCTACAAAAACTACTGTCTACGGTCACCCTTGTACTTGTTGCGGTAAAACCGGCCGGCCACGCAGTATGATCATTGTTACATTTCCCATTCGTCATTCAACTAATTCTGAACTGCAGTCTGAGATCGAGACGCGCGAAGTTATAGAAAATCTGCCTCTTAGATATGATAGTATAGCTGAGGGTGGGTCAACTCGGGACAACGATAACCTCATTTCTAGGGAGGCTTTCAGTCCAAACTTAATGGGACAGGATAGTGGTGCCGTGTCTAGGAACTTTCGAAGAGCCTAGAAGGCTTTTGAGGAATTAGCTAAGCAAGATGCTGATAATGTACGAGTTGAAGTAGCGTTAGAAAGTGCGCTCGGTATAACAGTGGGAGAGGTTGGAACAGCGGAGGAAAATGAGACTATAGAGTGCATAAGGGATAATGGTCTCATTGCACAACAGATTTAATCGATGTGGCAGGAGAATGTTCTGTCCGATTCCCAACCGCCAAGAGTGAATGAGCATAACCATAATAAATTCGTAGCAAGTTCAAGTTTTGAATAACAACTTGAGCAGTGTTAAACTAAGAAATACAATATTATGATTACTTAACTGCCCACTTTCCTAATTAGCCGACCCGTTGTTGTCCTTGCTGTGCTCAGTCCGCACAGTAGATAATGGGGAGCTCTCACCTCAGCTACCCTACAACAATCCTGATTAGAATTCATTGGTTCACTACCCTACACTTGCACAAGACTTTACGATTACGGTTCGCCAAGCTTATCTCTAGGGCCTTCAAGCATGATTGGACGATATCACCGTCTTCTATGCTGCGGTAGGAAATGTCAATGACACTATTTGAGCATTGAACAAACCTCTATTTGGACTTCAGGCACCAGCTGAGCGTGTTGCGTTCATGGGAGGTTTGACCTCATAGAGAACTTGCAATGACACATGAACCACGACGCTTTCCTCGACAGCAAGATAAATGTGTGTGGGCAAAAGGGACCTCGTAGGTGCCGTTCTCGATACACTAAATATCCAACAGGGGCACGCGTAGACGCCACAGTGAGCATATGTAAGACAGGTCCATGCGAGTCGCCAAGCCAAGGACAAGGGCCGGAGATCAGGGCTGCCTGTTGCTGGATCCACTACCCCTGGTCCAAAATCGGAGTTATTTTCCGAAATTTGAGATCGTGCTTCAGCTTCGTCTTTTTAGCACTCACTAGATCATCTGCTAAAAGCCAATATTCGGACAGTGGAGCAGCCTAACCCATCAATCAGAGTGCCTAAAGCCGGACAGGGATGCAAGGTTCGACCAAGGGCCCTATCTGGCTTGCTCACAACTATTTAACAGCTCCCGCTGAACGGTTCTGAACTGAGCTGAGGCGTAGCGAGGATTCGATAGTCCCGACACTGGGGCCATGCTGGTGGGAGATGAAGAGCGAACCTCGGTCATTGGATTTGCGGTTTAAATACACGCAAATCCGCCCGCACCATCATGATGCTCGGGACTTCATTTGTCAAGTAGGGAACTGGACCAGAATCAATCACGATGCTCCTTAGGATTTACCTTGCAGCCCTGGGGTCGGCAGTTGCCGTCTCTGCGTTGGTCGCCCAAAACATCTGCAACGCCGATAACTGCTTGCGAGGTTTGTTCTAGTCCGACATGACCCTTCAATTATGACCTACCCACCACTAACCGGTTTCGTTTTCAGCTCTCCGAGCCACATCTCCAAAGACAAGATTGTCGCAAGCTCAGCAAGACTGCTCGGCCTGGCTAGTAGTGACAGTTACTCCTGCAGAAGAGTACGCCTTCCTCTGCAAATGAACGTGATCGTCAAGCCCCCAGACATTAACAACCCGGCAGAACTGCCACAGCTTACTCTACTATTTCATCTACCGAAACTGTTGTCGACGAGGTCACGACCACGAACTCCGTCCATGATACCTTCACATCGACGGTCCACGAGACTCCCACCGAGACCGTCTACACCTCAACCGAAACCATCACTATTGACCCGTTGACGGTCAAGAAGCGCGCTGTCTCCGCCACCATCCCCGTCTATGCAAGCGCCTGTTCCGGTGTCGTGCGTTACACAAGTGCCTGCTCTTGTATCAGAGTCTCCGCAGCTTCTTCAACCATTACTCTACCTGTCAACACGGTCACGGTGACCGAACCCACCACTGCATGGACCACAGTGTACGAAACCTCTATTGTCGCAACGTCCAATACTGTTATCTACGATGAGACTATCACCGAGACGGTGACCGGGCCAGCAGTTACAGTTTCAACCGTGACAACGACAACGACGACAAAGGTCGTTTCGCCAACGTCCACCATTACGGTTTCCCTTGAGGTCGAAGGGCGAGATCCAGGCCATCTTGGCAAATACGAAGCTGGTTCACTGATTTATGCCATGTACACCACCGATGCTACGGCGGCTCTGACACTGACTCTACGCCCCGATGGATCTCTTTGGTATGGAAACAAGGTTGCCAAGGGTGATGTCAATGGTAATGCCCTGGCACTCTTCTTCATTGACCCATCTGTGGCGACAACTCGCAGGGCATTTGAGTGCACTATCGATGCGAACAGCATTCTGACTTGCCAGGTTGGAAGCATCGGCAACAGCTATTCCATAATCCAGGCAGGAAGCACGGTACCACTCATTTACCAGGGAAACCACAGAGTTTCACTTCTCCTAGTTATTTGAAGGTTACTCTGAAGGCAGTCCGTGTCTGAGGAAGCATGCGATGGGGTTTATGCTGCCGAATGGCACAGCATCTGTAAGAGGGCAGGCATGATAATACATAAGAATCACCTGGAGCAATCCATGATCCATGGCTGGATGATCGTCCGCCAGGAAGTGTCGCCTCCAGCAGCGCTGAGAGCGAGGGTCTCGGCCTGACCAAGGGACCGTTAGCCCTTCTCGTTCACATCCTAGGTCTTATTTGAAGCCTTCATGAAGCTGCTCGCGATATCAAGAACCCCTACTGCCAGACAGTGATTGGGCTTGTAAACTGTCAAACAGAAGTGACTCGCTGGCCACCTCGTGAAAGAATACCAAAAGCGTGGCCTGGATCCAACGTGTTAATGACATCATCACTCCAATCTGTCTGCATTGCTTAAACATCCGCTAGATAGCTTGTGTTAGATTGAATCACATCCGACTCAAAGTCGTCTCTGCTCGGAACAGAGCAACATTCAGCCTAGACTATCATCGTCCAGATCATTGGTATTATAATGCTTGAATTTGAATTCACATCAGTCATTAGTGTAACCTTTTCTACCAATTGTGATTCATTTCGAACATGTATCAATATTTGAGTATTTATATCTCATTGAGTGTGCGAAGGCTTCATTTAGGTATCGAGCATGGATCGGATCCAATTACAACCGGGAAAACCTAGTGACTTTAGCTAGCTAGTAAATTAGCTAGTGATAGAAGTCCCAGTATTTAGTGATTTTACAAAGATCCACATAGCATATCCAGCATCGATAGAGCAATATTAAGTTATTTTATGTATCAAGATATTGACTAAGACGTTGTGGAGACTGGTACGGTGTTGGAGCCTCCGCACATCCTATGAGATGAGTATAGTATCACCCTCTATAACCCTACTTTACTGTATACTGTGACCCTTATAGTGCTTGAAGAAAGACACTCATCCGCCGCGAGAATCCTCATATAGGAGATATCTGGGTCATTTAGGGCTAAGACAGACTTAGCCTTTGGCACCAGGGCTGCATTGGACTCCCGGATTCTCAGGAAGATTAGCGCACTGAACCTGGGCCGTTCCGCTGGGCGACTTCACGTCGAAGTTATCGAAGTGAACACCACACGTTTGGCCAGCAGGACAGTTTATGTTGGCGACCACAGGGAGTATTTAGTTCCCGTAGTGCCCTTGAAGTTCTTAAAGACGACATCCGTGATCTGTGCTGTGGTCGGGTTCGACTCGCAGTAGGCCCAGTCCTTGTTATAGCATGACTGGATCTGTGCAGCGTATTCCGCGCCCTTGATATTGAACCCGTCAAAAGTAACATTTTTGACAACAGCCGTTCCAAACATGGGGCTCCTGGATACAGCTTGATGCCCACGCCCTTGGTAGCACCTTCCATGATGGCGTTCTTCACGTAGATGTTCTGCACCAAATCCGTCTTGCCAATACCCTTGCCCAACGAACCAATCGAGATGCCGTGGAGCCCTTGCAGTGAATACCGTCAACCGTAACGTAATTGGCGCCGGGCTTGAATGCCACGCAATCATCCTGGTTTGAGATAGTGATGTTCCTGAGGGTGGTGTGGGTAGAGACGCCGATATCAATGCCATCCGTGTTCTTGGCAGGGTACTGTGACTCGGACTCGGAGCTGATGCTAAGAGACTCATACAACGTCCCGATACTGTTGCCTTCATTGAGGAGGAAGAAAGCTGTTTCTCCCATGAATAAATATCCAAATTCCTTTCCATGGTACGTCTCTGGGGTAAGACTTACAAGGCGAGTTCTTGAAACTCAGGTTGCTGATGACGGTGTTAACCGCCCCGCCCTCGATCCTCACGAGAATGGGTCGCTTGAGAGTACTGTCTTGTGCGAACCTGTCCCAGGCGGCCTGGCCGTTGCCATCGACGAGCCCAAGCCCGGAAACACTATGGACCTTTGCATTGTTGGACTTGTTGATGGAGATGACCTGCCTCTTGTCGCTCCAAAAGGTGATGTCGTCCGAGACCTTGAGACGGCCCTCGATCTGTACCTCACAGTTCATGCAATTACTGATATTGAGCATGGTGCGGATCATGTAGGTTGTGCCGCCCGGGATTTTGATAATGCCGCCATTGCCACATTCCTTGATGGCTGCGTGGATGGCAGGCACATCATCTCGAGATGCGACTCCAAAAGTGGCAGGGTACAAGTATTCTTGCAACGGGTAAAAGCACCTTCTCCTCAGGGACTGCTTCGGTGGTGAAAACAGCCGAGAGAAGGCTGAGCAGAGCGACAGATTTGAGCATCTTGATGTTCTGGCCAAATTCGACGCCAACTACCAATACCCGGATGTGCTTGATCTTATATACCTTATCTCTCTGGGAGCCTGGTATTCCATGTCCTGGTGGTTTCATACCAAAAGCGTGGACCCTGATTACAGACTTAGCTTGGCGCTTGCTCACTGGCGGAAAGTAAATTGACCTGCTTTGGTGCTCCGGACAAGCCCCAGATCAATAGCCCAGGCTTGGCTGGGGATGCAGCTAGCCTGACGGCGGCCGGGTATCTGGGGTATGTGGTTCCCACATTGGGGCGGTAAATCCTCACGCTGTCCTCCGTTTGCCTGTCCACCATGAACTAAACTCCTAATGGCGGGTTTTCTTTTTCACCAAACACCCTGGGCCAGCCCACTAGCGCCTTCTCCTAGCGTGCCGGTCCTAGGCTCTATCTACGACTGGGGATTCTAGCTGCTCGCCCCAGTCCCAGGAGACGACGTCAGAACCTGTACCCGTCTGTTGAAACTTTGACTTATTATTGGATCCGATTGTTGAGTTCAAAAACAACCCAAATACGTTTCACTTCACACCTATACTGATTTTGGAGCTGCTCATGGAGTACGTTGGTCAGACCACGGTCGTATCCGCTAGTTCAGTACAACTCCTGTAACTAAAATTCGCCCAGCGCATACATGTACTCACGGGCGAACCGGTAGAGGGAAATCCAGTGAAACTCCTGTGCATGGAATAGTTAGGGCTGAAGATACTTTTCCATCCCCATCTTGGGAAACAGCTTGAACTAGTCGGTGTTCATGTTGTCGAATTGGAGGGCTAACAGCCACTCATGTGGCTTTTATGCTTGTGGCGCCGCGCTTAGGACAGGGGTGGTCCATGGGGCGGGATTACTATATGCCTTACGCATTACATACATATTAAGGGAAGCTACCCTATTATACTCCATGAGATAGAAGGAAGGGAGCCTCAGGTATCAATGCCTGATTGTCCCATCCTTAAATGTGGCTGCTGAGACTACCAGCACATGTAGAAGTTGACTCAGGTTCATTTCACAGACCCCGCTCAAGGAATAACACTTAGGAGCCTACCCTAGACTGTAATGAAGAAGGCAGCCGTTGATTAGGAGGAGTATATATCTGGATTTTGATAGTAATTTATTCCCATAGTATAGTTTTACTACTCCCTAGTATGAAGTATTATTGATTTTAGACTCATAATTATTCATATTATTAAACCCTCTAAACTGAATACTTTCTAAACTATACGTTATCATTTGTCATAAATGGTCAGAGAATCAGTTGAGTTCTTAAACTCAGGCTGGCATTTGGCTGTATATCCACTAAACAGTACGCCTCTACTTCGTACAAACTGATTAAACGCTGTCTTAGAGCAGCTCTCCCCAGGTCCATTGGCGCACTCCAGCGGCTGGGGCTCGAATTAACAAGTACACGAACGTACTCGCCAGAGCTAAAGCCGTAGCTCTCGCATTCCATCTTCTCAATCGCAAAGTTAGATAAGAAGGGCAGGATATTGGACGATTTCCACGTGCGGTTGTGGTTAGGCTTGTTCAGCGGCATAGTCGCATTGACATCATTCGCACCCGAGAAGGCGGAGTTATTGAAGATACCCATGGCGACGGCAACGGTGGGTGGCAGCTCGCGGTGAGTGAAGGAAACGTAAAGTTCCTGGTCAGCCTCATCTGCAAGCAATAATGATGCAGACGCGTTAAGCCACGGGAAGCCGAGAGCTCCTGAGATGTTGTTGCCATAGCCTGTGTTATAGAAGTACATAATGTCGTTCATGTACTCGAAGCTGAGCCACTCATCAGGCAGGAATAGCTCAAGTGAGCAGAAAGGCGAGGAGCCGCGGATCACAGTTTCGTAACCACAAAGCTGCTGCATACTGAGAGGGTAGTGTTAGACTATGTACTTTTCAAGGTAGGGGTTGCCTTACCCAACAATATCCTTCGCAGTGAAGTTGAAGCCTGGTGCGAGGTGGTTGAATCGCTCGGCGATGGGTTTAGTGTACACATCCCTGAACTGAGACGCCTGCTCGCTTCCATACGACGAGCTGTATTTGGGGCAGCCTTTGTAAGGAGTTAGGAGTCGGCGCCCTCAGACTCATCTTCGGAGATGGAAACACGCTGAGTCTTGTTGGTCTGTGTTACCAAACCCCCAATAAACGACGTGGCGCTGAGCTCCGTTCTCTCTGCCGTCGAGGTCCAGACCTTTTTCGGGGCCTTGAACTTTGGGTAGCGGAGATGAACATTGACGCCCAGCTTGTATGCCTCAAGTCTGCCAATAGTCGTCAGGTCCTCAAGTTCCTCGTCGGAAATGGGCGATCGCCATTTCGAGAGGAAGTCCAAAGGACCGGCACCTCTCCAGTGGATGGTTGCGTTGTCGAGCTTATCGGTGAAAGGCTCAATGTACTCTTCATAGTCAAAGTCATTGGCATAAATTGCAGCATGGCGCACGAGATATGCAGCTCGAGTCACATTGCAGCCCTGAGGCGCGGCAGGGTCGAGCTGAGGGTCTTCGAAGGTAGGAGCAATTCCCGCCAGATGGTGCAACGGATCAAAGTCGTACTTGACACCAGATGCACAGGCCGCACTGGCTAGAGTGAGGGAGAGGACGATGGATGAGAGCATTGTGTCTAGAGCATGGCGAGCGCGTCGTGATGATTTGGCACTCACACGGCGAGGACGACCGTGAGTTTTAAAGTGATCACCACCGCTTCGGCTCCCGGCATTGTCATTGTGATATGCATTGCCAGGGGTAGTCCAGAATTCGTCATGCCGATGGTGTAAACTGGGCAAGCCGGAGCTTTAACTCTAGCCCTAGGCCTAAAACCGAAGGGTCGATGTCGATCATGGAATTTATCTGCACTTCATACGTCATCCTAGCCATACCCTATATTTTTACCCACATCTCGATTTAATCGTCGGGCAGTGGTACGATTTGTGGGGATTGAATAAATCGCTAATGAACCTGGAGCAAGTAGTACGGGGAAAACACTATGAACAACAAATATTACAAAATCGCGCAACTGAATCTCGATTGCCTGCCTGCACTGAAAAGGAGGATGCCAAGTTGGTTAATACCTTAAAAACCACCCGCAATCACTCTGCAAGTGACTGTGTGACGGGGTAGCTCCCAGGAGACTCCAGTGATAGCTAGCGCTGCCGTCGTCAACAAGGGTAAGCTGGCTATCTGATTACACATGACGTAGAACCAGAGAATAAACAGATAACATATAAGAAGGCTCGGAAGATTCATTTTCTATTCAAGAGTGCTAGTGAATACCAATATTGAGTTTCTCGCCTACGCTAGCTCAACCTGCTTCACATCTCCATTCTTATCACTATTCTTTTCGTGTTTTTCATCTGTGTCTCCCATTTCAAGGTTGTCAGCCTTGCTGTGAGCCCGAGTGTTCTCCCTTCGAAAATTTGCTGGATTTCCTCGAGTGAATAGCCCTTGGTCTCCGGAAACAAGACCCAGATAACTATTAGAAGTGCAGCCAGAATGCAGATGAATACAATATAATATTTCCAGCCGATGTTCTTCATTACGATAGGGTTGATTTGGTTCGAAACCACTAGCGATACGAACGTTGAGACGTACATGACTGAAACGCCTCGGCTTCGAAGAGTGTAGGGATAGATTTCCACCGTATAGGCCTGAAGAAGTGGCGCCCAACAGATAGCGTAGAAAAAGTAGTAAATAAAAATGAAGGCAACGACTGCTTGACCTGTAGCTGGGTTCCGTGTTGACACAAAGCTAGCGGTGAGCCCTGTCCAGATGGAATAACATACAAGCATGCCGCCAGTCGAGACCAAGAACAGAGTCCTGCGGCCGAGCCTATCAACCATGAGTGCTCCAGCAAAGATGGCTGCCAACCAGTTGGATATATTGAGCAGTCCATTGATGAGTGTCTGATCCTTAGCCTCGGTGATCCCGACTGTGTTGAGTACCAGGAATAGATAGTAGGTGATAACACCATTTCCAACAAATTGGGCAAACCACCCAACAATGACAGCGATCAGAGTTCTTTTTCGGTTTGCAGGCGTGCGGACGAGATCGAGCCATGAATTTTTCGACATAGAGTCAGCCTCGAGTGTGACAGCATTTTCAATCTCTCGCAGTTCAAACTGCACCAATGGTGCTTCGAGGTCTCCGCCTGCATGATAGTCTGCAAGGATCTTTCGGGCTTCGGCCTTTCGCCCGTGAGCGACAAGCCACCGAGGAGACTCTGGGAGAAAATATAGGGCAAGTAGCTGGAGAGCAGGAAGGAATCCTTGGAGAATCGAAGGAATTCTCCAACTCCAAGTGGTGGAGATCTTGAATGTTCCATAAGTGCACCATGCGGCGATAATTCCACCTAGATACTAGACCATCGTAATTAGTCATCATTAGGTATGCAGCGGTGGTTAAGGAAAACTCACGAATGAAGTATTGTATAGTGCAGTGAGCTTGCCACGGTGAGTTGGATAAGCAAGTTCGCTAATTAGGATGGGACTGGGTTGTGCGAGGAAACTTGTGAAGAAGCCTAGGATAGCTCGGGCCGCGATAAAAGTTTCGATGTCGTTCGAAAAACCCTGCATTAAGGCAAAGGCAACGCAGCTGACCGCGCCAATCCAGAGTGGTATTTTTCGTCCGAAGCGGTCGGCGAGATATGTGACTAGGAACAAGGCGACAACTTTGCCAGCTGGGTAGACAGCATTCATGGCGCCGAGTATGGGGCCTTCTGGGTTGCCGAAGAAATTGCGCCACTGTGGTAGTGTCTGGAGTCCATTCATCATCGAACCTAATTTGTAAGTTGAGTCTGATTGCGAGAATAGAGCGTCCACTTACCATCATAGCCGATAGCTCCCGACGAAACCAGCGGCACAAGCAGGATAATATTGAGTCTGAGAAGGTGCGGTACACGATACCATGGTCTCGGATCGACTGGAAGCACCTGCCAACAATGTTAGTTGACCATTGAGAACTTGGAGCCGAGAGTCCACGCACCGAAGCGAGTTCCGAGCCAACGGCCCCTTGCGCTCTTCTGTTCACTCCTCCTGAAAAGACCCATCATGTGAGATGCAATGGTACCTGACGAGAGTCGTTGGTGTTTGGAGTTATGATCCAACCTCAATGCTTACGTCGTGACTCTGCAGCAGCAAGCACAAGACAAGGGCGACTGGGGCATTTATGAGTTTTTGCCGACGGTCGCACACCCTGTAAGCCATGCTTTCCCCAGCGAGACTAGAACCAACCCCACGGGGTACTAGGAAGCATATGCATCCCCATACTCCGGTAAACTAGCCTTCCGAAAACTCGGAACGCAGGTCCCCACAATACCAGGGCATTCCGAGATGGAACCCAAGCCAAAGGAATAAGGGGCAATGATTTTTGCCAATGGTCAAGACGCGGCAAATAGACTCATTCGTTAGTATGATTTACTACAACAAACTTGAAAAAATCCTGACCATGATACCATACAACCACTTTTATGCTCACGCCTAGACTGAGATCAGAGCTTTAAGCATGGAGATAGGTTCGGGTGTAAAATGAACTTTGCCTGGAACAATAGCCCTGGAAACGTTTTATTTGCAGAGAATAACAAAGCTTCCATATGGCTCATCTGAGGGTATTTCCGTGCTCAGTCCATCACCAAGTTAAGCCAACTCGAAGTAATTGACACTATGAATCTTGTCAGAATGATTGTTTGTTACTACTATTGCTAATGTAATAATTTGCATATCTCTATGAAACAATGCCTAGTCAGCTATGGTTCTGTATTATATTGTTTCTCTCGGTTTTGAGTTTCTATGTCTTTTGGTAAATATATTCAGAGCCAATATACAAACCAATCAGCTTCTATGTATAAACTCAGATTTCGTTCTCATAAATAAAGCGTAATGGTCTTATTCTACTGCGGCTGATATACATGTGGAAAGTGTCGTGAGTTGTAATCAGTGAATTGAAACAGCTTCCTCCAATCCTTTCAAGGCCGTCGCAGACTAAGCAAATTCAAAAGGGATCATCGTTGCCAGCAATCAGATACGCCGGCTCATCGTCAGACCCATTAAAGTGCTGAATCTTCGACCAAGCTGGCACTGCAAACGTATCCCTGGACTTCCACTCAAAGACCTGCTTATCGCCAGAAGGTGGCTCCACTGTTGTTCTACCCTTACCTTCAACACAATGATATATGAAGGATGAGCTATCTTGAGATATATCTGACGAAGCGCTTAGTGATAGACGCTCGGCTTGTACGCCTAGCGTTGTCGAGACTTAGGTGCCGTCCTTCTTCTTGTAATGATGTACTGCGTGGGGGTTTTCTGTGAGTCTAAGATTCCTTGGACAGGCGCCCAGGGAAACGCCATTCACAAGGGTCACAGCGTCTATTCATGATGTTAGTATAAGCTCGCTATCAAAGAAATTCAAGTTCAGGTACTGACGTGCTCGGATAACGCTTCTCATCGTACCCCTCGGCGAAATGGACGGGTGAGAAACGGAATAGAGGTAGATTCAGGATGTCTAACCACACTACAGGTGATTCGCTCTCATTGCCATGATCGTGCCAGTGCCATGTAGGCGTAAGAACAACATCGCCACGGGCAAGCGACATCTTTTGCCCTCTACAGCGGTGAAGCCATCGCCGTCAATAATGAACCGGCACGCATAGGCGATGTGGCGATGAGCCGGGGCTGTCTCTCCCGGGTTGACCAACTGAAGCCCACCATAGATAGTATCGGTTGTATGGGGAGCCTCTACAAGAAAATGAGAAAAGAGCTGGAGAGTGTTTAGGGATAGGCGCTACTTACCCATGCTAGGATTCACCAGCATAAGCACTCTCCGTTCAGCCTCCTCTTCTGGCACAAGCCTCCCTGCGGTTTGCAGTTTGGGGAAAACTTCAGAATACCTCCAAATAAAAGGTTTCGCTTTTGGGTTTGGGCGGGCAGGAACCATGGCGCCCATACGAGACCATAACGGCTCCAGATTCATAGAAGGAAGACAGTCTAGGTACTCCTTCATCTCTGTCGTCTTGTGGTCAGCAAGTGAAACCTTGCAATTGCTGATACCCATCTTGCTTATGTTGGACAACTGGAATGTCGAAAACATTTGAACTAGAGTGGTAATGCAATGCAAAAGGGTTGGTACAGAGGAAAGCAGACCAAGAGAAGTTTATGTGGGTGCATCCAGCAAACTCACTACTGTAAAGTCGGGTGACTGGGAAAATAGGGAATGAATTTCATTGACATAAGACACTAACTTGGTAAGCGTGAAGGCCAAGGCGGAAATGTTTCGTGAAATAGCAAAGACATTATGCCCTCCCACTCGGACCTCCCTCGGAACGGGACTGTTTGAGGAAGTGGAGCCTTCCGATCGGACCAGCTTATCATTGGTTGATATTAGTCTGTCTCCCGAACCTGAGGATACTTGAAGAGATGCAATTCTCACGATGTGGCCTTTCATATTCACCAAATGTTGAGACACATATTTCTAAGTCGATATAAGATGTCTTCCCTGAATTGGAGCCGCTTAATTCGCTTTGTTGACGGCAACGGCAACGAAACCTTTGGCGAACCTTGCATCGAGTCAGACACAGAGCTGACTGATCGCCTGGCCCGCGATGACTTATGGGCAGTTCAACTAAAGGCGACAGTCCTGTGTCATCCTTGACCCGTGGCGAGAAAGTCCAAGTCAAAGCATTGAGAGAAGCACTACGAAAGCGGGATGTCCCCATTGTTCGCTGCATCGGACTCAATTATATCAAACACAGTAAATCTAAGCCACCCATGTTCACGCATATTGGCTAACCATGCTCTAGTCAAGGAAGGCGGAAGGACACCTCCTCCCTACCCCTCAGTCTTCATGAAGCCATCTACATCTATTGCTAGCTTTGACCAGGATATCCAAATTCCGAAGATTGCCCAAGATGGAACTCTGGACTACGAGGGCGAACTGGTAAGTCTATCTCAGAGCTCTTGAATTCATATCCTCGGATCAACTGAATTCTACAGGCAATTGTTATTGGCAAGACCGGCAAAGATATCCCCAAGAGCGAGGCCTTGTCCTACGTTGCTGGTTACAGCGCCTGTAACGATGTCTCCGCCCGCGGATGGCAGCGTGACCCCAAGAAGGCTGGCGGCGTGCCGCAATGGTGTTTCAGCAAAGGCTTTGATGACTTCTGTCCTTTGGGGCCTATAATTGTGTCTCCATCGGTTGTTGGTAACGCCTCAGACTTGCACCTGCAAACATATGTAAATGGCGAGCTACGACAGGATACCAGCACTGGGGATTTGCTTTTGGAGTAGAAGATATCATTGCTTTTTGTAGTCAGGGTACAACGCTCGAAGCAGGTACCGTTATTCTGACCGGCACGCCATCCGGCGTTGCAATGGGAATGAAGGAGCCAAAATACTTGAATGATGGGGATGTCGTCGAGGTAACTATTAGTAGTCTTGGAAGTGTCAAGAACAAGATGGCTTTTGCACCATAGATTTAAATATAGGCCTAATAAGAGACTAGACTACCCTGAGTTGATGAGCTCCCACGCTGCATGCATGTCATTCAACCAGGTCAGATTTGTGACGTCAAATTGAACATCATCTAGGTGCTGCTGATCCAAGTCAAGGGCCGAAAACGGAAAACCTTCTCCCAGTCGCAGCTGATCTTCGTCTACAGCTGTTGTAGAATTTTCTAAGCTGTCTGAAGTGAGATCCACGGTGGCATTTCCATCGTGTCCAATTTTGGATGAAAGAAAGTGTAATGCTGTGACACATTTGCGCACAGACTGTCCGAAACCTTCATGAGCTTTGAGAACCGACATGGCCTGAGACCACGCGCGATGGAGATCAGCTTTCGCAAAGACATCTGGTCTGAGCTTAGCAGCAATAAGAACTGTAGCTGCTGTGTAAACATAATAGACTCTATACCACCACGCAGGTAGTAAGCCGATCGTACCGTCTATAGCCTGATACTGAAGAAGCGCACCAATAAGCTGTTGCGCTGTAGATAAGCAGAGTATAGCACATTGATGGACAACCCGGCTTTCTACATTGTCGGATAAATGAGAGAGCTCGGATGGACTAAGACAGAAACGGGCCAAAATGGGTCGTAGAAGTAGAATGCGCGCGTGCAGAAGGCTTTCCTCGAGTTAGTGATGCCAGAGTGTAAGTAAGTAGAACAAACATACCGAATATGTAACACGACAGCCTGACGGTGGGTAACCTCACCCCTCGTATGTCTTGTGTTACACCTCAACCAATCTGGCAAATTGCGTTCCCATTTGACCAATTCCCTGTCCAACTGAATTACCATTCCTAGATCCTCGGAATGTTCGTTGGAAATGCTTCCGTCAAATGTGTAGACCCTTGATCGCTCATCAGTACCATAGTACAGCGACTGTATGATCTCGTATAATTCAACCGATTTGATGAAAAATGCTGTATGAGTGGTGGAGTCATGTTGATGCAGCTGTTTGGGAAGAGATAAAGATGTGGCAAGCTGTGAAGACATCATGGGTGGGCGTCCATGTGTAACTGCAACCATTCTTCTTGAGTTAATCTTGTGTTGACACAGGTGATACTTGGAAATTGCTTACCGATCCATCAATACGCAACCGTACCAGATTCTACGAAGCAGGTCTCGCTCACTTGGCGACTGGTCAGCTGATGTCGGATTCAGATGAAGACCAAGTCCTTGCGCTATTCTAATTGCAGAACCAACAACCATCCATGTCTCGTGCGGATGATCAGTGCTCTGCAAATATTGGCTCGCCAGCAGCAAATATTGAACTAATTCGATAGAACCAGGCTCCCAGGTATTCAGAGGGAGAAGCTCTTTTGCCCTCAGAAAGAATATGCTACTCATTTGCTCCCGTTGCTCTGGTGTTAATGGTTCTTGCAATTGAGTGGCCAATGCGAAGATAATATTCATTGTCGCGATGAATGTTCGCTCATCAATGTCAATGGTATCTCCATTGAAGATTCCACTGTATTGTTTCTCCCATGTTGGCCTGTCAAAGAAAGGATACAATGGGTCCACGTATTTCCAATACAGGCTCATGAGATGATCTGCTTGCCTTCTCGTGGGAAGTACACGATTAGCATCCGTTGCAGCGAACACTGCAGCTGGATCCGCTGGTACTGCAAATCGTGATGATGTACTGTTGGGTAGTGCATTGTGGTTTGATTTGCCAAGTTTAGCATCTATGGCCCTTTTATTTGTGCAGTAAATGACCCAGCACTGCTAATCCCAAAATATTCGCGAGTGCTGGTTCCCTCGTCAACAACGGCGGTCATGGAGTTGATTACAGATGGGCTGATGGCATTCGTTGGGTCGCGTGAACGACTGCTTGCCTGGTCTTCTGATAACTGACTGCCATCAGTCGACTCAACTGTCGGGGGTTGGACATCAATGTTATCTTTGGTTCCTGAGCTGGCCTATTCCTCTCATTCAGCCAGGATTGAGATCTTGTTGGTGGACCAAATGATTGTCTTGATGGCGGCAGAGCCCCTTCTCCAGATCTCTGGGATCATTTGATGCGAACTTCACGTTTTCCTCTCCAGAAAAGCTTCCGGAAGAGATATACGTGCATGCATTTCGCAAATCTAGTTTCCGGGAGCAGTTACTACAAGCTAAGCTATGTCAGAAAAAGTCGGTTTCCAACAACGGATCGTAGCCACGGCTAATTGAACACCAGCTAGACGCTCACCTGGACGAACTCCATCACATTTGACTTTTCTTGCCCGGCAGGTATTACAGGCAACATCGATCTTAATCCGTTTGGCACGAGGCTCCGAACTCGTAAGATTCGCAGACATTGTGGACCTGGTGATCCTTTCGGAAGTCGACGAACCTCAAGTTGATGGGTCGGGACGTCAGTGGAGAATAATTGAATCCGAGAGGAACAGCCTCGGATACCAGATTACATATTTTCCGAGCATGAGCAAAACATTGATAATGATATCCACCGCTTGTGGGATCGGAAGGACTAAACTAGACATGGCATAGCCGAAAGGATCTAGTAAGTTCGTACGAGGATTTTCCTCCGACACGGAACACTTGTGATTGGCTGCAACTAAGCAAATGACACGACCGCACATGACTCGTACCAGCTACAGTTATCGCGGTGCAGCCTTCGAAACCCACGCCTATTTACGCATCTCATCCCACTGAGTAGCTCCGTCTACTATGTTCATCCACGAGGGCCGGTTTTTCACAAAAATCTCGCTTCCTGGACGTAGTTCGGACCTGTGAAAGTCAGCAGATCATACGCCATTAGTCTGACGCGTTGTCCACAAACCAACCTATTTTGAAGAATGGCGGTTCTAACCAGTAGATATGTTCCTTTGGCCGATGCCGGAATGGTCCACAACGGAACTCCGCAAATTCTGCAGAAAGCCTTGTCTTTCACAGAGCCGCTTGTAGTATCTGTCAATGTGTATGTAGATATGGAATCATTCTTGTTCATGATTTCGACATCTTTTTCTGCCACTTTTGCCAACTTTGTTGCAGTCAGTATTGGCGCGTATTTATGCCTTATAAACATACGATCTGATTTGTGCCACCGGCCCCTTTACTGCAGTGATCACAAAAGCATGACAACACTGCAATGGGGTCTGAGGCGATTTTAAGGTTGACCCTACCGCAAAGACAACTTCCAATATAAGGTAAGGGCATACTTGGAATTGTTGTATGGCAGGAATACATGAGGCTACATGTATCAGAGACGAGTCTGCGGCTTAACAGTGTTTATAGTTTCCGGCGTACAAAATGTCTTACAAGTCAATTGTATGCGAATCTTCGAAAGCTCGGAGCTTGTGAAGCCTCCCTCGGCGACGGATATGATTCCAAGCTCCACTGGTAAGCTCCAAGACTACCCGTTCCGAAAGTGGGTCTATTACCAATCAGTTCCGAGTCCTCGAGCAGTCATGAAAAGGGCCCGGGAGACAAATCGCAAGACTGCAGGCAGTGGAAGCATATACGTTGAGCAAGCCAATCCATGTCGCCAGAAACTTACATGCACTAGAGCTTCGATATTGAATTGTTCGGAACTAATTAATCATGACAGCAAAAGTAAATGTTGATGATATTCTCCGGAAGCTGACGTTGGATGAAAAAGTGAGTCTGCATGCTCAAGACCGAGATCGCACACTGATTGGCGCAGATATCGCTTGTCGCCGGTGGTAGCTTTTCCGATACATCATCAGTATCTCGAGTGGGGGTACCATCAGTTAAGGTAGGACAAATTCTAGGTCATTGAGATTTCAAGCTCATGTATTTAGACAGCAGACGGTCCAAATGGCGTTCGGGCTGCGGCCATCGCAGCGGACATCCGTTCTGCCTGCTTCCCAGCGGCATGCTGCATAGCTTCCACTTTTGATATAAATATCGCTAGGCAAATGGGCGTTGCCTTAGCTGAGGAGGCCTGAGACAAAGGCGCACACTGCATGTTAGGTCCGACTGTCTGCATCCACCGACACCCTTTAGGCGGTCGCAACTTTGAGAGCTTCAGCGAGGATCCATTCCTGACAGGAAAGCTTTCTTCGCAGGTTATTCAGGGCCTCCAAAGCCAAGGTGTCTCAGCTACTATAAAGCACTTTGTTGCTAATGAGCAAGAGACACAAAGAACAACTGTTGATGAGACGATCAGTCATCGGGCTCTGAGAGAGATCTACTTGCGACCTTTCGAGATTGCCATCAAAGAGGCTAATCCATGGGCGATCATGACCGCATATAACCAAGTTAATGGCGTCCATTGTGACGCACATAACTGGCTTCTTCGGGATATTCTACGGGGTGACTGGGGTTGGGAGGGCCTAGTCATGAGTGACTGGGGTGGCACCAACTCAGTCGCTGATGCCTTAATAGCTGGCCTCGACCTCGAGATGCCTGGGCCACCACGTATACGAAAACCGGCTGCTGTCAAGTTAGCGCTTGAAATGGGTGAGGTTAGCGAGTCGGTCATTGATGAGCGCGCAAGATCAGTCCTCAATTGGGTGTACAAGTTGAAGGCTTTTGAGGAAGCCGCTGGCCCTGTCTCACCTGATCATGTCAGCGATAAACCCGCACATCGTGCTTTGATCCGAGACGCCGGTGCAAGAGGAATGGTTTTGCTCAAGAACGAAAACGGCATCCTCCCTTGACGAAGGAAAGTGCTCGTGGTAAGAAGATTGCATTGATTGGTTTCGCTAAAGACGCCATGGCACATGGTGGTGGAAGCGCCAGTGTCAATGCTTATTACAAAGTCACGCCATGGGAAGGACTGAACACAGCTCTTGGAGACGTTGTAGAGTTCACATACGCCAAGGGTGTCCACAAAGAACAACTACTACCACCTATCATCAATGACGGAAGTGTTGGCAGCGTGATAGGTCTCGATGGCCAGCCTGGCTTTACACGTCTGCTTCTAGAGGAGAGTAAACCAGAGCCAGTGTCTACGCTTCACGGATACCCAAGATCTGCTTATTCCCCACTTGGATCCAACGAATCATTCTGGAAAACATTAGAGATTGTGGGCAATTTTGTCCCATCAGAAACCGGCAGCCATTATATCGCATGCTCGGGGCTTGGTCCAACAGAAATTACCATCAACGATGAGACTGTCTTTGAACAGAAAGGAAACTGTACTGACCCCATGGGCTCACTCTTTCTCGCTGCTCCGGAAGAGGAGATCCGATATCACTTTGAAGCTGGTAAGACATACTGTCTCCGGATACGAAGTGAACCCCGGTGAAAATTGGCTTGGAAATCCTTGAGGGCCGTAGTGGCGTACGCGTGGGCTTCTCATTAGAGTCGATTCACGATGCTGACCTCGAGGGTGAAGCCGTACGAGTGGCTGAAGAGGCTGATGTAGCCATTGTATTCACTGGCCATGACCCTCAATGGGAAACCGAAGGTCGAGACCAAGACTCCTTTAACCTCCCCGTAAAGGTACACAGGACTCTCTCGTTGCAGCTGTTGCAGGGGTCAACAAGCAAACAATCGTTGTTAACAGCACTGGGGTTGCCATTGCTATGCCCTGGCTTGGTCAAATTAAAGGCCTCGTGCAAGCCTGGTTCTCGGGACAAGAATGCGGTAACTCAATTGCCGATGTGCTCACTGGTATTGTGAATCCTGAAGGACGGCTTCCCGTGACTTTCCCACGATCAATCGAGGATAGTCCGGTTCATGGAAACTTCCCAGGAAGGTATGTCGATGGCCAGTTGAAAGTCAACTATGCGGAAGGAGTGTTTGTTGGGTATAGACATTTTGACCGGCTAGACTCTGACAAAGTCAACTTTCCTTTTGGCTACGGTCTCTCTTACTCGACCTTTGATTTTGGAAAGCTCTCACTGGCTGAACAAGAAGGCAAAGATGATGGTTTGGATTTGGCTGTTAAAGTCATAAATACCGGAAAGGTCGCTGGTGGCGTGCTGGTGCAGATTTATGTTGGAAGATCAAAATCCTCTTCGGAACACCCAGTCAAGTCCTCGTCGCTTTCCAAAAAGTACGCCTGGAGCCAGGTGCAAGCGAGGACGTTCACTTGTGTATCAAAGCCCAAGACTTTGCATATTTCAATGAGGAGAAGCAGCGGTGGGTTGTTGATGCAGGGCTATACGATGTTTCACTAGGATCATCGGCTTCAAACATCCTCCAGTCAGTAGCAGTGGCACTAAGGAGTATTGAGTATGGTCTATGAGTAAATGCTACAATTAGGGATTTTATGTAGACGCAGCTATGGCTGAATTTGAACTTATAAACAATGCCTATAACTGTTTGTAGGCCGTAAGAATTATAGATAACCGAGTCACCCTCGACCTTGACAAGAAACGAGGATTCCGTACTGTAAGGTGAAGACTGTAATAAGACTGTACCCCAAGAATTTATATACTCAGTAAAGAAGAAAGATTTAAAGAACTGAGCATATGAGTAGTTACTTTTATTATTTTTACGTTACACCTCAATGGTGATTATTTTCAATGAACTAGTCGTAATAAGTATGAAGGATCAATTCTTCTTGTAGAACTGTCATGTATCAAGGCGAAGTATTGAAGTGGAATCCGACTAACGTATTATGAAAAATTACTAGCCTCCCTAAAACCGAATCATCCTGAGTACTGGATATAATTAGTTCGAAGAAACTTATGAGTAAATGATTTAACAGCAAATAGTGAAACCTATAGGCGCTGTTTATAAAACTCGATCGGTAAATATGTATGCATTTAAGTCCCCTAGTCATCGTATTTATTCTATATTAGCTTTTTATGTTCTTTACGAAACATTCTTCTCACGTCGGCTGTCCGCTCTAGACCCCGCCTCACTACTGCTACCTCGCCTCTCACTACAAACAACACATCACCCAATTTTGTCAATCTTATGAGCATTTTGCTAGCCAAGAGCCAGTCTGTGGGCGGAGCAAAGTGATGCGCAATGATTTCGGAGCCATCACTAGCCCACTGGCGAAACTCGGCCGATTTGATGCTACAAATCCGTCCATCTGTGTGTAGAAAAACTAGACGCTCACGGTACGAGCCTAGCACGATATCGATAGCACCGCAGATCGTTTTAGGCACAGGTAAAGGGATAACAATGCTTTCTTTGGAAGCATGAACTGTCGAAGCTGAGTAAAATAGGTTTGTGTAAGGCCCTCGGGGTCCGTAAGGTGGATGAATGAGCGTAGTGACAAAGATCGCATTACTGCCAGTGAAAAATGTCATTGCTGCGTGGATTTGTAATTCTGAAGTTGGATAGCCTACTAGCTGAATATCCTCTTTACTTTGAGGGATTGGGTCTAGTGTAGACCACATTCGGATACTGAGACTGGAAGCTGTAATACGAAAGAGCCAAGTAGGTTCGTTAGGATGCTGCATCCATCGTGACAAATCATTCGAGCCAGATTGTGATGTTGCTTTTCCAAGGCTGGCAATCTCAGCCCCAGTTGATGCGTTAAGAAGAGTGGCAAAATCCAAATAAGTAACGAGGATGCTGGACAGGTCTTGTGCACAAAGAAATTGCTGCAGAACTCCAGCTGGTCCGCGGTATCTGTAAAGAAGCTCAGCATTCCAGATAAGATTTTCTCGCGTAATTCTGTGCGCTATGAGAAGGCCAGCAGTATCAATGCTGAACAGTATCTGAAACTGGTCTTTCGCTGCAAAATAAAGTCTCGTAATAGTATCATAGTGGGAAAAAGGTGACCAACAGACAGACCCGTCTTGGCGTCATAAACTGAAACGGAATAATCGCCTTTACTAACGAAGAAGAAGAAGCCGCTGGCATCAGTGCCAATTGCGGTGATTTGATTGACGATTGAATCGGGCTCATCGAACACGCCATCTTGGATGCCTGACCCTAGTGAAGGTGTTTGAATACTGTGACTGTCCACATTGCGGCGATACAGAGCCGCGGGACCTCAAACTCGGCATTCGTGCCCTCCAGCTCGAATGACCAAGAGACGAGTATTGGCAGCAGTAAACCTCATCACAGATACTGCGCCTCCATCAGACAGGATTCTATATAGTTTATGTAGCGTCTCAAAGTCGTAAAGCTCAATGGTTCCATCCCTAGTCGCGGCTGCTAAGGTTTGGCCATCCGGCGAGGAGACCAAATGCGAGTAATGAGACTTTGACAACGACATATTTATTGCTCCCGCCTCTGTCTCGAATAAAACCAGATCAGATGATGAATAGCTGACCGCTAAAAGTGAGCTGTCAGGAAGACAACTAAATGCCAGAGAGTAGATGGATATCGCCGATGCTTGAATAATACCTTCAGAAAGCCCATCTCGGTGATCGAATATTTGATAGGAATCCCTCTCGTAGTTATATACAAGTAGACGGCGAGATCTGTAGGCAATAGCGAGGAGACCTGAGTCTGTGTTGAAGGAGACGAATTGCGGCGAAGAGTTGTGGTAGAAATTGCGGTGGGGCTCCTCCAGCGCTTCAGTCCAGCAGGTCTCATTGACGGTGCGATCATTTATGTTCATTGCCAACAGGGTATTGCTAAGTACCAATAAAAGAATCTTGTCATCATCCACAAACGCCATGGCCAAACATTTGTACTTGACATGGTATTCCCATAGGCTTTCCCATGTCTCTGTGTTCCAGATACGAATAATCTTCCGACCTGCGCTGGCAAGAAGGGGTTCGGAGGCTGCATATTCCATCAGAATAATGGGCTGGCCAAGTTCTGCAATATTCTCTTCAAGACATGTCTTCTCGCCAAAGATAGCTATCCGCCCAGCCGATGTTCCAATGCAGAACTGGTTGTCAGATGAAGCTAAAGAGTGCAGCCGCTCACGTGGGGATAGTCCTTGTGGCGATGATTTCGGGTCGCTTAACACAGCAGTGCAAAGACACTCATCCCAATCTTTTGAGTTGAGCCCGACAACTGTGACCGCTGTTCCCGGACTTCGAGCAAACCGGGTGAATATCAATGACTCAGATGGGCAGAATGGCGGTATAATGTTTAATATCGACTCAGGATGCATAAAAATCTGCCTACCAAACTTACTGATTAGCCGAACAAGGTCGGTTGCCCAAGAGTCAATCACCACGACATCGTCTCCGAGCAACAACTGGACACGGGACTTTCGACGAAGAAATACTTTCAGAACCTGAGCAAATCGTAGAACAGGCTCGAGGTCACCTTGGCTGGCGAGATACTCGATCCACGATAACACGTTAGATCGAAGAAAACAGGCAAGAGCCGCTGTTATTTCTCCGTCGAGTGCTTGGCTTTTATTGACATGCTGAGAAAGAGCGAAGCATGCATAATCAGCAAAAGCTGACCGTTGCTGTGACAAGGAGGCCACCATTTTTCGCTTTGTTTTTGCCTTCATCTCAGGACCATTCAGATATTTGAGGCATGCCATAGCAAGCATCTTATGTGCTTCGCTCTCCTGTATTGTCATATTCTCATCAAATTCGGAATTAATGTCCTGACGGAGGAAGAACCTTTTTGTACTTGCATGACGCATTCGTATCCTGGAGCTCTTATCGATAAATATCAAGTCATGGCAGTGCCTGGATGCAATGGTCTCAATATCATCTATCTCATCCATTGCTTTATCCTCAATAATTGATTTTAGCTCTGCCGTGGTGAGTGGCCGAACTGCACACACCGCCCAGGTTAGGATTGTCACGCAAACGTCTCGGTCTTTCTGCGACATAGATTGAACAATCCTCGAATAGAGCCGGTCCATGCCTGGCTGGAGTTCCTCAAGAGCGCGTAGTCGAGCTTGAGCGCCAACTGTTCTACTCAGTCTTTGTAGGACGAGAATTGCCCATAAGAAACAGCCATTGGCCTTTTCTATGATCTGATTCTTGAGAGCCTCACGTTCGAGAGAGTTGGAACCCGGAATTTCATGCTTGTAAGCATCAAGATAGTTTGCAATGTCAGTTTGGATATCTTAAGTATAATATCCCGAGGTATGACTTGGTTGAGAGACAGATGGTAATCATGATGAGACTCTCTCGTCGCAACAAAAATCTTAATTGTACCTCGCGTTCTCTCCTGTACTCGGACAAGAAATTTTGCGAGGTCTTGTCCTGCATTGCATTCGTCGAAAGCATCGATTACCCAAAAGACTTCTTGATCCAATGCTATCTGGAAAACTCCCTGTTCCCAAAACTTTCTCTGGAGGGTTCGGTAGTCAGTAGACTTGCCAATGTCTCTGTCTCGCTCGGAGATTTTAGGATCCGCGCTTCAAGGTCAGGGTATAGAGAAGCCATCTGCCAAGTCATTGATAGGAAGAAGTTTTCCATAGTAGTCTTTGCCCTGTCTGCGTGGTTGAAGAAGTAATAGCAACAGTTGCCCCATAAATTCTTCAAGTCTTCAATCACGCACCCCGCAGCAAAAGACTTCCCACTTCCTGGTGGACCCCTAAGCCAAAAAATTCTGGGAGATGGACTTTTCTGCCATTTGAGGTAATCGCCAGCTTCTATGAGCCATCGACAGGTTCCCTCGAGTCTGTCTGTTGTGACGCGGAGCAATTCATCCGCTGGGGCTCCCAGACGCCCAATAATTCGTCAAGATCTCCGGTTGTATGGGACTCTTTATCGTAAGATGGTGATACTGGCGTTTTGATGCTAGTGCCAACTCCTAATTGCTTCAAACAAGCAGCAAGTGCTTGCCACATGGTGATAAAGTTGTGATCCTTGGGAGAATCATATTTACAAATGCTTCGGTGATCACCATAGAGGAATTGCGTCTTCTCATGTGGGTATCTTAAAATGGCGTCTTCCTTGGGTACGACGATAACGTCTCGTATACCACCAAGCTTCAAACGGCTCGTCTCAAAAAGGAATATACTAAGAGTTCCATGGATATCCATGGGAACTCGGAGTTTATGGACTGAATAGCCTCAGAGTTTGACTTGATATCCTCAAGGTAAGGTTTCAATCCAGAGGACAAGCGAAATACCTTGTCAAGAATCGGAGCAAGGCTAGAGCCAGTATGCGGAGTCGCAACGAAGCACATGGCTTTGATTCTCCCAGCGAGGTCGGCAAATGCCGGGAACTCTTGGCCACGATATATGCCTTTTAATGACCAAACCACCCATGCTATGAGCAACCAGTATTAGACTAAGATATTTGTTAGTCGCAATTTGTTTGCTTTTCAAGTTATTATGAACACTTGCCTTGTTGGCTTGTATAGAGGGATTATGGAGAATACCGTGTACTAGGGCATTAGAGAAATCCTCCACGTTAAGGATGCTGCTCTTTTTGAAGTTTGAGTCATATCCAAATGAGTAAATAGTAGTCAAATGGAATATATCCTCACGCGGGAGCAGATCTCGTGGCCAGAAAATGCCGTTCTTGGACCAGGTGTGCTCAGAATCACCACCAAGCCCATGGACAACTGCAGCGGAAAAACTTAGCGGGGATGAGAAAGAGCGGCAAACCAGCCACCTCTGAGTTTTCATCACCTATATGTGGTTAGTAGACTTACATATGATATGCGCAACAGAGCCATTTTGCTTCAGGGGTCGATAAACGATAGTAAGGCCAAGAGGCCCTTTTTCACGTGTATCAGTGGCCGATGGAAACGTATTATCATCATAGGAGCTGGGGCCAGTGTCAGTCCAGGTGCCCGGAGAAGGCGTGCAGATAGGAATTGTTCGGACCGTTGGGGCGGTAACTGAGTGTCGGAGAATGCCGACGAGGCATCATAGTCTGAACGTTCCGAAGACCTCGAGTACCTATGACGGCTAGGAAGCACTGGTCTCATTGTATTGAGGCGTTCGGATATGCCGGTGAACACTTGCAGCTGCCACCCTCAGAATGACCTGTTCCTACAGGCATACGGGCACCACAGTATGAGATTAAGTCGTCAAGGTTCAGAGGGCCCGATATTCGTCAAATTCTCCGTTTGAAACGAGTATGCGCCAACAGAAAAGAATAACCATCCCATAGCAAGGTGGCATTTGACTCGGGGCGACTAACCACCTACTGGACTTTTGGTGCAGGGGTCTGCTTGTTTCATCAAGCGCTGATGCAACGCAACCGGTTACGCATGATTACATGCTCATTTGTCATTATCTGCACTGTGCATGAAGTGTGACCTAAGCGAAGCTCTTAATGAGTTGCCTAATTAAGCAACATGTTCGAACCAACACGTTGAATGGAACTGGATCCAACTCCTTACATGCTTTGGGGAAAATTGAAGGAAAGTAGCGACACCATATACGCCAGCTCAGCCCATTACATAGATACTTTCAGAATTATTCTCTTTCTGAATAAGAGATATTGCTGCACTAAGATCTCTAAATTTGATTCCATGATCAGATCTGCAACTCTTGTTGACTGACAAGAGGCCGCCCCACCTCCAGCTTTCAAGACCCTTGTCAAAACCTCCCAGAGTGTGCTTAGCCAACAACACTTTTCAAGGATCTGCTATTTCTGATGGAGCCACTCAGCGCCTAAGCATATAACCGAAGTGCAGGAGGGTGCTGGTCTAGTGTGCTGAGTTTTTCAACGCTTAACACGATCTTTCGCCATCGAAGCTAACTTGCGGCTGTCGCAGCCTTGTTTTGTCCTTGCATTCATTGTGAATTCCGTATAAAAATAAGTTGTTTACCTGTCTTCACATACTTGGTGAAATATTTCGGCCACTCGAGAGAATAAGTATTATGACAGTAGAGATCCAGCCTGTCATGATTACATACGGCGACGCCACGAATCTTAAGTCAGGGCCGCAGGAACTGGGTGTTGCCAAAACCGTCAAATCAGATCCTTTGGCTCCAATAGAGACGGTTAACCCCTTTGTTGATGAAGATATCAATGATCTTGACAATACAACTGAGGCCTGGTGGGCTACAGGTGATCACATTATCGCCGCTCATCTTCTCGACGGTGTAGATGACAATGTTAAAAATCGTAAAGCATTCATCCTTAGTGCCTAATAAGCCAATAAGACTGACAAGTACAAAGTTTTACCATCGGGTACTGAGATTGTGTCCATCACACCTCATGGGAGTAGCCAGTGGTCCCGCACCGCGGAGATACAAACTGAATTAAACCATGAGGTCATCTCGTACTTCATCAAAGTCACTGACCGTCCATCGGGGCAGGCAATGTACCAGTGTGAATATGAGTCTCTCCTAGCCATAAACAAGGCAATACCCTGATATTCCTCGAGGCCTGTTGGATGGGGTCATTATCAGTCCGATCCCGACGCTTGGTTTTTGCTCACGAGCTTCATTGATATGCACGACAACGATCCAGACCCCGAGTTTCTACCGAGTGTCCTCTCTCAGCTACACCAGAAGGCGCTAGCACTGGATGGCAGATGTGGCTTCCATGTAACAGTCATCAGTGGAGGTCTGCCGGTGAACCTGGCTCAGAGCGAGTCCTGGGAGGACTTTTCTTTCGTTACATGCGCTATATGATCCGCGCCGAGCGGATAGCAGCAGGACCACGGACTCCAGAAATGGAGCGTCTTCTGGAGGGCCTATTTAATCGCATAATACCGCGCCTCCTGCGCCCGCTTGAGACTGGTGGACGAGAGATAGTACCAGTACTCCTCCATACGAATCTCTGGGCTGGAAATGCAGGGATTGACTCAGAAGGATTGCCTATTATTTTTGATCCTTGTTCCATGTATGGCCATAATGAATGTGGGTGGATCGCAATTATATGCCAGACTAACTAGGTACCGCTGACACAATATTAAGTCGATCTTGGAGTGTGGTCCATGGGCCGGGGATCATTACACGGCCATTTATTGACAATTATACGAACATTAATGGAAAATCCCAGCCGGAGGAAGACTTCGGTGCTCGAAACTTGCTGTATCTATTGTGAGTAGTACGCTGATGAAAACCCTGGGTAATGCTGATAATATCTAGGGCTTGAAAGGCTTGGAATTTAGCAGCATAATTTACAGACTCTCTGAACAAAGAACCAGAAAGATATCACCTGACAATGCATTCCTAAAAACAGAGATTGGAAACTGTTACTCTATCTATTGAGAGAATAGGAACCTTTAGCAACTTAAAAACTGTCAGTGCGGTAAGCTTTCTACGGCGAAGTGCTGAGACCTTAGGGTTCAATAGTGATTAGCTTAATATCTGAAGTGCCCTCGCAGCGAGAAAGCAGCGCCCCCTCTTGTGAATCGGTCATTACTTACTGAATTGACTACCCTACAGGGTAGGCCAGGCCTCTGCCTCTGACAAAACCCCAAACATGCCCAATAAGAAGAAACGTTATCACTTTGTAATACCTTACGGAGCTTTATAAAATTTTACTGGACAAGTCTCCTTAGTATATCTATAGGGAAATTTTGTAGCCAACATAATATAGCAGAATATGAAGATTCAACGTTAGCCGTGCATTCAATGATACACTGGCCGATGCATTTGGCAACTCTAACCTCGCAGATTCTACCCGTCTTAATGTCTTGTGATTGCACATTAAGTCTTTGAGTATTGAACTTAGCCAGTGAGTCTCTGAATGCTATTGGGCTATGAGTTCCTTGATATCTAAAAGACGTATTTCCCCCACTAAATAAGGTCATTATTCTAAATACTGTAGAAGAGGGAGGCGCTACAAGAACAGAACTACCAATCCTCCAAACCACTAGGTATTCCATCAATTAGTTCAATTCATATATATGTGGGTTCCCGCCTATGGACAGGAGATGCCCTTCTCCATTTAGACGCTGGGAAATAGAAGAGGTTTTTAAAACGGGAATCCTCTTTCCATGTGCAGGGCGCCACACCCTAGTTTCGAATTTCCTACTTTGGTAGAAAAGACTGGTGAACGGCCACTTTCGAGGGCTACACAGATAATCGAAGCACCCCATTGTGTAACTCGTGAGACATTGACGTATTCAGGTCATGGTGTACGTTTGGCAAGACATGTCAAGCTCATGAGTCATAATACGATACAGCTGACTCACCAGTGTGAAGATTCCATCACACATGTTTTGCGGGCATATATGTAAGTGCAGCGGCGGATGTGCGGCGGCGGATTTGCGGCGAATGGTATTTGTGCACGGCAATTGGGGCTGGTAGTTGCGCCCATCGAATCTCGATCAAGGCTGTCAAGGGTATAGGGCTGCCTGCAGCAAGATTACGGAGCCCCTGCTTCAGCCCCACAACAACCACCGACTCAGTTTTCACGACAAACGAGGAGGCTGTTGGAGGAGTCTAGCCCAAGAGCTCTAATACAGAACAAGACCAAAGGTTTGGCCTCATGCAAGTGCCTCCTACGGCCCTTTCCACACACCCCTTATTTACCAGGACCTCTCAACATCTTCCATGATGGCATTTCTGACCCTCCACCTGGAATATCCCCAACTCAAAGAATGGAAGGAGGAGACGAGAAAGATACTGAATACTGTTCTACTTTATTATTCTTTCATCGAGTAACAGTTGGGCCCGCGCACAGATTTTTTGTTGGGGAGAATTGTTATTCAATTGTGCATGAGGATGGAGTGGAAATCAAGATTACAGCGTCAGGCTGTGCTCGACACACATCCATGTGCATCATGGAACCCTGCAAGGTGAGACTTGTAGCAGGTGCTGGAACAGGCAATACTGCCTCGGTCATAGCAATGAGAAGAATGTACAAGCGCCGGTGGGATAACTTGCCACCATTTCTCCTCCTCCTCGAGGATATCCAGGCCTGTTGACCTCGAGCACTTGAAGCCACGGTAATCCCGTGCGACTACAGATTAATTCTAACAAGCAAAAGATTTGCAAGAAAAGTATGAGGTAAAACTCTAGACTTCATCACCTAGAGTTCATTCGCCTCTTCTTCTCCTCTTCTAAGGTATAAGCAGGCATAGCCCCTATCCCCTATCTTAACAAAGCAATGCCGAGTCATGCTCTCTCCAAAGTCCCATTTAAATGAAATTTTGACTGTCATCTGCAAAGTATGAGTCTGTGGGATACCGATGGCGCTTCCTGGATCCCTGTGAGGAAAGCCAGGCATCGCCGCACAGTTTTACCCTCCCAATCGGATACGGCCTGGTGTAGTGTAGCCCCTTACCTACGACATGGAATCAACGCCAACATCCGGCGGTGAGCTTGAACGAGCCATCAATGACAGATCCTTGAATACCGCCTTGGTTCCAGTGTTGGCTAGCTTCTTTGAGGTGATCTCCAGATGTAGTTGCGGAAGTCATTGGCTCAATCTATCGTCGAGCAGTCCAGACCCGGCGAGTGCATAGCAATCGGGCCATTCTGCCCTGGGTGACGCAACTCTACATTTATCGTTTCCACAGACTTTCCTAGATTAGTGATTTTCTCATTATTTGAAATCCCTGTGTGATAGTCACGAGTACTATCCGTTGCTGCCCGAGTCCATCACTACACCAGTGTCAGCAGAGGTTTGCTAATTTCCTCGTTTGTTATTCGTCGCCATGACACGTAGCTCGAAATTTATCTCCATTTCAAGCAAGGAGACCATACAGCTTAATCTAACCCGCATTACGAGCAAGCATGCCTCCTTGTCATGGAACGACTCACGAGGGTGGCTTGTCACGCCCGTGAAGCAGGGGCTCCTGTCAAAAGCGTGCTGCGTACCACTGGGTAAAACTTATATAAACCACAGCTGTCACCCTCATTCAAAGTTTTAAATCATCCTCACTAGCAATTAACTGCCACCACATCTTACAAATTAACTTGATCAAACATTCATCTTTCATCTCACCAACAATGCGTACTTCTGAGCTTGTCGCGATTACGCTTGGCCTTGTCACCAGCGGTGTGACTGCGGCCAATGCGGTGATTGGAATCTACCCTGATCCCAACTACGGGGTACCCCTCAGCAGTTTACTACTGTTGCCGATGGCAGATGCTGTACGTAAATTTCTTCTTAGCTTACACTCTGTCGATATCACGGGTTTGAGGACTTTGGTGTTTAGGTTGATGTCTGACACAACTTGTCTTCCCATTTATCTTGCCACACGCAAATGTGGAATTATTCACTTGAAATTTGACCCTTTGTACACTTGTCTTACTTTCAATAGGGCCGGTCACTGCCAGGTTGAACAACCAAATCAGTTCTTTCCGAGTCGTACTTGACCCTGGAGTCTTCTGTTTCTTCTACGAGTAGGTTGATGTCTTATTGCTCAAGAAAACTTGTGATTAATTATGATACAGTGGAAGCGATTGCAACAGCTCCAACGAGCTCTTCTCTGTCCTCACGAACTGGAACAATCCTTCCCTGGGCGGAGGCGATAACAAAATCTCTTCGTTCAAGTGCCAGTAAAACTTCATTCGTTGCTTTGGACCGACATCCATTACCAGGATGAAGAAGAAGAGTGAGGAAAACAGATTGTTGAGGATATTTCCATTCGTTCTGGCTGTTTTGGACCATGATATACTTATGGCGAGCTTGCCACCAAATCAGTCTGGTCTTGAGTTAGCCATAGCTCTGGTCGTGGTAGCTAGCTAGACTTTTTACAAAAAAACTATCTTTACATGCCCCATCGCATCACATCGTAGTAACCCAGAGAAACATCATCGTTAGCATTTTAAATGAGTTTGTTAACATGATAAATCGTCCTTAGTGTTATTTGTAACCAGATTGACATGCAAGAGGTTTGTTTCCTGACATTGTGTAAGCTATACAGAGGCCAGGAGAAATCTGTGGAACTCCTCTTGAGATATGAATTCAACTTACTCATGGACGTATACAAGTGAATAATTTCCTATTCAAAGCTTAGGTCTATATTTCAGCAATTGATGGGAATACCTTTTTGGCTCACACTTCCACCGCACCTGTCGCTCGAGGGCGCTAGGGAACGAGTAATGTCCCACCTGAAAATTCAATGAGATAACTGACAGCGATCACACCGTGGCTCTTCCACAAGGGTTGGGGTAAAAACTCCAGTACTCTTCCCTTGTAATGAATGAACTCCGGACAAGACCTCTTCTCGTTTCACCACTGACTCAGCTAGATCCTACGGTGCTATTTTGAGGCATATCTTTATACAAAAGATAAAATTTGTAGCGCATTATCCAATTCAACAGTTCTTGCTAACTAAACAGGAGAACCTATAATGATTTTTACGCTTTACCACAGTCAAACGCAGCGGCTCAAGAGACAGTCGAAATCAATTGTCTTTCTTAAAAATCTGAAGAACAAGATGATTGCCGCTTGGTTGATTGATTGATCAACAGCGAGGTGGAATTGGCGCAGAGCCATGAGGAAAGTTTGAAGAGTTGATGGAGAGTTGCGATTAAACACGTTTCATCTGTCCCTGTGCATCCGTTTTTTTTTTTCTTTCTTTCTTTCTTTCTTTCTTTTTTTTGCATGCAGCAGGCATCAGTGAGTCTAGGAGCTAGATGACAAGAGACTTTTACTGCTGGGTTGGGAAGCCCATCGTTGTTTCACGATTGACTGACAAGAAATGAATGCCCGTAGAGCCGTATACGGGATGATTCAAGTGTATCCATGAACAATCATAGCCAATATCAAGTCAACTTTGTTCCATGTTACATGGGTCTGCTCTTCGGTCAGTGGAGCTAGCTAGCTTGGCTCAGTTGGCTTGGCTGACCAGATCAAGACTGCTGATTTCAGACTACTGGAATCAAGCTGAGATTTAGCACGTAACCCCATGCTAGCCGAACCTGTAAGATCATGGTCAGTACTAATAATATCTGATTTCACTCCCCGTCTCCTCCAATGCTAAATTGCGGCTAATAAAATGGCTCTTGGCCACTGCCTTAAGAACAAGAAATCGGTTGTGGACGATTGAGCGAGAAACAGGGGCTACCGCTACAACGGTCCTGATTGCCGCATACCTGTAGAACCAATCAGCTAGTCTCTCTACGATATTGACAGGTACCTTGGCAAACGGCAAGGTGTTATGAGCAAGCGACGTGGTTTCAAGATTTGTGATTTAGGACCGACCGCACTTCTCTGGGTCACAGGGGTAAAATAATCGGTGCGGTGTTTTTTGGTTCCAAGAAGCATTTTAGGGTCAAGTATCATCCTAAACAATCTCCGAATGTGCAAGTGCCTAGAAGTCTAGTTTTGAAGTAATATTTCTTTCCCGAATTGACCAGACGACAAACAGCTCACTGGAATAATGCTGCATATTAGAACATACAGTGAGTTCGTCTAGCAAAGCGGGAAGATATGGGCCCATACATAAACCAAACCGGAGTGCCGATGAAGCAGAGACGCCGCTGTACGTACTGTGCCAAGCTACGGAATTTGGCCAGACTGTTACCTTGACGGACTCGAAACAAATACAAGAATAGAAAGCTGTGAGTCAAGTATCCTCAACGATGTTCATGTGAAATTTCATTATCTCGAAAAACACGGCGTGTGCCCTTGATAAGGACCATGGTATGTAGCTATTCTCCTGACACTTGAAGCTTGAGGATCAATTTCGATATTCAAAGGCATAGACTAGTATATTAAAGATGGTTCAGGCATGTTCTGAGTTATTCGTGTTGCTGGTACATTTTTAGAAGGGCCAAAGAACCCGTCATTTATATCAATATCCACAGGGCGGCTGGTTTCTGGCAAGGCAAGGCAGACGCAAGGATAACAGTAACTGCATGTGGTTCTCTCGCAAACTTGCAAAAACTATCAGCTGTACTGTCTTTCATTGCGACTTGCGCGTACCTGTGTGGTGAGGAGAGATTCAGTGCCTTTGGACGACACCGCTCTCATGTCATTACGACGGCATAAGGTAGGGCCTGCATGTGCTAGGTGCAGTTGTTTAGTTAAGGCATACTCAGCAATCTCTAATGATTGTATCTATATGAACTATCACATCATTATCCCTTGAACCTTGAAACATGGGATTGAATTATTGAATCCATATACTAATGAATTCTAAAAGGCTGCGATTTTCTCTAATAAACACATCTAATGTTCTATACTCTCCGAATACCCACTTAGGTAGAGTATTAATTAGCCTGACGCACCAGACGTACAAGCCACTCCTAAGCTAGAGGGAGTATTGGCACACAGAATTTTGTTGTTACCCGAGGCAGCCTTGACGCCCCAATCGCTTACATTAACTCCACAGGTGCCATCTTTGCCACAGTTCAGATTAGCCGTAGTGGGGTCATACTTGGAACTGGTGGTGCCACGAAATCCCTTTACTATGATGTCAGTTAACTTCGAATTTCCCGGGTTTTTGCTGCAGTAGTTCGCGTCCTCGCCGTAGCAGCTCTGGATTTGAAATGCGTAGTCGCAGTTCTTGACAGTGAAGTCAGTGAAGGTCACATTTGATACTGTGTTTGTTCCATGGCTCCCGCCACTGGGGTACGCCTTGATCCCCGCGGCCTTGGTTGAATTTATCATTGTCGCCCTGGTAACGTAGATATTCTTCACGAAGTCGCTGCTTGATTTCCCCAAAGACCCTACAGAGATACCGTGCGAGCCCGTGCAGGTGATGGTGTCGACCGTTACATAGTTGGCGCTGGGCTTAAAGGCGACGCAGTCATCGTCGTTCAGGACCGTCACGTCCGTAATGGTAACATACGTGCTCTCGCCAACGTCAAATCCATCTGTGTTCTTGGGTGCGTTGTTCGACTTGGAGACGGCGTCCATTCGCAACTTATTAAAAACGATGTTGGTAGATCCTCCCTTAACGGAGTTGAAAACATTGGGCGGGTTCTTCTGTCGGAAGTTACTGAATTGCAGGTTGCTGCCGCCTGTGATATACAAAAGTGTGGGGCGGCGGTAGCTGCTGTCACTGGCGAAGATGTCCCATCTAGATTTGGTGTTAGTGATGGTTGCTGTACTCTAAATACTGTGTTGCTCTTGGCATAGGGGACAGAGGGGAGCGGGATGGTAGTTAGCGTACGCATTTTGACCATTCCCGTCAATTACTCCGTTCCCAGTGAGGGATCGCAGCCTCAGGCCGTTGATCTTGGGAATATCGATCATCGCTGTACGGCCCTTCCAGTAGGCGGTGTCGCTGGAGAACTTGAGCAACCCTTCGAGTTGGAAGTCGCAGTTCTTACAACCGGTGAAAGAGAGGACGCTGTTTATGTGGTAGGTTGTGCCTTCGGGGATGACAATTGTACCACCATTACCGCAGCTTGCGATGGCAGCTGTGATGGCGGGAACATCATCGATTGCAGAACTGCCGCCTGCTACTGGGGTGCAGACAGCCCGAGGATAAATTGCTGCCTGTATAAAACCAAAGCTGCTGGCCAGCAGCCAAAATGTCCACGAAGACGTCATGCCGGGTTTGTGGCGAAGATTAGAATACTGTGAATGATGATCCAGATGAAGCCAGTTTAGTTCTATGCAGTTGTATAGACAATGTATTCCCGCTGGCAAAACTTGGCGAACCCCTATTTCAACGTTCATCATAAGAAACATTTCGTCTCACAGGCCAGTAGACTCCCATGATGATTGAAATCGGAGCTGGCTAAACGGAGAAATTTCGTCCGATGGCCTCTGCAGCTTGATGCGTTGAGCCACGTGCTGGTGGGGGAGGCAACGCGGAGAAATTATTTTACCTCCACTCTTAAGTCTTGCCAGATGAAGATCGACACGTGAGAACCAGGATGTGCACGTCCGTTGTTTCAGCCTGCTGCTATCACGGGTAAATTGAAGCACCCCTGTGCCTTTATAAATGACTAGGGCTGTAGTTATACCTACTTCTTTCGCTATCATAAAATGCTAATGTACTGGGGTTTGTGGATTATTCGGCAGAGATTTGCCGGCCCTGGGAAATTCAAATAGCTCAGGGGCAGTGATTTGCATAACTCTAGTAGTTGGATTCAATAACCAGAGCCTCGAGGTGTTGTTATAAGATAATGAAGATGGGTACGAACGCTTGGGAAGTGACTACAAGCTCTCTCCTCCTAAACAGATATAAAATTGACCAGCAAGTGTTACAATATGAATTCATTCAGCGCATATAATAGACTATATCCTTAGCATACTGATCTTAATTAAGTCATTCTCTTGTGTTAAGTGGATTGATAATCCTAGGCTGTGACCAAAGCCCATCCCACCTATCAGCGTGAAAGTAAGTATAGGGCTCTCAATAGTATCAGAAATGGCATGACCTTAGCAAAGCTAGTTGTATGCTCTATTGGGAGCATCGGTATGCCACCACATCTGGTCGAGAGTCCAATGAAGAGTCATTATGAGTAATCCAACAGTTGTGTTGCATATACTTACATTGTATTTGCTGGTGCTTCCTGTGCATGTCACTTTAAGTCTTTGAATTACCATTGAGGGGTCCATACGGGGATGCCCTGGAATTGGAGCTTAGGTCGTCATTATGTTGGCTAGAAAGGTGGACAAAGACAGTGGCTAGCCCAACGCAAACCCACGGTCCTCCCATGTGGCCAGGTCACTCGAGCTGTATACCTGTACACCACCACACTTCGTATGTCCTTCGATTTTATACTCCTCAAAAAGCCAATATTTGCTGGTTGTTTCATCAAAGGTAATGCACCCAGCGTGTGTATTTACAAGGTCTTCATTCATATCACTTCATGCCCTACCTGGAACGATGTTACGGCTGAGGCGACAGATGCGAGCAGCATGACTGCCAATGAGAGAGCTGCATGACTAAATTGTAAGTTTATCTGTTGATGTGAAGATGAATAATGGTATTGCATTCACACGATAAAGGCGAGGCAGAACCCAGGTAAAATATACAGATATTCACCATTCCCATTTGATACTGTGATTTTGTCTCGGTACGATCCTATCAGACTACATTCTATTGTGGTCTATGCAAGACGAAACTGAGAGCGTATGAGCCATGTTCACGTTAAGCATTGTACATGCACGGCTGTTTGGATGTGTGGAGCTTCCAAATGGATCCCGAAGTTCAAGGGTCAGAACCCTTTCAAACCTGAAGGTGAATAACTTGAGTTGAGAAAGTAAGGTACAATAATGAGCAAGACTGAGTTCCTACGCCATGTTTTGCCAAAATATGAAGTTCATGTTTTGAACCGTTGGGATACTGGGATATTAATCAACAAGATTGATGGCACGGCCTTGCCAGACAGAACGACAGACTGAGCTCTGTTAATTCATTGCTGCATGGACTGCTAATTGATATCATCCCCTTTTGCCTCGGGCTAAGGGGATCTAAACTTCAGATATTATGTAGGAGTTACCAATCTATGCCCTGGGAATAATTTACCTAGAACTAAGCTCCAGCTTTGGTGGGGAGTAAGTTTGTCGCAGGGGTTTCAACCGCATGCGGAAACTTGTTATGAACCAAACGTCGTCAAGAGGATTCCGCAGTAGATTCGGGATAATGCAGCTGTCGCTACGTATCAGGACTGCGGGGTACAGGGCCAGCCTCGTTGTAACAGTAACCGAGACAAAGGTTTGGCCTTCACTTGCTAGCTCTTCTAGGCAAGTAAACCAGCACCACAATGATCTGAAGTGAAATCAAGGCATTTTGGGTATGTAGAAGCCTTTCATTTCATAGTGAACAGCAGAAATGGGCAGACAGACAAGTCTCGTTATCGTGCAATTACAATCTGTCTATTTATTTGTTTCATTTTTATTTCTTGCCCTAGTCGTAAAGCAGCTTATGGAAAAGGGATGGGCGCCAAGACGGGCGTTGCAGATTTTGATAAATCTTCGAACTGCCTGTAACCGTCTCTGCAAAGACCAATCGTGGTACCCATGTCGAGGCTTCTACGTGTGGAGCACCGGAGTTTCGCTAGCTGTATCGCTACCGTCTGTTTCAACGGCTGTAAGCCCTTTCATACCAGGGCTCCGAGCATACCCTTCACAGCACCCAGTGATAGATACACCAACGGCTTTCTTTTAATCAACGAAGGTTTATTGTGTTAGATATTTTGTCTTCAAGGGAGCAGCACACTATGCGCATAAATCCCTGATTAGAAGGTGAAAACACCAACATGATGATACTAGTGCGATATCCGTTTTGCAGTTGATAATTAGCTGAAATCCAGTTTAACACTGACAACCTGTTGGATGGAAGATCATAGGGTCCTGGGTAGCGAGGCAGGAGAATCTCGCAGGTGGCTCCTCTTAATTGGCATCGCAAATAATTATTACACTAGGAAACTGTTCATTGCACGTTGACATTCATCCTACTACAGTGGTTGTAGTACAGTAACTCATGATGCGGCCACAGTTTGCTATGAGGAGTTTGCACCAGATAATTTGTTCAACGCCCAGAACTCTCTTGCCATTCCTAAAGCAAAAGAGACCACGCGAGTCTTAACTTTTGATGAATTTTCCCCAAATGCCGATAAAAAGCAGTATCTTCAAAGTGAATTACATCTTAGAAAAAAAGGTTCTAGCTCTACTTCTCGTTTTTAATAGTCTAAACATACTTAAAATTTGGAATACCATTTTCACATGTGGAGGAATGGCATTGGCACTTGGATAGAGGAGAAGCTGTACCGCCGTTCTATTCAATCAAAATCATACGGGTATTGAATCCAATCACGTGCCGCGTCTTTCAGTTATCTGGTTCCGTGGTCTAGCTGGTCATGGCATCTCGTTAACACCGAGAAGGTCCCCGGTTCGAGCCCGGGCGGAATCAAATTAGGATCTGGTGCTCATGTTAAATAGGATGGGGATGCATTGTTTCATACTGGTCTCATTCTGCAACCTCCTAGGTTGTCTTTTTGCATTTGAACTCTTCTACACTTCCGTATCGTCCTTCCACTAAAGTAAGACAAAAGTCCAAGATTTTCAGCATTTTGGTTTCTAGTCCTTCTATCTGACAGGACCCTCAGATCATTTTTGTGCTGTCTTCCCTCGCACGCAAGCAGGAGACAATTGAAGCTGTCTTGTTTCGAGCAGCCACGAGTCATTGGTGTATAATTTAACTGGGAAAGGTCAACTAAGCATAGCATCAGGGAACAAAAGGCATTTAATAACCATATCTCACTCCATTTGCTTCCCTAACAGTGCGCACTGGTGTATGCGCCTCTAATTATTTCCTGTCCTGAGCCCTCATTTTCTCAAACCGAAACCAACTGAAGAATTGAACCCAGTCGAGCGATTCAGGGTGTTCAACAAGTTTGTCAACACCAATTGCCAGGTCGGGCCAATAGCTGCCGAGCTGGACGGTGTGATTGACATTTCAGGCAATATGCGACCTGCAGCTTCCTATTACGAAATAGCCGGAGGTAGTATGCCCTGAAAGGTCTATGAGTAGGATTCCAAATCAGGGCACTCGATTTTCATGCAGATCGCTGGAGCGATCGGTAGTCGGTAATCGGTATTACGAATCGTTGGTGGGAAATCAACTATTATGCACTTCGTTGTTTCGGGATTCATGAAGGAAATGAGTGCATCATTAGCTATAATAAGTTACACGCAAGTAACACACCTCCTGCTATTTAAATGACATTAGACTCATGATAGTTTGGAATATAGTCCTTTATGCTGCAGGCTTTCCGCCAGTGACTAATTCAAAATGAAGAGTCCTTTGTGGTAGCAGCACTGCTAGTAGCCAGCTTGGGTGGGGTCTTGGCGAACAGCCCGGCTCCAACTGCGCCAAGCACCACCGTGCGATACCGTTTCATTGGGGCTGCTGTACGAGCTATGAATGAATATGAAACGGAGTACAAATCATGGCTGTTCACGGATGGAAACAGCTCATCTATCACCAACGACAATATCGAATACACGATTGCTGGAAACGGTCTGAAGGGTGGCTGGTACCGCATTGTCTATGCTCGATGGATTCCGCATTTTGGAGAGCGTCTAGCAGCCGCAGGTCTTACATCCTCATCTGGAGCCATCACCTTATCCATCAAAGGACTTCCAGAAGGAAAACATAAACTTAAGACATGGCATAATGCTTGGGACGCAATAAAAACCACTGCCGCCCTGAATATCGCGGTAGACGGAGAGGAAGTCACCTCCGTGAGTTATTATTCATATGATGATCAAGCTGCTGTCTGACTACTCCTACAGAATTTTACTCAAAGCATCCGCGTCGATAATATTTGGCAGGCAGCACAGTTATACATTAATTTTACCGTGTCTTCCACAGATCAAACAGTGCAGATCACGTTTACTCCTAGTGGTGGTGATGAAAAGGTCTGGCTGAACGGTTTTGAGGTTGATGGCCCGCCACCAGCTGCTGAAATTAGCTTCCTATCCCGCGTCATCTTGACGAGAGAATCGAGAGTGAAGATGGGAAGGTTGACGCATCATGGACTGCAGTTAAAATCTCATCGCCCAAGTACAACATCTATTTAGGCAAGTCGGACACTGATTTAGAACTTGTGAGTGCTGAGCAAGACGGTACTACCGTCACATTTGAAGGTGACATCTCATGTAAATACCTTGAAAATACCACAACTAAACTCTAATCCCTTTTACTAGGACTCAACACTTTTGACACATACTATTGGCGTGTGGATGTCATTTCTACATGCGGTGTTCACATTGGACGGGTTTGGATGTTCCGTTTAGCTCAGCTGGCGTTTCCAGGTGCTGAAGGCTATGGGTAAGCGTCGAATTTCTGTTGATTGAGTTATATAGTGAATGGTAATGGAACTCAGTATTGCTGACATGGCACAGGCGGTTTGCACGAGGCGGCCGAGGCGGCCGGGTTGTCAAAGTTACCAGTCTCGAGGATACCACAGATCCCGGAACTTTAAGATATGCCCTTCTGTCAGTTAAAGGTCCTAGAATCATTATTTTCGATGTTGGAGGAGTCATTACGCTGAAATCCCGGTTAAGCTTGAACACTGAATGGGGCCGTTACGTGACACTGGCTGGACAAACGGCTCCAGGCAAAGGAATTGTGATCCAGGTCAGTCATAAAACGTCTTTTAAGCTTTCCTGAGACCGAGTTTGTCTCTTAACAGCTGCCCATAACTATCGTAATTGCTTAGACTCGTCTGACTTGGACCAATTAGGGGCATCCCATCGGATTGACTGGTGCAAACGACATTATTTGGAGGCATATCCGTGTTAGGCCCGGTAAAGTCTCTGGGGTTACTGTTGATGGCATGGGCATGGCCGGCTCAAATTACGCCATTTTCGACAGATGCTCCGTGGTAAATCTCAAGTTGCTTTGACCGCTAGTCAAGAAGCTGACAAGCACAGGGCTGGGGATCGATGAGAGTTTCTCTTCGCGGTCTGCGTACAACATCACGTTCCAAAGGAGCATGATATCTGAGCCACTGAATGTTGCCGGCCACAAGAACTACCCCGAAGGAACCGCTCATGGTTATTCGGCAACAATTGGTGGCGATATTGGCAGCTTCCATCATAATCTTCTTGCCCATGCTGAGGGTATGTAATCACGGCTTGGCTACAAGACTCGTAGTTACTGATGGAGATTAACTAGGCAGAAGTTGGTCCATGGGCGGCGGCACAGATTACAATGGGTATGTAATTGGTTTCTAAGAGAGCGAAACCTTGGGAAATGGGATCACTGACCACAAACAGAAACTTTGCAGGCCGATTGGATATTCGTAACAATGTGGTCTATAACTTCGGCGGTCGCGTCAATGATGGTGGGGCACACAAGGTCAACTTTGTTGGAAATGTCTATAAGCAAGGTCCTGCTAGCAGCCTTACTTATGCGATGAAGGCACAGGTGAGCAAAGCACCAGCGAGGGTTGAGACAACAAATATTAATAATCCACCAGTACGAAGACGGTCTTCCTGGCACACAGCAATACTATTGTGCAGGGAACTCGATGCCTGGAGTATTCACCCAGGATTCGATTCAATACGTCCAAGATGGTACAGGCCAGACGAAGAATATCGCTTGTTATGCGGCTGTTACAATCAACCCTGCACCTCAATATCAAAAATTCTTTGACCAACCGTATGTCATTCAGCATCATGCTTCCATCTTCACTGCGTATCTCCGACATGACTATTTGTCTTGGGTTGCCATACTGCTCTAGGACATTTAAAGACAGCTAATGGATTTTTAGCTTTTTGAGTCTTACGTGGACACCCAGACCTCTACAGAGGCTTATAAGCGTGTTCTCTCCGATTCTGGAGCCAGCCAGCCGGTTCAGGATGATCATGACAAGTAAGATAACAAACCTCTGATTTTGTTCTTGATGATCTGATTCCTTTCAAGACGAATTACCAACGAAACTTTGACCGGCACATACACATACACTGGGTCCAAGACAGGCAAGAAGGGTCTTATTGACGACCCGGCAGATGTTGGGGATTGGAAGATTTCCCAACTACCAAGAGAGATGCAGATTGGGACATTGACAATGACGGAATCGCAGATTGGTGGGATGGATCAACCGGTGGAGACGGGTGGACACCTTTGGAAGGTTACATCAACTGGATGGCTGATCCTCATGCATTCGTATCGTCATCCGAGGCGGTCACTGTTGACGTTGCTCGGTTGGCGGCTGGATTCCCTTCACCAAGCTTCACAATTACTGGTGCAACAAAAGGTAGAGCTTCTATCGCCGGATCAAAACTCACGTACGAAGCTGGTCCAGTGAGAGGTGTTGAACGGTTAACATTGGGCATTGTTGACGAAGATGGAAGCGAGTGGTCCAGGCCATTTGGAGTAGCGATCATATAGCAAGTTTACCGTGGTATAGCTTATAGTACGTACGAAAGCCAAGAAAACAGCGCCAGTATCGGCTTGTGAACATAAATGACTGATTGGATTCGGATAATTGGATGTGAAGTAAGACCACGTGAGGGCGGAAGCCTTAGCCTGTAAATTCTCCGTTTGGTCACCTGAAATATCGTGCGCCTTTTTTTTCTCTAAAAGTTAGGCACTCAACAGGGTTGGCCTGAAAAATAACATATCATTTATGTTAAAGGTCTGCTGTTATTGAAATTCTAACCAAGTCTCTGCGGCGGATACTCCTTGATAATTATTACAAGATTTGGAGATGTGAGCTCTATACAAGAGCGAATATTTGTGAACCATAGTTGAGGACACATTATGTCACGTTACTCCTTGAGGCCAGTCTTGTTTTCGTTGCTTTGATGAACTCTAAGAAAGAGGAGCCTGAGAAACTAAGTGAGTTGAATTTAATAGGTAAATAAAAGATTGCACCCATAAGAACCAAGGGTATCTTATGATAAACCAAAAACAATCCCAAAATTTATCCTAATTGTCCTACAAAATCCCTAGCTATTCTCCAATACATTTTCCTAGTCACTAAGCAGTCAAACGGTCATATGCCGCAATAGCGACCTTAATCGTTCCGGACAGCGCTTTAGCCTCCCTACCAAGACCTTGGGCCCTGACCTGGACAGTATCGATAAGCATGAATGCGACAGTCTAGGTAGCATTCGATTAGTGCTCTGTGTACTAGGTTACTAGCAATCGACTAGAGAAGACTTACATCAACAATACTCTCCAGCTGTCGTAGGACTGCGGCTACTGGCTGTCCAACGACAGGCACGGTAGTGAATAAACCGGCCTTGCCAATAAGAATATTAAGGAGCACTTGATGAACTCGTACAAATTCGCGGAAGGCGTCGAAGATGGCATTAGCGTCAGCAGAGGCTGTCACTGGATCACTACCCTGCATCTGCGCGATAGCTGTGGTAGTAGTGGTAATGATATCTGTAAAACCAGCAATGATTTGCTGTTCAAAAATTGATATTAGCCGCTCCATATTCAACTCCACATTTACTAGTACAGATTAACAATGTGTATTGTATTTAACTCACTGGAAAGGGTCCTGGCCAATAACAATTAAGGGACCGTTGAGAATAGTGATACTCGAAGCCGGAGCTTGGAGGGCTTGGGATTTTGTGGTCAACGTTCGGATGTTAGCCACTGTCTGTGCTGGAGTGGTGGCTCCCAGAACCGTATCGCTACAGATAGCCAGTGCAGCAACGGCAAGCTTGAGAATAGAGAACTGCATTCTAGCGATAACAACAAAGTATAATGAGGTAGAAGAGGAAGTAGTGTGTGTATGCCCGAGATAGACGTGAAGTGACTGATCAATGTTGAAGCAATGATGATCTTGTGGGAGAAGTGGTGCTCTTTATACTTGAGATCTTGAAATGAGCATGAGATGATCTTGGTATATCACAATAGCCGTGACAACTAAGGACAGCCACCTGCTCAGCTTTTTTTTGGTTAGCATTACCGGTAGCCCCAGCATTACGAACTTGAGTCCTGCAAAAGCAATTTTGACGTCACGTCTTAGCTTCGGAAAAGACCCCTGCCGAGACTAGCCTCGGCGTTTATAGAAGCAACTCTTTGTAAAATGCGAGCTACGGGTTCACCTTTCTTATTCTTATCATGCCAGTTTAATCTACTATTTTGCAGGCAATGGAAAGACAACAATCATTGGAAATTACTCGCCAAGACTATCCAGCGTAACTGTTTATATCTCAAGCAGTTTATGTCTAAGTACTGTTCGAAAGTGAACGACATTATCTAGCAATGAGTGGGACTCGCCAGAAACAGGCCGCCACAGTTGAGATTCTGCTCCTTGTTTGGCACGGTCTATCCCTTTGTAAACGGATTATTTTCCGAGTTGTATGGGCAAATGTTTATAATGGTCTTCTTGAGTGTAAAGGCGACACTGATGCAAATAGCCCCCGCTGGCTTAGTTAGTCGTCATGTACTAGTTAATACATGTATCAGAGGAGAAAGATCTCGGACCATTCAAGTATCTTGAGGTAAATAGATAAATGATGATGTACTTGATTCTGAGCATGATTTATTAAAGACTGACAGTACTTTTGTATTTACTGATATCAATTGGCTTAGATCCTTGCTCTATGCACCCTTGCTGTCTCCACACTTATAACCACGGAAACTCCGGAGCCGAACACCACCTAGCTTGAGCTGAGACAATGTCTTATATTGGTAAAGCTCTCATTTCCTCTTTTCAGCTGAGTCACTCAACGCACAGGACTAGCAGCAAAGCTCCCCACTATAGCTATCAAATATCACATTAGAAGATTGAACCACCATCTGAAACTACTGGAATACTTGTTCACGTAAGCCATTACTCTGGGTCGAATGTCTTGGAAAACGAAAGGGGCTGCTCCATGGCGTTTCAATAAAGATGGTCCCAGCACTTTATCGTCGATCGCACGCGGTGTGAGCCACGTCTAGTTCCTAGTCTTCCATCACATCCTGAGTCTCACAAAGATGATATCCTCGATCGTGTAGGTTGTGTGTCCCCAGAGCTCTGCACTTCGACAAAGAATTTGTGACCTGCTCTGATAGAATTCACAGTTGAAACGAATTAACACGGTGATGAAAAGAGGATAGAGTGGATGCTAGAACTATCAGCGAAGCAATGCGATCGTTTTGCATGTGCTATGCTATAAGATACTGTCACATACTTCTATAGGGCACCTTAATGTAAAAGTCTGGATATTTGAGGCGGGCGTCTCTGTGATTATAAGTATTAACCGTATTGACATTGGCACCATGTCAAAAGAAACATTTAGAGAACATAGCAGCAAATTCTTTATTCCATAGATTAGACGCTTTCTCTTAACTAAAGCTGTCTATAAAGATCCTCTTATTTCGAGATTCATCAAACAATTTTTGACCTTCCTCTTTCGTCATTCCATTAGGTTCCCTGAATATCTCGGTACAAGCCACCTCGACTGCTCTACACATCTCTCGGCCACCACAAACGAAGAGGTTCGCACCATCATTCCAAAGCCTCAAGAATGCTTCTTTCTGCTCAACCAAACGGTTTTGCACATACTTGCAGCCAGCGGTGTCTTCTTTGTACCAAGAGTATGCCCTAATTATAGTCATGGCGCCTTCGGCTTCCCAAGTGTCAAACTCATCACGATAGATATCGTCGCCAACCCCGCGGCAGCCATAAAATAGTAGTGCCGGTGGAAGATATTGTTTGCGTCTGATATGAGCTACTCGTTGTTGTGTTAGACCTCGGAAAGGCGCAAGACCAGAACCGGCAGCAACACAGATGACAGGCGAGACCTCCGAATCGCGTAGCCGACGAAAGAATGTAGATGGGCGCACGGCAACATTTAAACGGTCTCCCGGGCCAAGACTAGCCAAGTAGTTGGAAGCCACGCCTATGTGCCTATGTTGTCCACCGAGGGTAGCTTGGTTAATTACTGAATAGGTCAGAGAAACACAGCGAGGATCCTGCAGAGGCGATGAGGAGATGGAGCTAGACAGAGATACTCCCGGTTAGTCAAGTTGGCTTGAATCGGTTGTCGGGGCAACGGTAGATACTTACTACTGTCTGATGCGTATAGAGCACAGCATGCCTAAGAACATCTCGAACGGGAGCTCTATAGTGGTATACTTCTCCAGCAAATCTAAAACTGAAATGCGATCTGCTGCGATTTCTTGGTCATATAGCTCTTCGCCGGCTAGTAACCTAAGCTCGTGTTGGGTTTTCTCGTCAGGTGAATGAGCCGAGAGGACTTGAACGTCTTTTCTAGTAGCAGGTACTGTGAGCTCGACAAAAAGCTGAGTAAGTCCACTGCCGAAATGGGGATATTGCTTGGCAGCAATATGCCACTTTCACCTTTGATGTTTAGAAGAGCATCTCCGGCAAGTTGGAAGCGTCGTAAAACACGTACGACAGTTTCGCGTGGATTGAAAGGGAGGACAGCAAGATAGTCTCCCACTTCATACGTCTGGCCTTCTGGGAGCCGTATCTCAATATGTCTCTTTGCGGGCATGTCCGACTTAGTGAGGCTTTTGGCAGTTACGACCAAGGCCTCTTTGACATCTTGACGAAGGATCGAACTGCGTGACCTCGATACCTCTATTTTCAGCTTCATCTTATCATGTCTCTCATCCTTTTTGGCTATTGAGTATTTCGATTCGAGGCCCGGCCAAAGCGTATTGTCCTCCCACAATTCCAAATCGTGGAATGGATTTTTCTTTGCAACATCCGTCAGCCCCAAAGGCACAAGACGCTCACCACCATGCTCCGTTAATTTTCTGTCGATGAGGCGAGGGATTTTATGGAATGTTTGATGCCACTCCGAATTACCAGCACCGAAAACTGCATAGGCGATTCCGTTGGTTTCGTTACCAACAAAGCTCTGGATCCAAGCAACAAAATCCTTCGCGTTGTCAGGTGGTTGGCCTTCGTACGAAGAGATGAAGAGAATCACTGGATTATTCGGTCTGATTTCGTGCTTTGCCATGTCAATCGGGTTGACTACTGCAACCTTGAAGCCATGGTGTGAGGCATTAGAAGCCAAGCGTCGGGCAAGGGCTTCGCAAGTGCCGCTGTTAGAGCCGTAATAAATGCTCAGTGAAATGGCTGACAGACCATTAATGGTGGAATCATGTTGGGAATTATATTTATCCGTTACGGCTGCTTTTACTGAACTTTCACCACGAAGGTTGTGTTCCAGGTCCAGCGGCGTCATATTGCGTCGAAGAGATGCTCGCATAAAAACTCTTTCGGCTTGATCGTGAGTGTTTCTGAAATCTTGAGCGTGTATGAAGGGTCATGTAGACTGAAGTCGAAATTCTGGAGAAGAATCGCCATCGCTAGAAGCATCTCCTGCCAGGCGAAGGGGCGCCCGATACATGCTCTCATACCATTGCCAAAAGGCTTCCAACAATTGGGAAACTGTTTTTGCAAGCGGTCAAAGTTTTCGTCGAGCATTCTCTCTGGTTTGAACTGCTCAGCGTCATCGCCGAATACAGTCGGATCAAGGTGAGATCTGGAGAAAATAGCCGCAATTGGCTCTCCTTTCTTGACTGGGTAGCGGCCATCTAGTACAGTGTCCTCGTAGGCCTCGAGCGTGATTCCAGGGATTGGGAGCATTGACGTAGCGTCTCTCTCAGTACCTAAATCAATGTTAAAATTGCATTTGAACACCAGATTCCGAAGCTAGAATCTTGTAGTGTCTCCGAAAAATATTCAGACATGACTGATTAGACTGACCGCGGCAATGTACTTCAGCTTGGATAGCTTTTCAACTGTGACAGGCTCTAGACCTATGACCAAGTCTACTTCTTGCTGAGCCTTCTTATACGTCTCAGGATTCTTGAGTAATGAGTAAAAAGCAAAAGACAAAGTCCCAGAAGTCGTCTCATGTCCCGCAACGAGGAATGTCACCAAATTATTGATGATGCTTTCGTCACTAAGCTTCTGGCCTGTCTTGGGGTCTACTCCCTCCAGCATGGCGTGCAGCAGATCCTTTCTGTTGCCACCATTCGGATGAGCCTTTCTGGCCTGTAGTAGCTCATTCGACGTTTTTCGCATGAGGTCGATGTCTTTGCGGAGCTTACGCTCGGATAGCAGGAAAAAGGCATTTGCCCACTTTGGCCGCTGAGTACGATTGCCAAGCTCAACCAAAGACTCTCCCATGCTTTTAACAAACGGATGTAGTTCGTCATTGTAGAATGAGTTAAAACGATAACCCATGGAGCAGAGGGCAAGTGTATCAAGGGTGAGGCGTGTAAAATCTTCGCTGGCGGGAATAGGATTGGATGGACCGAACCGAGCCCACTTTAGAGCCATTTGGGTCACAATATCGTACATCTCGTCAAACATGCCTTGGATCGAAACTGGACCAAAAGCAGGCATTAGGACGCGATGGGCCACTCCCAGTTTGGCTCTTCAATCCTGGCTGTGAATAACCCATCTCCAGTGGCGAGACGTGCTTCGGCCACTTCAGCTTGGATGGATTTTTTAAACCGTTTCTCATCGCATAGTTCATTAACGAGTTTTTGACTGCCCACCATGACGCAAGACCCTAGCCCAGGGAAACGTAGACGGTAGATATCGCCTGGGAGGGAATGCTCAGTTTCAGATTTCAACGAGCAAAGTCGATTTCACTAGAGGTAAGGCACCTCACTCACTTACCATACGTCTTATGAAGGCGATCAAGATCATGTAACGAGACCTCTGATCTAAACTCCAGTACATTGCCAATATAAGGTAGTCCCTTCGGCTCTGGGATAGATATGAGGTTCCTCTTTTCGGAAGCCATCGCGTTTGTTGTAGGTATTGATTACCATAGCATGAATTTCATTGGAAGGAGGGTTGGGAAAGTAATACAGACTGGGCAGGCACATTACACTACATGTTTCTGTGTCTATATAGGACTACACATAGGGAATAACTTGTTTCACAATCCAATATCGGGTGCCGCGGACTTCGTCTAACCTCAGGGCCACTCAGGCCGCTAGGAGTGACCGAGCAAGGTAGAAAGCCCCGACGGGGCTTTTCCTCAATACACCTAAAGCCCTGAAACTGACCCTTGTTGGGAAATATTTCTCCACCTTTCGTAATCAGTCATCACATTTGTCAAATCAGGAGTCCTCGCTGCTTGCTGTGAGGGATATGATGGAACACTTTCCGATTGATGAGGTGTTGGAGATAAGGATTGGGCTTGCAGGGATTCACTTCGAGAAGAACAGTGCATTTTTGGCTCAGGTATCATTATTGCGAGTAACCACAGCTAGGGCGGGCCCCTAAAATGGATACGAGACAACTGGCTTTCCTAGCAGGAATCAAGACTCCACAAGTAGCACTACCTCTAGGTTGCTATGAAGGTACTTTAAAGGTCTATGCTTCTTCTAAATGTATATCCTAGCACTAATAATAATGGTATCATGGCAATCAAAAGTGTAAACATTTAATTTGGCAATACAAGTAAAAAGCTGTGATATTTCTCCAGTCAATAAATATAACTGACACAATGCCTATCCAAACAAGAAACCAAACACTGGTACCCGAGTCAACCAAGATTTGCCAATTCGTTGGTCTTCGAGACTTTCTCCCTTTTGAAATTAGGTTTACCTGCATCAACCTCTGATCGATTGACGATGTCGAAAGGCGGATAACGCCACTCTGTAAATCTGTCGATCCATGTGGGAAGCGTCACTACTGTTCTATTATGACTGAACGTGTTAAATCCCCATTGTCCATGGTAGCTACCAAAGCCCGAGTGGCCTACGCCACCAAAAGGCGCTGAGGGCACATCTGCGTGAATACCAACATCATTGATAGTCACTCCACCTGACTGCGTGGTGTCGAGAACTTTGTTAATCTCTGTTTGCGACTCCGAAAATATGTAGAGTGCCAGGGGTGAGGCATGCTGTTGATGGTTCGGAGGGCAGAATTTAGATCTGACTTGATGACGGGGAGCAATGGTCCGAAAATTTCCTCCTGCAGCAGACTGTCGTCCATCGAAACATCGGTGACAATGGTTGGGTGTATGAACTTCTCATCTCTTGCATGCTCACCAGTGAACACTACATTCCCTTTGTACCCTCGATCAGATCTTTCAGTCGGTCAAAATGTCGCTCACTGACGATACGGGCTAAGGTTTGATTCCCATCCTTGAGCATTGTTGTTGCCCAATGCACCATGCGAGCCGTCAAAGCGTCGTAAATCTCTGGGTCAGCAAATACATGATTTACACACACACAAATCTGGCCAAGGTTTTGTAGCTTCGCGTTGACGAGCCGCTTCGCGGTGATATCTAAATTGGCAGTCTTTGTAACAATGGCGGGGCTTGGCCACCTAGCTCCAGCGCTATAGGTGTAACGTGTTTTGCAGCGGCAGACGCGATGATCTTGCCCACTCGGTTACTGCCAGTATAGAAAATGAAGTCGAACTGATGTGCCAGGATAAACTTCATTTCCTCGGGTTTCGCTCGAACAAGCGCAATGGCGGAGTTATCCATGTATTTGGGGATTAGTTCTGCCAGGACTTGCTCGGTTTGAGGCGCCATCTCGGATGGCTTCATGATGACAGCATTCCCTGCAGCTATGGCTGCAATTGCAACATCGATAAGCGTCGAGATGGGAAAATTCCAAGCACCAACCACAAGCACAAGGCCTAGAGGTTCCTTGCGAATCCATGCTTTCCCAACCGTGCCATAGATGAAGCCTGCTTCCGGGAGCACTTCCTCGCGCCCACTGCTCAAGATGATTTAGTGCTTCCAATACGGCCTTTTGGCCTCATTGATATCGGCCATCAGTGACTCGAATGCATGTCTGTGGAGGTCCTTGGCCAGACTGTCGATGAAATCTTGCTCGTTCTCATCAAGAAGCCAATAGAGCTGCTTCAACTGCCACTTGCGCCATCTCAAATCCTTCGTTTTCCCCGTTGCAAATGTGGCGCGAAGTCTATGATAAACATCTTGAAACTTCTCATTAGAGGAGATGCTTGCCATGTTGTTCGCAGTTAAAGAAGATTTGAGAATGCTGAATTCAAAATATGAAGTAGATATGGAGTGTCACCCGAATTGAAATGACCGTCTTAGATACAATCGCAAGAGAGTTGGAGCCGTATTTTGTGTTGCCTTGATTCGGGCTACATGAACCTATTCTGATTAGATTTGTAAATTTCATGCCTTGGACACGTAAAGGATCTATCACCGCCACCGACGGCTGAAAGAAGGGCTTAGTCTCCTATTCTCCGTGGTTTGATCCTTTTCTGTCACCCTTGCATCCAGAAAAAGGACCGACGGGGTCTTTATGCAGCTCGGACCAGCTTGCGCCGACCGCACTAACGGTTCCCCACAGATAGATCTTTTGTCTACGTGGGTGGAAATGCGGATGCGTTTGTGTGCCTAAGGCCTCGTTAGGGATTGTTAGCGAGCGGGCGCGAAGGGGACCAACCTGCAGCTTTCTCGCCACGACAATTCAGCGTTGAAGTTCACAGTATTTGGTATTTCAGGGCCAACTGCTAGCGTTCCCACGCGCGTCTTTTCGTTGGACTGGAAATAAGTAGTTGCCCAACTTTGCATCCCATCGTTGAATACTTGTAGAGTTACCAGTGTTCAAGGCCAATTAACGAGCAACTAGCACACTGGAGAGCTCTTCATTCATCACATAACCGCCTCTAACTGCGAACCATTGTAAATATTCTGTATTTTCATCATGGATACTACCAGAAGCATCGGTACAAACCCTCTACATAATTGTCTAATAGGGCTGACACAAAGGTGGCATAGTACCAGTGATTGAAGATTTCATCACCAGCGATCCTGGCCTTCCTCGTTCGAACCCGACGCAATCTTACTGGCAGCATGTACCTCATCCTCTAGCTGATACCAAGTCCTCAATCCTTCCGGAAACGGCGGATATTATCATCATTGGTTCTGGTATTAGTGGTGCTAGCGTTGCCAAAACGTTGTTAGAGAAAAGCTCAGCATTGAAAATCGTTATCTTTGAAGCACGCACCCTGTGCTCCGGAGCCACAGGGAGGAATGGTGGCCAGTTGGCTACAAATGCCGGGGAAACATACAAAGATTACAAGGAAAGGTTTGGAAGCGAGATGGCAGGGAAGATTGCGAATTTTACCTTCCAGACATGTGACCGAATGAAGAGGTTGGTAGAGGAGTATGCTCCCGACGAGAGTGAATACCGAGACGTGACCAAAGTACGTACATTTCTTGATGATGCCACTCTTGCGTCCATGGCAGATAGTATCACCCAGATGGAAACGGATCACCCCAGCCTCCGAGATATATATACAATCATTGATAGCAAGGCTGCTTTGAAGGTGAGCTTTTGGCTGCTCCGCTAAAGACGGCCCACCAGTTTGCTAACAAGAGGATCAAGGATTACGGCGTCCATGGGTCAACTGGAGGCGTTACTCTTCCAGCTGGAGTGATGTGGCCATATCGATTCATCACGAAGCTATTCGAGACGTTGCTGGAACGATATCCGGATCGGCTCAGCATAGAAACCAACACCCCAGTCACTGACATTATTTACGGCGAAGATAGCTATACTGCGGTTACACCACGGGGAAAAACTGTCGCGCGGCAGATCATCCATTGCAGCAATGGTTATGCGAGTCACTTACTGCCGAAAATTCGGGGTTACTGTTTCCAGTTCGTGGAACTATGACAGTTCAAGACTTAGGGCCAAATGTCCCAAACGACGGTGCTAAGAATTCGTATGGATTTCACTATGTCCCAGTATATGATGAGGAAACCGAGACTTTGGCGGATGGATTGTGGTATCTGACGCAAAATGCTAAATCTGGCTATTACTTCATCGGTGGGGAGAAAGCCACCCTGAGCGACAGTTTGACAGCTGATGATACCACAGTCAGTAAGTTCAGGGTTGATGAATTGCAGAAAGTTCTGCCTAAGTTCTTTGACTACAAAAATGTCAAAACCGACCCGCTCATAAGCGCGTGGAGCGGCATCATGGGCTTTACCTTGGACGGCGCGCCATATGTTGGGCAACTCCTTCCGTGGCGACAGGCCGCGCAGGCAATGGAGAATGGATAACGGCAGGATTTAACGGATATGGTATGCCTTACTGCTGGCTTGCAGGTGAGGCCCTGGCAAATATGGTTCTTGATCATGGTGTCGATGATTGGTTTCCCGAGGCTTTTTGCCAACTCATGAGCGCCTGTCAAGTGATAGAATTAGGATGATGGCAGAAGCAATTGCCTCTTTGCAATGAATGCGATATCTCGCTTAATTTCAGCCAAATGTTTGGGAAGATATGTTGGTATCTTCTTCCATTAACTGGAAACTCATAATTGAAAGCCGCTATGGTGATTCACTATGGCATTGGTTATTGCATTGATTTCTTTGGTCTAATAGTGAGGTACAACATTTCGCAGCACAGGACTTATGCTCATCACTGTAGAAACTCTCACAAATCACCTAAGGATCTTGGCATACACAACAGTTACTGCTATCAGCATCTTGATATGCAACAAATCAAAGCGAACCAAAGCAGGCCCATAACATTCTCTCCACGTTTCATCGAAGAAGAACACACTGGGATGGATGCAGCCGACTTCAAAAGGTACATATACCAATAATCAACGGCTTTCACTTCGTTTGTTGGTGTCTTGATCCACAGTAGACTGACGTACGACCTCGGCAAAATCAACAACCCCTTCTATGCTTTGACAGTTGTGATACCTCCAAGCATGCAATGCCGCCAGGTCCAGACCACGGAAATTTTTGCTGCAAAGGTAATATGCAGAAATAGAGAGAACAAGGACAATAATAACAACAACCACATTCAGTGGTGGGGTGTCTTTGGTTGGGGGATCGAGCGTGTAATGAGCAAGTAGACTGAGCAAACAACCGACAAACAATGGATGGACCAGCTGAAACGACCTGTGTAAAACGCCCCTGGAATCCATCTTTCTCCAGCAAAGAGGCGAAGGCAAACTGGTACTGTCCAGATGATCAGACTTGCTAGCGTGGCCATAGAGTACACAATGTCGCTTGCGTGCTGTGATAGGGCTAATAGAAGGAACAAATAAGTCAGGACCACCAAGAGTGCAGCAGCAGTCAACGGCATGTTGGTACGCTTGTGTACCTGACTCAGATAAGAACTGTAAGGGAGGCCACCGTCTCTGGCAAATGCAGCTACCTGGGTTGCATATGTGAGAAGCATACCACTTCCTCCAATTGCGGAGAAGATGCTTCCAACGAGTAAGAATGGCCCGGTGGCATTGGGACCGAAGTGTTCATTGATAACAACAAACAGCGGGTAGCCTCTAAGGATTTCCAATTAGTATTATCTCAGTCTGTATTTCGTGACGATATGCACCAAGGAGATGCAAGTAAGCGCTGACATATGAAAATTGAAAGACTCACGTTTTATCTTGTTGAAGTCTTTCCATATCTGATATGCAGAACGCAAAAGTGAGACATATTCCCACCCCTAAGATTGCAGTACAACAAAAGGACTGAATTATAGCCTTGGGAGATTCTTTCCTGGCATCTTGGGTCTCTTCTGCAACGTAAGCTGGGGCTGTCCAGATAGAGTTGACGAAAAGAGCACCATAGAAGCTGAACGGCACAGCAATCCCAACTTCGGGCCATTCAGACGCATTGGAGAAGTTGGAAAAACATCCTTTGCAGATGCAAATTGGAGGTTCTGCTGAGAATGGACGATGGGAAGTGCAACTATGAAGCCGATAGAGGAGCAAAATAATACCGTTGCTTCAATTACCAGTAGTGTATTAGTATTGTCCGCAATCAATCATAGATTTACCATGTGAAACTCTAGGACTTACCTGTTATTATCAGTATCAGGCTGACTCTTTCTAGTTTAAAAACCATTAAACCAGCCCAAAGTGTAATGACGGCCATGGAAATACCCATGAGCTGAGGCAATGTGGGCATGAAGCCATCAACCACGAAAGAGAGAGCCTGGGCGAAGCCTGCTGCGATTGCGTATGCGAAAGCCGCCAGCCCTGTTGCCAATGCGAGGACATTAAACCAGCCTGTTATAAATCCAACAGGTCGAGATGCTCTGTCAGGAGCTAAGGCAGCCGCCCACCAATAGAAGCCTCCGTTAACAGGCATGGAAGAGCAGAGTTCGGCAACAGCGATGACCTGGGGTAGTAACATGACGTTGGGAATGATCCAGCCCCTAATAATAGAAGTTAGTAGTGATCAAATAGATGAAGTCTATGCGTGGCTTTACCATGAAAGCCCCAGTACCCGGCAAACTCGATTTGGTAAGAGCCAGAAATCATGATGGCTCCCAGAGGACTGCTAGGGCATCAGTAACCTCCTCATGGAATTTGGTGAGCATATAATTGTAAATCTTACGATGATAAGGCCATAACGATGCAAACCCCAACCCAAGCGCCCAAGACCCGGCGGTATGCAGGTATGTATCCGAAGGCCTGGATTGTGCCCCTTTCGGTAGCATCATCGCAGTCAATAGTTGTGTCATTCACACTGGCTTGTTCTCCTCTCGGGCTATCATGAGCTATATCAATCCTCATTCCGTCAGATGAGGCTGAATTGCGCAAATTCTCTGCCATGGTGCTTTGTGGGAAGCTATTGCACAGAGAACAGGGGCGCCGAAGGCAAGTTTGTCAACAAGAAGTTAGTGTATATATATACTGAGTGTTCGCAAAGATATACTATCCCCTAGTACATTGGGGACAAAATAGATTGTAGATAGTTGCTGGAGAATGAATGGTGAACATGTGAAGGATCTTGGAGGAGGTTGTTGTGTAGGCTCTCAGGTTGGAAGCCCCAGCCAAGCCGTCCCAAGGATATCTGGCGTTATCCAAGTTTTGATGATCTCCTGCCTCGTTGGGGTGATGCATCACACCCGCACTGTTTCCAGGCCCTCCACAAAATGTTACAGCCGGGGTAACCGCTTGTCTCAGTCTGGATGCCTGTCCGTGATAACGGCTAGGAAGTTTAAGCCTGTCAGGCTATGCCTCTTTCCAATTCGTTTCTTGTTCGCGTTTTCGTTATCGGGCTTACGATTTCGGGCTGGTCCTCTCCCCTGGTACCCTCGAGGGTTGCTTCGAGGTTAGGTAGCTGGAATACCCAGCCATCGTTTCTGCTCGAAAATATTCAACGGAGTGCCTCTATAGGTCGTTTCAGCTTGACTACCACTCAATCAATCAACGGCAGACAAATAAACTTCATTGCCACTGTCAATCTCAGCGAGCCTATGATTTCATCACGAAAGTCATTCCTACTCGGCCCTGTGTAAGCCAAGTGGCCTTGGACGGCGGCTTCGAAAAGCTTGCTAATGAGGTTACTCTGTAGTGTCATGGTAATCGCGGAGTCGGCACTTTTCAATGCTATACGCACTCTCCAATCAGCAAATGGCCGACGGCGTTTTGATAACACTAGTAGCCCCTGCTGCTCAACCATGCCTGACTCGTCTTTGTCTTGGCATCGAGCCTAGTAGTGAGTTTGAGAGCTGCCATGCGCCGTGGCCGTCTTCTCCGCATGTAAATGGATTATCGGATCATCGGTACACGTGAGCAGAGACAGGTTCGTCAGGTGAACCGGGGGAAAAGAATGGCTAACCGTATTGATCGCACCCCGTTCCGCAGACTGACAGCTGAAAAATGACTTGATGCATATGGCCTATGGCTTCCCGTTTGTTCTGTCGCTGGATCATATCAAAACCACTGGAGTTGCTCCACGATTTTCCAGGATCGAGCTGTGCGTGGACCTTCGTCAAAGCGTCAGCATCCCACAGTCCGTCAACAACAAATGAGCTAACTCAAATGTCCTCTCCAACAAATGTATCCTTGGATAGCTCGCCGCGCTGGAAAGAGGTGGCAGAGCGCTGCCAGCGTGATCGAGAGACAAAAATCCGCGAATGGGCGGAGATGACGATGGGCACATCAATCCCACTCCTCCCACCAGAGAAAACCACCAACGTCAGGGACTGGCCGGTTAACAGCGGTCACCTGGACGCAAAACAAATTGACATCACCAGCTCAGCGCCATCCCATATTCTGCGAATGATTGCCAAAGGGATCTGGTCCGCTGAAGACGTACTCATTGCTTATACGACTTGTGCAACAATTGCTCACCATCTCACCAACCCCTGACCGATGTATTCTTCAATAAGGGTCTTACAAGGGCGCGCGAACTTGACAAACGTTTCTGGCGAACAGGTCGAACCGTTGGGCCACTTCATGGGCTACCCATCAGTCTGAAGGATGCCATGAATCTTGAAGCGCACGCCACGACTTTGGGTTTTGTAGCACTAGCCCACAATGTACAAAGGTCATCAGACGAGCTCCTTGTACACCTAGAGAAAGCTGGTGCCGTTTTCTATTGTAAGACAAACGTTCCACAATCACTCATGTCTGGCGAGTGTAACAACTTTCTCTATGGTAGAACCAGCACGCCGGATAATCGAAATCTTTCTGCTGGAGGCTCAAGTGGTGGTGAAGGCTCTCTCGTTGCCTTGCGAGGCAGTCCACTGGGAATTGGGACGGACATTGCAGGGTCGATACGAACCCCAGCTAATTTTAATGGCGTCTTCGGCCTATGTCCAACATATGGTCGCTTTCCATGCCATTCAGCTGGACAATCATCTATCGGTCTCATCAACGGCGTTGCTGGACCCATTAGTAGCTCTATAGATGGCCTCGAGCTCTACGCGCGAACTGTCCTCTCTTTTGAGCCTTGGAAGTGGGATGCTACGTGCCTTCCATTGCCATGGAAAGACGAGGTTTACAACCACACAATAAATCAGGCGGCTGAAGGTCACCTCTGTTTTGGCTTTGTTGCTCATGATGGAGTCGTTCGTCCACACCCACCAATTGAACGGGGACTTAAGGAAGCAAAAGTTGCTCTGAGGGCAGCTGGGCACGAAGTAGTTGATGTTGAATTCTTAAAGCCTGACGACGGTCTTTGGGACTTGGCCGTGCGCATATTTTGTGCTGACGGAGGGAAATGTTCAGAAAGATGCTGGCCATTTGTCCAGAGCCGGTCATAAAAGAGGTTGTGGTCCCACCAAGCTCCATGGCGTTGAGTGCGAGTGAGCTGGAGTCAGAATCAAAAACCTTACTCCAAACCCGTCAAGAGTTTCTACGAAGATTACAGGATACTAAGGCGCTGACAGCCTCAGGTCGTCCCGTCGACGTTCTGGTTCTACCTTCTGGAGCGCACGTAGCACCTCCTCATAGCACAATGGAGTACTTTCTCTATGAAGCTATCTCGAACATACTTGACTGGCCATGTGCCACCATCCCTGTTGGTAATGTCGATGCTGGACTTGACCCAAAACCTATTTCAAGAGATGAATTCATTCCATTATCCGAACAGGATCGAGAGAATTGGGAGAAATGTACGCAAAAGAACTGCCTGTTCTTCCCCAAGCTCAATGCTCCTTGAAATTGTACTAACACCCACTTGACAGATTGTCCGAATACATATGAAAATGGCGCCATATGCTTACAAGTCCTAGGGCCTAGGTTCGGAGAAGAGGTTGTTCTAGCGAGTATGAGAGTTCTAAATGAAGCTCTAGGACGGAGAGATGATGATCTGTTGTGAGCTGGTTTCAATTTCGCAGTGTTACTTAATTGGAGTTCGGTTGTAGTCAGGTTTCTTCCTAGAAGACCATGGCAGTCGCCATTGAAGGAAACTTATCAATCACATCTCCTTGAGTACCAAGCATGGATCTGACCAACAAAATCAGTGAGTCCCTAAAAATGTTCACTGGTAAAGGAATGAGCCGATCTCCTTGAGGTTGGTAAGCTGCAGGAAATGTAACCATCTGAGGAATTGACCAATTGTAACTGGTTAAAAGCTCGATACATCGAAGGCTTAGTAAAATGGCAGTTGATAGAAGTACCGTATTTAATATCGCTGCATAACATTACATCTCAGCAATCTGGCTCGTCGGGGTTCAAGAAGTTGTTCTATATACTGACGCATTATAGGGCTTCTACTTGGTCTGCAGCTTACCAGCCTAAACGAGATATGGATATAATGACTAAGGTTTTGCGATGGCTCATATCTTGTTCGAGCCTCCTGTATTTGAGGAGACGATGTATGAACTGTTAGGAAAACAAGGGGCACGGATAGCGCTAAACGAATAATGTTTTTCGAGGCTTGTTGACAATGATAACTCCTAACTGATAGAGTGATGCGTTAAATTTTGTATAAGAAAGATCTTGGGAACCAATCCTCAGGGATCCAAGTATCATCTTCTTTCCCTTCAAGGTAATGCAGTAACCTATCAACCATGATTGTGGCACTGGCAAAGCACCTCCCCATTCCCTCGCCATTATGACCTACAGAGATGAACTCCCGGGACTGTCCTTAGAATGACGCCCGACCAGACTTGTCCCGTTTTTGGTGAAGCCTTGAATGCCAGTCCACCGGTATTGAACATCCTGTTCCCAGTTGATGGCGCGGAAGCATTGAGGGAATGCACTTTCAAGGAAGTCTTTCATGACCTCACAACCAGCTGGACGCCCATCAGCATCTTTTGGCAACGTGTTACTATCATCATAGTCTCCAACCATTTCCACGCCGGACCAGCCATAAATAAAAGGGCCATTGCTCGGTCTCTGGATCAGCCAATGCCAAAACTCATCAAACCCGAGTCCGCCACGAAGACCTGGTGCTGTAGTGTTCGAGGCTGAAGACTTAACGTTAGGTCTGATGGCTATGCATTCCGCCTTACAGCCCAGTACACCGTCCACACCTTGAAGCGATGGAATCAAATAGCTAGCGTAGGCGTTTGTGGCATGGACCACGGTGCGGGAGCGGATGGCACCTTTTTCCGTCTCGACAACGTAAGTCGGCAATCTTCCTGGTGTATTTTCTGATTTCTTAACTGATCGTACTGGGTTGTAAGGATGAATTGTGAGATTTGGCATGCTCTTTCTAGCATGACGCAACAAAGCCGCCACAAACTTGCGAGGGTATATCGTTCCTGACTTGGCGATATTGGCGGCTCCGTACTTCGCTTTGGTGGGACAAATGTTGCAAGCCTACAACCGGAAGGCCCATTAGCGAAAAATGGAAAGATGGTCAACAATTGGCACGCACCTTGCAAAGCTCTTCGGACTCAATGAGGTGGCCTTCAAACGAAACACCTAGCTCCTTCGCATAGTCCAGCTCGGCTAAATAAGTCTGACGCTCTTCGTCCGTTGCGAAAACCACGCGTGTACCGGTCAGCTCTAGATCAATCTCATCAGCTATTCCAAGACTGTCGACTGCTTCCAGCATCAAGTCACGGTTCCGAATGCCAAGCAATGACAGGCGAAGTGCTTCTTCTTGGCCCAGCTCCTCCACCAAAGCACGCAAATCTGTTCCTTCGGCTCTACAGATATGTCCTCCATTTCTTCCAGTGGCTCCTGTACAGATTCCTCGGGCTTCAACCACGGCAACTTTGAGTTGGGGATTTCTCGCAGTTAGAGTATACAGGCAAGCGGCACCCGTTATGCCTGTGCCGATTATGACCACATCAACATCTTCCGCCAGCGGGGTATTGCGACATTGCTCCTCAAAATCAATGGCATACTCTTCAATCCAGTAGCTCCGGCCTTCACAGAAGTCAGATGGACATGATGCAGACTGCACGTGTCTAGCCTGATCATTCTGCAACTGAGTAAGAAATTGTTCTCTGTTCAACCAGCTCGTCATAGTAGCGATTGCAAGTATGCTTTTGTGATATTTTACCTAGTAAGGATCGGGTGTATATTGATAGCAAGTGGAATCAGAGCCCACGGCTCTGGAGTCTTGAAGCTGATATATTGCTTCCACTGTCTCCTATTCTCCATCAGACTAAGCCGTTTTTCTCAATGGCTAAGGCCCCTAGTGCACTTAGGGCCTCCAAAGTGAGGGGTCATTACTAAAATAAATAAAAAACTTATTAAAAAGCCGCCGGTGACTTCTCTTTACAGGTCCAAGCATTGTTTCCACCAGCCTCGTAAAGATGTAACCGCATGAGGTTGATTCTTAAACTACTCACAAATTGATGCATTCTCGGTAACATTAGCCGTTCAATCCACCTTCCTTCTAGGAACTGCCCTAGCTATTGGCATGTTCCCACAGTATCCCGTGACCCTTTTTGTTCATTTACGAAATACATAGTCCGTGAGCCTCGTTATCTCAATCTACGCAGATAATGCAGGTAGGATGGCAACCTTTGAGCTTCCAAGCCGCTGTGCATTGAGGGAAAAAAGAAAGAAAACAAAAAAAGAGAGCTCTCAACATACTCCTAGGGTTATTGAATAGCACTGCGAGATAAAAGATTCCTCACAATCCAGCGTAAAGTGGCTGTCCATGGTATAAAAGTTTGCTGTTAACTTGATCCTGTAAGAGTAGTGCTATGGTGAAAGGATGCTAAGAATATGCTTATAGTGCTTGGACGTAACTCTGTCTGAAATGTATGTATCGGACAAACCCGTAATCTAGCGCATCTAAGCCAACTGTCTCCGGTAGTGTCAGATTGTATCTTCTTGTGTGTCTGGCAGGAGTTTCATTTTACTAGTCACTGGTCGTGACTGGATCTAAGATCTTTGTTACTCTGTGAATTTTTAAATAGTTGCGCTGCCAGCTGCATCATCTACGGATCATACAGCACCAAATTTCATTTTCCTGCAATTCACCCATCATTTGTGACCTACCCTGAATTATATCCTTGGGCGATTGCATGGTCTAAATAATTGTCTGTCGTCATGACATGGGGATTTTTTTATTTTGAGAATTTCTTGTCAAAGGTAACTTAGATGAAACGAACCATTATATTGTATGCCGATTCTTTCTAAAAATGAATTTACACTGCTTGCCGTCCACTAACGTCATTATGTGTGTTTCTCCTCTTGTTCAGTTGCCTTTGAAGCTACATGGAACAATGCCAAGATAATCCACGCGGTGCTTCAAACTTTCAATTACGCCATCATGCTCAGCATACGATTGAATATAAGTAGATAGTGATTTGAATTTCGGTTTATAGCTTAGATTTTTTAACATGTTTAATATGTGTAAAATGGTAGCAACCCAAAACCTTTGGGGTTGTTCACTGTACTGATGGGCTTAATACTTATCATACATATAATTTTTCAGATGCCAAGTCAAGATTCTTGAAACTCAAGGTGACCTAGTCCTTTAGATTCGTCCTTTTATTTGGCCCTGGTGATTCTTGGTGGCTTACTGGAATTCTTTTGACACTGTATACATACTTGGGCACATAACGTTATCTGCCACTAAGATATCCTCTGATAACATTCTTGACTTGCTGAATAACCACTGCAGTAGACTCGTGACTAGATCTCATTTGGAGAAAGAGTAATACTCTCTCGTGGCGGTCTTTGGCACGACGTTATCCCAAATCAATGCTGTCAAGAAATGCCACTCTAGTACATCATAGTTTCCAAAGCTTCCGATGTGATGCTTGACAGGTTTAGGACTCCCATAGGTGGATCATGGAAGACTAGGGCCTTGGTCCTCGTGTCATACGAGATGCATGCAGTCTCCATGAGCCCAGACATGATCGTACTTTGCAAAATAGGAGCTACAATATCGTGGCCTTGCGTCCTGGGGATGTGAATTGTTCGAGAAATAGAATGGAATGTTATGAAATGATTCAAACATAACTGATTCGCCAGCTTCCACTGGTGTGGCCGTTCGAGTTCCATAGCGTCTTAGTCGATATATCGGTACATAAAGAAACTTGATATTGATACTAGGTACCCTATATGTATCTTTCTAACATTACTCAATACTGGGACTTCTATTATCAGCTAATTGATTGGCTAGCTAATATTACGAGTTCCCCCAGTTTAATTTGGGCAGATCCCGTACCTTGATGTGTCAATGAGATAGAACCACGCAAAGACCAGATTGAAGTGTGCAAAGTATGTCTTGGCTCATCCGGAAGTTAGCATTGGTCGTTCAACATGGTTTATGCAGAGAGAGGACATGATTGCAGGTAATAATTTGCGGTTTCAAGCAAGGCATTAATAATTATATGCATAGAGAAAAGATTGACTAAGAGCTGACTTTCATTGATACTATGACAGGACGGGAAGATTCGACTGTATCAGGCCTTATAGAAGAGAAAAAACTCCCGAAATGCCTCCAAGAAACTCTCAATATGCTCATCCTTATGTGCGAAGTTCAAGGCCAAAAAGCCACGTCGGCCAATCCACAGCCCTTTTGAGAGAAGGTGAAAGAAGCACAGGTTGCGCAGTAAGTCACCATTTTTGCCTCGAAAGTGAATGCCCACGCAGCTACCAACGCCCAAAGTAATGATATTATCAGTCTCGCCGGATTCTTTCACAATCTTGGCAATCCCATCTCGAGCTCTATCACCGAGCTGGTTAATACGGTCGATGGCACCTTTCGTCACAAGTTTTGAAGCAGCCACTGCAGCAGTCATGGTGAAGACGTTGTTGTTGAAAGTGCCAGAGTGGGAGAGCTTCTTGGAAGAGCTAGACGTATGATCGAACTGTGCCATGATGACCTTCTTACCACCAAAGGCCCCAAATGGCAGGCCGCCGCCTAGGTATTTTCCGAGTGTTGTCATATCAGGCACAATACGTAAGGTGCCTTGAAGGCCATGGAAGTCAAAGCGCGACGTGACTACTTCATCAAATATGAGAACTGCGCCAGTGACATTGGCAAGCTCACGGAGAAAGGAGAGAAATTCTTTGCTTGCCGATCGCATGCCACCGGCAGATTGCAATGGCTCCACAACAATGGCGCCAATGTCCAAGGTCAGAACGTCTCGGGTCTTCTCGATATCATCGAATGTTCCCACGATGAAATCGTACGGAACATTGAGCTCATTAGGCTCCGTTCCAAAACTGAGCGTTCCGCCGTGGTAGGCGTGGTCGAAAACAAGCACCTTAGTACGGTTTGTATAAGCCAAGGCAGTTCCGATAGCATAGAGGTTTGCTTCCGTGCCTGAGTTGCAATAACGTATCAGATCAATGCTTGGGAATCTTGCTTTAATCGATTCACTCAGTTCTGACTCCAGTTCTGTTACAGCACCTAAGCTGAAACCATTCTCTGCAGCTTCTGTAACAGCTCGTTGCAAGTCTGGATGTGAGTGTCCAAAGAGGCCAGCAGTAAAGTCTGACACAAAGTCCACGTAAGTGTTTCCATCGACTGTGGTCAAGGTAGTTCCCTTAGCGGAGCCAACGACGAGAGGGAATGGTTCCGATTCAAGAACTCCTCGTGTCGTACCGCTGGGAATGCTTTCCCGAGCCCTATCAATGGCCTTTTTGAGCCTGGGTTTTGATTCACAAAATCCGCCACAAAGTCGTCTAGCTTTCTTTGTAGCATGTTCGCCGATTCACTGGACTTTTCGTCAATTGAAGGGAAGTGTCTAGCCTCCACATAGACAGTTCGGCAATCCTTTGACGAGACGATGGATAATTTGGCTCCGGAAGGAATCCACAGTAAAGACCCAGGTTTTAACTGGTGTGTCTCTCCAGTCCACTCATTCTTGATCACTGCCTCGCCTTCTAATGGTTAATATGATTCTTCATCATTGGCCTGGGGATGTTGTAGGCATTCATTCATGAAAAATCCACATACCTTGCACAACATACTTCACCTCACTTATCTCCGCTATACTAGCAGGAGTAGGCTCTGTAAAGTCAAGAATATCCCAGACCCCTGCTACAATCGGGTTCTCCTCAGGCCTGTTCAGTCAATGCAACGATCAGCATTCATGGCCAGGAGTAGGTATTGGACGAGGTCATCGTGGAGATGCGCATACTTCGTACCAATAAGATCCGAATAAGTTCCAGCACCACCATCGTATATCTCAGGCTCAATACTGGGAGTATCGTGGAATACCAAAATATTTGGTGGCATCTTAGGCTGATATCTCGAATTTGATACTCGCCTAGGCAACGTAAGTGTATAGACAGGACATGCAAAGGTGTTCCCGGCTGCAGAACTTGGATGGCCATGGCTGGGGATGATTATCCATTGCCATAATATAGGTCGTTTCAACCGAATGTCCGCGTGTCTTGTGAATCATCACCCCGTGTAAAGAAGGCAAGGCTTGAAGTCCTCTGTTGAGAGAAATACGCCGCCGGTCATTTCTTTTAGTTCGTGTAACGCTACGCTCTCTGCTCATCATAGTGCGAATGGGCTCTAGCGCAGATCCTTGGTGGATTAAAAATCCTTGTAATTTAAGCGCGCATCTTCTGCAATAGGCTAGTTATGAAAGCATATTTTCCCATTTGCAGTTGGTGTGGTAGAAGCGGACAAGATCCCAATACTTACACGTCAGGACTACGGCATACTAGAAGGATCGCTCTAACGTTAACGATAACAAAAACATCGTATGATCTCTTATCAATTGCCTGTACATCGCGAAATCGGATACATTCTAATATCGCATTATCAAGTGAATAAAAATATCACTGATATTGTAGCTCGTCCAATGCAATTCTCTCTTTCACACCAATTGACGTTTCTCTATTCATCTTCAAGAAGTTTCTGATAACCCTAGAAACATTGCGTATAGCCTGTTGATTTTTATTTTTCCCCGTGCTTCTTAGAGGAGGGCTATTGTAAGCCCAGCCTCTCGACTCACGGATTCTAAACTGAATGAATCGCATGGCAGCCCTTCTCTGGACGTTGAATGGGTTGACCATAACTTTTTCAAAACCAGTGAGAGAGACTTGAGATGCGACATGTAGAATAACTCACACATGTCGTCGATGATTTGTATCACCAGGTCCTGGAGGTGAGCCGTGGCTTGACCTATACACTCGCTGCTAGCCACAGCCAACGGCCATGCCATCGCGTTTGCAATAGTCGTGCCGTTTAATTTGAACGCATTGATCAAATATTCAATACCAGTAACGATCTCTTCAACAATTGCAAGATGGGCCGCCTCAGACATGCCTATGATCGGTTTCGAGAGGTCCGCATAAAAGCCGAGTCGACGTTGATGATACAGCGAGGCGGCAAGGACGATAAGCTTCCAAGCTTTCAATAAAGCCAACCTTTTAGCCCCAGGCATACCATTTGGCATTGGAGGCGCCATCCAGGTTTCTATCTGGGTCTGCAGTTCCATTTGTTCCAGGGACAGTGTATCATTGCCTCCATTTGCACCATCCGCTGAATACTGGTAAGAACGAGATACATCGGCGCACCTACTAAGCTTTGCAATCAATGTGACCAATTGACCTGGATATCCTGTGGAAATTTCGAAGTCCATGAAAGATTGTCTTGGGAAATCCTCTATGAGCTCGTCTAGGTTCCACCGTAACCAAGCGTGAGTTGAGATTGTGCTGCGCCCAACTGCAAACGCGGAGATGTCGATTTGACCAGATGTCAAGAGGAGATGTTTTCCAATATTTGTAGTGGCGATGTCAAGAGCGCCATGGGCGTCAACCAAGTGCACAACCTGTTGAGCATGGTGTTGCCAGTCATCATAGGGGCCGTCGAGAGAAAGCACGATTAGAATGGAAGCGCCAGCGAGAGCAGTGAGAGTCAATTCAGAGCTCTCTTTTTCCTGATTGGCAACATTGGACATTATCTGCTGGACGTCAATCAATGCTGCATGGTATGGCTCCCAGATGGTGCCAGTCGACGGATCGCAGCGCGTCGGATGCGCTTGCGTGGCAATATCGAACAATGCATTGCGCAGCAATGGTGACGAGGAGGATAGAGAGAGTAGCTCGGGCAGGATTGAGCAGCCGAAGCCATCTATTGCCACAAGGCTCTTCTTGCATACGCGTAACACTTCAATGGTTATCTTTAGTTTGGAGTATGTACGGGGCGGTGATATGGCTCCCGCCTATGGGCTTGCACATACATGAGCGAAATTGCTGGTTTTGCGCTGGGCTTAATTGGAGCTGCATGATAGACTAGGATGACTGCACTCCTACTTCTTGGCTGGTGTCATATCGTGAAACGAGACTCAGTAACCCGGTAGCAGCAGCCGACCGGCTTCTCGCTGTAGTTAATTGAGTCGGCAGTTCAGTCGGCCATGTCAGATCTCCACGTGAATTCCCGATACGCGTTGCCGGGTATGGAATTGTGTGGGAGATGAGGGATGGTCCGACCCATGGCGATGGGGTTCCGGATTAGTGGAGTCGGAGATTTAAGTTAACTCAAGTCCCCGGCGGATAAAATAAGTTGCGGCCGTATGGATACTCCCTGCCACTCATCCGCAGTCGAATAGCCCGGAACCCGTTGAAGTTTGCGCTGCTTGGGCTCCCATACATCGGATCAGCATGAACACGCCTCGGTCCCGCGCATGCGATCGTTGCGCTGAGCTGGCATGTCTCTCTTTCTCTTTGTGCATACAGGCTAGGCCGCTGACTCTACTATTCTAGAAAGCACAGTGTAATGGCGATCCTTGTGGAAGATGCGTTCGTCTTGACTTTCCATGTTTGAGAAACCGCCCCGTCCGCAGACGTGGTCGGCCTCGCGTATCAAAAGTCAAGCCGAGGAGGGCAGAGGCAACAACGTCCAGCCCCAGCTTCGCTGATCAAAGTTTGATCGATGATGCTGGCAGCATCGCGGGCCCAAGCCCCTAAGCCTCTCTTCTTCACTCGAGCCGATTAATACTTCACGCTGGCTTCCGGCAGATCTGTCGTTAGACCCAGCTATTCAGCTCCAGCTCCTAGATGATGTCCTTGGCTTGACTCAGCAAGTCGGGGTCTTAGCAGTCCTTCGACGCAATCATCGCAAGATTCTTGCCGATAATATATCCTTATCTCCGGAAGATTGGGAAGCAGAAAACAGTTTTCTAACTTCCCGTTCGGTCATCGCCGCACTTCTACTTTGTGGCTCCTGTTTCCAGCCGGCCTTCGGGTCCATCTTTGGAGAGGCTCTTATTGAAGAGTGTCGCATCAGATCCTTATCAGACATGGCAGTCTTGACATGGAACAGTCGTCCAATCAGCCCCAGTGACATATACTGTCTCTGTTTGCTTAGTAACCTGAGTTTTCTCAACCACGAACTGACTGAGGTTGCGGGTCGCTGGGCTATGTTGTCGAAGATCTTGGCTTTGAGTCACATGAGTTTGTCCTCTCCAAGTTCCTCACTTCCAGAGCTCCATCGCAGGGTTTTGTCTCTCCTCGATATCAATACCCAAGTTCATGCTGTCCTGTTTAATCAATACAAACATGGGAACCAAAGATATTCCGGATTACCGGGTCAAACTCTCGCCTTGCCTTCAGGTTTTCTAAATGAAACTTCACTGCCCGACGTGACCTGGCATGGTTGTAGTCACCATCATGATTCCACAAAGAAGGAGGGCTACTTCAATTTATTCTTACCTCTCCAACAAATAATGCAAATCGCACAATTTTTTTCGTTCACTCCTAGTGGACTGCACAATCCAGTGGCAGAGGCACTGGAGGACTACTTCATCTCCTTTCCCACGCGGCTCATGGAGATGGGCAAGGTCAACCTAGCATGGCAGCTTGAAGCCATGATATGGTTTCATGGCATCTACATATATACAGCGGGCTGTCCAGACTTTCTAAACATATTACTGCTACCCCGTTTGCTACAGGATTCGTCATTTGCCAACGTGGCCGATCATGCCATTCTGCTTGGAGATATTCTCCCATTCTTAACTGGGATAGATTCTGCTATTCTCCGGCTATCGCATCTGACAGTCTACTTGGTTGCGCTTTCAGCAGCAGTGCATGTATCCATGATTCGTGGATTACATGACAACACATCCTCCGCTCCTCCACTGCTTATTAGGAGCGCGCGGGCGCATGAACATGTGCTTCGATCAATTTGTGAATCTAATTTGACATGCACACATCCAGTTTTGGAAAACGTATTGAAAATCCTTACAACCACGCTACATGCCGAATCGCACGGGAGACAAGTCGATCTTGAAGAACTGATCCCACATCTTCAGGCGATAAAACGTTATCGATGGATTCCTGGAGGCAGAGGATTACTCTGCATGGATGAAGCAAAGGCAGATGACCTATTGCAGGAACTAATTCATCAGCACATGGCAAGCGATTTTTCTTTGATATCTTCGTCGGACATACAACGAATCCTAAAGCCATCAACCCGGATCAACCAGCCGGGCACATTTGATCTGAGTATACTGTTTTAATTAAGCGATACATATTTTGGGCTACAAGCTAAGGAATATTCAGCCCGCAACTGAAAAATACCAAAGTTTTTACAAACAGAAGTCATCTTGATGTCATGTTGTTAGAATATTGCACTGAATCCCCAGGTTTTCTGTTGGGTTGACATCAAGGGATGTTTCTATCTCATTCTATCCTCTTGAGCTACCGAAGCTGCAGGTAAAGTAAACAATCAAGGACTTGGCCGAGCGAAACCTAGTAAAATCTCAACGCATTGGATGCCTACTATATTGCCTAATACTAGATGCCCTGACACTGTTCCTGGACATATACGGCTATGCTATCATCATGACTGTTAGCCCTATACCCGAAGTTGCCCTTTGCTGACATGTTGACTCAGATGTGGAGAGGCCAGCTATATTATATGTAGTTTAGAACGCTCAAAGAGAAGACGCGTTTGCCAATGTTCATCTCTCGACAAGAACTGCGCTCGAGCTGGCAAGTTCATATTTTTCGTTTGATATGTTGACTCGTTGGCATTTGGATTTGTCATGGCTGTTGTATCTAAACTCGAGGCCCAACTACACAATACCGGCACTCATAGTTTGCCCGAGTAATGAACTTCATCATTTTGTCCGGAAAGAGGAAGGTATTGTGACACCAGATAAACTTAATATGAGCATTCTTAGACACAAATAACTTTGGGACATATGACATCGAATTGAATTTTAACGGTGCATTTCTCTTCATTTCCTTGATATTTCTTACTCAAAAATCAACTTCCTAATCAATCACTTCCCTTAAGTTAAAAAGATCATAGTCTCCTGAATACATATAGCAAGATCTATTTTCCATGCGAATCAAAATTCCCAGGTTCCATCGCATGTTACTCAAGGCTCGAATTTCTTTCTTGATAGCCACCAGATAGCTTGTCCATCGATTAGCATCGGCTTGAGCCTCCACTCTGCCGAGAGGGGAAATGCAGGCACACACGTTATGTCATCAGCTTTTACTTCACTTCACTTCAAGCGCAGTCGACATAACCTCACCATAGTGGCCAAATGAGGATAGAACTATCATCCGCACAGAAACGACTGATAATCCAGTTGCCAACATGTCTTGGCTCCTTAGTATATGCTGCGCTCTTCTGGGTGCGGCTTGCTTCCTGCTTCGACCGCTAGTATCTGCTACTCGCTCCGTTTCCGGCCCTTTTCTTGCTAGATGGACAGATCTTTGGTATCTTCGGGCCATAGCCCGAGGCAATTTCGAAAAGACGAACGCTAGCCTTCATGCTCAATATGGTAAATTTTAAAACCATTGCAGACTTGACGACTATTCATTCGAAATTGACAATTCTTTCAGGCTCCATCGTCCGCTACGGACCCAAGCGGTTCTCTGTGAGCGAGCTCGATGCCGTGAGCGTTATTTACAAGCACGGCTCACAATTCCCTAAATCATCGTGGTACGACTCATGGGGTGCTCCAGGCTCTTGGTCTATATTTTCAGACCGCTCCATTAAGCGTCACAGCCAGAACCGCCGGATGTACCAGAGCACCTACTCCATGTCAAATTTGCTCAATTACGAGCATTATGTGGACGAATGTACCGCAATCTTTCATTGTCGCCTCGAAGAACTGGCCCATAGTGGGATGGAGGTAGACATGCGGCACTGGTTCCAGTGCTACGCGTTTGATGTGATCGCCATGATCACCTACGCCAAGCGCCTTGGGTTCCTAGATCGAGGCGATGATATTGAAGGTATTATCCAGTCATTGGAAGAGCATACGTTCTATGCCTCACTAGTAGGCGTTTTTCCCTTGTTGCATCGCTTCCTCTACCCCATCAAGAATAAATTGGCTGGAAAGCGTGGATCCGGTCGTGGTCACATCATACAGTTTTCCGAGAAATGTATTGATGCGCATTTGAACGAACGAAAGAACAACGGAGGAGTTGTTCTACACGAAAATACTTCTGCTGAGCCATTTCTCTCCAAATTTGTCACACGATACCTAACGGACCCGGAGACCTTCACCAGACATCATGTTCTCGTAGGCTGTGCGGCCAATATGGTGGCGGGTTCTGACACCACGGCCCTTAGTCTCTCAGCGACGCTGTATTACCTTCTTACCAATCCCAAATGCCTCCAGATCCTTAAGGCTGAGATTGAAGACTTTATGAAGAAGGGGAATTGTCACCGAAACCGACTTTCAAAGAAGTTTCGCAACTAAGTTACCTCCAAGCCGTTATTAAGGAAGCACTGCGCCTTCACCCAGCGACGGGATTACCTTTAGAACGTGTGGTTCCGGATGGGGGCGCGGTCATTTGTGGCCAGTACTTCCCAGCAGGCGCAAGTTTATCCGAATTCTCCTCGTAAGCAATTAGCCTATTACTGACATGTCTGAATTGATAGTCTATCGTCGGCATCAATACGTGGGTCGCACATCGAGACTCGAGCGTCTTTGGGGAAGATATAAATGACTTCAAGCCAGAAAGATGGTTGCAGTCTAGTCCCGAACAGCTTGAACTGATGAACCGTTTTTGGATGCCAGTAAGCCCATTCATCATATGACCCACAACTTCAAGATTGTCATACTAAGGACGTTCACAATCAGTTTGGACTAGGCTCGCGAACGTGCATTGGTCGGCACATATCCATGCTGGAGATGACCAAACTCATTCCAAGCATCGTTCGAGATTTCGACTTTGAACTCGTGGGAGAGCATAGTTCAACCGTGAGCCAGTGGAACACGGAAAATTATTGGTTTGTGAAGCCAACCAACTTCAGGGTAAAAATCCGGGCTAGAAGAGGTGTACCAAAGACTTAGTCAGTCATGATCTGCAGTATACGTATGCATAGATGAAAATCTGATGTTGGCTGATGCACCACAAGGTTGTAATCAAATGAAGCGCAATTGACCAATAACTATACAGTCGCTGTGCCTGAGCTGAACTTCTTGGCATCCTTTTTAGAGTGGTATCAAGCGATAAAGAAGGGTCTACAAGACTACAGCATGGGTAGCATAAAGTTCATGCACAATGGTCAATAGCATGAGGTGCTACCACCTCCATCACATCGAGTCACAAGCGATACATCTGAACAGGACCGCCGTGTCAGCTCGCCAGTGCCTGAGATATCTCTAGAACTGCGATTTTTGACAAGGTTCCCGCATCTTCATCTTCCCCGCACAATAGCCAATCTTAAGACAGCCCGAGATTACGATCCTTTCGGTAGTACTGACCGGCTTTGAGGGGTTGGAACACCCGGGACTGGTCACTGGCTCTCGGGACGTGGAGGGGTCTGTCCGAACGGAAGTGGCTGGCCATTAGCGTTGCAGGCGGTTGGAGAATTTATAGGATAACAATTCCTTCGTTTCAACGAGTTTGAGGCCCTTGGATCTAAGCCACCAAGGCTCTCTATTCGTTATGACATTCCGCAGTGCATTCGCCCTTTCACACGACGCTGTCCAGTCTGCCACGCCACTAGGCACAGTATTACTAACAGGTAAGTCTGGACATCTCGTTTTTAATTCCTTGTGCGTCTTTGCTAATCAGTCGCGGCTACCATGCAGATTATGGCACCCAAGAAGCTCGCACAGAGTTCACCACCGTCAGCATCCCGAGAACAACCAACAGTCCTCGAGATCCGTTGAACTACCCAACTTGGCGGAAGATCACAATCCTAGTGACAGTCTCTGTCTATGCTTTCGTGGCCAACTTTTGCAGCTCGATCATTGCGCCTGCCATCCCGTTGTGGTACTCCACGTTTCCTCAGGACCCACAGCCGTACTACGTGCTGTCGCATCTTATTGCTGTAAGGCCCCGTGTGAGGTGTGCTTTGACAAATTCAATACTAAAGGTTGAGGCTTCAACAGTACCATGTATTATTTTTGGGTGTTTCAAGTCTTATCTGGGTCCCACTGTCAAATTGGATGGGGAAACGACCAGTGCTCCTCATAGCAACACTAGTCATGAGTCTCTGCTCCATGTGGTGCGGGCTGGCAAAAACGTACAATTCACTTCTTGCTGCAAGAATTCTGCAAGCATTTGGTGGAGGTGCGGCAGATACAGTGGCGCCAGCGGTTGTCGGTGACTTGTTTTTCGTCCATCAACGCGGGCGTGCCATGGTTAGAAACTTCCGCGCCCCTTTACGCTTCTTCAAAGACTCTATGGTGCAAGCACTGACGTCACCAGGGATTTTATACGGTCTTTCTTTGCGTCGGTCCCTTCTTCGGGGTCTCGTTGGTGGAATCATTGGGCATGAGCATGGCTGGGCGGCTATTTTCTGGGTTAGCACCGCGTTGAGCGCTTTGGTATTCTTGTGTGTCGTTCTATTCGTATCGGAAACCACGTTCGACAGATATGAGCACTGGCGCCAACAACAAGCTGAGATTGGAGCTGCTCAGTCTCTTGACGATTCCAACAAAGCCCATGCCATCGGCATTGAAGAACCAGAAGCTGGCACGATAAACAAGCTCTCATTTGGCGAAGCGATGAGACTCAGAAGTCCTAAAGGTATATTATGGCGGCAGTATCTTCGCATTTTCAGGGCAATGGCTTTCCCCGGCACTTGGGTTGTGACCTTGCACTATGCTGGTCTCATCGGTGGCGTCGTGACCATTTCCTTAGTTGGACCAATGTATGTGTCAAATCCTCCGTATCTATGGGGGCAAATGCCGGCCTCATCAATGTCGGGGCATCATCGGTGCCATCATTGGCTATGCATACAATCACATCACATCCGACAGGAGTCTCAAGAAGCAGGCTAAGATGCTGCGTAATGGTGTGGCGGAAGCTGAAGACAGATTACCGACATTGATGTTCCCCTGGCTCTGGCAACTGGTGGGCTTCTGGTTTTTGGATTCAGTGCACAATATCCTGGTCCTTCTCGGTGGGTTGGCCTCGAGGCAGGGTTTGCAATGTTGTCATTTGGCCTGATGCAAGTCCCGTCCATCGGATTCAGCTATGTAAGTGATATGAATCTTTCCCATTGCCTTGTAGTGCAATAGATTGTCGAATACTTATTGGACAATAGCTTATTGACTCTTACCACGGTCTTGCTTCTGATTGCTTCACGGTCGTCACCATCTTGCGTTCATTTATTTCATTTGCTTGGACGTTCTGTGTTGCAGAATGGTCTGATAAGCAAGGCCCAGCGCAACCATTTGGCATCTTTGCCATGCTCCTCGGCTTGTTTGGTCTACTGACAGTCCCGCTCTGGATTTGGGGCAAGAGATTTAGAATTGCTACGACTCCTATGGTAGAAGCTTGGGTTCAGGCTTAGACTATGCAATCTTTCAGAAAAACGTATGATTCCACTCATTGGGTCTCCGAGAGCCCTAGAAATAAAGCGGTTGCATAACCATCGTAGTTTGCATATTGGTGGGTAAAGCAACTTGTATGGTTTACTGGTCTTAGTGCTAGATACATACAAGGTAGATCTTTGTAAATATGTTGAAAACGATAACTCCTAGTATTGACGTAACTAACTAGGTGATTAATGTCATTAGGGTTTCCTAGATGTTGATTAAATGAGGTAATATCCGATACGTGTTTAAGTCCTTTGTACGTTCGAGGAGATGTACACCAGAATAGCACCAGCAAGACTTGAGAACACCAATGTAGCAGCCAAAGTAAATGTAATGAACAGGCTATCAATAGCTTCAGAAATTTGATATCAACAATCTATCTCGTCTCCTTGACCCAATGAGTGGCTCGCATAAATAGATGAGCTTATGGAGCAAACTGACTCCACGGAATCTGGGGTTCCCCATTGTCTCAGTCCTGCATGCCAAGACCATCAGCTTGCTAAACCATCGGAAACCCACAAGTACTCCTAGCCAGCCAATGGTTTCGGCCCCACCGGATTGTGGAGCCGAGACATTGGATAGAGGGGAACATGAGGATCGTGCTCGATGGACGGGATGTGTGATCACGATGAAACATGAGATAACGTGAGGAACAGATATGAAATACCAAGAAAACCATGCGCCCCTTTGCGTATCTTTCTCGATTCATTGTATTGCTGTGTTCAGATCTCGACTCTTGATCCCCAGCTTCTCTATCAAGGATGGTGAACAAAATTGAGTCTCTCTAGACAAGTGGGCTTGAAATAAGGACACGTAATTTCATGTTGACGAGTATGCTCGCCGCCATTTATATGGCAGGATTCGGCTCCAGGAACGGTGATGGGCACGCACAGTAGGAATCTCGCAGAGAAAGAAGGAATATATAGTGCGTGCAGCTTTTAGCATATGCATCTTGAATTTATGATAGTGTTTAACGACTTTCCTAGTCAATAGGCTCTGCTGATATATAAACATTTTTCTTCGCTTATCAGAAGCCGATGTTTTCAAAGCGCTTGCTCCGTCGTGGTTGCAATACAAGGGAATAAGAAATGTGTTTTCCATGAGGATCTGGATTGGAGCAGAACCGTATCACCATTCCTATTTAAATGGAAAGTCTGTCATTCCGTTCGACTCTACCAAATTTACGAAAAGAAAAAGAATAACACAGCAGCATTCAAGATGTAAAGCAATTCTATTCTCATCCTATAGCACATTCTAGGAACCGTTCACAGCTCGCTCCAGGGACGCCGCGTCGCATAACCACCATTTCGTTTTACCTACCCTATAAAAGAACCACAACCCTGGCCGGGCTTGCTTTTCAACTTCCCTCCTTCAAGCAGAGTCCCTGCTGCCCCTTCTTAGGTCGTATAACCATACTTACCTTGCTAGGTGGCCTAGCGAAAGGGGCTCATGATCGTGTGTAGCGTGGCGGACATCTCTCCCAGCCTGCGCGATGGAACTTCTGTTAGTGGCCTGAGTCATTACGAAATAGTCCGTACGTTAACACCGTTTTGTGAATGCGCTGCTCCAAATTTTGCTTATCTATGGGTTGCCATCACTAACGCCTTTATACCAACGCAACGATTATACCTTCTTCAGACCCTAATTAAGGAGGTGGTATTCTTAAAACTATGGGGATAGGAGGTCGCGGTGTTGAATGGACATGAGAGAATGACAAGCATTGGATGTCAATTATTGCTGTGCTCCAAAAATAGTGGATCTGTCACCATTCTAGAGAAATGAGCAAATCGATTTGGTTAAGCCAGCAAATAGAGCCTTGGCCCTCGGTGCATGCGTACATGCTTATTCGATCCGTGAAGACTCTGATTTTGTTTACCTTGCAAAGAGTTGGCGACAAACCAACAGTTGAGCGTGGTCTTGCTCCTATTCAATGTCTTATTGCGTGGCATTGCGTGCACCTGGAATGAGACGACAGGCCAGGCTTTCGGTCGTCGTGTCGTGCGTTGCCGTAACCTACCCATCGGACGAGGCGCCATGTCAACTGCTCAGCCTATTACATTCAGTGTTGCTCAACTCGCGATAGGATACCCGTCATTAAAACCTTCATCGCCTACATAAAGTAACCCGCATGCAATAATATGTAATATTTAATATAATTAAGAATCAATGGTTTAAATCTTAATGATTGACTGACTATAACATGTAAAATAAGCACTTTAAACTTTAGCTTATTTACTCCTTTATTCTAAATTCATCAAATCTCTGTAGCCTCTTCTTAACATCTAACTATCTATCACTATTACCTCCGCATTTCTAGCTTCGTTTCCTTCTCAATACTAGCTACATGCGACATCATACAATACTCAAATCCAGCCCTCTTAATCACTCCAGTCCACTTCAGCAACGGGACACGTGTAAGGTCGTCTCGCTTGCGCATCTGCGATTCGAGGTGTGGTATGAGCTCGCCTACTGAGACTCTAACTTGGCCCGGGTAGTGCGTGAAGTTGGTTCCGTTATTCGCAATGGAGGCCATAGTGGACTCAGAGAGCCAACTCGCAACCTTCGTGGCAGGAATCATGTCCATGCTTCCGGCCCAGCCGGTTGCATCAGGCATTGCCTTAGTCAAGTCTACATAGTGTGTAAACAAGTTTAGGAGTTCTGTTGACGCTGGCTCGTTGGTAGTTGCGGGGGCAAATCGGTGTACGGAGAAAGGAACCCCAAGAGTGGAACCAGCGCGCTCAAGAATCCTTTCGCTGACCCATTTTGTAGTCGTGTATCCGTTTGTCCCATCATTAGCCGGCAGGCTGTCAGCTGCCGAGACGCTATCAATACTAGACTCGTCCTGGAAAACTGCTGCAGTCGACATAAAATGGATTGGGGCTTTCCTGGGGCAGCCAACTTGATTAACTCTTTGGTCGGATGCACATTGCTGGGCCGTAGGACGTTATAGTTGTCCCAAAAGGATCGTGCAGCACCCATATGTAGGATCACGTCAACTTGGCTCGCCAGATCGACAAAGTCCTCTGTAGTGAGACCTAGTAATGGTTTCGAAAGATCACCAGCATGGCATTTTATCTTGGGTGAACGATGGTTAAGCTTAGCAGGATCTCGAACCGCAACGCAGTGGATTGTCTCAACGTCAGGACGGGCTGCCAGTTGCGGGAGAACATATTTGGCTAAGAATCCTGTGCCGCCTGTGACAACAACTGTCTTGCCGGTATTCTTCTCTTGAGTTGCGCTGCGGGTCTTAGCAACCTTATCGAGGAACGCAGGAACGACCGGGGTGCAGTCTCGGCATCCCAATCAAGGGAGCTATACTAGCTGACTTCTCAATCTTGAGCGCCATTTCGCTCAGTGTATTGGCACTGAGAAGATCGTGCAGAGACAGGGCAATCTTGAATGTTATGCGGATTTGAGACTGAAGACGGATAATCAAGAGTGAATTGCCACCAACAAGGAAGAAACTTGTAGAGGGACCGATCTCCAGTCCGAGGTCCTTATTGATTTTGCCCAGAACCTCAAGCCAGACACCGCGCAGCTGTATCATTGTCTCACTGAGTTCCTCATCCTGTTGCACTGCTTGTGTCCTCTTAGGCAAAGGTAATGCCTTGATAGCTTTCCGGTCAACCTTGGAATGATTTGACAGCGGGAACTTATCCAATGGGATCGCCGCGACTGGAACCATGTATTGTGGTACATCCAGGTTACTTAGCAATCGCTCCAAGAAGGCTGTAGTATCATCCACACCATGATTAGGAGCGAATACCACATGCGCAACCAGGAATTCTGGTTCGCCCTCCCGCAACGTGACTACGGCCTCATTGAGCGCGCCGCCAGCCGCCGTCACAATGTTGCTCTCGATATCACTAAGCTCGATACGCAGACCTCGAATCTTGACTTGTGAGTCATCTGCAATGCGGCTGTGGAAAACCATAGCGCCATCTTTACACAGGTGGGCGATATCACCTGTCCGGTACATGCGTGTCCAGCCATTAGCGATGTCTTCGGGCGTAGCAAAGGGGTTAGGTATAAAATGCTTGTCTGTCAGCTCGGGATTCTTAAAGTAGCCGAGTGATACACCAGCCCCGCCTATGCAAATTTCGCCGGGGCTTCCAATAGGGACTGGTCTTAACTGATCGTCAACAATATAGGTATCGTAGTTAGGCAATGAGTAGCCGCACGGGATACGGCCCATATTCTCTAGCTCTTGCTTCTCACGGTATGGGATTTCCATTTTTGTAGACGAGATCGAAATCTCTGTTGGACCATAGGAATTGTAGAAACGCAGATTTGGAAGATCAAGCTTAGCAAATTCTTGAGTGACAATGGTAGTTAAACTCTCACCACCACCGAAGGCAGAACGCCACTTTGTTGCAAGGTGTAACGAATCACAACCATACTGCATCCAGAGAAGGTATTCGGAAGGCGTTGCCTTGGTGTACGTGATAGATTGTTCGTGCATAATCTTGGTGATCTCAAGAGGGTTGCCACGTGCGCTCCAAGGGACGATATAAACACTACCCCCATTGGTAAGACCAGTATATATCCTAGAGAGTCGCGAGTTAGAGTTTACAACTTAAGAATAAAGGCAACATAGAACTTACTGGTCCGAGGAATGATTGAATGTGAATGCACTCTGCTGCAGAGTACGTTCAGCACCCAGCTTCCACATCTTAGTATATCCCTCGATCTCATTCCGCAGGCCTGAGTGTGTAACCACGATGCCTTTTGGCGTACCAGTGGAACCGCTGGTGTAAAGTATAGCAGCTGGAGAAGCCCCTGTGCACGGTTGGCTACAGGAGCTGAAGCCTTAGAGCCGACAGTGGTTACATCGACGATGTGGGCGCTATCAACGCCAAGTTGGGGCACATCGTCCCGGGTAGTATTGTCCACGAGAATTGCTGTTGGGTCACAATTTTTGGTGACTGACGCCAGACGGGGAAGCGGATTCCTGAGGTCGAGTGGCACATATATAGCACCCAGTCGCATGATAGCGAGCATAGAACATACCCAGTCTGATGCAGCTTGTTGGAAGACAGGCACTCGAGAACCATTACCAACTCCTTTGTTCTCCAAGGCTTCGGCAATTGCTTCAATGCGGTTTATCATATCACTATAACTGAGCTCATTACCAAAACCATCAGTGAGGGCAACCTTATCCCCGTTGTCTTGGGCAATCTGGTCGATCCGATGGGGAAGTGTTTCAGGCCAGCTAGAGGAGAGGCGGGGCCACGGCCAACTTGGATGGCCTGGGTGCGTTGCTTCTCACTAAAGAGAGGAATATCCTTCAGTAGAATTGAAGCGTCAGTGGTTAAAGTCTCCAGGAAATGAATAAAGGTCTCGGAGAATAGGACTGTCGCAGTCATATCATAAAGGCTCTTCTGGGCTCGAATCATAATAACTGTGTCTGCAGCGCTGTCTGTAACATCTAGCGTAATATCGTAGGCGCTCTTTCCATGGTCAACTGTCTTAATTTCGAATTCTGTGTTGCCAAATGCATGCTTAGTTGGAAAGCCCTGACGATAATCGAGGAATGCCTGGAAAAATGGACTATGCAATGAGGAACGAGCCACATTCAGCTCAGCCAAGAGAACATCAAATGGTACCCGAGAATTCTCAAGCGCTGTATAGTGGACATTTCGAGCTTCAACCATAGCATCGATGAACCTTTGATTATCTTGACGGCGGAATCTCAGGGGCAGCAAGTTAAGGAAGAATCCAATACTGCCTCGGAGATTAGGCTCAGAGCGACCGGCATCAGCAACGCCAATTGTAAGATCTGGCGCATCCACGAAGCTGAAGAGCATAGCCTTGAATGCAGCCAGGTAAAGATGGAATGGCGAGGAGCCATTAGCCTTCGAGAATGATTTGACTCGAGATAATAAGTCAGGCTCCAGTCGGAACGCTACTTGATGGGTATCATACACCTTCATCGATGTCCTAGCACTGACGCGGGCCATTGGTAGGAGTGGTAGGACAGATGGTGGGTCATTGGCAGGGAACATTTGCCGCCAGTAGTTGAGCTGCTCATCCATTGCTCCACTATCCAATGCCTGACGTTGAGCTACTGAAAATTCGGGGTATTGGCGTGGAGGTGCCCTGAGAGGTTGGCCATTATACGCTTTCTCTAGATCGGAAAGAAAGATTTGCTAGCTAATACCATCCATAATAATATGATGGTAATTCATGAGGAGGAAATGTATAGATGGTGAGAGTGTTAGAAGAACAAGTTTTAATAAATCGCCGCTCCCCAAGTCGAGTTTATAAGTTTTAATTTTGGCATACTCCGTTTCAACATCTTCCTCGTGTTGAATATTCTTACACTCAAGGCGTAGTGGAGAACTAGGCATGATTTTCTGGCTAGCCTCACCTTGCGCAGTCGGATCTGCCACGAAACAGGTGCGCAAGGATTCGTGCCTTGAGCAAACGAGGCGTATAGCTCTTGTCAAGTCGTTTATGCGAAGATCTCCCTCGATGCGGTAGTAAGTCGCGACATTATGTGTGCTTTGGTCGGCAAGCAGATGCTGGAGGAACCAATATCGGGACTGTGTGAGGGAGATAGGAACGCTCTTTAGAAATTTTTGCGGTCGTCGGATCGGTACTGCTTTCGCGTTGGATTTCGGAGGCTCTGTGACGGTAATCTGGTCATCACCTGTCTCAGAACCTAGAGAAGATTGGGCCGTCGACGCTACCTTGGAAGTAGGAGAACTCGCTTTGGAGGTGTTGCTACTTGATCGAGAATCTTCCTCCTGCAGCTGCAGAGGTACCTTCAGCTCTAATTTGGCAGCGGGTTTCGGAGCCTCGGGCTTTGCTTGGTCGATACTGGCTAGGGCCGTTGCCGGCAGGAGTTCTAGTGCCTTCTGGCAGAGCTCAGTGATTGAAGCGCCTCCAATGATTTTGAGCACTGGGATGTCGACCTTCAGATTCTTCAAGAACCAGGCTCGAACTTCGACCGCAACGAGGGAGTCGATTCCGAGTTCATTCAGGGGCGCATCACGGTCTATTGTCTGATCACCAAGCTGCAATATGACACCTAACTTATCCGAGAAAGAACCTAAACAGTTATTAGCATGATATTGTTGATTGTTTAAACAAGGAGGGGTTTGATAATGTATCTCACCGATTATAACGTCCAAGGCTTCCTTCTTAGAGGTAACCTGGGCGAGTTGCTGGTTCAAGGGAAGTGAGTTTTCCTTGCGGTTATCCCCAGAACTAGACTGGTTCTTAGGTTTCTTGATAATGCAGTGTGAGAAAAGGGGATTAGTGAACCACGGCCCTTTAACATCTTCATCCTCACGGAAGTGACGCACGCCCATGGTCACAACGGCTTCAGGGAGAGTGTCTTTGTCCTGAGGCTGTGGAATACCAGCCCGAATGGTCTCTGCGAACGCATTGCGCAGATCCGCCTCATTGATAGGCTTTAATCCAAGACCTATCAACTGATCGCGAACAACTTGGGCTGCTGATTCGACATATCCAATGCCAGCGACGCGGCCGATATCAAAGTTGAGCCTGCAAGGCCGCGCTTACGTCTCTGCCTTGCCAAGCCGTTCAAATATCCACAGCCAGCAGCGTACAAGGATTGACCTGCGTTGCCACAAACCATGGAAACTGAGGAAAACATGACGAAGAAGTCAAGCTCATCTTCACTGAATACATTCTCGAGGTTGATTACTCCATCGACCTTCGGTCCTATGATCTGTTGCATCTTGTCTGCCGACATTTTGGCAAAGAGCGCATCGTGGAGAACCATGGCTCCGTGTGCGACACCAGCGATTGGAGGACATGACTCCTGACAATCTTCACCGCATTTTCCACACTGTCGATGTCAGTGACATCCATCGGCAACACCTTGACGGTAGTGCCTGATCCCTGGAAAGACTCAATCCATCTTGGATCAATATTAGGACGCCTGCTGGTCAAAATAACGCAGCCAGCACCATTCGATGCCATCCATTCACAAAGTGATTGCCCAATTGAGCCACTCAGACCCACCAAAATGTAGGTTTTGTCTTTCGAGAAGAAGCCGGAGACATCCAGAGCCTGCACAGTACTCTTCACCAGTCCATCAGAAGGCCAGTGGACAGCGCTAATAGCATGATACTGAGTTGATGGCTCCTCTACTTGGCCAAGGTGGATAACCAAATTTCGGAGATTCTTCTGAGCAATCGAAGTCGTAGTTGCCTTCGTGACCGCATCCGTAAGCCGATCTGCCAGCATCTGTCGGTCGATTAAAGGAGTCAGTGAAGATCGAGACTGGAACAGAGCAGACGCATCAATTTGCTTGCAGTCAGCAGGTAAGTACTGGCCAATACGAAGTCCAAGATGTCCCCGTATTGTTCGGAAGAAGGCGACGGCGTCAAGTCGAGATAGTGCGAAGGGTTCGCGTTACGAAGCGTCTTTCGCAAAAAGTGTCTAGGTGTAAGACTATTTATCTTTAGCACCGCTGGACCTTGTGAGTCGCTGCTCGTGTCTTCTGCGTCATATACGATGCTCAACTGAATGCTTGGTTCCGAAATACGCCTGGACAAGGCGTCAATCAGGGGTTGGTCGTCCTTCGAACAATGCAGGAGCAAGTGATCACGCGACGACAATTTGTCGACCAAAGCGGCTGCGAGTAACTCGCTTGCCACAAGAACCAACAACTCTTCTGATGACTGAGTCATGTTGCCGGAGTCGGGGACAGTCGTCTCCGTGACTGGGGACTGCTTATTAGTGTTCGCAGTCGATAGCAGCAAAGTGCGACTCTCTGCAGAGTCATCTTGTCTGCCAATAGCAACAAACAAGGAAGCGCCTGGAGCTACTTGAATTGCCATTGCGCTTGAGGATTCAACCTTGACAGAACTTTCATCGTCACCAAGAGTTGCCTGGTTGACGATAGCAGCCGGGAATCGCCACTTGGTGCCGAGAACGAGACTTTGTCGCTGGAATCGATTGAAGGCTTTGTGACCGTTCGTCTGCCAGAGTTAAGTCGGGCATTGCGGTTGATATCGGCGACGATTCGAGGAATCTTGATCTTTCCATCTTCAATGAAAGCCTCCCGTTCCTTAGACCATAAAAGTGGCTGGGGCTCATGTTCCCACTCATCAAGTGCATAGAGCTGCAGCAAATGCTCTGCGATGAGTTTTGAAATGTTGTCTTGCTCTATGTCTGAGATGTCGAGGTTGTTCAAGCTGACATGTGGCGCCTCTGTCCGCAATGCACGGCAGAAAGCAATACTTGCCATATGGTATGGTTCGTCTGCCAAGGCGCCTTGGGTAACCCATAGGATATTCTTCGCTAGTTCAGACATCCTCTTCACACCCTCCATGCTTTCTTCTGTGATATCCTCGAAAATAGGCGAATCAAGGTCCACCAGGTTGATAAATGTGCTCATCGGGTTCAAATTGGACGCCTCTTCCTCAGTTGGCAAGTTGTCAAGGATAATGACTTCACCACAGAATTGTTGCAGGTGCTCTTGCAGCTCTTCAGCCACGCGTGCAAGTGTCAAGGAGCCATTTCCAAGAATCACAAGACTCTCGATATAAATAGGGGCTGACGTGGACGGCGCTGACAACGGGCGGCGCAAGAATTGTACTCGATCATCGACCGCTTGAGATACGATGACCGAAGCTGGCCAAGTGATAGGACTGACGTCGGTGTTAATTGTGTCAATGCCTGAGAAGCCCGTCTTGCGCAATTGCGAGTGCCACGCCCCACGAGTAATCGTTGGCGATAGCTTCCGGCCATCATCGACGCCGAGCCACCAGCCCGGAAGGACTCCGAAAATGGTATTGGTGCGAATTACCTCCAGGGGCATAGTAAGTTCCAAGATCAAGAGATATCCTCCGGGCTTTAGGAGCGATCGTGTGTTTGTCAGCGTAGTTTCAAGTGAGGCAGTTGCATGCAAACAATTGGAAGCAATGACAATGTCGTAGGAGTTGGGCTCAAATCCTTGACCCTCTGGCGATTTTTCCACATCGAACATCTTGAACTCCATCTTATCGCTGTAAGCCTCGAAAAGCTTCTCAGCAAGGCCAAAGAAACCGACACTCAGGTCAGTGTACGTATAAGATGACATGGCGCCTTCAATAGTATCCAGGACCGCCTTGGTGGCACCACCAGTTCCAGCACCTGTGAGAAGTGTTAGATATCGCCACGTATAATTTCGGTTTCTCTGGATCTTACCAATCTCTAGAATCTTTGCGTGTGGGTAGCGATGGATGATTTGCTTCATCATGTTAGCCAAAAATTCGTTTGCAACCTCCGCGCCCAAGCTCTTCTTGTAATGCTGTTCGAGCATGTCGTCTTTGATCATGTGCTCCAAGATCGTCGTTTCGCCTCGCACAGAGGCAGGTAGGTTATCGCCGACCGCGAGGATGATCTTAACATTGCCATCCTCTCGGTATGGTTCGATCAGCTTCTCGATGAACTCAGGAGTGTCCTTGGCCCATTCCCTCTTGATGTGAGGGTTTTGCCCTTCGAGACATTGAGGAGAACTGTGTTCACGGTTGTAATTAGCACTCATTGGGGAACAAAGAAATAAAAACAGAACATAACTGAGAAACAAAATGGCATCAAGGAGAACTTACCATGCTTTACCCAGTTCCTAAGATGCAGGAAGTGCGGGGGCCGTTCTTCCACTCATCTTCAGTAAGATCCTTAGACCATTTCGAAATATAGAAATAGCAGAGCCTCTCGCAGACCATGCTCAACTCAAGTTCGTAAGATGAAGGTTGCCTATTGTCGGAGGCGAGAGCTCCGTCTGCCACGGCTGAAGCAAACTTCGTATGGGTGAACATGACACGGTCGTCCGACTCTGCCGCCGGAGCCAACGGCTTGATTACCAAGTCTTCCACCTGAACCATGCTATGTTGGCCATCCTCACTCATCAGTTCGATGAATCCAGAGAAGGTCTCTGAGTCCTCAAGAACGGAGTAGACTGGGATGCGAGAGCCAGCAGGGAGTGTCGTAGCACACGTTGCTGCGTTAACCCTAATAGCTCCAATTACCGTTGGGACATGGAGAGCCCAAAGACGCTCATCCTGAAAAATAATTTCGAATCAGCAATGCTTAAAAGTAATACATACAAACTCAAGTAAGGCAACCTACCGCTGGTGATGTATACGCCAGAATAGAGGCCTGGAAAGCAACATCGAGAGTGCTAGGGTGAATAAGGTACCTGGAAGGCTCAGAATCAGCATAGTCATAAGCGTCAATCAGGCCACTAGAGTGACCGAGTCGGCGCTGTGTCGACGACAACGTTCTAAATGGGCCGGTGTAGCCATAGCCAAGAGTGACGAGGTACTCATAGAACTCATCGCTATCAACTGCGCGTAAGTTGAAGTCTTCAACATGAGCAGAAGAGAGTGCGTCAGCACTTGGCTCCCCAAATATTATCTTAACAGTGCCTGTCGCATTGGTCGTCATCTCTTGCTTCGATCCAGTGGTTGTGACTGGTAGCGCGTAGCAACAGAAGTCGGCAGTAGCTGTGTCATCTTGGTGGAATTGAATTTTCGTCAATGTGACCAGAGTTTCAACGCTCGCGTTGTCCGCATCTTCGAGTACGGTTGCTCGAGGAATGGACAAGTTATGGAGCTCATACGTCTTGACACTCTTTTCGCCGGCAAGAATCTTGGATGACTCAATTGCCATGGCAACATATCCAGCAGCAGGGAAAATCATCTGGCCTTGGATCTGATGGCCTGTAAGCCACGGCATTTCCGATACCTTCAGTATATTCGACCACCGCATATCTTGTGGGGTAGAATCGGGGATAGACTACCCAGGATTTCATGGTTCGGTTCTGATCGGGCACGAAGCTTTCTAGATCGACGCGATTCGCTCCAATAGGACTTTTCATGATTCCATTGGTAAAGGGTAGCCCTGTCACTAATCGTGGCTGCAAAGATTTTGAACCTGCTGCAGCCTTTGCGTATGACTGAAAGTCGACACCAGCGGTTCCCAATTGCGTCCAGACAAAGCCAAGGCCCTCCGCAAATGACTCAACATCATTTTGGCCACGGCTAAGGACACCAGTGTAGGCGAGAGGAGTAGATCGATCATCGCCAACATTCTGTGCCACAGGACCCTTGAGTGCGGGGTGTGGACCAACCTCGAGTCCGAGATTAATTTGGTCATCCGCAGCCAGCGCGTTCCTCACAGCCTCTGCGAACAACACAGACTTCGTCATGTTGTCTCTCCAGTACTCATCTTGGATCTCCTCAACAGGAGCAACTGGCTCATTGCTACCGCTCACGCTAGAGTACCAAACGCAGGAGCTGTTCCGATCCTTCTTCACTCGTACGCCACATGCTCTCAAAGCCTCGACATATTTGTCACCACATGGCAGCATGTGGTGTGAGTGATAGGCTTGGTCTACTTGGAGTAGCCTGGCAAACTTCTTCTCCTCGTCGAAAACCTTCTTAGCATGGGCGATGGCGTCGGCGTCGCCTGACAAGGTCACACTTGCCGGGGAGTTGTGAGCAGCGACAGCAAGTCGACCTTTGAATGCTCTCAGGTTGATGAGTTCATGTGCGTCCTCCCATGACGTTCCCGCCGCAAGCATAGCACCTTTCTGGCCATTGCCACCATCTGCCAATGATGTATACAAGCCTCGGTAGTAGGCCACACGGATCGCGTCTTCACCCGACAGGAAATCTGCCGCATACTGCGAAAACATCAGCATCATCGCACAACAAATCGCGTTATCATGGGATTTAGGATTGATTTGGGGCAAGTAGCGGTAACGATAGAAGCAAGGGTTATACGTACGGCTGCCGCAATTTCTCCAGACGAATGGCCTACAACAGAGGTGAAATTGATTCCTGCTGTTCGAAGAAGATCCACAAGAGCAACCTGGATTGCGGTACAAAGAGGTTGTGAGAACGCGGCCTCGGAAAGTCGTGAAGTGTCCTTGCCGGCCAGCAGTTGCTCCGTCAGGCTCCATTCAGGTCGATCAGACGCAGGTAAAGAGGCCAAGGCGTTCTCGAGGTCCAGAATTCTCTTGCGCACGAACTCGGAAGAGCGAATCAAATGCGCTCCCATAGATGCCCACTGCGCGCCCTGACCTATAATTTTGACAAAATTAGCGCTGTTTGCTTTAGGACATCAAATATTGGTGATGAGACGTGGCCTCGGTGGTTTGTATTACTCCATGACGAGGAACGAGGAAGTAATTTGCGCTTCGAAGTTTACGTACCAGTAAATACGCCCAGTATGCGAGGCGCAGCAACAGTCTGTCTGGAGCTTGCACGGACTCCCAGTGTGGTGCCCGGTTTTGCCTTCAGGGTCTCGAGCTTTTCGTCAATCTTTGTTACCAGTCGATCAATCGTAAGCGCAGAGAAAGCAATTTTGAGGGGAAGTGACTCCTTCGCGCTTGTAGTGTCCAAGCCAGGTCGAGAGGGTTAATGTCACTATGGGTCTTGAGATAGTCGGAGTAGGCCTGCAATTGCGCAACCAGAGAGCCCTCGGACACAGCCGAGAAAACGAATGGTGTAAATGTTGTGGCATCAGCGGACGAGGAATCTTCTACGTTAGTAGGCCCCGAGTACTGCTCCAAGATTGCGTGTGCGTTGCTGCCACCAAAACCTACAAGGTCGAGAATATCAATAACTGACATTCAGATCATACTATCGAAAAGTAACATACCAAAGCTGTTGACGCTGACACGCCTGGGAACGCCTTCAGGGACTTCAGGCCAAGGAGTCAACTCTATCGGCACCCGTAAGCTCTTGTAGAATGGATCAAGTTTCGGGTTAAGATTCTTAAAATGGAGGTTTGGTGTGATGTATCCATTCTGGATACTAGCCGAAGCCTTGAGAAGACCGGCAAGGCCAGCAGTACCCTCAAGATGACCTAACATATGTGGTCAGCTAAGTTCGCGGCCCGAAAGGGTCTTCGGTGAACTAGGTAGTTGAGAATGGAAATCAGAGCCGTATAGTGGCCAATGACATTACTCACCAATCACGGTCTTAATAGACCCAACATACAATGGGGTCTCGGATGAAGGAATATGACGACCGAATGACTCGTAAATAGCGCCAGCTTCTCTCGGATCACCTGCCTGGGTTCCTGTACCATGGGCCTCAAAGTACTGAGGTCGATCACGGGGATTGTTGATGGGATCAAGGCCAGCTTTCTTATAAGTTGAATGTATTAATGCAGATTGCGCTTCTGAGCTTGGCATGGTGAGTCCGGGGTTCGGCCGTCTTGGTTTGTGCCCGTCTCGCGAATGATGCTCTCGATGTGATCCCCATCTGCGATTGCGTCACTGAGCTTCTTCATTATGATCGCGGCCGTACCCTCACCACTGCGAGAGGCCGGAGTCAGTATACCGCGCGTTACTGATGAAAGTTTAGAGAATGCACATACCGAGCATAGCCGTCGGCATCCTTGTCCCACATGCGTGACCGACCTGTCGGCGACAGCATTTGCAGCTTGCTTTCAGCAATAAACTGCTCTGGGTTCAGAATGACCTGGGTACCGCATGCTACGGCGACACGCGATTCACCTGAGCGTAGAGCCGTCACTCCTTGGTGCACGGCAATTAAACTAGAGGAGCATGCCGTATCAATGGTCATGCTGGGCCCCGCCAGTCAAACACATATGAGACACGGTTGGAGATGATCGCTCGATTAGACCCCGTTGCCAAATATTGGGGAATGGTATCGAAATCCCTAACGCTCTGGTCCATCCAGTCAACGCTCATTGTGCCAGTGTAGACGGCTGTATCGGAGCCCTTGAGCCCTTCGATCGTATGACCACCACTTTCCATGGCTTGGAAGGAGAGAAAAATCAGCTGAATTCTGGAACTGGTCGCATTGCCAACTTACCTTCATAGACCGTTTCCAGAAGTAACCGCTGTTGCGGATCGATTGAGTTTGCTTCCTTTGAATGGATATTGAAAAAGGCAGCATCAAACACACGGATGTCCTCATCCAAGAGGTATGCATGTTGTACATTCGTTGTTCCATGATGGGCACCGTTTGGGTGATAGAAGCCTTTGCCGAATCGATCTGATGGTATCTCAAAACCGATATCACGAGGCTCTGAGAGCAGCGCCCATAATTTTGAGGGAGAGCTTGCAGATCCAGGAAAACGACAAGCGCTTCCTACGATGGCAATAGGCTCTGCCCTTTCACTGGAATGACCCATTTCGAGTTGATGATGTGATGTTTGAAAACTAAGTCAAAGTGACTGAGGCGGTTAGGACTGGAATGAATGCAATTTGCCTGCAAGTTGCCTGCAAGTTGCATGCAAGAAACTCTTCAGGGTCTCGATCTTCGGTTGCATTTGAGTCGATGCGTACCAGTATTAATGGTTCTATGGCTACCAAGATCGGGACCCACTGTAGCCGCCCGCCGCCACTCGGCCCGGTCAGCTAACGTTGTTCTCTCATCGGTGGCCGAAGAACTACAATCCTCAACAATCAAGTGCATTTGCCTAATTAACGAAGGATGGCGTTCGGGTGTAAGAAATTAGGTCGCCGTATTTTCGGGCACCGAAATGCCGCGTCTTGACGGGTATTCAAAACCCTTTAATACAGTGCCGCCGCAGCCTTCGGCGCAATCCTACTTGTGCCTTGTGCTTCTCATTTTTGGTTCGGCTACCTTGCAAGAGCTTATTGCAAACAATCACCAATATGTCTGACAAAGCTGCCCAATTCCCGCTGATTGACATCAGTGGATATCTCAATCCCACCTCACCTGAAGACAAGGCCCGCGTGATCGCACAGGTTCGAGATGCATTCAAGACTGTTGGCTTCTTCCAGTGCACTGGCCATGGTGTCCCCGTGAGCCTGCAGCGTACCATGTTCAAGAGTCTCGAGCGGTTCTTTAGCCAGCCCAAAGAACAGAAAATGGAGATATCTGTCTTCAAAAGTCGCTGCCGTCGAGGTTACGAAGCTTCAGGTGCCCACAGCCGAGACGGTAAAGCTATGCCGGACGCAAAAGAGGTAAATATCAGGAGACATTTCTGTCGCCATGTAATCCGCAGCTAATAGCCAGAAAAGTCCTACTATTTCTGCGAAGACGATCCCGAGGTCGAGATGGGTGGGATTTACGGGCCCAACCAGTGGCCTTCCCTCCCCGAAGATGAGTTCCGTAAGCCAGTCTGGGATTACTATCAAAAGACATCTGCTATGGGGAAGCTGCTGTGGGAAATATTAATTCAAGGCCTCGATCGTTCTCCAAGCACAATGGAGCGCTTTTCCAGAAGGCCCCTGATTGGCATGAACCTCCTCCGCTATCCTGCTCCGGAAGACACTGCAGACGGGCAGTTCGGGCTCAGTGCGCACAACGACTGGGGTGGTATTACGGTGTTGCTTCAAGAACCCGGTAAAGAAGCCCTTGAAATTTGGGTGGAGGAAGATAAGGAATGGGTAAGCGTTCCCGCTGTGGAGGATAGGTTTGTTATCAACTGCGGAGATATGCTTGCCGGTTGGTCTGGAGATGTATACAAGGCTGTACATCACCGTGTTGTCAACAAAGCTCCAGTGGAGAGATATTCGATTGTCACAGCCTGGCATGGTGACATCTTTGCTACCAATCCGTTTGAGGAACCTGGCAAAAGCAAGGAAACGGTTGGACATCTCTTTGTCAAGCGTTTCCAAAAGCAAATGAAGCCAAGCAAGGAGCTCTTGGCAGCTATTGGAGTAGAGGCCTAGTCTATGACTGGGAGACCTTTTGTTCTCATAAACTTTACTTAAACCAGAAGCTAAAGCCAGTCTGGGACTTTGCAATGAAGACGAATCCGGCTTCTACCAATCGTGATTAGCTGCATTCATAATATCAGAGAATCTAAAATGCGGCTGTTTGGGTCGTTCCATAGTGGCATTGCTTTAAGCTGAAACCACCATCAATCGATTCTGCTAGAAAGGTCTATCATGTGTGATTTAGAACATGGAATAATGTTGAGAACATGCCAATGCAAACGTGTATGATTATATACTGGCATAGAGCCACCTCCCAGACCTCTCTTAGTCCCTATATTTGTTTCATAGGCCAACTTGTAGTTAGCGCTTAAAAGGACATACATTTGCACTCTGTTTTTTCCACTGCCTCAACCTCGTCCTTATCCATGTCCCTGTATTGGCTCTCCTTGTAGAACATTTTTACTAAAGTTCTTAACTTAACATTGCTAGTGGCGCGATATTCTAGCAGACAACCTCTATCCCATATTCCTAAATATACTTCCACAAGCTCAGTGTTGTCACTGGCCCATGGACTAGGCCAGGAGTGCGCGCCAAAAGTTCCTCGTCTTTAATAGTACAATGCTTATCTTGATTGATGGTTCGCCGCTCCTTGGTGTAGTCAAATTTTAGTAGTAGGGTTTATTGAAGCAGGTTTATAATATTTTATGGATTGTATATTTATTTGAGTCACTATAATTTAGCAGCCACTAAGTGTAAAATATTGAAACCTCGATTCGAAGCCTAAAGAGGTAATATTAATTTGATTAAATTAATAAATAATATATAATTATTATATTATTATTTACTATAATTCTATATTATTTATCGATTAACTTGGGGGTTTAAAGCTTATAAAGGCTATAGAGTATTATATTTAATAAGTTCTATTATTCTTTTTAAGATGTATATATAATTAGATTTATATTATATTATCATTAATAAATAAATTAAAAGAATTATTATTATTAATTCATTATAACCTGATTAAATAGAATTAAGCTAAACTAATTAATGTTTTATAAAATAATACATATTATCTGCCTTTAATTAATTATTAAAAACATAATAGTATTTTATTTTAATTCTTATATAAATTATATTTATAATATAATTACATTTAGTATATTACTCTAATAAATATTATATATAATATATAAGTATGTAACTATATTAGGTATTTAATCGTGGACATAAATATGCTATTTATACTTAATTATTTATATTTAAACCCTTCAAATATAGTAAAATAGCCTCCCGGGCGCCGACGTAACAGTACTCGGGCACCGAAGCCGAAATACACGCACGCCGAAACTGAAACACCCGCACGCCGAAACATGAAACCCCGCCGTAATGGTTCGATTTCCACACCATTCTAGCATTAGGACGGAGTATCGGGCACGTAAACTATGGAGGATCTCGGCCTACTGCAGGATGGATCCTCCAGCATATATAAGGGATCAAACTAAGCACATCGGAATACCATCATACTCTCTCAACAAGAAAAACTACGAGTTTCTCTAAGGATCTTTTAACAATGGCTACTGTTTCTACTCAATCCGCTCCCGGCCTTCCCGTGGGCGGCTCGATCCACGCCGAGCCAAAGCCTGAAAAGCACGATGTTGCTTATGATATGATGTACTTTGCCCTTGAAAGCAAACCGCCCCCTTTCCATATGGGGTAAGTTGTTCTTAGCCACAGCTAGTTAGGATACAAGTCTAAGACCCTTAGGCGGCCCGGTACTGTCCTGGGACCCATGACAACATTGCCCGTTACTATACATGACATCTCTGGAGAAGAGGACAAATACACACTTGACACTCACGGCTTTCAATTTGTCAAACACGAAAGCAAGGAGAAGGGTTTCCATGATGTTGAAAAAATCAAGGCCGAATACTACCCTGAAACTGAACAACTAGTCAAGGATGTTACTGGGGCCTCGCGGACATACGTGTTCAACCACGCAATCCGTCGTCAGCCCGTGGAGGCCGCTGATGGAAGCGTGCCTGGTCGCGGCCCAACATACAATGCTCATATTGACCAAACTTACGACGACGCACCGAACCGAGTCAGAAGGTACTTCCCTGATGAGGCAGAAGAGCTTCTTAAGAAGCGGTATCAAATTATCAACGTACGTATAACACACTGTACCATTTACTTCGATATATAGAATTGATATAAATGCTAACTGTCGCTTTTTATAGGTGTGGCGCCCCATTAAAACCATTCTGAAGGACCCTTTCGCTGTTACTGATGCACGCACTGTGCCTGATGAGGATATTATCCCAGTCACTATGGTCTATCCTAATGCTGTCGATGAGAAGGGGGCTTGCAGGCCAAACCCAAACCATGTATGGTACTACAAGTACGCCCAGCGCCCCGATGAGCCGATGCTGTTCAAGAACTTTGATTCAGCCACCGAAGCAAGGAGAAACCCGCATTCCGCATTTGTAGACCCAGCTCATGTGAATGACTATATGCGGGAGAGCATTGAGGTGCGAATCTTGACGTTCTTTGATGAGTAGTTGGGTCGAAACGAGGCTACTATTTATCAAGATATATAAATAGGGTAGAGAATGTCTATTTTTATCTATATATCAATTCATTCTTGACAAACATTAGAAATGATGGTAGTTGATTGTCTCTTTGAGCTGTAGCAGTACTCCTGGATTGCAGTCCAAAAGATAAAAGAAAATGTCCCTTCCCAGGCCCCGTATTTAAATTTATATGATATCCTGTTGTCTACGTACTGATACGTAGACCATTGTTAGGACAAAAACCATACCAAATCTTGCTTCAGTGAAGATGTAGTTCGAGGAAATCCTTATCAGAACGTAACAGCCACACGCTGAAGCCGATGCTTTGGTGCTGTATTGTAATTATAAATCAGGTCGTATCTATTTCCACTAGCTTCCGTGATCTTTTTATTGTTAAGGAACAAGGCATTCGTGTCGCAGGGATAGCCATTTCCTCTGCGTTCTTAAGCTCTCTTTAGGATCAAGTACGAAATGACAGTGTAAATACTGGCCTGCGAGGTTCCAATAAGGAATGAAAAGGGTCATCTGGCACCACCACATCTCTTATTTCAAGCATACGGAAGTAGTTGAAGCCCTAGATAGGGAATCTCTTGGTAGCTTGACCCTTCCGCGCAGCTTTATGTTTCTACAGATAGAAACAAACGCCAGATGGCGACGACAGGGCTCGACTACTGCCCACCCCTTTTATAGTAATGGAATATTAGGACTGCAATTGTTACTAGCATATTGTCTCGGTGGTTAAAGTAATGAAGCATTTCGGACCAGCTGCACTTCTATCCTTTTGTTTATCCCATCAATCCCGAGGATATGGTGAGTTCTTGTCCGTCAATCATCACAAATCTTCACTCGTTGTAACCAAAATATGCCAAGTACTTTCGATGCCCAACCGCCTGTCATTATTTTATGTGATAATTTGTCGTCAATTCATTATGCATCAATCTGATATCATAAAATCCGGGCCTCTGTCGAGGTTAGTTACGAGTGTAGTGACTTGAGACGTAGACATGGATGGGCGTGCCTTCACTCCCTCTACTACCACACTAGCGCTAGGCCTCGCTAGGGAACACTGTAGAAATGTTTTGAAAGATCGATTGGCCTGGATAGGACAATACTAGTGGGAGAAACCTAATACATTTGGAACTACTGGACCGCCAGTGTAACAGCACCAAAACCTGAAACCTCACGCGCTGGACAAATATTTCACTAATATCAACTTGGAATCAGTAGGACCTATTGATCTAGGCGAAGGCTGACATGTTCCTGAGGACTTTACTAACAAACGTTTGACCGTAAGCAACAATTCCAGGTCGTGACGTTCCGGAATTGAGGTCTTGCTAACCACGCCGTCTCGCCATTGTAAGCGCGCGGTTGAGCAACGAGTGAGTACGCTGGCTTGCGCGCTTGTTTCGAGCATTTTTCGCGGGCCGCAATCGGGCCGCACCCGGGCCGCGTCCAAGTTGCACTCGGTGCCCGAAGTGGGCTTGGATAATAGACTAGGTCAAATAATTAAGCGAAGAGTGGAGGTACCCCAAATGACGTAGTGGTGCACAAGCGGGCTAAGAGTGTGACTGCAGTGCCGCCCCGAAAATTGCATGAATGTTTAGAGTAAGACTATCATTCTGTACAGTGAGGGTTCTTTATTATTAAGCTTGTCTACACTAAAAGTGAGCATGGTAAAAAGACTTCGCTGAGTCAGATATTGGTAGAGATAATAATACGAAACGTGAATAAGCCAGCTAATGAGAGTGATAATCCTTTATATTTTAGTTATTTCAGTGGCTGACTCCCACAGCCAATGCACGTATAGCATTTATCTATGTTAATGTTGTATTTATTACGCTCATCTGCCTTACACCTTGTAAGCCAACTTGAAGCCAGATGGTGGCGCACTGCGCATGCTAGTAACGCCCTTGATAACGCCTTCCCAACCCCCAGGCATTGACTTCACAGGATGGGAGGTAACAAGGCCTCGATCCAAAAGCGCCTGGAATGCCAAGAATGCGTCGGTCCCAAATGCCCTGTCCTCAAGATTGGCCGTGCGAGCATATACGCCATCCATTGCAATATCCTCTCCGAAGATCTGGGTCGCCATGAACCATGAGGGCTGAATAGTCAAGTTACGAGCCTTAACTACGGAGTCACGGAAGGGCTCCAGTGTCACATAACGACCTCCGGCACGGCCTATGGCGTCGTAGCATAGCTGTGTAGTCTCTGCTTCTGCAATGCAATCAAACGCATACCTGAGCTCATTGCCTGTGTACGCGCGAATGTCGGCCGCACATGTTGGGCTGCGATAATCAAAGACTTTTTCAGCGCCATACCGAAGACAAAGCTTGAAATTAGCAGGAGAGCTTGTTGCAATTGGGCGAAAACCAGCACTAGAAAATGTGACATGGTCGTTAGCAAGGGGCCCACATGGGAAGAGGTCATGAGAATAAGCTTACAGTTTCAGCAGCTGTAAAGTTCGAGTCCCTGTAGCTGTGCTGCCACCGCCGACCAGAACGAACTCGCGATCCTTCTCATCTACCTCGCCACCCCCTGATAAGTCGCTCCATACCACCAGGGACCTCTAGTTCCTTGTAGAGACCAAAGGTCGAAGTTGCGATTCCGACACCTAGCGTAGCTGCCTCTTCATCGCTCATGCTGTCTGGTACTTTCACCATTGTGTGGGGCGTAACCTCAATGTAATCCGCAAAAGCGCCCTTCTCCATAGCCAGCTTGTTCTCGCCTTGAACAAGCCCTGCGACACGGTCGCCCACCGCAAAGCGCCCTTCTGCAGCTACTTTCTCACCCAGTGCAACGATAGTGCCGCAAAAGTCTCCTCCATGCACAGCCCCGGGGCTGCGCTGTAATCAAGTCCTTTAATGTCGTGAGGATTGAGACCGACTGCAAGGACTTTCACAATCGCGGTATCAGGTTCCAGTACGGGCATCGGGCGATCATTTTGAATCTTCAATTTTCCTACATCTTCGCAAATAATGGCTTTGCGGCGCTCGGGTATGGAACGGTTTGATAAGGGTAAACCCATATTGAAGTTGTTCTTCTTTGTATTGGTACTGAGAATGCGAAATGTCAAATTGAAGGTAATAATTAGTTTTCGATCGTTGAACTCCAAAAATAAAATCGTTAACGATCGAAAGTATGATGACCTTATAATACTCGTCAGCGCCGATAACCGAGAACCCGAATCTGATACCGATTTCAGGAAGCTATCAGTATTTCGGTGCCCGTGGTGGAGCCCGGTACAATCCGAAGAACACTTCAAGTTGGACTGCTACATGGAGTATTCGAGGTAGATATACTAGTAATAAAAATATTCTGGTTAGATAAAATAAAATAAAAAGATAATAAAATATATAGTATTTTACTTTAATCTAATATATAGGGGTAATATATAAATATTAAAAATTTAAGAATATATATTATTAATTATTATATAAATCTCTTATAAAACATTTCTTTTAGAGTATTCTCTATTATATTCTTAATAGCTATTTTAGAGGTAATAAACTAAAAACTATATTTCATTTCTTATATTATTTATTATAAGTAAAGAATATTACATATTTTTATATTATACTTATATCTTATTAATCCTAAAGAAGTAAATATAGTGTATATAATTATATAATATTATATTAAATATACCTTATTCGAGTAGTAGCCCTCACTTTTACCTTAATATGTATTTAAGGCTAGTTAAATTCATTTTAGTAAACATTCAGGCACCGAAATTACGACGCTTCAATGCCGCGCTAAGAAGTCCCCGAGATCTTCCTACACATCCGCACGTGGTATAGTCTCTCATCCCCACGTCGTATCCCGTCGACACATTTCGTCTACCAAGCATAACGCCCTGAGGCCTGCTACTTCCCGTGATTTGTCCAGAACTACGTGGCACCAAGTATAGGATACTCATTGTGTGGCCTTTTCTTTCGAGGTGCCAAGGTATTCGATACTATTTTTTCTGGTTTTATTTCTTCTTCGCGATGTCACTAGATGATGATGTTACATCCCCAGTCCCGAGTGGTGACCGAAATGAGTTATCCTCAGGACCCAGACCATTGTCATTACAACCACGGGATGAAACCAAAGAGGACTGCGGCGCAATCTCGTACACCAACGAGGTCGAGATCAAGCAAGATACCAAAAATCCTCATTTCAATCAGATTTCACCTACAGTTGGGGTGAAACCTGAAGCGGAAGACGACGAGCGGCCTGAGAAGGCAGCAGAGGATCACAATAGCTCTACGAAGGATCAACAATCACAAGGCGACTCTGCCTGTGAAAACGTGGATCTGAAAGCAGCGAACGATATTCTTCCCTCAGAACGGGACCCAAACATGGTGAGTAAAGCATATGAGGATATTAGATGCCAGTAGGGCTGTGCTTTGCTGCCTTACGTCTAAAAACTTTCTGGTGTTGCCAAGATCGCACTGTCTACCCACAGTGGCAGAAGTTTGGCAAGCGACTAGGATATCCGTTGATTATCACTCCATTACACAAAAATGAATGCTAACTTGAAAACACTAAGATATCTTGGGAAGGGCAGAGTGATCCTGAAAATCCAAAGAATTGGGCGTCAAGGCGAAAATGGACAACAGTTTTGGTTGTGTCGTCCTTCACCTTCATCTCCCCGTCTCATCCACAATGGTCGCTCCAGCCTTGCCGGTATTGAAGGAAGATCTAAATGTGAGTGGAGATGTTCTAGTACAAATGATGCTCTCGATCTTCATCCTGGCCTATGCAGTTGGCCCATTGTTCCTGGGTCCATTAAGCGAAATGTACGGACGTATTCCTGTGTTGCAATTGGCAAGCTTGTTCTTCCTCGTTTTCAACACGGCCTGTGGTTTTGCACGCAATAGCAATCAAATGCTTGCGTTTAGGTTTTTGTCTGGCTTGGGTGGATCAGCACCTCTAGCGATCGGAGGCGGAATTTTGGTAAGTCTGAAGAGTGAGTACCTCTCGACTGTCATGTATTAATGCGAGTGTCGTGTTGCAGGCCGACTTGTTTCCTCCGGAGAAAAGAGGCCAGGCCATTGCTATCCACTCCCTTGCACCTTTGATTGGGCCCGCTGTTGGGCCTATTGCCGGTGGGTTTATTACTGGAAGCACAACCTGGAGATGGATCTTTTGGGCTGTCTCCTTTGCCGATGCTTTGGTTCAGGTATGTGGAATATTCCTCTTACAGGAGACATGGGCACCCAAACTACTCGAGAAAAGAGCGAAGAAACTACGGAAGAGGACCGGAAACGATCAGCTTTATCCAGAAACTACCACCAATGAAACCTCCATGCAGAAATTGGAGAAGAGCCTTGTGCGGCCTTTCCGACTTATGTTCACGCAGCCTATCGTTATCTGCGCAGCATTATATATGGCCTACCTTTACGGCCTCATTTATCTCGTGATTTCATCCTTTTCCGCACTATACACTTCACCAGAGTATGGTCAGTCTGTACAGATTGCCGGTCTGCATTACATCGCCATAGCCATTGGATGCCTGGTTGGCTCCCAGCTTACCGCTAGGTTCAACCAAGTGATTCATCGGCGCCAGAAAATCAAGCACAATGGCAAGGTATTTCCAGAGTTTCGCGTGCCAGTTCTGATTCCTTGTGCCATCACGCTACCCATTGGCTTCTTTTGGTATGGCTGGTCTGCCCAGAAATCATTGTTCTGGGTTATGCCAGTAAGCGCAAATGTCCACTCCTGCGCTTCGTAATGCTTGCTGACATTTATGACGCAGGATATTGGTGCAATGATCTTAGCAGGGGCTACTATGTCGGGCTACCAGGGAATGCAATCATACATCATAGATTGCTATCCGACTTACGCTGCCTCAGCAGTGGCCGCTATTTCCACGCTCCGCAGTTTGGCAGGATTTGGACTCCCACTCTGTGCTCCTTTGCTCTATCAAAGCTTAGGACAAGGATGGGGAAACTCGCTACTTGCATTCATTGCTATAGCAATGGGCGCACCTGCCCCATGGTTCTTCTGGCGTTACGGAGCAAGACTGAGGGCCAAGTCCCAGTTTGCGGCTGGATAATGAATGACAGCTTCTGGGGATAGTTATAGAGGTGGAAGAGAGTAAACTTATATATAGTAAAAAAACAAAGATACTATAGTAGAATCTGATCTCGAGGTTCTATTTTAGTATCTTACTAAGAAGTATAAGTAATAATTCAACTATAGCTAAAGATTTCGTGTAAAGTAGAAGAAAATATTGTATAAATAAGCTAGAACTTGATTTGCGGTTCAAAATATAAAAATAATAATAGAGAAGTATATATATCTATATATTAAAAGAAATATAAAAGTATAAAAATACTCTAGAAAGTATATATAGTTATATTTAATAAATAAACACTTGAAGATATTTTTTATATAAAATAATTATATTTTAGGTTTTTAAAGCATTTAGTATATAATAATTAATAAATCTTAAAATAATAAATAATATATAAATAAGAGAGAAAAAGACTTTTAAATATTTAATATTTTAAATAAGTTTAATAATTAATTAAAGAAATATATATATATATAATTATTATTATTTGAAATAAATATTATATATTTCTATTTATTTAATTATTTTATAAATTAAGATTAATATTAATATATATTTACTTATAAATTATATTTAAAAGAAATTAAAAGAATAAATAACCTTAAGATTTATTTTTTTAAGTTTTTAAATTAATTATTAAATAATATAATAAAATTTTATTTTTATTTCTTTTAAAACAGAAAATACCTTTTTAATTTTTAAAGAATAATAATAACTATCCTCATCAATTAAATAAATATTTTATATATATATATATATATATAACTATCTTTAATATATCTATTAATTCTCTAAACTTTTATTTATTAAACAGATTAATTTCTATATTGAATAATCGCGGTCCTCTTTTTATTGCTTACTACTTGGCATTGTCAGCATCTCACCCTTTATCCTTGTTAAGCCTTTATCTATTGCTGCATATAGTATAGTGACGTGGGGTTCTGCGGGCAACTATGGGTAATTGCCGTGCAGATCATTTACCCCAGTCCAACGGGTAACGTGCAAAGGAGCATGCGCGCATATGGTGTGGAGTCCGTGTATGCGTTATGCAGATGCTCCTTGCTAGAGTGGGACGTTATCTAGCCCTTCCAGTCCGACTTTGCCGATTATCTGTTTTACAAAGCGAGTATTGAATTCTTGGCATCATATTGGGAGTAATAAATCCGCATAAGGCATCTAATCATATAGCACGTAGGTTCAGGGGGTAATGCAGTACCCTTCGTATTTTCTACGTCCTCCGCGCCTTGTACACCTTCCACATCTTTCATATTTGTCGCATTTCTTACACCTTCCGTATCGTATTTTTTTATTTTACTTGTGTTGGTAGGGCCATAGGTCTCCATCGGTATAACCATGATCAGATCAAAACCAGGGAAGCTAAGAGCAGCGTGTAACCAATGCGCTGCAAGCAAGGTGATTTGTCCACAGGGTTTTATCACACAAGAGTGTAAATACTAATATCCAATCAGGTCAAATGCAGCGGTGAAAAGACCGGTTGTAGTAGCTGCGAGAATCGAGGTATTAAATGCGTTTTCGCCGAGTCGAGAGTCGGTCGAGTTCCAGGTATGCGCGGGAAGACAAAACTAGCAAACGCAAATGCAAGAGCAATCGGGAACGCGGGAGACACAGCCACGGCAGACACAGTCATGGGTGAGATCGTCAATGCAGGACCAACACCTCTTTCTCCCCACTCGCCAGATGATCTAAACAACGGAGAAACTAGCGAAATGGAATACACCTCTTCGAGCACCCCAGGTTCCCAGCCACGTGACATGGAACATAGAGGGCTGTTTGATGACACCCTGCTTGGCTGGTCTACCGTGTCGAATGGTGGATTGGACGATACCTACGGATTTGATGAAAGACATGCAGATGACATATTCGGCACGCTGCAGGACACGGCGTCAGAGCTGTCTCGGCAGCAGCAACAGCTCTCAGGAATCAGCCAAGGTTACTCACAGCCTCCTTTCTCACATACTGCAAATGCCTTGGACCCCGCTGGGATGGAGGGTGGCTACCAAGCTCCCCGTACGACCGAGGGTCAATTTTCATTGCGACGCTCTGCAACCACTACGCCACCACAGATGACGGCTACGGACAGCGAGCGTAATAATCAATGCGTTATTGCTTGCTCCCAAATCATCTTCACCTTAGAAAAGTACCAAGTCGACAAGCTGAAAGTGTTGGATCTTATTCTTAGTATTGTCAAAGGAGTGACCAAGAAACTTGAGTCTCTTGTCAATGGGCAGCTCGAGTGTCCCAACACTAAATGTCTCGCTATGTTTGACATTATAAGGTACCAACTTGTGGAGATACTAGAAGCCGGCTGTGCCGACTTCCTCGCCAATACGTCCGACGTCCTAAGACCACTTTCTATGGAACTTCTGGAGCCAGGCTTCCACGAATTAGACTTCGGCGGATTTGGTATGGGCCTCCAGGACCAGGAACGATTCCGGTCGCAAATCATACTGGAAGTGCTGCGACCGGTAATCAAAATAATGCAGAAAGTACTCTTCATCTCGACGAGTGCGGGATTGGACAGAGATAATTGCTCTCAGGAGGGCCAGAACCGTTTGAAAACCCTCGAGGAAAAAATAAAGAAGCGGGCGGGGGTTTATGAGACAAGAAACACGTGGTAGCAGAGCTACATCATGAATACATAGACATATACGTTTTTATATTTTTATGAATGACTGCAGAGATTACAAGTATGATTTACCTTCTATAGCCAGGAACAAATCGAGGCGACCCAAAGGAGGCAAGGCAAGAAGTTACTGTTGTTAACCTGTACATATTTCTGTTTGGGGACTAAATCTTATCATTGTTTACAACTTGGTCCGGTAATTAGAGCCATACCTTGTTTCTATGGGTACGGGGTGTGCTGCGTCATTTTCGTCACACATGGAGACTACCTTGTCGACTGTGCCTCACGCTTTCTCACGCTGGCTTAATGATGTGACGGGTAATTAGGCATAGACTCCACGCGTATGCTCTCGCATTTTCCCGGGCAGTACTAAATCGAATCCGGTTGCAGTGCTTCCTTACCCCTGCTTGTAGTTTTCTCGTGGTATTGAGCTTAACTCGGACTACATGCGTTAAGAGTTATCGTTCGCATTATGGTGATTAGTATCAGTGCTCAGTCATATTTGGCTTTAAACAATTGTCTTGTCGAGCGTCGCTCAGTTGCTGCACAAGTTTCTCCAATGCCTGCCATTCCGCGTTAAGCTCCTTACGGCGACACGAACTTTCCGCGCGATCTCCCGATATTGCGCCTGCTAAATAACTGACCCTTGTAAGTAATATTTTCCGGGCTGCGTTGCAGATTACGGACATGTGTCCGGAATCCGCCCGTTTGCGTCGTCTCCAGCAATCCGTTTCTTGCTCCCAGACTATGAGCTCGAAATTGTACGACGATCGTACCTACCGGGAGGACTGTCCCGACGATCGCCCGGGCTTCTGTTTCTTATGCCAGATTGATCGACCGATCCTTGTAAGAATGCCAACTACGGTTACGCTGACACTGGCAATCAACTGCACCCACTACGCTAAATGTACATCATCAACCCCACAGTCGAATGCTGGTTCACAGCCAGCTTTCAAAAGCATCATCGTCCATGAGAAATTCCTCAAACGAATCCAACAACAGAGCTGGCTCTTCCATACTCTGGAAGGCGGTCGTGTCGCCGCCCTCGTCCCAGCCTGAGTCGCCGAGTTTGTGACCCGCCTCTGCTTCAGCACCGCGGAGGGCGTTGATGTGCGCTTCATTGGCTATGACTTTGATCCACTTCTCGATACAAGCTTTCCTTTCCCTGAGCTTCCACGCCACCAAGTTCAGGAAGTCATTGGCCCACTCAGAACAGTGTGCTGCGGCCATTTCTATCCTCGCTTCTTCGAAACGTGACGCAAGACGGTCAAGGAGATTCAGCATCAGATCATCCGAGCTGCTGTCAACATCGACATTCATGGAAGAGGCACCATTATGATTGGTATCCGCCTCGGGAAGATGTGAGTCTCCAAGCCGATAGCGAGCGAGCAGTGTGAGCCTACATCGACGTAGGAGGATCACGGTCGCATCCATGAGCTGCAAGTATCCAGTCATGGGCATGTAGAAGAAATGGCAAACCGGTATGATCAGCCAGTCCTCGAACCAAGCCCTCAATGCAGTGTCCGCAGCATTTTTGATGCATTCCGGGGTTGTGCGAAAATAATCTGGTGTATGTTGCAACGCAGCAACTGCCTCGTAATTTTGGAAGCGGCTCATCGCCACGAGCTGAGGCTCCAAAAGCTGCAGCAGCGCAAAGTTGCGATGGCTGGATACCAAGTCTATGCCATCCGTGTTAGCTCCTAGTGTGTTGGCAAGGTCTCATGTCTACTCACGGCGATGGGTTCTTTGTTGACCCTCACGGCCCCGTTGGTTATCCAAATCAGCTAGGAGGTTGTCAAGGTTGGCAGTCCAGACCTTCAAGGATGGCTGAACATCGACTGATTGTTCACTCAACTGGAGTTGAGCTGCCATCTCATTCATACGCTGGGCACAAACAAGCTGTGCCAGGACCTCGTCTGTCTCATATTCGAGTCCGCCTCTCAACTCCTGTAGTTGTCGTTCCATATGCTCAGTAAAATGTCTACCCGGTGAGTTCACCTTGCCGAACGCTACAGCAGAGCTAGCAAGATCGTGTCAGCTACTAAGCGGCAAGTTAAGATGTCCGAAGGGTACGGGAGATTACGAACCTCGAGTTGATGTACCATACAGCAAGGATAGCCCGTCTCTCATCATTCAACATGGGCCTAGGGTCTTCTGGGTCAATACCTTGCGAGTATTTTTTCTCAACGGTAGTTTGTCTCGCGGCCTATCCAGCCTCATATCTGCAATCATACTGGAAGCCAGGTGTGCAAGATTGTTGAAGTGCCCATGGGCAAAACAGAAGTAATGATAGAAGCCGAGGAAAACGATGAGGCCTTGCAACAGGTCCAACGACCTATCGGGTCGCATGTACACCGAATCGGATATATATCGTAAGAGCAGCCTGCTTTGATTCCACATAGACCAACGATTTCGTAGTGAAGCCACCATCCTGATCGCTTTCGCGAGGAATGGTCGGGATCTTTGCAGCTCACTCGCCGAGAGGCCATCGGGGATAATAACAAATGGGAATTGGGGGCTCAATCGCGTGCGATAAATCGAGAGAAGAGCCTCGTCAGACTCTGTGGCTCCTGGATCATCCTTGCCATCGGACTCACCAGGGCAGGTGCAGGTGGGAGTAGGAAATGGATGATACCCCGGTAACCAGGTAGGGACACTGAAGGCCCCAGTTCGCTCGGCCTTGACCTGAGCGACGTAGACGTTGGGTTCTGACTCGTCTCCATCGTTGCTCAAGTCTTCCCTGACTGGTGCGTGGGCACCTTCGGTTGCGAATGGTGGCGGCCCATGGCTCTGGGGTGAGCCTGTGTTACCATCGACACTCTCATACTTGTGTTCTAGCGGCGGAGTTGCAAACTCTGGCAGAGTCCTGAACACAAATCAGATACAAACATTCTTGAGCTTGATGGCAAAAGATGACTAACGAGGCTGCTTGGCGACTTCTTCTCTTCCTAGGCTTGCGAACCTGCCGTGCGCAGGATGGTATATTGAGGCTCTGGCACCTATACACTCTACCGTATTAGAAAAGGCTCTGGTCGGCAGCGTTTGCAGAAGTTCACCTATTGCATTTGCCATCATCCTCCCCTGTGAGCGGATGCACCTTGTCTTTGCCTTCGCACATGGGTCACACGCAGATCCCCATCCTGCAGACCACTTCATGCTTGGTCAAGAGTAAACGGAAACCGGAAAGTAGCCAGGCTTCCACAGGATCGAGCCGGAAAAAATGAATGAGTGACTGACTATCTAAAAGAGGCAACCGGAGTTTTTGAAGCAGTCGAATATCCTGTAGGCAAGATGACGCGGCTACGACTACGTGGACTGCCACGCATGAGCCGTGTCTCACCTCGTAAGCTCTTCGAAATTTCCGAAATTTCCACGGAATGTAACTGGAAAATTGCTGGGAAGTTGCGGGACCCACGCAGATAAATGTCCCTTGCGGCAGCTCGGGAGGCTCAGGCGCACTGTTCTCCGGGGCAGTATAAATAGAAAAGCATCCGCACAATCCAAGAACTTTTCTCTTGGCGGATTACTTGGCAAAGTGGCGTTATCTTCCTAACCCGGCTCTCGAAACAAGCCAAGCTGTACCGTATGTTCTTTGAGGCAAGGAGTTCGGGTATGACGGCTTGCGAGGTCCTAGATGCTGCACCTGTGTTGGTGTCCATGGGTCAGGTCCCGGAGGCCTCAATGATCTTGCTTTCAGTGAACTCTGCTCTCTGGCATGTGTCTGTCACTCAAGCAGCAAGCAAGTGGATGCTCTACTCTCTCGAGTCTGGTTTACTAATTGAGGGTTTTTCCTTTTCAATTAGAACTGGTTGTGAAAACTACTACAGTACGCAACTTGTTGGCATGTCGTACTATGTTCAAATTCTTCCAAAACGTTGGCCCTGAATACGCACCTTTTTTCTTTCATTTCTTCGAGGCCTCTGCTTTTCTTTAGGTCTACGTCACCACATCGCCAACTAAGCCTATTTGAGCTGCCGTTGCCCAAAAGGTGTCTCTTGTGTTACAAATACGGTTGCGTTGGGCAACGCTTCGTTGGCCAATGGTGTACAGGGGTTTAAGTGTCTTGGCGATGTGATCGCTTCCTTACGAGGCGCCCGGAACCGCTGTCCCAGCAGAGGGTCATGATGGCTACGGGAGCACGCTCCTACCGGGTTAGGCCTTCTGGGTCGAGCCGTTCGTGATTTTACATGGTGAGGCAAATGAACTTCAGGATCGAAATGATGACCACTTCCGAAAGGTTCCTTTGGTGCATCCATATTCTCACCAAAATGTTCACAAGTGCTGTCCAGTTCGCTGGCAATATATCCACTCCTCCTTTGCCTGGATCTTCTCAATCTTGTTCGGCGCCTAGGTTGCTCTATGGCTGTACATCAAGGAGAGCCGGGCGAAGGAGACCAATAGACGGATGCAAAGCTGATCGGCCTTACCCTGCAGTCAGTTCTTGGGAGATTTGTGCCAGTCTTATTATGGATGCAAATGCTGTTTTGATGGATGTGGGCGCTAGCTCTTGCCAGTGCGCCGCGCACTCCATCACGAATAGTGACTTCATTCACTATGGCACTCCTCTCCACATCACTCTCCTTATCAGCAAAGTCTGGCTACAGCGAAACAGACTCTTGAACCCTATGGTCGCTACCGGCTGAAATATCTTTGTGCCCCCACAGTTGCTGATTGTTGGATCCGCAATGAAATCTGTGTCTAACCTTGTGTCGATGACTGCGGGTATGTCGAGGAACATGGATATAGCTTTCAGTATCAGACATGAGCACTGTGTATGAACTAATAACCGCTCCTAGCAGCTGCAAGGATATCTTCGCATCTTTATGTATCCCCTACTCAATATTCTGAGGCTGTTCGCCTCCAGAACCCCATTACTAACATGCTGCTATCACGAGTGCCTATACACAACTGCGTCTCTCTCTATGGGACCAAACGTTGAGCGAATAAGGCTCGTTGGTAGGTGCCTCTTATGTTAACAATGTATCTTGAATCCTTAGTCCTCTCTCCACCGCTCGCACTCACTTCTTCTTCTCCGATATGCGCATCTATATTTATAATTACTTCACTAGCACAGACAGACAACGCCAAGGGCTACTGCAATGGCAATATAGTCGAAAACAGTCGCTTTAAACTCACTCAGGAATTAGAACTGTACGGCCCCAAGAAGTGACAGAAACAACAGGGATGGAGGTAAGTTATGCTGGATAAAAGGAAAGCAAGTTCAACCTTGAATGGCCTCGACTAAGTACGTTGAGGGAGGATCATCAGCCTCGTGCACGAGTATGATGGCGGTCTTACTTCCAGTTTGCTTACAGAACATGGCGGCTGGTTGAAGACGAGTACGGAGGCTCTTCGATGGAGATAAACTGGGGAGTGAACCTGTTGTGCTACTATCTGACGTGGTAGATTGTTTCAGAAATGTCTATATACTCTTCTCATACTAATACATATCTAGATCTGTATTATACAATAGGGATATATGTATCGAGATCAGCTCATCATTTGCAGTAGGAGTGTTGCTAAGCCAGCTTGGGCACTCTTTGCATCGTCTGTCTTTCCTAAGAGTGATCTGGTGCGAGAGGGCTCATATGACCCAATACACGTGGAAAGGAAGGTTTTCTGCCCATTCCCAAACTTCACCGACGGGGTAGTGAACCCGCAATACTTTGAAGTCTGAGCTGCCGAACGCAGAATGGCTTAAAACATGGCGAATCAACGGATGGATGAATTACTAAAGCCAAAAGGATTACTTTCTGTTATCCATCCGCTGCATCTCGACATTAAAGTAGTCATTGAGGTTACCACCAGCACGTGGATTGTGCGAGTTGTTGGGGCCATACGCGCCAGAAGCGTAAGCATCGAAATTGTTCGCTTGGGAGTTGTATTGGCCTGGAACAGTTCCCGAAAGATCATTGTTATTCGTAGGTCTTTGCGACAAGTGACCTTGACCCGCTTCTTGGGCAGTTAGGAAACCCTCATCGATGGGCTCAGACCCATACCCTATCCTGCCAACGCCGGCCCAAAAGGCGCGGTTGTTACTGCGAGGACCCCAAGCCCATCCGGCGCCCCTGAAATAGGGAGGTGGTAGTATCGGAAAGTGTAGATGGCGGCGATGAGACCAATAAAGTACCCAAAGAGGATATCAAATGCGTGATGGCGGAAGTCAAACCAACGTGAAGCGCAGATGTAGATGGACAAAGCAAAAGGCGCCAGCACAATAGCAAGCAAGTATAAGGGTGGTGCAGCGGCCTGGTTGCGTAACGACTGAGATTTTGCGCTGCTCTCACCCCTAGATCCGTACACAGATTTGGAAGATGCAGGAGCCGGAACCCCAGAGCCCTCCATTCCGTTGCGAAGCGGATCAACAGTGACCATGCGCGACGGGAAAGCGGCGTGGGAGAGGGTTCCAGAGGAAGCACCTGGAAGAACGAAAGGGATGCCTACGGTAAGTTTGCTGGCGAGTAAGAGAGAGAGGTAGACGAGGCCGGCGGCGGAAGCGGACGAGTGACCGCTAGGATAGCTTCTGAAACCGTCGTCGAGGATGTGAGCATCCTCTTGTTGGCAAATTGAGGCAGAGTAGAGCTGGCCTATCGTGCTCTGCCCAGTAAAGCCGCCCACGATATGATCTATGGCATTATCCACGTCAGGTTGACAGCGGCTCAGGAGGTCGGGCCGGGGCCGGCCAAAGAGGTTCTTCATTCCTTGGGTGAAGAAAAAGGCGATGATATGAGCTGTGACAAAACCAAGAGTGCAGACGTGGAACTCCCATAGCTTGCGCCTCCAGATGAGACCGGCAGGCGTGTGTCGAGGAACGACAGCCCCTGGGACGAAGACCAAGGTGACGATTATGATGATGCCAAAGGGTATAGCCCCAGCAAAGACGCCTAGAAGCCATAACGGCACGGCTTCCGACTCACTGTACGGGAATCTAGAACAGGTAGCTCACTCAGCATTTCCACGAAACTAAGAATAAGACGCATCATGGAAATTGACATACGAGATATTGGCATCGTTAAGGGAGAAGGGCCGCTTGCGAGGCTCGAGACGATCAATAATGGCAGAGACGACGCCGACAACAATGAGGACAATCCAGTCCAAAACATAAGACAGAATAACCCGAACAGATTTTTTGTGACGCGGCAGCATTATCGTGTCATCTTGTGAGGTTGACATTTTTGATAGGAACGATGGCGCAGTTGCTGCACCATAATCCAGGCGAGAAGACCGAGGACGAAGTTGAGGGATCGAGGCTTTAGTTTAGCTCGGTGGGGCGAGGTAATGGTCAAGCTTGATTTAGAAAGCTGGTAGAAAACTGGGACGGAATGAGTCGAGGCGGAATCTTGGCAAACTTCCATAGTCTCATATCCTCTCCCCGAAATTTCCTCGGAGTGTAACGCAGGGTTCCCGGAGGTTGATGGGCCCGCGCAGATCCCTCATGCATAGAACATAACGGCAGATAGCCGCGATGATCCTACGCGGCTGTCTCGGAGAACGTCATGGAAATAGATTATCGGAGTTTTTCTTCTTTAAATAAACATGTTGAATTTTGTTGTTTTTCCACCAGGAATAACATAGTGGCCCCCTTCTCGCAGCTGCTTTTACAGGCTCCCATAATGCAGCCAAGCCTCTTGCTGTATCCACCGAGTCGAGCGAAGAGGCTCACCATGGCACCAACTGGAATTACTTACGGAACAATCATACTGGGCTTGGCCCTGGGTGCACTTGGACATACGGGAGACGAAATGGCGGCTCACAGTGGCCAGTCCCATGACCAGGACACCCCAGAGACATATCCGATGACATACTTTACCCTGGGGACCATCAGCTTGCGATGCAGGCCCATGTAGTCCTGATGACCCTCTCTTGGATTATCATACTACCAATCGGTACCACTTCTGGTTCCCATGTGCTATTTGCAGGCCGCTGCTAACGCATGACTGGTAGCAATAATGTTGTCCCTTGCTAGATCTCGTCACACGCATTTCGTTCGTCTTGGGTTTACCATATCAAATACCATTGGGTTGTTCTTTGGAGTGTGGTACAAGAACAGAACTCCGGACTTATATCCCGGGAGTGCACATTCTGTTGTTGGATGGATTGCCACTGCCATCACTGCTGCGCAGGTTAGCCATATCCTGATTGGCCCCTAACCAATCTCGTCAACAGGCTTGCACGGCGACATGAGATTAAGCCTGTTCGATACATGCTGTCCCCGATGCGAGAAAGATTGCATAGCCTGCAAGGTCATGACGATTCCCGTCAACGATCCCCCGACATAGAGGCAACCCAAGCTCTTGTCGAGGACCACGACGCACCGAATTCACACATGTACCAGGAAGATTTGCACGAGTCAGAATTTACAAGTGATGACGATACCTATTTCCTCGGAGACTCTCCTTCGACCCATGTGCCGCATCATGGCCCCAGTGCCGCGTTTTCAAAGAAATTTTCCACTTCGTTATTATCACAAATGCAACGACTCATGCTCCTCATATACGAAGCAATTGACAGAATAATACTAATCGTGGCGTTCGCTGCTTTTTGTACTGGTATTGTCACTTTCTGGGGACTCTTTGTAAGTTGTTGTGCTTGTGATCGTCGTTTAGAAAGGAGTGATTCTAACCGTGGCCTCGTAGCAAGGACGTACCATCTTCAATGGCGTCGCCCATTGGATCAAAGGCGGGGTTTTCTTCTGGCTAGGCATTTTCAATCTCGGGCGCTGGTGCGGGTGCTTTGTTGAAAAGGGATGGGTAAGCAAGATATGCCTTGCGAAATAAGACTTTTCGCCAACACTTTTACATTGCTAACATATCGTACAACGCTCTAAAGGCATGGAATGTCCGATCTGATACTTCGAAGACACAATTCTGGCTTACTCCCGAGTTTATGGAGAGTTCGTTGATATTCTTTTATGGCTCTACCAACATCTTCTTAGAACATTTAGCAGGCTGGGGAAGCCGTGGACAGCCCGTGATTTGGAGCATGTTGCCATAACAATTCTGTTCATTGGTGGGGGTCTAGTGAGTTCGCTTCAGCGGTCCAGCTTTTCTATTGACTAATATTTGTCCAGTGTGGTGTACTCGTCGAATACATTAGAGTCAAGGGCCTTGGTGAGCAACAAAAGCGGCAACCTGTGCAAGCCGTACCTGGCTGGTCAAATAGCACCACAGATGACCGCACCAAATACGGCTCAAACGGTTTCTCGATGAATCCACTCCCAGCTTTAGTAATCTTTCTGATGGGAGGATCTATGGCATCTCACGAACAAGCTTCCATGGTGTCTACAATGGTCCACAAACAATGGGGTAACCTTCTCGGAGCGGCTTCTATCACCCGTTTGGTTACGTACTTGATGCTTTATCTAAAACCCCGACCTCAACGTCGCCATCTCGTCCAATTACGGAGCTCATTTCATCGTTTTGTCTTATTTCTGGTGGAATCCTGTTCATGGCAAGCGTACGATATATTCACAGACTCTTCCTTCATAACTCACCTGCTAACATACGCATTAGTCCAGCGATACCATTAACGGGATGATACACTATGACATTGATGCTATGGCTCTATACACTGTTGTCATGGGATGCACCGGAATCCTCATGGCTTGGATTATTGGTTTGCTAATCATTAAAGATCGGGCATCGAGATGAGAAGCCCTCTTGGCGTTTATAGATTTAATTCAGGTGTATACGCTAAGCTGTTCTATGGGTATCCGATGGGCCTATAATTGTATCATACGCTTGCCGGGTATAATAGGAACTTGGGAATGGTACAAAGGAATTTTCGTTAAAAGTCTTTGATTCCATCTGAGTATCAAGGTTGTAAGATGGTCTTTAGACAAAAGCAAAGAAAAAGAAAAACATGAAAGGAAGTGTAAATTTATTTACCTATAGTACTGTCTCTAGCCGAGCACTAAGTGAAGGTGACATTAATACCAATAAAATGTTCTCTTAAACAATACAAAGACACCGAATTGTGTGCTGGGTAAGAGAATCTGGGAACATTTTCTACCCTAAGCATTGAGGTACTGCATATTGAGGGCAGGTTGTTAATACTACGACCCAATGCAAGAGTTGGTTGATATTACACTAGACACGTAATGAAATAGGTTACGCCCTAAACATAAAATGAGACCAGGTTGTAGGCAATAAGAAGATTCCACCAAGTATATCTACCCCCGTTAGGAGTCTTATACTACGGTATCTCATCTAATGCCCGAAGGTCACATAGGGGTCATAAGCCCCCACAGCATATTAGTCAATATATCAGTACACAAAGAACCTTAATATTATTTTTTGATGCTAGATATACTAGGTAGATCTTCACAAAGTCACTAAATGCCGGGACTTCTATCATTAGCCAATTTATTCGCTAGTTTATGCACAGGTTTTCACCCGGGTTTGGTTGAATCAAATCCATGTCCGGCACGCAAATGTAGCTTTAGGACATTCAATGAGATTATTTTGTGCAACTCTTCGGACTCAAGTCAAACCTGCCTTACAGCATCAACTAGACTAAGAATTAAGATTTTGCGTGAGTCAGGGGGAACTATATCCTGCCCAGGGTATTTCTGCTTTTCAGAATATCCGGAAAGCAACCAAAATTGTCTTCAAGACCCGATTGTGGGTGTGAAAAAGTGGTTTGCGTACGAATGTTCCGATATTGCTTGCCACTTTTATAAAATCTAAACCAGTTTCTCTGGATTATATGAGGATATTGTGCAAGTTGAACTGGACTTGTACACTATGATGGAGTGTTCGATGAGTTGAATGAATTGAGATTGACTGTTGAGGTGCTTGGTCTCTACCAAGCGTCCCAATTTTTCACCTCCAGCAAAGAGAATTCACATGTCAATGTCACTCAAGGAGTATTTCGTCTCTAGAACCCTATCCGATGTTAGGCAACCAGGTCGTGGTGGCCCCTCTCCTATCATGCCGGTAACCCACACAAAAAGATCACAAGCCCGATAGCGTGGAGCTTGGAAGTGACATAATATGAAATCAATTGTTATAGATCTCCCAAATCATCATGCCGAGAGCTTTCCTTTAAATAAACTCTATTCCAAGCTGACCTTATCCCCGTTTTGGAGTGGTGTTACTAGCTCTGCGATACTTCTAAAATCGCCATCCAGTCTACATCGGGCGATAGGGAAAGATATAGAAGGTGATTAATGCAGTTGCTCTTTACCCTGTAGTTCTTGGTTTAAAGCTGTGGTGATTACGCATATCACGACAAGGACTGGATCTCGACCATAGATTGTCTACAGTACCTCTTCCAAACGAAATTTTCGTTCGTAAAGAAGGAGCATATCAAGAGCTTCTACACAATATTACAAATTTTTGTGTAATTGGTCAACGCGAAACTGCGTTAGTGTTTCAAGGCCTCGAATTCCATTTTATTATCAAATGCTAACAGCCAATGAGAATGTAATTGGAAGCCTCAGTAGTAGTCTCATCAACGGTACTTGAAAACGTAGGCACATGTAATAGCCGCTCTACAAATCCAGTATCATCGCTTGCAGTGTGGAAAATGCCAATGGGACATCGATAGGCCTGTAGAAAATGGTATAGGGCTGAGACTTGGCAGGTGTATATTGTCTTCTCTGTTCCCAGCTGAGAAATAGAGAGCACAGGATTGTCATCTCATGCTTCGCGTGTGCTTTCATGCCGTTTAGAAGTTTATTTTCACCACAATTCCTTTCCAGGTAGCGATCATAATGTATCTCTTACATATGTATGTGCGAATAGCAGGTCTTATGCGCATGGCGAATTTGTGTTCTGATGCCTCATACCGAGTCTGTATCACTTGAACTCGTCGTTTCGCAACGTAAAGCTCTCCTACCCTATATCCAACTCACATCAAACTAGCTGAATAGTACCGATAGGATTTTCCATGCCAATACTGAGATGTAATCGCATTTAAGACACGACTCGAAACCAGTGTCTGCATCCGCCATCAAAAGAGAATATTGACCTAACTAATCCAGCAGGGAGGTCTCTAATTCATCTCGTCAAATGTTGGTACCGCACGGCTCGAAAGTTCAAGGAGGCACACTGGCTTTCCGTTCTAAGGCTATGAAATTAATTAAAATTGTGTTGAAGGTGAACCAAGTCATACTTCTTACATTAGGTTCAATAGATATTGGGAAGGAATTACTCAGGGCAGCTGAGCCCAGTAAATGTTTTTATTCTTATCCTTGCATAAAGCAGTTCATTCTTTTATTTCATGGCTAGGCCAGGGATTACATTAGGTGTCAACAACGAATAAAAAGGCTCCTCTGGCACTAGTGCAGGCAATATTGAACCGGCTCAGCTGATACTAGGTGCAGCCAGCTAGTTCTCATTAGGTATCACTATTTGGTCTATACGGGGCCTAGACCATTGCGGAACGGTCGAATTCAATAGCCTTTTAGAAAGATCATCAGTGGAAGAAGGGATAAATACTGTGTAACCTTGAGGAGTCTGTTCCTAGAATCGAGGACATTGGCTGAGTTTATTAACCCGCTAAAACGGCGACCCCTCCGACCCATATCGACTGTGGCGGCGTCCTGGGTTTCAAAAAGTTCGTGTTTGCTGATGTTGTGCCGCGGCTTTGCTTCTAATCCTGTCATAGCCCCACGACTTCCACAGACCCAGGGCAGCCATTGACCAAACCCTGACTAAAAACGCTATCTATCGAATGCAATAGGTAGTCTATACGCTGACATCGCATAAAGTGCAGGCTTACGCCAACCACGGTCACCTATAAATTGCGCCAAAACCGAAACTAGAAAAAAAAAAAAACCCTGCCAGTTTGAGGGCATTCGCCTTGTGTCTAGGGGATAGACTACAGACTTGGTCTTTGTTTCAAAAAATCCGCGAACACTATAGGCAGCGCCTTCAACCAAACGAGCGGCAAATCAAAGGCCATGGAGGACATGTCGACCAAGGCAGGCAGCACTGCCATTGTGGGCATGGCATGCCGAGTGGCGGGTGCTAACAATCCAACCAAGCTTTGGGACAACATCATAGACAAAGTTGACCTCCAACAAGAGATTCCGTCAGAAAGGTTCAACATCGATCGTTTTCACCATCCTAATGGTCAACACAAAGGAACAGTAAGCAGGCCACAGTACACGCATTCTATATATTGTTTCTTACCTCAACCACCAGACAAGCGTGAAATATGGTTACTTTGTTGACCAGCCTATCGATGCTTTCGACCATTCTTTTTTGGCGTTTCCGGCAAGGAGGCTGAAGCCATGGACCCCCAGCAGCGGTTAATTCTTGAAGTGGTATATGAGGCTTTAGAAGACGCAGGTATCACACTCGAGGCAATTAGCGGGACGAAGACTTCTGTCTTTGTGGGCACCTTTACCAATGACTACGCTTTGATGATGGCCAGGGATATGGAGTTCTACCCACGTTACGCCGTCAACGGTACAAGTAATGCGATCCTCGCCAATCGAGTTTCCTTTTCTACAACCTTCATGGGCCTAGTGTTACTCTTGATACTGCGTGCTCCGCATCATTGGTAGGTTTCCACCTTGGAAATGAGTCGCTTCTTCGGGGTGAGTCTGAATACTGCATTGTTGTTGGCTCAGCTCTTCACTTCATTCCCAACACCTGGCAAATTATGACAGATCTCGGGCTACTTTCTGTCGATGGACGGTGTAGAGCATTTGACGCCAAGGGTAGTGGCTATGTCAGGGGTGAGGAGTGTGCGCAGTTGTACTTAGACGGTTGCGAGATGCTGAAAAGTCTTTCGATCATATAAGAGCTGTGGTTCGTGCGACAGGAACAAATCACGACGGTATAAAAAGCGCGATTGGGTTACCCTCCGCTGAATCGCAGGAGAGGTTGTTGAGGGACACGTACCACAAAGCAGGGTTGCATCCAGATGCAACTCAGTTCTTCGAGGTAAATTGTTTAAGATTGATTGATTCATGCCGTTTACTAATATTTTGTAGGCACATGGTACAGGCACAAAAGCTGGAGACCCGCGGGAAGCAAAGGCCATCGCGGCAGTGTTTACAACAGAAACAAGACAGAACCCCTGTTTCTTGGTAGTGTCAAGACCAACATAGGGCATCTGGAGGGTGCAGCGGGCCTCATAGGTGTTATAAAGATGGTTCTCGCCCTGGAGGCCCGCCGTATACCTCCAAATATGTTGTTTGAGGACCCGCATCCCGATATTCCTTTCGAGAAATGGAAATTACACGTACCTACGACGCCATCGGATTGGCTTGTTGAGGAGGGTATTGCTCGGCGAGCGAGTATTAATTCCTTTGGATATGGCGGTGCCAACGCACACGTCATCCTTGAGGAACATTCTGGCAACCCATATTCCATCGATGATGAATCCTTTGATGACCCTGCGCATTCTGCAAGTCGGCCTTGGCTGATACCAGTCACATCACACTCGGAAACAGCGGGCAATTGCGCTGTTGCTTCATTATACACATGGCTATGTAGTCACCCGGACACCCACCTATATGATTTGGCCCAGTTCCTGACATCCAGAAGATCAAATCACAAATATAGATCTTATTTTGTAAGCCACACACCAAAGGATTTGCTTAAACAATTATCCGATATCGACAAACAAGTCTCCTGGTCACCAGCGTCTCGCTCGCCACGCGTTTGTTTCGTCTTCACCGGGCAAGGAGCCCAGGCTAGTGGCATGGGGAGACAGTTATTTGACCTATCTCCCACCTTTCAAAAAGTATATTGAATGCGGATGCCGTTCTGAAAACACTTCCAGATTGCCCAGCATGGTCTCTTATGGAGGAGCTATTCCGGCCTGAGGCGGAATCCAATTTAAAAAGTCTGCATACTCTCAACCTCTTTGTACCGCCCTACAGCTTGCACTGGTCGATCTTCTTATGTCGTGGGGCCTGGCACCCAGTGCCGTCTGCGGTCACTCGTCAGGCGAGATTGCTGCAGCGTATGCTAGCGGAATTTTATCATTCAGGCAGGCAATGACGGTCGCCTACTACAGAGGACTTCACATGGGCAACGCTGCCTCAGGTACCGGAGGCATGCTTGCAGTTGGTCTAGGGAAGCGGATGCCCTGGCCTACATTAAAAATTACGAAGGTCGCCTGGTTGTTGCTGCTATAAATAGCCCACAAAGTATCACAATCTCGGGTGATGAAGACGCTATTGAACAACTCCAGCAACAGTTGCTAGACGATGAAATCTTCGTAAGAAGGCTTCAGGTAGAACAGGCTTTCCACTCTCATCACATGGTACCACTGGCCCCGCAATATCGCAAAAGTCTGGAGAGCAGCTTAATATCCAATGAGGCTCAGCATAATACTTGCCAGTTTTCTCGTCGGTTACAGGAGACTTGATTGGCAAGTCTCAGCATCTGGACCCTACCTACTGGGCTGAGAACATGGTTAAGCCAGTCCAGTTTGAAGCTGCCTTGTCGAAGCTCCTGTTACACACTCTTCACGGCCATGACCAGCAGGACTGTATATTGATCGAGATAGGGCCTCATCCAGCTTTGAGAGGACCCACTAGACAAATTCTGACATCACTAAAGAAAAAAGCTCTGTACGTTGCAACTCTTCACCGAGACCAGCCCTCATTCGACAGTCTGTTGGGTGGAATGGGTCGAGTGTATTCTAGTGGTGTATCCCTCGACCTTAAGGCCATCAATTCTCTGAATGAACAAAAATATAGAGACGCACGGGTCACACAACTTCCCAATTTTCCAACCTATTCTTGGAATCATCAACGGCCATGGTCACAGACGCGAGTCATCAGGAACCATCTGCACCACGGGAGCCGCCACACGGTACTTGGTGTAACAACCCCAGCGTCTACCTCCTTGTCGCCAAGATGGCGTAACTACTTGCGTCTATCTGAGTTGCCATGGCTAAATGAACACGTTTTCGATGGGACACCCCTCTTCCCGGGTGCGGCATACGTCACCATGGCTATAGAAGCAGCTATACGAGCAAATCCTATAGTTGACAGAAGGCTTATAAGATCCGTGGACTTGAAGGAGATAAATATCAAGGCCCCCATGAGTTTGACTAGCTCAGAAATTGGAACCGAAGTCTATACAGAATTACGCCATCTACGTACATCGGCCAAAGCGTACTCTGACAGCTGGCACGAATTCGCAATTTCATCATACAACGAAGAGGAAACTTCACTGAACACTGCACAGGATTGATTAGCCTACGTGTAGGTGAGCCAAGAGCCCTGGAATCCTCTGTCGATGGTCCTACAATAAACGAATTGGCTCAAAATGCCATGCATCGTGTGAAGACAAGTGCGCTGTATCAGCAGATTCTAGAAAATGGCCTTTTCCTCGGTGAGAGGTTTGCTCTTACCAAGAATCAAATAATGAGTGGGACGGGTTACATTATTGCTCCGACAGTCGAATTCCTGCCGAGCCACTACACCATGCACGAACGGGCCGAAGGCACCTTTCTATATCCGACGATATTAGACAACTGTTTCCAATCGCTATTTATCGGCATCGAGAATCATTTGGGCAAGAGGTTGGAAACGGTTTTTGTGCCCACGTTCATCGAGTCTCTGCAGGTCTCAGGCCTGATGGAACACCAGTCCACTAGTGTGGCAAGTCAATTTAGTATTTCAACCAAGATTACAATGCCCAATAACAGAACCGCTGTTGGACACGTCAGTTTACATCAAAATCTCGAGTCCCAGCCACTCGTTCTGGAGGTTAAAGGGCTAGAAATGACTGCTATGGGTGACACGAGCAGTAGGTCCACTGGCCGGAGACTCTTTTTAATCAACCATGGCAACCCTGTTTCGACATGCTGAAAGAAGATATTAAACATCACTTTCAGAATTTGTATGATGCAATTGGTGTCTATCAGTTTCAGCATCCTCATTCGACTGTTTTAATCATTTCTCCAAACTCCGCAGCTTGCAATGAAATTTTACCCTACATCGACAAGCTGTTTGACACCAAGGAGGTTTCAAATCAATACATATCAATTTGGAACAATCATTTAAGACGGGGCTTGAGGACACAAATTTCCAATCATTACCAGAGATTACTATGGTCGAGGAGCCAGGTGAGGGTTATGATCTCGTAATCTCGTTGAACCCAGCTTTTGGCTGGCCCGAACTCATAAAGTGGACAAGGTCGAGCACGGCAATCATGACCAGCTATGCTCTTAAATCTGATCCAGATTGGGGCACTGTTTCAACATTGGCAAGTGGTGGATCAATCTGTCTCCGGAACAAGCCTTCTCGTCCTGTTGACGACGTAATTGTGGTTACATCCACTGAGCCATGCATCCGTGAGCAAGAACTCATGAAAAAATTGAAGGAAGAGATCAATGTCATAGGATTTGTACCCTTACATGAACTACCCAACTTTCGGGCGACTGGGAAGTTAAGGTACTTGGTTACAAGCAGTATGTCTTCGACAGCAGACGATTGGAATATTGAAGAATGGGGAGCGTCCAGTATCTCCTAGGGCTACAAAATATCGAAGCAATCTGGCTTTTGGATGAGGCGTCTCCCGGGGCCCTTCGACCACAACAAGCTTTGGTCGCGGGGCTGCTGCATGTTGCTCGAAATGAGAATACATCATCACGCTTCATTACTCTTAAAGCCAACATCGAAAAACAGTCTGTCTCTGTGATGGAGTCAATTTTGAAAATACTGGTCGCTGAATGCACAGAGGAAGAATTTATGCTGCAAAACGAGACACTTTACATCACCCGAGTACTCGAAAACAAGACACTCAATTCCCAACTCATCAATGGCGTTGATAGTGCCCCTATACTACAACCTTTCGATTCCGAGCCGGCCTTATCGCTGCAAATTGGGAAGATTGGTCTTCTTGAGACACTCCATTTTCCCCTGATCATGAGATTTTGAGCCAACCGCTCAAGGAAGATGAAATTGAGATCCGAATCATGGCATCTGCTCTCAATTTTCGGGACATAGCTGCCACAATGGGGCTTGTCCAGGATCGCAAACTGGGCGACGAGTGTGCTGGAGTAGTTCATAGACTTGGCTCCGCCGTGGATACCCAGGTGTTCTCTCTAGGGACCGTGTTCTCGCGTGTAGGCCAGGTCAGGGCGCGCATGGTACCTTTGTTCGACAGCCAGTAAATCTGTGTGTAAAGATACCAGAGAATTTCTCTTACACCGTTGCTGCCAGCTGGAGTGGTGTTTTGACTACTGCGATGTATGCATTGAACGATGTGGCTCATTTACAACCTGGAGAGACGATTCTGATTCATTCGGGGAGTGGTGGTGTGGGCCAAATGGCCATCCAGCTTGCCCAGAAGATCGGTGCTCATGTATTGACAACCTGCTCAGACTCTAAGAGAGCTTTTTGCAAGCACAGTTCGGTCTATCAAGCAACGAAATCTTCTCATCGCGCGATGACTCTTTTGTCATGGATGTTATGAAGGCAACCAAGGGTCGAGGCGCAGATGTCATCCTCAATAGTCTCGCTGGCAAACTGCTTACGGCGAGTTGGGATTATATTGCCCCGTTTGGCCGCTTTGTGGAGATTGGAAAACGAGACATACATCAAAACGCAAACCTACCAATGGCGCCATTTCGGAGAAATGTCCTATTTGCGTCTGTAGATCTGGTGATGTTGTATGAGACACAGCCCAAAATGGCCCAGCGAATTCTGGAAGCAAGCGCGGAATTGATTCATAGCGGTGAAATTCTCCCAGCTTCTCCGATCTCAGAATTTTCGTATGCAGAGGTTGAGCAAGCCATGAGACTCATGCAAAAGGGTAAGCACTTGGGCAAGATTGTTATGACTCCTCATCCGAATGATATGGTCCCAGTGGTGAGAACGCAATACCAAGAACCACATCTTTTCAATCCACATAGGATCTACCTTATTGTAGGAGGTCTAGGTGGTCTAGGTGGCACTGTCGCAGAGTGGATGGTCAGACGAGGCTGCCGCCGCATACTGTCGTTCTCTCGATCAGGGATACAAAGAAACGGCGCAAAATACTGTGTGCTGGCTACGGCAAAGAGGGATTGAAGTCCAGACATACCGTGGAGACATCACGATAAGAGCTGACGTCGAACGTTGTATCACCAGTGTCTGTTCGGAACTAGTCGGGATTTTCTTTGCGCCTATGGCTCTAGAAGACTCATTGATTTGTAACATGACACATGAACAATGGCAGCGTGTCGTCAAGGTCAAATGCCATGGTGCAGAGATTCTACATGATGTCACGATTGCGGAATCATGTAATCTCGACTTCTTCATTCCTTTTTCATCTACGTCTGCTGTGACTGGAAACAAGGGGCAGGCAAACTATGCTGCCTCAATGCATATCTCGATGCATTGATGGAAGTGCGCCAGCAGCAAGGCTTACCTGGGGTTTCAATGAATGTGGGAGCGGTAATAGGTGTTGGCGTTGCTGAAAACAACACCGAACTTCTCAAGAGCTTGAAACGTATGAAGCATGATATGATCAAGGAGCACGAGTTGTTACTTCAAATTGAGGAAGCATTAAAACTGAGCTTCAGATTCAAGGAGCAAACTCATGAAGGTTCACACATTGAGACAGCAAAGCTTTATTCTCCACTAGGGCAAGAGAGGATCATCACTGGCATCAATGTGACTGAACCAGATGTTTTCTGGGCGCAACGAAGCCGCTTCCGCAATCTTTATGTCAATCGTACTTATGGTGGAGGACAATCTGCTTCTGTTAAAGCGGATGGGCTGATCGCAGCGCTGAGTCAGGCAAAATCTACTGAAGAACGAGTCAACATCCTGTTAAGCGGGCTGATAAAAAGATCTCTGTTGTCATGGGCGTATCAGTAGAAGAACTCGCCCCGAGCCAGTCACTTGCAGCACATGGACTGGATTCAATTGTGGCCGTTGAGCTTAGAAAGTGGCTGCAAGACTCGGCTGGTGTGGATGTCTCACTATTTGACATTATAAACATGCCGTCGATTCATGGTTTGGTTCAAAAGGCATTGGCTGTGTAGGTTGCATTGTATACCATTGAGTCCGAATTAATGGAGCATCTCGTGCGATAACGTTTGAATGTACTGGTCCTGTCCTAGTACTCGATTTTAAGAAATAGTTCACTTGATGCTACTCGAAAAATGAGGCCCCGCTTGAGGAAGAACAAAAGACGTGATAGACAAAGCAATAAGTATCCAATCATAAGCAAATCCAAATTACGAATATGAGTCTTTTTGTTTCCTTCTTTTCCACTTCATAAAGAGTAGCTTAATTATGTAGAACAGGGTGCTTTGAGGCATATGTTGGTTACGAAAGTAGCATAATAAATCAGCTGTCTCATTTTCTCAGGGTTAACTGACTTAAAGCCTGCCAGAATCAAGAACATCTAGAGTAAATTCCGGTGACGCGTAAACTGCTATTAACGTTGTTTCTTATCTTTACTATCTTCGTTTTGATTGTCTTCTATACTAAGTCGACCAGAGGCTTAGCTTGGACAGTCAGTGAAAGGCGAGAACTCACATTGTCTGATCTAAGTCTATTTATACAACAGTTTAATCCCAAACTTGGAATGCACTTACCATGTTTAAAGTAAGAATTTAAACATTGGTTTCATGGCAATTTATGGGACATAATATGCAAGCATCGCACGAGGAGTGGAGTTCGAGGCACACGGAAACCCTTCTTACGATTCGTTCTCGTTTTACTTAAACACGATAGCATGTAACTAAGCTTTCTAGATTTCCCACTAAGCAGGAAGAATACTCTTGTTAATATGACCCGGTGTAGCGAGAGCTCTCTTGTCCCAAATATCGATTTCTCGGTCCTAATATTTGCCATCTGTCGCTCAATTCACACATTTGAATCGTCAATTTGACCCAGACCATCATACTTGATTGGTAGCCAGCCTGTTCCCTCTGCATGTGTTTCTCCCTTATTCAGTACGGTCGGGTCTCACAGCTACCGCAAATTGTATGGAAAGGTGCCCATCGGAAATCAGGAGAATGCTTCTCGTTATAGTTTATTTATTGGCAGCTGGCGAGTTCAGCAAAGATGAGTGCTTCTACCGGCCAACTCGTGAAACACGTCTGCATTGAACCTGGTGATCCCGCTTTTACACCTGTTGGTTTCACTGTCTAACTCACGATGCTCCTACCTAGCTTTCCTAATTCAAGACGCGATCTCGCGCCCATATCTTGACTTCGGTGCATTTTCCGTGAACGGAAAGATATACCTCAGCACAATACTAGTCCAAGTTTCCGACGCGTGGTGAACCAGAAGCTAATTCATTTAGGCGAGGCAGGCTCCGGTGAGCCGAGCAGGTTACCCGTGGATGCTCTATATCTGGAAAAGGGTAGGAGGCAAGATTGGCATAAAGCAAACTCCCTCGCCTATATTTGGAACAATTAAATGAATGTCAAGTCTATCTTCTCTGTAAACCCACCACGGAACTTAATCCATGTTCGCCGTTATATTGCCAGCATGGGTCGTGGAAACCCCGCGGACTTCACCCAAAGAGCATGGAGCCACCAGTGTCGTGCCGCAGTACCGGGCTTCATCTAGCCTTAAATAAGCGGGTACCTACTATTCCTTGGGCAGTTTTATACAACGAGATCTGGTTTTCTGGAAGAACTCGCTGGCATTTAACTGGGATCTATTTCACATAGTAAAGCTATAACAGCCACTGGCGTCTTCTTTGCTACAACCCTCACTTCATCCCAATACCTTATCTATTATCTTACAATACTAGAGTCACCTGCTGTTATCATTCTTATTAGGCAAGATGGCACATCATGACGTATCTGCTTTGACTGTGGAGTCTAAAGAAGCTTCACTTGATGCCCAGGATGCGACCACGGAAAGAAACCCGCCACAGTTCCAGAAGGGCCGAGGTTCTGGGCCATCTTGTTTGTCCTCGCGCTCACCAGCCTCCTCACGAGTTTGGAAGCCACAATTACCTCGACGGTCATGCCGTCCATCGTTGCCGATTTGAGCGGAGGCGACAATTACATCTGGATTTCCAACACCTATTTCTTGACCATGTAAGCCTCCCAGCCTCTTATCGCAGAGACACGGCCGCTTCCACCTGAGGGCACAGGTTTTTAGTCGCCTAGGTATTTGATAATGGGAATTGACAAATGTAGGACTGCTCTTTTGCCCATGTTTGGCCAGCTCGCAAACGTGTTTGGCCGCCGGTGGCCCTGATCATTTCCGTGGCTTTCTTCACGGTTGGGAGCGGTGTATGTGGCGGGTGAGTTGCTGCTTCCTTGTGCCTTTCGTATCTATTCTCCGTAACTGGCTTGGGGTCGTTTTATTCCATGAAGCTCGGAGTCTTTGCTGATGAGATGCACAATGTACAGAGCTACAAATATGGCCACGATGATCGGCGGTCGAGCTGTTCAAGGGATTGGAGGTTCGGGTATTGGCGTCCTTTGCGAGATGATTATCTGCGACCTGGCGCCACTCCGTGAGAGGGGTGCCTACATGGGAATATTGCTTGGCATGGTTGGTGTGGGAGCCGCCCTCGGCCCTCTTTTGGCGGGCTCCTCGTCAGCTACAGCACCTGGCGCTGGGCCTTCTACCTGGCTCTGCCCACCGGTGTTGCTTCTTTGGTGCTGCTGTTCGCCTTCTTGCATGTCAAATATGACAAGTCTCAGACGCTGGCCACCAAGCTTTCGAGCCTCGACTGGCTGGGTAACGCCGTATTCATCGGCGGCGCCACGCCGATGCTGATTGCCCTCAGCTGGGCAGGTGGCAAATACGCATGGTCTTCTTATCAGGTCCTTGTGCCTCTCATTATCGGGCTGGCCACGATGGGAGGCTTTGTCGTGCTCGAAAGCAATGCCCGCCTAGTGCCGAGCCCCATCATGCCCCTCGACCTCTTCAGCCATTCCATTACTGCCATCGTCTTCCTCCTCACCTTTCTCCACGGCATTGTCACCATGTGGGCCTACTTCTTTCTTCCAGTCTACTTCCAGGGTGTGCTTGCCGCGAGCGCCTACCGCTCTGGCATCATGCTCCTCCCTACCATCCTCGCACTTCTCCCGGCCGCCATCCTTGGCGGTGTGCTGCTCACCAAGTTCGGCTACTACAAGCCTATCCTTGCCGCTTCCTTTGCCTTAATTGTCGTTGGGTTCGGCCTTTTCTCGACACTTGATGAGAATTCCTCTACGGGCGCCTGGGTGGGCTTCCAGGTAGTCGAGTCCTTCGGCGCAGGCCTCGCCATGGCGGCCCTGCTTCCGGCCCTCCTGGCCCCACTGACTGACAAGGATACGGCGGTCGCGACAAGCACGTGGGGATTAATGCGCAGCTTCGGTATTATGTGGGGTGTTGCCATCGCCGGCACCGTCTACAGCAACCGGGCCGCACAGTTGGCCCGGTCGGGAACCATCAGCAGCAACGCAAAGGTAGCCGCCCAGTTTATGGCTGGTGGGGCGTTTGCGGCCGCCGAATCTGAATTCCTTGACGCGATTTCGCCACAGACACGCGCTGAAGTGGTTGCTGTACAGAACAGCGCACTCCGGCGGTCCTGGCAGGTTGCCATTGCCTTCGGCGCAGTAGGACTCATCGCTGCCGCTGTGATGAAACAGATACCTCTTAGAGAGGAGAATGATACTGTTTTTGGAATGGTAGAGAAAAGAACGAGCCTACTGAGGATGCTAGAGTCACAATTGGCAAGGAGACCCCAACTGCCACGTCATAATATTGCTCAAGGCACGAGCTTCCTCGAAGCCAGAAGGGACAACAAATATATGATATAGAGGGCGGCGGGACTGGATTTTAGCAATTGCAATTAACAGGAATATTCTTTCTTGTTTGTGGACATCTCACCCTTGTTAATATGTTTCGCCATAGCTGTCTTAATTCTGTCTAGTCATCGAGAAATCTCATCGAACCGTGGATGCTGACTCGTATCGACTCTACGTAAGTCTTGCTACCCTGTCGTGATTTGAGATCTTCCTGTGCCATGACAGTCTCGAATAACTGTGCTCGGTCTGCCGCGGTGAATATCCCTGGGGGCCGCCGTGGTCGAAGCAGCCACCTCACCTGAGAGACAGTACTCGATTGGAATCCCCATGTAGCGCTCCAAGGTTCGCACTTGGCCCTGGATGGCATCAAGAATGCTCATAGCATATGTCTTTATTGGCATGTCCTGAAGCGAAGAGATACCGGCTATGCGGAGTACCGACTTGACCTTGACAGACTTGAACGAGTCCGGCGGCATCCGGCAGATAAATTGGTACATGGTGTAGAATAGGGAATCGAAGAGCCTCATCAATGCGAGGTAGCTCGACAGAACCAGGAGCACGATCTCAGTGCTAAGATCGTAATCGCCGTGCATATGCATTTGACCCGCCGGTTTCAAGCTCCGGATAATGTCAATGAACTCTTTGCAGCACGTGAGAAGCAATGCGGCTGGATGTTCGGCCTCCATGTCTGGACTCTCCTCCTTGCAGCCCTCCACGACTTTGGGTGGATCCAAGAAGTATGTGTCTACAGCTGCGATGTGCTGGTCCATCTCCTCTCGGAACCGCATGAGCAAGCTTGCCGGGCTCAAGCTTTGTGGTAGACTTGGGGAGAGCGCTTTCCCATGGCTGAAGAAGCAGATCAAGACCCATGTCGAACGCAGTGCTTCGTTCAATCGAAGGAGGGCCAAAGAAAGCAGACCTATCACCCGTCATTCCCCAGAAATCTGGTTGTGTTCTTTGGGCCAAAGGGCATCCAGGCGAGTAAGGATGCACTGCTGACTTTGCCTCCACAAGGTCTGACACTGCGACGCCGCAGAGCTGGTCCCATGACATGTCGCTATCCGCCCTGCAAGGTGACGCTCTTTCAGCCGCTGTGGCTGGTAAAGGCTCCTCTGTTATTGAAGGGGCATGAACGTCGGCATAGTCCATGTCTTGCACCGTCGACGTGCGATGCGCCGGGCCAGGCGACGAGACGTCGGCAGAGATCGCCGCGGGGTCTCTGGGCGTGCTACCACGATTGACGAGGCGCGGTTTGGATGGTCTTCCAGGATGACCTGGGGCGCCCGTCACGCATCGCGCGCCAATATGGGAGCAGCGGGCGCATGCCGCCGTGCTGTTCTCGGCGCGAAGGCACCTTACTCGCTTGGCTCTGCATTGGTCGCAGGCAGAGCGCCTGACCGTCGGTTTCAGCATATCGTTATCCTACTTGAGACACGAGAAGACGATTGCGAAACAACCAAATAGAGACGATGGCGCTTGGCATATTTGATCAGGAAGAGTTGGTGATGAACAGGAACATCGGTTGTTGGTTAGACAGGCTGTCGCGCTCCAGAACCAAAAAACCCTCCTCGGAGGGTTTTGTGACTCCAGCCAATGAGCGAAAATACTAAGCGAGTCTCCATCTTCCCAATAATTTCCTGAGGTAAGCTGACTCATATCTACCTTACTTGTCGTCGCCATCTCTCACTTACGTTGAGTAGTTCGGGTGTTTCAACTTACTCTGAACTCGCGTCGAGACGAAAATATTTCCTTTTTCTCCCGCCGCCGAGCTTGGCTTACATAGATAGCCGCCGCAACGCGTTATGTGCGCTGCAACTGTGTGCCTCTTGTGGCGTTGTCCAAGGCTACACCAGCTTCTGGACTAAGACGTTATACTGCAAGGATTGGATATCATCAATTATCTTTGCTGGGCGCTCCAATTCACCTGGGTGGAATTTGATTTGAAATTATCAACCTCGTATAGGACAACAAAGTCTCAACCTACGCTATTCATAACTAAATATATCATGTCAGGATTAATTGCTTGATTAAGGACTGTACGTTTTTGTTTTGGCTTAGCTACCCTGGAGATGTTAGCGCGCCAGGAATGATTTGATCCTACTAATCATTCTCAGCGAGAGGAAGTGAGTAGGTAGCCAGAGAAGCTTTGTAGTGTAGAAGCGCCTGTCTTCATATTGTAATACTTGAAGTAACACTTGCATGCCTGTGTGATCAGCACCGACAAGTGCAATGTTAGCTCCTACGATAGCCACAAAGCAGTCTCCGTCACGCACCATTTTCCAAGGTTGGGCTAGTTGCAAAACGATAGACTATTGTAACATGTTCGCGTCTTCACAATATGGTATGTTCTGACACAGCATATGGGGGTTGCAGAGTTGTTACAGTAACCCTTGTTCTCATCTCAGCGATTGCAGCTTGGTATTCTTGCCCACATTTGCACTATACAGGACTCATTTGATACAAGTAAAAGACAAGGGAGAAAAATATTGGTATTTGCTATTGCGTATCGAGCAGCTCCATTCATTAATGATATCTTCTTGGTACTAGTTGTTTGCTTGTTATCTCCGATATTCAATAGTTTGTCTAGTAGTATATCTTTCCCAGCCCAGGTTTGCATTTCGAAGTTTATTCACCGTTTGAAAACGATTTCGCGTTTAAATTGCCAGCTTGTTGAATCAGAAAATACATTTACATAACCTAGTTGGCTCTCAATAAGACTTAGGATTACTGGTGGTGATACTGAGATAGGATCACCCCGTGGCCTCTCAGCAGTGACACTCAGTCTATCGTAAGTCACACCAAGGCCGAAGCAGGCACGGTGAAGTTGAATGTTCAACATTGGAGTCTGGAACCATTTCAGTCATTTTGCTTCTCCTGTGCATATGTCTTGGGCATTCATATAACATGCCTGAACTGCCAAAAGGCTACTCAAAAAGGAAACGCTTTGACTTACCCTGCTGGTCATATTACTGTCAACTCGACACCATTTCTGGAGATATGAAAACAGAACCTCCAATGTCGGGCTATGACTGCATTGAATTTCAATGCACGATCGATTTACTGCCCGAACGTGTAAGTGATATGGCGGCCTCGATAGCAGTTCTTCTGGTTTGGCTAATGACTCTGAGATGGGAAGATAGGAAATGGTGGGCCGGTCGACCGAAGGCGCTGAAGACCGATCCGTCATGGTTGTAGTATTGAGTGAAACATTCATCATGCTATGGTCAACTTCGGCCCAATCATCAGTCTGGTCTGAGGGAGACTGAAGGGACTTATCGACTTCCTTCGGGTTGTCAATAGTAACACGAATTTGCTCCGCAAAGTCTGCCGCAAAGTCCCGAGCATCACCAATTGGATTTTCTGGGAGGGAGATGATGAAGCCGCCACGCATATCATCCCAGTGAGTTGACAAATTGTTCACCTTATGAACCTATATTAACTGTTAGCAATAATCGCAATTAATACAGAATCTTTGCGGTAATGAAATGTTTATCATATATGCTGTAGTTGGTGAAAGCTTATGCGTGCTCTGGTAGAGATTGATATTTTGGGTAACCCACATTCATAAACAAAGATAATCTTGAGTTGGCAGCTTTGAATTTTTCCAGAAGCATATCGATCCAGTCATCGGAGGCACCGCCATCTAAGAGGCCATTCATAGCATCGAGCCAAAGCTGAACTACCGAAGAAATGGCAAAAATAATGTTGGCCTGGTTTTGATATGTTCCATCTAGCTCTGCAATCAGCAAGCCCCAGTCAGGCTCGCAAATAACTGGTATGCCGAGGAGAACTCGAAGATTGCGCTTAGAAACTTGCAGTGCACAGTCGTCTTTGCTCCAGTAGTCGCGAATCGCGACTCTGGTTTTGAGTGGGCTGTTCTGACATGAGCAGACATGTTGTCAATTTTTGGCAGTTCAACTCACATAGACATAATAATGCTAGGTAATGTGTTAAGATGCACGCTTTTGGAAGCGATATAGTTGTCAAGGCAAGCAGGCATGGTCGATTCCTTAATAATAAACTGTAGCCTCTGGACTAGACTAATGAGGCTGAGCTATGGCCAAGAAGAAACTGCCTTGCGAATGGTCTGCAACATGTTTATGAGCGATCAATTGGTCAGTTTGTGAATCACGTTGTGGGACCCAATTTCAGCTCCCCGCCCGTGGCGTTGCTTTGACCTCAGTTTCCAATTCGCGAGGCGGAATTTTCAAGGGCCAGGACGCTTGTGTTAGCGCACTGACAACATTCAATTATGGAAAACCTGTGAATGAGTAGCCGCAAGAGGGGCACTTTGGTATAACTGTTTAAGCGAAGCTCGGCTGGGTTGGCCAACCAAGACGCCAAATCCATTCATTTCGACATGTCTCGATCACCTTCCCCATATACTCGGGCATTTTGCTTTCGATCGCCCATCCATATGGTGTAAGCTTCGCTAAGCCAGTTAATCCTTTGGTGATTATGTTTCCTGCTGCAGAGGAAGCGGCAACCGTTTGACTAGGTTCATTTGACTCTTTACCACAGCAGCATATGCTCATTGGTGCGAAAACAGAAATAGACTGGACACATAGATTAATGATCAATCGGCTGTTTACGTTAAGGCTCTGTGTACGTAGGACGTCTTGCCAAAGTATCTGGGCTCAGACAACCAGGGCCCTTTTCCCAGTGCATGGCGAGCAGAGCTTCTATAATCCGATCCCCAGCAATGTCTGAAGCTCTAAGATCCAAATCAAACGTCTATAGCACTGCAAGCAATTAAAATACAAGAATTCTTTGCTATTTTACTGTAGCGGTTATTTTCTTAGGATCATGTTATTTAGGATTTCTTTAACTGTGCAGTAACCCAGTCTTTGTTCGCCGTATTATAAACTGGTGGAAGTTCTTCGCCTGATTTGCGGAGATAACAGACTTTACTAGTGCTCCAAATCGCTTGGGTACAAACAAAATTAGTTCTGCTATTGCATTCTTTAATGCAATCTAGAAAATTAGGAACCGACTGGATGATAGCATCGTCCTTTCCATTGACGCTCCCTGAATTCTCTGTTAAAATTGTAATAAGTAACGGAGGATTGAGGAGGTTCCTACTATACCGGCACCACACATGGTAGCGCTTATTGCCCTCTAAAATGACAGGGGGTATATACCGGGAACGGCTCGTTCTGACCTAGAGAATCGATTAATTGACCCGAGTCCAGGATTTATGGTTTTAAGAAACCCACAGAAGGTAGTTGAATTTATCGACGACCCAGCTTGTGACGTTCCAGCTTGGCAGGTTTGCAAATCTTGTTGCAGCTTTTGCAACTGATCTTGCAAACTACCCACCTGCTGTTGACATGCTTGAGCTGGAGCATTGACTCGCTTCATATAAACGGCGCCGGGGAAGGGAATTTCCACAGAAGGTCCACTCAGATAGCAAAGGTTCAATGTTGAGAGCCATGAACTTCCAAGGCAACCTGCGCCAGCATTTTGGCAACTGACAGCACATTCTTTCGCTGTGGTTGTGAGAAACGGTGACCCATCGCGAGGCCCGAGAGTGTCGCATTTGTACTCGACGAAGTAACCGGGGCTAATCTCGTCTGGTTGGCCCTTGGCTAAAGTGGGACAAATCGCGGAGTAGGTAGAGTTTTGAGCCAAGGTCAATGCAATGAGAGAAAGCTTGAAAGTTGTCTTGAGGATAGTCATGGCTGTGGAGCAAGAAATCGAACAAGAATCACAAATAGAGTGTGCAGCATTGTAGTGTGTGGTGGCAGGAGATGCCAGGAATCCAGCATAATAATATACGTCCAGAAACTCATCTTTCTGATCTTTACAGACCCGCAGACTTATCCCACACGGAATGATCGTCTAATGAAAATTTTGGGTCAAAGTATTTGCGGCTGAGTTACACATGCCAGTTCAGCGAGACATAGCTCATTCAGCCAGCTAAGATATGGAGCTGGAGCAATGAAGAACCCGACACGCCTGAAAGAGATATGTTGAGACATTGCACAAGGGTTATTATTGATAGAGGGTATGTTTTACTTTGACAGAGCCCACTTACTCGTTGAAATGGGCCTTAAAGGTACTATGTACTACGGTGTTGCTTAGGCCAGTGAGGGGTCATGTCTACAGAACAGTTGTAGACAGTGCTACCTGACCCATTATCGCATTTTCATGCCGTCTTTAACACTTGCTGATCTAAGGAGGGCTTCAATTTCTTTGCTTGTAAGAGTGAAATTATTTTCTCACCTTGTATCATATGCACTGCAATGATTGGAAGGGGCAATATAAGAGGTGGAATCGGAATTACAACAACATTCCCGCCGTGTCAGTCTGTGCCGTGACTCAACGTCCGAGACAATGCATATTGCGTCTGCATATGAATCAAGGATATCAATGAAATCTATATCTATTAGAGATTCTCAAATCCCAACTTCCTAGCAGCCAAAATGCACTAGAAATAGTTGCATCCCTGGTGCACTATCTTTGTCTACAAGAATTGGCTCGACTATGACATAGCGGTCATTTGTGGAGAACGAAGCCTCCGCCTTCACCTCGGCAGCGTTTTGCTCTTCTGCTTAGTCTGCAAATCTGCCATATCTATATAAATCCGTTATCTGATCAAACATACACACTGGTAAATGGGTTAGGATTTCTGCATTGCTCGAATTCTTACGCACCGAGAGTATGAAAGCTGCCGTTGTATTACTCAGCAGACAGCTGCAATAAACCATAGATTCCCATTTCAGAAAGTATGCAATCGAGGTCCAGTGTTTTTATCTAACCCTTAACTGCAGTTTGACACCAGGTATCATATCACATGGTGTACTGAGGGCGAAACGTACGATCTAGTGTATATCAGGCCCATTAAGTTGTTTCATATGCTCTCCAGTACTTCCTGGGACATGAAAGATCAATCTACTAAAAATTCATAAGTGACGACCCGAGCAAGGTGGACAAGCTCAGAGGTGGACCCAACCCCTATTTATTACGCACACCCATTTCTAAGTCGTGCTTTTTAACATGTGGTTTGCACAAACTCACGGAGGAAATGTTACACATAGTGGGTATTAAATATTGGTCCTGTGCATTTTCTCGTTTCGAAACCATTTAGGACCTCACAAAGTTCCGAACCAAGCGGGTCACTAAGTGCATCTCCATCTGACAACGCCCTGGTATATTGGTAACATACACAACAGACACGTCTTCCCCTTTCGGAATTTGAAAGTCTAATCTCACTACTGGCTTGTATTGTCATCAAATCAATTTGAGGCAGCGGGTGACCCTTCAACTCAAGCTCAAGTAATGAGATAACTAACTTTAGCGCCGTCTTACGCCAGTGACTAGTGACTTGCTAGACCTGGTCAGAGTAGATATAATCTAAAGATATGATAATGGAGGACTAGCTACCTCTATCTCAGAAGTGTATAGTATCTGGGTGGTCAAGCCTTATGTTACCATTCTAATTATAATTACATTACTATTTCCAATTGTGTATAATCTTTATGTAAGACACGTCTACTTATGGAAATTTTGAATATACATCAATCTCTTACCGTTTATATAATCATTTCCAGCTAAGTATAAGGTCCATAGCATAATTTAACCATCCACACACTCATGTAGGAGCTTACAAGCATATCAAGCGAAGTAACTGATGCAGGCCAGCACTAATTGTGGGGATATCAGCGTCCGTACACCCATGTAAGACTTAGATTCTACAGATAGTGAAGATGAAGACTCCGTGCTATTAGACAAACTTCAGCTGTTGCTGAAATCTGTATAGCTTATAAGGCTGCTCTGATAAGTGGAAGCGAGGTAAGAGAAAAATGACCGAGAGTTTCCTTCTAGATTAACGCTTTTTATGTATATTACACATCCGAGCAACAACTTATGATCCTAGTCTGAGGTAATATACAAGAAATATTCTCCTTGAAGCAGGTTTTAAGGGTCAATGAAGCAGCATTACAGCTTAAACCCAAGTCTATTGGGGAAGCTGTAATTTGCAAAGACATGTTGCAATGAGGTATCGGTAGGCTCTTTTCTACACCTTGTAACCTACCCGTCTCAACCGGTCAATGCAGCGTGTAGTTTTATATACAAGATATATGCATGGCAACCTTGTTTCGGAAATAGATGAACCTTTGGATGGCTATCACATTGCCTCATCCCTGGTATAACTTTGAGCGTTCACATGGTAATTCTGAGCAACGAATAATCTCGAGGTAGTCTGCACAAGAATATCCTCCTCGAAACAGGTTTTGAGAGTCAATTAAGCAATACTGCAGCTTAAACCTAAGACTATTGGAGGCCCTTGATTTAGAAAATCACGTCTCGATGAGACATGGGTAGGCTGTTTTTCAGCTTGCAACCTAGCCCTCCCAACCGGTCAACGCAGCCAAGTATTCTCATAATTGCTCTTTACAACGTGATATCTGAGAAACAGAGCCCTGAACTATGTTGTAATCACGCGCGAAATTCTTTCTTGGAACGTGCGAGGGCTTGCCACTATGTGTCCACTGCGAGTATATCAGGAACAAGTAAAGACTGTCCGCTTTTTATCACCAGCTCGATACCAAACTGTAGCCACATGGCACCTATTGAGAAGGACTAGATGCGCACTCGACCAGTTAATGCCATGGAGGGAAGCATTAGTTGTATGCTATCGTGTGTATTTCTCAAACCATCTTGCCCCCAGCAGTCGAGATGAAATGTGTCATTCGTCTAGGCCGGCATGAGATTATCATTTCAGAATACGTGGCAACTGCCCTTTAGTCGTTTGATGGTGTGCACACTTCGCTAGAGCTTCCGGATGCTACACTATTACCTTCGCTTGCATTCATGAATGTCGTGAATCTGTGCGATGTCTAGTGACATCAAGGCGATCATAGTTTCAGTATGACGGCGAGATGATGGAGAGGTTTCGGTCCAGGGCATTACGTTAAGAGTGCCTCTCTAGCGCAATGAGCATAAATAACAGTACTAGAATCCACAGAATCTGCTGTTTGGTCACCGCGCCTTCGTTCCAACTATCAATACCAAACACGGTTTCAGTGGGCATACACTCTAATTAATCTAGAGGCGATTGAGGAATGCACCAATCGAGCTTGACAGAAATAAAATTTTCTTACACGCCGAGCTTTTCATTTCTATAACATGGACACAGAACACTCGAAGCAGCCCCTCAAACGATCATTGATCAACAGAATCGCATCTATGAAAGCTTGGCTTTCGATGATAAAGCTGATTTTGCCAATGCCGAAAGGGGCCGCCGGGGTCGCCTCGACCCCAATGTCGTCAAAAATGCAGATGGCACCCAGGTGTGGAACAATAATGTCTACAAATTCCTCTAGGATGACTGCCCCAACTCGGCCAACCCGAGCCTTTGGCGTCAGTTGAAACTTGCTCATTTAGATGGGCTCTTTCATGTCACAGACTGCATCTACCAGGTTCGGGGCTCGGACTTGTCTAATGTCACAATCGTCGAGACTGATAAGGGTCTAATTATCATAGATCCTCTCACATCAAAGGAGACATACTGCTGCCCTTGCCTTGTATGAAGAGCACCGTGGCAAAGACAGGCCTGTCCAGGCCATTATATATACACACTCTCATGTTGACCATTTTGGCAGCGTCAGAGCTTTCATCAGCGAAGAAGAGATTGAGAAGTACGATGTTAAAATTGTGGCGCCAGAGGGATTCATGGAACCTGCGGTGTCCGAAAATGTTTTCACGGGTGTCGCTATGGCTCGCCGCGCAGCCTACATGTACGGTGTCGCTCTGAACGTGGGACCAAGAGGCCAGATCGGCGCTGGTCTCGGCCAGACAGTCTCCACCGGTGAAGTTACGCTTATTGCGCCAAATCTTGAGATCAAACACACCAATGAGAAGCTTAATATCGGCGGCGTGGAAATGGCGTTCCAGATGGCACCACATACTGAAGCTCCCGCAGAGATGCTTATCTACTTCCCGCAATTCAAAGCGCTGTGTGCGGCAGAGGATGCTACGCATACGTTCCACAACATCCTAACATTGCGTGGGGCTGTGGTGCGTGATCCGCATGGCTGGTCCAAGTATTTAACAGAAACCATTGATATGTTTGGGGGCGAAGCTGAGGTTGTGTTCACTTCCCATCATTGGCCCACTTGGGGCAATGACAAAGTCGTTGAATTCCTCACTTCTCAGCGGGACCTTTACGCGTACATACACGACCAGACTCTGCGACTCATCAACAAAGGCTACAATGGCCCGGAAATTGCAGAGATGATGACACTACCACCAGCCCTTGATAAGGCAGGAGCGCACGTGGTTACTATGGCTCTGTTAATCACAATGTGAAGGCCATCTACCAGCGATATATGGGTTGGTTCGATGGTAACCCATCTCATCTCTGGGAGCATATCCCCACCGAGAAAGCCAAGAGATATGCCCAACTTGTTGGTGGTGTTGAGAATTTTATTGCTAAAGGCCGAGAAGCATTTGACGCTGGAGATTCTCAATGGGCCGCCGAAATTGTCAACCACGCTGTATTTGCCGACCCAAAAACTTGGACGCGCAACATCTGCTAGCCGATATTTACGAGCAACTAGGCTATGGATCCGAAAATGGTACTTGGAGGAACTTCTTCATATCTGGCAGTACTGAGCTGCGCAAAGGCAACTTCGGAACCCCCACGCAAACAGCATCTGCCGATGTAATATGGCAACTCAGACCGGAGATGCTTTTTGATTCATTCGCCGTCCAGATCAACGGGCCGGAGGCCTGGGAGAAGAAATTGGCCATCGAAATCATTCTAACTGATACGGAGGTAACCTATCGCCTATGGCTTTCTAACGGGGCATTGGTATATTCTTCAGCGAAGCAGTCAAGTACCGGTGACATGACTCTGACTGGAATCAGCAAGCAGCTTCCCGCACTTGCTGTGTATGGACCTGACCGAACAAATTGGAGCAGGCAGGCCTAGCTATTGATGGGAATAGGGACACGCTTGGTATTTTAGGCTCCCTGCTAAACCCTGGTGAAACTAGTTTTAATATCGTTACTCCATAATCTTAGTAATTGCAAAGTTTTCTTATTTATAGATATCTCCTTATACTAGGCCTTGTTCAAGAACTATCCTAAGGTCATATAAAGACACCTATTAATTATACCTACCTGATCCGGTGGTATAAACTGAGCAACAGGTACCAGCCATTTATAAGGGAGTCATCCCATTATGCCAAGATTAAGAAGGTTTATTGATAAGTCTTCAGAATCTCATTGTAGTACTTGTAGCCGGTACCTGTTTCCGGCTCGAAGCTGTACATATACGAGCCCCACCAGGGACCGGCTGCCCACCAGCTTGCTCCCATCCATACATCGCTGTTCTCCTGGAGGTAATCGAGAAGGCCGGTAACTGCCTCCTTGCACAGCTCGTTGGCGCCGCCGGCGAATTCGCCAAGCATACCGACCTTCTTGTTGGTCCGAAGCCACTCGGTCGCGTCCTTGACGCGTTCGACGCCAATGATCGACGAAGTACAGGTCTCAGATGTGCCACTTGAGTCACTGTCAAGGTACTGGTGCATTTCGTAGACAGTTTTGTTGAGAGGGTCAGTCAGACCTTTCATGTTGTCGTTAACGCTGGTCCAGCTGTGGGCGCCGCTCCAGGAGTTACCCTCAGCCCAGATCCAGTTTTTCGCTCCAGTACTGCGAATACCATCAATGGCAGCTTGATTCAGCTTCAGGACAAGATCCTGATCCATAGAGTTGTACTCGTTGTTGGTGTCGAAGATGACCTTGTCATTGGACTTGAACTCGTTGGCAAAGTTGGTGAAAAAGGTCTTGAAGGCGGCCGTGTCAGTGATTACGTTTCCGGAGAAACGGCCGTAATTATGAGGGTCCAGGGCAACACTGGCACCAGCGGAGGTGATGTGATTTGCGATATTCTTCAGCTTCGAGAGGTAGTCGGCGTTAAATTTTCCAGTCAGACCATCGGGGCAACACGTTCCATGCGAAAGCTAAGACGGAATGTGTTATAGCCCTCCTTGATCAAAATCTAGGTTATGTCAGTGCCCATCTTCTCTCTCATCAACAAATCTTTCGTCTTACATCGATCTTGGCTGGGTCCGGGAAGGTGTAGTCCTTATCAAGAATACCTGGGAGATTACCCTCTCCAAACTCGGCGCCGGACTGGTTGATACCAAACCACTTGAACTTACCCGACTTGCCAGAGCTTGTGGAGCCAGAGGTGACGACAGCAGGCTTTGATGCTGTAGAAGTAGCGGGAGCCACAGCTACGGTGGATGTAGCCGCGTTGGACAGTGAAATGGCATGGTTTTGACTGCTAGCAGCTGGAATGGTAGTTGGCCGTGTGGGTTGAGTGTTGATAGGCTTGTTGGAGGACTTGACACTCATAAGAGAAGAAGCAGTCGGCTTGACAGCGGCCGCTGTGGTGGATTTATGCGTTTGAGTGGCACTGGCATGGACCGTGGTCGACTTGCAGCTCTTCCTGGTTGATGTTCTCAAAGTAGTCGCGTGCTGCGCAACAGCGCTAGCGACGTTGGCTGGGCCGGCAACACACTGGCTGTACCACTCATTTTGTGCAACGCAAGTATATCCAGATACACATGTCGTCTCGCCGGTCCAGCCCCTGCCACCACAGCGCGCATAGGGGCCGGCTTGGGCCATGGACCCGACGATAAGAGCAGAAGAAAGAATGAGTCCCTTCATGGTGAATGCCAGATTCATATGCGGAAGAGAGGGTCTGTAAGTAGGAAGGAGTGACTGATCTCAAAGGAATGTAATGGCATAAAGCCTGTAAAGAAGGACTAAAGTGAAAGCGAAGGTGAGAAGCAGCGTGCAAGGCCGTTGGATGGAAAAACGGAAATGTTTTTAGATCAAAGCGGGGGTTTTATAGCTGTATCATTCCCCAGATCCGGACCGCCGTTTCGTCTCTTGATTCCCAAACTATGTCCTAGACTGGTATGGCTGAAGCTGGCATGCCGACTCCGAGATCCAATTTGATATAGATGAGACCCCACTTGAGCTACTGGTTCAAGGTGGTGTGGGATGAAAGCTAACGCGTTCAATAATTTGCTGCATGGCTTATCCAGGTTCAATGCATCAATCTGACATAATCTTGCTCTTTCCGCACAGCCAACTTGTGAGAGTATAAGGAAGGGCCTTGGGTGGATGAAGAATGAGGCAAGGAAATGAAGTACACAAAAGCAACGTTCTAGTTTCCTGCCATTTTCAGCACCACGCGTCGACATTACGCCTGTTAGGTCCTCACGGGGTGTTGCCCATTATCCTTGGTCACAGTATATCCTTCTAATATCAAACATGGGGCCAATGCGAAGGAAATGAGACTGCGCAAGTTTCTGACCTTACTGCCACCGTCAACAGTTCGTTACCAAAGCTTGTCAGAGCCCGTGGCGGAGGAAATGCAGGGGTAGCCGATGTGCCACTGTGCCGAGTCCGACAGGTTTAGTGGGGATTCTACGATCGGTTTGTTTCAGCCATGACTGATTTGTTTTAGCTTGCCTGATATCATGAATGCCCACCAATGATAAGTCGTTATGCATCGATTTGGGAGAAATTGCTCAAAGAAAAAGCCCAGGGTACCTTGTTCACGATGTCAATGAGCTGTCGAACATCCGGCTTTGTGGCCGTTGACAGGTGAGCTGATTTGCATCGTCTTATGTGCTCGGCCTACGGAACCTTCGGAAAAGGCGCTCATATTTGTAAAATACTCCCTATTCGGCCGATTCAAGAATTTGGCAGAGTCGTTTTCGCACTGCCATCTGCACTCGAGACTGCCTTTCTAGTATGTGATTATTTCATCGTCGCCGCCTTTCAAACCACCATGAAATGCAATTTGAAAGGACAGTGAGCCCTGAATCTTCATGTTATACTTCGTCTAGGCTATCATCTTCGCCAGAACTTGTATTAACTTTGATAAACCGAAAGTTTGCTGTGAGTACTTTGGGTTGAATTTTTAACAATGCCGACAATTCAAGTTACCCAGTTTTACCACCTCAATACTAAGACTTTTTAAAAAAATATTTTAAGGCTTTGTCCGCTCGCGTAATCGAAAGAATTAAACGCAATATCAATCTCGCCAACCATGTGTTTCCTGTGCTTCACATATTCACAGTCAGGCTCATCCTTAAACAGTGAAACCACCAAGGCTGTTTGTGGAAAGGTCTCCTGATCCCGTTTCGAGCATGTCTTCTTCATATATGATTAACCTCGCTCGTAATATAAAGGACACTTATGAATGGCTATTGTTGCGGCCGTGATGGCGAAAGTGGAGCACATTGCTTTGGTAGACAGATGATAAGTCGAGGTTGGAAGAGATAACAGTTCAGGTACCATTGAGAAGATTAAGGCTACTTAAACACAAGTGATTTGAGTGTGGGAAGGAAACTAACACAAATGCAAGTGAAGACAGATAATCCAAGTGAGCTTCTTTTATACTTTTTTCTTCCAATTTTTTGGAAGACGGCATCATGAGGCTCGGCCCACAAACAGTATTTTGTCTAGTCAGGAACTGGCTTTGCATTGCTTGTATTATATGAGCTTGAAATATGTTTTGAACCTCGAATGCAAGGCTTTGCAGTCCGGCAGTCGACTCTGCTGACAAAATTTCAGGTTTCAACCTGGCTAGTTGGAGGATATTTGGGTAGCAGCAAGTCGAGGCGACTCTAGGGTATCTGACCCACAGTATCTTAGTCAAGAGAGTGACACGCAGATGAGCCTGGAATTTTCCTCAATGTAGGGTCCAGAATTTGGAAAGTAAAATGCTGAGACCCCGATGACTAGTGGATTTACTGGCTAGGTCGTATCACTTGTGTCTCCCCTGTTATAAGTGAATCTCATTCATGCTTCGGGGAAACCGGTGTATCTGAACCAATTGATGTATTACTTGACTTCCTTGATACTCTCCTCAAATGTTGTTCATAATGTTCTTGCTGGATTCTGTGAAGAACTTGCACGAGTCGGCCCTCATCCGGCGGGATTACTCTAAATGAGCTGGGAGTTTGGCCACAGATCTGCAGCCATTTCATTCGGCAGGAAAAACAAACCCAATCAGGTCTTTTTCTCTTGCGATATATAGGCTGAATGGAATCAACCGAGTTGTAAAATGTGGATATTAACAACTTTTAAGCATGTCTACTAGCGCGAGGGGAGGGCGAAGTGACGCATATTTGAATGGTGGAAATAAGCTTGGCAGAGGGGTACCAAGGGACGGATAAATTGAATCAGGCAATCGAGGAAAAGGCGGCATGAACGATGCAACCCCGCAAACAAACCACGGGTTAGAAAAGGCTATGGCTGTCCCTCCAGCAATTGGTCTTGGAGTTGCTCTCAAGCTCCATATCTCCTGTTTTCCCAAACAGCCATGCGGGGTTTGCTGTGGTTCACGGTCCTCGGCCTCGTCGCCGCAGAAGACGGGTTGAATGCCTGGTTACGATATGCGCGGATTCCCAGGGCCAAATGTTACCACAACAGGCTTCCGTCCGCCATTGTCACTCTCAATTCCACCAAGGGGTCTCCAATTGATACCGCTGGCCAGGAACTGACCCAAGGATTCAGTGGTATCTTTGGTAAGGAATTGACCCAAGGTTCCACTGAAGATGGCACCATCACCGTCGGCACGATCCAGGCATTCAGTGACCAGAACGAAGACTCTGAAACTCTTCCAGAGCTCATCGACGATGGTTTCTTCCTGAATGTCTCTCACGGCAACGTCTTGATTCTCGGACAGAATGAACGAGGTGCTCTCTATGGCACCTTTCACTATCTTTCCTTGCTTGGCCAAGGCAACGTCTCAGATGTGACATTGGTTTCAAACCCCGATGCGCCAATCCGATGGGTGAACCAGTGGGACAACATGCAGGATGGAGGGACCCACGGCAGCATCGAGAGAGGCTATGGTGGCGACTCTATATTCTTCTGGGATGGCCGGATTCGCGATGAACTTGACCGCGCTGCCCAATATGCACGACTCCTGGCCTCCATAGGCATCAATGCCGTTGTGGTCAACAATGTTAACGCCAATGCCTCCATACTCAGCTCCGAGAACATGGATGGCCTGGCGAGAATCGCGGATGCCTTTCGACCCTATGGAGTCCAGCTTGCACTTTCCCTTAACTTCGCTTCGCCTCAACTTGTGGGCGGGCTTTCTACTTTGATCCTTTGGATAAAGTAGTCGCCGACTGGTGGGCAGGGATCACGGACTCGCTTTACGAGAGGATCCCTGATATGGCGGGCTTCCTTGTCAAGGCCAATTCTGAAGGACAGCCGGGTCCCCTGACCTACAATCGGACTTTGGCAGATGGTGCCAATGTTTTTGCTCGTGCATTGCAGCCGCACGGGGCATCATCCTTTTCCGAGCCTTTGTTTACGACCACAGAAGTCTTAACCAGACACTGGACTGGAAAGCCGACCGAGCCAATGCCGCTGTTGAGTACTTCGACGGCCTCGACTCCGAGTTTGAGGACAATGTTGTCATCCAAATCAAATATGGTCCCATTGACTTCCAGGTTCGGGAGCCCGTCTCACCACTCTTCTCCCATTTGGTCGAAACAGGAGCTGCTATCGAACTTCAGATCAGCCAAGAGTATCTTGGTCAGCAAGCTCACTTGGTATACTTGGCTCCTATGTGGAAGGAGCTGCTCAACTTCGATTTCCGCATCGACAGCAAGAAATCACTGGTTTCTGATATTGTTAATGGCAAGCGATTCAACCGCAAGCTCGGCGGCTATGCGGGAGTCGTAAATGTTGGTACTAATACCACCTGGCTTGGTAGCCATCTAGCGATGTCGAATCTTTATGCTTACGGCAAACTGGCATGGGACCCGTCTGCCAGCTCCACGGATATGCTGGAAGAGTGGATCAAGTTAACATTCAGCCATGACCAACAAGTTATCGACGTTATCACCAAGATGTCGATGGAATCTTGGCCAGCGTATGAGAGCTATACAGGCAACCTAGGCATTCAGACGTTAACAGACATTCTTCTGGGGCACTATGGTCCAAACCCCGCCTCTCAAGATGGAAATCCATGGGGTCAGTGGACAAGGGCAGATGCGGACACTATCGGTATGGACCGCACTGTTTGGAACGGCACTGGAAACGCAGGTCAATACCCACCAGAGATTGCCGCGATGTACGAGAATATCGAGACTACTCCAGATAACCTGCTCCTCTGGTTCCACCATGTCCCTTATACGCAGGTCCTCAAGTCTGGAAAGACTGTTATCCAGCACTTCTATGATGCGCACTACGAAGGAAGCGCAACGGCACAGACTTTTGTAACTGCCTGGGAAAGTTTAAAGGAAAAGATCGACGAGGAACGATACGAACATGTGCTTTTCCGCCTGAATTATCAAGCAGGTCACTCACTCGTGTGGCGGGATAGTATCAATACGTTCTATTTCAATAAGTCCAGTATTCCTGATAAGAAGGGACGTGTCGGCAACCATCCCCATCGAATTGAGGCCGAAGACATGGAGCTCGATGGTTATGAAAGTTACCGCGTCTCACCATTTGAGGCTGCCAGCCGATTCCACTGTATCGTGACATCTGACAACTCGACGCAAGGAACCGCCTCTACTACACTGGATGTGGAGAGCGGGAAGTACAGCCTGGCTGTAAACTATTACGACATGGCGCTTGGTAACTCGACCTGGGAACTTTTCATCAACGACGATCTAGTGGGAAAATGGAAAGGCGATCTAGAATACATTCTTGGCCGTGCTCCATCACCTTATATCGACGGCCACACAGCCTCACGGATTACATTTGAGGCTGTACAAATCGAAAAGGGAAGCGCTTTGAAGATTGTTGGAACGCCTGATGGGCTAGAACCGGCGCCAATCGATTACATTTCTATTTTGCCAGAGGATGTGATCGACTAATACCTTCTTAGCAGCACTAAGGCAGTAAGTCCATAGAAAGCAAGGATATAAGCCAATGCTTATATATAAATAAAAAAGTCCTTCGAATCTGTAATGAATTTTCTGAAGAAATAAAGGTTTAACTTGAGGCTTTTACTTCTAGATATTTGCATCCTCTTGCATTTGGCTTGATATGATCCATTATTTTGTATGTAATCTCCAAATAAACAAGCGTGGGTCATTTGCCTCTCTGCTGTCCCCTTCTGGGTACAAGTTCCCGTATGGGTAGTCTGAAACAGAGGTAACTCGCCTTGTCCTATGTCACCGTGTGGAGCTTAAGACTTGAAAAAGATATTCGGAGAGTCTTCTAAGCCAGTTCGAAGAGCGGCAGTTAAGCTATTGCTAAGAGTGACATTGTAAAAGTAAGAGCAGAACACCAATATATACTTACATATCTTTTGAACAGAACTTGTCTTTGTGGGCGTTCAAAACTGCAAGAAAGATTACAAGCAAAAGAACCGGTCAACTGGGAACTGGGAGTAGACGGAAAAGACCGGGTACGTCAAAGTTCTCATCATAATCCTGCTAAAACATACCAGCATTTCCCCTGACTATATAGCTATAAAAATGAATTGCATCCTATCACTTGGCTAAAATATCTTATCGTATATTATGGTGTTGGTTGATACGATACTATGGGGCTGCTACATCCCCTCAAGTGCCAGACACTCAAAGGGACTACATACTAGCTGTATTATTATTACCAACTAGGAAGTAATCTTGTCCATATTCCGCCATTATTTGCTAAAGATAGGTTTGAACTTCTTCCAATTTCCAAAACGAAAAACATATACGGTGCTGGGCTGTTTCAAAACAGGTTGCGGCTCAGGATGTGCTCCTTTCTAAGCCTCGAGTCTCTCTAATTTTCCTCTCATGGCATACAATACCTTATGGAAGACGTCTACCCCATTCATGCACTCAATGTATTCCCATAGCCTGTTCATTGAAGCTGGGAACAGCTCTTTGTGAATAAATCATTGCATTGTGTGCCACATATTGGCTCGTAACTAAGAATGGGCAAAAATATCCCAAGCCCAGGGTTGCCGGAGAGGATCAAATTTGTGGGCCTTTGACCATACCGAACATTCCGACACTCAAGTCAAATGAAGCCATGACCATTGGCGTTAAGGAGGGCTGAACCTACTATAGTTTTTTCTCAACGACGCGCAAGTATACATGATTTCAATACATTATAAACAATTCTTGGCCCTGCGAGTATAGTCATGGTCGCCTTACACAACGCATGCTCAAAATTAGGACTGGGTTTCAAGCACACTGTGAGGCTATGTATTATAAGGAAGCGCTGAAAAGATCCCGACGTTGCACAGGACAAAGTGGGCGTACAATTTAAAACCTCACCGCTGTAAAATGAGCACATCAGCTTTTTCAGGAGATGTGTGCGTACAATGGGAGCCAATTTTGCTGGATGCCTACTTGCCGAGGCTTGCAGCATCTAGCCGCAATTTACTAGCGACTAATCTGGTTTCTAACCAATTAACAGCAATGCTATGGAACTGCTTTTCCATTTCCAGGTTCCGACAATGAGAGCCCCGCCGGCTCTGAATGCTCTAGAACAGCTACGATTAACAACCTTGCTAGGTCTTTGGATTAGTCCTCACTCAGTAAGGGGAATTCTTTTCCGCCGGTTCAGTCACCGTTTTGGATATGGAAACGGTCTCCACAATCCACGGGGTTTGGCTCTGGGCTAGTCACACCGTCAGGGAGCGTGATTTCCCAGGCAAATGCTTTTCCGCGCCGGTTCTTTGTTCCTTCTTCTAATTTCCTACTGAACCGGTTAGCAATAGAGTTCACGGTAGCGGATGAGGGGAAAGTCACAATGACGGCGTACATAACTTCATAAAGAGTGAAATTTCGCTCTGTAAATGCATGCTTCGACTTTCTCACAATAGCTTCATTCCCTGCCTTCTAAGTTCGTATATTTAATTATTATTAAATATATATTTTTTTAACATATAAAAGTTAATTATATATATATATTTAATAATTATTCTTCTTTTCATGAATTATATTATATTTTTTGAAAATACTTAATTAATTAAGTTTTTTTAAAAAATATTTTTATTATAATTGTTTTATCTTAATATTTAATAATGAAATTAACTTTATTAATTTTTGTAAATTTTGAAAATTTTTTAGCTTAATATAAACTATATTAATATATTTAAACAGGATAGTGTAAGGAAAGGCTAGGATTTAAGACTTACTAGCACAACGAATATACCAGCCCTCTGGGAGGATAGTAGGATAAGTATAGGGTAATTAGAATAAGATTACTACAAAAAGGCAATCTATATAGGACGCCGGCTACAGCGGACTTCTAGGCTATGCAGTCAGCAACTGCCAAGTGCTTGGTGAATTCCCATAAGTAGAAGTTTTGTGCTCTACTCTGTTCGGCACGTGGGTATGCATGGCTTTATTCTCGGTCATATTACCAGTTGGGGTTGGCGTGCTGACGATTTTGACCCGAGTAGCCTCAATGGTGGGTAACACAGGATGCCGAAGTGGGCCGTTGAAGCCATGCTGCTGGGTATTGATCTTCATGCTCTCGTATAAGAATTAGGGTCATGGTCCCAAGAGAAACAAAGTGAGAGGATAGTTCCAATCCGGATCATAACACTCAGTGGTTTTCAGGGAGGAAAATGATAGGCAAAGGTGCTTTTCAATTTCTCATCCTCCTTATTGGCCTCGTTGTCTATCATCAACATTCCAAAAGAGAGCCAAAGCTAAACTTCCGCCCGGACCGCGCGGTTTACCAGTTCTTGGCAATATTCGCGATCTTCCTCAACCTGGCAGGGCAGAGTACCAGCACTGGCTGAAGTTCAAAGACCAATATGGACCAGTTAGCTCTGTCACAGTCGGTGGTCAACCTCTTATCCTCATCCACGGCGAGGAGGCTGCCTTTGAGCTCTTGGAGAAGAACTCGTTAAAGACTTCGGACAGACCCACCCAGCCATTTGCGGTTGATCATTGCGGCTTTGGTGTTTTTCTTCCAACGCTTCAATATGGCGCTTCTTTTCGGCTTCATCGCAAGCTGGTGCACCAAGTCTTTGGCACGAAGAGGAATGTGGCCAAGTTCCGTGATGTCCAGGATGTAGAGTCAAGGAGATTCCTGTTGAGAATTCTCAAGAGCCCACATGATCTGGCAGAACATACGAAAACGTAAGGGATATTAGCTTTGCCTTGCCATCGGCAATACAGCACATCTAAAATAAACAAGAATCCGTAACCCGCTAACAATCTGCAGGAAGCAGCCGCTATTATTCTAAAAATTGTTTACGGATACTCTATAGAGCAGGAGAAGGTTGATCCGTTAACAACCCTGGTCCAACTGCTGATGGACAACTTTTCACGAGCATTTGTTCCATTAGCTTGGCCTGTCGACGTGATACCGGCCCTCAAATACTTGCCAGAAGGGTTTCCTTTCACATCTTTCAAGGAGACGGGACGCAGGTGGAAGCGAGTCAATGAAATCGCAATCGATGCTCCGTATCTGTTTGTCAGAGATCAGATGGCAAAAGGCACAAACAGACCTTCATTCATTTCCTCACTTGTTGAAGATCTTGAAAAACCTGGTGGAAATGGAAACAGACTCAACAAGGAGGATGAAGACGCCATCAAAACTTCGGCGGCAGCACTGTATGGTGGTGGGGCCGACACAACCGTGTCGACCATAACAAGTTTTGCTATGGCAATGCTACTATTTCCAGAAGTTCAGAAAAAGGCACAAGCCGAGATTGACCAAGTTATCGGGCCCAGTAGGTTACCCAGCTTTGAAGATCAGCAGCGGCTCCATATATCAACGCATTGGTAAAAGAGTCCTTGCGTTGGTTTCCTGTGGTTCCAATTGCTACGCCACACGTTGTGCACTCAGAGATAGTCTATGATGGCTACCAAATTCCTAAGGGATCTTACTTGCTTCCGTCCATCTGGTGGTTCCTCCACGACCCTGAAGTATATAAAGACCCCTCTTCCTTTGATCCCGATCGATTCCTGGAACCACGCAACGAGCCAGATCCAGCAGCACATGTCTTTGATTACGGCCGACGCATATGTCCCGGCAGATATCTTGCCGAAGAAAGTCTTTTCATAACACTTGCTCGAATGCTGGCTGTGTTCGATTTTGCAAAAGCAGTGGATGAGGAGGGACAGGAAATTGAACCCAGCTTACAGCCTACGGCTGGTCTGGTATCTCATCCCGGAGCCTTTGTATCCACCATTACACCCAGGAGCGAGGAACATGCCGAACTCATTCGAGCTGTCGAGGTAGAGTACCCCTGGGATGTAAGTGATTCTAGGTTCCTCAAGCAAGATCTGATCGGAGAGTCAATAAATCTCTCGGCGGAGAGCGACTCGAACTGTCACTGAAGAGAACACAAGACTGGGGAAAACAAAATGCGAAGTTCAAGAAAAACATCTGGTCAACTACAATAATTCCTTTTGAGGGCTTGGAATTGTAGCTCACGTCGCGCTTTCGAGAGGAATGTGGATTGAATATGCATACAATTGACTGTTTTGAAACGTACTAGACGGATCTAATTCGCCTTGATGTAAGGAAAGCCAGCAAGCCTGAAAGCCCTCTCACTCAGCTTTGGTACCTGGAAAGGCCGGTCGCGAGTGAATGGTCATGCTTCCCGTTCCAATGTGCGATATTAGTGCCGGTGTAGAGAGCATTGGGCCAATGTGTCGTGGCAACTCGGCCTACGACAGTATATTAGACGGTATGCATACGAAAAAAATATGGCAATGCTCGCTTTCAAAATCAATCTTCTTGCGCTTAAGATTTCATCAGACGCTTCGTCTACGGTCATGAAGCAAGTGTAAGTGGCCAGACTGCCTTGTGTGCCCTTGTAGGAACGTTGTACTATGGCATACGCGAGTTCCTGACGAATCGGTTAGTTTTATATCACAAGTGGCTTATTGTTGAAATACTCGTGAAGAAGCAGATCCCAAGTTCCACCTTGACCTTGACTCATTTGCCGCCATGGTCCTTCAGCCACTGCATTCCCCGCTTCCTAAACCTGAACTATGCCTTTGTTCTTGCGGGAGCCTTCTCTTCATCCCTCATCTTCTATGGAACTGCTGGCTGAGGAGATGATCACCCTAGCAAACGATGAGAACGCCATCATTATGTCCATTGGGCAGAAAGTTGACGAGACATTGGAGACAACGGAGTCACAACGTTCGAGTCCTGGTCCTGGTAAGGCCAGGGCTTATTAGTTGAAAAGCCCTGGCGGTTGCTGATAGGCACTTCTCATAATCTTCCCCGAAGACTTGATAGTCAAAAGATGTATGGATCACCTCGGATTATGTTGCTAGTGACAATATTGTGCCTCAAATCTATCCCGATTGAGAGCTCGTTGCACAGAAACAGTTTGACGAGGCGGCCAAGATATCTTCTGCTCAAACAACAAGGCGAGCTGGAAAATGATTCAATGTAAATGAAAGGTGTGTTCGCGACTTTCACGACTTGATAGTCGCAGCAATAGTGCAATATTGACAGATTAATCACAAAAGGACCACGTTCCCGCTGACATGATGTGTCACTTCAACTGAGGTCGTAGCCTCATGGAACATTCGTACAAATCACACTGGCCCTCGGAACGTCTGTTTCCGGGCCATTTGCTTCCCCAAGCAAGCTTGCTGTGCAGCATGCCAGAAGAGGATTCAACCTCCATGCAGTTCTTGGTCATATTGTAACATGACAGTCAGGAGCCTATGGTAGGAGAGCTTGAATATGCAGTATTTATTATGGTTGCACCCACTCGGATTCTTTAATTAAGCAAGTCCGAGAATGCAAATTCGTACTATCCTCTTTAAAATGTTGCCAAGGTCATCCTTTAACCTCCAAGACTCTTCAATACCGAGCGAATGAATAGGAGATATACCGGGAAAAAAGAAGCGCGTTTTTACCGTGTAGTTTTCAAAATGCTTCGCGTTCATGCCTTAGTGTTCGTTATATCAATCTTGGGCCGTGTCCAATCACATGAGTGGTATTTACAACTATACGATCGGTGAAGTGCAATATGCCGGGTAACTCTCCTAATGGGATCCTTGTTTTTGCTGATTATTCGCAGACATTATCCCTGGTTGTTGGAGGATGAACAGTCGGAATCCATCCAGCGCCGTTGGTGGCCTGATCCAATCCAGGATATCGGCCACCCATATCTCTCGTGCAACCGCGGTAACCCACTCGCCACCAAGAATCCTTCAATGCATGCCCCTGTTGAGGCTGGGTCCAATATCACCGTGAAATATACTGCTCCCAAATGTCCTCCCAATGCCAACCGTCCCGCCGATCCATCTGTGGACTGGAAGAATGAGCCCATCCCTCCTATGCGATGCTCAGGTCCCGAGTATGGCTGGGTTCATGGACTAGGCCCTCTTCTAGCCTACATGGCAGCCTGTAATGGCCCTTGCGAAGAATTCGACCCATCCAACAAGAAGGCATGGTTTAAGATATACGAGTCTGGGTTTTCTCCTGGAATTGATCGGTGGGGAGATTGGTCAGGTGAGAGGGACCTGGCAACGACCACGGGATGGGATCAATACTCATTTACGAAAAATGGATGGTCTCTCCGAGTCCCTAAGAATTTGAAGCCTGGAAACTACCTCATCCGCCATGAAATCATTATGATCGAACTCTGGCCGCCTCAGCATTACCCAGAATGTGCTCAGTTGACAGTCACTGGGAGTGGAAACAAGCTTCCTGGTGACGATTTTCTCGTATCCTTCCCAGGGGCATATTCTTATGATGGTATGGAAAGACTCACAAACACGAACCTTTGAATGACAGCACTAATGCGAAGGTGCTATTAGAGCCTGGCTTGGCAATCTCTGGCGATTTATACTCCCAACATGGACACACAGTTCGGGTGAGTTCCAGCTCCCATATCGAATAGTATAGTGCGCTTACTTCAAATAATCAGAATTATACGATACCAGGCCCCATACTATGGACAGGCGAGGAAAACTGAGATTATTGCGTCACCAGGGTGCAATTGCCAAAATCCAGGCGCATTCAGAGCCTACTATCGCACCAAGAGCGACATGATTACCAGAAACTTTGATCGACAAAGGATGAGAATGGTTTAGGCTGAGGCCAAGTATTCCAAAGCGCTAGTACTGGTACCCATAAGATATGAACGAAGGCCAATGAATTTTAACTTGAAAGGCGATTATGATCATGATTGTCTTGGTAAACCAACCTCATTATCACTGTCCACATCTATATAGTAGCTCCACTTGCTTTAGCATTAGGCACCACTTGAACGAGTGTTTGATATTATGCGTTGTCAGTCCACAATTTGGGGTCGCGACTTTCGAGCAAATGGTGTGGATCGGACTGAAGAGAAAGAGTTGCTATAAATGTTTTCTAGAGTAAAATATACGAGAAAATCAATGTTCACGGCCAAAATCACGAACGGCGGCTGGCGGGCGGTTGGGGTGGCAAAGGACCTTCCAATCCAGGCGGCCGAGCTGATGGCTGCATCCAGAAACTTCAACACCACGGTGACACGGATGCATGCGATATTGGAGTCCATTGACGCAGCCGGAACGGGTGAACTACAAGACATTGAGAAGCTGTTGTACAATGTCTGTGTCGACTGCAGAGACAAAGCTGCAGACATGTAGCTTTGTTGAGATGATAGCTGCCTGTGGCTTCGGGCCTTTCGTTGAATCTCGTCTCAGCCAAGATGAGGGTCTAGCGAGAACTAATATCTTCTTCTTTTGTATTTATACACCTCTCAGTGTGAAATCTTCAAGCTTGGAGTTTCAATGGGCTGAGTTGAGACAGATTTCAAGTAGACCATAGCCCTGATCTACCTCCACGTCATAGTCTACAATTAAGTTCGAGAACAATCTCTAGAATTAATCATTTTGAGACGCTTTCTTGTGCAGTCGTTGGAAACTGCACTGAAACTACGACAGCCATTGCGGGACAAGGATCAGGAAAACATGACGACAGTTGCAACGATTCTGTCTCGGATCGTCGACGAAATAAATGAGAAGATCGGAAAACATGGAGAGAGCACGGGTATTTGCACCCATTCATCTGAGAGATGCATTTCATATCATATAGCGCCTGCTGTGCAAGATACTTGGATCCACCAAAGACGCTTCGAGAAGCCCTGGCCTGACAGTTGATTTTCTTTACGAAAGGCTTGTCTTACCCGGCACCGACCTAATGAGCCTGTGTTGGTGTAGTTGGCATTGTCCTAATGCAGCACCAATTACACCTCGTGTTTTCCCGATTGATATTTGCGACATCTGAGTATGTTTCTTTCTGCTTCGCATGATATGCTCAGTACTAAACGCGTGGGCGTACGTGGATCGATTTCTGTAAAGGTAATGTCTTTATCTTTTTGCTGATGGTTGACAGAGAAATCTAATGTAGCAAACAACTAAGGAAGCACTGCATTGCAAAAAAAAAAAAAAGAACATTGTGGAACGCAAATACAATACACAAGGACGATTATAATAATACCCACCCTCTTGACTTGATCCCATTCATACCGCTCATTGTCCCACAGCAATCAAAGGAAGCGCTGGCACCAACTGTGAGAAATTGTCTAAGAGTTTTCTCGGCGTAACCCCTTTAGGAGTTTGAAGGTTCCCTTCGGCTCGTCTGCGTTCTGTCCCTCTTCGACGCTTGCTGCATCATACCGCATCCTCTTCGCCCACAAATCTACCACATTGGACGTGGTCACGTCTCCCACCGCCATATGTAAAGCTTATCCATCTGACCAGGTTCCCGGAGTACATAAAGAGCTGAAATAGTCTACCGGCGGAGCTATCCTATCGTAAAGGCTCCTAGGACAGGAGCTAGCTCCTAACAAAAGGTCCCTTACTCCTTAACTGAGCCCCGAGAGCCCGTAAACTAAACCTTCACGGACGAAACTTCTCGGACAAGCGACATCGTATCGGATAGATGACAAGGATGTGGCACGCTACTTGGCCGGTGTCAGTAGTGCCGGTTTGGATTGGTTGTTGGTCATTTCAAGTGGACTGCCGAAAATCCTTCGGGCGCGGCTAAATTGCATCGTGGGCCGAGTCACTAAAATTTGATTGAAGTGCAAGCTGCCTACGAGGATTATATTCTGACAGAACCACATTTGCAGTCTCTACAGCGCGCTAACGAAGGATTCATTGTGTCTTCTTCTGGAATCCTTTGGCGCCAGGCTTTGCTAGGTCTAGAAGTGGAAGAGGCTAGACTATTGAAATGCTATGTTCCCTGGTTATGGAGATGGAGTCTTGTTTGCCACCGGCTTTCGAGCCATCAGGCCATGGTCTTGGGGAATGTCTATTGTCTTCGTGGACTATATATTCGGTACGCTTCCCATCGAAACACAGTCGTCACCCCACCACACAGTGACATTACGTCGATTGCTTCAGCAAGTGCCCGCGACAAGATGAAGCAGTTCGCACTTCTCTGGCTGCTGCCGTCACTGGCATTGTGCCAGTCCTCCACCTCTTCCGCCCTACCAGCTTGGGCAACCGGCGTGGAAACAGAGGACGGTACTTGTGGAGCCTCAGCCGGTGGTTGGGTTTGTACGCCAACTTGGGAGCCTGTTGTTCGGCTGATGATATCTGCGGACGATCCAAGGTTGCTTGTGGTGAGGGATGGTAAGTTATTGACACGAAAGTTCCCCATACCACTTTGCCACATGTACTGACAGGGATCTACCTAGTCAACCGGAATTCGGCAACTGTGCTGCACCTGCTCCTCCGCCATTAGGTCCTGGAAGTCCATCTCCAGATGGGACCTGCGGTGGCACCAACCAGTACACTTGTGCTAAGTCGACCTTTGGGTCTTGTTGTTCTTCCACTGGTTGGTGTGGCGACACCACTGGACATTGTGGTGGTGATTGCCAAACGAAGTATGGAAACTGCACTGCAGCAGCAGCGAACATCAGCGTCGACGGCCGATGCGGCGCCAACGGCAAAACTTGCTTGGGCTCTGGCTACGGCGACTGCTAGCTCTGCCGGAGGCTGGTGTGGAAGCGAGGATGGGCATTGCAAAACCGGTTGTCAAAAGGATTTCGGTAACTGCAGCTCGAGCGATACTCCTCGCCCTCGCCATCAGGCACGCCGCCTACTGATAGCAACATTTCGTCTGACGGCAAATGCGGAAGCAATGGAAAGACGTGCATAGGCTCGATATATGGAGACTGCTGCTCAGCCGGGAACTTTTGCGGCAACAGCACGGCCTACTGCGATGCTGGCTGCCAACCCTCTTTCGGTACATGCGGTGCGGAAACCAACATCTCAACCGATGGATCATGCGGCACGAACGGCAAGACATGCAAAGGCTCTACGTTTGGAGATTGCTGCAGCCCGAGCAACTTCTGCGGCCCAGGCAAGACGCATTGCGGCCCTGGCTGCCAAATAGAGTACGGCACGTGCGATAGCAGTGCTACCAATGTTTCTACCGACGGCAAGTGCGGCAACAATGGCAAGACCTGCAAGGGCTCGACCTTTGGCGACTGTTGCAGCGCTCAAGGCTTCTGCGGTTCAGAAAGCACGCATTGTTCCGCCGGCTGCCAACTTTCATATGGAACTTGCGATAGCTCCGCTGGCAGCATCTCTACCGATGGCGCCTGCGGCAAGAATGGCAAGACTTGCAAGGGATCTGGTTTCGGTGAATGCTGTTCGTCCAACAATTTTTGCGGATCAAGCAAAGACTTCTGTGAAGCCGGTTGCCAGTCATCTTTTGGCACTTGTACTGCCGGCTCTGGAAGTATCTCTACTGACGGATCCTGCGGAAAGAACGGAAAGACCTGCAAAGGGTCGGGTTTTGGTGATTGCTGCAGTTCCAGCGGATATTGTGGTGGAACAAGTGCCTTCTGTGGTGCGGGTTGCCAGGCATCATTTGGCACATGCAATGCTGGATCCGGCAGCATCTCCACTGACGGTACCTGCGGCAAGAACGGCAAGACCTGCAAGGGATCAGGTTTCGGTGATTGCTGCAGCAGCACTGGCTCTTGTGGTGGAACAAGTGCCTTCTGCGGTGCAGGTTGCCAGGCATCTTTTGGCACATGCAATGCTGGTTCCGGTAGCATTTCTACCGATGGCACTTGCGGTAAGAATGGCAAGACCTGCAAGGGTTCTGCCTTCGGTGACTGTTGCAGCAGCACTGGCTCTTGTGGTGCGACCTCGGACCATTGCTCCACAGGTTGCCAATCGAACTATGGTTCTTGCAACCCAGGATCTGGTGGCATTTCTACAGATAGCGTTTGCGGTACCAAGAACGGCAAGGTATGCAAGGGTTCGAAGTTTGGTGATTGCTGCAGTAGCAGTAACTACTGTGGCAGTACGACAACCCATTGCGGTGCTGGATGCCAAGGAGCTTACGGTCTTTGCACTTCTGGTTCAGGAAGCATCTCGACTGATGGCGCCTGCGGTAAAAACGGGAAGACGTGCAAGGGCTCATCATTTGGTGATTGTTGCAGTAGCAGTGATTACTGTGGCAAGACTTCAGCCTTTTGCGGAACTGGGTGGTAAGTAACATTCTCTTCCTTATCTGAGACTTCTTGAAGCTAACAAATGCACAGCCAACGGTCATTTGGATCGTGCACTTAAGAAACAGATCGATAAAGCCCTGGATCTGTAATATGCATAGGCTTTGCATGGGAATTAATTAGTATTCATTGTCTAATAGGGTATATACTATATTAAATAAAACTTATACTCTACTCTTTCAAAGTCTGCTGTCTGTTACCCGGAGGCTTACGTATTGCATAGAAACAAAGAGTAGAATGCAGCGGGATATTATGATATACGCCGTTACGGCTTTTCAAATCTCGGCAGTATCAAAAGGAGGACATAGCATGAATAGGTGCCTCATTCAGTCTATTATTCGCCGGATATTCTTTGTTTTTTTCTTTCTGGTGCCTCTTCCACCGTTAAATATCCTTCTTAGTCTAGTCCAGAGGAAGAGGTTTCAACAACCTAATTTAGCCTGTGCATATCGACGCGGGACAAGTCAAACAAGACCTTAAGAAGTAGCGCAACTCAATCACAGAAATTTGTGCTCCTGTTGTCTCTAATGAGGGAGAAAATCCCAAGAAGGGAAAAGAAACAAACACATCCAAGTTATCCTCAAGCTCGATGCCGTTTACAGCGATGGAACGACCCGTTACCCTGCCCTCAAACCTACCTGCGAAGAATATGCTGTTTAAATTGGAAGTGAAGGGCTATTTTTGGTCAGTTCGCTGAAGCTTTTCATTATTGCTCGCATATAAGTCGAACGAGGAGATATAGCAATCAAGTTTACTTGGTACTCTCGGTATGTATTAGTGTATACCTCCCATAATCACATATATAAATCACAGTTACGGAGCAACGCGTCCTATGACTGACTTATTCCCAACTCGCCGCTTTGTCAACTAACAGCCCAAGAAAACGTTGCTTCCATCAGAGAGATAGATGCATCACGTGTGAGTTACCTAACGAATGATATTGTCATGAATAATAATGCAACCTGTAACACAACTTTACGATATACCTATGCCATGTTGCAGAAGCCCCACTTCAGGAGAGGGGTATTCACATTCCCTGGTGTCGGATTGTATTATTATCGGAATATACACCCGGCCAATGGCACCGCCTGGGGTGGTCTGCTTAACATTCCCTCACTACCCACCATCATAATACTCGGTATTATTGTTAGATTATGCAGATTGAATCATCAGTTGCCAGGTAATCAAGCCGTAAGTTTTTCTTGACACTAACATCTTGGTGCCCTTTGACGCTGAACTCCTTACTCTTATTACCCGAAATGACTCGCGAACTCACTGCTCTTACACCCCAAGACATAAATGGGTCAATATATGTGTACAGTCTGAAATTTTCTTTGGTATCCAATCAGGCTGGAAGCTTCAAATATGCCTGCGATCTAAAATGGGTATGAAGTCATAGTGTTGGGAATGGAATGACACTCCTGGACAAACATTGAGTTTCTGAGTGCTTCAAGCGGTGTCTGAAGTAATGCATATTCAAGATTGGAACTGCTCTTGGAATACCCCACTACGTAAACAATAGAGTCATCGGCTATATAATCAAGAGCCATATATAGCAAGGCCCTGCAGAACTCAGCACCATGGTATGTATCTTCAAGGTCGTTATTAGGATTAGCACCGTCGTGGAGTATGGGAATTTGAATGCTTCAGCGGGGCTACACCCTGCCAACCATCCTATACTTGATATAGACACATAACCAATATCGTACGATGATTGTACATATGACTTGGGTTAGGCTATATGAGTACCTAAAGACGGTCCTGACATGGAAAATATTCAGTTTGTTGGCAGTATTTGGTGGAGAACAACTGCTTCACCATACTTCTTCAACTCACTTATGCTATGGGAGCAACATCGTGATCTTCAGGCTATGCAGAATTCTACTACATAATCGACAAGCATATTTCTCGCGTCATTCTGATTTTTGTAATATATTTCAGACACAAAATCTCGTTGGGTATGAAAAGTTTCGTCGCACAGGCTTGATGTCAGCTCCGACCGTTATCGTCCCGTCTTCTCTTCTTTTCTATTCGTTTCCTCCCCTCCATTTTAGTTCAATTTACGAATTAATATACTCTATATGTCTTCGTTGCAAAATCTCCCGAAGTTGGGTCTCAACCCTTCTTTAATTGTCACACCCAACAACACCAGAACGGTCCCACACGTTACAAAGACTAGCACGGGCCTAACACTAACTTTATTCAGCATCTCAGTCACTTACTTTGGTATAATCGAATTTCTAGTATGTTGTCATGGTAGGCCTGCTCCTGGTAGGTTGCATCATGTCGGCAAAAGAAAATACTGCCAAGTAGCATCAATGCGGGACAGGAAATGAGATGGCTGCAGTCTTATGGCAACCAGACCAATCAACTCGAGATCAGGGATCTCTTTATTAGTATCCACTTCCCCACAAACGCGGGGATTGGTGGGCTCTTGATTTTACGGCCCAGACTCAAGAGGCAACCTACACTTCGGCTCGATTTACGCCGAAAGAAAAGACTCTTCAAGACTTGCGTGCTTAGAGACGACTGAGGTGTGCTGTGGATTTGATCCGTTCTAAACATGGGACTAACCCGAATCAGGTTACGGGGCCCAAAGGCCGTTGCGTCATGTGCGAGATTCGTACGGGAACAAGGAGCTCAACCTCAAACAAGTTAAGTTATTTACAACACGAAAGCTCACGCGGAAAAATGTATGGGCATCATGGCAAATTAATACCCAATCTCAGCCAATTTTCTCATCAATTACACCGATGGCGAGGGTCCGTAAGCTATTATTTACCCCGAACCACAATGTATGGATTAGAGTGTAGTGCTACCCCTTCCCTAGCAAGGACGGCAGTTGAAGCGATATTCCCATTCTCGGCACGGACCCTTGTATGCTAGAAGTATACTGTAAAGTATAGCCTTCCTTGCATAATGCTTGATATCCAAGCTTTTATATGGTCTAATAATTATTTCGCTTGGCAACAAGAACTGTGGTTTATATAAAGAGCTTTTATCATTCCTTCTCTTACATACTTGCTTCAACAAGACAGTTCCTCGCATCCATCAAAGAAAATCTATCATCATGAGACTATTCATAGTTGGGGCTGTGCTTGCGCTCACGTCCAGTGTTAACGGTCAGTGTGGTGCAGGCACTCCAGATGCCCGTGTTACTGGTTCTGGAAGCTCTTTCACGGCCACGAAAGGTTCTAGCACCCTCTACACTGGTAGTGATTACCTTCGGGCTATCCAGACGGCTGTCGACTCGATCGGATCTGGTCAGCGTGTTTCCGTTATTGCATCAGGATCGATCGGAGCCAACACCATCACTATTGGCAGTGGAAAGACTTTCGAGGGCTGCGGTACTATCAACGTTGGCAATAAAAGCGGTCGCGGTGCTATTGAGTCACTAAACACCAATGGAGTGAAAATCCCCTACCTTACAATGTCTGGATCACCCTACTTTGGGCTGCGCTTCCACGGTGTTCGTGATCTCACGTTGGGCACCATTGTAATGAACCTAAGCGCCGGTATAGGCATCCGTTTTGACCGCGATGCTCCTTGGAACTACAATGTCAATATTGGCACTGTCACTGTCAACGGCGCCACCAGCCACGCTGTGGAGACATTCAACATTGACGGCTTCAATATTCAGGCAGTGTATGCACGCAACGTTGGCGAATCTGGCCTGCTCATTCAGACATCAAGGAATGGACGCGTGGGCTTAGTCGATGGTAACAATGCTGGTGCAGGAACTGGTTATGCAACTTTTCGGATGGCCAACCGACTTGGACGCACTTCCAGCGACAACTATAACACAAACATTTACGTTGATAAAGTCGTCTCCCGTGGTGGTGGTCGAGGCATCTTCTGTGTTTCTGAGTCTGGGGTGTCGAGATTACTTCTGTCGACTTGGCTAATAATGGCAATAATGCTATTCTCATCGAAAACTGTTATAATCTGTCTATTCGTGGCGGTACTGTCAATGGTGGCGGAGAAGTTCGTCTTGCAGCCCGCTCTGAGTTTCCGAATAACAAGGACATCAGCATTAACTTGCGTGTCGATGGCACCAGTGTGCGTGAGTCGCCTTGCGGCACTAACATCAAATGGACTTTGTCTGGCAATGGTGCTCGGAATATTTGCTAGGTTATCTTAAATAAGTACTTATATAATGATAGCTGTATGAAATCTTATTTGTTATTACTTTATGAAGATCTCCATAGCATATCTATGATCGATAAAACGATATTAGGTTTCTTTTATGTACTGATATGTTGATTAAGATGCTATGGGGATCGTTACTCCTATGTGGCCCCGCACATTGAATGGGTTACCTGATTGTGTCGAACAATTACTATAGCTTTTGGGCTCCGATAGGCATCTAAAGATGTATATTAGGGAGGTATTCATTCTGTGGCATTGTGCAGAATCTATTATGTAGTCTCGGACACTCAAATTCTAATCAGGCATCCTTGCTATCAATTGTAAACCTAGACAAGCTCATAAAGAAGCCATGGATCATGGCTTGAAGGAAATTTGGCTCCCTGGTTCTGATTCAGCTTCCCTGCACAAGGCCTTTCACTAGGTCTTGTACTACAGTTTGCAGTGACTGTAGAGTAGTACCAACAGTACTACCAGCCTGACCCAAAACAGACGAGAGAGTGCCAGTCAGTCTACCAACAACCTCTCCCAGCTCTTTGAGAAGCCCACCCTCTTCTACAGGTGCACCAGGTTTTGTCGTAGGTAGTTGCGGTGACGGCGCAGTCGGCGAAAGAGAGGGGACGGCACAGGCACAGGCACAGGCACAGGCAAAGGGCGTGAAGGCGATAGAAGCAGTGGGAGTAGCAGGCCTGCCAATGAAGGTTTAATAGTCGATAACACTGCTAGCGGATTCGTAATAGGCAAGCCCAGAGTTCCTAATTCGTTACCGACAACTATGTCTTTTTGTCGGGGAGTTGCTGCATCCTCCACTGCTGCCGTCTGAGAGCCCTTCACACCCTCTTGTAAAGTGGCGGCATCAATCACACTGCCATCAACCTGTGCATATTTAATTAGTATGGTCTCCTTTAGGAAGGGTGGCCTAATTAGATAATTGCCTACCATCTTCCCTGCAATTTCTGGGGCCAACGGCGCTGCCATTGCTCCTGCCAGCATCATCATGACAATTGAAGAGACCTTCATTTTAGCAAATGTGACAGTGAAGAAGGGAATGAAGTGGGATTATAGACAGCTCTAAGTAAGCAGGTATTGAGCTTGAGATACCATCAGGCAAATTCATCGAGACAGCAGGCTGATGATTTATATGCTCTACAGGAAAACAAGCGCACTTCAGTTGCTAAAACTTATGAAACTCTTTTTGCCCTTTAGATTGCGGTATTAGCTCATCCGAGACAAGGCAAGACATAAATCCAAGTTTGCATTTTTTTTATTTCTGATTATCTAATAAATGCTAACAAGCCATGGCTTGTCTCGTCCTGTTTGGATGACACGTAAAATCTTGTCAGTGGAATCAGTTTTGGGGTCTTTAAAAAAGCTTGTTGTTTATGTCAAAAAATCACGATGTCAACAGCTTTTAGTACGTGTGGCTTTTGTTTTGCAAATAATTACCATGAATTCACCCTTGGATTGGGTTTATTGAGTGGAATGCGGCAGTGCCGTCATTAAAAGTAATTGGGTATTTAAACTGATGCAATTATTTGGTCACCTCTTCTCTTAAGCTAATCGTCGGTGAGAAGGGGATGAAGAAGTTGTCTTGGAGCTCATCGTGGACTCTGCAAGACTCATATACGATATCAATTTAAGAATGCCTAGCATTCCAGTTCCTGGATCATGACAAACCAACCAAGCTCAATGCGTTCTGGTAATGTTCTAAACTTTGAAATATGCACCTTCAAACACCAAACGTCCCTAGATCATACTGTTGTCTCTTTGAGGCTGGAGAAAACTAACTTAGCCTAAAACATTCTAGTCACATAACTATGAACAAGGTCTGGACCGAGTGGCAGTTGTTGTAACCGTATGCGAGCTGTATCGAGGATCGCACTGGTGAGCTTGTCTTTTTTCTCAGGTGCTCCATGGAGTTTTGACGCATCTAGCTTTACGTACTTCACCATAGCCTTCATGGCCTTGGGCGCTCAACGAGCTACTCATCATACGAACAACTCTTGTCCGTAACTGTGTGACATGGATGGGGACGTGTTCAAAGGAGTAATGCAGAATTATCAGTTAGGCTAGCTCAATTTGGTCCTCTTGAAGTCTTCTACCTGTACACTATCGATCTGGGCTGGAATCGCTTGGGGAAGCCGGAACAAGCCTTCCTTCACGGAGCAGTGGAGACGTTATTTCTCCATACAATTGCTACCCCAGCTTACCCAAGCCCGGTCAGTAGATTGGACTAAGGGAAAACTACGGCAAAATCGTCGTATCATTTATGTAAGAGTCCACAATTTTCAGGACATCTTTGGGTAAACCATCGTCACAATTTCGGTGTCGGTCCGCCATTCCGGCGCATAGTCACCCCTCTCATATACTTGAGCTGGGATCAATTATGTTGTAACTATAAAGCAGGCTGTCTCTCGCGTTTCCCACTCCTGTCCACTTGCAACTTCTACTCGTGGCAAATGCCCATGTAGCCCGACCAAAGACCAACATATCAACCATAGCTTTCGACAAGTAACGCTATTGGCCTTGAGGCTCAATCAACAACGTGCATAAGCATAGGATCGTAAGATATTCCTAATCGACGCCATGGTCAGCAATGATACGTTGGAATGGCGCGAGGTGGAGCCTGGCTTATGGTCCAGAGACGCAGATGAGATAGAACATTTCTATGCTGCCATCGCAAAATTGTACGAAGGCAGCGGCCGCGTCTATTTTGCCATCACTGGACACCTCTCTCTTCAAGTTGATCCGAGCCAATCCGAGCAGTCTATCACTGAGAATAGTGTCGACGAGGCTTTACGAATGGGATGGCTTGCTTTGCGTCGTGCACATCCAACTATTGCATCTTACACAGAGCTAAAATCGGATAGAAACACCTTTTCAAAGAACTATCTAGACAACGAGGATGGCTGGCTTGACGAAACCTTTGTGCCAATCTCAAACGGTCAGAATGGAGTGGAATGGGCCAATTCAGACCCTCCAGTGCCGAAACTACCAACACTCTTTGTTGTGCGTCCACCACCTGCAAACGATAAAATGATCCGCCGCGATCTTGTTTTACGCTCTCCGCATGATGTCATTGATGGTGTTGGCACTCTCATGCTTTTCAACAACCTAGTTGCTCACGCAGCAGAAGTTTTGCAGAAACAGGGTTCTTTCTCAATTGGGCATAAAGATAGCTCAATGATCAAACACCTGTTAAGCCCACCATACAGGATCGCGGCTGGAGTACCCAAAGTTCAGACGGAAGCTATGAAGAAAAGGCTTGCTCGTCTTGCCGAAGCCGCAAAAGCAGATGCAGAGAAGGAAAAGGTTGAGACTGTGCGGCTGCCTTTCAAACTGGGAGAAACGGTACCCGGGAAGCATCAGCGAGTCGAGATCAAGTTGTCATCTGATCAGACTTCTAAATTACTTGCCTCCGCAAAGGAGCTAGGAGCAACGGTTACTCATATATATCACGCAGCCATAGCGCTTGCCCTTCGAGATCTACAACAAAAACAGAGCACGATCGACCCGTGCAGTACGCAAATTACATCCTACGTAATGAGCGGCCTTACTGCCAGTCACCTTTCAACAGCCACCAGCATCCTGCTGCCCTCTACCACTCTGTTTCAGGGAAAAGTTAGTTGTTGACATGGTTATTCCGAGGAATGGTGCTGCCACGGATGAAATGGCTTTCAAGGAAGAGTTCACCAAGGTTGTCAGACAAATGCGCGACTTCTATTACGCAGTTCGAGACGACACGGAGCATTCTGCCGTAGTGCCCGAGCTTTGGGCAAAGGGGCATCCGAATCTTCCCGTACAAGAAGATCCTTCACAACTTCTACCCATCCCACCACCAGATGCGGCTCCTATTGCTGGCATTTCTAGTATGGGAAGGATTGATAACGTGCTCGCTAACAAGGCTGGTGTATTTGAGGTGTACAACCCTTGGGTGACTGGGGAAGAGTTGAGGAGCGGATTAGGGCTATTCTTGGGTACGTTCAGAGGTATCCTCTCATTGAGCGCTGCATACAATGATGCTTGGCACACTGAAAAAGGAGTCATGGATTTCCTCACGTTGTCATTCAATCGTTGAGAAGGGCCTTGGTATTGAAGACAAATAGCAAGGTCAGTCGAATTAGATATCAGCATCCAGATGGGCTGTATTTTGTATAGCAGAGCGATTTAAGTCTTCAAGTGGGCCTTAGCGATATACTTTAAGGAGAAGACGTCCGAGTAACTGCTGCATCATACATTAAACTCCCAGGACAAATGTCACAGCAAAGTAGATGTCATGCATCAATTCCCAACAAATTTATTGTGGCCTCTGTGTCATCACGTATAATACGAGCTTTTTGGACGATCTATGCCATTGATGTCCTCAAGCTACTGTTGCTACAATTCATGTCCATCTTAGGCATGCTCACCGCTGGAATCCACATATGTAGAGTTGAGATTCCTGTTTTGAACCCAATCATTCAAGAGACTGGGGCTTATACTAGGGCACAATGAAAATTAAATTTACCTTCTCAGGCTGGCAGAACGCATTAAGCATGGCTAATGAAAGGAAAAGCCCCATGCCTTCCCTCTAGCAATATGTCACCACCTCTCTTCCAACCGTCTTTTCATTATAGTGCTTCTGCAATATGACGCACCTCTTTGCGACCCTCAAGGAACTATTCATTGTTCGAGTCAACGGCCGGGCTCCGCCGTGTTCCTACGCCACGTTCTTTGAGCTCCAATTATACTGATGTCCATGCTGTATAGAACTTCTCGTATCCTACCATCCTTTGCAAGCAGGAAAGAAAGTTGAGTAGAAGAATTCTAGTAATCACACATGAACTAAGCTGTAGTAAGCGTTCTTTCGTAGCATAACTATCAGAGAGCACTGACAGTTCACGGGGAGAAAAGGTAAAAAATGATGTGGGTGTAAAACAGCCAGTCATGCTCAACTCCTCATCTGGGGAGACTACTTAGTGATATTTCATAAGTCAGAATTTTGGATTCTGCGATGATTAGATTAGTTCTAGCAGCTTCAGTCGGTCTTTTAACGTCGCTCCAGTAACTATCTACCAATCATTGTGATTTGAATTATGTTTGACGACGAAACCCCTGAGATCAAACAATTATAATTTAAAAGTTTGTGGTCCAGAAGCCGTAGAAGACCTAATCTGGTTAGTCCGGTATGGTGTAGTGGCTAACATCGCTCGCTCTCATATCTGAAGTTGCCGAGCAGCCCTGGGTTCGATTCCCAGTACCGGAGTTGATCTATCTACTCATTTTATTTTTGCTGCGCACGATGAATTGTATCTTGCTTACTCCCTAATTTCATGCTGATCTTTCGGGCCAGAATACCTTCTTCAGGCGGCCAAACATCGAAATGGTAAGGATAGGTACAGCGAGCTCGAAATGCCGATCAATTCATTACACAATTTTTATTTGAAACTGCAAGATCCATGCATGATGTAAGAAGTTCTGTCAGTAGAATTTGCTGGTCTGTTAAGCTTATGCACTCCCACAAAAACAGATCCAAGAACTTGGAAAGATTTGTGAGTAACTCTTACTCTGAATCTATAATTTCTTCTGGTACTCTTCACTTTAACTTACCTGCAGTACTGAAAACGCCTAAGTCGTAGGTATCTAAGCAATAAACCACTTTGCTTTATCACTAGTCAATTTCCCAGTTTGTTGCTTACCCTGCACCTGAGGATCACCTACGAGGCGTGTTAAAATCTGTTCTGACTTCTCAATGATGTGTGGCATTGATAACCTTTGTGCATGAAGCAAGCAAGACATATCTCGATCATCCAACCACCTTCAGCTGAACTCCAGGAGCTGTTACGTAACTTGAGTGTTATATTTTCTCGCTGCACCACAAACTTCGAAGCCTTATCATGTGAATCGGGCTGTGTTGGAGGCATGTGACTTCATACAGAAGGCCTTGATTAGGCGAAGTCCGTTCTCCGTATTGAAACGCTGGTTGGCTCAATCAACATGAATTGTTTCGACTTATTAGGGTCGATTTCCCCATGACTAACCACGATGAATCAACTTTGGAACCAGTTCAGGCTTTAGCTCCATGGAGATATTGAAATTACCCCGCCTTGATTTCTCCTCCAGCCATTTCAGTTCGACTCCCCGACATCGCTCCCAAGCCTCCTGCTGTTGACATTGTTACGGACCATCCTTTAGATTATGCAGCAGTGGGTTACGAGGCTAGCCAGATGTAACCTGCCAAGTTCCCCAATTGGCTCTCCACTTGTTAAGTTGGCTGACAATGCGTTATCTCTCGGAACCTTTCCATAAGCCAAGAGATCGGCAAGATAAGCTATCTCTGCCATGGTGCTAAGCAGGCATGTAGGAAAGACTGAATGAAAATTGCCGCAATCAATATTACAAAAACCACTGCTAAAATATGATACAACGGCAGTGGTAGTAAGTATCTTAGATACCAAAAGTGACATGTCCAATCGTATATTTCGGCATCTTATGATAACAGATGCTCCGTGATCGGTAATGAATAAAGTAGCTCTGCGTATTGCTGCTAGACGACCGATTGCACAAGCATTTGACAAATACTCGGCGTCTCGGCATAGCCGGTAGATCTGGCACTTGTCCAACATATCAGCACCGAACAAGACAATTGCTCGAAAGTCGCACGATCACCTCTGTTTGAAAGTAAATCTGATATAACAGCCAGAAAAAACTCCATTTAATAGCACCCAATTATTATGAACCAGCCTGATCGCACCTCACCTAGTCCCCAAGACGTATTAACCCTCTACTATTCTTAACTGTTTCTTCTTTCCTTTTTACACATACATATCCCATCATGGTTAATTGGAGCAAATTTTTCGCTCCAAAGCCATCTCTGGATGTCCCTGGTCTAGAGACGGTCAATCTGGATGACAAGGAGATGGAAAAGAGAGTTGTCTGGAAACAGGACATTCGAATCTTACCATGGATTTGTCTTACCTACCTGCTTAGTGCGTAATCAATGATCATGGAACTGAACAAATATTTCAGATCCTTCAGTCTCACAGGGCGAGGCCACGGGGCTTTCTGACCATATTTTCTTCTACACAGATTACCTTGACCGTGTCAACCTCGGTAACGCGCGCACTCTCAACAATGATACACCCGAGGACAATATCGTCGAGCAGCTCAGTCTTACTGGCCAGCGGTATAATGTGGCCGTGGCTTTGTTCTTTGTTCCATACGTTTTAATGGAATTCCCTAGTAATATCATGCTTAAGTACTTTTCGCCTAGCAAGTGGATTTCTAGGATCATGGTATCGTGGGGTATCATCACCATTTGCACAGCTGCTGTATCCAGTTATGGAGGACTACTGGTGGTGCGATTTTTTCTTGGTCTCGCCGAAGCTGGTTTCTTTCCAGGGTTAGTCTCTATTTCTTCTTCCCCAAATGACAACTATGTCAGCAGTGATTCTTCAGAATAACTGGAAAACTCGTAAATATCATGGACTGACTGCCTTTAGTATAATGATGTATCTCTGCTTTTGGTATAAGCCTGAGGAGCGAGCCACCAGGATGGCAATCTTTGCATCTAGCGTTGCCGTAGCCGGTGCATTTGGAGGTTTGTTAGCAACGGGAATTTCTTTCCTAAACGGGCATGCTCGACTGGCCGGCTGGCAATGGTAATTTCGAATATTCAACTCTGCCACATTGTTCGTTTCTGACACTTCGTTCTTCTTAGGCTCTTCATTTTGGAAGGTATCCCGGCCGTTATTGTGGGTATCATGGTGTGGTTCTGGCTTCCCGATTGTAAGTTGCGGCTGTATTAATGGCAATAACTCATTGGTTCTGTAATCAGTTCACTCACAAATACACGCAACCAGATCCCCAGACCGCTTCTTGGCTCACACCAGAAGAGCGAGCTTTCGTTGTCGCCCGACTTGGTCCCAATGTGCCTTCCATGAAGGACAAACACTGGGACAGCAAGATTGCCAAGGAAACTGTTGTTGAGCCCTTCTTCTGGCTGTTTGCGATACAATATTTTCTCATGACTAACTCCCTCAACGCGTTCGGATACTTTGCCCCTACAATTGTGTCATCGCTTGGCTTTAAAGGCTACGACGCTCAGCTTTTGACTGTGCCCCCAACGTTTTTGCACTTTTCATCATCATTGGTAATTGTATGCATAGTGATAAGACGAAGGAGCGATCTAGACACGTCATTGGAGCTTTAATCTTCGTAGCTATTGGCTACCTTCTTCTGGCAATAGTTGAGGACTGGCGGGTTCGATATTTCGCCGTCTTCATCATAGCTTGCACTAATGCGGCTGTCCTTCCCTTCGTGGCTGTGAGTTAACACCGTCCTCCTTGAGAAGTGTGATTATATCTCACAGGTTATTAATACATCCTTATACATAGCATCGTACTGCCACTGTCGAGGGCTCAACAGCCACTGCACTGGCAACGGGAGGCATGATTGCCATTGCCAATTGCGGTGGCATTTCCGCCCCATTCTTGTTCCCAAGTTCGAACTCACCAATGTATTCGATGGGTAACTGGACCATCTTCGCATTTCTTCTGGTGGCCATCCTAATGACCATGTATGTCTGGTATGTGTTTGGTAGCCACAGTGGCTATAGGGGCATCAATGAGAGTGAGATTCATCATTTTGGTGTGTTGGATGCGATGGACATGGATGGTAAATTGGGCGAAGCACCAAAGGTCGGGCAGTCAAAAAAATTGGATGCTGAGGCAGTGTAATTATAGGAATACGACCAGAAAAAGCATGAAGTAATCAGACGTGAAATCTGCTTCTTTTATCAGTTTTGCCAAAAGAGCTATAAAGCTATAGTTTTGTTAATAAAAGTTGTCACTGCATTGTGATTATGAATATGAGTTGACAAGTCGCACTTCTTATAAAGCGTCTTGAATGTAGTATTATGTTTGAACGCAGGTAAGAGGAAATTACAAACAAACGCCGAAATGTTCTGTTACAAGAAAGGGCTCGTCTTTAGATAGAATCTGCTCATTAAATAGTTCAACGTTCATTGAGTTTTTTCAATCTGAACTTGATACCAGTGTGTGATCGAAGCCGGGACTCAATTGTCAACATAAATAGTTTCCAGCAGTCCCTGTAGAGAGTAGCATCTGTAATCAGCGAATGAATGGCACATGTTACCTCAATAAAATGCGCATTGTTCAGGTTCTTATGTAGCCTTCTTCTTGGTTTCATTTTCTTAGTCATGATAGATGCGTTTACAACGAATAGTGTGTAGATGTTATCTCGAAAACGAGTGGAAGTGTGGTTACTTTGAAAATATGCCAAATAGACTCATTCTACTGCGGTATTCTCCATCACTTCGTAACGTTTATTCATAAATTCCACTACCAAAACGCAAAGATTGGCTATGGCTTTCAGTTCTTATCTTCATCAATCGTACGACCAGTCCTCCTTTTTTCCCGTCAAGCATAACGCAAACTAGAGGCCGCAAAAATAATCTAACTAATCTAGATTAATCTTCGTACTATGTCCCCAGCCATGAGCGATGCATGACAAACGGAGCCTTGGTAAATAACCGTGGAGAGAAGTTGTCAGTGAAAAAAGCAACTACAAGGACTCGGGTCTAGTGAATCAGGCCATAAGCAACCCTATAAAAGACCTAATTAGGCAGATAAGATACTGAATTTAATGTGCACCACCATTATTACTCTTTGCAAGGATAGAATAATGTAGTCGCTGTGTTCATCCACATCCGGTAATAGGTAGGTATCGTATAACTCTATCGTTTGGCTATACTGCCCATAGTGTAGCTCGTACTTGAGAATCTTGGTGGCTCGAACGAGGACCATTTCGCAACGCGCAAACGTCATACTGATTAGACAAAGTTTAAGACAGAGCTACAAAAACGTGTCACGAACCCATGGATAACATTGAGATACGTAAAACTTTTAAGGTATAAGATATGCCTCCGTTCAGATGGCCCTTGGCGCAATTTCTATGACAGGGCTGTTAGGATAAAATATTTACACCGTGCTTACGAGCAAAGCGCCGAAGATTATAATAATCAACCATACGCATCTCCTACACGGTGGGTTGTATTTCGAGTAGCTACTAAGCTCTACAATTGCCTCATCACGGGAGCGGCTGCCCAGCCGCTTGGGCTCTGAGAACCTAGAAGTCGATTGCCAGCGACGGTCTGGGCTAAATCATGCTGGTCTGATTGTGATGAGGTGGCTATGTTGCCATGGCGTACGGAAGCGCCCAGAAACTCCTGGGCACCGGAATGAACTGCGTTACTGATACCAAGACTTTCCACATCCCAGCTGAAGGGAGTGGCCTTCTCAAAGTCCCAGTCCATTCGCTCGACCATGTACAAATCTTCATAGAGCGTCGATTCGCGACTCCAGCGGGCCGTAATAGCAGTTTCGGATGCCTGCTCCTGCGCCGGATTGTCGTATGGCCGGCAAAGCATACGGAGGAGGTCGAGGAGAGTTGCCGGTAGTTTTCGGGTGTGTCCTTCGGGAAACTAAATAGATAATGTGCTTGGGAATATGATTCATCATCCCCATTGACATGCATAAGCGGTTCCGAAATTTGTGAGTTTTGGTGGCTCTTAACATCAGCATCCACCACCGCAACAACCTCCTCTCCCTCCGTTGAGGGTTTCGACTGTTCTTCGAGTAACATTTGGTAGATAGTAGCCAGCCGTTTATGAAACTGAGAGGCTACCGGGTCCAAGGAACCGCAATATTCAAGTACCTCAAGACAGCACTGAGCATGAATCAAATTTGATTCCCACTGCATCGTGTTGCATCTGCTAAGCATATGCTGAACTTCTACATGGAGTATGATGGCACAAGATATGAAAGATTGAAATCTGCGAGGTGATTAGTTGATGTTTACCTTCACCCGTGCCAAACAAGCACGTAAAGGAGTTATAAGGAAATCATGAAAGCAGACGAACATGACCAACCAGCAGCGCTTAAATACACCACCCTCATCCAAGGAGAGCTTGAGGATCCTGGCAGAGTTAGTAGCAGCTAGTAACGCTCGCTCACTGTATTCCGCGATCCTATCTCTATGAACACCTGGCAGTGTCTCTTGCTCTGGCTCAATATTCCAGAACTGGAGGTATTGTGAAGCTACGCGGCGGTAGAGGAGCATAATTGCACCGAGGTAGAGCAGGTGGACGTGGAAGAGAGAGCACCTTGCCTCAAGAGGCATATCAACCTCTCCCATACGTTCCAGACGGAGCTCTGGAGCTAATCGATCATACCAGTCCTGCAAATCTCGTACTATTGACTCAACAGATAGTAGCGTCATGGATCTGAACGATACATGTATGCGGAGGATTCGAGCTTTTAGGATAGCAATCTTGGTCAACTCGGTTTGCACCACTAAGAAAGGGTTAATGAAGCGTCTATAGAAGTGGCGTCTTGAGGCGAATAGGGACTCTACGTACTTTCAGATATGTCGCTGGTATCACATATCTCCATCTCGGAAGGCTTAAGGCAGTCAGCGATCGAAAACTGGATAAACGCATAAGACATACATCCTACCATTTGAACTGAAAATGCATCATTTGCGGACAAATAACCTAGAGTTGACGATAGCCACCTGTTGTAGAGTTAGCTGCTGGAAATTTGGTATCGGTGGAAGGTCCAACGTTGATAAGAAGACAAGAGTTCGCCAGGTTTTCCGATAGCTTATCCAAGCGGTCTGGGTGAGATCTCGCTGCTGGCATATCCGCATGTCGAGGCCAAACCTTCTGGACATACTAAGACCCGTGTCTAATTTGGTGGAGAAATTAGCAAGATGAATTTTTGGATTAACGAAACGTACCAACATATGCTAGGGCAACCATAGCCTTATTAAAGAATTCCAACGAGGGGCTGATGTTCTATGACGAAGTCAACATAGCGCTTGGCTGTTTCATAAAACATATATTCCTGAGCTTTTGAATCGTGTGTTCGATTGACATATTGCGAGCCGACTGCAGCAACGGCCATAACACAGCAGACGTCAATGCGTTGCGTGTTATCGTTTCTGCCCTGATTATTCCGAATGTTCACGAGTTTCTTCTCGATCTGCTCTCGTGTGAAGGTGTGGAAGAGTCTACCGCTCAAGCTATAGAAGCCATCTATGGCCTCTTCGGTGATCTCAATGTTGATGTTAGGTATTTCATATGGGTCGTGGAGCAGCTGGATAATGGGAACGTCTTTGTCAGGCTCAGCTACACGTTTCTTGTCGTTGTCGGCAAAGGGTCGGTTCTTCTTAAGGCAAGTAACACACTTCGGTCGCTGCCTACCGCAGTGGGTACAAGGCACTGTTGATTCTACTGACTGCATCGGAAGCACTATATTTGAGCGCAAAGACCGAACCTGATCCAGGGGCTGTGTTACCGGCATCGCAGAATTCTGCCGCTGCCCGTACAGCGAATCTGAAATGAGTTGCGGCGTCACCTGGTTTTCCTCTTCGGTTGCTGGAGGTTCAAGAGACTCTACAAACAATAAGCCTGACACCTTGGAAGGAGCAGTTGGATGGCTCGAGGATGACGCAGCAGAAGGGACTCGAGCGTCGACTCCTGCTTCTCTCTCCCACGCTGAGCATCATTGTTCCCAGGGGTGAATGTAAGACTAGACTCTTGTGTAGCAACCGTGATATCGAGTCCACGATTCTTAATTCGAATTACATCTTCGCTCGTTCGTACTTCGGTTAGGGTCTGGTTAACCCGTTCTAATGGGCTCGCTTGGAGCGCAGTCACGAGGTTCTCTAAGGATACGAGTCGGTCCTTTATACCGGCAGCTCGCGACTGGCCTTCATTCCCAATATAGCCGCATGGCTTGCCTTTAGCGATGCACTTGGAACACTTTGGCCGCTTGCCGTTACACTAAGTGCCCTATTAATCTCGTCTCCAAAAATACAAGCGTTGGAATGAGGAGGACAAAAGGCTTGCACGTTTGGTATACGACCAACCTTGATCTTCAGCCTTCGGCAGTTATGGCAGGCTTGCAAGACGCTGCGTTTATGCTTGGGAGAATCTTCAGGTCCCTTGGCTGGCCCTTCTCCGGCACCATCGTTTCCTGAAGGCGGCGGCGATGGCACAGGCGCAGGCAGGATCGCGCGAAAACTCATTGGTCCTAAATGGAAATGAAACTGAGAATAGTTGGGCGGAATTCGTTTCTGTGTGTTACTATGAGGACCTGGTCCTTTTCCAGCCTAGGCTCAGGCGACTTCTTGCAAGCTCTTTCGACGAAACCATGACGCAATGAATGGGAGCCACGCTCCTTTTCAATTGGCACGTAGCCCGGAAGACCTCCGGCAGCTGTGATTGGTTTATTGAATTTCACTGTGGAATCAATGAGCAAACTGCAGCAGTCTTCACGGCCGATTTATCAAAACGAGGATGTTCGCTACTTCGACAGGCAAAAAAAAAAAAAAAAAAAAGGCATCGGAAGCATTACCGCCAAGATTATGGCTCAAGTATTTGTCAAATTGTATCGCCTCTGAGGTTTATCCTTGAACTCGATAAGATCCACTGTAGTTTTCAAGACCGAGTATAGCTTATGCCAGCAGGCGATCATTTTAACAGATGTACCTGGCAAAGGGCGTCTCATTGCTAAATCGTATCAAGGGACAGATTAAGACATGACAACGGTTCTTAAAGCGATGGTACCAGTCCTTTGGATCCATGGTCATGTGGCCGCTGCCGATTGGCTCGTTTTTTCACACGGATTTTGGAATGGTAAAGTATCTGGACTACAACTCGAAATAGAAAGCGAAGGAAGGCAATCTCGATGCAAAATTTCACGTAGAGGTTTCCAATTCATTAACGTCTCATATTGTACTGGTAGTATAGAATATAGCCCCCTTTGAGCCTGTAGGTAAGTGATGCAATACGAAATGGTATTATCTACTTATTGCAAGCTTAGTTACTTGTGTTGAATCGCTCATGTATATCTAAGTGTCTCGTCTGATTATGCCTTGAGGTTCTGGGTCTACTGGCACTGATCAATCAAGCTTTCTTTATTATTTGAGTGGGGTGGTGCACAGAAATTCATTTGACTTGTTCTGGCGGTGTTCTTATCCGGTTATAGGTTTTTGTCAAGGATAGATCCAGTGTGTATGCTTGCATCTAGGACAGGAACACGGATCAAAATTCTCGAATATGTGAGATGGAAGCTACTATATTGAATCTGCATGGGGTGGTAATGGATGAGTGAAGAAACCAAGATCAAGATTTACTACTGCCCAAGACACCAAGATTCTCAGAAAATCGACGATGGCATTTGTGGATAAGAGCCAAGTGTTTCATAAATGATGCGCGAAACCTAGCATTACATTGTGGTACCTGTTTCACCGTTTGATTCGGCAAATCTTAGCTTGCTCCCGACACCTGCAACGACATTGTGGTGGTATGCTCAATAGGCCGAAACTTTTGACAAAACCTTTTCGATCTCCACATTTAGATAGGTGGTCTTTCTTCGTCATCTGCTCTGAGCAAGTCATATTTATCAACGCCCCAGGCCCAGTTCCTGGATAAAGATATCAGCTGCCTTTTCTCCAATCAGTAAAGCTGTATTCATTGTGTTTCCCGAAACGTTTTCTGGCGAAATACTCAGGTCGGCAATTTTAAGACCCTTAGTACCATACACACCCAGAGCGGCATCAACAACCCCTTTCTTCTCCCGAGGTGCCATCTTACATGTTCCCATAGAATGGAAAGCCGTTTGAACAGTCTCTCTGACTAGCTGCTCAACTGCAGCATTGTCCTCAGGTGAGTATACAATTTCGTCCTCAGTATTGAGACCAAGCACTAAGTTTTCTGAGGCACTTGAATCCGTGGGATATTTTGGAGATGGGCTAACCTGCTCGCGTGGGTATTTCATTCCTTTGGCCAATTGACGTTGTTTTTGTATAGCCAGACCAGAGCCTGCAGGTCTGCCCCTTCAGCATCATTTAGCCACCCGGTTTTGAAATCAAGAGGATCATCCAGGGCAGGGCCGGTAATGTGCTTGATACAAATCAGTTTGATTAGAATCTAGGATATGAAGATAAATTGAAACTTACGACGTGACCTCTGGAGTATGGGTACGTGCTATAGCACGCCATAGACAAATACTGGTCGCTTGTAGGGTATGCAGATGGATCACCAAGAATACTGTACTAATATCAATATTGGTTCTTATTTTCAGTTTTACGACAAGGTCTACGCACCCTGCCATAAGGACGATAACAGCCAATGGCTTGTTAGGGGTTTGTGCGTAATCCCTTGCCCATAACTTACGGAGGCCTGGTGCGAAGCCTTCAACTTCATGCTGGGTTGGCCTAAGCTTGGCGAAGGTCTCTATACCATTCCAGCTCAGAATGCTTGCATTATTCTCCACAAACTGCACCGGGTTCATGTTACCATTAACAATGCTATCCACTGATTGGTCCACGGTAAGAGTCGACTTGTATGTGACTACAAGCATCTGATGGTCTTGATAGTCATGGCCGACACCAGGCACCTTGGCGATAACTGGGACATTAGCTGCACTCAATATATCGGGATTGCCCACCCCTGATCTTTCGAGGATTTGCGGTGTACCAAGAGAGCCTGCTGAGAGGATAACGAGTTTTCTAGCGGTGACGACACGTGTCGAATCCCCAGTGCGGAATTCAACACCAGACGCACGGCTATTTTCAAAAAGAACTCGAGCCACCTGAGATTTGACAAGGACGTGTAGATTTTTGTGTTGACCACTACGGAGTCGGGGGTGCAGGTACATATGAGCTGCATCTTGCCTTCTTCCCGTGGCCGCAGATACGTATCGGTAAGCTGTAGAGACACCATTATTGAGTCTAAATCTTGCAAGTCCTTGATATATGGATAGCCAAGATTTTTCGCAGCAGAAATGAAATCATCTCGAAGAGTATAATCTTGGTAGGTACCTGTAGAAACGTTTATGGGACCGTTTTCCCCGTGTGTAGATTTATCGCCGTCGGGAAAGTACGTCTCTAGCTGCAAGACAAATGTCAGCCTGTACTGACCTTGAGATTTGTTGAAGCACAACCTTTCTCAGATATGGAATTAAATCATCTGTTGACCAACCTGGTGTGGCCCAGCTGTCGTAATCAACACGCTGTCCACGGCCATAGATCATGCCATTTACTGATGAACCACCTCCCAGAAGCCCACCAGCGGCGACCACGATGGGCCGATTGGCTAATTGTTCTTCTACACCAGTAATATAGAATAACGCTTTGCCCTTAATAGGGTCAAAATTTGCCCTATAGAGAGCGGGATGAATAACATCAGCGTCATCGTAGTTGTCTGGTCCACGCTCGATAAGCAATATGGTAGTAGTGCGATCGACATCCGCGAGCCTCGCAGCTACCACAGAGCCAGCAGTACCACCTAGGTAGAGTAAGACGAAGAATCAGGTGTATACTATAACCCACGTACCGCCAACAATTATCACATCAACCTCGCTGAGGCTGGAAGGAAGTTCGGTGTAAATCATACTGGACGGTTGATGGGGCAAGATAGGGTGTTATTTAGATGGATTGAAGAAGAGCAAAGAAAGAGATGGAAAAGATAATCGACCTGCTTGAGGGGTAATTAATTATCTCACTTGTTATTGATGTTCATAATCGCCAAGAAAGGCAATTGATGTTGGTTGGTCGCATGTCGTGTTGGCCTGGACACTATGTTGGTTGCACCTGCAGTTAGACCCATAACCATCATGTAGCTCAAACTAAAGTCAATACGTACGGTAAACACGAAATTAGCAGCCCATTAGTTAAACCATAGTGCGGCCTGAGAACGAAAGAGAAGAGAATAGGGCAAAGTTGTGCTATAGATGCAACGTTGTTGGATTGTTGATTTCTGACATGTGCAAGTATATCACCCAGGCGCAAGACTTAACTTCGTGGCTGCCACTGGATCGATATCGCAATGTAAATAAAGCACCGTTGAATATTTATCAAAAGTATTATTGGTGCCTTACACTATGAGGTTCATGATGAGGCTGTTTAGGAACCTGGGCCACTTGAACAGACATGATAATTCTTTTGGTTATATCTGCTTGCAACCCTTCGTAAGTATATAGCGAGACGTCACTACGTACATGTAATTCGATCTTATCTTTTCGACTCATCTATGCCATTTTCCTATTCCATCGTTAGGTTGTGCCCAAGTATGTTGCTAGTGGCAGTTAGTCTAACATACCACAAGACTTCGGGTATGCCGACTTTGAGACCGTGACGTCCTGAAACTGCCATCTGCCGCGATTCCAACCCAAGATCTAAGCAATCCTCAGAGCCCGGTGTCTAAACCTATATAATCTTCCTCTTGACTACAAAAGGTGCGGGCTACATGTGAAAGCTGATAATCACTATTGTTAATTCGACGATCCCATCGACGATGACTGGAGCACTATCAACCTAGTCATTAAGACAACTTGGGAAATCAAGAGGTGAAAGCGGCCAGCTACACACATTATACGAAGTCACTAAGATTGTAAATTGTATAGTTTTGAGGTTAGACATACGCCCTGTAACATATTGGACGAAACACTCGGCAAGCTTATATTCATAGGAGATAGCTTAAGAGCTGCCGAAATATTTAATACCGTCTGTCTTCATCGCTTTGACTATATCATGAGGCTCTGGGTACAGTCCTTAAATAATGGCCTACTAATCCTAGAGCCACGTAAGGATTCAAGCAATCTTGTTGGTTTCAATATCCTTTATTTCCTTTTATGTTTTTCTTTCTTTTTTCTTTTTGATCTGGTCTTCAAAGACAAGCGTGGTATGTTTTATGTTTATGGGGCCATCTAATGCGCCCAGGCGCATGGGCGTCCTTGCCGAGGATTTAAAATTCAATCCGAACCCTCGGTTAGCGTAAGCGAGCTATACGAGTATTTGAACCGGTGCAACAACCTGAACGAACCCGCCTTGTAGTTGAAGAGAACAGAAACAAGGAATATGGGGGCATATTTAAGGAGAATCCCTTTGCTCAAGCGGTTAAGCCTTCTCATGGTGTTCGGAGATTCTATTATTTCTTCTTAATCATTTTTTCCACAATTTCTGTTCATTTTCATTGGTCATTTCTCTTAAGCTCTCCGTTGCTACTATTCAGAACTAAAAATCGTTCAGTAACCTTGAAAAATTTTGGCATCATGGCCAACGATGGCACAGTCGAGGGCACCAGTTATGGAATTTACATGTACAAGCCCAGCATCCTCGCCGCTATCGTCGCGGCCGGTATGTTTGCTGCCGGCGGCCTTGTGCATGTTTTGGTCATGTGCCGGAAAAAGACATGGTTTTACATGCCGTTAGTTGTTGGCGCATTCAGTACGTTCCAAAAGACCGCAACAGAAGGCGTAGAGCTGGCTTTCCCTCAACTATTACTGACTGGCCGGTGCTCTAGTGATGGCGGCTGGTTACGGCTTCCGAGTACCTTCAGCCAATAAACCTCTCGACATCATGCTATACGTTCTGCAGTCACTTTTTATCATCCTCCCTCCTTCGCTATACGCTGCTACAATCTACATGATATTCGGCCGTATTATTCTCTTCGTCAAGACACCCTCGGCTTCCATCATTGCGCCGCATCGTATCACAAAGATCTTCGTTGTTGGTGACCTCATCTCCTTCTTCCTCCAGGCCGGGGGTGGTGGTATGATGGCCGTGGACGGCATGGGCGATATTGGCCAAAAGATCGTCCTGGTAGGCTTGTTCATTCAACTCGTTTTCCTTGGTCTGTTCCTTAGCGTTGCCATCATCTTTTGGAAACGAATGCGATCATCCGCTACATATGCTATGCCAGCCAGGGGTAGGAGATCTTGGCAATCGTTATTCGTTCTTCTGCTCTTCGTCTCAGCAATCATCGTTTTGCGATGCATTTTCCGAGTCATTGAGTTCGCGCAAGGCCATGACGGCACCCTGGTATCACACGAGATCTACATGTATGTTTTCGACACGATACCTATGTTCCTCACCCAGAGTGCTTTCCATTTTATCCATGCCGGCGATGTATTTGAAGCATCTGAAATAGGCTTTATGAAGCACGGGAGTGATGTTGCCCTCCTGCTTCATACGTACCCTTAAACGAAGGGAGAGGAGACAGGGAGACTTGTTATATAGTGTCAGAATTATTCTTAAGATATACTGTAACTACCATGGGCACATGTTAAAAAGCCATCTCATATCCTAGGCTAACGATCAGTCAATTATTTCACAGAACATGCGGGACATGCCTGCACCCAAACTAATTGAATGCGAAGGTTACCCTCGAGATTTGGCGATAGGTTTCTAGCGGTTATGAACCCCTCTTATTGCGTCGCACCTATTACGAGTCGAAGCGATATAATCTCGTCTTCATCGCATCTAGGAGGCTTAGGAATATTTCAGAGTTTGCTAAAACTTCATCTTAAGCTCCTAGTTCTTATGGGAGACTTCCAGTTACATAAATTAGAGCAACGTTCGAGTCTTGATGTTGTATGTTAGAGTGCTAATAATACAACGACGAAGAAATGAATGAGTAACCACTATCATGCCGATACATTTATGATATTGATAAGATACCCAATGCAGCAAGTCACATTGGAGGATATCGTACACTGTGACCACTAGAAGTTGCCGTATGTGGCCGATGACTACGACATGAGAGGGTCATATTCAGCTGTTTCGAGCCTGTTCCACAACAATCTTACAGCCTCCTTTGACTTCAAAGACTCGTCCTGTAATGGGTTTTCCATTCAATGTAAAGTTGGACACATCAGCAGGCACCCGCAAGGCATTAGGCAGTGTCACTGTTCCAACTAATCCCGCGGGCGCAATAATCTCCATGTTTAGCATGTCGTCCTCTTCGAACCTCCACTGAACGTTAATATTACCCATTGGTGTCGGAATGCTGCCGCTAGCTGATCCGAGTCCAAGTGTTACCGGAGCGACGCTGAACCGGCTCCAGCCTGGCTGGATGGGAGTGACACCCAGCACATATCTGCTCAATTCGGCAGTAGGTCCTGCAGCCCATCCGTGGCACAAACTCGTCATGAAGCCTAGACCAGGTCTTCCTTCGCTGTCCAAGGTTTCCCAAAAAGTGCCGGTGTAGTTGACGTTAGCAGTGTCCGCCATGGGCCACCAGAGTTTACCGAGGAGCTCATTGGCGGCATCAACTTCATTTGATGCTAAAGCAGCACGAAGATGATACGAGGATGCATATGGGCTAACCAAAGGCTGGAAGCCCAAATCAAAAGCGGCTTCGGAGAAAGCCCGTGGCCCGAAAGGAGTCATCAAATGTGTTGATAGCGAGTCCATGATGATCTTGGACGAATGGGCGGGGTCGATATTGATACCAGCTAAGATGGCGATTGCGTTCGAGTCCTGAGCAAGCGCTGTCTTTAGATCTTGAGACACGTAATATCCCTTGAGTTCATCACTCCACAACTGAGTATCAATAGCGAGGCGCAACTTCTCTAGTCTACCCTGGTAGACCACCGAGTCCACACCGCCAGCGGCGAGTACTGGGAGGCACTCCTGGAGGGAGTAAGCATATAGAACGTTGAACTTGGTGACGACACCAGACTGCTGTGGGTCGTAGTAGTTCCAATCGCCACCAAAAGTTGGGTCAGACACGTTGAATAGCCCACTGTCGAGTGTTTGTGAATCGGCCCAGTCTAGCATCTTTTGAAGTTTGGGGGCCCATTTGCTGGCGAATTCAGCGTCGCCGGTATGCATGTACATGGAGGCAACTGCTGTCATGAAGTTGAATGAGTACCCAATCAGACCAGTCTGATTCACCTGAAGAGGCTCCGCAAGCGGTTTTTGTTGTATTTTGGCGTTTGGAATGAAAAAGCCAGGCGTGGCTTGGTACGATCCGAGGAGATCTAGCGATCCAATAATCGATTCACGGTTGTGAGTACTTGCCAGGGCGGCTCCGCCAGCGATATCCAGATCTCCAGTGTACGCAATTCGATCTCGCCGAGACCCATCGACAACAACTTCATGCGGGTTTGTACCCATGAAGAAATCCGGAAGAAAGCTAGGATCGGTCAAAGGATGGGAGTAGATACTGTCGCCAGTTGGAGTGGTGATCGACAACCTGCGGAAGAGGGTGCGCTGGCCCAAAGATGCACCGAGACCTGGAGCGCCGAAGAATCGGGCATTCTGCGAGAACTTCATCACAAGAACACCATTAACTGTGACACTAATGTCATTAAGCGCAACTGTGGCATGAATGGAGTGCCAGGAGTCGAAACCGATAGTCAAGTTCGTGGGGAGCTTTTCTTGCGCTAACGGCTCCCCATCGAAAGTCGTGGAACCAGCATAAGCAGCAATACGTCTTCCAGCAACATCGCACGAGATGTAGATGCCGGAGTTCAATGTGTCAGCTAAAACGACAAAGCCAAAGCCACCCTGGAGAGGCTTAACCTCAAAGTCTAGGTTGTAACTGAGGAGCATAGCAGCGACGGCGCCCGCAAGAGTCTGAGGCGCAAGGCTATCAACCAAAGATCCTTCAGGTGTAACTTCCCAAAAATCAGGAACGCTGTTCTTAGGAATCTCGGTCATTTGAATGGTTCGAGCTCCAACCCGCCAGATGGTATTGATTCTTTCATCAGAACTGATGAAGGAACCGGGTAACTGAGTGAGAGGCGTGGTGTCGATCGTCTGATGCACTCCAACATTTCTGAGAGTCAAGGTGCCAGTAGATGAGAGATTCAGCTTCTGGTAGCGAAAAGCCCCTTGAACAAGACGGTTCGTGACAGAGCCGACTTTGCTGATGTTGTAGCGATTCACTCGATATGTGTCCATGGCAGCTGCAAGGGAAGCGGTCCGTCCGACTACCCAGATCAGTTAAACCCCTATGCAGTACGTCAAACGTTTGTGGTGATACTTACTAAGTACCGATCTAGGACGGCCTTGGATTCGCCATATGTGATTTCGAAGATGGACGCATCTCCGTCCGCTGATACAACCTCGAATGATGGAATGCCTTCGACGCTATGACCATAGTCAAGCGTCACAATAGCGGGCGATCCATTTGTTGAAGTCAATATGATAGTCTCGTTTGAACCGGAAAGGAATTTCGAAGTGTCTGTGGGCAAGGCGGTAGCACTGCGCACAGCGTCCCGCGCAGATTCCGGGATAGTCCTGGCTTGGGCCAAGGCCAGATACGCCAGGCCTAACCACCTGCCGCTGCGGAGCATCGTGTCAACCTTGATGGAAGTAGAGTGTGAGATGGGTCAAGGTAGAGTGCCGGAAAGAAGCAAGTCAATATTGTAAAGAGAGACTGCGTTGAGGATGACTTGTCGATATACTAGGCTATGGTGGGCGACGGTCGAGATAAAGTAAGCCATTAGAAGAAGATTTGTATCATTCACATTGAGACTGTAGGGCGAGGATCGTCGCAACCTCTGATGATGAAATGCATCCTTTCCAAGTGCCAAGGTCTCGCAACGCCCACAGCCCTCGGATAGCCTCGTACACCATGCCAAAAGCGAGAGCAAACTTGATGGCGGATGGCGGCAAAGTTAAAACAGTAGTCCAACTACCGGGCTTGGCCGACATAGTCTTCCCAGGCGCCATTTGAATGCCTAATAAAGGGCTGAATGCCTAGTAAAGGACTGAAGAGAATGATTTAGACGTCTGACGGTAACATGGATTGCTGATTCCTCGTTCAGATGATGCAGGAGTCTTGCTTTTTTCTGTCCCCACCGGCCGGCTCCTTCAGGCCTCTCCTCCGAGCATGGTCCTCTATAAGGAAATGTTTTCGCCTTAATTGCTGCTGGCATCGGCACGCCTCTCGGCCCAAGCCACTAGCTCACGGTATTTCCCCTGGAAAGTTCGGCGCAATTTCGTAAGAGCCGCTTTGCCGCTCGTCCCACCCACCAAACATTTCGTAGCTCGTTTAGCACGACACCGTAGTACGCCAAGATGACCATGGCCAGCGGTTCTTTTTTATTATGTCATCGTAAAAGCTGCAGATACCATCACCGGCCACGACAAGATGCCGGCCTTGTGTTTGGCGGCCGTAGTTCTACATGAGTAGACTACTCGTAGGCTCTGGATTGCATCTCGGTAATCTTTCAGTATGGGATCTGCGGCGAGATCATCGCGGACACATGCGTCGACCTTATCCAATGCCTCATCGTCGTCTAGAGTGATTAAGCAGTCACACATGCGCTCCTTGAAGAAGAGCAAGGGCGTAAAGGGTGTGCCCAAGAGCCAGTCCCAAGTTAGCTGCAGCACATCCTTTACACCGCGCTCAAGCTTGAACGCATCGATGATTGTGTCCAAAGATAGCATGCAATCCATGTCCTGTTGATCGCTTGGGTCGACTAGCTGCAGGGACATGCATACCAATAAACTTGAGAATATGAATACAGGTGAGGCGGTAGACCGAGTCACATGGTTGAGTATCGGCCTGAAAAGCGATAAGCCCTCGGAATAGTGTTTCGTAGCCAGGCGGTTGTAGTAGGTTGCAGACTCGGGCCGGAGCCGCCGAAGGTGCATTGCTGCCAAGCCGAGGATCCCGTGCATCAAAAAGTCGCAGCGGGCCGCCTCCTGCGGAACATTGATACGCCAAACCCGTTCGAAGGCATCATCATCAAGGAGCGTCGAGTATGTGACGGTGGTGTAGTGGTGGAGAAGCTCCAGGTCCTCGCGGAAGAAGGCGGTTAACGGCTGTCCGGATGGGCTTGAATGCAGAGGCAAGAGTGGACCGTCCGGAAGGGACGGTATATCGGTACGCTGAGGACGCCCCGGGTCTCTCTCCTCTTCAGCCGGCTCGGCATCGTGGCTGGCGAGCGTGAGCGTCGGGGATGCGAGCCTCGACACATGGTCGTATGCGCAGCGCACGCGACGCTTTCTACACCTGCTGCATGAGGGCCGTTCCTCCCCACACTGGCCGCCGTGATTTAGTTGGATTTTCAGGAGATGGACACTGGATATTGGGCGAAGCAGGGATGGTATAGGTCACTTTACCTTTACTTTGCGGGCCTTGCATTGCCTACAGCCATGACGCGACTTGGAATGTGTCCGCCGAGGGGCATGTTGCGACCGACCCATGGGAGACGGAGAGCTGGATGCGAAGCTGCAGGTCTCGAGCCGAGAAACTCGTTTAAATGCGAGGTCACGGTCGGGGTTGGAATGTTTGCCTGAGCATCGATCCAGCCACGCTACCTTGAAACTAACTAATTCAGATTCCAAACCAACTGCTCGGAATCCACGGGGCCCGGGCTCGTTGCAGTTGTCCCAGCACCAGGGCCTCCACAAACCAATCCGAGGATTCGGGTCGATTTCAGTCGCCAGCCTCGGGTTCGGGCGACAATCCTGAGATCATCGGCGCTTGATGTACCGAGAGACTAACGGCGTACTGGGATTAGGTCCCACGGAACCCCTGTCTGACTCGGGACTACCCTTGCTCAGCCTCGTCACAACTCTAGGACGAGAAGCGTTTATTTTTATTGTTATTTTTGGTTTTTGTTTTCATTTTTATACAGTAAGTTAAGTTACTTATCCCGTTGTTATGCACCAGCCAGACTTCGAATATCCATATTCTGATCTCATCTATTCTACATGCTTCGGTGCCCAAATAATCTGTGATCGTCCCTTGCTCATTCATGAGTCTCCACTAGGCTATTAAATGCAGCGACGACTTTCTTAGTGTCCATACAGTCACTACAATTTTGCACGTAGTCATCGACCAAGGCGCACTTCGCCCTCAGCAATGGGTCCAAAGGCCCTTTCCTCTGATGGACTTGTAGATACCTTGGGCCGGGTACGCCATCAAGCCAAACATCGCTATAGGAAAAATGTCAGCCGGTAAACAGACCCATCCAAGACTGCGTTTCTTGGCTCACCTGCACCTGGTTTGGTAACTAGACCGATGGAGCCTTTGGCAACTCCTTTGAGGAAGCCTAATGCTCCCGCATCCTTTGCACCTTTGTACGGCTGGGTTACTACCCCAGTGACCCCGTGGTAAAAGCCGTGGCCAAAGTTCTTCCATTAGTAGTTAACAATCTCTGTTGAGACCCAAAAGTATAGTCCATGACGCAAACTCACCTTGGCAGCAACAATCCCTCCGCTTTGCCAGTCCTTGACTTTGCCATAGTCTGGTACCTCTTCACCGTATAGTCGAGGCACGCTTCTCAGACCCTCCGCCAAAGCCAAGGGTGCATTCACAAGAGTACCCTTCGTCACCACCCCGGCCATTGATCCCAAACCCATGGCAGCCCCTCGAGCAGCGGCGCTACTTCCAGCAGAAACGCCTCCTCCATTCTTCCTTGCTTCGTTGTATGCTTTGAATGGATCGATGAAGGTCCCACCGAGTGCGGTTGTGAAGTCAGTCATTGTGCCCAGGACCGAGGCTGCACCACCAGTCACCGGGTCCCATCTACGAACGTCGGTATCGTATTCTCTAGTATGAAGACTGCAGCGCGATTAGCACGAGCGACGATCGTCGCGGGGCTCTTCGGTGTGATTTTCTCACACTTACGAGTTTAATTCTTCAAGCTTTATCTTTTTCTCTCCTATAAGCACGGCCACTGCTGCATCTGACAGCCTCAACTTTCTGCGACCAGCTTTCAAGGACCAGCGCGCTGGATAGTGGCTGAGTATTTGGCATTCCATTTGATCCAGCGGAAGCCACCGGTAGAACGAGTCCACGGCTGCGTCAACACCACTCTCCCGTTTCATTTTCTGAGCTAACGCCAGTGCTGAATTAATAGCTGCCGGTGACATAGTATAGTTGATGGCTTCAACAAGCTTGTTGACAGTTAGCTCCTTTTGTGGTATGGGTCTGGGACCGGCTCCGCATTTGCGACAACGTTTGCCCAGAATGGTTGACTGCAATCTATTGTCAGTGAGAAATGAATGTCATCTCGATTAAAGACCAATTATCAACTTACTCGCCAAAAAATGGCACGATGATTGTTGGGCGGGCATTTATCAACCCGCATGCAGTCGTGCCAGCACCTCCATGATGTACGACGGCAGAAACTCTCTTGAATAACCATTCTGGCATTGATGTTAGCACAATGATTGCCTTGAGAGGGTTTCGTGAACTACGCACCGTGTGGACAATCTCCAACAAAAATACTTGACCAGTGCTAGGCGAATCGCCGCCTAGCTTACTCCAGCCTCTGGAGATGATGACTCGAACACCACATCTTTGAGCAGCCTCAAGAATGATTTCGGTGAAACGCTTTGGGTTGTCAAGGACAATGCTGCCGAAACCTATATAGATTGGAGGAGATCCAGCCGCAAGGAATGCATCTAAGTCGGGTGGTGGCGTATATCGAGGCTCGTCGCGCATGAAGAACCCGCAGACATCTAATGTGTAAAGTTAAAATGTGTTCGTTAGACTCACACATTCATGTAGATGTTTCGCATGACTACATACCAATTTCAGGTCGCCAATCGGCTGGTTTACGAACCAGTGCTGGTGACCAACAGTATGTATGCGGAATGCGAAGGTAATCCACGATAGTTGCACCCATGGAGGCTGGCAGCACATCCAACTTGAGTTCTTTCTTTCTCCATGAGTTTATGACGTCGCCCAGTCTGTTTATAACATTGTGAGCGTTTCTATTGAAAAAGGGACAATAAATCATAACGAGACTCACCCTTGCCATGTCATTAGGTCGACCACACCGTAACTCAACCAGTTTGCTTGAGCAGGTTCCATATTGCTACCTATGATGTTAGCCAAAGGATGAGGGAAATCCCTTGTAGCACTCCACGGCATCGTAAACATTATATGCAGAGGAATCCCCAAAGCCTGCGCGCAGTGGACGTGAGCAAAACTAGGAGGATTGGCTACGATTGCGTCAGCCACAAACGGCTTGCCCGAGACGGGGTCAGCATTGATACACGACAGCCAACATCCGTGGAGCATTTCCTTAATCATCCTTCTTTTTCTGCCAATGTCTCCACCACGCAACGACTCCAACGAGGGAATCAAGCCGGGGTTCTTTACCATGTACTTGATGGAAAGAGCTAGTTCAGTCTAATGCTTTTTTCTGTGGTGTTTTGAACTTACTGCCATGAGATCTTCAGGATCACCTCCGATAGGATAGAACTCTAGGCCGGAGCTCTGCACAAACTGCGTGAAATTCCCATGGGTAGCTAGTCGGACTCGGTGGCCACGACGCTGCAATGCCACGCCATAAGCGATGAATGGCTGCACATCACCTAAGAAATAGTCAATCGTTTTACTCCGCTGATTCAAAAAGACCTCCACAGGATTACCTCGACTACCAACCACCTGAATGACAACATTGAGTCTTGGACACTGCCGCCGACTTGTATCGGGAACCACTACAGGTTGATGTTGAGTTGGTGGAAGCAGAAGCTTCTGTAATTCCTTTGGCGAGTGTGTCGAAAAAGATATATCAATGGAGCCATTGCCTTTTATAGGTCAGTAAGAAGTAATCAGCCAAGTGAAAAGTATATAGCACCATTAATGGCTGCTGAGCTGGCCAACAACTCTCCGGTAGAGTGCACTTCATATGGTGGCGGGGCGTCAAAAGCCTCATCGCCGTCACTCACTACGCTCTGGTCTTCTTTCGACATCGTCGCCACTATGTTAGTCGGATGGCAAAAGTAAGAATGGCCGTAAGTAAACCTCAAATGACAGGTCGACTGTCTTAAGTTTGTTCGCAAAATGTGGATCACGACGAAAGGAGAAGAAGCAAGTTGCCAAATTACATGCACCAACGCCTACGAGACTAAGCTGTGAATCGACAATGTTATTATACTTGGCACAGAAACAGTCTAGATTTACCCTCCCTCCTTCAGGTTTGTGACAATGCGAGGTTGCCCACTCTGGTGCTGTGTTTTACTTGTTTTCCCAACTTCGGCCGCTCGAATGTCGTTCGGCAACCAGGCATTGCGCTGCTAGCTGACCCTCGATTCAAATTTTTCGAGAGGCTCTGGTAATTCCCGGATGGACTGTCTCACCTCTAGATGGTCCTGTCTTCTCAAATCATCTCAAATCATGGCATTTGTCTCCTCTCTTCGGCAATGCATGACTTCAGTCCCACCAGTTGAGTTTGCTAGGGATTTGCATGCAGTAGCGCGGGATGGCACAGACTAACAAAGCTCAAGTGCCATTAGCGTGCAGATCCACTTTACAACCTCGTATAACTCGGATCTTGCATCCTTTCTGCTTGTCAATCCGAACACCAAAATCCGAGAGTTTCTCCTGTTCGAAAAGTACATTCCTCCCGCTATGTCGTGTTGCTTATCTTCTTCAACCCATTTCGAAGACATCTCAACAGCGCTCAAAATCCTGTGAATGTGAAGGTTGTATTAAAGTGGTGCTGGTCAACACGAAGTCCTACTTAGAGGCGGAAACTCTAGTTCGTATAATTGCCTTTAGTTAAGCAGTCTAACAGCCAACCGAAACCGAGGTTGTCACGGTGGATGAAATGCAGAGCATCGTTGCTTAGATCCGCGAACTACGTGCACCTGCTGTTCCAGCAGCATTTACGACAATGTTTTAAATGAATTAAACACCATAAGATGGAAGACAATCTCTCATTCTGGATAAAGCGTTACTTAGTTAAGCTGAGTCCAAGATTAGAAATCTAAGTAAAGACAATGGAGGCCCTTCATTGAATTGATGGCAAGTTTGAGGGCATACTTTTTTCTGTACTGCATACAAGTATAGTAGGTAAGCCGTGGCTCTGATCATGATCTATGACCGTTGTGATCTACTTAGATTTACTAAAAGGCCTCCCGCTATCAAGAATTCGCACCGCTCCATATTTTACTACAACTACTGTCAAATGTCTTACTACGCCTTGTTGTCCATATAGTTGTGAGATAGCTCTTAGACTAAGTATTGATATCCCATCATCGACGGGTCAGGAAACTGGCCACCATTGATAAAGGGTTCAAGTCCCTAAGCACACACTGCAGATAGTATATAGGTTATTTCGAAGAATCGTGTGCAAACTATTCTGTAAAATTGCGCGTGTTTTCGCCCATGTGAGCGCTACTAAGCTTCCAAGTACGTGATGTAATTTTGCTTTCCGCAAATAGAAGAAGTACGAGACTGTGTCGCGCCCATATGGATACAATCCAAACCAGCCGTTATGGGAAGATCCAAAAAAGTCTCAAAGGCCATAATGAGTGACATAGCCAAATCTAACCTAGTTCTCCCCTACAAAACATACCAGGGAATTGATTAGCTATAGTTAACATCCTAAAGCTTACAATGAGCCGTGCAGGATATCGGGAGATCAACATCGTATCGACAGAATTTGATGGCCTTGCACAATAGCTTCATAGCCTGGTGGCAATTTGAAAGAGCTTACTATCGAATGTGGTGCAAGGAAACTCCTGACTATGGCTCACGTGTGCACATATCTCTTGTGAGAACTCTCGGATCCTTTGTGCATTTTCCGAGATATACGCGCATTCCTCGGGTTTATCTTCGGGCTACAGGATTCCGAGGCTCGTCATTGGCGGTTGCTGGTTGTTTTATGCCCGCTCGGGCTCCCAAATTCTCCGCAATACCGTGTGCTGGGCTGAATTTTGCCTTTAAATGAAGGCTCGGACAATATCTAGTCCTTCGGAATTACGAGAACGATCCTCCTTGTCAGTTGTGTCTTACCTGGCCGAGTGGATGATGGAAACCCAATCTCGTCTTTCCAGTGCCCTATTTTGGCTGCATCTACTCATCCTCATAGTCAGTTACTCCATTTTCTTTGTTCTGAGATCTTGTTCTCAAGGTATAGTTTTGCTTATCAATGTTAAATGTCACCTAGATTTTATTTTATGTTATTGCACGAATTGTCTACAATATCTTCTTCCACCCACTTCGCGCGTATCCGGGTCCTTGGCATAGAGCCGCTAGTCGTCTACCATATACGATCTCCATATTCCGCGGTGATGTAACGCACAGGGTACATCGCTTACACAAGAAATACGGACCCGTGGTCCGAATCACGCCAGACACATTGTCTTACACTTGCAGTCAGGCTTGGTCAGGTGCGTGAATTGTGAAACTGCTGTTCATTTGCACATTTGCCTTTCTTGTCGTTTAACTTCTATTTCTTACAGACATATATGCGCTGAAACAATCCAATAAACGTGGGAATCTCCCCAAGGATACGAAGTTTTATATTAAACCACCTGATGGCGCAGACACAATTGTACGGGTCCTCAATTGTACAGACCTCGCTTACACTAACCGTGTTGTAAAAGTCAACAGCTAGTGACGTGGATCATCGAAGACTCCGTCGGATCCAAGCTCACGCTTTTTCAGAAAAGGCCCTTTCCCTCCAAGAAGATTACTTACAGCAGTACAGTGATCAATTTGTCTCGTGTCTCGGCGCCGAAGCCAACCGATCGAATGGAACTGTAGACATAAAAAAATGGCTCGAGTTTCTCACAACAGATTTAATTGGGGACCTTTCGTTTGGAGAGACGTTTGGTGGTTTAGCAACTGGGAAGGTTCACCCATGGCTGGAGAATATTTTTATGACCCTGAAGGCTTTTACGTTTATGCGTGAAGTTCTCCGATTACCATCATTTTTAGTAAAGGCTGCCATGGCCTGCATCCCAAGGGAGATGCTGGAACACCGAGGTCAAGCATCTAAATTTGGAGCCGAAGCAGCTAAGCGCAGAATTGCACGAGGCTCGGACAAGCCAGACTTTATGTCGTATATCCTGAATCATGAGGGAGACGAGGGAAGAGGTTAGTATCTACGTGTGATTTGTCTGCTACTCCAGCATGTTACTTTCTGATACCAAGTATAGTATGTCGGAGGCGGAGATTGAAATGGCTGCCATAACTTTTATTGTGGCTGGAAGTGAAACAAGTAAGTCATCGTCTTGCAATGTTATCCGAGCTATTTCGAATGCTGATATCGTGATGTGTCAGCCGCGACGATGATGTCTGGCACAGTCTATCTTCTTCTATGTAGTCCGGCTGTGTTATCCAAGTTGACGTCTGTTGTCAGAGCTGACTTTCCGACACGCGCGGATCTCAAAGATTCAAGGCTTAAGCAGCATGAGTACCTCAACGCTGTCCTTAAAGAAGGACTCAGGCTATATCCTCCAGCTCCAGACTACCTCTTCAGATCCACGAGTCATGAAGGTGCCATTGTAGCTGGTCAGGTGGTGCCGCCGCATACAACGGTCACGATAAACATGCTAGCTGCTTACAGAGACCCGACCAATTTTACAAACCAAACGAATTCATTCCTGATCGTTGGCTCAAAGCCCCCTATTGAGTTTCAGAACGATGACAGAGCTGTGTTTAAGCCGTTTAGTGTCGGGCCAAGAGACTGTATTGGCAAAAGTCAGTGAAACTCCATGTCCTCATTGCGTTGAATCTTTAATTAAAACACCAAAACAGCCTTGCGTGGGCTGAGATGCGTATAATTCTGGCGAAACTAGTCTGGTCCCTTGACCTCCTGGCACTCCACCCAGAAAGCAAAGGATGGATGGAGCAACAGAAGATATTCAGCCTGTGGGAGAAATTGCCTTTGAAAGTAAAAATTGCCGCCCGGGAGAGCTGTTGAAGAGCTAGAGTCGTTTTACTAGGACCCGTACACCAGCCCAATGACTTCTAAACTTGAGTCGTACACACTTATCATTATACTACACTGTATCAGTTTTGCCTAGTAGTATTTCGTTTTATAATATGAGTCGCCCAAGCACAGCAACTCGAGTGGGTCTCTTTTGATCGGCTAAATGTAGTTCATTAGTGACATTTTATGTGAATGCCATACTCGCTGCTCATTTAAGGCATATCCTGAATAATTCCACTTCTCAACTTTAACGCATTCTTTCACGAAATTCCCTCCTTTGATTTAATAAGTATTCTGTTGCTGACTTATAATTAATCCCTGTACCAGTTTCTCGACTTGACAGAGACCTCGAACCAACTTGCATTTTTTCTTTTGTTATGGCCACTGCTACATCAAATGTCCTAATAAAGTTATTAACGACGATGTACCATGGAACACGATACCCGTTCAACCTTAATTGTAATCACGAAAATATAGTGGGTCTTTTGCAATTCATTCTAATCCCACTGCAGCTTTGACTGGCCCAATATGGCAACATTACTACAAATTTACCAAGCAGACACACCGCGAAGCCCACTGCAAACAATGATTATAATCATCTGACATGCAGAACTAGTCTGGATTATAATGATGAGTAATAAACCTCCTAGACTAACATGTATTTTCAGAATACCAGTACCGAATGAGGAACCTCCCTGTTCCGGCCACCGTTGACTGATAGCCGATGTAGATTGTCAAACGTGACCATGCATAACGCATCCAGATTAATAAACACGGGCTATTTGCTTGGAACTGGCGCATTGGAATGACACAAACGTTTTGATATAAAACCGCTTTAGTCGACTGGATTTCATGTAGGCGATCCAAACCATCATTATCCTTAATCACAAAGACTGTATTTCACTTCCGGCAAATAGTCAAAACAAGTTTCTCCGCAGAGATGTCATCGCAACAAACCGCCCCAACACAGTATGTTGAGGCGACAAGCAATCGGATATTTGCTTATCGCCGTCTCGGTACTGGTCATGGAACACCTTTAGTGCTTTTAACTCACTTTCGAGGTACCATGGACAAATGGGACCCTTTATTCATCAACACACTGGCTGCCAAACGTCCTGTAATCACTGTTGACTACCTTGGGGTTGGTCTCAGCAGCGGAGAAGTTGCAACAACAATACGCGCGTCGGCAGCTGACATCTTGCTCTTCTTGGAACTCATCGGGAAACTGAAATTGACCTGCTAGGCTTCAGTCTAGGAGGTTACGTTGCTCAAACAGCAGCACTGAACACAGACTCGGCAAAGGTAAAGATTCGAAAACTGATTCTGGCGGGCACTGGAACAAGTCATGGGCCAGATCTTGCCCTATCCCCAAACGACGATGTCGGCTCTGTAGCTGGCGTGGCGAATGTCACTATTGACACCTTCAAAACTCTTTTTTCCCAAAAACTCGTGTAGGGAATATTGCAGCCGAGTCATGGTGGGCTCGTATCCATGAACGCAATGTAGCAACTAGTGGTGAGCAGGCTTCGGAATGGCTCAGCAGCGGGTTTAAGGACCAAGGCAAAGGGCTTCTGGCACAAGTGGATCAGGGTCGCAACTTCACTCAGCAAGAGACCAGTCAAGGGCTTGAGGGCGCCTACCACCGCCTCAAGAGCCTCAACATCCCTGTTCTCGTGGCCAACGGCCATGTAAGTTTATCTCCTACACTCAGTGGCTAACTGTGCTGACTCAACTCTTTACAAAGAACGACTACATGATCCCAACCTCAAATAGCTACTTGATTCAACAGTTGCTGCCAAACAGTCAGCTTGTTATTTATCCTACGAGTGGCCATGGATTTCTGTTCCAGTACGCCACCCTCTTCGCAGAACAAGTATTGGGCTTCTTGTCAATCTAATAGGCTATGCGATATAATATAAGATTCTCAAATGTATGTTGGGTATTTATCCCAATATCAATGCATCAATTCTGCGTGACAAGTGTATTCCTGCTGAAGCTTTTGGCCTCTGGCCTTATCATTTACCCAGGCACTGGGTTAGGCGTCAAATTAAGGGAACACTGTGGTGATTTTCTGATGTTTAAACTGCAACTAGTAAATTTCAAGCCCTCGCATCGGAGTTCGCTTGTCAGGTTGCTGTTTGATATGAGTTTCTCCTAAGCTCCCTTATTATTCTCAATGTGGGAGTAAAGCCATGGCGATTTTGGTAACATTCTTTACCTTGTATCTCATTGTTAAGTTTCTTTGCCTGAGAAATGTGATTTTGTGTCATACTCCACTCATCCTCGCGGCTTTCTCCCAATGAAAGCGTAAGGAAACAAGTACACCTGTCTAGATAATCTCCTGTGCTTTTTAAAGAGGAAATTCAAAACGTCTTCGCCCGTATATGACAGAATTTTCCCGCATATGTAACGGGTGTTCCTATTCCGAGACTGTGAGACGTAAGTGTCGCATCTCATTAGGCCGAACATTCTGAGCTGAGTCGATGAGGGAATGGCGCGCTTAGGAAGGTGTGCAAATCCCAATCACGTGTAGAGAGGTTCATGGCTATAAACTGAAATCTTTAGGTAGATCAATGCATCCACATCAGGAACCAAGGAAGAGATGCATTGGCCTGAATTGCGGTTCAGTTTCCATAGAAAATTACACGCCCATTTTTCAGTATTAGTATTCTTGGCATGTTTCGAGTCAAGTATGATCAACTCTTGTCTTGCAAGTTACCAAATGGCTATTGGATATTCTGTACAAGCTCCGCCGATCACACCAGTGGAGTTTGACCGAAGTGCGAAGAAACCAAATATGCTAGAAACAAGAGAAGAGAGTGCTAAAATGTTCTTTTTCATAAAACGGCAATCCTCTCTTCTGAATGCTTGGGAACTTTCACCGATAATAAATTCACTTGACTTCGGGGTTTTTGTCAAGAGCGGGTCCACACGGCTCCAGCGAGATCCTCTTACTTACGCACAATCAATCAGCGCGGGGAGCAACAGACATGACCAGATCATCTCTTCTCATAACAGCCATATCAGTCGCCAGCGTTGCCTATGCGCAGTGCGGCGCAGGCACACCAGATGCTACTGTCTCCGGAGATGGCACATTCACAGCCACCGTGGGTTCAGAAGAGGTTTATTCGGGTGATAACTACCTCACAGCTATCCAAACTGCACTCGACTCAATTAGCAGCGGCCAGCGTGTTTCGGTTCTAGCATCAGGATCTATTGGTGATGGTATCATCAACATTGACAGTGGCAAAATTTTTGAAGGCTGTGGTACAATTGAGGTTGGTTACGCTGCAGGGCATGGTGCAATCGAATCTCTAGACACCTCTGATGTTTCAATCCCATACCTTACGATGACTGGCGCGCCATATTTTGGACTTCGTTTTTATGGCGTAACGAACCTTTCTCTGGGCCAGATCAATATGGCTCTTACTGGTGGCTTGGGTATTCGCTTCGAGCGTGATGAAGCTCCCAGCTCCAATGTTAACATGGACATAATCACTGTTACCGGCGCCGGAAGTCACGCAGTTGAGACGTGGAACATTGACGGTCTTACCATCGACTCAGTTATTGCTTCGGATGTCGGCGAATGTGCACTGTTACTACAGACCACTACAAATGCCAAAGTCAAGTATGTGGAAGGTAACAATGTCGCTGCAGGCAACGGTTATGCAACACTCCGAATGGCGAACAACAATGGCCAATTGCCTGATGGGACATACACAACGACCAACGTCTTTATTGATCGAGTTGTTTCCCGTGGGGGCCGCGGAATATTTTGTGTTTCGCAGTCAGGGGCCGCTGAGATTGCTAACATCGAGCTCGAGGATAATGGTAGTAATGCCATTTTAATCGAGAACTGCTACAATCTTGCCATCAAGGGTGGTACTATTAATGGCGGAGGTGAAGTCCGTGTTTCAGCTCGTACGGAGTTTCCGAACACAAGTGGTATTTTCGTGGAGGCTGAGGTCAACAGCAACACTGTACGAGAATCTCCTTGCGCAGAGAATATTCATTGGGGTATTACGGGTGATGCTTCGCTCGATGTTTGTTAGGCAATATATAAAATGATACGAAGATTGCTACGTTCAATTGAATGAATAACAAGTTTATTCCGCACTAGACGATCGTTTGCAGAGCCGGAACTTTCCACCAAATAATAATGCCAATTTCGGCATTCCAGCTATCACATTTAAGGAAGACAAAGGCTTTCCGGGTGACTCGATGCGATGTGTATCTATATAGGCTATGAAATTCGCGCATAACAGGTTGTGCAACTATTTGTAGCGGCGGAAGAAGAGAGGGACAAACTGTGACTTGAGCTGAGGAAGGGCTTTATGCACATATCTGGTGCACCAAAGTGCAAAACCGGCCAGTTGCCTCAAGAGATCGAATACGAGCATAATTCAATCAAGGACACTTTGAGATTTAGCAGAAAATATTGATAGGCATATGTTTTCATATACAATAGAATTATCCACAACATGTTGCTTCTCTGACTTCCAAGTATGATAGTAAGATTAATTAATATATACATATATATATAGACATACAGTTAAGGAATGAGAAGAGTCAATCCGAAAAGGTAGTGTTTCCGAAAGTCTTCAATGTGTCCCCAACTAGCGATAAATTAAACGACGACCAGAGTCTAGGCTTGTGTACTCTGAAAATAGTATTTATATACCCTTAAACTATTGGGAGCGCGAGAACTTTTATTGCCGGGCGCTGGGAGGCCTCGGGTCTGAAGGCTTTGGTGATTTGGTTGGAATGGACTGCTCAGGAACAGTGATTTCATTTCCACTCAGCAGAAGATCAGAAATCTTCTTGGAAATAGAGCTCCAGTCGAAACTCTTCAGCCATTTATTAATCTTGCTCTGATCCTTGTTGTTGAACGAAGTGGTGGCGCGAGGAAGCACCTTCGTACAGTCGGTCAGAGAGTTGATGTTGTTGACACCTAGTAAGCTGAGGCGAACGTACTCGCGGGCATAATCCTATGAAGGCACTGTGTCAATAATGGCTACGAGAGTATTTAGCTGAAGGGCATTATGCTTACCTCGTTCCAATCGTGCTGAGCATGATTACCAGGTTTAGCAAATTCCTGGAAAACGGGCTTAGTTTCCGGGTGGCTAGCCAGGTTTAGGTCGCTCTGAAATCTGAAGACACGATCAGGAGCCTCAACTGTGCCAAGCGTCTCACGATAGTAGAGCATATCCCACACACCAGGCGTACTATCTTGAGGATCGCCGCTTCGAGAAACGTTTACAGCGACTTGCTGGGAGGTAGTATGGGCACCAAGCAAGGCAACAAGACCACGTGGAGTAATAGTCTTATCGTTGAAGAGAGCAATAAGTGACTCGGCATCATCGAAGGCGCCTGGTAGCTTACCCTCCGGGTTTGGCTGACTGCTATCCTTACGACCAACATAAGTCTTGATGCGAGGACCAAGCGGGCAGACAACGGTAGCGACCTTAGCGCCGACCTGAATAAGATCGGCATAGGTAACGGAGGCAAAGCCCATCTGATCATGATACTTGGTATATAATTCCTGATGTTTGGCGACAATATCTGCCATTCCGATGTTATCAGAGCGAGCCATCTCGCCTGCTAGAATAATAGAGCCATCAGCGCCGCCGCCGCCACTCGATTTAGACCATGTGCCAGCATCATGGAAGCCAATGCGCACAGCCTGGCGGGCGAGTTCAGTGCAACGGCCAGATTCACCACGGAACATAGCTTCCATATCCGCAGAGATATATTGCCAAACGCAGCAGGTATCCTTTTGCACAGTGCACTGTTGATAGCTGGCCGCGTAAGGGATCGATCGTTACTCTCTGCATCAATCTTCCCTGTGAGAATTCCCTTGATAGCCCGGCCGGTACTGGTGAGCTTGTTGCTTGGGAGTGTGGCAAGGTCACCAATGAGCTCTTCAGATAGAGAGCCACTATGCTTATCACGGGCGGCAAGCTCAACTTCCTTGACGGTTCTTCCCATGCCGGGATAGCAAAGGCCTTGCTGGATGCCGGATGCCGTATAGGCTATGGTGAAGACGGCAGATGGTTTCATGTTGGCTGTGGGAAGTTGTGTTGACTTGGAGCCTCCCAAGAATAAAGTATATCCAATGTGAAGGGAATGAAAGAGAGTGGTCAAGTGTAAATGTGGATAAGCGGTGGCGAGGTTGGCAGAATAATGATAGATATTATGAAGTGATTCCGGAATGGAGTCGCGCAGAGTGAAAATCTCTAGCTTTGGAGTTGTTTGTTAGAGAAGTATTAAGAGAAAAGTAAGTATGATAGAAGTGATTACTTGTGAACGAAGTGAGTGAGAAAAGAAGGTCTGATGACTCAAGCCATGTTTGCAAGACATTCGCGGTCCCTTTATGGAAAATCAAGAGCTGTTCAAGGCAGGAAACTCACGGGGCTCAGACTCAGGCACGCAGCCATTGGGAGTGGGAAAATAGTGACTGGATCTCTCGTCCTTTGGGGGCCATGATGGCGGCAAGTAGACTGCTGCCTCGGATCACTACTCCACTAGCTAAACAACTTGTCAGTTTCTGCGCCAGCTGGACTTTGTCTTCGTAGTTGGCACGGCTGACCCAGCCCGTGTGCCAGCACTAGGTTATCACCCGCCGTTGTGCACCCCACTCCCCGTTGAGGCGGAGGCGCCAAGTCTTCTCTCTGCTAGCATGTGCATTGATGCTGTCTGAACATTCCTGCAATGGCTTGATCTTGTCGAGTTCTAGAGTAGCTGTACGGTAGCTGCTGTGTGCTAGGACTGTAGGTGTGGCTTGAACCCCGGCTGACGATCCGTGACCTTCAGCTGCCAAAGCGGAATTAGCTCGTGTCGAATTCAGGGATGGGCTGTTGATTGGCGGTAGCTAGACCCAACTACTGCGCTTCCGTGTTAGTGGTCTTCTTCCCGTGCCTGTGTCTTTCTTTGCCCCTTTCTGCTTTTTACCCTTGCTTCTTGTTGGAAAAGCCACCATCGCTGTGATGTGCATTAGTCGTTGGTTCCTGAAAACCAACGTTGATGCATTGGTCCGCTTGCTGCGGTGGTGGATAATCGACCCAACCAAATTATGATTGAGCTCTAAACACCAAAGCACGCTGCACGGAATTTGGCGTGTATAAGGCAATTCTTCTTTCAAGCAGTGCTCGACGGAGGCTCAAAATCGGTGGCATGGCCCCAGCGCACGAACACGTTCACAACCCAACGGGAAAAGTAAAACAAGCTAAAATGTCTTCTGTCTGCCCTTTGCGTTGTTCACCGCCGCTTCAAGTCAAAGCGCGACTGTTCAGGTGTCTAACTAAGCTTCAGCTAGGGTTAAGTAGCCGATCTTCCAAGTGGCATCTCAGTCTCGAAGCATCCATCAATCCACTTCTGGTACCATTCCCTGGCCTTTGGCTGCCCCTGTGCCCATTTTCGTCCGTCTAGTGCCAATCTATTATCCGTATCGAGCGCTTTGTTTCCGAGCCGTCTTCTTCGCCTTGCTTTTTTTACCATTTTTGCTCTACCGCACTGCTCACATGCGCAGCAAAGCATTGATAGTGACTCAATTCAGACTGTCCTGCGACACCGGCTTTTGGTGAGCGAACAGAAAAATAGAGTATGAAACAAATCAATCCGATCTATTGTAGATAGTCAATTGCATGTAATGGTCAACGCGAAAAATGCTGAAGAGGACCGAACATGGGAGGAGTGTAATGGGACGAAAGATAACCAGGATGTGCCGTCCTTTGCGATTATGACAATACAATCCAGTCATATGGTTCGTTTTGCCTATGACGCTTCGAAAACGTTTTCTTGGGTGTGGAAGTGAAGCCTCTTTCGAAAGTAGCATTCGCCCCTTCATCGTGTATTCCTGCCTGACAATAAGCCCATAGCTACCCGTCTTCCCGCATATGAGATGAGCTGGTATATAACGATAAGGCTTGCCATTGGCTACCGCGAAAACCAATTTAACACACGGTGCATCAAATGTGTCATTTCATGATATTTCAGTCTCCATGGTCATGGTGTCGTTTAACACCTAGAAAGGCCCGTGTGGTCCATAGCCCATCATTCCAACAGACCTTAATATGGCGATACGCTTTAAGCTTATGATGAAGCATAAGAAACAAGCTAATTCTTCAATTCGAGAAGATTGATAGCCAAATCAGCAATCAACATCCATTTAATGGAGCAAAACGCTGCAAGATTTCTCAATTATGTAGGTTGTAGCGTTGAGCTTAACACTCAAAATTCTGCAGAGGGGCTTGAAATCTTGCTGCACTAAACCAGGCAGGACGGGGCAATTTGTTGGGGCAATAGAGCCAATGCACATGACCAGTCAATATTCTAGTGAAATACAAATTAAGAAGCAAGAATTCATTTTACTGATTTTCTAGGGGTAGACAATAAATAAGTCACAAAGAAAAATCGGTCTAGGGTAGCCTAGATCACGCAACTTATCCGTGTCCTCTCAAGCTAAACACAAGGAGGAACAAATTGACTGAGTGCCCTACTTCATTGCGGTTTTTGTCCTTGAGAAACTTCAACTGTTAAGCAGATACATTAATGAATGTGAGACACTCTCATATACGACCTACAGAATTATATTCGCATTGCTATGTGGCAGGAACGCCTGTGGTTCCGAAGTGATTATGTTCCAATGCACGAATTATGAGCAAGGAGAAAGTGATCCGGTTTAGGCTTTGATTCATCCATCTAAACTTCTCATGGGGTCAATTACTACGTCCAAGCAAACAACCAGGAATCGTGATAGTCAGTCAATATAAAGCTTCAAGTGGTCGAGCATGTCCATAGACAGAGGAACTGGGTGTGTCTTTTCAGCCTATACGGCCGACGTAAACAGTTTGCCTGTGATAAGATTGAAATATAATAAGGAGTACATATTCTGACTTGAATCTCATAAATTAGTAATCTAACAGGGTCAAGGTGTGCCATTGCTAGCTCCGACCCCATCGCTGGAGTTCAATCATGATGTTCTCGGCTTTCAGACAAGTCGTTAACATGTTGATGACGGAAGCAGGATAACCAGTCACTATTATCGGCAATTGTTTGATCCCACGGATCAACAGAGTCGAACATGATTCTCCTGGCCTCATCCTGGAACATCTTGTCAGTCGGAATTATTCCATTTCTCATCTTCTCTTGGGCATAATGGCCCAGATGAAGAGCCAAGACCTCAGGGAATGTCATCGAGCTTGTGTCTTTGTTCAAAGCGCTAGGGCTGTTCTGTCGCCCGATAGACTCTGGTGATGGTTCTGATTCCGGCTTGCGATGTTGATCCCACATGCCCATGCTGTGCTCAGAAGCCTGTTGAATTTGAGACAAATGATCCTTTGTGCCGTGACTAGTAACAGAGAATGGTATCAAGGCTCGTGACTCTGGACCTATTAGGTACGGAGGCATCGCATGCCTTACTTTGACTGCGATAGAGGATTCAAAGCAATGATCCCTTTCCAGTCGTCCATTGTGGCTCCTTCCCGGAAGTGCTTAGCCAGGTGATCAACTCTCTCTTGCCATGTATTCATAATAATACTACAGAACCCACATCTAGATGATATAGGCGGCCCTTCAAACTTCCAATTATCAATAATCGGCAATGTATCTGTATGGTGTACGTGCCGAAGATGTTGGACAAGATGGTCTTTCCGACTGAAGATTGGCGTTTGTCCATCCACCTCACAGCTCTTGTCATTGTGTAACTCGAGATGTGCTGTGCTGGGGTCCAACATATTGCAGTACGCGCAATGAGCTCTGCCTGTGTCGGGTAAGATAATAGAGCCACCGAAGGGTGTACAACGCCATCCTTGCAGGTTCAGATGCAACGATTTCTCGTGTCTCGCCCAGTCGTATTTACTTTTGAATGAGTCACAACAGAAAGTGCAAGGGAAAGATCTCTTTTCCTTGCTGTGTTTTGTTCCTTTCGGAGTCGCTCGACACCTTTTCGTCACACGTCCACGAGCCCGACTACCGGCGCTTTTAAAGTTTGCAGAGCTAGATGACGCATTGGATTTTGATGAAAAACTCGATCCGCTACCGAAGCTGGATACCGATCCTGAATAGTTCGGGCCTCTGAGGCTATCACCAGAAGTGCTGGCTCGAAGTCTTGTATGCCTCAGCGCAGTGGCAATATCTGACAGAGAGGCCGGTTCCATTTCTGGTGGTGATTCTCTCCACCTCTCCATAGGGCCCATCTTGTCATTGGTATGACTCGAGCTGGGGATATCTATCGGGACCTGAGGTGTGTTATGCTGATGTCGGCTGCGAAAGTACTGACTTCTTCGTCTTGGGAGACCAGGCTGCTGGTGCTCAAGAACTGGCCTAAACTGGTAGGCCTCGATAGCGTCACCCACGGGGCCCTTTCTTTCACTCCCTCGACATCCGGAATTCTACTGGTCCGAAATTCATGCATATGTGTCGAGTTGTATTCTGAGGGTAACGCCGATGTCTGCAACCAAGAATCGCGGATCAAGTCTGAATCGAAAGAAGAGAATGCATCAGCGCTAGAGGTTGTTGCTTCCATATAATTAGGCAGAGTTAAACTGCAAAAATCTCCATCTAGAGAGCCTGGAGCAACATTTTGATCATAACGTAGACGCCCAGTTAGACGAAGATTATCAGCTGGAACGTTTCGATATTGGGTGATATCCAGGGTGTGGTTGGCATCTGTAGCAAGACCTAAGCGAGCAAAATCGAGATCGGAGAATCTGGTGACTGGCCTTTAGCACTATATTGCAAAATTTCCGGTTCATCAAGGAAACCTACTGTCTCCTCAAGATCACCCACCAGAGAGGCCTGGTACTCCCCACTTGTGACCTTTTCGGACAATGGCATCGCGCTGGGTTAGCTTGTAATTACGTGGTTATAGGGTCATCTCGGGATAGGGGTTCATGCGTTAGAAAGGTGCAAATGGAAAAAGAGAATTTCATGAATGAAGACGCAAGATGCGGTCAAAGACTCAACGTAATGGCTGAGATTGAAAGATGAGAGATCAGCATCGGGTGATGCGAAGGGCTTGAATAAGCATCGGTTTAGCTTTTCCGTAATCGGACTATCATGTTCTCCGCTTTGCTAGACTAATCCGATGAAGGCCTCTACGGCGCGGTGGTGGCGGAGTTCACAAATCGGCGACATAAACAGAATGACTTTCTTCTAGAAATCAAGTTATAGGATTCTCAGTGGAATATCCCAGCGCCAATCTGTCGAATTTAATATCCTTGTTACTGTTTTAAGGCTGTACTGACATGGTCCGGCACTTCTTTCGCCCACTTCTCTCCCGTCTTCAATACTCAATCTTGGCACTAACCAACGCCACAATATCATGCGCATCCGGGACCAACGTTCTCCTTGCATTTACTTTAGCATAAAATAGCTACAAGTATTCAAGAATACTATTGATACTCCTTGGCCAAATCATAATCTCCTTGTCGTTCTAATATTTGTCGCACGAGGCTGTCGTTGACAGGCGTCGGAACCCCAACTTCTCTTCCTCTTCGACACCAGTACCCATTAATATACTGGATCTCTGTTTTTGGCCACGCCGCAAATCCACAACCATGGAGCAAGTTGTCTCTGCCGTTTTCTCGATTATGTTGGAAACTGTTTCCTCTAACTTCTCTACTGAGAAACGCTGCTGGATACCAGCAACTCCATATAGCTCCGGGAGTGCAAATACCACTTGCGAAATCTCCCGGAGAACTTTGTAACGGACTTCAGGAATTGTAAATAAAAATTTGTTCTGAGCATTGTTGAGAGCGCAGAGAGGATTGCAAAATGCATTGACTGCGAGCTTTTCCAACTGAATTTGGAACACATCTAGAAAGGAATAGGAGGTTGCATTGAACCTAGGAACAAGAGGTAAGGCCATCAAGAGGTATGGTGGCTCTATCATGGGCTTACACCCTGTCGCTGGAACTGGGCCTAAAGATGTCGCAGCAAACCCGGTGTGCGTAATATTGAACGGCGCATTGAGTGTGACGCCATGTGAGATTACCCCAGTAATGTAGTTCGGCCTCGTTGTCTCATCGCTGAAGACCTGCTCATTAGCAGCTTCGATCATTCCTGAACCGTTTTGAAGGAACAGGATCTGAGACGATTTGCAAAGTCGGTGTTTGAGTGTTTTGAGCGCCGCCGTGGTCTGGGGGCTTTGACAGAGAGAACGAGATGGTCGATAGTGTCATCCTTCACCGAAGATTTTGAATCTGGTGTGGTAGAAGACATTTTGTGCCACTCTCCTTTGTCGAGAACCTCCAGGTCAAATCTTTCATGATGTTCGACCCACCCTCCATCTCTTGTTTTCAGTCTCACTTTCCTACCCCCTTGTTGTATTCGTCGACAAGAGAGGGTCGGTGTAACAAGAGGGTTATTTTTGGTGTGAATGGAGGAGGCACCTCAGCTAGCGAGTGGGCTGCAAAGGTACCAATGCTTCCCAATCCCAAAACATGCACTCGAGGCTGCGTTGCTTTTGTCGTCATCCTTCTCATTCTTCCCAACAGATATGTGGTGTGGCCTCTCGGCAACTGACGTGTATGGGAGATGACAGGCATAGGTTGCATCTTACCCATGGTACGTTTTGGGAAGCCAAAAATCCCAAATTATAGCTTAAATTCACTCAGTTGCATGTGCCAGTTGCTACCTAGTTATAGGATGTGATATCGGTGCGCCCTTTGACCAACGGCCCAGGGCGCGCGCCCAGCTCCGCAACTCACGCCTTTTCGCACTTCCGTAGGATAGCAGCATGACCCACTCGATTACTTCTCTGCTTAGGCTAACCCAATACTTATTAAATGTTACCAAACAGTGCATATCGCTACACCATCCGGACATCCTCTATGGCATTTTGTAGCTGTCTGGCACGTGATTCAAACCGATGGAATTGGGAATGCGATACTGCGCCTTGTGACAGTAAATTTGATGGTGCCACATCGACTAGGGGAACCGATGTCTCCACTCGCCTTAGGGCGTAGGGCGTAAAACCAATATTTTCCGGCTCGAAACCGGAGCGGGATTTTGTGGCCGGATACTGTTCTGCTCATGGAAATCTCATGTTACGGCTGGGTTTGTACACAGGGAATGATTAACAAGACTGATACGGGTGCACCACCAACAAGCAGTTCTCAGCGCTGCAGTTACCATACGGCATCAATCATTGACTTTCCTAGCTGATAGGCGAGAGCACACGCGCCTTGATACCAGTACACATTGGTGTCTGATGATGCCATGAAATGTACGTTCAAAGAAGCACCATTTGTAAGAGAGACGTAATGCCGTAGTCATGTAGCTAGATATATTGTCAAGCTCTAATTGGGATTAGTTAACTTGTCCCAGAAATTCTCATTCCTTTTTTTCTCTTTTTATATGTTGGTGTTGGCTCCTTCGGATGCTGAAAGAGACTGTAGTCCTGATGAAAGTGTATCGATGTGGGGAGTCGATGGAGTGGAGCGACGTAATGTCTAGACGGAATGGGGTTCATTATTTTAAAATAATGACATCTCAGGTCAACGAATGGTGTCTGATTATCTGTGAGCTTGTTACTTGGAGGACCCCAAAATCTCCTCTTGGCTTGATGGATGTGAGAGACGATGATTAGTGGCTATCACGTCTTGTATAATCCTGTGTCTACGGATTTTTCAGTTGATCGAATGGCAGCGAACAACTCAGCAAGTAGTTGTGGCTGACCCTCAGCTTTCAATTTCCAAACTGAGCCAGCCTTGAGCCGCAAGGCTCTAGTGCCGCCAAGGTCACCCAGCTTTCTCAGCTGCGCATGGCCTCCACCTCGAGCGCACGGTCTGGACCAATCCACGCCAAGGATGACACCATTTTGAGGTGGAATTTCACATTCGAAACCCCACATCCTATCTCTCTGCAAGTAATCATGAATGATGGGGCAAGCTGCACTCGCTTTCCCTATTGCTGTTCAGAGTTATGCAGAGAATCGCGCACGTATAGGCCAATCGCTTGATGCCGGCTTTCTTAAATTAAGATCCAGTTACCCTACGAATTCTTGGCCTGGCGGAGCGGCCAAAATGGCCCTAGAGATGATGGATACTAATGATGACTTGGGCTCATGCCTTGGAATGCATGTCTTCGGAGACTGGTTAGAAGGTTTCGGAACCTTGCTTGCCAGCGCACCGGATTCTAGTACACCGAATCGTATACAGGCCCATCTTGACATGTGGCAGATAGGGTATCCTGAGGAGAAACACGCGGCCTTCCGACTTCAGCACAGATATGCCAAGAGGAGCAATCTCTCGCTGCATAACCTGAATGATCATGACAAGGCAGTTTGCCAAAGACTTGTACTTCCGAGTAATACAAAGGGCTTCTATCTCTTACTGGCAAGCTCACGAGGCCCGGTAGGAGAAGATACCCACGAAAGTATTGATGCCGAGGAGGTCGAGTTGGATGGGATCTATTCTTGTGATGGCAACCAAGTACTAAATCATATGACCCTTCCTGGAAACATCATCTATGGCACGAAGTACCTATTCGCTCAAAAGGAAAATCGAAACCATAATCTATTCAATGGCAAGAAAAGTCCGATGCAACCACGGTACTATGATACGGTGAGTGAGGCTAACGCAACGCTCTGAGAAATGCTGCTGACAGGCTCCAGATAGCTCTTCTAATTCCAAAATATCACTTCACCAGTTTAATCAATGTCAACAACGCTCTGGGATTCGAAAAGAACATTATCTTCATGGTGCTACTCGATCTAGAGCATAACCAAAGCCATCAAACGATTGAAGCCTCTAGTGGGACAATGTCCAAGGTTTTCGGACTCACTACTAGACCAACTGGTATCGATGAAATAATACAATATGCCATGGCCCAGGAGAAAGTGATCTCAGACGAGCGCTTTCACAAGCCATCTCGTACTCAGAGTTCAAAGATGAGTTTAACAGGTCGATGAAATCCTATGTTATAGATGCCATAGCGACATCAGACCCGATGGTCCTACAATTCTTGTAAGCAGATTCGTCCTCCTTCTTCTAATCAAAGGAAATGCTAACTCATCCAGATTTGACCCCGTTGCAGAACTTACTACACTAGAGACTCTCGAATCGAATCTCGAGATCATTCTTGACTCAGTACCATTGCCATGTAGGGACCATCTTAGGTTAAAGGCCGAAGAACATCTAAATGCCAAAATACTAAGTCAACATTGCTTCAATTCTTCCCATTTTGGATTTCTTGTCGACTTGATTTGGAAGCGACTTGATCAGGAGCGATGGCTTACATTGATGTAAGTAATACCAAGCTGCAAGCAGGTGCAGCCTTGGAGATCACTTGCAAGCAGCTGATAAACCACTCGTACAGTCTCATACCTACCTTGTCTTCACGAGGCGAACCTGATCTTTTGAACAATCTTGACCGGGTCTTCAGTATGGTAAAGTCAATGGAATTGAAGAAACAGGTCATCCACACACCAATTGCAGGGAATGGGTACAAAAGAGTTGCCGAGGCACCTCTACGGTGTCCAAGCATGATTCAAGAAGGAGAAAGGTAGTGTTTGAGGCTGGACCTTGAGTACCAGAAGCTTTTCACGGATGTTTCATCTATTTTTGTAGGATCAAAGGCTTACAAGATTATTCAGTGTACTGCATCATGTAATTAATTATGTTTAATCCTGGGACTATCTGGGCTAAATTGTGTATCAAATAAATGATTAAGTTACCAGTAGTGGTTCAACCAGACCACACTAAGCCAAGTATTCTCTCCGCTTCTTTCAACTCCATTCCGTTGACTGAGTATAGGCAAAATGCAAATAAAACAGCACCTTCACTTACAATTTCATGAAGAACGCCAATACCGAGATGCGGAAATGGAATCACGATTCGGTACATTGTGGTTTCAGATTAAGTCCACGTTGGCGGTATCGTTATTTTACTGGGAGTAATGGGCTCGAGCGTGAAGCCAATCATTAACAATGCTATCCTCAAGAGTTACCCAAACTCAAGAAATAATGAGAGGTACGACATCATGGGGATGCAGGAACAGCAGGAGTTTACGTCTAGTGTATGGAGAATAGCCAATACCTAAATTATTTCACTTATATCCTCGTGATTTTGTTGGCCACTCCCAATCCTATGATACCATCTTCAAATTCTCTTTTCGTGGCTCCAATATGGCTTACAGGCTTGAGTTTTGAGCAGGCAGCTAGCTTCCGAACCCTTCATAGAACTACCAGGGTAGTCTTTGTAGCACTTCCGGTCCAATATCATGTCATATCTACTTGGCAATCCAATTTACTGCTAGTAAGTTTGTTAGTGATAAACCACGCGATGCATTGTGCCTCGAGACACAGAATTAACTAGTCTTCTTGATCAACTAGCGACCAGCCGCTTCTATTGTGTCTTGACCGATTTTATGATACATGTCCACCGACCACATTTGGTAGCTTTCTCCCAAAGCAACAGAACAATAGTTCACTTCCAAGCTTGATTAAATTTTTGCAGGCTGCTGTGCCAATTGAACGGCTTGACCGGCGAAGCAAACCCAGCCATTAGTGACGGGCATGATATCTGTCCAGGCCCCATCATCACATAGCTGGTAGGTAAGACCATCAATACAGTTGAAGGGTTTCTCCGAAGCCTCAGGGCAGGGAGTGCGTGGAGAGTATTTGTAGACCTTAGTGACTCCCGGGTACAAAGGGATGCCCTCAGGAACGTCGACTTCTGTCGTAACTTCATCAATGATAGGCTGATCGACGGGATCAGACACAACATCACTAATCGGCCCAATCTTAGGGGCAGTGGGACCACCGTGGGTGTGATGTCGTGAGTAGTTACAGAAGGAATGTCGTCGACTGGAATGTCGGGAATCGGAGTACCAGTGCATTCAGTTCCAAAAGCCGCAGCAAAGGCTGTTGTGGCACCGTTGAGCTGATCTAAATCAGCACCGGGCTCCGGGAAAAGGAGATCGGTTCCCTCCATATTCATACAATCTTTGTATTCCATCATGTTGGCGACAAACATATCTGGAAGGCTTTCCAATTGGACTGAACCAGCACCGCCGGTAATCTCAATTGGCGCACAATCCATATGCATTTGGCGCTGCGCAACCTTGTTGAACCAGGTCCATGCGAGAGTGTATCGGCCAGATGCAACATCAGGAATGGTGAAATTGTAAATATCAGAAAGAGGCCACTCCATGTCATTCACATCAGGAGATTGCCCGAAGTGTCTCGAGCAGGACAACCACCCTCAATGGACTTGATGACCTTCCATACGGATGCTTTGGTAGGGTTAAGGTCAGTAGTGATAGATATTTGACAAGAGCCACCTCCCATAACTGATGAACCCTTTAGGTGCAGCCCTTCACGACTTCCAGCCTCGTATACATTGAGCTTATCAACGGTGTAGCTCACACCATGGCAAGGAAAGTCGGACCCATCAAGTTCCAGTGGTTTGTTTGTCCAGACTTGGCCTCCATCTTGAACAAATGGCACAGGCTTGATCAGCGACACCCAAGCCACAGCTGTGGATGTCAGGCTTGCGTATGCAATAGCTTTGCTGAACATAGTAACGAGCGGTACAAGACAATGATAGAAATACAAGAAGTGAAAAGACGTTTCCAGACGTCTTAGTGAATGAAAATGTGTTAAGAATGTGTTAATGAGAGACAAGAATAAAAAGAATGCGTTGGATACAATAGTTCAAAGCGACTACATAGTCGAAAGGACAAGACTATCTTATATTAGATTGAATCGATCGGCTAGTACAAATGTTATCGGAGACATTATCCTTCTTTTCCTCGTGTAGCCTCCCGTATTTGGATGATAATCTTAAGCTTACCACAATCCTAGCCTGTGTGATTAGTGGGGAGCTGGAGCTGAGACAAAATCTCATTGCATAGTTAGGTACCTAGTATATCCGTGCTAAATATAGTCATCTTATGACGATGTACCCCTGTGCCAAGCTCACATCGCCTCTTCTTCTCATTCAATTCCTTTCACCACCGCGTAGGTTGTGCAGTATATCACTGCTCTGAAGTCCATTTCTGTTTGTAGTTCTTGAAAGCCGTTCAAGATCTGGGTTTATTAATGGGTCGCAAAAGCTTCAGGTCTTCTCATGTGTTAATTTGGGGCTTCTTCTATTTCATGATTCTCCGAAGTGTTGATCGAGGATACCATGACGACCGTCGTGGAGCAGTATCAATTAGTTTTCATGAAAAATGTGTAAGGCAATAAGCTATATTGGATACAGGTATTTGAAAGTCTATTTTGATTAAGGAACAAGCCGAATAGGGTTCACGTCTTATTTCGCACTCTATCAAATGATTCGGACTAACATACTAAATTTATACTATTACCATAAAAGGGCATGACCGAAATGCCGACGGACGGTGCACGGCAAATTCTCTGGCTAGGCTTTATTGCTGACTTGCGTCAGCTAACGCCATCAGGATCAAGATGCAGCGGGGTACCTCTTTGAAGAAACCCCGGATGCCGTGACGTGTATTTGGGGTAAGCCGGGTCTAAGTTTTGGAAGAATAATTTGGTCTTCAAAGGATCAGGACGACGTACAAGCTCTGGTACTGGTGTAGCAACCTGACAGCTCCTTGAGGAGGAACGCATCATGAAATATTGTCTCTTGTCGTTTACTAGCGATGGCCTAGTAAGTTGGCTTGCATCTTCTTTGTCGCATATCACCACGGTACTGTTAAGTTCAAATACCCTGAAACTTACGCAGCCACGATACACGACAGCCGTTCGCTTGTTAGGCTCGGTATATCAGTAGGTTTATACGTCTTTTGATTTTGAGGCTGCCTTGCTTGAAAGGATCATGCCCGTGGCGCCGTGCTCACGTCCCCACCTAGCGACTTTGATGTCCATTTCCCACCGAATGTAAACCATGACGACGAGGACGATCCAACCTAGCAGAGTATCAACTAATCCCGTCAAAAATCCACCGCGAATGCTACCACCCATGGTGGACGCCTTGACCAAGCGGATAATAGTGGATGTGGCGATGAGCTCCTGGCCAGCCTCTAGGCCAGCAATGCTCCGGCGCGCGCACTCTTCGGGCTCAAGAACTTGATCTCCCTCCTCAAGTGACTTGGTGAGGTCGGTTTTTACCCTATTCTCCTCATCGAGGGATTTTGTGGGCATGGTTGCCGGAAAAATTGTGTGCAGGCGCACACGGGGTGCTGAGGGATTGGCTGCAGCATACAAGTTCATTTCCTGTGAGAGTGAGTCTGACAATGACCGTACAGCGGCCTTCGACGGTGCATAAGGCGTAAAGCCGGCGAAGCTGTAAAAGAGACGAAAGAAGCGGTGAAGATGAGATGACGCGCCAATGGGGTTGGCTGTGCTTTACCGCTACGTCCTTCATGACCATTGTTTACTCGAGTCTTAACTGCATTCAAAGGCTCTCGCAGCCAAACATTGAGGATAGCATGAGCCATGTAGGCGCATGAGAAATAATTGCTATCCATCATCGCTTGTAGTTTCTCAACAGGTGTGTCGATATATAGGGTTGGATGGGCACTCCCACTGCAGCACCAGACAATATCAGGAGGAGCCCCATCATTCCAGGTCATAGCCTCAGCCACGACTCGAGCACATTCGGCGGCTGCGGTGACATCGGCTTGCACTTGGTGAAAGCGCTGGACGGCGGGCGTTCGGGCACTTTTCTGAATTTGCTTAAGGGCCACTTGTAGTTGGTCCACATCTCGAGCCACAATAATGACATTGGCACCCATAGACGCAAGCTGACAAGCTGCGCTTAGGCCGAGACCACGGGAACCTCCCGTGATGAGAACCGTCTGGTTAAAGGTAAGTGAAATCAGTGATTGAGTACTGGAAGCAGGAGGGCAACATGAACGAAAATGAAAGAAAACTCACGCGGCCGTCAACGACGAAATGGTTCTTGGACCAAGATGTACCCATGACCTCGTATATGTTGATAAAAGTAGACGTTTTCCTTGAAAGTTGTTGCCCTTGAGGTGATTTGTAGATGGAGTGAGATTAGGGGTCCGCGGTTAGAGGTTTTCGTGAGCATTTCGCCCCTGTCCCTGTCCCGCCTACTACATAAAATTAGTCAACCGGACTTGTTCCGCCGTACCACTATCAACTAGGTAGTTGCCAACTAATTAGGCATTAGCCAATTGTGTGTGTTGTGCTAATCGAATTTACTACATATTCGCCATCCCGTGGGATAGGCTACTGAGGGTCTACCAAAGTCGACCAGTTGGCATTGTGAAGGCCAAGTACAGCAAAACTCTTATTGAATACATAATTATCATCCAATGTACCCGTACTGTCCTATAGTACATGTAATTACGTGACTATAATAAGCTTCATTGCTTGATCTTAGTATGAATTTGCGTCTGCTCGAGTGCACAGAGGAGCACTGGATGTAAAATGCAGTTCTAGAATTGGAAGAACCAACCACGTTATACTCTGTAGGAACTGTCACTAAGCATACATATCTTATTCATATGAGGATAATTTAAGCTACTTACAAATCCAGTGGATTCTGATGAACTAGGGCTAAATAATTCAGTGTTGAGATCACAACGTTAATGTGTCCCGCGCAGCAAGCAAATAGCTAGCTCGTATGAATCAGGTGTACCACCCTCCCATCTCACTAATGATGATTGAATAAAAAATCCCTGATATATGCCGCTGAACGGATAGTAAGGTTTGCATCAACAGCCTGGAAGCAGCCCTGAGGGTTGATGCATGCAAATACAAATTGGAAATATTGGAGATGCAAACCTGAAGTTTTGCATCATTGTTCGACGCTCAACTCTTTAGCCTCTCAATTATTACTTAACGCAGCACGGCATATAATACTCGAATCGCTTTATAAATGCACTCAAGTCTCAGATTTACGGTTTGTGGGGCTTCAAAGCTGCTCTCCTCAACGTAATGCAGGCAGTACAGCGTTAGTTATGCCAGAAGTTGGTCAAAAGGCCACGTAAATCCATCATATGTCTCGACATCGTGCATCTGTCACACCCGCTCTTGACAGCTTCATTTTATTTATAATTCAGGTTCTGTATTCTAAATGTTGTCTTCTAAGCTTGACTACGAATGGGCTTTTTGACGTGCCACTTGTCTCCTCCGTGGTCTGTCCCAGGTATTATCGTGCGCCTTATTCGCACACATTTTTCTCGTCCGAGTAACGAAGCGCATCGAATGCGTGACTTCCATTCCAATGTAAATGAATCGACACCCAACAAGCTGTAAGCACGTCAAGTCTTCCATAGCCGACCCGGTCGGCATATTATCTAACTAGAGTCGGCTGTTTTACATCATACCCCGCATCCATTGTGATAACCCGAGATGACTGCAGCCAGATCTAAGCTTTGTGTGGCAGTGCTCGAGTAAACTAGCCAAACAAGGTGGTTTTCCAGCCAATGATGTCAAGGTGTCTGACACGAATCCGACCCATAGCGGCATCTCCCGGGGCGCTTTGTAAACAACTAGCATCACGGCCTGTCCGCCTGCGAAGGTTTGAGCGTTTCTGGATTTTTCTACCTGCTCCACGTGGCTTGCTATCGCTTATGACGATATGCAGAACGTATAGGGGCAGAAATTTGCAAGACCCATATTTCTGCCATGATTCAAACCCTGCTATCCCGGATCAATACAGCCCTATCTACATACGTGATACGCGTTAGTAGAGGGCCTCTCTTAAGGCTTAGTCAAGCTGCCAAACCCCACGGAGGATCACCGAGGAGCCCCAATATATATATATGCTTCTTGGTTTGTGAACATCTGACGGGGAGCCTCTTCGACTCATCTATCAGAACTATTTAACTTCGATAATTGCACCTACCAAAAGACTTCCATCTTATTCAACGCATATCATTCACAACCTGTTAGTTTTTGCCAAGGTATACTCAGAACTATCCTCGTGTTACTGGCCGCAGCCCAATCAATCACGATGCCTTCTGCAGAGTCTATGCCAGCTCAGCCAGAGCCGTTCCAATCGCAAGATGGAAACCTCCCTTGCCTAGAGACTCCAAGCTCTTCAAGCCGTTGAAAGTGGGGAATATGGAACTACAACACCGGGTTGTTCTGGCGCCTCTGACTCGCAACCGTTCCGATAAGGACCACACACCTCTCGATTTTATGGCAAAGTACTATAGCGACCGTGCCTGTATACCCGGAACTCTCGTCATCTCCGAAGCTACCGCTATATCACACTTTGAGGAGGGCCAGCGCCATATTCCTGGCCTAGTCAGTGACCAACAAGTCAAGGCTTGGCGCAAGGTTACCGACGCTGTTCACGCCAAGGGTTCCTACTTCTTTCAGCAAATTTGGGGCTTGGGACGGGCTGCCGACTCCACTTACCTGGCTGAGCGTGGTTTCCCGTACCGCTCGAGCAGTAATGTGCCTATGGAGAGCGAGGGCGTCAAGGAGGTGCCACAAGCTATGACAGAAGAGGAGATACAAGATACAATTCAGGCCTTTGTGGATACCGCTAAAGAGCCGTTGCCGCAGGTGCAGATGGTGTTGAAGTTCATTCAGCACATGGCTATCTCTTGGATCAATTCCTTTCAGACAAGGCAAACACACGAACTGATAAATGGGGCGGCTCGATAGAGAACCGGGCACGCCTGACACTCGAAGTGATTCGAAGTGTTGCCGATGCCATTGGTGCAGAGAGGACAGCCTTTCGATTTTCTCCATATGCCGGATTCCAAGGATCGGAGAAGGCTGACGCACAAGAGTTGTACACCTATCTTGTGAACGAGCTGAAGAAGATGGAGTACAAGTTTGCGTATATGTCTCTTGTCGAAGCAACTGGAGATCCCGGTGCGCTGGTTCGTGGCGACAAGCAAATCAATCAAGGAAAAACTTTGGATTTTCTTCTTGAGGCTTGGGATAATACCTCGCCAGTTATCGTTGCTGGTGGCTACAAGCCGCAGAGTGCTGTCTGGGCTGTGGAAGAACACTACAAGAAATGGGATGTCATGATTGCTTTTGGTCGATTGTTCCTCGCCAACCCTGATTTTGTCTACAGGCTCAAGAACGGCATAGAATTCAACCCCTACAACCGTGCCACTTTCTATCTGGTTATGAGCGAAGAAGGGTACAACGATTACAAGTTCAGCGAAGAATACTTAAATGAGCAAGCTACGAGCTAAAGATCTCTAGAGATTATAGAAGCGCGCTCCATTTACGAAAATCATGAGGAGGTTCATGGAGCAATGTTATTCGGAGATTGGTTATGCTTATTGTCAGGTTTAGCGTATAGAAAAGAACTGATTAGACACTAAACAGAAGTTTCAATAGATTAATCATACGTACAATAATCAATTATTGGGTTGTTTCTGGTTCGAGAGGCCGCGAACCTTGCGTGGGTGGTATGTGAGTGTAAAGAAACAGTCTCCTACCCCACTGGAGTGGACATTGCCCTAAGTCGTCTTTGTAACTTTTTTCTTTCTTGAGCTATCTGCTGAGCATATCGTTCAGAATTGGAATATGTGGATATCGGCTACTATCATTGGCAAATCAGTGGTAGAGACGACAAGATGGATGAGCATGCCAAAGAAAAAGAAAAAAAGAAAAAAGAAAACCGAAACTGCTTCTTCTGTTCGTGTTCATTGTACAATTGAGGTTGGCTTGGAAGGCTTCGAGATTGTCACGGTCTCAATTCGCTTGCTCCTGTTGTTTATTACCAACTCTTCTCAGCTGTATGCGTGTTGTTGGGCCGCTCAGCTTACTCTGGTCTAGGCTGGTAGATTTGACGCGGCCACCAGTGAGGACAGCAGTGATTGCGTGGCCAAGCCTGTGAAACAATCGATGTCCCTGCCCCAAGCCCAGTTGGTCTTCTTGGCATGATACTTATTATTGGTGTTAGGACTATCAAGACCCCTGATGGCGTGAGCGCGTATTGCCTATAACTAGACCGAGATCATGTAGCATTTCACTCCCGCCTTCTTAAAAGTATGTACGTGGGCCTATTGAGGAGGCCGAAAGTTGGAGCAGGAACATAATCCTCTGTAGTTCCTTGCGGTATTTACAGGAGAGCCATTCACCTGCAGCTTGTACCACGTATTAAGCTAAGGAGACACGACATGTGCCCATAGCCACCATTTGCTTAGATTTCCGCGCCAACGCAATCGCCTTGTGAGGATGGTGTTAAGTACTGATATTAATGTGCTCATCATAACTCTTGGCTAAAGGGCGCGCGTTAGATTTCCGTTTTGTATTCCCCTGTTCGACTGAGCCGTATCCGGCAACATGCATTATTGAGTTCCTCCATTGCTCGCCTAAACCTAGGAAGCTGTCTATTTCAGCAAGGCTAAGTGAGGCTTATTTAACATTACTTGGCGAAGGGTTGCGCGCACAACTACTCTATCCATCAGTAAAACAGTCAACTGTATATATATTAACCTATTTGATCAACTGATACTAGACTAGAAGAAGATTTCTGTCTGCGGAGTATCCAGTTAAAAGCATCATGCCTAACCTCAATCAATGTCCCCTGGTCAAAGTGCTATGCAGACAAGTATGATCTCGGAATAAGGCAGGCGTCCTTGTAAGCGGCAGTATTTGAGCAAGTTTGTCTGATCAGAACACGATGGGAGGGAAAGGGGTGGCTGGAATTATGGCTCGCTGTTCGATGGCGTACAGCAAACGAACAACCCATTAGCCTGCGAGGCAGGGGCAAGTCAACATCACACGAATCTTGAGTATATAAGCTGTGTGTTGTCTCCCACACAAATTAGAAAACCATCGCTAGTATTCATCTTCTCAATCAATCAGAAAATTGCATCACTTTGTGCTTCACCAGTTATCGCCATACATTTCTGTGTCATCGAATCCAGAAGCAAACATGCAGCTCTCTCAACTTGTACGTTGAATCAGTTTGCCTTATTTTCATGCTCCAAAGCTGTAATGGAATGCCCCTTCTGACTTCCCAAATACAGTTGACCGCACTCTCTCTTATGGCCGTTGCCTCCCAGGCCGTTCCAACGCCTGCTCAAGGCGGCGAGAGCCCCGCTGATATCGATGCTCGAGGTCATATCGAGGCCCGCTGCCCTGGCGGCGACTACTAGAAATGCGTCATTGCGATGGGTCATAGTTGCAACGCGTCGTGCGCTGGTAGAAGGCCTTTGTCCGCGCAATTCTCTTGTGTGACCTCATGCAGCGGCACGACGCAAACTGCTTGTTATAAAGCCTGTCATTAAGGCCTGTGCCGTGACCCCACCTCTTCCTTCCTTTGAGCGAGTGGAGGCTGGTCATCGGGCCAACTTTTGAGGCAGGTCGGGGCCTTACTACATGTCTCATCAAATTTTACTTCGAGAAGTACATATGGGTAGTATGTTGATAAGAACGATATTCTGGGCTAGAATTTCTATCTATTTATAGATAGCATTCAATACAAAATTTTATGTCCTCTACTGACGTCCCAAGGCGCACTGAAGGGAACATAAGCATCTTGTGCACATTGTGTTCGTGGGGTTCACCCTTCGTTTACATAACCGTCCTAAATACATCATTAATTGTAACATATGACTACAATTCCTGGCATGAATTCTGTATTTGTACCCCTAGTTTCCAGACAATATGTCAATGTATTTGAGACTAGCTAACATTCATCTTATCAGCATAAAATGAGGTCATGCCAAAAGCCGATAATTATTCATAAGCTTTGGGTCTGGTAGGACTTCCAGCATCAGCTGAAGCCAGATCACGTACGTGAGAGTTGGATGGACGTAACTCCACTCGCTGAAAGTGGAACAGACCATCCACCACGAGATGCTGTAGCCCTGAACCAGTCACACCCCAGGGGCTTGACACCCAAATATTTGTCTTCGCCGCAAGAGGTGCGCCACTTTGCTGAGCAATTGTTAGCACTGCATTCGATCCATCAGACTTGTAGGAGAATTCTTGAATCAAGCCAGCATCGACCTCGACAAACAACTTCAAGGGGCCGATAAAAACTCTTCGTTGGACAGCATCTCGAGGACGTAGAGTGATAGTACCGCCGCTCTGGGAAATAACTCCACCAAATGCAGTAAGACCTAAGTCTTTATCTTCAGAAACGTAGGTACCAGCTCCAAGTGCCATGCCCAAGAAACCTGGACCATAGTCACCAGTAATGCCATCCCATTGAAGGGTATTAGGAAATGAATGGAATGCTGCCGATGGGAAACCCTCCTGGTTGATGTTGGACAGTGGGGCGTTGGATCCTGCATGCCCCGTGCGGAGCAGGTAGGAATCGGTAGGTTTATCGCGAAATGCTCTCAACAACACCTGAGAGTTGAGTGCTGAGCCATAGTGGTGAATTTGCCGCTCAATTCGGCGCAGCTTTCCTCCATAACTAGCAGGATGATTAGCCATGAATAAAGAACGAACAAGACAGGGCATATTAGTTACATGAAGTCCCAATAGCGGCGAGAATTGCTGTTCCATCCCCAATGAGGAACATTGGGAGTATATCCGAGAACGCTATTGATTGTCTTTTCGGCCGAGGTTGTGAAGCCAAAGTATCTAGATGTAGATTAGCCAGAGTACACATGCGTGAAACAGTCATTTCTTACCTTGTCCAGTAGTAAACGCCCTCCTGTCCGGTAGAATCCCATGCCATCTCACTGCCGTACGGAATTTCTTGTGAATTCCATAATGTTGCACGGCTGCGCATGATGCTTTCAATGATGTAGCCTCTGTGCTCTTCCCTTCGCGTTTCAGATCTTGTAAGATCTCTCCGAAGACAGTCTCACCCATGAGACCAACATCGCGGTAGCCTACATCGTTTTTATTAATTCTGGCCGCAGTTTGATAAGCCTGGTTGAGGTACCAGTCCCATGTACGGCGAGTGACTGTATCGGGGTATGCACGGGCGACACGATACATGGACCAATACGCAGCAGCGACATGCACGTAGTTATATGCCCGGTCAACTGTGCTCGATGCAGCTTTATTCCAAGAGGTCCAGCTTCCCCAGTTAATCGTTCCATCGTATGCGTAACCAGGGGCAGCGGATGGCTCATAGAAGAAGAGGGCCTTGCGTACGCCGAAATCACTTCGTTGGATCCCTCCCCAGATAACGTCGTTGACGAATGTTTCTAGTTTCGCGATTTCAGCAGCATTAGGCAGAATAGTTTGCTTAACGATCGCTGCTAAATAGGCACCTACACCACCTTCGTCGCTAAGACCCGCTACCCACGCACGAGAATCTTGCTCCACGATAGCGCGTTTCTCAATATCATATGTCATGACTGAAGGAGAGCGCTTGAATGGGTCATCAGGCTTATTAAACCAAGCAGAGGTGGTCAAGAATTTACCCAAATCCCTTAGGGTATCTTGACTGGGTTTGGTGATGTAATAATGAATAGTCTGGACTCTGTTGTCACTGTAATTGACGCTCAGACGAACCCTGCCCCAGGCAGAGCTGGAAGGAGTCAAGATATATCTCCGACCCTCGCCTCCACTTACGACCAAGGCACCTGCAGGTGAAACTGTTATGTTAGCTATTGAACCGCCTCCTTGAATAAGGAGCTGTGCTGGCAAGTCACGAGGAATTATGTAGCCTGGTACACCTACAGCAACGGGTGTACCTGTACTACTGATCGTCTCATCCAGCCCCGGATGCCATTCTTGGAAAGGGAAAATCGAACACCGAATTGAAGGGTTTGGCCAGCAGCGATAATGCGTGATGAAGCAGAGTTCCATGGGGTCTTGCCTGACCATTCGCTGTCGGCATAGGCCTTTGAATACACTTGCCACTCATAGAGACCCTCAAAAGTTTGACTCCCATAGCCAGTGTCTGCCACCACAGGCTCATTCAGATTACGATAAGCCTCAAGTGGAGTTCGGGTACCGTTGAGAGGAGTAACCACAAGCGCAGCCCCGACACCGCTGACTGGAGTGACGCGAATGTGGCCAGCATCCATACCTATGTAAGGATCGGACAAAGAACACTGGCGCTGCATGTTGAGTGGAGTGCGGTTGGTGAATATACTATTGAACTCGGCTGGAAACCCAAGACTGCCGATCTCTACGCTGGAAGTGCCGGTATTCTTGATAGTAAACCGCAAACCGAGGTCTCCAGACACGTCAAGCCATTCTCGAGTCACCTGTAAAGGCCCACTCGGAAGAGTCGGTTTGAGATCGGAGTTCGCGTAAACACCAGCGCCAGTACTAAGAGCCGTAATAGGCTGTCTTGATGCTGCCGAATCGGCATTGGTCCAACTTGTAGCACCAGCTTGTCGATATCTGTAGGTAATATCTCCCCAGTGATATACGCCATTACGAGCGCGGTTGGATATTTTATCCGCAGGAAGAAAGTCAAAGCTACTCCCTGTAGGTGTCAAAGAAACAAGCACTTGAGCATTTCGCACAATTCTGGCTTTGAAGTTGCTTGTTGCGATATCAATGTAACCATTGGCGAGCCCGAGGTTGTCCTGACCTACAACAAGGCCAGTGAGAAAACCACAGATCAGTGTGGCTTTGCTCAATAGTTGGAGCATAGTCACGTTATTTCTGTCCCTTGGGACGTGAAAAGAGTGATTGATTAACAGGCCTTCTACTCCAAATATGAGGTCATCAAATAGTAAAGAAGCTCCGTGGTACACCAAACAAACCTGGCTTCAATATCCAGGCTTATATCTAGAAACAAGCTCGCTCAAGAGAGGGCATAAGTTTATGTTATAGCCGGTTGGTTTCGAACTGGTGCTCAGTTAACCGTCGATTCGTAGTTAACTGACAAAGCAAATAATTGCTTCTCGTTCGTGCGCTAGTAAATAATGTCCCGCTGGCTCGTATAGAAGATTGAGGGAAATCATGGTCCGCTTATATTATTAATTTTCCATGAATCGGAAAACCACCTACTTGGTGGAGTGATTCCCCACGATTGTGGGGGTTGCAGTCGCCCAAAGGTTGGGACGAAAATGCGAATTGGAGAACACACGATAATGGTCATTCATGACTTCGGTATATAGTCATACCCGCTTCACTTATAGAAATGTGTTTCGCTTAGCTTGGTGTGTGCTCTACCCTATGGTAATATAAACGTAATGAATACCACTTACGCAACCAGGAATAATTCGGCTTTCAATTCTCCGTCACAATCCCTTGATATAGAAGAAGTTCCGTTTGATAACTGCCAGACTTTAAGCTAACTGAACTACTTAAACGAGGGGCTTTCATCATAGACCATCATATTTTCTAAAACGAATGTGTCTCCTCGCGTTCGACCAGTAGTCATCATGAAGGTCTTACTAGGCCTAGTGGCTGCCAATTTGTTCAGTCGCCTAGAAGCCGTTGCAGTTGAGAAGCGAGAGCCTATAAATTTCACTTCTACAGGCAATCCAATTCTATATGATGGTTCCATCTATTCAGCTGACCCTGCCCCATTGGTTGTTGACGACAAGTTGTACATTTTTGCTGGTAGGGATGAGGCCGGTGCAACCACCAACGACTTTGTCATGAATGAATGGATGCTTTTCGAGACAACGAACCCAAACCCAGCTGGTGGTCAGTGGAAGCTGCATCGCAATGTTGCAAGACCGGAGCTTTTCTCCTGGGCTTATAGTGGCAGTGCATTTGCTGGCCAGGTTGTGCGAGGAATAGATGGGCAGTACTACCTTTACGCGCCAGTTCAGCAGCGGAATGGTGCAGCCGATGCTTTTTCGATTGGTGTAGCTGTCTCCAAAAGTCCAACCGGCCCATTCGTTGATGCTCATCCGTCGGGCCCCATAATTTCTCAACGGATTCCTGTCAGCAATAATATTCACAACATTGACCCGACGGTGTATGTGGATACAGCAGCCAGCCGAGTATTCCTCTATTGGGGATCATTTAACAATTTACGCGGCATTGAACTTGCTACGGATATGGTTACAACAAAAGGCAGTATAGTTACTGTCAACTCACTTACCGGATTCTTCGAGGCTCCGTGGCTGACCAAGCGAGGGAGTACTTACTATTTGCTATATGCTGCCAATAATGCTGGCCCCGGCTCACCTTGCTCACCAACTAGCTATCACGCTTGCATAGCTTATGGTACTGCTACAAACCCGCTGGGTCCTTGGACCTTTCGAGGTGTCATTTTGGACATTGTTTCCTCGACAACCTCTCACCCCGGCTTGATCCAGCAAGGAAGCAATTGGTGGTTCACCTATCATACCGCAGATGCTATCAACGGCGGTCATTTCCGCCGCTCGGTAGCTTTTGATAAAGCAACATGGGATGACAGTGCTAGTCCACCAAGTATTCGGAAGATTCAACCAACATGGCGTTCCGAACTCACTGCCCCACGACCACCAAGTAGAAATATTGCCCCTCTTGCAACAGCAACGTCGGCTAATGTTACGCCTGTACAATATTGGATCGCTGCTCTCAACGATGAGCGAATCTTACAGAACCCGCTACCACCAGACTATTGGTCATCATGGGCAGATACGAGGTCTCCTGCTACCAATCAGTTAACGTACAAGTGGCCCACTCAGCAGCAACTCAACGGTGTCGCGATATCATTCTTTACCGATCAACCAGCGGGGTCAAATATAGGTGTGCCTCCACCTGCTAATTGGCGCATCGAGTACCTCACATCCAGCGGAAGTTGGCAGGCTGTTACTGTAACTAGCTCTGGCGGTTACCCTACGGCGCCGAGTCGCAATCCTCCCGAAGTTAGGTTCAACACAATTACTACAACATCAATCAGGGCCATTATTAATGCCTCTGGGAGCAACGGTCGGTATGGAGGGTAGGAATTCATGAATGGTTTGCGTACGCCCCAGTACCTGTCTGAAGGAGTGTTTGGTCTTTGATGGAACGCTCTAGCCTCCAGCTACAGTAAGTATGGCCTCGCGCCTGAAAATGAATCATCTGTATGCTCGACGATTAGCCGGGTATAGAAATATTGTCATACAACTACCTAGCATGGAAATGGTTACTCTTCAAGCGCAGCGTCTGAGGGCCAAGTTTTGAATGAATTTTGCTTGCTTTAGGACTTTTAGTTACACCATTGACTATTTGGTTAAGTAGGATACCGCACTCTTGGATGCTTTACATATACTCTAAGTTCTAAGTGGTTTATATAGTGCTTGATTATTATTTATATCTGACTTGATCCTTGACCTCCCTTGCTGTCTACTAGGCTAATAGATATTGTCCGAACCATTGACTCAGTAGCTGAGATTACAAGCCCTACACCGTCCTTCATCCGACTTACTCTTTCTCAGGGCTCGGAGACTACACAAATTTTGATTCGTATTCCAACGACAGACTGTCAATTATTGGCGCCTGAAATTCGGTTTACAGTATTCCTTGAGTAAAGTTATGTGTCTCACCTCCAGCCATGTAGTTGTTAACCGATCGCTGCTAGTCTAGTTGTGTGTAAGGTAGGAATAAATCTCGAACGTGGCACATAATTCGATACTAAGATTGACGAACTTCATATCTCGATAGTAGGCATGAATCATGACCAAACGAATTTGAAAGCCGGCAAGGCCGTAAGGAAATTACACATTTCAATACTTCATTGTGATTAAGCCTTATGATAGCGCAATATGCTCGATGACAAACACAGTTACGAGAATGATGCAACTCTACGAAACGTCAAAGTACTGTTTGGCATGAAGTGATGTAATATGATTCGATCACTGCACTTTAGTATCAGGTCCGACGACAGAGATTGGCCAGGCTAGATGAAAGTGCCATTTCGATTCCAAATTCTGCTGACACTCTTCCAAAACTCTAGTAGCCCATCCCTTCATAAACCATAGAGAATCGATCATCTGTAACATTATGGCATAATGTGCCAATATAACTAAAGCCTCTGGTTTTCTTGCATTGATTAAGGAAAGGTACTGCTTCAGGACCTGTATTGGCCACGAGAAAGCAAGGGTCTTGGTGGAAATAGTCTGATTAGGTGTAGCGGCCATTGCAAACAGTTTCGAAAGCTATTCAAGGCACCGCAGCAAATACTGATTTCACCAGAGTCATCGATAAGCAGCACATGCAAGAGCCGTGCCAGGCGAAAGTCGTCAGGGTTCAGATCAAGATCTGGGTTTGTATTAAGTGGCTTTTCGAGGCAGAAGCCCAAGGGCCCATTAGAGAGCCACTCAAAAGCGAAATTATGTATGGAAAAAGCACCACGTAGAAGGTTAATAAATTCTGACGCAGTGCCAACGCTTGGGGACAAGACCATGTTGAGTCGCATTTGCGGGCTTGCAAAAGCGCATTTAGTGACCAGATGACTGCATGCATAGAGAGGGTGACAATTGGACTCCGTGATGGAAGTTAGGGCTTCACGATACGGTGGAAGAGCTAGACTCCGGTGATGGGTCGCCAGCAACTCATATGTTTCTGCTTCAGCTGGTCGGAGATAGGCCGTATGAATGGAGGACAAAGCTAGCAACGCGTGCCTAAGGCTATGGCAGAAAACAAGCTGGACAAGCAAGTTTGATACAGGAAGCAGGACTTACAGAAGGTATTCATGATTAAGGGCGAGGACGGGGAGGACTTCTCGCATCGCTCGCTGCAAGCCTTGGTCTTGCGCGAGAGAGTTGGCAGTAGATACATTCCAATGATGTAAAAGCTGGAAGTCACCGAATAAAAATTAGAGGTCTCAGCAAGGCTGTCACCAGCTGCTGGTGCCAGGTAGCTGCATTGGAGAGAATTCCTCTCGCAACTTCGGCACGTCGGCATCGTCTCGTCGCACTACGGGTTGTATTGTCAACAGGCAGTTCACTATAGACTGTTGAACTTGATCAGAAGCTACAGGCTCACTTTAACTCGACGCCTCTTGCAGGAAACACGTCCAGTCCTGACTTTTCGGTATAACGGGTGCGTGGAAGGGGCAGCGTGATGCGTGGGCATGAGTAATCAAGGGACAACAAACGAGAAACAACAAATGCGAGGGGAACGAGGAGACCAAGGAAGACTATGTGGGGCGAATTACATTACATATTGCATCCCTGCAGGGTTATGAAATGCCAGATCATAAACCAGCAAGGAAAATAGTTCAACCAGCTGCTTTATTGTTCTCATTGACTGTCGGTTCTAAGCAGAAGATTTTCGTTAGTCCTCAATACCTTGGTTATGGTAGGGTACAGGCTCTCTCTATCTGTTTTCTTGACGGAAGTGTTGAAGCACCGTGTACTAGGAGATCTCTCTCTTCATTGCTCAGCCCTTCAGGAAAAGTGATTGGGTGAACATGGATATTTCAGCATGGCTTGCGTCCGCAGTTCCATAGGACTAACAGTTCTGATCCACCCTAATTCGGTATCTAACAGAGATCGATAACCTCATCAGTCTACAGATTGAAGGATTTGTCCTAGTCTGTGGAGTAGCCTGCCCTGTTTTGGCGATGCTCCCAATAGCGCGTACACTAGCTCTTGGCCAGGTTCGTTAAGCGTGGAGTTCGACACCAAGTGGCCGTGCATTCCGGCAGCAGTGATCGTCATAGATCTCTTTGCATATGGTCAAGATCGGAGTAAAGCGCCCGGTTGGTTGGGCAGTAAGAACTAAAGGTAGATCGTTAGACGCTCACAATACGGTACAGTTGCGCAACATCCAAAAATGAGGAGGACTACAAATGCTTTATGATGCATGAAAGTGCCTACAAAACTACGGGCTAGTTATGTTTCCTCTTTGACGTTACGTTCCTGGAGAGCCAAAAGGGTATACAGTATCACATTCAGGCCTTAGCAGCTCATCATCTATGGTTGAATTTATACATCAATTAACATGAGGACTCTTTTCATCCTCGCCGCCTGTCTTTCTTTGGCCTATCGAACCATTGCTATTCCGCAGCCAAAGAGGAGCGGCCCACACTAACACTGGAAGATCGCCAAATTCTAGGCGACCTTGGGAAAGCCGTTGACGGAGTTGTTCAGGGTGTCGGGAGCGGCGTTGTAGTTGGCCTAGTTCAGGGCCTTCTGGACCAAATACATAATGCTCTCGAAGCAAACGACAGAGACAGGGCAATTGATGCTGTGAAGCAGCTGGTTCCAACAGCTACTCCAACAAATATTGATGGCGCTTCGAGGGTCATCGAGTTCTTAGGCACAGCAACCCCTCAAACATTGTCGAGTATAATGCTCATTTGATCGCGAATGGTATTATATCGGGCAGCGTCGGGGACTTGCTTGCACTCGCTGATGGATTTGTCTCTGGGGAAAACAGTCACAGTAACATGTAAGTTTGTTTGTATGTTTATGGAATTGATGGAAGCTAAAGATTCATAGAAATAAGGACCCCCAACATCGGTCTATCCTAAAACTTCCTGTGATGCAACCTACACCGTCCCTGAAGACAAACTCCGCGCGGCTATTTATGTTCCGGAAAGTTTTACCTTTGGAAAGAAACTGCCCGTCATTCTATTCCCAGGAACTGGTAACACTGGCTATATTACGTTTGCCGGTAACTTTATTCCATTGTTATCGGAAACAGATTGGGCTGACCCTGTATGGGTCAACGTTCCTGGATTCCTCCTTGATGATGCCCAAGTCAATGCGGAATACGCTGCATACGCTATCAACTATATTGCCTCTATTACTGAGCGCAATGTATCCGTCATTGCGTGGTCACAAGGTAATCTTAACGTGCAGTGGGCATTCAAGTATTGGCCCTCGACGCGTCATGTCACTTCTGACCATGTCGCTATTAGTGCTGACTATAAGGGCACTGTGTTATCAAACGCAGTGAGCATCTTGGGGTCACCAATGACCCAAGTGTTGTACAGCAGCAAGCTGGCAGTGAATTCATCAATACGTTGCGGTCAAATGGCGGAGATTCTGGCTACGTTCCAACCACAAGCATATACTCCAGTTTCTTTGATGAAATTGTCCAACCGCAACGAGGGCTCGAAGCTTCTGCCTTCTTACTTGATTCTCGAAAAGTTGGTGTCACAAATTTCGAGGTCCAAAAAGTTTGTGCTACCTACCCGGCCGGCACTTTTACACACATGAAGGCGTCCTCTACAATCCGTTGGCATTCGCTGTAGCTGTAGATGCGCTTACAAACGATGGGCCTGGAAACTTATCAAGGATCGCTGTGGAGGAAATTTGCAGTACCTATTTGGCACCGGGGCTAGGATTAGATGAACTTCTGGTCACTGAAAATGCCATTCTGACTGCGGGTTTATCATTACTGCTTTATCTACCTAAGGTGGTTGATGAACCAGCCATAAGGGAATACGCTCTAGGAACTAGTTGATCAAGTTAATAGAATATCACCAAAATCATACGGCATCCAAGTCTGATAGCTTCATTCATTTCCATTTCTGTTTCCATACAATTGCACTTATCATCTTCCCTATACCGATGATATATGATACAATTATGGTTGTGGCGTATTTGACGTTTTGTAACGGCTTAGCTGTCAACTGACAACGGCATACATCCGTAAGCAGCCGCACATCCTATTATATGATTCACTGGTTCTTTTGAGTCTATGAAAGCCACAAGGGGTTGACCGTTGAATGCATCAGCAAACTAAGGCTATGTCTATCACTCCCAAACGGCAAGGATAACAAATAATAGGGTTATAACTCGCACGAAAAAATAGAAAGAAAAATTGAAATGCTGCGACCTATTGAACCCATCGCTCAACTCCGCTAATTCAATTGGCTATTTGACGAATATGGGGTAGATTGCACCTCTATGAATCTTCCACTGACGACGAAGGAAGACAAGTATCCTCAAAGCCCACAATGGGCAGTAGAAATGCCTTCAAATGATGGCTTCTAGGCTTGGCCTTGCTTCTTACACAGGGTCTCCAAGTAGTCAGGACAGTGTTGGGTATCTTTGACAATCCCAATATTAACTACCAAGCATCTAGCGGCGAGATGGATGGCAAACATCATCTCAGCATTGACCATGAGCCTCGTAGCAGGAACTCTAAATCTGGGAAGCATTTATGTCTTGCTGGTTTCGACGATGAGGCAACGCTTGGTACAAAGATCTCTGTTGTTGTTCGAGATTCTAGCATATGAGTATGCAAACTTATGGCTGCTTTTGTCGAGGGTAATTACTAGAATCCTCAATTGTAAAGACCTTAATGGCAGGCAAAGGAAAGAATACAACATAGTCTGGATAAACCAGGGCTCAAATCAAGATACATAAAAGATTGTCATTATCTATTAAACATTTGCATTACTCGTCGGAGTTCTAGGTACTAAAATGTTGTTATTGATTACAAGAAGTAATGGACACAGGAAATGATCTCCACAAATCAGGTTTTAGATCGTATATCGGTAAGCTAATAGTGGGGATTATTGGAAGGAATTGCGTCTACCATCTCGTCGTTACGGATTTCCCGTTTCTGACAATTGCCTGGGCTTAACCCGCCTCCATTTTCCACTCAACTGCAGGAACCTTAGCCATAGCCACAAAGTGTTTCGAACAAGATACTAGCAAAACTGGAAGAAAATGCCGGTTTTTGCGATCTCTTTTGCCAATATTGTTTTTTGATACTTGCCTATCAAGTCCCAAAAGGTGTATTTGAGTTTATAAATATGAATTACCAAGATATTCCCTCGAGGTACATGGTCTCCATATATCAGGCCTTGGTAAGACTCCCCGAAAAACATAGCAATGCTTGATGGGTAATAGTATTGCTTGATAGACAGTAATAGATTCTTCAGCTTTCTTAGCTTCCAAGGTCTTTGACACATTACGTTGCAACGATTCTGTTCGTTGTCCACATATACCGAGACGCTGTTTAATTTCTCCCAGCCGCACTCCACTTGCAATCCAACTCCCACTTGGCCGCAGCCCTTGATCCACCAAGCTGACAAGAAACCATGTCGCAGATCGACGTAACACGTACGCATCTGGATCTCAGTGCTGAAATCAGATCATATTCATATAGTTTGTTCGGAATAATTCCGCATTGGGGTGCTGGGTCGTGGATATAAAGAGTCGAAGCGCAGAACATCCCAGATTTGATCGACTGTACGATATGGTCGTCAAATGCTGAAAGAGAACCACTGAAGTGATGAAACCACGTTGAAGCAATTGCTTCGAACATTGAAAAAAAAAAAAAAAAGAATACCACAAGAAAGCACTTCTTTGCTGGCTCTCACTTATCACATACACAAAACAGTACTTAAACCAGACACCGAGACGGTTCTGTGACAATGTTGTTAAGCAGATTGCAATCAACCCTCTTCCTGATACCGATTGTCGCGGCCTGGACTCCTCTGTTGAGAGGTAAATTCTAGTCCTAAATCAATTCTTGATCCCACACTTCATGCAATTTTGACAAATTACGTGTTAGGTGCTAGGTCGGACGCAGAAAATCACCTCGCTAAGCGTAACTTCCCCAATTTCGATAAAATTCGTGGCGTCAATCTTGGCTGTCAGTTCATTGTTGAACGATGGATGGCCGAGGATTCATGGAGCAATATGGGCTGCCATGATTACAACGACGAATGGGCATGTACTAAGGGCATCGGACAGGCTGCTGCCGACAAAGCTTTCAACACTCACTGGGATACATGGACTACAGAGGATGATATCAAGCAAATAGCTTGGATTGGTTTAAATACCGTTCGCATCCCTGTGGGCTTCTGGATATACGAAGACCTGGTCTACAAGACAGAATATTACCCTCGCGGGGGTCTGAAATACCTCGATCGTTTAGTTGGATGGTGTAAAAAGCACGGAATCTTCGTCATTATAGATTTGCACGGCGCGCCAGGCGTACAATCTCCAAATGAACAGTTTACTGGACACGTAAGTCGCACTTCTTACTATTGAGTACCCTTTACTAAGGAGTTGGGTTGCAGTCTCTAGTAACACCCGAGTTTTACACCCCGGAGAATTATGAGCGAGGGCTCAAGTTTCTTGAATGGATGACCAAGAGAATTCACACTAACGGAAATTATTCAACGGTCGGCGTTCTTCAAGTTTTAAATGAACCCGTTCATATCAAGAAATTCGAAGATAAAGCTGCAGATATGGTGAAAAACTTTTACCCAAAGGCATATGAACGCATCACAAACATGGAGAAAACCTTGAAAGTAACCAAAGCAAACCGCTTGCATATTCAGTTCATGGTAAGATCTGCTGCAGTCATCTATCGTTGAGGCATCAGCTAAATTTAGTGTGAAGGGTACTTCCTGGGGCTCAGGAAACCCTCGAGAGTATTTGCCAAGTACGGAAATGGCATTCTTCGATGCGCACCGTTATTTGAGCTTCGACAAGCGTGTTAATCCCATGAACAAGAAGGGATATATCACTACAGCTTGCAAGGATAATATGGGCCAGAATGTCGTTGTCGGGAATGGTCTTTGTCTGTGAATAGCAGCCTCAAGCACACAGATGAGTTCAAATATCAAGGCCAGGAATCATGGTATCGCGCGTATTGGGCTGCACAGGCTCAGGCGTTTGAGCGATCGGATGGATGGATCTTCTGGTCATGGAAGTGTGATGGCACGGGTGATTGGCGATGGTGCTACAAATCTGCTGTCAAAGCAGGCGTGATTCCTGCAGACGCAAAAATGGCACAGAGCTTAAGTCCATGCGAAAGATATCCTTAATATGCTTTTTACAGCCTATGCAGAAAGATTGGTCAAATTCCACTTATGAGATTTCATAGAAATCAATGCTAATATTATGCCCATTTTCTAAACGGTTTTGAAGTGTGAAGGAAAGACCCCGAAACGGTTTCTCGGATCTTCGTACGAAGAGAAACCCCGGCCATTTTTCGTGCCAAAACCATTGAAATGTAGTTTCACATACTGGGGAATCATACTTCGCGGCCCTGGCAAGTACAATTGAGTTACTTTGTGTATAGGTTGTAGAGCTTTGATTATCTTGACAACGGATTGGTGAATTACTATCGTATCCGAATGCCCGGTAAAATAGATTATATTTTATAGACTCTGTTCAATGTATGTGAGTTCTAGTAAGGTATAAACCAGGGCTGCAATCAATTTAGACTTGAAGGAAGCAATTTTGGTTGCTGATGTCAATAATAGGTAGACCAAGCGTGTAGGCTAAGATACCTAGTGGCTTTCAACAGAAAGCGGTATACATAATTTGTGCAAATAGGAGCTCATGGTATAACTCAAACCTTATGCTCTAGTACTAACTCCAGGGCTTGAAAACATCTACTTAACGAACATGAAGAAGTCATATTAAGACGATCGAATCAATATGCAATATTATAGCAGATCGGAGATAGCTAGCGAATTTAGACAGTACAAATAAAGGAGTGTGAGAGTAGGGGGCAGATGAGAGGCTTAAGGCCTACAGCTGAGCAAGAGCATATGATCAGATCTACCACCCAGGTTGTCCAGCCCATGCCATGATAGCTGAATAATCCGTTGAATCCATATCAACTACTTGAGTTATTGATAATAGTCAATAAGCCAATCTGATCACGTGCTGATGAATAACAAAAGTCATCCAATCAGTGCGGGGCAGCGGTTAAGATAGAATCTATGATGGGCCCCTATCTCGCTTCCGCGAGAGTTCAAATTAACAGTGCATCAACATATGGGTTCCAGTCACACCATGATTCCTTTATTAGTTGCAACATTTTTATTTTTACAGCCGGTAGTTCAGTGCGAGGCCCTTGAACCTCAGGTGCCTCTGAACTTCGACTTGCGCCCCATCTGCAGTGGCATGAGTGTGGCGACGCTAATAATCATACGCTTGAATGTGATCATTCCTAATTCTCTTGCAATTGGATATGCTAACATAATACGCCAGGCTCCCAACTCAATGTTCCCATGGACCATTTTGACAAGTCCTCGAACAAATCGTTTTCGATACCTCTCATCAGAATGCTCGCCAAAAACGCCTCTACCACCGGAGATAGACACATTATCCTTAACCCGGGGGCCTGGGGTAAATTCAAATTTCAATAATCATGGCAATAACTGACTCTTCACAGCCAGTGGAGTTAATCTTCTTCGATGGTCGGCCTCGGAATTTAATAAATTAATTGGAGAAGGATTTCATTTATTGAGCTTTGACCCACGTGGTGTGGGCCAATCAACACCTCAAGCAGTTTGTTATTCAAGCCATTCCGAACGCATTAAAGCCCTAGCGAGCAACCCATGGGATCTTGGGTTCCAGTCTGGTGAAATGTATACGAGGGCTGAGAATAAGGCGAAGGCTTGTGCTGATAAGACGGGCGAACATGCAAAATATGTGAATACACCCCAGGTTGCTTACGACATGAACTCCATTCTTGAAGCAATTGGACAGGACAAAATGTATTACTGGGGTTAAGCTGTATGTTCTTCTTGTCAATTGCCGCACGCTATCGAATAACCAATATTAGCAGATGGATCAATTCTTGCACAGACATATGCGCAAATGTTCCTGACCGCGTCTCCCGACTAATGATCGATGGTATCAGCAACCTAGACCAATGGTACAATGCATTCATCTTCGAAGAAGCTTTAAGTGATACCGACAGAGTATTCACCGGCTTCTTCCATGAATGTTTCAAAGCCGGAAAAGTTTGCCCACTGAACTCTATAGGAAACATCGATTTCAGCTCTACTGAAGAGCTTGAGACCTATATCATGAACTTTCTCGAGGAATTAGAAAATGAACCAATTCCTGTGTACTTGAACTCGTCCAACTATGGCGCTATAACACGACGAAACGTTGTGATGAATGGGATTCTCTTCGCATTATACAAGCCAATAACTTGGCCGTTACTTGCACAGAATCTCGCAGCCCTGGTGAATGGCAATGCTACTCCAGCATATAACGCATATGCTGAGTCTTGGGTTGTGGATTATCTTGTGGATGACTCACCCACTTTCACCACGTTGAACGATAATTGGAAAACAGGTCGAGAAGCTCCAGTTCGTGGTATTAGGCCTATTCAGAATTACATTAATTCTAAGCCTACAATGTCTTCATTGATATCGAGATACCAAGGATCTGATATTTATGATCGAGCTTCATGGTCGATCCCTACAACCCATCACTTTTACCCCCGCTATGGCCCTGACTTCCCCGAGTGAGGACAGCCGAGCCCATCCTGATACTATCAACAACATGGGACCCCATGTGTCCTTTAATTTCTGCCAAGAAAGCTCACAATAGCTTCGAAAACGCGGGTCTTCTTGAACAAAGGTCCTATGGTCATTGCAGCCTCAGTATGCCTTCGCTTTGCACTGCAAAATGGATTAAACGATACTTCAATGAGGGAGTATTGCCAGAAACTGGTAGAACGTAAGATCCCTTTTTGGTTAACGTCAAATTACTCGATGATAACGTCAATTATAGATGTGGTATCGATACTGAGTATTTCCTACACCGGGCAACTTGCCTGTCTCTTCGTTAAGTGAGGAAGATAAGGAGTTGCTCAAGAGTCTCTGGGTTTTGGCATCTAGTGACACAATACATATTTCCAGTCAGGGAGGACAAGGAAATCTCTAGTGGAGAGCCAGCTGGCGATACCCTATCACTCCTGAGCAAGGATCAGTATATGGTCAATCGTATCTAATGATAACACTTTCGGTAGCTTGACATAACGCTACTAGCTAATGTCAAAATGCTTGTCTTAAACAAGCTAGGATAATGACCCCATAGACAGATGAACAGTTGAATAAAATGGACATAGACAGTCTATTATTTTCAGAGGCTTTGATTTGCAAGTGCAACCGACACATTTGAAACCCTATGTCTCGCTGCTCATTCCTAACCTATTTACGGAATGGGAAGTATATTGTCTCCTATAAACCCCCTAATAGGGGTAACTTATCAATGATGTATCAGAGTTGCTTAGCGAGCGAGACAAGTTCTAAGAACAATAACTGAATGGTTAGGATAAGACCGAAAATTGCACCAATTTCTCACCTTGAGCAGGGATCATGCTCCTCCACCACCTTGCAATTGGAGGCTCTCATGCCTGCAGCACTGAAGTTCCGAATCCTGTCAGCACCAAGTACCCTGAAATTTTTATCTAGTTTTATAGAGTACTAGGTTAGAAATTCCTGCTTTTTTTAATAAAGCATTGAGATAGCCATGTTCAATTGCCCTAACCCACGGTTTTCAAGCGTTTTCTGCGTTATTCCTTTCTTTTTCATTTCAAAACGTCATGGCGGTGGCCATCCAGCAACCAGATTCCTTTCGGACTTCAATAGATGCTAGTGACAGACTCAATCATGACCCTCAGATACAGACGTTCAGCTCTCCTTCCCAAGAATCTGGCTCCAAGCCCGATGAGGAGAAGCTGCTACCACAAAACAATTCTCAGCAAGCCCCCATTCTAGAGAAGAGCCTGTTTAGAAGCCTACTCTCATTTTCGTGGTTGATCCACGTCATTGCATTGGGTTGCACAGGCGCTGCCGTCCAACTTACCTTCAACAATACATACTGGACTGATGAGGCAGATTGGGACAATAAATTTTTATGGTCTATCCTTAGGGGAACACGAATACAAGACATATTACAGTTTGCAGCGAAGTTGTATGAGATAATTATCGTACTATCACTTTCCGCGATGGTCATGCATGCCTTCAGAAGAATGTTAGTGGGAGATGGAGTGGCTTGGGGCTTGATGTCAGGTGCATACCAAGTTGGATCACCCTCATACTTCTTCTCCCGCGAGCTCTGGGCTCCGTTTACCAAACCGGAGAACCCCAGGAATTTCTTCATGGCTCTTGGACTTGCACTTTTGGTCATATACGCCAATATGATTGGCCCTTTTACCGCTATTATCATAAGCCCAATTTTAGAATGGTGGCCAGTACATGATCCATACAATGGGGAGAAATTAACCTCTTACATTCAGGCTTCTCCCGACTGGATCTATCCTACCCTTCTCAATGATAGTCTTATGGTTCTCGATACTTGTACTGAATATGCACAGGCAAATTGTCCCGATAGTGGCTTCCCGGAAGTCAAAGATCTTGTTGAAGCATGGGCCGTCAGCAACGCGAAACCGTCAGCTCAAATGAACCATCCTGGGGTGGGAACATCTCGTGAATTGGTTTCTTCTCTGGAATATTCGACCGATGACGAACATTTGGCAATCGCGACGACATTGCATTCGTCTGTCGTAGAGTTAGCTGGAGCTTTCTGGAATTACATCGACTCGAACGAATCAACGTACAACGTTAACCAGTCAAAACGGCCAAAGTTCATTCCAGAACAGGAGGACATATATGCTCCTCTGGTTCAAGTTCAATGCAGCAGATATTCATACAACGAAATCCGAAAGACCGGTAGCAAGCCAAGCTTCCATATGGGGAGGATGCGAAATTTTAGTAGCTACCACACAGAAAGCCTTGAAGATTCTTACAAGTCCAGGAGCTCATGGGAAGTACCAGTCGAACTTTGGGACTTTGAGAGAGACGATGTTGACGAAACGTCATTCGAATGGGTAGATGTGGCACCCCTCTCAGCAGATGGACAACCATCTATTGGCGCTTTCGTGACAGTTCCTATGGCGCGGCATAAACAGAACGTCGGTAACAAAACAAGCCCTGTTCAAGACAGTATCTTAATTCCTTGTATGATTGACGCTCGCTGGGCATCCTCGGAAACTCATTACGATCCGACAGCTGACAATTTGCTACCAAATGATCTCGCCGATCTCTCGACTCTATCACCATTCTGGGAGGATAAGAAAGTTCGAAATAAGAACCTGAACCAACCCAATATATTGATGTCTCTCAGTTGGGCAGATTTTCTGAATAATCCAACAGGTGATGTTGTCAGTGCTATTGGAAGTACGTTCAACGGCTCTGCAATGAGATGGCTACTGGATAGTTTTGTGTGGCCCGATGATGGTGAGAGCTGGGATTTCAGCTCGTTTAAGACGGCAAAGTTTATTCCCCAATCTACGGAAGACAAGAATGACGTCGAGGCTGCCAGGGCAGTTGCCACGACCTTGTCGCTAGCCATCGCAGATGCCATATCACGCGTAGCACTCGCACAAGATCTTGGCCTAGTCATCCATAACAACAACAACGGAACCGTTCAGTGGAAGCAGCTGTGGCTTCAGTCGAGCAATGGCACAAGTGGCTCAATAGAAAAAGACGAAAAGGAGCTTCAGGATGCCTACGCCATGAATTGGAGGGTTGAGCGCAAGGGCTGGGGCTATGGCTTCAAAACACCTACAATCATATTCGGCGTTTTCTTGCTACTTTTACACGCGGGACTTGTCCTTGTATTCTGTGCCTATGTTCTATGGTTCCGCCTGGTCTCAAACGGGTGGGCAAGTGGTGCATGGGGTGGGCTGAGCGAGTTGATAGCGCTTGCTTTTACGTCACAACGGCCGACAAACCCCGTTATACGGAAAATAGCAGACGGAGATGACAAGTGGAATACTATGACAACCCCTGTGTTCGTTAGGACTGTGGACCATGAAGGGATAGAGTTACTGCTTGGTGATGGCAGTCGGGCGAGCCGCTTGACTATTGGTCGGGTTTACAGTACATGAAGTTTTGAAATTAAACGAATACGAAGGCTTTTCTTGATGGCATCACTTATATGTTGAAATAGAGAGTTCATTTGGTAGATTAAAGAAAGTATAGAGTCCTGAACTGGCAAAGTTAAAATGCATGGCTTTAAGGGTTAGGAGTTACATTACAGGCATGTATTAATCTTCATAGCAATCTTAACAAACTGTCCTGCAGGAACATATGTCACCACTACTCATAAGTTCATGTTACGTCAACCCCATTCCAATAGTGTTTAGCTCTCCTTGCCGATTCTCGAAATAATCACCCTGGTTAGCTTGCCAGTTAAGAAGTATCTGAAGAGCCCTTTCAGACAGAACCCTTACCTCGTGATATATAGAAGGTTATGCGAATACCTTCCGAAGTGCTCTAGCGAACGTAGGATATGTTAAGAGTAGCTGATATTGCTCTAGAAAAAGAAAGAAGGCATCAATCTGTTAAGCTATGCAAAATCACCCTTGCGTAAGTGGTTAAGTTTTAGGAAACTTCAGTTTCAGACGAGTTTTTACCACGTAACAGCTGCACATAGGCTAATTGGGGTAACTTCATACAGGCACAGAAAATTGCGACAGTCGTTTTTGAAACCGGTCAAGAAATAAATATGCCAGGGTATCATTATGCACCAAGTTAGGTAGCTGTAGCCTTGTCTTTAGACATTGAGAATTCTCATAGTAAATTCCTGCTAGCTTGTGATGAATTCCTTTGCAGCAATATTCTCTCGTGTGGCATGGAAATAGTTGTTTCGAAATAGTTGCCTTTTAGAAGGAACTCGCTCAAACACTAACAACCCCTGTGCCAGCTCTCGATTTGACATGGTTGCAGATGCAAGAAGCAGGATCCGCACTATAACTCAGCGTCAGTAACCGAAGGGAACCAATGGTGACATAGAAGAAACTACGAAATGACTAACGTATAACTGTACGGAGGACTAAAACTGCTTCCTCTGGTAATCCTTGTGTCTGAGTTGGTGAATATATTATTTCTTGACGTCGCATAACCTTCATTGGAACTATCAAGATTGGTCACTACAGAGAGTTTGGTGTTGGTAAACGAAGTCTGTTCGACCAAGACATTGGCACCCATGCGAGAATTGATTCCAGAAGATGGGTTGTTTTCATAGCAAGAACTATAAAAATGGCCAGTGCCGAAGCGGATCGATGGGAGGCGAGAGTTGACGTTGTAAAAGTGATTGTGGTGATACGTCACACGAAGCTTGCCAGTATCTTCGCTGGCGTTGCTATCGGAATGGCCAATCAATGAGCCCTTCCACTGGTGAATAAGTTGTGGTTAGTATGGAATTTTCAATACATCACAGGAGTCTTTTCAAGACTTGTGCACTTACGTGATCATGGAACTTGGTCCAGGATACAGTCACATAGTCGGATGCGTGAGTTATATCTAACAAACCTGAGGGACATTAGCGCTCGCTCTTTCATGCGGGCTTTCAACCTCTACCGTCGTAGTAATCTTTATCTCCAGTGATTCCATTGCTGGAAAGGTCGTAGTGGTCAATCCACACCCGTGTGGCTTGGTCGAGGGAAATTATGTCGTCACCTTCAGCAGGGTTTTTAAAATTAAGATTACGAATAATGACATTGCTGATTCGGCGAAGACGGAAACCGCCATCTCGAAGACCTTTGGCGGTTTATAAGCATGGTAATCACAGATTGAGAAGGGGCGGCGAACCGGAACCAGAGCCAGCACCAAGAAGACTAGTATTAGCCTTCACATCCATACGGCCACAGCCGCTAAGAGTACCAGAAATTCGAATCACGCCGCCATTATTAAGAGCCGACTTAAGAGCGCTGCAAGAAGTAACAGTTACGCCGGCACCACTACCTCCACCTGTAGTGCCAGCTCCGAATCCCACCAGCTGATCAACGCTCGCGGACCCGCAGGAGCCACTGCTAGGAGGAGATGACGGCGATGGGGAGACGGATCGGGAGATCCACTGCCACCCTGGACACATTGAGAATACCATTGATTTGAGGCAACACACGTCCAACCTAGTAGATGTTAGAACAAGCAGCACAGAACATTTGCTTAGAGACATACCCGCAGTGCAGGTCGTGGGTCCAGTCCACCCTCGCCGCCGCATTGTCCATATGGCGGCGCTTGAGCAGATACAACGCCCATTAGGGCTATGAAGAGAACAATTATCTCCATCTTGTCAGGAATAATATTGTATGTTGAAGGGGTATCCAACTGATCTGAATCAAAACCTGAGAGGACTGAGATTTCAAGTGATGAATCTTCATGATTTTATATGCACCACCGCCTATTTGGTTGAAGATGTCTGCAGTCATGGTAAGCTTCGAGGCAAACAACAAAGAAACACCCAAGTCTTCCCACAATTTTCCGGAGAATTTCCCGCCAGTCAAAGCTTGATGCTTTATATGAAGACACCATCACGATCGTCCAGCCTGCACAATTATTCCAACCATTGCTCAAGGTGCGTGAATTCACGAACCACCTATAATTGACGCGGTGTTATTGAGATGACCAGGGTTCGAGTTCATGATGCTACTTTGGCGACAAGGAGTCTTCGCCTCCGTTGTCCCAATATGCATCATTTCCAACCTGAGTTGACGGAGAAACAGTCTTGGCGCAAGCCTTGGGCCTCTTGGCAACATTCTGGCGGGGCTATTTATCCATGAGAATTTAGATTTGTAAATAGGCTTATGGCCTCAATGGATAACCATGCTCGAGACATTCTCCTCAGGACTTTCAGTTTTGGTGAAGATTCTTAATCAGGGCCTGAGCATACTGTAGAGATATAGAAATTCAGTTCTTTAATCATGCTGATTTCTAGTCAACCTAAGTCTGATAGCATCATAGTTGTTTCAGTTAAGTAATATTCATTCTATAAAGCGAAGTGAATCAAGAATTGAGAATTATTCGTTTTTCCATTTGGAGAATGATCACTTCTCCACTAACAACGATGAACAAGGATGTGTGAGTTTCCAACCTGGCCAGAAGTGTATGTCATAAGAATAAACTTGTGAAGGCGAAAACAAGCATTGTTTTAGCTTGGCTTGTGGCTGCCTAGCTATCCTGGTGACTATGTCGTTTCGAGATATTCAGTCATCCAAGTATTTATGGGAGCATGTGTCCATAATTTTGATTAGGCGGCTGAAGAAGAGAAACCAAACAGCTTTGTTGCAGGTTATTTAAAGAAAACACGCTCACATAGTGTGATGCTTATTGCCAATAGCAGTCTTGTTGTTGGTCAGTTTAGATGCTTGAATGATATTACCTAATATCTTTGATTCACATTATAAGGTCTATTAATTTGCCCTACTCTCCATTCACTTCGATATATGATCATCTCTAACATCAAAAAGTTAGATTCATGTGAAAGCTCGCTCTCTGGAACCTCAAAGGCTCGTCTATGTATGGACTCTTCGAAAATGCCCCTCCGTAGCACTGGACAATACTATAGCTCATCTTCTCTTTCATTCTTGCAAACACCATCAAAGTCACCAAATTTTTCCATTCCAGCATTGACGATCTTTCTAAAGTTTTTCAACGAGCAACTGGCACCTGGCCCATCCTGGCACAGTGGCAAGGGTCGTGGCGCAGTGTTAGCGATAAACCTCACGAATTCCTTCCTCTCGGACTCTTTTCCATGGGCACTGGGCATCTCGCAAGTCATCTTCTCCATTCCAACATGCCCCAGGAATGGGATTAAATCAGACATCTTCCATGCTCTTACGTGGTTGACGTGAGATGTCGGGAACTCGTCGTACCCTTCTCGCGAGGAAGAATTGAATATCCCCAAAGCAGTAGCGACGAAGGGCGGCACTTCTCGGTGCGTAAAATAGAAGAATAGTCGCTGATCTGAAGGCCAGCCTGCCGTCTCGTTAGGCCTTTATCGGAGCCATCTTCGATAGCATCGAATAGCACAGCTTGAGAATGTAGCCAAGGAAATCCCAAATAATTTGACAGAGGATTCAGTGGGCCAACCATATGCGCGTACTTCATATCCCATGCGTATTCATAAGACAGCCATTCCGCATCAGAGAATATGGCACACATAGGTGAACGCTTGCCTCGAATGGCTGATTCATAGCCACAGATTGACTGGAGTGCAAAGACATCTTTAGGCTCAAGCTGACAATCATCAGGGGTGTAGGGACTAAGGCGGCGCGCCACCTGTTTTCCATACACGTCAAGAAACTCGAGCTGCTGCTTTGTCCCTGGGGTTTTGGAAAATTCGGTGCAAGCCTTGTGAGGCAGCAGAGCACGGGTACCGTTGTTGAGGTTCTTCTTGTCAAAACGTGTAATCTCCACGCTACCACCTTGAGGAAATGCTTGTAAGAATGCCTTGGCGGTATCATATGTTCTTGACTTGGTGTCTGCAATTACGCGGCCAACGGACGATACTAAATGCCGGTAACGCTTCACCAAGTGATGACCAACCCGCTCAGCATCCACCTTTCCAGAAGGAGTTACATCCTCAAGGCGATCTTCCTCGATCGGAGAATGCCAATCGTTCAGGTACTCAAGTGGGCCTGAGAAATCGCCTCGGTGTTTCTCCAATTTGGTAAGAAATGGCTTGATGTAGTCCTCATATTCGGCGTCGTTGGCGTATATCGCAGCGTGTCGGATAAGGTACGAAGCGGCGGTCACTACGCACCCTTCTGGTGCAGTGTGCTCAAGCCCGAAGCCAACTGCATCGAAGTACGGTGATATTCCCGGAAGATGGAGGAGAGGGTCGAATCGGTAGCCTTGTGAATGATCCAGGCCATGGAGTGGCTGTTGGAGAGGAGAGGCAGACGTATCAGGCACGAAAACAAGAGTAGCTGCCACGAGGACACAAAGGCTTTTGGTCATTGCGCCTGTGGATGGCAGAGCCTGCGCCATTGCAAGTGAAATCTGCATGGAGGTCGAGTCCATTCGGCTTGGATTTCTCGTTTTCTTGGCTTTGTTTTGGTTTCATTCAATCTATGACGTCAAGCCTATCGATAACGAACCACGATCTAGCCTTAGCCCTTTGATCCAGGTATAGCCAATGGATGATACGGTAGACATGGCTAGTGTGAATGGATGGGGCATTTGCTGCGATTGGTAAAAGAGTTCGACGAGAAGAAGCACAATTCATCACCATGCGTTGGTTATGTCTAGTCTGTTAAAATGAGTACACAAGGCTTTCGGGTGGTAGCAAATGCAATTCATTTGACAGTTAGGCTAGCTTATTCCTTTAATTCACGCTATGCTGGGGTAGGAGGTATAGCGTAACAAGCACACCGGCTCAGCGAAACTAACAATTTAGGAGGTCTTCATAACGAAGAACCAATTTCGAACAACTGGAAGCAATAAATGAAAGTAAAATAAAATAAAATAACAGTAAAAGAAGAAAAGAAAGGAAGCTCTAGGGTAGCCATTATCCCGTCCGGAACTGGCATTTCTCCATAAAATTATGTTGAGGAAGCAAACAAAGCTCTATCCAATCATACTCATCCAATTGACCACGGGACGCTCCGCAGAGCCTTGCCTTTGGATGCACTAGACGAATCAGGAAGCCAGTCCGATGGAACTCTTGCAGACGGCAAGCTGTGGCAAGGCTAGCTACTTGCAAATATCAGGCAGTACAGAGTATGTGCCTTTCAAAATCTTGGGCAGTTCTGTCCGTAAGCGGCAGCTGGAGGACGTGGTAACCTTGTCGATGGAGAGGAGTCTGCTGGCCTAGTGTCGGCAACAGATCCGATCCGATGCTGCCTCCGCCTCTGCTGTTGTCCGTATTGGCCCTTACTATAGCACGTGTTGACGTTGCATCTGAGAGAGTAGAAGTCGCTCATCAATATCCTTGCTCACCGTGATCGTCTCGGGTTGTTCTGCCCGACCGCCCACCATCTTCACCTGGGATACATAAACCACCCTTGTGGTCTTCCTTGCGCTGGTAGCCAACGTAGGACTCTCAACCTTTCATTCCGCCAACACCATGAAGGTCGAATTTCTCACGTTGCTGTCCTCGGCTACGGTCGCAAGTGCAAGCTGGGCCAAGAACCTGAATTATCGCAGCCCCTCAGAGAATCATCCGGGGCTTGGTATCGCCATCCACAAGGTTGTGAAGCGGACAGACCCGACCAAGGCCTGGGACCCATCCAAGCTGAACTTCACACACGGTGTCGCCAGTGGTGATCCATACGCCGACTCTGTGATTCTGTGGACGAGGGCAGCTCCGACAAGCGATAACGACAGATCCAACGTGACAGTTAGCGGCGATGTCCCCTTGTTCAATCATGACACCGACGTCTACGTTGAGGCATCCAGCCACCCTGTTTGCGTAGAGTGGAAAATTGCAACCGACAAGTGTCTTAGTCACGTCATCGACTCTGGTGTAGCTTATACCTCGTCGGATATCGATTGGACCGTGAAGGTAGGGGTTTGGGAAGCCATCTGCGAATTTCGTGCTAATACTCTCTCCAGGTTGAGGCGAAGAACCTCAAGTCTTTCACTGATTACTACTATCAATTCAATATCTGTCAGTCCCAGATCAAGAGTCCCCTTGGTCGAACCAAAACTATACCGAGTGCCGACGAAGATGTTGCCGAGGTCAACCTCGCTGTTTACTCATGCTCTAATTACCGTACGTGATGCCTACAAATCCTGAGCGCTATGACGATCCACTAATGCAATCGGTTCCAGCCATGGGTTTCTTCGGTGCTTACGGAAACTCTGTACGAAAGGTGTGTCTATCAATTGGAGAAATAGAAAATAAGAAAGGTACGGGACTAACAAGATATAGGACTCTGTAGACTATGTTATCCACCTCGGTGATTACATTTACGAGTATGGTAACAAGGAATACGGCGATGGCACTTCACTGGGTCGCATTCCCCAACCTGATCGACAGATCTATACACTCTATGACTACCGTAGGCGTCATGCTACCTACAAAACCGACCTTGACTTGGTTGCAAGCCATCAAAGATATCCCTGGATTCCTGTCTGGGATGACCACGGTAAGAGATTTTCATGAATAAGTGAAGCTGAATAAAGGACTGATGTATCTTGAATGTGTAGAGGTTGCTGATAACGCCTATCGTGATGGATCTGCCGAACTTAACAACACAGAGGCTTCCTTTGTGGCTGATGGTGGTGTCAGCGTTGATCAGCGCAAAATGAATGCTGTCCGCGCCTATTTTGAATGGATGCCCATCCGGTATGTAAAGACGCCATACCATTACAAGTTTTATGACTGGTCTGACATAACGATTTATAAAGCCAAGTTGAGATGGATGACAACCTTCGGTAAGTCGCAACTATGTTTCACTCCTCGGACTGAAGGCATGCTGGCTAACATTGCTACTTAGTATCTGGAGGAGCTTCAAGATCGGCAAGCTTGCTGACCTCATCTTGCTTGACACGAGAAACTATGACCGTAGCATCACTGACTTGTATTGGAACAAGAAATACATTGAACAAATCCATGATGACACAAGCCGCTCGCTCATGGGCTCCCGCCAGGAGAACTGGTTCTACGGAGAGCTGAAGCGTTCGTCTGAGCGCGATGCTACATGGCGTATCATTGGTAGCCAGGTCGTCTTCACTCATCTTGATCTCCCAGGAGCCCTTCGCGGGGGCGTTGACGGCACAATGAACCTTGATTCATGGGACGGCTACACAGCGAACCGCAACCGCACATTCAAAACCTTGTACGACAACGGTATTGATAATAATATCTTCGTTGGAGGTGACGTCCACACATCCTGGGTCTCAGATCTGGCATGGCAGGGCAACGATAAACATCCATATGATCCAAAGACTGGCAAGGGCGCTGTGGGCGTCGAGTTTGTTGGCACTGCTATTTCATCTCCAAGCATTTTGGGTGCAACCATCGACTTGACCAGTGCCAATGGTGCGAGTGAACTTTTAACGCAGCCCCCGCAACCGCGAGCTTCAGTGGAATGAGCTCTTCTATCGCGGTTATTTTGAGCTGCGATTGACGCCAAAGGAAGCGAGTGCCCAGTACTTTGGCACACCGAATTTGCGAACTCGAAACGGTCTCGAGATTTCTCTTGCCAACTTTACGGTCGCCGCTGGTGCAAACAGCCTAACGCGTCCAGTTGCTGGCGGCCAGGTTGAAAGTGGTTCTGTCAAAGGCGGAAAGAGAGTGTCAAGCAAGAAGGTCTTTGATACTTATACTGGCGAATATGTTGAATAATTAAGATAAGCAGATGGGTGGAGTTCTTGTAAGCTACGTCTAATACCAACGGCTGTCATGAGGAGGCATAACAGCAGCCCTTTTGGGAAGAATTAGGCTTGAGTATATGGATAACAGGGACTACATTTAACTAATCTAAGTATGCTTAATGATTATTTACGGTTTGATATAAGCTAGATAAACTTGTCTTACGTGAGTCTTCTCGATTGAGCTCGCTTGGTGGTCCATGGATACATCTGCCAATCGAGAGACACTAAAAGGGGTAGATGGTCTGACAATTCGGACCATTTTTACAATCCACATACGAGAAATTACCTGAAGAATAGCGCTTGAGAATTATATCTGCTCTGTAGAACAGCAATCATCTGGTGGGTAGTCATGGCCAGGTCTGAGACGCCTGTGGATTAAGGATGCCATTTCGCAACTGTACATAGAGGAGATCACTGCCCTTATTTCCTCACGATATTGGAGACACACCTTCCAATTGCCCTACAAGATTACGATATCTCTTCAACGAGTAGCTGCTATCATTAAACCACCTTACCCCAGCATTCCCTGCTTACCTGGCATAAACAGGCTATGAGAGTTCGCCTGTGTGTTTCTTTTTGAAGTACTCCACAGAATATTCAACTGTATTATGAGTTTATGCAATACTGAGCTATATTGCACTCACTGTCTGGGCTCATTTCGAATCTTAACTATACAAATGACCAGCCAAGGGGCTTTGGAAACCATTTGAAGTACCAACACAGGGAGTTAAATAATTGCAATTGCATTTATGATATGAAGATTCAAAAAGAGAACCAAAAGAAAGCCAATATGCATGTTTGTACTTAAAACCTAGATGTGATCATGGTTTGGTGAGCATTCAGCGAACATTATTTACGGCCATGCATTAGGAGAGCAAACCCATGGAAGGCCGAAAGACTTAGTATATTATCATTCTTTTGAAGTACGCAACTTAATTACAGACTGTTACATGTCTATATGGAGATCGCAACTTACTCATAGCAATCCCGTAGTTGTAACTTGCGAGAAGCCTGGCCAGGCTAATCGACTAACGTCATCTCCAAGCTCCAAACGGTGCCAGCCCTGCTCGACATTTGGCTTGCCAAGCATAGTGAATGTGGGAATTTATTGGGGACATGCTGCCAACAGGCAAATCAATTAGTACTAGTAAGGCAGCTCGTAAGAATTTCATGCGATATGTACGGTATCGTTGGTACGACATTCGGTGGAGGTAAGACGTAGCCGAATCAGTGTGTCCCATCCATATTCCCTATGTGCTTTTTACCCACTTCCTCGCCATGATCAGCGTCTTGAATTCTCTCATTTGTTGTCAAATAACTACCAACGAGTGGAGATGCCTTGAACCACATAACTGCCGAAAATTCCTCATAGGCAATTTGTCTCAGCCACATATGGGGGTAACATCAAGAGGGGGCGATGTCGGTGCCTGTACTTTAGTGATGCGGAGGCCAGATGAAGTTCCGAATTATGGAACCAATTCGGTAAGTAGATAAAGACGGCTGCCTATCAACACTAGGCTGTGATTCTTGTTCTTCCACTTGAATCACCTCTCGAGTCTAACCTATGTTCTTACCCGACAGCCCTAACTGATACATTATTTCGTCTCCAGCTCTTTTCTATAATTTTATATAAGGTCGATCTGATTGGAAAAATCATGAGTATGGGAGCAGAGTCAAACATTGTGGTTGTGGGCGGTGGTATCGTGGGGGCCTCTATCGCCTGGCATCTCGCCCATGAAGCCAATGTCACTGTGGTCGCGGAGGATCTTGGTGGCGTAGCGACTCCGAAGTCTTTGCGTGGATCAACGCAGCTACGGACGACCGGACGTATTACGACTTTCGCATACGCTCAATTGAACGTTGGGTAGAGATTAGCAAGGAGCTCCCCGAACTGCCTATCCATTGGAATGGGGCGCTGAGTTGGAATAAGCCTGAAGACGAGCTGGAAGACTACCTGGAAAATCATTTAGCTTGGGGGTATGATATAATTCGCGTGAATAGGACCGAGATTAGCGAGACGGAGCCGAGGTTAGAGCAAGGTGGTCTCCTGACTGGGCTGTTTTCGCTCGCCAAGAGGGTGCCATGGAAGCAGAGTCGGTCGCGATCCAGTTGATTGCAAATGCGAAGGCCGCCTTTGGTGCAAGTATTCTCGAAACAACTGTCACAGGGCTGCTCAAGAACCCAGACGGAAGCGTTAGGGGCGTCACTACTCAAGCTGGAGAAGTGCAAGCTGACCATGTCGTGCTGGCGGCTGGCCTCGGAAGCGTCCCACTTCTCGCAGCAGAGAACATCAAGCTGCCCCTTCACGGCCGAGAGGGCCTTCTAATTAATACTAAACCTACAGAGGAGAAGTTGCTTAACACTTTATACAACGGAGACAAGCTACATATGCGTCAAACCTCGGACGGTCGCATCAGATCCGGCGCTGACTTCTCAGGCGGTGACACGGGCGAAGACCCTCAGAAAGTGGCCGATGATTTATTCAAAAAGGTGCAAGGAGCGATCCAGGATGGCGTTAATCTTGAGTTCGACTACTACACCATCGGCGTTCGACCTGATCCTGAGGATGGACTGCCCATACTTGGGGCAACGGGTCTAAATGGCCTCACTGTCGCAGTCATGCACTCTGGTGTCACCAACGCTGCAATTGTTGGTGAATTGCTCAGCAAGCAGATTCTGACAAATACTAGTGATCCTTTACTGGACCCTTACAGACTCGATCGGTTTTAAGAGAGATTGCAATACTGGCAGACCTAGTATGAGAGAGTCGAATCATGTAGGATCTGAAGAGAAAATGTTCGAATTAACGTGTTAAGCTCGTCTGATGGTTATACCACTGAGTGATTATGGGTGAATCTCAAGAGTAAGAGATCATTAGGACATACAGAAATAGCGAGACTCAGGACTTCGGCCTACAGTTGAGTAATTTGTCAAGTCGTGAAGGAATTCTCAATTTGGAGCTACATGGCTTCAAAGAAGAGAGCTTTATGACGGGTTGCCTCGTCGGTCAGACCAGTGGTGCATATCTGTTTAAACAGTCAAATCTAGAATGAATATGAAAATGCATAAGGAGCTGAGGCTGCACCTTGTTTGGTTAGATCTAATCTACCGTTTCACTACCTTTGTGTCAAAATACTGGCACAGGGAATGCCTGAAAACACATATTGAATCTTGAGAAGCAGTTCAATTCTTCAAGATTATTTAAAATCTTGTAACCCATCTTAAAAGTAAATTACCTTTCACACACTGACGAAGCATACCTAGTTTGTTTGGACGAGATTCTTTCATTTCGCGTGAAGAACACTACGACTGCCAAGAACAGTATTGCGGTCTTTTCATAATCTATCTTTAATCATTGAGCACTGCGAAAAATAGAGATCTTTGTGTAAGCCAAAAGCGACCTGTAACCCTTCATTATAGCTTTTAGAATTCGGATGCATTAATCCCCGCCCTCTTTCCTATGCTACCATCAGCACAGCTCTAGTACTGCCTATGGGTTCCTTGGTTATAGAACCTTGCCCAGGCTCTGAATGACTAGAAGGCATTCTGGGACTCTTACATAACACGAATATCATGTAGGCAGACTTGAACTGTCGTGCATGCAATGGTGGATGGGCATCACCAGCTGTCACTTTTCGTTACGGTTTGACAGCCAGTTCCTCCAATGTAATTACGTGCCTCAGCTTCGTTTTGAACGACATGGGGATGTCTTGTAACTCCCTTGCGATCCGCATCCCACTTTAGAACACCTGAGGGATCAATCACCACCACGCTCTTCTGGTCTGAGAGCAAGCGGTTTATGTCCTCGTGAATAACTCGCCTAGCGATTGCATTCAGAGAGTAGACCTCTCGGAATGAGATTATGACAGCGCAGGCGTCTCTGTGACTTCCAGATCCAGGGTCCTGGGGTTTGGTTGACCAAGCTCACGTGTGATGGCTCGTGTAAGTCGTTCAGATCCTGCAAAGCGAACAGCTCCGCGCAGGCTAAAAATGAGCACCTCCTTCTGACAGTTGGGATTATGAGGCTCGCTTTCTCCCGCGACAATGGTTGCAACGGATGTACGCACAGTCGCGCGGCTAATCTGGCTTACTTCCATCATGTGCAGGCCCATATCTCGAGATAACTGCTCGCATATCGCTACACCACGCACGCTGTTTCCACGCTCGTCGAGTTTTGGGGAGAAGGCAGCAATGCCGACTTGACCTGGTAAAGCACCAATGATGCCGCCTGCCACACCACTCTTCGCGGGTATTCCAACATTCGAAACCCAATCTCCTGCAGCATCGTACATGCCACAGGTGGTCATGACGGATAAAACTTGACGGACGCTTGTCTGGGGAATTATGCTTTCGCCAGTGACGGGTGCACACCAGCATTGCAAAGCGTTGCTGCCATCATGGCCAAGTCACGTACATTGACGTTGATGGCACATTGGCGGATATATCCCTTCACGACCTCCCGTGGATCACAGGTGATGATGCCGGCTGCCTTGAGCATGTATCCAATGCCCATGTTGCGGTCGGCATCTTTGAGCTCAGCCTCGTAGACTTCTTCATCAACGTGTAATTGACGTCCCGCCAGCCTGGACAATGCTTTTAGAATTCGATCTGTTCTCTGCTCTGCTGTTGCATTAGGTGCTACAACGAGTGAGTGTGCAGTAATGGCACCAGCGTTGATCATTGGGTTCATGGGGCGATTGCTGCCGCGCTCAAGTGAAAGCCGGTTGAAAGCATCACCTGAGGGCTCTACGCCGATCTTTTCCAGCACTCGCGGCAGCCCTGCATCCTCAATGGCCAATGCGTAGACAAAGGCCTTGGATATAGACTGGATGGAGAATTCGACATCATCATCGCCAGCCGAGTACAAAGTGCCATCCACCATGGCGAGGGCCACTGCCATCTTTGACGTGTCCGCCTTGGCCAGCGTGTCAATGTAGGTGGCAGGCATACCGGAATCGATAGGCCGTGCATTGTCGAGGACGACGTTGAGATAATCGGGAATCGGTGACTTCATCGTCAGGCGAGAAGAAACAATGTGTTTTGCTAGTTCAAAAGGTATCGTCTAAAGCCAGAAGAAATTGCCAGCTGAGAGAGTGTAAATGAAATCTGACAGTCGTTGCTACACGTCTGAATTAAATTGCCTCTTTCGATGGGGCCGTTCCTCATTTGGCTTTGAGACACAGCCAAGCCAAGCCAAGTCTCTCACGTGATCCACATGGCGTTCTGACTTCAACAAGAGCCTTTTCACAAACTTGAATGATTGACAACTGAAATTCATAGATTACAAAAAGATTCAGATCTTAGTTACTTAGTCATTGTCTTCTATCAGAATAAATGTAACCAAAATGTCAGCTACCCCATGCGCCTCCACCTTGTTGCCTTTCAACCCACCGGCTTAATACATGTCATGAAGCCACGTCAAGTCTGCTGCCTATTCCATGTATGATTTTGTTGTCCAGACTTTTGATTACCAATATCTGTAACTAGATTGATTCGCCAGTCGAAACCGCCAAGTTGGCCAATACCCTCTTGAAAATCTCTAAGCTAGCATGCGGCTGGTAGAAGGGGACGTCATGACCAGCTTCATACATTCTTGTGAAGCTAAAGTTCTTATACTGACGCGTTGTACCGTATTCAGTTCCGTTGACAACGAAAGGTACGTAGTTACTGTCTCGAAACTCCTTTGAGTACTCATAATCAGCGCTCAATGAGATGGCTTCTCCACCCATCCAGTTGGCAACGTAGTCCTGTTTAATAGTTCAGAGAATGAATCTTGGCCTTTCGTTTCTGATGGAAAACAGGACTCTACTTACCGCATCGCCGTATATAAGGGCCACGTTAATCCCCTTGTCCAGGACTCTTTGCAGCTCTGGCAATTTTGTATACCCCCAGTCACCGGATAGGGTGAACCCTTCCCAAACCCGCAAGCTCAAGGCACTCGTGTAATTCAGATCAACCCCAATTGCATTCTGTACGGCTGGCGAATTGAGATAGTCGACCCAATAACTAGGCTCCGGATCTGCTGTTATAGGAGCTCGTATGTCATAAGGGCTGCGGCCTCCCAAGTTCTCTGCCGGTCCTTCAACCATGATTCTGCATGCTGCAGTGGCCTGGGCGCAAATTATTTGTGTCTCGAGCAGAGATGCATCCAAAGAATGGCAATCACGGAGGTAATCCGCGCATCCTAGCAACTTAGTCTCAAACTCTATGCGGTTCAGTGTGATGAAATGCAATACTCACCGCCAGGGATACTGAACGCCAGCTTCTGGAAATCGTATATGGTCTGGTTCACTAGTTGAATATCATAGTCGTTCTTGTGAGCGAACTCCGGATAGTATGGCATTTGCACAGAAATATCGATAATTCCATTGAAGATGCCAAGCGACTGCATCTCTAGCTGGATGCCTTTGATGTCACCACTTTTGATTCGTTCATTCTGGTTCAAAAAGTGATCATAGAAGGCAAGTCCATAATGACCCCCATAGCTTAATGTCCATAAGTTAAAGTTCCGAGATAGGACGCGTGGGCTAAAAGTAGGGAGTTGTTCAAAGAATGTTTGCAGGATTTCCCAAGCAATGACAGCAGCATCAGAGCTTGTCATAGTTCTGTATGGACTAGCATCTGCAAAGCGACCGGTTGGTGAAGATGCATTCTGAGGTAGATTTGTTGTTTGGTTGATTATTCCCTCGACCTTATCTAGATATATTCATATTAGACCTGAATGGGATGTAAGTGAAGGCGAGCAGAATTGTAGTCTACCTTCATATGAAAAGCCCACGCCTAGTGGTTGGCTGAGGAATAGTACGTTGCTGGCTTCCGTGAAACTGTGTATGTTTAAAATAGAGCTACCGTTCATCGCTATTTGGCAGGGGCCGACAACTGTTTTCCGTGAGCAAGGCCGAAGTATCTGGCAATAGAAAGGTCCTTACGATCAAAGAGGCCAAAGAGAGAGTCACCACCGGGGCCACCTTCTAGCCACAGAGTGATCGGCGCCGATTCAGGATTATTCCTGGCCTCGAAAACCAAAAGAACATATTGGTATGGGTGTCTGTGCTAATGTAACCGGAGTATGATTGTACTCCCTCAGTTGTTTCGCAAACCCCATGCTTTCCAGGCTCGCTATATCGAATCTCATGGCCGCTTGGTGAGGTGATTGTTGTGACGTTCGTTGGCTGTGCAGGTAGTCCAAATGACTTTGCAATGGACCGTGATACTGCATCTCTAACTACATCTTCAAATGATGTTGAGAAGGAGAGGACCGTATGACCTAGAAGAAAGACGAGGAAAGATTTCAAATGCATGACTTAGATGGATGTAAGTAGTCAATGAAAATCGAATAGAGCATGAAAGTGAATAGTAGGAAGAACATGGCCTATTTAATTATACTGGCGTAGGATTCCTTCCTCATGTCATTAGTGCTTACGTCTCGTTAAAGTGGTTGCGAGGTGCATCGTGGAATTTACACCTGCCATAAAGGGTGCAGCTTAACTGAGTATATCGATACGGAAATGATCCATATCTAGATAGTGTACGACTGGAAAACCCAAGCTTCTCCACCTGGTCGCATAATAATGTGTGAACAATTTTGTTGTGTGAACGGCATTATTCTACCTAACCTGAAGTTCATGTACGTGAAATATTAGCTACAATCCATGCACTTCGTCATGCCCTGTCCATGATTACGCGCACCGGTTCAAAAGTTCACAAGAGTGAATCATCCGGTGAGTCAAATTATGCGTATGAGCCGTATTAACACGTGGATATTGCGCCGTAAACTATAATTTGAAAACCTACTGTTTATACCGGTCTTACAATTCCGTCTCAGTGCGAAGGATTTCTAATTTTAGACAGGCATTATATATCACTATAGATGACAGTAAATCCCAGTCACGCTTGTTGTGTCTCCAATCATATCTTCCTATTGATTCATGGGGAGAGGCACAGGCGTTTGCAACTTCCTCTAAGTAATAGGTATGATTTCAATTAAATGTACTGTTGCGTGCCGGACAGAAAGAGAACACGGCCCCAGCCTGGAAACAGCGTGGGGTATTGATGGTTACACAAAGGAAATTAGTACGCCTACTCTTGTGATATTTGCCTTTGACGTCTTCATCCAGAGCCCTATCGTTTTCCAAGGATTCGTTTCATAAGAAGAATCTCACCTAAGATAAAATCACTATCGAGGGCCACGCCATCGTTGCCACATCAGCAACACTACAACATACTGAGATTTGATAGGGTGGAACATCATCCCGAATAGCTTTACTGAAAGACAATAGTTCATCTGTATATAGAGTCTAAACTATGAATCAGGGAGAGACCCTAGGTGCCAAGGCTCCAACCATGCTATAGAATCGCCCTTAACGGATGCACGCACAGCCCAAATAATCCTTGATATTGCCAGCTCATGATGCAGGGTTGTTTCACCTGCATGCATGTTGGTGCGCCGTGCGGGGTTGATTATAATTGCTGCGCGTATTTAAACTGCACGGCCGTCTGCACAATTTGGATATCCTCAATATTATATCTTAGGGGATCTGCACCACTGCCATCATGACAGGCTCACACAGCGGACTTCCGTCTGCTACATCAGCTCACTCTACTTCTACTCCTATTGATGCATTACTGGATGATAATGATGGGGATTCAGCCATCGGCACAATTGGCCATGAGTCTTCAACCGCATCCTTATCCGAAAGCATTTTTCAATACCGTAGACTACACGGACGCACATATCAATCCACCGACACAACCGAATACTGGGCTCCGAATGATACACAGCAGAACGAGGGCCTTGATCTCATACACCATGCACTCCTTAAGTTATTTGACGATAAGCTGTATCTCGCGCCGATTGGAGAGAACCCGCACAGGGTCTTAGACCTTGGTACAGGCACTGGTATTTGGGCGATGGACTTTGGCGACCAGTTCCCGAAACGGAGATCATTGGGACAGATATTAGCCCTATACAGCCAAGCTGGGTCGCACCAAATGTTAAGTTTGTTGTTGACGACTTGATGCTTAATTGGACTTGGCCTGCCGATCATTTCGACTTTATCCATATGAGGGCTCTCTACGGTGTTGTACCAGACCTGCCTGCTCTATATGCCAAAGCCTTTAGACATGTTAAACCTGGGGGCTGGGTGCAGCAACTTGAGATGGATGTGCTGATAAAGTCGGACCATGTCAATTTCCCCGAGGATCATATCTTTAACCGATATGCGAAACTAATCTACGAAGCTGGCGAGAGGACCGGTCGATCATTTGCATTCGCTCAGGACCATATAATGAAGGATCATCTGGAAGCGGCTGGCTTCGTAGACATTGTCGAGGAAAAACGCAAACTACCACTCCATTCTTGGCCCAAAGATCCCAAACTTAGAGATGTTGGGACGTACCTTCAGACCGCCTTTGACGAAAGCCTCGAGGGCTTGGGCACCTTTCTATTTACACAAGTATTAGGCATGCAGCCTGAAGAGGTAACAGTTATCTCTGCACAAATGCGTAAAGAAGCTCAACGAAAATCTAATCTTCACTACTTCGACTGGTAAGTGTGGGCCGTGCTGAGCGGAAGTAGATGTGCTAACATAGTTTCTGCAGCACTGTGGTATATGGGAGAAAGCCTCAAGAGTAACGCTGGAGCTTAGCATCGAGTAGCCATGGCGAAAGAAAAATAGCAGCATTGACAAATTTCTTGGGAGCATTTATTCATGGATTACCGAGCACAATTTTATGGACACAGTCTTTCTTTTCTTCCTTCTGCATTATTTGAGCATGGTTACAAAATATGTACTTAAAACACGTAGTGCACACTCTAAGAGACCTGGCGTGCTTGATCCTAAACCTGCAAAGATGGTAGCAGGAGTAAGCAGGCAACACATGCAGTGTCGTATCATAACTGAGAATTCTGGCTAGCTGTTTCTTCGTATGTGTGATAAACTAGATGCGGAGCTGTTCAGATAATGGGACTCGCTCTGGGCGGTTGTGGCTACTTGCATTACGATTTATACGCTAGGTTGCTGTTGACGATCGAGCCTAAGAGTAGGTCACAATCGTCACAAGCGCCATGGAGGTTCATCTCGATTAGCGAGATCAAGGATATCAAAGAAAACTACTTTTGTATTACAATACAAAGAGCTCTGACGAGGAAGGACCAAGGCATGCCAATTTCAAGGTTGGTTGATGGTATGGATGAGTCTTCCTAATATCAACCTGGATCAGCCGACTCAGCTGCATAGGGCTTCGTGCAGGTAAGGATATCAACGAGCAATATATTAAGGTTGATCAACGGATTGGGACAAAACATTCATTCATGAGAAGCAACAAAACTATGAATCTTTGAGCTTCGTGAATTGATAATCCATCGTATCAACAACACATCAGTAATCAGCTACGTAAGTAGTTTCCAGTCAATACATATTGACTGTACTGCAACCTAATGTCAACATGGGCTCGGTTCATGCATGGAAGCTGAGAATCGTCTGTCAGTTTAATCCTGCAGGAGCTGGACCCTAAATCCTGTGGGTCCTCATAAATCGTCAGATTGCTTTTTGCCCATTGGATTAAACTCCGCGGCTGCGTCTTTGCTTCACCGCTACTCATGCACAGCAATGGAGCCATAATCTAGGTGGAGCGTGGATTGCTCTCGAACCAATACTTGAACCCTGTAGGGGGCAAGACAGGAAGATAACACGCTACTGAGTATTTCTGTACACAAAGTAGGCAAAGGCTGGCTGGTCTTTGCTAAACAGTTGTGGGCCTCTAACTTGTGCTTCTCCATAGAGTACTCAAGCTCCCCATTGTGCAAGTTCATCCAATGCTGCTGCCACCCAACTGCAAACTTGTCACCCTTTGAGCAAATCTATTGTGTTCTTGTTTGGTTTGTCATGACAACGAAATGAATATTGAGTGTTTATCAACAGATCGTCTTCGCGCGATACATAAAAGGCAACAAGTGACATCGGGGCAACTAAGTTAAATATGTCTCAGAATATTGTGGGTATTATGCGTTGCTCATGGCTTCCTGCCCCAGACGTAACGAATAGTCATGTAGCCATGGACGGCCTTGGAACGGAACTCCTTTCGCACCATCATCAAGAAGTTCTGATATTCATCCTGTGGCCACCCAAGAATATTGTTCCACATGTACAGTGTGTAACCTAGACGTAGTCAGTGGTTAGGATCAAGGTAATAGAACGTTATCTCCGGTCGGTCATGCACGGGAAATGAAAATTGAAGGCATACCTTCGATGTCGTTTTCGATGGTCATACGGGCAAAACGACCAACTTCAGCAAGCTTAGGGTCTCGTGCCCATCCTCCGATGGGAAGCTATGTAGAGGTCAGAAAAACCATGCATGATGATTGTTGGACGCTTTGCGAAGAAACCGACCTTGTAGTTGGCCTCTTGAATGTCTACGAAGCCAGCTTCCTCTAGACTCTTGCGTTGGAGATTCTCCGAGAGAACTGTGAACGAGCAACCAGTCTTCTTGCCACCTTCTGAGTAAAGTTTGTTCCAGAGAGAGTAGATTGCAGAGTCGGGAGTAACAGAGCCATCGTCGCTCTGAACTAGCGGTTCCGCCTCACAAGACTGCACCCAACCTCCGGGTTTGGTGACATGGAAAGCTTGGCGGTAGAGCTCTGTCCAATCCTTGATGGCTCCGAACAGGTACCGGATGTGCACGAAATCGAAAGAATCCTTGTTCCACGTCCACTGTTCCGTGCAATCGTCAATCTCAAAGCTCAAGTTTGGAGGCACAAATGCTGGCTGAACTGGTGATAGATCTGTGCCAACGACCTGGGTTTCAGGATACTGGTCGGCGAAGTCACTGGATAGCAATTAGCAGGTTGCACCTCGGTGTTGGAAGCACGACTAATAAAAGGGCGCGGAATTACATAGACCAAATGCCTTTGCTTGTTGTTAGTTCTAAAATTCCTAATAATCAGGAGAGGGGGTATAAATACCTGAACCAGTGCCTATGTCAAGTACTTTCTATAGCATCGTGAGCAAAGACACCAAAGATGCAGCTAGGGCATGGGGAGTAAGATGATTTGTCTGACCTCCAAGTTGTCTCCTAGGGGGCATGGAATAACTTGTTGTCGAGGAGGACCAAGAGATAGTGATGTCTGATGGACCCAGTGTTAGAGGAAGCTAGTCGTATGTCTGTGGACTGGATTTTAGGATGATGACGAACGTAAGGTCAATGGATTCAAGCTGCTGGGTATCATTCGGAGTAAAGTACTCTGCCCTGTGCCTGTCGCTGTGAAAAGTACGGCCCTGGATGTGGCGGTACTCAAGGATGCTGGACGTCAATGAAGCAGTCGACGATGCCCTGCCAGAGTTTTAGTGACACTACATAGGTAATTCTAGTTGGCTTTGGTCATTACGCGTCATCACCCAGTGCCGAATCATTGTCGTCGTCCTGTTGGGAGTTTAAGCGTCGTCGTTCTAGAGATTTACGGGCTGACATTGCGCTGTTGCCGGAGCACGATGCACGCTTACCTCGTCTTCGCCGATCTCAATCGCAGGCGCAGCGGTAGGAGCATCAGCTACGGCGTCGCCACCCCGGCGAGTCTGCGCAGGCTCTCCCGATGAAGGGTTTTCGCGGCTTTCGCCCGAGGCCGACGGAGCTGCGGCTGTGTCCCCATAGCGTTGGTTCGAGGCAGTTGTCGGTCGCGATTCAGGCCTAACGAAAATACGGGCGGGGAAAATGGAGAGGAGCGAAAAGGGAGGGTACGGAGGAGATACTAGGGATTGGACTAAGGTACGGTATTATAACGTTAGGCCCCTGAATCGTTTATGCCAAGTTGGGAGGGGGTTAGCGTCATTCATGTCTTGTCGGAATCAAGCATAAATCATGAGCAATTGCTTCACAACGGACGGCTTGCAATTTATTCGGGTGACATTGAAAATAACCCTCGTTTCCGTCAAGTGTGCCAATTTTTCCATTCAGTTAAAAATTCCATCAAAGTGCATCAGGATCCCATGATGCACTGCCGTGTCCCTCAGTGGCAGCATCCTGACTAAGCAAGTACAAGTATTGCCTACCCTGGAGAGTAAGCAAGGTGTGGGTGGACATTCAGCCGGAGAAAAAACTCTTCTCCTTGGCTGCCATGGGATGTGGATAAAATATCGTTGCATGTTGTGGGTTTCGTACAGATAAGAATCGTGCTAGTCTCGATATGGTCCGGGGATGCTATCCATTGAGTTGGGGAATCTCTGTTAATGATACACGAGAAATCAAGATCATTTATTCCAGTGACATAAGCACTCAGGAACACTAAATTAGCAGGCGTGGAGCAATATCAGGTCTCGCAGAGGTTACGATTATCGTTTATACACTGGTCAGCAGGAAAAGTCCTACCACTTCTCTCTATATGCTCTGATTTGTTCTTACCTTGATAATATAACTGTCATAATCTATTTTGTTTCGATACTATCATGGGAGTGGCGCTTTTCTCAATGAATAACACATCCAATAACTCAGCACAACACCAACAGCTATTTAGGAGCGTCTATGCCGTAACTGAACTCGCAAGTTGCTACTTCATGGGCCTTATATCTGTACTTCTCGCCATGTCCTCCCATTCATCACAAACCCTAAGAGTTTCCTCACATTTGGCCTTGATTCTACCCCATCCGTCGGATCCTAGTGGAACACGCAGTGGAATATCCCGACCTGCTGCCAGTCCTGTGTGTCTCACTAGATCGATCATGCATGAAACACACTTTACTGAGTCACCAGGCTCATTCCCAACCAGCCCAGCCTCAAACTGACGCACACCGGCATTGAACTGAGCATATGCAGGTACGCTAGCGCTGACATGGTCAATGTTGCTGAAAGCTTTCGTATTGAAGTAACCAGGCTCGGCTATCAAGACTTTAATCTTGGGAGCAAATATCTCCAACTCTTTGGCGAGGCATTCGACCGCTCCTGAGTATAACCACGCGTGTCAGCAGGTATTATAAATCGACTCAACAATGAAAAAAATGAAGAGAAAATAAATAAATTCTTGCCTTCAAGAGCCGCCTTGCTCGCACAGTAGGCTGCAGCACTAGGATCGCCGTGCCAGGCTGCTTGGGAGCTGACATATAGCAAAGTTGCATTTCCTTTTCTCGAAGCATTGGTAGAATAGATCGTGTAATGTTTAATGGCCCATGAAAGTTGGTCCTCATCGATTTCACCAAGTCTTGGTCCCTGTTTTTTATCATGTTGATATTAGAAACTCAGCCCGCTCTAAATCGCATGGAGTCATCGTAATAAGCACCAACTTACGACAATTCTTCAATGGCGCCGCTAAGAATGAACCCGGCATTATTGACAACCACATCAATCCCACCCGGAAAGAGCTCCCACGCAGCCTTGATTGTATCATGAATTACATCAGGTGATGCTGCAACATCAAGGTCGAGAATTTTTGCACCCGTCTCAGCAAGATGAGCAAGTTTCACATTGGCATTGCGTCCAGTGGCAATAACATTATCGCCCTCAGCCCGCAGCTGACGAACAAACAGCTCGCCAAAGCCGCTGGAGCAACCAGTAATGAGCCAAGTCGTGGGCATGGTTTGATCTTTGCTAAAGAACAGTAATAATGACGGGTACTAAAAGGTCGAAAGAAGAAAAAGTGAGAAAGCAGACCCGGCTCTGGCTATGTCAGCATGGATGGTTTACACTTTAGCGCCCCGCCGACCTAAAGTATGGAGCACAGCTTGGGTGTTATGACCATGCCATATGTCAGACGAGTGGTCAGACACTTGAAGAATGGTATGGAACACAAATTTGTAAACATTTGTACGTATACAAGAGAAGCCATTACATTATAGCCTCGACTATACGCTAACTTGCGCACATCTCTCCGACGAACCTCGGATCTAATTGGATATAAATGTTGCTACATGCCATGTTTGTCGAAGTTCACTCCACCACGTCTGACATACTAATCTAACACGCATCAAGATTCCCCACCCGGCCTAGGGACATACCTATGATCTGCGTAAACTAGCATCGTCCTGACGTGTCACAGTCTTTGAACCTTGATGGTGCGCAACACGCTCGAAATAAACAGATCTTTTGGAGTGTTTGAATCTGGGGAGATTGAGAATGGAGACTTGTCCACCGTTTTCTTATCAATGCGGAATACGGGAAAAGTTTTCCATGTATGAAAGTGCTGTACAGCTCTGAATAGACTTAGAATTATTTGCTCAACATTGACATGAATCGTAACAACACCTTGAACGAACCCAATCCTTTCATTCAAATGGTTAACAAAAGAAAGGAGCAAACTATCAAGCCTTCTGTTACTCATGAGGTGGGACTTCAAGAGAATAGCTTCAAGAATCGTCAGTAGCTGAACCAAGAACTATGGATCTGCTTTCCCTTACAGTTACTGCAAATAGGTTTCTTTATGCAGGGCCTCCAGAATTTTATGAATGCGTTTAATTTCTTTGCTAATGTACAACAGTTTCTCATGTTAGAACTCTAGAAACTCCCAAACCAAATATCGTCACTTGGACGCATGCCTTTCTCCACACCTTCCCTTATACACATCTCTCTTTGGATTGGGTCTACTTTCCACGTGCGAACTATTTCAGGGCGAACCAAGAACTGCATAAGCATACCAGACTCGGCATGCCAGGTATTATGGCAATGGAAAGCCCATAGCCCAGGATTATCCAAAACAACACGAATCACAACCCAGCCGTAACCCTCAACTGTCACGGTATCGCGACGTAGTGGGTTTTGCAACAAGTTATGGTCGTGGAGGTATTGGGGCAATTCACTTGGGGGTGGGGATATCCATCCTTTCCTGGATCAGGACGAAGAATTTGTGTCCATGAAAATGAAAGGGATGTGCACCATCGTCAAAATTGTTGATGGAGAGATCAATGGTACGTATACCTTCGGTCTGTAGAACAAAGTCTTTCTTCGGATCAAATATCTGGTCGTTGACATATGTTGAGACGGATGATTTGTTCTGTTTGTCTCCCGCCTCTATAAACCGGTGTAAGGATGGAGACGTGGCATTGGCATGCCATGAGGACTCGTTGAAAAAGCCTCGGGCTAATCGCCAGGCCCCGATCTCGAAGTTTGCACGAAGGAAAATTGTGTCATCTGCTGGGCTGGGAGATATTGGAACCACTGGCCGAAGAGCTGTCGTATTAAGGTCGCGGCACAGCACTTCAATTGCATCAGGCCATTCCTCGCTTGTTGGCTCTTTACTTAATGACTGTAAACCGGGCGGTGTGTAATGGATAATTGCTTTTAACTCAGGCTGAAGGTATGGATTGTCTTTAGTGAAGCAGTGGGTCACCATTCTGGCCCGCATCCAAAAGTCGGAATGCTTCGTCGAGTTTGCTTCAATGATGACACTGTATCGCTGAGCGGGCAGTATGTTCAACCTATGAAAAGGTTCTGGGTGCACATCGGTTCCATCAACCTCAGTGACATAGAATGGGTGCTCGTCGAATTGGATTTGAAACTCTGCAAAAGCTCCAACATTAATGATGCGTAATCTGTGGCGCTGCCCAGCCTCAAGATCAATTATAGGGGTAGACACGTTCTTGGCGTCGCACGGCCAACCTTCAAAGTCCGCACAATCGCGGACACCACGACCGTTGATCAGGGCATTGTCAGGTACTGGCTCATCGTTCTCCTGGTCAGGTGCGAGATATTCCATCAACAGCTCCGATGTTAGGTTGTGATAGTGGTCTTGAACCATGACAATCCTATCAGTGGCATACTCCAACTTCTGGTTCTCTTTTTCCTCAGGCGAGTGGATAACCATGGGGCCCAACAGGCCATCTGATGCTTGTGCGCTGTGGTGTGCATGATACCAGTACGTTCCTTCTTGATTTTGAACCTGAAAACGATATGTAAAGGTCGAGTTAGGAGCGATTGGGCACTGCGTAATCCCGACAGTACCATCCATGTCATTCGTGCCGTTCTGGAACATGCCATGGAAGTGTATGGCTGTGGCATTGGGGCTCTGGTTATTAATATGGACGACAATGGTGTCATCTTTGTTGCATTCAACCAGAGGACCTGGGTATTGGTTGTTGATTAAGAGCATTGGGCGATATACGCCGTCAGGATTGAATGTTGCGGACGCAATGGTCCAGTAATATTCCCTTGTCATTGGAGGCTGACTGAAATTCCATGATTGAGACAGAACGTATTCTTCCTCGCTTCGAAATCGCGTAGTTTCTGGGATTGGTTCTTGGTATTGAATGACTGAAACATCCAAGGAATCTCCTGATCCTTGATCGACCGTGTCCTTGTTGCCTTTCTTATGTGCAACGACTTTTGGTCTCAGCCCAAGGGCAAGACTGCCCAGTGCCAAAGGGAGACGACAACGATCAGCATGAACATGCTCCATCGTTGAAAGAATTGTAGGAATGTTGACCGATGAGTTTTCGCAACAGCATCGTGAACCTTGTCGCTTCTCAAGAATGGCTGTTCTTCCAAGCCGCGGCCATCTTCCCCAGGGATGTTCTAGGATGCATACTATCAGCCATGACGTCCGGAAGTTCCGGTCAATTGTCACGATGGGCCTTGATGGTATTAAACCCCGCTTCATCCAGTTCTCAGATTTCCCATTTCATCTTCATCGGCTGGAAAACAGTTTCTGCGACACCCACTTCGCGGCAACACTCGGGATCGTGTCAGAGCAACGGCACCGTGGCTTGTGGCTAAAGAGCTTGCGGCCCGCTGAAAATTTCTGAAGCACAATGACGAGAAATACTCTATACGGCAAACACGAAGAGCTCGTGAGGACACCAAGAATTTTTATTGGGCAGAGTTATAGGGGACTACTGCATGTCGCTGGGTCTGTCTTTTACCTCTGGGGTGCCGGCGCAAGCAGAGGAAATCAACCAGTCCGAAACCCCTATTTAATAATGCCCACGTGCTCCGGAGCCTTTCTGCAATGCTCAAATAGACCAACTATACAGGGAAGGAGAACTAGAGGCTGCATCAGCGATGCGCTAGTTGAATGTAGATGGGTAGCATTGGTGCTTGTCTACCGACGGTGGAGACCCTGGAAACGGCTGGTCGGACGCCTCCGAGCCGCATAGCCGAAGGATCTACCATGGCCATCGAGGCTCGATACTGGCATTGAGACGGATATGTTTTTAATACTGACTTGATCCCCGTCCGGGTATTCCAGGAACATTGGCTGTCCAAGACCTGACCTCGACGGATTTCCAGATCAATCGACCAAGATGTTGCCACAGATTCTCCCTGCTTTGGTGATGGCCGGCATGGCCTCTGCTACCTGCAGGGGTCTTGGCTGGGAAACACGCTACACGGCTACCGCGACAGCCCAAGTTGCTGCCGCCGCCGCCACAGCTAAGACAAGCAGCCCAGTCAGCAATGTGAAGGGAAAGGTCTTCGACCGAATTGCCATAATTTACTTCGAGAACGAGAATTATGCTAAAGCCATCGGCGATCGTGAGTCTTTCCAGCATTATCGTATACTTTGACTCTCATACTCACAATGTTCTCAGCCAACTTCGCCTGGTTTGCCTCCCAGGGTGTCACGCTCTCCAACTATTTTGCTGTCACTCACCCGTCAGAGCCAAACTATATGGCGGCTATTGGTGGAGACTACTTCGGCATGCAAAATGATGACTTCAACCGGGCCGACGCCAACGTCAGCACTCTAGTTGATTTGCTTGAGTACCGTGGCATCAGCTGGGCCATGTACCAAGAGGACATGCCATACTCGGGATTTGAAGGCAAGTCGTGGGTCAACCAGAAGAATGGTGCAAACGACTACGTCCGAAAGCACAACCCTGCCATTTTCTTTGACAGCATCACTCGGTCTGAGCAGCGTCTGTCGCAGATCAAGAACCTCTCCATGATTGATACTTCACGCTCCATGTTCCACCAAGACCTCAAGGCGAACAAGCTGCCTCAATACATGTTCATTACACCGAACATGACTTCTGATGGCCATGACACGTCGGCTACTGTAGCTGGCGCTTGGTGTCGCAAGTTCCTTGACCCTCTCCTCAAGGACAAGAACTTCATGAACAACACCCTTGTTCTCATCACATGGGACGAGAACGAGACATACTCGTTGCAGAACAACATTCTCGCCATCCTTATTGGTGATGCCGTACCCAAGAACCTCGTCGGTACTACGGACAACAGCTTCTACAACCACTACTCGGAGATTGCGACCGTGGAGGCTAACTGGGATCTCCCAACACTGGGCCGCTGGGATGTTGGCGCCAATGTATTCAAGCTGGTGGCTGATGTAACGGGCGACAAGATCCGCCAGTGGAAGTCGGGCGTGTTGCAGAGTATGTTCTGGAACTCGTCCTACGCTGGCTTCTACAACACCAACGGAGGTAACCACCGATACCCTGCACCCAACCTGGCACTTGATAGTAGCATTTCTGGTCGCAAGATCCTCGATTCTATCAAGGCTAAGTGGGCGGGTAGCTCTGCGCCAACTTACTACACGGACAACATCGAGGTTCCTGATGGGCTTCACCCTCCCCAGGGTTACGCCCCAGTCAACTAGGTAGGTAGACAAGCTGCTCATCCCCTCTAGCGGGGTTGCCGTATACAGTAATACAGCAGTAAATGCAAGTAGAACCACAATTAAACCCAGTCACAGCGATTGGCACACACGGTTAGGCCCATTATCCACCATTGTGATTGTGAGGAGAGTGACGGTTAGCTCAACTAGCGTGGCGTTCTCCTCCAGCGGGGTTGGACAAAGAGCCCCAATGCACTTGGGTTCCTGAATAGCGTCCTTGTCCTGCGCCTTTTTAGAGACCCTTAGCCTTGGTGGATCTGTCTATTGCCAGCAATCTCTACCAGAGTGCACGTGGATGAAGGATCCCTTGCCTGTGGCTTACTGCCAAGGTCTCCTGATCACAGTTCTCCACGGATCTACCCGCACAACAGCAAACCCCAGCCCTCGGTCTGCAGGCAGCCACTAGAGCAACGGGCATTAACAAAGCCAACGGCACGAATTATCCGAGGCGCACACCACGTGGAATAGACCATGCCAATGTCCCTCAATCGCCGCCTCCTTCCCAAAAGGCCCTGGTGGCTCATCCTCTGTGCTCTCCCGGCAGCAAGTTGCCGAAAAGTGCATGTACTATGCCATGGCTGGGGACTTAAGTAGGGCAGGGGCATTATGTTGAGAGAGATGCGCTCTCTATTTACGCTTGTTGTCCGACCCTAGCAAGGGACCTGCCACTGTAGTTTCTGATCTTTGTATTTTGGGCGCCTCATCTCTAGGCAGTCAACTACCATGAAGCCAAATGCGTTCATCACTCGGTTCTTGTCGGACTTTACCCTGGGCTTTTCGGATGGATTGACTGTCCCCTTTGCCCTGACAGCAGGACTTAGCCTACTGGGGAACGCGGATACAATTGTTTATGCTGGTTTGGCAGAATTATGCGCCGGTAGTATTAGTATGGGTATTGGGGATATCTGGCATCACGCGACGAGAATCTCGCAGCGCCACGTAGTCGAAATGACGATGTCAATGATGAGGAGGAAGGGAAGCGAATGCTTGGCGACAGCTGGAGCACTGGAAGCAATGGACACACGGAAGACGACGAAAAACCACACTTCAGTTCAGATGCAGATATCGAAACAATCCAAAGGCATCTAGAGCCTCTGAATCTACCAGAAACAACTATTTCGAACATCTTTATGGCACTGAGCCAGGAGCCAAAGGGCGTTGAGCGAGCAGCGACTCGATTACGACTATCCAACGACGATCCAATGGAAACCATGCTACAGCCGTGCCAGACTTCACCTATCATCTCAGGTCTTGCGATTTCACTAGGCTACCTTATCGGCGGTACAATTCCTCTTTTGCCTTACCTGTTTGTCACAACTGTCGGTACAGGTCTGCTCTGGAGCACGTGTCTCTGCCTCTTGGCTTTGTTCACGTTTGGTTTCGGAAAGGCTTGGGTGCTGCAGGGTGAAGTTCGCGGTTGGCGTTGTCTCCGAGATGGAATACATATGCTGATATTGGGATCAGTGGCAGCTGGAGCGGCTGTTGCTTGTGTGAAGCTGCTAGAGAGGGGTTCAGTGACAAGGATAGGTGAATTGGCTCCTATGGACCATGAGCTATATGACGAGCCCTCCAATGGTGAGGACTGAGTTGCACGATTGTCGGCGACCGTATCCTACTCCTAAGTAGGAGACTCATTTGAACCCGGTCAGTCAGTGTCGAGGCCAGACAGGGTACCGTACCACTGCCACTTTCGACAGAGCCTTTGAGACCTGAGATGTGCCAAGACGGAGCGCAATTGTGCCAAAAAGAATATACACTGACTGAACTGCTCCTATTACTTTGACTTTGTGGCCAGGCTGGGCGAAGAGTCGCAACTTTCCCACAACTTTTCAGTTCAGATGGATTCAGCACCAAAAGGGTGGTGCATGTATTACTACCTGAAAAGTGTAACAAAAGAGCCACTTGACTATATCAAAGCAAACGAAGTACTACTCATAACTCGAAAATAATCGCTAATTTCTTATTACCAAGGCTTGGGCCTAAGTGACGTTAGGTCTCGGATGTAAGTCATTGTTTTCTAACATTCATTGCTGCTCTGACTAGAAGGATAGGCTTGATAGTGTCGTCTATGGGAGCTAAGATGCGACCATGCTCAAGCAGTGTGCACGTCACTAGAGTTTCTCCATAACTGCTATTTCCCAGCCACAATGCCTTACTCATTATCCGTTACCTTGATTACAGTCGACTTGAACTTTCTGGCAGGAATCTTGCGGTTAAACAGGATATCAGCCTCACGGTAAGAGCGGTGCTTGAGCTCAGGAAGGAAGAAATAGGCCAGCACCCAGCAAACAACAGCTGTGCCTCCCCACACATAACCACACTTTCCTGCAAGATCCCATCCAGTTGGGTTGAGAAGCTGGGAGGCCAGGTAGATCATGGGGATCTCGGCAACATAATAGGCGGCACGTCCAACAGCAGTACTCAACGCACGCAGTCGGACAGCTGACGTCTCTGCAATGATGGTGTATGAAATTGGTCCGAGTGTACCGGCAAAAACGAAAGAAATGAGGATTCCTAGAACAGCCTGAGCGTAATTGGTAGCAGAGCTCTCCTTGATAGAGGCGCAGATACCGAGAAGCATGAGCAAAGTGACATTGGTGATTGTACCCCATAGATAGATAGTTCGACGACCAAACCAAGCTGTAAGTGGCCAAGATAGTCCATTGGCAAAGAGCTGCAGGCAAGAGTTGATAAGGTTCAGGTCAAAAGCGCGATCGTGACCCATTCCAGCCTCTAAGGCGAAAATTAGTTGCTTAGACTTGCAAGTAACCATGCAATACACTCACGTTCGAAGAAAAAGGTTGCCTGGTTGGCAATTAGGTTGCCAGCGAAATTCTGTGAAGCATACATCAAGCAAGTGATGATTGTTCGCCTCAGATCCGTACCCTTGAAAAGGTCTAACAGACTAGGTGTACCACCAAGCTGTGCCTCGATCTCAACAGTTCGTTCTATCATAGCAAGTTTCTGTTGAGCTCGCTGGGGGAATCAGAGCCAAGGCGCTTGACTGAGCGAAGGGCTTCTTCCTTGTGTCCACGGCGAACGAGCCACCAAGGGGATTCGGGGCGAAGAATAGAAGCACTATGAGGGGAGTCTGAAGAAAATTAGTTCCTGTGTTCAAATATTCCAATAAGGACTCTTACAGGAAAGATCCATTGCAAGGCAAGAGGTGCCCGCCAAGCCCATTCATCATTACGCTTGTTGTACCCGAGAGTGGCACCGGCGACGATGATTGAACCAATGGACCAACTCATTTGCAGAGTAGCAGTGCAGGCACCTCGAAGGGCCAGAGGAACAACTTCGCTTGCATACGCAGGGCCGACGGCGATGAAGAATCCCCAGGGACGCCTTCCAATGCTTGTCCGACCGTAAGGACTTCAAGAGAGTTGGCCTATATCTTGGTTAGTTACTTTTCAATGAGACCAATGACAGTGTGAAGCACTCACGAAAAAGGAAACAAAGATTGTAGCGTTCATGAGGATTAAAGCAAATATGGTGGTCAAGCGGTAGCCGAAGCGGTTAACGACAGGTCCTGCCAAGAAGACACCCACAAAGGCACCGCATTGACCGGATTGGAATAGGGCACTCTGCCACTTGGTTTCGATAGTCCATCCAGATCCTTCAACGTATACGCCATATCTCTCTTGGAATGCACGCTGGGCGACAAAGTTGCCGTTTAGGAACATATCGAACGATTCCATTACCTGACAGATATTAGGTATTGTTCTTTGTCGTACCATATAGGCCGCTGTCAGCGGACTCGAGGCTTTGGGACACACTTACGATAGTGAAGCACATGACAAAGGCCCAGAAGCAGGCCTTGGGGTGACTCTTGACAGCTGCCCACAAGCTCTGCTCGTGTTCTTCGTTCTCGCCGTCAAAAGCATCATTCATAAGGTCCGAGTCGGCCAAAACTTTGGAATGAGCAACGTCGACGTGGTGAACACCGTCGTGCTTCTCGTCGACAACAACTTCATCGCGTTTGTTGGCGACCTGGTCTGCCTCCTGCGACCCCCTTGTGGCTCGATAATGCCCATCGACATCTTCGTTTAATTGTTATGTGCAATGCCTTAGTAGGCAACAAGGACCAGAAACCAAGAAAAGCCAAGCCACCAAGAAAAGGCCAAGAAAGCCAAGGCAGATCTGGGGAAACGGGGTCTTACATCTTATACAACACCAGCATATCTAGGGCGGAGCTAACATTTCACAAGCAGCAAGCTTGCAGTTCGCCTTCAATTAGTGCATGTAGCTTGTGAAAGAGCACCATACAAAGTCAGCTACACCCTCCCGTAAGTGTCCAAGGCTATAATAGGTGGAGAGATTCACAATTGTGCGGAGGCACTCCGGGGTAAGAGAATGGAGATTGGGCGATACCTCCACCCGTGTGTTGCGAAGGATTTACCGACCTTCTGGCACATATCATGAGCAATGGTCCCTTTTGTGACCAAGTTCATCGACCGAGCCGGGACTTTGTATACGTTTCGGTACCGAGTTCTTCGCCGATTCCCCTAAAACAGAACCGTATCAGAACCCGAGCAATCAGAAATTCTACAGGCCAAAATTCAGTTAATCCAACGCATTGCCCCATCATCCAGAATGGCAAGGATGATGAGGGTTTCACAGAGTACAGTAAGCGGGTGAACCACCGAGCGAGTCAGCCATCTGGGACTCCAACCATATGCCGATTATGCGACGTCCGCGGCCCAACTAAGCTACCAACAGACTCTCAACGCCTCTTCCTTCGGAGAAAAGCTACAGAGGAATATCCCCAATTGGACGGTTAGAATACGGTGTGTGGATCACTCATATGCTTGAGCAAGGAGCTCTCTGGGCTTGGTGGCCTCGATTGTCGCAGAGTAACGTTACCCCACCTCGTCCGACAGACAGAAGTTCCACACCGTCACGAGATGGTTGGGCTATGGAACACACCTCGCCGTTTGGGATGCATTCCAAAATGATCGGCAAGGGCCTCGAACTTTCCTGGGAATGGGCATAATTAGCACAATCTACTTCAGTATCGTTGCCCAAGCACTCGTCTTCACCCATGGGTTATACCTTAGCTAAGAGCTTCAACGTGTACTAGAAACAGCACTAAATGAATCATCGCTGGCGCAGTAGAAGGAGGTAAAAAGCCGTAGTGGGAGCGGAATCGGTTGTGTCTTATGAAATGAATGTGTGGTATGGTATTGCGGTGTACGGCAGCGCATAGAAGCTGTAGGTATTAGGCCCAATATACGGCTTCGAGCTGGAGAAGTCGTAGGGCAGTAGGCCCGATTAATGCATCCTGTAGCAGACGCGTTAAGCATATCAACTCAATCATGAGGTCTTTGGTAGCCAATTAGAAAGCCCTCTCCGTCTGAATGACCTGTGTAGAGCTGCCTATCCGGCTAAGATGACCAAAAACTGTTTCCTGCATCATCCTGAGAGTGAGGGGTCCGTTTCTTCGCTGTTCTTTTCCATCCACCGTCCATCGCATATCTATCTTCCGTTTCGGGTGATGATTGGGCCGTTTATTAGGAACTGTGATGGCAGCGCCGTGTACCTATGTGCTATCTAGATACCATTGATAGGATCCCGACGTCTTTTCATGATCGTCAAGAAGAAACACGGCCACTGGTCATGTTCAAGGGCTGGTAAATGGTGAACGAGCTCCAAATCCACTGGTGGTATTTTCTCTTGCCGCGAATAAAACATGTATCCTCCAGGATTTGGTCAAATCTTGATTCACACTACCTATTATTCCGTAATGGGATACGGCCGTAGTTGGGGGTGATGGGGGAACTTGGACAGTTTTAGTCGTCAGTCCTGTATTCCTGTAATCTAATTATCGCGTGCTTGATATGATTATTTGACCAATTCACGATAGCCGTGAAAATATCTAAAATGCCATAAGATGGGCTTTCAAATGGTCTTCGTGACGTTGACACTATTCCACCTTGCTTCTGCCGATGGTACCCGACTTATCAGTAACACTGGAGTGCAAGTTATGCAAGGATGGAAGGAAATGTGGTTAGAGGAGAACCAATAGTACGCCGAAGAATACACACGAATAAATGAAATGCGTAAACTTAAGAGATAGAAGGCACCCAAAGCCAATGCAGCCGAATATATAGATGATTTAGTGGATCTGCTTAAAAGACTGCTGAAAGCATGAGTTCGGATGCACTGAGGCTAGTAGCTATCCGATAGGGCATTTGCTTATACACCTCCCGTTATTCTCTTTCATTTCCTATCTTTCTTGCTCCCCCACACAAATGTCATGATATTTTATTCCTATAGGCAGCTGTTGACTTATTTATTCAATGTTCTCGCGTATCATTATTGCTCAGTATGTTACGGCAGATCCCAGCTTATCCTTCAAAACCTTCTCAGTAAGTTTCCAGAGAGCTTCCTGCAATTTCTCATCCTGTGCTTGGCTACTAGGCTCCGTCACCTTGCGGTCGGGAACAATGTAGCTTCCGTCAATCTTCTCATCTTTGATTGCATCACTTGTTGCCGCAAACAACATGGGTCTGCAACCCTGATCAATGGGATCTTTCATGAATGGACGCACTGCCATCACGCCAATCTTGCCCAGAGTCCCATAGGCTTCAATGGCTTGATCTTGCTGGTCAGTAAGCACACCTCCCGGATGTGTAGCATTGATCCAAGGGGCCTGCCCTGGCTTCAGGCCCAATTCACCTCGCTGCTTGCGTCGCTGAAGCGCATAGACGATGAGTAACTGGGCGAGCTTGCTGCGGTTGTAAAGGTATGATGCACCAATGTCTTGGTTGATTTCTGCTAGATCTGCAAATTTGACGTCACTAGGTGACATGCGATGCAAGTCGGAGGATTGAAAGCAAAGTCTGCTGTTGGGAGTAGCGATGAGTTTCGGAAGCAGCGTCATGGCCAAGTGGTGTTGAGCGAAAACATTGACTTGCATATGACTGTCAATGCCATCCTTTGTTTCTCCATAAGGCCCAACACCCAAACCAGCGTTCAAGACCAAGGCATCGAGTTGTTCGAGTTCGTCCGCTAGCTTCTTGGCTACCTCATCTGTATGGTGGAGGTCTTCAAACTCAACCTGCACAAACTCGACTCGAGACACGTCGCCATACTTTTTCAAGCCTTCGGTAGCCTCTTCGAGATGCTCTTCCTTTTTACCTAAGAGATAGAGCTTTTGCAGTTATGTTGAAGAATGTGTGCTGATATTCCAAAGCCAATTCCTGCACTACCACCAGTTACAACAAAGACTTTCCCGCTCAAATCGGGAATGTCATTGTTTGGGTCAAAGGTATTGCTGCTGAACATCTTGATGGAAGCTTCGATATTTTGGGTGTTATTGTCAGTCTTTTGATTTTAGAGGTATAATATTATGTGGCATTCAATCTTGTGCTTTGGTTATGAAGGAGTATTTGAGTGTGATAGTAGATGAATGACGTCAAGACATAGGCCAACCCATCACTGAGTCACTATGACCGCTGCACTTGGGGGATTATCGATCATGTGAAGCCGATTCAGTGAGATTCCGAAAGATGCAGTGATCGGATTTCTGTCGTCAATGCGGCCTCATATTGCCCGTCGACTAAAGTGGGAGGACATCTGAGAAACCATGTGGCAAGTGAGAAGCCATAAGTGAAGATGATTTGACTAGTAACGTTTCTGATGAATATCTTCAATGCAATCACTTTTCATTCATGTGATAACGCCTGTAATTTTCTAAGGCTAGATTTATGCTCCAATTGAATACTGGATAAAGTCCAGGGCTCCCGAGGTTGCATGGTCTCACTTTCCTCCTTGGAAGGCATGCTGTGGAGATAGATCCTAAGAGAAGCATCTTGTTCCACTGGCACGCTCTGGATTCCAAGAAAGATAAGACGAAATGGAAATACCGGACTATATGGGCATGCTGAATGTTAGAGCTGCAGTGCGTAGAAGGTGCAAATAGAGGTTTCGTATTGTAGAGCACCTCGTTTTCGGGTGATTGATCAAGAATATGCAGACTCGTACTCAAATTTTCCAAAATCACGACCCATTGGCTGCTGTATCCGAGGTCTGATGTGTAATTTATTAATGCCTGATCGCCTGCACTTATCATCTTCTTTGCGCAACATGATGTGAATGTGGAACGGCAGCATGTCGTTCAAAATTCACGTGAGACTACCAGTCGGTGCCTTCACCCTCGATATAAGTTTAGAATGACATAATTCTTCCACCATTTGCGGCTATGAAATCACACAACTCTTCATGTTATGGACGTCGTGAAGAAGTTTAACCAACTCATATATGACGTGGAGTTGCTCTGCTTGTCACAACATGGAGACCATTAGTCGCTGCCATCATACCATGACATAGCAAGATTCTGAACAATTAGCTACCAAGATGCAAGCTAAAGCGAATACTTCCTACGTGTCTGATAAAATACAGTGTTAGACTCCGCTCGATCATAAAAGCTTTAGGCTTGCCAAGCCTGTGGAAGGAAAAGTAAGCCAAAGAACATGAATAGTTCAATTTGAAAGACCGATATATCGTCTTAACACTAGTAGGAAGTCTCAGGCATACATAAAAATACTCACTTGATCTAGGATGGTCCAGCAGTATTTTGATACGACATTACGCACATCGGATTGAGAAGCCATATCCTTCAACGCAGTTGACGGCTCATAATGTATCTATCGGCGCTCTAGCTAATCCTATTGATCCATACTGTCGCGGATTCTGAGGTAGTTGGAATATCTCGAGTTTGTCCAGCGACGCGCTGCCTTTCCCCAAATAATCATGGGCAGCGAAGAGAGAAGAACAACAAAGCCCAAAACGCCTAGGACAATGAAGCAGTTCTGCACCCCAGCATCAAGCCAGTGACTAGCCGCAAATGTGAAAATCATCGCAAGAGTATTGTTAATGACTGCAACGCCCACCATGCCCTCAAGAACCATGTCTGGGTAGCTATCGGCCAGGTATGTGATGCTCAAATCTCCGGCGCAGCCGTATCCGAAGCCGATGAAGCCGAGACCAACGTAAGGAACAGGCCAACTCCATCCCTTTGCTGTGCCGATTCCAAACAGCCACATGCCCGTAGGGAAAATAGCTATACAAACCGACATGAGGTATAGACGGAACTCAGCCTCCATAATTCCCTGGTTACGACGGCTCATCCAGATGAGGAACTTGTCGCTGCAGTATCCACCATAAATACACCCAATAACACTACCGATGAGGCATGCTAGATTCATGTTCGCAACAGCTGCATCATTGTAGTACCAAGGCGCCTCGATCCAGTAATCTTCTTCAACTGTCAGGTAATATGATAGAGCAACATTTTGCGCTCCCCACTGCAATCCAGCGAACCATACCGCTGGGAAAGTAAAGATCCTCAACGTGTGCCATAGTCGATACGTATATTGCTTGAACCCGAAGCCACGCAGGTTGCGAGCAGGAGTGATGGCAGCAATACGCTTCCAATAAGATTTTGGCTGAGAAAAGATAGCGACATACGCTCGTTGTCAACATAGTGCTCTGCGGCCTTTTCCTGGGGCTGGTTTTGATCCTGTGGACCTTGCTGCTGTTGCACATCAGGATTTTGTGTCAGAGCTGCTGATTGCGCTACATTATGACCCTGGCTTTGAGAGAGATAATGATTGCGGTCAAAGGCCGTCTCTTCAAGGCCGAAGTAGAAAGTCAAAAAGGTGAGGGCAGAGAAGATAGCCCCAGGTAACCAATCCACCGCCACCCTAGCTCGCTGTTTGCAATGTGTCCACCGATCAGAGGCCCGATGTATGTGCCCACGGAGGTTGCTAGCGTGTAGAAGCCCAGGAGGTGCCATTCTGGTGCTCGAACCATATATCCAGCAAGGAGAGCTGTACCACGGCTTCACCAACCGACTCGGACGCGCCAACGAATAGCTGGGACCATATGGTGTCGTTTTGGTTCTGTAGCCTTCCAAACCAAATGTTACCAATCAGCCCCCAAACCGAACTGATCAAGTAGGAGACACGGCGACCGTAAAGATGCACGGCGGGTGAGCTAAGCAACGTCCAATAGCCAATTCCAATAAACAGCACACCGGCGCCCGTGTTGAACACCTCGTAGCTGATGCCGTACTCCTCGTTGACGCCGACGGCTGCGGCGCCTGCAATGTTGGACGTGGCGGCAGTGAGAGCAGTGATGTAGCACACGAGGATCGAATGCCAGATCTTGCGTGAAAGGCTCCAATTCAGCGGATCATTAGGGGACTCGGTCGGCTGGGGCACGAGAATAACATCGCCATGCTTTGCCAAGGTGTGATCCCCACTGGAGACGCTCCCGGCTTCATGTGCCACGATTTTGCGAGTGCCGGGAAGCAAGATGTCCTCGCCTAAGCAGTCTTCCATCTGGGCCAGGTGCTAGTGGCTGATGACTTTACGGTCTATGTCTAGCCAGCACAAACCGAGCTGTCTGTCGGCGGAAGTCAAGCGAGACAGCCCACGTGGGAGAAGTTGCGCGTCGAAAATCAGAGATTGCCAACTTTCTCGGTGCAACCAAGTCGCCTCAGTGACCGGGGCTTATCGCATCTCACAAAATTATTCACCTTCCTATTTGACCACAGGATTGGCCAGTTCTTATCGGTCGATGAGAAAAATGGAGGGATTAGTGCGCTTATGAGACCCATCACACTATCAGCTAGTCAACAATATGATCAAAGCACAGGCCAAACAGGCCGGGGAAAAAAGAGAAAAAATTGAAGAAAATTGAGAGTGAGTAACGGTGAGAGACACACAGAAAGAGAAGTCTCCTGACAGGTAATAAACGTGTGAATACGTTCTCATCCAAGGCTCTGAGATTGAGTACCCAAACCCATACTACCCTTGATCTAAGGAGCAATGCACCCTAAGAATGTGCACGTATTTCCCCCTTTCAATCAGTGCCTGAAACAGAATAAATACGCGTTAGGGAACTGAACGATTGATCATGATTTAACCGTGGGGATCACACCCAAATCACCATTAGTGTGCTTCCTTACTATTGGAACGAACATATGAGCCCAACCCGTCCACTGCGCTACTGTGCAAGAAGAACACGCATTGTATAATTATGATCCAGACCCGAGTTAAATCGTTGACTTCAAGACACCAAATGATCATTCTGAATGCATGTATTGGTATTCATTCGTCTGCATTGTTTGATCGCGTAATGTCCGCAGTGTTCTGTCGCCTAGCAGATCCACCTAAGGTAGCACATAACCACCATCGATGAGAATATCGCTTCCAGTTGTGTATGTCGAGGCGTCACTGGCAAGATACAAGTACAGGCCCTTTATCTCCTTGGTGTGGCCCTGGCGTCCGAGCACCGCCATCCTGTATGCCTCGTTCACGGCAAGAGGATTGGCCCCCATTTTGGTGTCGAAGAAGCCCGGAGACACAATATTGACACGGGCAAATGTCTGCCACTCCCTAGCCAGAGACTTTCCAAAATGAGTAACAAAAGCCTTCGTCGCGTTATACACTGGTTGATCCACAGGAACGTTGACAATATGGGCAGACATGCTCGAGGTTATAATGAGGTTGCCGCTGCCTTGTCTTTTAAACACCTCGCCGACATATTTCGCACAGTACACCACACCGTTGACTATCCTCTGTTAGATAGCTCACCGCCGTTTCGGAAAGGAGGCTCTCACCGTTTACAGACATTTGCTTATCATACTCATCTAATGTCTGCTCAAGAATAGGTTTGGAAATAGCCATTCCAGCATTGGCAATGAAGACATCTATCTTTCCAAAGTCCTCAACTACTTTGGAAATTGTCGCCTGTACTTGCTCAGGATTGGACACTGATCACCTTTATTAGCCTTGGACTGACAAGAAAACATCTGGACATACCATCGACCTTGTACGCAGCAGTTTTGACACCATGTTCTTTCGCCAAAGCTTCAGCTTTTGAATGGCTGCATCGTTTCTTGGAATAATTAGCTTCTGCGGGAATCGTATAACCTGATCACCCACGTGTTGTAAAGCATTGCCACGCTGCCATTCGCCTCTGCCATGGCCTCAGCTACGGCGTACCCAATGCCATCAGAAGCTCCAGTAACCACCATGACTTTGCCACCCATTCGAAACTGCTCTAATACATTGGATGGGGTGTCAGGGAACGGTCGGGGAATCCTTCCCTCACAACGGTCGTGTCATTTACGTTCATAGACATCTTGCAATGCTATTGACTGGGCAGTTGTCGCGTATCTTCGTTATGGTTGATGTTGATTTGATGGCTGCTTGGCTCTCCAGTGCGAGGCGCGGGGTTTCGTGGATCCACAGGGCTGGGGCACCATGACTCCATATTGGTGAGGGGCTTAGGTTGGGCTGGCACTTACTTCACGCCAATAAGATATTTGGTGTAGTCTTCTTGATAAACAATGGGTGTCAATATTGTTCAGCTTCTGAAGACTATCCAATGTCCAGAATCGGGACTTTCTGTCGGCCTCATCTCTAGCATGGCATTGGTGAAAGAAACAGTCGGATCTGATACCAGCCATGATACTGTTTGTTACGATTCAGGCTATCAGTACGTAAACAGACTCTTCGATTAGTGTTTCACTTCATGAATTGATACGCAATTCAAGTCTATCTATTCTACGCAATGTTTCGTTATTCTGCAGATAAGGATGTTCTCTCTTTGAATCGTCTTCGTTGTTCAGCTGGCTTCATGGAGTTTGAGATTCCCATTTATAGCAAGACATCGCAAGATGTGCCAAGATGGCTACCAATATATGAACTTACTAAAATATCTCATTATACAAAGAAATAAGTATGGAGCGCATCGTGTATGATCCATACTCTTTACGTCGCAAGTCTGGTATTCACATTAGAGTCGAGTATCTACTGTCCAAGCAGGAGAAGAAAGCGGCTGCAATTGTAATGGCTGCAGTTACCATAACTGTCCAAATGTACCGCCTAGGGTGTTCAATGATGTAGGCATCGTATACAGATGAATATTGGCTTTATTAGACACCTTAATGGACCCAAAGAACTACTTCGCGGTGTTTTCCTACTACGGTGGTTTCTGGTGCTTTTTCTATCATGACTGAGCTTCTGGCATGGATTGCAAGGTCATTAAGAAGAGACGGAATACATCATTGAAGAAGAGCTAAGACGAAGGCCAAAATCCAAATCTACTAGTTTGTGTTTACTAGAGAAGGCTTCCTAGGAACAAACGAGCCCCATTTGGAGTAAATTTCCACCAAAGCCTCCGTGTTGTAGAACGATGATGGTTGGACGTGTTTTCGTATTTTCTTTTGATAATCAGATTATTCAGGTCATTAAAAGTAAAAACGCAAGCGGCACCTAAACTTGACGGGGTAAAGCACGCTCTTGTGCAAGCCTCCATGAGAGTGAGACCTACTGGTCTTTGCCATTTGTTCCATAAGGAACTTATGATATTGAAGGAATGTTCATCTTTGTCAATTCGATCTTTAGTTTTAAAAGCTTGAGATCTGAGGAGCTTGGGCGTGGCGTGACGTGATGCTTCGGCAAATGTCAATCAAGCGACGTGTTACACAATGAACATGATCAGTACACTGCATCAGGCCCATCACCCAGTTTCAGCAAATAAACCGACGTGGCAGCGCTTTGATCACCAGAATAATATGTCCAGATCATTAATTGATTGCAACATTAAAGCCCTTCGCCAATGCCGGCATTGTAGCGCTTCATTCGTCCAAGGACCATAATGGGCAGAATCTCTATCTGTTACTGAAGCGAATAAATGCCCCAAGAACCTCCGTCCAATCCTAATTCATAACATGACCTGCCATTATCAGGCTCGACAAGCCTCTTTCATTCATTAACAACCTGGGACCCAACAGGACACACATTGGTAGGGGCTCTCATAGAGCCAACACACCAGCGAAATACCGTCATTCGCACAAGTATTAATGATTTTCGATACCAGTACACTTCCAGGTGCCGTGTGTGAGCACAAGAGCACCATGACAGTATACTGGGTTTGCTCTACAGCGAGCAAAGTCATGCCTCATACTTTCTCATATCCGTGGGTTCCATGGCCACAGCGGAACCAAAGCGCTAATCGGCCAATGTTCTTCCTTCTCTTAAGAAAGAGCGGGAAAATGGATTTTCCCGCAGCCTTGGCGGCAGCAAGAGCGCCGAAGAGGCCATACTGGGTGGGAACACCCTCAATTCGGTGGGTGGCATTGAGGTTCTTGACGACGACGAACTGGAAGCAGGTGGCAGAGCCCTGGCGAGCGGCAATGGTGGACCATGCCAGGAAGAGCTCCCAGATACGGTACCAGCGCTTGCCGTACTTTGCGTGAACCGTCTCAGAGTTTCCGACCCAGTTGCGGTACCAGCGCCAGATGGTACCGCTGTAGTGGACACCGACGGTATCGATGCTACACAATGGCGTTAGAATACGTGTAAACAAAGGAATATATGCTGCTGCTTACCTCTTGACTTCAAATCCAGCCTTCTCAAGGCAGCTGACGTAGTACCAAAGGGAGTTGAAGCATCAGCGCCAGGAAGATATACTTGTTGAGGTAGCAGCCCCAAACAAAGTCCTCGTACTGCCAAGGCCTGCGCAGACCAGAGAGCTGGACGTACATGGTTCCGTCATCCTCGAGCATATCATAGCATTGGCGGAAAAAGGCGGTCAACCTGCGGATACCGACGTGCTCGCCCATCTCCAGCTGGGTGATCTTGTTGAACTTCTGCTTGGGAATATCACGGTAGTCGGAGCAAAGGATGCGGCTCTGGGATTCGGGAATACCAGTTCGGCGGAGGCCGTCGTTGCCCCAAAGGGTCTGGTTGCGGGCAATGGTAACACCGGTGACGTTGGCGCCGTAGTTGACGGAAGCGAAGCGGGCGAGGGTACCCCAGCCGCAGCCGATATCGAGCATGGTCTCGCCCTTCTTCAGCTCGATCTTCTCGCAGACAATGGCCATCTTGTTGTCCTGCATCTCCTCGAGCGTCTCCTCGCGGGAGGGGTCTGAAATGATACCACTGGTGTAAACCATGCGGGGGCCAAGGAAGTAGCTGTAGTGGTCGTTGCCGCGGTCGTAGGTGGGGCGGATCTGCTCCTCGTCCTGCTCGCGAGAGTGGACGACGATGTCCTTGAAGAAGTTGAAGATGATGAACTTGATGAGGGGCCAGGTGAAGACCCAGCTGGCCCAGTCATGGCGGTACTCGAGGATGTCAAGACAGTCACCGTTGAAGTCGACCTCGCCGTCAAGGTACTTGTCGACGAAGGTCTGCATGGGGATCTTGTTGTGGGTGTTCCATCGTGCGCGGTCGGCCTCGTTCTTGAAGGTCAGGTATTCGTGGATGGGGCGGCCGGGCAGCTTGGCCTTCTCGTTGGTTCAGGGTGCCAGCCTGGAGGAGACGAACCAGTGGGCGATGAGGATGGGGAAGAAGAGGACGACGATGAAGAAGATGGTGGTCCAGAAGCCACCGCCGACCTTCCAGGCGAGCCAGGTGGGGATGCCGAAGAGGGCGCTGCCGAGGATGAGGTTCGAGAAGGACTCGTTGCCGGAGCCCTCGGCGGGAGGGAGCGTTGGGGATGGCAGCTGCCTAGGGCGTGGGAGAGCAAAGGTCAGCAAAAAGGGTGCCGATGGCTGGGGCTTGGAGGTGATGCAATTGCTTGGGAGGTGCAATTGCTTGGGGATGCAACTGAGGCCTTACCTTGGTGATCTTGACACCGCAGTCCTCGACGGCGAATTTGGAGGGCTTCGCGGGCGGGGTCTTGATGAAAGTGATGTCACCCTCAAGCTGGGTGCCGTCTTCCTTTGTGGAAGCCATGATCGGCGAAAGGCGAGTCGAGTCAGGTCAATTGACGGATTTGCGTGGATCTCGGGGTGCTCAAGACGACGACGACAACGACGACATATGTGGTGCGATGGGAGCTGGAGCTTTAGGGAAAAAGCTGCCCACAAGGGTGGAAAAGGGAGGGTTGGAGGGCTGGGACGAGGTGGGGTCGGCGTGTTGAATAAGATTGGCTGCCCATGTCCAGCCAGTCCACTAACTTTAACCACAACCACAGTTAATGTTACTACCTGACGCTGACGCTAAACGTGAGACCGCCCAGCCTTGGTCTAGGGTCTGGGTCTGTTTGGGTCTGTTTGGGTCTAGGGTCTAGGGCCCTTTGGATAATTCGGGTCAACCAACCAACCCCTTTCTCTTGATCGGTGAATTGCCGAAAGCTCGGTAAAACTGGCTGGGCTTCTTTGACGTGGCTACCTGCCTGCCTGTCATCACACACCGGTAATCCTCAAGCATATCTGTTGCCTTTTCTAGTGTGTGGTGGACAAGCTCTCCGCCGAAGAGGCCCCTCCTCCAGGGTTGCTGGTTCCGCTGGCGCTGGCGACGGACGGCATGTGCTCTGGCTGGTATGGGGCGGCACTGGGGTCGACAAGTTTACGGCTCCATTCCTCGCTCCCTTTTTCGTCTTTTTATTTTATTTTATTTTATTTCCTTTTTTCTATTTTCTCTTCTTGTTCAATTTCTTGTTTATTTTTTATTTTTTTCCCTCTCTCCAACTTTTTGCAAGCCTAATTTTTTTCCCTCTCTTCATTTTTTTTTTTTTGCTATGACAGCAATGCTGCTGCTGCTCCTGGTGCCTGTGGAAGCAGTAACTACAGGTACTAAGTAGGTAGTGGGTATCTAGGTACCCAGCCTGCACGATAACTGCCCAACCTTCATGAATTGAATGGCCCTGGCTTTCCAACATCCAAAACGGTGGTGCCACTCTACATATCCAGAATACTTCTAGAACAGGTCAAGGATAGAGTGGTTTGATGCTACCCCAGGTTCGGGCTTTGAGTGGTCACTGACGACAGCATGTGTGGTCTGACGTAGACTGATCGTGGACGTGCCATGCTGCACAACCAGCTCACCGCCCACCATGTGCAAGATCCTGTAGCCATCAAGATGCCACTTGCTCCGTGGCGGCTAGGTTCGTGGGAAACGGTTTAGTTGATGGATCGACCAGGCAGACCATGTTAAGCCACACTCTCCAACGCTGGTTGGAGGCCTGTCACCCGATCTGCACCCTTAGAAAGACCCTCCATCGTGATCTAAGACAGTCTTAGTTTTGGTTAGTTTTGGTTAGTTTTGGTAGAACGAGACCTGGGGAGTAATGGATCAAGGCTGTAGCACACGTACCAGGGCTCCCACCAGATTCCATGCAATTCCTACATGAAAAGGGCAAGCCAGGAGCTATTCATCAAATATTGTCGACATCCAAGACATTCCTTACTGCCACAATATATTGTGGCTTCTGAAACCGCTACGCCCTACGCAGTAATTGAAAACCACACGTCGATTTTGACTTCCAAGTTCCAAAAGTGTGTTTTGTGGTATGGCAGTCTGATCGGCGAATGTCTGTAGCGGTCAACTCCTAACCCCAAGATCTAATGCAGTGCATGAGTCGAGCATGGCAACCCTGTCCAACTAATGGAAACCTTAACCGTCCTGATAAGTTCACCACAACGACCACAGATCACTCAGAACCATCATCCTGCACTCGCGCTTCGAACAACCCGGTAGCAATGCTATGCGTTGCAGCAAGACAGCCATGCCCTGATCGCTCGCCGCCGTGACATTTGTGTCCCTGCAATGAGCAGCATATCGGCCAGTGCATCGCAACCGAGTGGTGCATTTCCGCCACCACCCGGCGTAACCCCTGATCTCATAAATCCTACGGACAATCTGCATACCGTCAACATCGTCGGTCTCGCAATCTGCAATGCGTTCATTGTCTTCTTCTTTGCGTTTAGATGCATCGCGCGGTGGCGGCTCTCCTTGATCAAAACAGCCGAGGATTGTAAGCTAATCAACTCCTTTATCAAAGAAAGCTAACTTACATGCTTGGGGTTGACAGGGACTTGCCAAGTCGCCTTCGTACGATCCTCCGGCCGCAACGGAACATCAGGGAGAGATTTCACTGACTTCTATTAGGGCTTGACTTTATTTTATATTGTTACGTGCTATATGAGTAAGCTGGTGAACCAGACGGTAACTCAAGCGATGAAGCTGATTCATGATCCTTCCAGTGGCACACTATGGAGAGGGCTATCACGCATGGGAAGTGACCCCTGAGCACTATAAGCAGATACTTAAAGTCCGTATGGTGTGTCTTGTCGATACAAAACTCAACGCTCTGACATCTCAATAGTGGTTGTATGCAAGCTCTATCATATGGATTCCCGCGGCCGCCTCTGTTAAGATTACCCTGCTCTTACTGACCGCCCGGGTTTTTGCGGTGTACCAACGAGCAGCAAAATGCATCAAAATCTACATTGTGTTCATATTGGTCGCTTATCTGCCCATCCAGGGTATTAAGATCTTTATATGCACCCCAATCAGACACTACTGGGATTCGGCGGTGCCTGGTCGATGCATGGATCAACCAAAGATCTTTCTGACTGATACTGCATTAGCCATCATCACTGATGCTATGATTCTCGCGATACCCATACCTCTAATATGGAAGCTCCGCATGCCGTTACGAAGGAAGCTTAAGATCGCTGCCATGTTGGGCGCCGGTGGGTGCGCTGTGGCTGTGGCCTGCTATCGCGAATACAAAATCTACAAGTTCCAATGGTCAACAGATGTATCTGGGGATTTTGTCGTACTGAATCTCTGTGGGTTCGTGCCACTCTGTTGCTTGTTTCGCATGGTCTGCTCGCTCTGACATCATTAGGACTATCGAACTGACAATCGGAATGGTGTGCGCTTGTTTACCGCCCATCAATCTCTTCATCGAAAAGTTCCTTAAACCAATCATTTCTCGAACCTTTTCGCGAACGCGCTTCTGGCCAACACAAAGCCCCTGGCATATAATGGAAAGGTCAAAGTGGGTCGCAGGGACACCTTGCTTTTCCACAACAATAGACAACATGCCAAGCAGGACTGATTGCGGTGCAAGTGTTGTTCCAGAGAACGATGTCGAACAGGGAAATGTCGAGGGATCCACAAGTACGATGTCAAACCGGCCCAATGTTGAACCGATTTCAGAGCCCGAAGCTCTGCACCACTTGGATTTGCAAAAGCTTCTTCGTCACGATTCTGCCGACGGGAGACGTGAAGGGTGGCTAGCCACGGAGAACTGTGATGATTCTAGTTTTATAGAAGGGCAAAGCGAAACCATATCTAAGTCACAGGCACAAGTAACATTAGAGCAGCTGCGACGGGACGCTCGAGAGCTTATTATCCCAGACCGTATCTGGGATGGCACACAACGCAGCCTTGGAACAGAAGACGGTTCAAGTAGCATGGAATAGGCGATGAATAGACAGAATGACTCAACCACTTACAGAAAGTGTATAATCTGCCGAGGTTACTGCTATAACTCGCCTCACGCTACGTGGCCCAATTTGACCATGTTCAAGGAACCTAAAGGAACGCAGGCCTCCTGTCAAATCTGATAATTACAGTAACGTAAGTGTGTAACAACCGGAAAGTTACCAATGCGGCTGGAATTTCGATATTGGACTAAAATGGTTGTGGGTGCATCTCTCATCATAGGTACTGTTCATATGTCTTCATGACTGAAACTGGACATTGCCGCCAAATTTGTTCACACCCCGCTAGTATATTCCACACTATAATTGTTTTACCGGTCCTCTTTTCTTGCAATCAGAAATTATTGTGAGTGTTTTGCTAAGATTTGTATTTCCTGTTTCCGAGGTTGAAGCCGTGTGCATGAGAGTTAGCGACTTTGTGGCAGAGCTGGCTGTTAGCTGGCTGTTATTCTGAAACATGGCTTGCATATATTGCTTCCTGCAGAAAGCCATATTTAATTCTTTCCGACATCCCATCCTCAGCTTAATCGCCTACTATTCAGGCATATAATGGTTGCTACTTGCTACCCAGGCACCTCTAGTCCCACCAAGCCTTTCCCTGCCCGTGTTCATCAATCTACTAAGAGTCCGTCAGCGGTACTTGCTATAATACAATGCATCATTTATGGGTTCACATGCTCGCAAGCTTGACGGCATTTAGCTCTCTTGTTCAAGCACAATGTTATGAAGACAAGTAAATCTCTACAATGTTTAGGACCCTTGCAGTGGGGACTGACATCAAGCAGTTGCTATCGAGCCATGTTTCCTTGCCGCACCGCTTCTGCACCGGCATATACCTCTGCCACTGAGTATTGTGATACCAGGACATTTGAAGGCTCCACGGCTACAAACTATCCGACCCATGCCACAGCAGCGTGCAGTGGAAGTCAAGGCAAGATATTTTCAGCATGTGTCTGTGGGCCCACATGCAGTCCACAACAAGGACCTTGCTCTCCAGGTCCGGCGCCCTCAGGTGCTCTTTTCTATGATAGTCTGGACTGTCAGCTGCCCATTGTGGACAAAGTCGATGCACCCGTGAGGTTTGCCATTCTTGATGGCGGTTACAACCGAAGAGCTTTCAAGACTTGGCTGGGCGGAGTCAAAGGATGGAATTCCACCTTTCCCGTTAGCGTGCACTACAGGAATATTGCGATAGTGAAGAATAGGCCCACGAAGATATCGCTGAAAGCGCAGTTCCTAGGTCCTGATGCTGGTAGCATTAGGATCTTGGCAGATGGAGGCCGGGTCAAGCAGTTTTTCTTTGCACCTTTGGAGCCGCGCATTTGGTCAGACGTTGTGGTGCCATTCACACCTTCTTCAGACAGTCTGTCTTTTTCAATTGATTTCGGGTTTAGTTCCGAAAATGCATGGATCAAAGTCGACGATGTAATGGTTGACTACGTGGATTGACGGAGGCTGGGGTCTTGCCGATTCTAATGAAGAAGCTATTGGGCATTTAAATTGCTTGTCGTTGCCGCCCGTTTTGTTGTATGCTTCTGCTTAACAACAGAGTTGGTCATTTCAACGTTCATTGGTGAGTTGATATCATTGATGTTTTTGTGGGATACATTATCTAGTAAAACATGGACAAAGACCTGTTTCAAAAGCCTGTCTGAAAATAATATAATCCTCGCTCTTGAACAACCTAGCTTAATGCGAAACCCCTTATTGATTCAAGACTGAAATCAGTTCAGCAGCGCTTTCATGTCGCACTAAGTCATGAATTAGTCTCAACAATTTCCATGAGTTACATAATTTGAACTGAGGCTGTCAACCTTCGGAGAAAACTAAGTCGTAACCAGGTTATTATACTGGTGTATTCCTATCATGGTTTCCAAGGTGAATCCAAGGTAACAACAAGCTTTATACAATTCTGTGTATAGGCATATTAATTATCGCTACGGCACCGTTGAGGGCATTCTAGGCAGACTTGTAGACAAGTTAATAGAGTCAAAGCTAATGTAAACAAGCGTGATAGGTAATGACAGCTGGTTTGATGCAAGATGTAATATGCATCCTAATCAATGGCGATCACGACATCGACAACAGAAGCCGCCAAAGAGCGCGGGCTTTTTAATAGACGTTGTCCACAAAACTGTAGTTTTCACCATTGCCTCTCACGGAGTTTGCAAATAATCGTGTATGAAGACACCAGTGGTCCATGCCAATGCGGGAAACTCTCTCTGACTGTATTTAGCCTGAAGATTTCCGTCCGTCAAGAAAGGGAAAAGCACGGTCTTGTTCTTTTCTGGACCCGTCTAGGACTGGTAAGTGTTAACATAGGTTTTTAATGCCAAGACAATCATTTCGCGAAGCCGGGACATGGTTGTTCGTAGCGCCTCCACCTGAAAATCCAAAGACATCTTCCATTAGAGCTAAGGAGCCATTCCACTTGCACTAACCAGGATCCTCATAATAACCTGAGCTGCCAAGCATTCTACCAGTAATACCTTGCAGTTGGGCATCTTTCCCATCAATTCACGACGAAAAGACCCTGGAAAGATTGGTATAAGTTACCGCATAGTTCTGTCTGATGCTGATATGCCAGTACCAATTGTATTCAGCAGCCATCGATGCTTAAGCTCTATTAGTGCGGGGCTGTGGGACTGGGAGCTCCGAACCCCTGGAGACTCGAAGGATCAGAAACCGTATATTTTTGGAACTTTGGCGAACCAACGCGCATCAGACGTGTCTTAGTGTCCGGATGGAGCATGCCGCTTGCCTTCATTCAGGTAAAAGGGGCTGAAACGATGGGGACCAACCTTGGACCCCAATCCTAACCCTGAGCCCGCCGCCCATCATAAGTCATGAACTGGCAGTTTATTCTTCAGATTGCACTTGGCTCTTCAAACCACTCCTCCCACGTTCCAAACTGGGTGAGTCAACAGCTCATTCGGTATCTAGTCCGAGATGTTGTCTCGACTTATCCTTGTCACAGCATTCGCTGTTCTTCTAACGGTTCTCGTTGAAGGCTCTACGGACCTTGCTACTACCAAGCAGCCTAAACCTTTTATTACGCTTGGACACATTCATCGCCGCCTTGTTGAATTAAGTCATCATAAAAGAAAGGAAACATTTAGCAACAGCACATCTTTAGACAAATTGTTTAGTGGAGTGACGCTTTACAAATTGTAAGACTTCATCACATTCATTTTTTTACACGAGCTGATACCCACCGTAACAGCGAGACAGAAGCTTCAAAAAACTTCACTGATGCGGATGGGCCTTCCAAAGACACAAAATCTGGAGGGAAGAGTGTTACTATTCGCGATGAAGAAGCAAAACAAGAACTCCAAACATCCGCTAGTATCGAAATTGTTTGCAAAAGATGTTACACCAAAGGAAAAGCTATGGCGACATTGAGAATCGATGAGGCGATCAATGCCACCCAAGCCCTACATGAAGTTGAAAATTCTGTTTCCAACACAATGCACCAGATTGCAGACTGGGTCGACGACATTGAATTCCATATATCGGAATTTGAGCTAGATATTCCTGCACCAAACATCACTTTTGATGTCGACATGCCCGCTTTTCCGGGAACGACTCTCTAATTCCAATTTGATGGTGTCGAAATTTTCGTGGAACTCGATATTATGCTCAGCGCCGGCTTGAATTACAGATTGAATCTATACAAAAGCAAAGAGCTTGGTATAGAGCTTGCAGATGACCTGTTCCTTGGACTCATCTTCTCCATTGATCTCATTCTTACGGTGGAATCGGAAATCACAATCACCAGTGGTTTTCATATTTTACTCGATGATGGTGTTCTCCTCAAGTTGGCTCTGTTTGCCAAAGAAACATCAGATATCGAATTGTACGTTATTCACTCCTCACATTCTCAGTATCTCTCTAATTTGTTATCAGCAACGGCGGAAAATTTGAGTTCCTCCCCGTCTCAGTAGAGGCTGGAGGGGCTGTATTGCGAGGCGTCATTCAACTCTCACTCCGCTCAGGTTTCTCTTTGGCGACCCCGGATTTGACTCCAGGTTTTGACATCGAAGTTGGTGACTTTAGTCTCGATGACTTCACCACCGCCACCGCGGGTATAGAGGCACGAGTTTACGCTAATGTAGCGGAACTTGTCACCAATGTCACAGCGAATACTGATGAAGCATCTGACTGTGCTTTAGAAGTTGTGCAAGAGTATACGTTTGCCGTTGAGTCGCTGCCGGTGCAACAGCCGGTATTGGGGGCATATTTGGGGTCCTGTCGGAGCCACAGAAGTTCCCTCTTCAGTACAACTTTGGCCAACGTTTGCGCAATTGGGGCCGCAGCGGCGACCCCGAGTGCGACATTGACTGGGCGAGCTGCAGAAGACGATAACTCATTGACAACTACTACTCTGACACGGGAACAGACGTTCAGTGCAATGCAGTGTGCATCTACAGGGCTGGTAGAGTGTCCTGCTTCGTTGCTCACAGTTCATGAGAATATCAGAACCGAGACTTTGGTAACTGCTGTACCATCAGGAAGCAAAGCATCCTTTCCAGAGCCAGCAAACGATCAAGTTATCAGCACAATTGCGTTTGGTATTAATGCGAAAGACATGGTGTCAGAAACGCCTACGCCTACGCCTACCAGTCAGCCAAGCGGGGATGACAATGAGAATGACGATAGTACAACGGATCGCATCAAAGACGTGGTGGATGGAAATACAAACGGTGTCAATAATAAGCTCATCATTGGGCTTAGTGTTGGTCTAGGCGTTCCAGCTATCCTCGCAGCAATCGCTGCCTTCGTGTAAGCCAGGATCCTACACTCGATGATTGTTACTAATAATGTCTTTGCTAGGATCTGGAGACGACGACGCAACACCATTCGATACGCACCAGCTGCAACGACCGTCGATCCCACAGACGGTGCTTATATCAGGGTAGGGGAGGCGAAGGAGGCAACGCAAGAAGTATACCCTCTTTACGACAGGTCATGATTTCGAATGATACCCTCATTATTATGCTTTTGTAGTTAACATTGAAAAAATATCACTGAAAAATAATCATGCTGTTTAAACATCCAGTTTGTACAACTCACTAGGGAATATCATGCTGTACTTGGACTTGATCGAGACAAGCATAACACTCTTGTGACTAATGATAGTTCCTAGTCCATTTCAGTGACCGCTGTATGGATTGTGTATCGAGATCCCTTATTGGCTTCTTCTGAAGCTGTTTGAGGCACCACCATTTCTATCGTAACCAGGGTAGGAACGAGCAAACTAGACCGACCTCGTTCAGTTGGCTACAGTACTATTTAGGGCATTTTTACGAAACTTATAACTTTCCCTGGATCTTATATCAATCCGATACCAGCCTGAGTGCCTTCAGTCACCCAGCAAGTAGCTTTCGAATATTGACGGCGTCTACCGTCCCTTAAGACCTGAAATACCATTTTTACTTTCGCAGACGCTCCATTGAGCTAGTGCTCGATCTCTTCGAACTATGCAGTTCCCACATTTCATACTCCACCATAACTGTACGGTGTTCCATTATGTGATTGCTTCCCTTGTTCGTCTCGCCACTACTGCTGATGCTGTCGTCTAGCTGCTCCCAATCGCGGCTTGGCCTGCCTGTTTTGATTGTGACTCGAGAAATTCCGGTATCAGTAGGATTGTGGAATCGTGCCCGAGAGTTTTGCCACTGGGTCCTGTACCGCCAAATGTGATATTGGAGTTTGGAGTCGGCGCCGAGACTTTTGTATCGTCCTTCCCTAGCCACGAATGAACCAAGCGACGAAGCATGGGAAGGGATCCAGCAATAAGACCAATACCACATTCCGCCATGGATAAGACAATGACAAATCCCATGTAGTCTAATCGAGGCGTCCAAGTTAGATGAATCACAAAACCAGAATACTGAATGCAATAGCCCTTACAAAGATAGTTGTTCTCGGGTTCCTTGTAGTACCGAAGAAGTGGCATGCGAGCAATAGTAGTTAAAGAAGCACTGTTAACTCATCGTTAGCGTAGGTTAAGAAATGTAATGATTAGTTGTTTCAGAAAAATTAACATTGACCTACATGGCACCGAGTGTTAGAATCATAGCGACAGAAATCTTGGTTCGAAATCTCATTTGTGTGCTCCATAAAATGAATATAGGAACAATAGCACATGCCTAATCGGTGACAATGCTAGAAGCAGATACGAGATAACTCAGGTTCGTTATGACATCTGTGGAAGCACAGACTCCGGTTCCAGGTTCCCAATTCGCACTGACGGGGCGACAAGCAGTCAGGACACCAACAAATCCAATCAAAGATGTGATGCAGGTCATGACAATGATGCCATACACAGCGACTCGATGTATTTTGACGACAGCAATTCGTAAAAGGGTAACACAAATTGCGCATTTTATGGCACAGAGCGAGGTGACGTAAAATATCTGCCAAAAGATAATGTACTGGAGTTATAAGCATCGCTTCAAGTAGGTCGCATCGGTTCTGGGCCCCTACCTTGATTCCCTGGAGCTGTAATGGAGGGTTGAGGAGATGGTCTTTAGATCCAAGTCCTACATAAGTGTCGTAGGATACAACGGCACAGTCTGTGACGAACAACAACTTGACCCTCCATGTAAGTATAACACCTTGAGAATAGGCTGGTGATACGCACCATTCCAAGCAGCATTAGTCCATCATCAAGTCCGAACTGTTTTGCTGACAGTCGCACGAATGTCCGCAGTGTGACTGTGATTATTGCCAGCACGCCCAAGGTAATTGTAATTCCAAGAATGGCTGCTGCGAGTCCCTCGGGTCTTAGGTGTGTAGGCAAATTCGCATCCGCAGTGATCTCTGAGGCAACCATGGTTGTTTTGTCGTAGGTTGTTTTTGCACTCAGTTAATTGGCAGTTTGTGAGCATTTAACATCGTCTGCGTCTTGGAGAGCAACGCCTTCGCAAACATGAACTGACTCGCGCGGGACACTCTCCATTCATAAATATATCTGGTTATGCCTGCAAAAGCAAGGAAAATGAAACCCTGCTCAATACCAGACTTCTTCCTGGGGCCTTGCCAGGCTTGCTTAGTAGTGAATGTCAAGGCTTGTCGATCATTTTCTTCAAGTTTCCAGTAGCACATAATTATTATATAGTAATAATAACGGCATACGGTATACCACATGGCAACGTGACACATTTCTCCCGGGTATTGACAAGAGCGTCGTTTTGGGTTGTATTCCATGTACATGAGTTTCAGTCCTCCGCCCTAATTGATCGAATAGAGCCCAGAATTGAAGAGCAAGAGAATAAGATGTGCCGTACAAACAAGTGCCACGTGCTAGGCTGCATGGCAAGCCTCGCACTTGCTCAAACTGCGATGGCCGATGTACCTTGACATGTGCCCTTGTTTTGATACATGCATGCTAGGGCCGGTTTCCGTACTACCCGGGCCCAAAGACCAGGTTGAGAAGTGGAGGCTCAAGTTTTCTGAGGAAATGATATGCTTACTTTCGGCACTAGGCTGTATGTTGGCCTTTCTTAAGACTAGCAAATCAAATCCCAGAGCTTGGTCTCTGCACTCTTGATATTCAGAAACTTCTTGGATGCTTCTGTCAAAATCCTTGATTCTAAAGCTACATACATTGCTCTTGTTGATTGTCTTCTCGTCACTGCCAAGCCATGGCATAAGCACTTGTAGTCAACTGGGTTGATTACGGATTACAGGGAGTGTACAGAGTACTAGAGTTTTTATACAACACATAACACTAGAATCGAGTAACTTTTAGATTCTGGGAGTGAGCACGGGCATATTCAGCTACAATCTGAGGCCTTCTGTTTACCTTGCTGGCTCCCAATCATGGTTGTGGACAATGGTGATCACCCACGTGTCAAATTCGAATCACGTCGCACATTGGCCATTCATTGCTCTTGTTTAATCAAATCTGTGCCAGGGATACGTCATTTAGGACGAAACTGTACTCCGTAATAATGGCACACTGCGCTACAATTCATGATAGACCCCTGAGAGAGGAGTGCCACCGCATAAACCTCGTCAATAGCAATGCCCTCGATTTCCTTTGTTGGCAAATTTCTTCTTACTCAAGTATTTATGGGTACTGTACATACACCGACATGAATCTTCCAGGTTATCAAAGTTCACCCTTGTCGAGAATCACCCATGTTCCTCTATCCATCTATCAGTCACGGAAATGCATAACCCCGCATCCGAACATGGGAGCGTTCTCAGGTTCGGAATTTACGCCGTACATGAACTAAGATCGACAGTCACACGCAGTGCCGTACCCGCTCTCTATGTCCAAGCCTCGGGATATCGCATCCGTTTACTGGAGGACAGGAAAATTCCCATGGATCTTGGTTTCGAGTTCCTGCACAATCCATAGACCTCCACACTCTACCCTGGAAACTCCCTTGGCCCTGCGTACCAGAACCCATAAACTTGGAAACTATCTTGGAACATCATTTCAGCTGTTGAGTTTTCGATTGCAAATTAGGCGGAGAAGAATCCAAGGATCTTGCGAATGTATCCACTACATTTCCTGGCCATAAGCAGGCTGTTCACCCCTAGTTGTCAATGCGTTTGACTTCTTCCCAGTGAAATTTTGACTTGAACTCGGCCTGAACAAAAACACAACAGCACCTACCACCTCCTACCAGCCTTGAAAAATGAGTGCGTTCGGAGGATCAGGGAAATTCGCAGTTGTCACTGGTGGAGGATCTGGTAAGCAGTTTTGCCAATTACAAGTCACAATCCGGGTCTGACCGCTTTGCATCCATATTTAGGAATTACCCTTGATTTTGTAAGGCTTCTACTAGCTAAGGGTACCTCTGTCATTGTTGGCGATCTTGTTCTGCGCCCTGAGGCAGAAGAATTAGCTCGAGCGTACCCTGAAAGTGGCGAGACAAAGTTTGTTTTTCACAAAACAGATGTATCATCATGGCCCGATATTTCTTCACTTTGGAAAACCGCACTTGAGATGTTCCCGCAAGTGGACCTTGTGGTTCCCGGTGCCGGAGTATACGAGCCGCCCTCAAGCTCGTTTTGGCTTCCTCCTGCAGGAGAGGGTTCCCCTTCAGTAGATGATGTCGATTCACAAGCTGGCACTTATAAGACCTTTAGCATCAATCTAATTCACCCGATTCGCTTATCACAGCTGGCCTTGAGCTATTGGACTCAGAACAAGATCAAAGGTCACTTGCTCTTTTAGGCAGCATTGCTGGCTACACTGCCACCATCGGTACTCCTTACTATTACTCCAGCAAGCACGGCCTTCATGGATTTGTTGGAAGTCTTGCATCTATCCGCAGTCGCCTAGGTATCCGAGTAGCGTGCGTGGCGCCTGGTGCTACAAGAACTCCATTGTGGGATGCAGAACACTGCAAAGCAAAACTCACCGATGCTGATCCCCAGCTTACATCCGATTTTGTGGCCGGAGTCATGTGGGATGTTCTGGAGGATGAGCAATATGGCGATGGCACCATTATAGAAGTTATGGATATCGGTACAACACAGGATCCAAAGCCCAGTGTTCGTCAGGTTCCAGTGCACCTTGCCTACCCCGCGGCAAGCGGAGTTGGTGTGCCGACTCTAATCACGGAGGAGGAGAAGCTCTGGAAGCAGCTAGAGACAACCGGTTTCAAAGCGTATTAAGTTTCTCATTGAAGACTATGTTTCTTACTGCGCAATGCTAATTGCATGAGAACAAAGACCTTGTTGCGAGCTAGTCAGCCACAGATAGCGTTATGAAACCTATCTTTCACAAGTCATAGACACCGGACAAGCATTCAGCAAGTCTCAGATCCATCTGAAACAGAGAAATTTATGGCCTTTATTGGTCAGGAGGTGGATTTTGGATCCATTATGCAAATAGACTCTAGCTATTCACGTCATACGGTGCAATATCCATTGTCTACCATGGCTCTTTAAGTCTGGTTGAAGTCCTGATGGTGACGACCCCTCATGGATTTCTGTGGACTATATGGATCGTCAATTACGATTTGTTGATATATCACTGCATAATTTAAAATACTACGTGACTACCTTTCGCACTTCCTTCGCCGTCTAGTTTTTTTTTTTTTTTTTTTTTGCTTGTGGAATCTGATGAGTGTTTGCCAGGTTGTCGCGATTACTTTGGTTGCTGGCCCTTTCCCATACTTTAAAGGAAATAGCGTCATAGAGTACCATCACTAATCGCTCTTCCGAATATCTGTTTGCCTTATCTCGTTTCTCTTTGCCTCAAAAATGTGTATCAAATGGATAGTCTATCATGTGGTTATAGTGTTGTGAATGAACCACTTTGGCTTAGAGGCACTGAATGTTTGCTTAGCTTAGCTACCCTAGAGACATCAGTGCTCGGGAAAATGATTTGATATGGATCTCTTTGGACGTCCTACGGTGCAGGGTAAGTAGCAGCCCATAAACAACATGGTCATCGTGTTGTGGTCTAGTTCGGGACTGACAATCTCCGTGGTGATGTAGCTGTGTAACGTAGGGTAACGCTGGTAAATCTACCATCAGCCAATTTACTTGGATCGAACCTATTTACTTCTTATCCGGCTCCGGTTGGCGAATTTCTGGTTTGCTACTTGTTCTGTCCTTGGTGCGCTCGAGGGGATGCAAGAAAGCAAACTGCACCCCATCTTGAGTCCAATCAGTATTGTTACTTTTTTGTGAACCATGAATTTGATGCATGAACATACTATGCTATTCTGACCTTAGAACTATATAGCGAATTATGTTGTAGTCTTACTAGGCTAGCTAGCACGACTTTCTTTTTGTTTATTCGTTTTTCTTTTTGGTTTGTTCTTTCTCATTTTCCGACATGATATGCAAGCGAGTAGTTTGCATTTTGCCTGCACTTCTCCTGTTGGCCACAATTCACCAAATATGCCTGATTGGCAACCCAAGCTAGTCTCGTTTCTTCAAGGTCCATTCAATTACCGGCATGCTGTGAGGTGATCAGACATCCAACTGATTCATAGCGGCATATTTATGCTCGGTAGCATCTTTTGAAGAGTGTTGCATAGGTAATTGCCAGCATGAAGGTGGATACTAATCAACCTGAGAATCAAAAGGTTTTACTATTTCTATGGGAAGGGCATATTATGCGTCCCTAGATTTGAGATGATAAGCTGGGAAATACTGAAGCGATCGAGGCCATATCGGTATAGGGTAAGCGGCTATGTGGGTCGAGCGCTAATGCGGTTTTAAGGTTGACTAGATTTGTTGAATAACTTCTCCTGACCATGAAGCCACATTCGCCGGAGTAGAGCGTCCCTGGCAAAGTGGAGTGTGGCGGGGATCCCGACCCCATGGGATGCTGAGAATGTTTCTCCAGCATCTGGAGTTTTGCCTCACATGCTACGGATCACTGCTCGCTACGTTGGTCAGCGGCTTACACTGCCAAGGCTGCTTCCACGCAATGTTGGCCTGTGGAGGACAGGAGCGTCGGTGCTTTGTCGAGGTTCCCAATTTATGACACAACTGAATTCCAAATTGGACAGAACTTCTGTCAGCCCTTCGGGCGACTGCCTGAGAAGAGGACGTGGGTTGCTGGGATCAGGAGGAGCTAATGGCCTTGCATGGGTTTCGCAACGACATTGTCGTCGCCATCTCCACAACTCGTGATTTTGATGAAACTCGCATGTTGGAATGGGCCCTCAGCCTTGGCCCAATAAATAACCGTTGCTGCTTCGTGATGATCTCGGCAAGGCCAGGCTAGGCTGGAAGTCTGGAGCACTCAAGGCCCAAGCAGGCCCCGCCGGGTGGCCTGCTATGTAACGAGTTCTGCCAACCACAGATGGAGGCATTGAATCGTGAGCCACCTCTCTCCATGCCAAGTTAGTAAGTGAGCCACCTTTCCACGCCAAGGTACAAAGTTCACATCGGGGCGGCAAGGCGCAGAAGGGCTCGATTCCCGATTTAGACGGGCAGCTAAAGTTGCCAACGTCAAATTTTGCATAGGCTCCGCCTGTGATTGGGCTCCGTCACCTTCGTCCCAAATCGCGTCATTGGGCCTAGCCAGCCTAGCTTGAAAATCATGACATCCATTATTTGCCCCTTAAGCTAGAAGCATGTGCTTCTGCCACACCCTGGCGGGTTGGCCGACCTCATTGTGCATTCGGTCCCGGGCGAGGACGCTTAGACACGGCGCAGTGCGCTGAGCACGTCTTGATTCGGTCCTTTCCGGTGTCGTGAGCTTCCTTGTTGATGACATGATTGGCAACTATTCAGGCCTGGGCACCTCTCATCGCTTCCACCACCGTTCTAGAGCCTCACCTAATTCTGCACGGGGCCGGCCCCACCATGGAGGTTGAGGTCCACTCGATGGAGCCTTGGATCAAACCACACTCTCGTTTTCCACATATTAAGAAAAGCCTTCCGCCTTCCTAGGAGGCAATTCCCACTCCAAGCTCACTCTTTCCACAGAGGCTCTCGTTGGTCACACTGCCGCTTCTCGCCCGGTATCTGAAGGTTACACGGCTTTTGAAGTTGGTTCCTTAGCCCTCTCGAAACAATGGTTCTGCACGAGGAGGCCGGCCACTCCCCTGTAGGGGAGGTAGGCAAGGACAATGCTCTGCATACCGCAGGAGACACAGACAGCGATGTTGGTATGTACTACTCCTATGCTGCGGATAGTTGACCGCTCCACACATCTTGAGATGGTTGCTAATTAGTTTTTCACCAGGCCGTCTGGAGGTGGCACGGGAGAACAAGAGACAGATTGGTGTTCTGGGCGCGTCCATGTTGATCTTCAACCGAATGATTGGCACAGGTGTCTTCGCAACACCGGCCTCGATCCTGGCTCTTTCCGGAAGTGTTGGTTTGGCGCTTTTCATGTGGGTGTTCGGTTTCGTCATCGCCGCCGCCGGTTGCGCCGTCTACCTGGAGTTTGGTGTTGGTCTTCCCAAGAATGGTGGTGAGAAGAACTACCTGGAATACGTTTACCGAAAGCCCAAGCTTCTCGTCACCGGACTCTATGCTGGATACGTCATTCTTCTCGGTTGGGCATCTGGTAACTCCGTCGTCTTTGGCGAGTACATCCTCCACGCGGCACAGGTTGAGGTCGACCGCTGGAACCAGCGTGCCATTGGTTTGGCCTGCATCACGGTCGCCTTCATTATCCACGGAACTGCCCTGAAGTGGGGTCTGCGACTACAGAACTTCCTTGGAATTCTCAAGATCGGCATCCTTCTCATCATCATCCTCGCCGGTTTTATTGCCCTTGGCGGCCACCTCAAAATTGACGAGAAGCCCAACAACTTCACCAATGCCTTTGAGGGTACCACAAACAGTTCTTACGGTGTTGTAATGGCCTTGTACAACGTCATCTGGAGCTACATCGGCTACAGCAACGCCAACTACGCACTCAGCGAGACCAGGAGACCCGTTCGTACCCTCAAGATCGCCGCCCCGTGGCGCTCGTGTCCGTCGCTATCCTCTACATGCTCGCCAACATCGCCTATTTCGCCGGTGTGCCTAAGGAAGAGATTCTTGCATCCAAGCGACTTGTTGCCGCATCCCTTTTCCGCAACGTCTGGGGCGAGAAGGCTGAGCGAGCTCTGTCCGTCTTCGTGGCGCTTTCCGCCTTTGGTAACGTTCTATCAGTTATTTTCTCTCAGGGACGTCTCGTCCAGGAGCTTGGACGTGAAGGCATTCTGCCATTTTCCCGCTTCTGGGCCAGCAACAGGCCCTTCAACGCGCCCCTGGCTGGCTTGTTTGAGCACTGGCTCATTTGCATCATTGTCATCTTGGCCCCTCCTCCGGGCGATGCATACAACTTCATCCTCAAGTAAGTTCCTCAACAGAAAAACGAAACCCGAATTAAATGCTAATTCCTTTGCGCAGCTTAATCTCTTACCCACTCTCCATCGTCAACGTTTTCGTGGCTGCAGGTCTGCTCCACCTATACCTCCACCGCCAGGAGTGGAACTGGAACCCTGCCTTCAAGGCGACACTCCCCGTCGTCGTATTCTTCCTCCTCAGCAACATCTACCTCGTTGTGGCCCCATTCGCCCCCTGATGCCAACAACAGCGTGTACGAGAGTCTCCCGTACTGGATCCACTGTGTTGTGGGAATTGCCATCATTCTTGGCGGAGGTGTTTACTGGGTTATTTGGGCTGTCATCTTACCCAAGATTGGCAGATACGAGTTGGTCCGCGAAACAGTGTACGATGAGATCGACGGCTGGGATCGCAATGTTGTGGTGAGGAAGCCGCTTGGCTCAACTGCAGGCACTACCCACCTCTAGACATGCATTATTTTTTCCATTGCGATAGAAGCGATCTGATAGATTTAGAATAATTCAACTTATTTCTTCAAAACATGCAATGACCTGGTCTACATCTTCGGATAAACTTAGTAGAGAAGGCTCGATTTGTAACCGGTAGGCATTCAGCTACACGATCTATTAGAGTTTTAGCTAGTATTTTTGCCTTACATTTACATCTATCCTTTGTACCAAGCCAACGTTTTATTAATCTCCCTTCTGCTGCTGGCTCTTGGTCTTGAGCCAATCGGGGAATTCTACCCAGCGGTGACGATGCACCCAATCTAATATAGCCCCGTAATCTCGGCATTGATGTGAGCCAGTTAGTACAAACTCGTCTAGATCGTTAGTTTTGACAAGCGTAAGGTCAGGATGACACAACAGCTGGTGTCTGATGTAGTCAAGGCAATGAAGCATATGTTTCTCATCGAACGGAGGCTTATTAGCACTCATCAGGTTGAGTCGAAGCGAATTCTTTCGATACACTTAGCCTTGTTTCACGGTAAAAGCCACAGCATCAAAACTCACTAAGCAGTGCAAAGCATGAAAAACATCCACTTGATAGATGCTTTGATTGGGATCCGTCGGGGATGTCGCTGACTGCTGCAGCCCTTGAGCCAACGCCCACTCTGTGTTTACTGAAATAACTCCACCACCGCCGAGGAGGTTTCTCCAGTAATCGTTGGCCATATCAGAGTCTCGTAAAAGCTCCGAGTTATTGTGAAACTTCATTGTTGTGTTGTAGCCCCTAATTCTCTCAGGCCATCCAGCGACACATGCTTTGCCGATTGCAAGTGTTTTTGACTGAGAATGAAGAATGCGAAAGCCAACACCCCGGCTACCAACAACTCCGTGCCAATAATGAAAAGGTGAATCGCCTTTGGCACTCTCATAAGACTTGGTTTTTCATGGCGGCCATGGATCCCTTTGAGCGTATCTGACTCATTGAATGGAACAGCCTCCAATTCAGCATCTGACGGTGATAACGCCTGATATGGAGTCTTGGATTTCGATAGAGACAGCATTTCGATTATAGCGCTTCTGTTTAAAGGAAGACGCTCATAACTGGGAATTGCTGTGAAAACCGAACAAGTGCCAGTATTGGATAGGTAGACGAGAAGTCTCACGCGCAGAGCAGGATGCGAGATGGATAGTAACCACAGTACGCTCGCAATTGCACCCCAAGCTTTCAGCCTAGTGCATGCAACGTGGTGGCGCCCAAGTATCTGTACATCGCGATTTAAGGTAAGGCCCGAATTTATTGATCGACACGAATCCTTCGCTGCGACATGCCAGATCTAGCCAAGTCGCGGGGCTTTGTTGACAGCACACCATACCCAAAGACACGTAGGATGTCAGCGGTTTATAGCAAATACGAATCAGAAGACCTAATCGTTTGGGTCATCGTGTGATATTATGGCGCAACTTGAAGGAGTCAAACCGCAAGGTGACGACGCGGGTGAGACGGTGGCATACAGAGTCTCTGGTTCATTTTCTTGTACTAACGCAAGAAACCAACAGCTTACAACGGCACTGAATAATATACCGGCAAAGATCTAACAGCTATTCTCATCCATACAGGAAATGCTAAGCACAAACTGGATACTTGACGAAGATTTTGGTTCCCGAGTCCTTCATGCCACCCACATTGCCTCCAATCATGTTCACACAATGGTTCGTGTGATGGATATTGGCCGTGTAGGAGTCAATCTTCCTGTCCGCATCAAGCATCGCTCGGTGAATCCTCTTCCAAACATACATACAATGGGTGACATGCCAATCGAACAAAGTGGTGAAATGATGGAAATCCCTTTATGCAGTTCCGACATTGTCAGGTTCGTACCGTCGTCTTTCTGATAGGGCCAGGTTCGACCTTCGTACATGAGCTTTTCGTCCTCTACATCATCGTCGGTCAGGCAATTCTTGGGTAACCAAGCGTGAAGCACGATGCTATAACGACAGCCGAGCGCCAATGCATCTTCTGCTGAGTTGCCACAGTCGCCATTGGACCAACTAAGGGAAGTCCAGTCTTTTCATCTGTTCCCTCGCGGAATTCAGGCAAGTTGCGATTTGGTGCTTGTGCAGGGGCCGTTTGGGTGACCTGAGCTATGTTGAACGATGCGAATAGCGACGCTGTGATGATCGAACCAAATATGAAGGCTGCAATCAAGCATGACAGTTGAAATTGCCATGACCGGCGAGTTTCTCGATAAATCTCTTGTGAAGGCTCTTCGTCCACATCATCTTGGGTAACTTTGGAGTATTCGCGAGTAACGTGGCCCATATTGGAGATGGATTTACCTGCTAAGAATAACGTAAAAGTAGAAGTTCAAGGAAATATGAGATTAGCGACGTGTGGTGGAATAGCCGGATATGATGGCGTTGCTGGATCGGCCTCCGATGCCTGCACCGTTTGAACTCCTCCCTCCTGCACTGTATGAAGCAGTCGATGAGATGCGACCCACTGGTCTATCGATCATCCCTGTTCTTTAGGATGCAGCGTTGTATGGCGAAGATCTAGTCTATCATGCCCTTGCAGGATCGGAGGATTGGAACCGTTACATTCGCTTACCTACGACGTCGGTCTCTCCCAAAACTAGACATGGCCAAGGGCGACTCATACCTATGCAAAAATCCTACATCTGGCTTTTTTTCTTGGGTGTGATATACTATGCTATAGAAATATTGTAACGTTGCATAGGTTCTCAGAAAAACAAGGCAATGCAATGCAATGCAGGACTTACGAAATCCTAAGCGCTTTTGTTTCGATTCATTCTGTGGCTATTGATGATATGGCAAATATCCCTAAGCTTGATCCAGGCCATTGTGAAACTTCAAGACAATATCGCTGCCACAATCCTGAAAGGTTGCTTCATTTGATATATCATGGTTGTTTATTAAGAATAATGTACATTTTTAACCAGATTTCCGTATCGGAGCACCCTCCACCGGCTGGAACCAGTCAAAATCTTGCTTTAAGCGGTGATCCATAGCCCATTCCTTGATCTTTTCGAAATTCCTGCATGTATGTGTTGTACGAAGATTGCCAAACATCTTCTTCTTCTCCAAGCTCCACTCCCAGTAGATTGTACTAACATCAGAAGCACACTGGAGGGCTTGTCTCAGCTGATCATAGCAATGCTCCATGTGATAGATGTTATCCTGTGCTTCTTCCGAGTCTGAAATCAGATCTAGATGAAATACATTAGGATAGACTAGCTTTCGCATGAGATTAAGGCAATGGAGCTGATGAAAAACGTCGAGCTCCACCATGTAATGGTCTGGATCGCCAGCAATAGGCGTTGTTGCATTTGGTAGGCGAGATGCTGCGTCGGCAGAGATTTGTGACATGCCTATATCTGTTGGGGTTAAGATTGGGATCAGTAAAGCTTCGCAGCTTGATGTCGCACTAGGTTCAAAGCCTCACCATTGTACAATTCCTCCCATTTGGAGTTGACTTCCTCCGACGAGCCCTGGTACTCTGTCTTGTCACCGCGAAGCCCTCCATTAAACACCACTGTTTTATATTCAACGGCTGCCTGGGCAGGAGCTAAAGTAAGTCAGCATAGGAATTGAAACAGGAATTTAGTGATACGCACAGAATATTTCACCTGGTATATATGCGTGCTCACTTCTCTGCTTGGAAGAAAACCATATGAAAGTGATGATCAAAAGCAAACCAAAATTTAGTGCAATTGAACATGGAAGGAGAACTCCCCATCTGAGTCGAGTGGGTGCTTTACGAGTAAAGTCATGTTCCTCTTTTTGCTCTGCTGATAGCAGGCTCTCCTGGTCCAGGACTTTGTCGAGATTTTTGAATGACATGACCAAACGAATTCAGTGATCATATGCGTTGAGAGGACCTGGTTCTCGTAACCTTCTCGAGAGTCTCACAAGAAAGTAATGTTAAGCTTGTTCGATGCTAGGTAATGTGATTGAATGTTGGTAGTATTCGTTTGGAGGAGAAACAACGATAAGCTAGGCATCTACTAAGCCATCTTTGGATGTGTTTCCATATGCATAGTACCATGTCAGCGTAGCTTCGAGTGGTAAATAACTCGAAATCGATATAGTCCAAAGGCGCACTGTGCATCACGGGGCTCTAGCAAGAATACCATACACCGCTCCTTTCCTCAGCAGTCCCGGTATACGAACTATCATATGCGCACGCATGTCATGTTGGCCAGTGAAAGAAGAAGGTCTATCTGTTAGGTCCCACCATCTCGGACTGCCCAATACCCCCACCAGTGTTCGACAACTACAATAGGTCATAATTCCTAGTCCGAGCTTTTAGTCCGAGATCCTTGCAGGCGGATCCGCCACCATGGCATCTCCGCACTTGTGACTGCATCAGCAATAGGTATCAAAGACTATTGACCAGTGTTATGAGCGTCGCCGAGTGTAACGTGCCAGTCCGAAGGAATGCTTAGAGGTACCTATACATTCCTGCTTGGTTCAGGATTGAACCCCGCAACTGCCGATAGTCAGTGGTCTTAAAAGGAGTATATGTTGGGTTGCAAATAGCTTATTGTGTGGGAGAACTGGGTTTTGCTTTATCAACCGCAAGATCGTTTCACTCCGATAAACTCCTCAATCATGAAAGCCTCTACATACCTTCCTGTCCTTCTCGCAGTCTTTGGTGTCGCGGTTGCTGCGCCGGTCAAGAACGTCGATTCCACCAACAACCAAGCCGGCTGGGGAAAGCGTGCGAACGAAATCGACTCGACCAACAATCAAGCTGGATGGGAAAGCGAGAGAACTCGGTTGATTCCACAAACAACCAAGCTGGCTGGGGAAAACGTGAGAATGCAGTTGACTCGACGAATAACCAGGCGGGTTGGGGAAGACGAGTAAACGAAGTTGATTCTACCAACAACCAGGCCGGCTGGGGAAAGCGAGAGAACTCAGTTGACTCTACAAACAACCAGGCAGGTTGGGAAAGCGTGAGAACTCCGTTGACTCTACCAACAACCAAGCAGGTTGGGGAAGAGAGAGAACTCGGTCGACTCTACCAATAACCAAGCTGGCTGGGGAAGACGTGAGAACTCCGTTGACTCTACCAACAACCAGGCCGGCTGGGGAAGAGAGAGAACTCCGTTGACTCTACAAACAATCAGGCAGGTTGGGGAAAGCGTGAGAACTCAGTTGATTCTACCAACAACCAGGCGGGTTGGGGCAGATAGGAATCTATAGCTTGAAAGCACATGCAAGTGGCTAGCTGTCACGTGCCTGTGCATGCAGGCAAAATAAAGAAATATTTAACGAGAGCAACTGACAGTGGCTGGATCAAAGCAGACTGGATGCACCTTGAGTATACGCTGAAGTGACTAGCCCTGATTTGAAGTATACTTTGAATTAATAACTCCTATGCTCTCTAGCAAAGTTCTTTCTATTTCTGACCTGGAAGGTTCACAAAGCCTAGGAGCCGAGGATTCGTAGCTATAATCAACAGTCTTACATCGTGTATTTAAAGCATATCAAGATACTAGATAGGCTAAGCCTTTATTTAGCCTCGGACTAATCTAACGATAAAATGCGTCCAAGAATAATGAGCTCCATATGTTCTATGTTCCAAATAACCGTCTTATGAGGGCAATACTACATCGGCCTACTCTAAATAGGATACTATACAGATCTTCACTAGTATATCCTATCTTTGGTTTGCGATGTATTTTAGTAATCAGGTGCAGTCATTAATGAATAAATCATATGGGAAACCGTCTCAGCTTTTGCAAAGTCAACTATTTATACCAGTCTGCATTAACTTAGTACTGTTGTTATAGACAGACTGAGGACTAATCTGTGAAAGTTTACCAATTAACCAACTCCTGCACTTTGATGGGTAGCCCCGTTTCCATCGACTTATTTGCGCCGACTCCAACCAGAACAGCATTTCCACCATCTCTGATGTACGCGGCGCGCTTAAATTTGTCCTCGGTATCGCCGACAAGCACGTCTTTAAGTAGCACAGGGTCTCCTCCTCCATGGCCGCCGACACCCTTCTCGACCTCCACTACGTAAGGCTCTTTGAACAGAGGATATACGACAATTTTGGTTTGTTCAACGCCTCCTTGAATGTAGTTCTTTTCCAAATCCGTGAGGTTCTCATGGGTGACTGCTTCCCCTCCGGCAGAGTAGCCACTCTCAACGACATTGACTTCTACACGTCCTTTGCTTCCATTAAAAACGCATCTATAGCCTTCCCACGGTGCATATGCGTAGGTATTATACGTCATTACTGTACGATTTTTGTACTTGATGATCATAGAGAGGTTGTCTTCGATTGTGATTCCATCAGCAAAGCAGTTTCTGTCCCGTATGTAGCCATCCTCATGTTCGGCTTCAAGGTAGAGCTTCTTTAGCTGTGCATTTTTGTCGATGTGGATGGCAAAAGGGTCGTCTTTAGCTGCTTCACTGTTGAGATAGCGGTCTTCCAAGTTGGTTTCGCCACGTCTCAATGCATTTTCTTTACCGTAGAAACGAAGGTCGCCGAGGCAGTAGACAAGCTCGGGTTCAGTGTTGAGCCAGAAGTGAATAAGATCAAAGTGGTGTATGGACTTATGCATCTGAATGCCGCCACTTGTGTCTTTTGTTCTATGCCAGCGACGCATGAAGTCGGACCCATGGGCACAATCCAATATCCAGTCCATATGCACAGTGGCAATCTCACCAATGACCCCGACTCAATCACCTCGCGGACCTTCGTGTGGTGGGGGAGTATCGGTAATTGAATAGAACCCGAACGTGCTTTCCAGTTCGCTTCTCAGCATCAATCATCTCCTGAAGCTTCACTTCATCAATGGTCATTGGCTTCTCGGTGATGGCGTCACACCCCAATTCCATGGCGCGAATACAGTAGACGTGGTGGAAGAGGTCGATAGTAGTCACAATTACAACATCCGCCTTCTCATTTCTGACCATTTCGTCAAAGTTCTCGGCTTTGTACGTGTTGACCTTTTGCCACCTAACTCAACGATGCGATCATTAGCAGCATCCATGCGAGTTTGATTTGTGTCGCAGATGCCAACTAGTACAGCGATATCCTTAAAGTCTTGGATAATGCTCTGGTAATAGAAGGCAGACCGGATGCCCATGCCGACAATGACATAACGTTTGAGAGTGGAGGAGGACATGATGCGCAATCTCTGTCGTGTGAATGCCAAGTTTTAATGCAACGTCAAGGAGAAAATGTAATGGTTCAACTGAGTGAATCAAGCAGGTGGGCTTCAGTTATATCTTGAGCGTTCGGATCTTGGCCTGCGCCGCCTCTCTCCCTAACCTTTCGGACTGAGGAAATTGTTGCCCAGCCGGCTTGCCCGCACTACTATGGACCGTCTCGTCATATTCGCATGATAGACGGCCAATCGCAACTGGATGGCGCTAGCCGGCGTCTCGTAGCTGCAGACTGTCCCCTCATCGTGAGGAGGTAACCTAGGCAAGGAATGGTCAGATCGACCTGGACCAGAATCCATATTCCAATGAGAGCGCAGCTAGAGGTTACTATGGTTGGGCATAAGACGCGGGGAATCTAAGGGTCGCCAAACAAAGCCGGATAACATGAATGAAGCGACGTCATTTGGCAGCTATACGAGACACGTGCTGCTGGATGCAACATAATGCACCGAGTGCAAGAATTGGCACACTTTTGGCTTATCGTCAATTAATTTAATTACCAGCCACGCCATTTGATCGGTGCAGCTTGGGTTCAAGAGCTCTTTTCTCACGTCGAAGGTTCACTAGGGTACCATAAATCTTCAAAGTCTAGAGACAGGACGCTAGTGGCTGGTTCGTAAGTGGTTTATAGTTCTAATATTTCTTCTGCGTAGTCAGAGTCAATCGTGGAAATAGGCAAGAGAAAAATAATGAGAAGAGAATCACTGAAAAATTACTATATTGTATGACTTTTGAATCCTTCTGTGTCAATGCTTCCTGAATAAAGCATCACAGACTGATATTGAGAGTCTCTAAGAACTCATGGAATGTGAGAGCCTTTGAGTAGTTACATACTTCTCACTAATCCATGAACTATGCTCCTCAAGTGTTTCACCGTCCATTCTGGAAAATTGTAGGTAGTAAACAAACTGGCTTTGTACTTCAAGTTGGTCCATTTAGTTTTCGAAATATGAAATATGGCCACCCTGCTTAAGATCCTAAGCATCAAGCATGACCCAGTAGCATTGTGCATCGTCTCTGACCTTAAATTAGTCGATGGAGCTTTCCCGCTAATTCCTTATGGGATAGGCAAATCGTGGAAAACTAGATTCCTGATCACGTCAGTCAAATTGTCTATGTTGCAAACCGGAAACCTCATGTTTGTGGACCAAAGGCAGAAATATTACCTTCGAACTACAAAAGCACGGAGGGCGTATCACAAATAAAATCAATACTTGGGAGTTATTGGTTGTATATGGGAGAGAATTGACTTGCCTAAATGCTCAGAACTACCATGGCTGTTGCAGATTGCGAACATTATCTCGCCATCTTGATTAAAAATACATCAATGAACTCGCATCCTTGCTTAAGTGGAGATTTCATGTAATTTAATAAGCCATGAATACCTGTGAGCGTAATTAGAATGCCAAAGACTTGGAAGAGGAATGAATTTGTCAAAACAAAATTTCTTATGACTGGCCAAGGAATGAAAAGTATCCTATACCCGACGCTTATAACATAACTATTCCTTCAATTTTTGCCATTCATAAATATGATGAGATTTGTTCTCTCAATGAACGATTTACTGTCATATAAGCTCTAACTTACGTGACACAGGTCACATCTTTTGGGCTCCGCAACGATGTCTGAGAAAGCAGGATGGAAGCAACTTTTTGGTTATTTTAGGATATAGTCAACAAAACTCGCTCAAATGCCATTATGATTTCTCCTTCAATACCGTCCCTCATAGGCGAGCTGATCTTCCGCCTGTCGGCGTGCGTGACGCTTAGCCTGCTCACGGTCGATTGCGTCGAGTCCTTTCGTTTCTACTTCACGATCGATAAACGCACCAATGAAGCCGGCTAGAATCTCCTTGGCCTGGGCATGGCTATCAGGGTGACCTAAAACGTGTTAGTATCATCAATATGAGCAATTACTGGGTTAACATACCGTTCCTGGAGACATGATTCTCATAGGCTTTGGCAGCCTCGTAGGCTGCGGCCCTGCCGAGCAATTCATGTGTCCATTTAGCCTCATGAGGGCGATTCACGACAGTGTCGTAGGCTTCAGCCTGTCTCGAGTCGTCTAACAGTGTGTCAGCCTCATTCTAGCCAGGCGAGCAACATTGGCATACCGTCAAACCAGCCCATGGTGTATCACTGTAGTTGCTATGTGAAAGTGTAAGTGAATGATTAACACAAGAAATTTCACAGGCGGGTGGCAGCAGAATTAATAGCTTTCAAAGCCGCATAATGACGCGGCCGGAAGCTGAGAGCCGAGAACTGACGTATTCCGGTGAGTTGTTGCATAATTGCAGCTGCTAGTGGGAGGCTGTTCGGCAGGACCTGGCGCTACGGCCCTCGAAGTTGAAACGCAATGAGGTGGCGCCGGCTAGCACGGCAGCTATTCGGTAGTTCGGCGAGTGTCTCGGAAAGTCCGTTACCGCCACGTCGCCAACCACGCATTAGTGAGTTTGACGCCAGAACAGCTGATTCGACACAGCTGCTGCCATACAATTGCTGGAGGTCAGCTTATTTTGGACAATTCCTGGATTTAGAGGTCGTGAGCTTGGATCTGAATACTGCGTATAAAGGTGGCGATGACCCACTTCGAGAGATAACTTCGTGCGTTTCAGAGCCTTTGGACAAGTCTAAGTGTACCGATGCCATTGATGTGTAGTCCTTCAATGAAACCGTAGTATGTTGATCATTCGTAATCAGAAGTAACTGTACTCTGCATTCTTGAAACTCCACTAAAGAATTACGATGGTTCTATGTGTTGGATAGGTCTCGTAGAATATTGTCTCTGTCCGTCGCACCGTCGATCGAAATTTGCGCGAGCTGCGTGATTCTTCGATCTATTTTTCCAAGTTCTTATGATAATTTGATGCAACTTGTTGTAAATGCGCAGTGGCAACCATGCTCTAATTTTGCCTGATTTTTTAGTAATTTCCCTCATCCGAATTTCCGAAACTGATTCAACGTCTACAGGACACGTAGAGTCTGAAAACTTAACCTATTCTTTTTCTGACCCTATGATAGTTTAAAGGAGTTGATAGTTGGTCATTAATTCACAAGGGTGCAGATTTGTCACCATTCGACGAGATACCAGGTCTAATCGCGGATTCCTCGTGCCTGAAGTCCGAATAAAGGCACAGGTCTCATAACATTATACGATCGGTCTTTTTATGGATTGTTTGGCAAGACACGACTTGAGTGATCCATGTAGAAGGTAAATGGGCGTGGCAAAAGAAACGATCTTTGCTCAAATAAATCCTCAACATTGGCTCAGGGTTTTGTAAGGACTCCTTTATCTACATATAATGGTCTACTGTATTGAATGGACTGGGTAGAAGGAATGTATAGTTATATTGAAAACTCCAACTAGGCTTGTTAAGAGCTGTTGAAGTCATTTTGTGACCGAAGTCAATTCTGTTGTTAAGTATTGAAGACGTACTCTGTGGTTCTGTGTTTCCGATATTCTGTATGATGCTGTGAAATTCTCTTCACCATCATTCACGGTTTATTTTAGATTTACGTGTAATTGTCACGTTAATCAGTGAAATGTCATCTGGTGAGCCACCATCATATAGTAAGTAGTAGACTGGAAGCGTTCACAGATTGTCTGTTCAAAGCAATATAGACTTGTTGTATTATTCAAGTATAATTTGGATCTTCATCTTCTAGGCAGCACTGATAGTCATTATAACTACTTCGATAATAAGTGCTTAGTTATTACTCATTGCTGGGAGCTTGCCAAGAAATTGATTTCTGGCCATTTCTTGGATGGGCCATCCAGAATGGGGCGCTTCTTGTGCAGGAGATGCTTGTCAAAGAAAGCAGAAACATAGGCGTTTGTGAGAGCGACCATCCTCCTTCCGTCAATGGTCCCGAGAGGTCTGCTGGTGCCAAATGTCTTCCAGAAGGTAGCATCACTCCAGTCCAGATGAGAGGTACCGTTAACAGTGAAGAGTCTCCACCAGCCTGATTGCCAATTAATATAATTTTCCCATGTGGGATCAGTCTCAAGGTTGTGTTGCTCGAACCCAAGCAAAAGAGATGGCTTTTTCAAATCCGAATCGGAGGTTTTGTTGAGTCTGTTCCAGTTCGTGCCATCTTGGTTGATCGCCGCAGCTACCGCGCTACTCTCAAGTGCCACTGTGAGAGCAACAGAACCACCAACTGAGTGTCCGAACGCACCAAGCCCTTTTGTCTTAAATGGTGCATTCCACTTTTTAACAAGCTTTGGAAGGTAGCTTATGAAGTGTAACATCTCGCGGACACGAACATCATGCAGGGACTCCACGAAAGGAAATCGCCAGGGTAATCTAGTGGCAGCCCGTAAACCCCTGTTCCATTAGGGAATCGTAAAAACGGTTGCTCATATACATGATCAAGAGCAGCAATGACATAGCCTTGCGAGGCCAATTCGGATAGCAAGATGGTGTAACCATCTGTTGGGGACCCCACCCGCCAGGCCCAAACAACAGAGTTGGTCCTGAAGGCTCACGCAAGAAAGAGGCATTCCATCGTAGATTTGAAGTTAGGTGTGAAATATTGTAGGCCCAAAGATCTGCATAGCCTTTGGCCAATTCAGGCTCCAAGTATGTGTGCGGCGACGCTGCCTTATCGGTTGTTGGATAGTAGATCGTTGCTAGATACTCTGTTGAGACGTTGTTCGGCGATGTTGGATCGTCTCTATTATTGAATGGGACGACATGACGACGGATTCCAACATTATACTTTCCTGTGGGCGGCGGAATTGGATCGGCACTGACATTCGGAACTGACAACAAAAGCCCAAAGCCAAGGCAAAACGAATGCTGCAAGATTCTCATCGTGATAGCGACAAACCTTACTGTGCTGGTGATACTGGGGCAAGATGAGCCATGTCAGGCTTTATTTATGTTTAAATGTTGCCTAATCCCACCACAGAAATATTGCCCTGAAAAACTATTGTCCTCTCGTCATGCGTTGCTTTACGAGAAAAAAGTGGAGGATTGCCTTGATCAACTCAGACTTAGCTCAATGAGGCAGCTGATATACTCTCACTGCATGCTGGGGATGAAGTTCGCCCCAGATCACGCCGTACATAGTAGGAGAACATAGTGAGTTTATGCGCCTTTCTTTAACATTGCGATTTATAATCCATATAATGTCATGTTCCGTGCACGCCCATCTCCAAAATGACCAAAAGCTTCCTCTCCGATGCAAAAACAAACACCTTGATGTTCAGTGCTGAATCCTTAGCAGTTAAACTGTTTTTATGACAATTTGATAGTATTTAAAAGTCGATGATTTCCTTCACTGAGGCAAGCTCCAATCTCGTTTCGATGAAGGATCACTACAAAAGTACCATGACAGGCAGGGGTAGGGCCACCCGTAGCCGGTGACCGGTGAGACGGCAACGCTGTAATCATTCTGCCTAGAATACTCATCCGAAATGCCGGGTTTGAGTTACGAATCGCGTCACCACTTGAGCTAATATTCTTGAAATGTGGGATACCAATGGCTCGAATCGGATTTTGTATATTAATGACAAAGTATGGGATGATAAAGAATAACAATAGACAAATGGGCGGAAATTGAGGAAAGTCTAGAGTTGGTTAACCTTGATGAATACAACAGTTTCCTATGGAGCAAAGGAAAGCCAGGCGCCGGGAAGTTGACCTAGATTTCTGAGCAAAGACTATCCTCCTATCATTCTACCTCAAGGGCTTTAGTCACAACTTGACAGACTGGAATAGCACTGACAGGATGTATTTCGTTGCTTCAACAATCAGTTCAAGAATGGTTAAAGTAAATTAGCAGAGGGTATCTGGGCTAACTTAAACGACAGAGTGTTCGTCGTTTTTAGATGGGTTGTTCTGCTAGTGGGGCCTTTCCAAGATAATATGTAATGGATGTATGCATGAACTCCGCTCAAGACTCAAAAGGTCCCAAGAAACGGTTATTAATTATTTGACGATATCCTAGTACGCGACCGTCGCAACAAGGGCGGATTGATTTGATACGTTCAATGGGTACTCTTGGTGCACTGTCCATTAGAGTCGGAAGAGCTTCTTTAACTTACTATTCTGCCTGACACTGATCTAATAGTCATCTGAAATCTCTTTCTGAGGACAAGGCCGTGTCAAAATGAATTCAGGAATCAGCCAAAGGCCTGGCTGAGATTATCAAATGTCAAGTCTTGGCTCTTCATTTCATTCAGTAGTCACTAAGAAATTCCCTTCTCCAAGAGGAAAGATTGAGGCATGTTTGGTCTGGGACTGGAGTTAAACTCCTCCGGGAATGCCACGGATAGACGAGGAAGTGCTATTCAACCTATCTGGAGATATGTTTGTGAATTTTCGCATACACAACCGGCTCAAGGAAATATCATCGAAGAATGAGAGGTAAATTTGTTAGGCTGCAGAGAAATTGCATCCACTTATAAAACCCGGGATACAGAATGTGCTCTTTTCTGCAGCAGCGACAAAAGTCGTTGGTATCAGCCAGCTAGACTTTGTGCGGACGTCCCTTCAGCTTGCCAAATGGTCTCATAGAATATATTATTTAGGTAGTACGGATGTCGTGGCTTCAGGAAATATGCCAGCCTCTCTTATGTTGTGACTTATCGCAACTTATCGAGTCTCATCAGGGTCCATATGGCCAAACAGTCGTGCATTCAAGTTGAGGTTGAGCACTATATGACTTCGATATTAACTGCACCAATCACTCGTAATCGCAAGGCGGCCCACGCTATTCTTGGAGGTGAGGTAGGAAACGTGGTCTTGATATTGACTTGATAGTCAACAGAATGGGCAACCCACATTGCCAAATATGTGGGACTCAAGTAAAGCTGCTCATTACATGTTGTGAATAGCAAGCAATTGATCAATTGACCAACTGGTATAGAAGTAAGGAGACTTTACAATTTGCAAAGTGACTGGGCTTATGCAATTGATCATGGTTGACTTATCTTTGCTCAAATACGGTTGCGGTAGCTTCTGCTTCAGTGACTTGTAAAGCTTAGTTAGTTGACTCTACGCATCCGTAACAAATGTCAAGGTCCAAGCATCTGGGAGGCCTCTAGCCAATAGCATAATTTCATTTTCACCAAGTGAGAGACACGACTAAGCTGGAAACACAGGTCGGCTGGCTGGTGTCTAAAAAATTTTGGAAACTAAAATCCGCAGCGAGGACGAAGAAAATTTCCATGGGAGAAAACTGGACCGCTCGGCTCATTTCCGTGAACGGAGCGTGGTCTCTTGTAGTCTAGAATATCGACGGCGCTGTGGTCAATGGACCCTGACTGTCCATACCCTTGTACTGCCCTGCATGGCACCATCCGTCAAACCAATTGCGTGAAAAAGAGCGCCACAAAAATTGGAACGAGGTCGGCCTTTCACAGGGTTTTCATCTAGCTCGCTGCCCTTCCGCAACCACCTTCTTGTTGCTGTTGAGAATAAGCCGTAACGGAGACAGAGGGCGGCAAGATGAGCGACACTATTCTTCCGGGGAGAAGTCTGTGGCTCTTGACGACCATTACGATAAGCGATCAACCCCTCACCGCATGCAGCTCCGTCAACGAGCATAATGGCGACCTGGTCACGGCTACTGAAGAGCAAAGCCTGCGGCGCGGCTTGGCTGAGCGCCATCTCTCCATGCTTGGCATCGCTGGTGCGATCGGAACAGGCCTTTTCCTAGGTCTTGGCTCATCAATTCAGACTGGAGGTCCCCTTGGTGCCCTGCTCGGCTATGCAACTGTCGGCTTGATTGTCTGCGCCGTGCAGTTTGCTCTCGGTGAAGTGGCTGCACTGCTGCCGGTCACAGGTGCCTTTGTGCGACATGCCGAATTTATTGTTGATCCAGCTTGGGGTTTGCGATTGGATGGAATCTCGTCTACGGCAACATCCTCTCCATACCTGCTGAAATCACCGCCATTTGTGTCCTGTTTCAATTTTGGACCGATATCAACCCGACTCTCTTCATTATCATCTTCATTGTTTTGACGGCGGCTGTTGGGTTCACCCTGGTCCGAGTGTTCGGCGAGGTCGAATTCTACTTTGCACTGCTGAAAATCATGCTGGTCGTCTTCCTTATCATTCTTGGGTTGGTCATCAGTCTCGGAGGTGTGCCCGGAACGCCCCGTACGGGCTTCAGGTATTGGCAAAATCCAGGTCCTTTTGTCGAAAATATTGGCACGGGAGACTGGGGCAAATTCTTGGGCTACTGGTCCGTCATGACCAGCGCAGTTTTCTCGTTCGCTGGTGTTGAGTCTATCGCCATGGCAGCTGCCGAGACCCGAAACCCTCAGAAAGCGATTCCAAGGGCCTGCAAGAACGTCTTCTATCGGATCCTGATCTTTTATATCTTGGCCATCATTGTTGTGGGCATGCTAGTCCCAAGCAATGATGAACGCTTAGATGATGCGTACGGATCTGCAGCGCAAAGTCCCTTTGTCATTGCGGCTTCCGCTGCCGGTATTCCCGCTATACCGTCCGTTGTCAATGCTATCGTTATCACATCCGCCTGGTCGGCATCAAACCAGAGCCTGCTCGCTGGAACTCGTGTTCTGTATGCATTGGCTCTCAAACGTCAGGCCCCTCGCATCTTCCTCCGAACTACGTCATGGGAACACCTTATGTCTGCGTTGGAGTCTTCACGCTGTTCATGTTTCTCAGCTTCATGACCTTGTCTGAAGGCGCCATGACCGTCTTTTGGTGGCTGGTTGACTTGACTGCTGCTGGAGTTCTCGTTTCTTGGTCAGCAATTTTACTGAACCATATTCGATTACGACTGGCAATGAAGAAGCAGGGCATCCCTCTTGCCAGCTTGCCTTGGCATAACTCGTGGACTTGTAAGTTTCCAAACTTCATACCTAATTGTATCCCCATCTAATGACATTGATGATGCAGTCTATTCTTCATGCGGTGCATTATTTATGACTATAACTATCCTTCTCACCAGTGGCTTCTCCGTATTCACGAAGGGTAATTGGGATCCGGTTACTTTTGTCTCGTCATACTTGTAAGTCAAAACCTCGTCAAATAACTGAATCAGACTTCTCAACTAACACCACCCCAGGGACATACCACTTGTGGCAGCAGCTTATTTTGGCTGGAAATTTGCCAAGAAAACAAAAGTGGTATCTTTGGATGAGATCCCTTTGCGGGATGCCATCAGGAAGTCAGAAGAAAGTCAACTTCCGTTGGAAGCCTAGGCTGGCTGCTGTTTCCAAGAGCGAAGTGTAGTTTTCATACATGTAGTTTGCGGTCATTCAAATTATAACTATACCATCAGAAATCTTTGCTAATAGAACATTGCTTGGGTCTCTGAACCCAAATTTCAAACTCCTATACTTTTATTGTATTGAACAGATCATATTCAAATTACTAGATTGTGTGACTGTTTGCCCAAAGTCTCTGAACATGAACATTAATTTAAGACAGCCCATGACTGAGATCCTGATCACAGTAAAACACCAGTACTTTCCTAATGGAAGTATATTACAGGGCGACTGTCATAAATTCATATCAGGCGGAAAATCCACCATTGTGCTAGATCCGGAAGGTTTTTGTGGTCTCTGAGATCATCAATCCCTGGTGTTTTTCTGAGCCATAACCACCCAGCGTTTTAGCCACTAATACCCCTTAGCCGCTCAAACAGTCAAATGGAATGAAAGATTATCTTACAATACTGATTCGATTATACATACAGTATTGCAATTGTCCCCTCCTCAAGGCATGTGTTTTCATGTTGCGGCTTGCCCTCCTGCTTCAACCGATGAATGGTACTAGTTTTTTCTATAAAGCCCTGAGTCATAAGAATTCTATTAATAAGGCTGATAAATGCGAGGTGAGTTTTGCAGTCTAGGAAGTGATTTAGTTTGACTTATGGGAAGTTCTTGACTTGTTATGACGACGAGGTGTAGTCTTTATCTGAACAGTTCTAAGCCCAAAGTGGGACCCAATTTAGGAGAATTCAACACCAATTATATAATGAAGATGGCGGATAGAAAATTAGACCGCTTGGAGTTTGCGATGACGTACTACCAAGCATCTTCCAATTTTAGAATATTATTGGCCAGTATTGGTGTTGGCTCACTAGCTATTCGTGGATTGTCACCTGCTAGGAAACCGCCAGATAAGGGATTGTCAGCTGACGATATTTGTTAGTGCAATGAGTGTTGGGTTAAATCAGACATAATAACGTGGCTGTGAGGCTCGGACTGTTGTTAATTTAAGATCTCACATCTCAAGCAATCCGTTGGCCACTCACGCCTCCATGTTAACGATGACATCTGCTGACATGGTCACATGTGCTCGATGGACCTTGCCACGAAGTTGGTTAGGAGTCAGCTTCAACTAACTTTGGACCCCAGTAAGCAAATAGCTCACTTTCGACTTGTCGATATTGATCAATACATAGTTTATGTGCTCGTGTATGAACTCATAGACAGATGCTAAATCTTTGCTTGAAGGTATGCATCGGATCCTGATTTGGATTGATAACCTCCTCAGGGCCAGAAAAATGGTTGTGGTACCCCTATCCCGGAGTTAAGATTTTATGAAGCTTATATTGTATCAATGAAATATGTGCCTACTAGCCTGTAATACGGACACGGATATTTAATCGTAGTCCAACACCAACACAGGGTTAGTAACAAGGATTGCAGGTGGACGCTAAGACTCAAGCCCCAAAAACAGTCAGAAAAATGCCAAGAATATGAGATTAAAGCTCCGAAGGACTACACGTGTCTGACGGGATATTACGTTCGACCAACTGAACATTCTGTTCTCATTGCCGGTTCTGGTAGGGCCGATAATCGTTGGCTTCTGCTGTCACGTAAAACTATATCAGTGGGCTTTCGATCGTTCTTGCTTCTAAATGAACATCAACCTCACCCTCTTCACATCGAATCTCTTCAAGCGCCTATACAGATAGAATCACGTCTTATCCACTATTCACAATGGAAAGGGTCCCGAACCAGAGTAAATATCTGCCTCTGAACACTCAAACTTTACTATGATGTATGACTGAAACTCTCAGATAACTATCCCGATGTCAAGCTAGTGGACCCTGTTAGCCGGTTTAATGACTTTGAATACACTTTCCCACCGCCCGCCTATCCAGTCCTGCAGAAAGATTTTGAGAATCCACCAGACTGTGGCGAGAAGAGCTACAAAGGGCGTGGCCGCCTCCAAGGCCTCAAAGCCCTCATTACTGGGGGTGACTCTGGCATCGGAAGGGCCATAGTCATTGCTTTTGTACGAGAAGGCGCAAAAGTGGCTATAAACTACCTCCCCGAAGAAGAACCCGATGTAGAAGAGCTTGCAACTTTTTTGAAACGTGGCGGTCATTCGATCGAAAGAATCCCTGGGGATCTTCGTAGCGAGGAGTTCTGCGCAGAATTGGTCAAGCAAGCGGCACGCCGCTTAGGGGGCTCGATATTCTGATCAACAACGCTGGGTAAGGAGCTTTACTGCCAGAGGCAAAGCGCTGCTAACATAAAAGTAGGTATGCTATGCTGTCATCCGAGGAAAACGCCCCGTACAAGTTTTCTACGGCAGAACTCCACCGTACCTTCGCAACTAATGTTTTCGCTCCGTTTTTCTTAACACGGGCAGCTGTTCCATACCTGCCTCGCGGCGGCAGTATCATTTTCACTGCTTCTAACGTCGTAGTTGATCCCCAAGCTTTCGTGGTTGACTATGGCGCATCGAAAGGAGCTGTGACATACATGGTTCGTGGGTTATCTCAGCAACTGCTTCCAAATGGGATTAGAGTCAATGGGGTTGCTCCAGGCCCTGTTTACACTCCTTTATGGGCATCGACCGGTTCCTTGATGGGTGTCAACACCACGGATCTTCTTGATGGACTCATTGCACAGTATCCCTATGGCCGGCTGGCACAGCCCGCCGAATTGGCACCTCTTTATGTTAGTTTGGCGGAACCGAGTCAGACTTATACCAGTGGTGAAATTTTCAGTTGTGTTGGCGCAACACTTGGAACTTAGAGCACCATGAGCAAGATTGTCAACAAGGAGATATTCATGGCAAGTTTCTTGGGCCTGGGTTCCCAGCATTCTTTAAGAAAGAGGAGGAACTTATGGATTGGATATGGAATGTTTCACATGTTTGCCAAACATAATTATTGAAAGATACGTGTTTTATCATCGATTCTCATTTAGGTACTGATTTCTACAATCATAAAGATATTAACAGACAATGAATATTATAATTCTTGTCCAAACAAGCACATATTATGCTTTGATATTGAACTTGACAGAAATGGGCTATGTGCAGGAAGCTCAGTCCCCAAATTCATCGTTATTCAGAGCCAGATTGTTTTGCAGGAAACAAGCCTTTATTTGACCATCAATCAAAGACATTGTGAGTACCACTCATTACCTACAGTGCACTTGGCCCCGGATTCGCAGCTAGTGCAACCAGTGTAGCCGCTTCCTCCACATTGTTCATACTTCTTCGCTATACAACTACTGGGCTGCGCAGGAGGGGTTGTAGTGCCACTTGATGGCAATGTTCCCGAATAAGCCCAGTAGGTAACATAATTAAACCCAACTCCATCGTACCAGGGGCCAATGTTGATGTTCTGTCCATTCGCTGTGCCCGTGAACGATAAACTGGAAGTACTTGTGCGCTTCAGCGTTCCGAGCTGTAAGGTCGGTGCTGCCGAGAGAGTTTGAGAGCCATAGTTTCCAACAAGGATAAGCGGTCCATAAGCCAAGGCCGCAATAGCTTTGTTATCGTTGGCAGGAACAAGATAGAAGCTCATGGGGAGACGAATAGTGACCTTGTCGCCCGCAGCCCAGGCACGCGAGACCTTAGCGTAGGTGTTTGGACTAGCATCGACGTCCAGTTTCTGTCCATTGACAGTGATTTCAGCACCCTTTGCCCACGATGGGATTCTGAGCTTTAGATCAAATGAAGCGGTTCCAGAAATGGTCAGTGTCACAGTATCTGTAACCGGGAAATTCCCAGCCTGGGTGATTTTGATGTTCTTCTGGGACCAGTTCAATGTGGATGGCGCATAGAGGTTGACAAACAGGGACGTATCGTCGTATCCATAGATGGCATCCATGAGTCTTGTATTTTGCTCAAGCCCACTTCCTGGCAGCACCAGAACGAGTTGTAGTCAGTGCTCCAAGTTCCTCCGCCCCATGCAGGGCCAACGCCCTTTCTTCCGCCAGGGTTGAGAGGAGAGAAATAGGTGACGTGGCCGTGCGAGCTGTTTGGGTCTTGAGCACCCAAAATGTGATTCATCAAAGCTCTTTCGTAGAACTCCATGTAGTTGCTTGTAGGGTTAAGAGTCCAAAGTTCTCTGGTAAGTTTCAGCATGTTGTACGTGTTGCAATGCTCAGCTGTGTCAGTAGCGAGATAGTTGGAAATCTGGTTGGGCGGGCGGAAATGCTCGGCTTGGCTGTTTCCTCCAATTGCATAAGAGTGAGCATTGACTGTCATAGCCCAGGCATTGGCAGCTACGTCGCGATATTTCTGAGTGCCGGTAGCTTTGTATTCTCTAGCAGCGCCAACCCACTTCGGAATGTTTGTGTTTGCATGTAAACCATTTAGCTTATCGGAATTCTGAGCCAGGAAGTCAAAGGTTGAAGCCTGGTCAAACCGTTGCGCAACGGTGATCCACTTCTTGTCTCCTGTTTGACGGTAAATTTCAGTGAGCACGTCTTGCATACCACCGTATTCAACACCCAGGATTGTCTGCATTTGCTGATAACTGAGACGGGCAGTCCGGTTATCCACCCAAGCTGCCATATTGAGCAGGACAGTCTTGGAGTTTTGGTCTCCAATATTGCGCCACACGTCGAGCAATCCAGCCATAGTTTTGTGCAAGGCATAGTAAACCACAGTGCTGCTGCGGCCAGCTTCCAGCTCGGTGAAGGCTGATTCGGGAAAGCCACTGAGGTATCCGGCAGCGAAACCAGCCGCGCCGTTATTGTTTTGACATTTTTGTAACTCAACAACAAATGAGGTTGCACGGTTGCGGCATTCGGTGTCCTTGAGGGATGCCCAGCACTGTGACCAGGCACTCAAGAAATGGCCTTGCATATGTGACCTGAACGGAAAGTCTGGAGCGTCCCACCCTCCATTAGATTGAGCTCCTTGCGTCGATAGCTTATGAGTCGACCGGAATATGTATAGCAATCTATTGATATCGACAGACTTCAAATATGATAGAGTACGATTCTGTAAGATTGATGTTAGTACCAAAGTTCTGTCCATCATTGCAAATCTCCAGCTCGATTTACGGTAGAATACATAAGTTAAATGCTTAATCTATAGTCTTACCTGATTTTGTTGCAGTCGACCTTCGTTCAAAACAACTTGGCTTATATCAAATGCCCGAGCTGTAACACCATTATCGTTAGAGACGGGTGGTGCTGCTTGACCGGCCGCTGGCAAAGCAATGGCTAAAGCCAAAGCCAATACCTTGACGAGAAATTTGCCCATGGTTGGAACAGTAACCCGAGAAAGATCCACTTGTCGACATGAGAGAATTTCCTACAACATTCTCGGTTCGAGGGATGACTTTTATAATCTTGAGTCGGCAAAACGGATCTGCAATGCTACATCAATGGTCAAAGATTTATGGATTTCTTCGTCCGTATTGCATCCGAAATGTATAATACTGAGCAATATATCCACCACTCAGGGCCCTCAGTGTTGCAACGTAGCTCAATCACCGTACGAGGAGCATAAGTTCTATTGGCTCGCTAATCCAGATACAAGAGTAGATCTTTCTTCCACCCCGCATATCTCAGCTCCACCAATTGATTTATGGAGTTCGCTCCAGTTGTTTTGGGTGCTGAACCGCAATCCCAAACCGACCAAGCATGGACTTCTCTCCTCGTATAGCTTGTTATGCGAATATCCACCAGTTATACTTCTTCTGTTATACCAGGCTCATTACTTCTTCAGTCAAGGTTTCAGGGCAAATACCCGTCGGGATTAAACAAGCTTAGGTACGCCAAAATGTTGCCCGCCGTGGACCCTGGAAGATGCTTTTGAAGATGCTTTTCGCCCGTTTGAAACCGAGATAGCTGCCAAATCTATGATTTTTCCACAATGCCCAACTGCTGGTCTCTGTCTATGAGGGATTTCATCATGGAAGGGATCCCTCAATACATTAAGCAAGAAATCGCTCAGTTCGATGCGTATTATGAGGCACTATGGGCTTCTTAATCAACAGGGAATCAACTGCGGCTTCGTGAATGGTCAAATGATCAACGTCTAGTTACTGTATGAAAGTGTATCATGCGGATTGAATCTTCTAGCGGTCCTATCAGCGGGTGTACCAAACTATTATCCGCGGGCTAGCTCATCGGAAAATTTACGACGTTCATGATTAAAGCGCCAATGTTCAGCTAGATTTTCTACAGTGGACTGGCACTCTCATCAAAGGGCAGTGAAAGTATGGGAGCAGTCTAATTAAGACGAGGGTCTTCTTTCCCCAAGCCTTGAATAAACACGATACAATAAGCATCTGGTATAATAAAGAGAATTTAACGGCTACTGATGTAAGAATATGTTGCAATGATCGGTAGGGAGACAGGATGCGAGCTTATATGGCACCATATTGTAGTTGTCTTTTAAAAAGCATATTAGGTAGTGGCAATTACTAGGAATCTTGCAGCAACACTCAACTCAACCAACCCCCAATCACTGATATATGTGAATAGCACTCGGAACATTAGCCTTGCACTTCGTGGCAGCTTTTGGATGGCGGAACTAGGATGTCACTAAACTTCGATTTTCTCCGAATTCTGGCGTACAATAACCCGACGAGGACGAACAACACATCGACTAGCCTCTACCTTGTAAGTCACCAATATGGGATAAGAATGTTTACGTAGTCTTATGGTCGTCTGAAGAACTCTTGGGCTTCAAAAGATCTCCTTGGCTAGTAAGTACAGGAAACCGGGTTCTTAGACATAAGGGAACACATCATCCACAAGAAGAAGGATCCAGGAAGGGTCTTAGTTTTGCCGGGCGCTAGTGAAACGGAGATGATGGAATTCATTGCAGTGAAGGCACACAGCTTAATTGATAGGTGGTCAATACATCTACCCGTCTTAGCATAACTATGACACTCATCCGTGTGGCTACTACATCCTCTTAGCACAGTGAAGCCTGCATTGAGGCTATGCACATCGACCTGTTCTAATTTCACCGGAGAATTTCCAGCAATATTGATCAATGCAAGTAAGGGCTGAGCTATAGCATTTGGTACAGGACTATGGGTGAGAAATGGGTTAGTTTACGTAGGGCTGTGGGGATAAATAGGTTGTGCAGCGGCTAGAGTATGTAGGGAGAGATGTCGAGTTTCGTAATGAGTATTATCAAGGCATGCATCAAATAAGATATCATTTTGCCGGTAATAATTTAACTCGCCAGTGGTTCTCAGATCGACGTATCATCATCTGCGACCAGGCTGGGACTAGAAGGAGTGCTACCCCAGTATGCACCTTGCCGGCCGTGGCTATCAAAATGCGGCACAGGGTACGGGAGAGTAGCATGCTGCATCTTTGTCCCTTGGTTCAAAGCCCTCCCAGTTCATTACTTGTATAAACAAGAGCTCGAAAGATAAATCTTGGCTCCACGCTAACCGTGGAGGCGTCTTTAACGAACGTATGAATCAGCAAGAGCCCATCTCCCTTGACTTAAGAAACAGCGTGGAATATTAGAACGATGCGCTACGGAGACATTTAGCGTGACCGTTACACTGACCTGCAAAGCGGCCGAATTACAATGCATGATAAGGTGAAGGACCCCTCGGTGTACCCGTTCACTACATCAATCCCGGGCCATAGTAGGCGCTGCTGAGTCGCTAGTGCAGGCTAGTCTCACATGGCCAAGACAGAATTTTCCATCCAGCCGTTCCTTTATCGGCGCGATGGTCTCTCAAATGGCTGACTTTGGGTGAATCTGAGACAAACTGTAATTATCATTGATGTTTTTTCGCCATCGTAGCTCCCGATCGTGTGCAACCATATGCGGGACATGCATTTGCTCCCACCAGCCCTTGATGCACCGCATTTAAACAGTGACGTAGCGCCATTTGTTTAGTACGACTCAAGATGTGGAGGTCTTGTCTATAATCCTAGGCGAATTAGAGACACGATCGAGGGTCGATCGTGCACGGTGATTGAAAGCTGCGGGCCGGAACTCCGCTTCGCCACTCGCCTTTGAATGTCCAGGGAGCCAGCAACGCGTTGATAAGAACTTTTTCTCATTTCACCTCGTCGACGCTCACCGGTCTGTCCATACTCTTGTCCGTCAGGCTCACCGAGGACAACATTTGGTCAGGATCATGCCCCGATCACAAGTCAAAGATCCAAATGCGTTCCCGTACTGGCAACTGACAGTGCTGGGTAAGTCTTCCCAGTCTTCCCCTCATGATACCACCCACGGTTACCCCAGACCGCCTCCCCAACCTCTCATGCAGCCTTGAAGACAAAGCATCGTGTAGTTTGCTAACTGGAGGCCAGCACTTTGTCGGTTTTCTGAGCCGATCGCCTTTAATTCCATTCTTGCATACTCGTACGCCTTGGTCATTGATCTCCACAATGGCGACGAAGAGGATGCTTCATTTTACAGCGGCCTCTTGGTCTCAGCCTATGCCGTAGCTGAGGCATTCACCGCTATGTTTTGGGGCACACTCTCCGATCGTTACGGTCGCAAGCCGATTGTCCTAGCTGGTCTCGGCGGTGTAGCTATTTCTTGTCTCATCCTCGGATTTGCAAAGCACTTCTGGGTTGCTCTGCTGGCCCGGTTTATCGGTGGCGCACTGAACGGCAATGTCAGCGTCATGCAAACCATGGTAGCTGAGATTGTCACGAATCCCGAACACGAGCGTGAGTTGTGATGCCCGAATCGTTTCGACGAAATGGAAGATACTGACGTGTATGCGTCGATAGCCGCCGCGTACGCGACACAGCCCTTTGTCTGGACGCTAGGTAGCATTGTGGGATCTGCAGTCGGGGCTTCCTCGCTCAACCAGCCCACTTCTACCCACATCTGTTCCCGAAGGACGGTCTTTTCGGCAGGTTTCCATACCTGCTTCCTAACTTGGCTTCGATTGTGGTGATTGTTTTGGCCATCATTCAAGGCATCTTCTTCCTGGAGGAAACCAACCCTCGCTCGCACGTCGCACAGGTGGCACAAGACTTTGCCATCGACGACGAAGATGATGAGACAACACCTCTTCAGCGAGATCGACGGAAGTCTTCGAGAGCTTCTCACTTGTCAGCTAATGATAGCGCCCGGCCACTCTTCTTAGAAGACAGCCTGCCTGTCCCCGTTGGTGGCAGTTTCGATATCCGACGAAGTTCATTCGGAACAATGCACTCGATTGAAGTTACGAGAGAGCGGCGATTACCCCTAGCGCAAACAGATCCGGAGTCGGAGTCTGATTCGGAAAATGGCGTCTATACTGGCCGAGTATGGAATCGTACCATTATCATGCTGATTGTGGCATTGGTACTTGTTGCTTACCATCAGATGGCATTCGGCGCGCTGTTGCCAATCCATTTGCTTGATGAACCGGCCCGGCCTCCTGGCCAGCTTGACCTTGTTGGAGGTCTAGGATATACCCTTCATGATGTGAGCAGCTATCTGACTGTGAACGGCGTCATTAGTCTTTTCATCCAAGCCTTCATCTTCCCCTTTGTCGTGGCAAAATTAGGAGTCTGGTACTCCTTTGTTTCCACTGTCATTCTATACCCTACAGCCTATATGCTCATGCCCTTCTTGTCCGCGGCGCCCAAATTCACGTCTGCGGGAGTGTATCTTTCCATGATTCTCCAGTCTTTTACGGCATCATGGTTGTCCCTACTGCACTTATTCTCCTCAAAGATGCGACCCCATCCTCGCAACTCCTAGGGCGAGTCAATGGATTAGCCATGAGTGCATGCTGCGCTGCAAGGACATTGTCACCACCGCTCGTTGGTATAATTTACGACAATGGTGGATCAGCAGCTGCCTGGTTCAGCGGAGCTGGTGTAGCATTCCTGGGCGCATTGCAGTTGATTTGGGTGCCCAGAAAGCACGTCCACGAGCTGGTTGTCGAAACAGCAATTGTGGGAAGAACAATCAGTCACTCTGATCACCACAACACCGAGAGTTCCAACGAACATGGAATTCCTTAGACTGAGGTTTGATCCAGGGATGAAGCCAGCAGGGTTTTCTGCTTCTCCTCCATACCTATCCATCCCGGTTCACGGACTAAACACTGGCCATTGATGCCATGACTTTTGCATGCGTTTTATCAGATTTAGCGTTCTCATAGATTGTGTCACGCTGAACACTTGTGTTTCATCATTTACTGCAGGGTGTATGTTTAAGTCTGCATTACTAATGCAAATGCAAAAGATTTGTTAATTTGACAAGCTCCATTTTGGATTTGCTATTTAGTTTTCATCACTCCGCTTTATGTAAACTTCAGCCAATACATATGTGGACGCGTAACCATGCTTCTAGTGCGCAGAACTCTCCGTTGGCCCTCAGATCCGTTTCTCTCGCAGTTTCTATTGCGCATCATTTTGAGGTTTACATGAATGGTAATCTCACAATTTGAACCAGAATATTATAATCAGTACGGGGTGTTCTCCTGTCCATTCAGTCGCTTCCACTAAATAGTTTCGTGCGCCCGAAAACTTTTGCCAGACAGTATGGACATATTTGCGATCACGGCTATTGACTCGTCCTATTAAGCTCTACCGAAGCTCTAAAGTCCACCCATGAACTAGATAAAACGCCAAAATTGGCACTTCGTAGGTTTCTAAGGGGCCAAATTTATGATTGAGTTGGTGTCTAAAATCCTTTCCGGTATATAGCGGATCTTAACTGTTATTCCCGGCAACGGATGACATGGCCCCAATACCTCCGTTGGATTCCTCCGTGGCATAATAAATAGGCGAAGGTTACGCAATTCGTTCTGTTGCTCACTTTTCCATACCATGTGCTAATCTTGTGTACAAATAAGTCACTACTAACTTCGCCCCCATCAACTCATTCCTCAGCAGACAAGCATTTACCAAGTTCTTACGTTACGAACTTAGTTGGGTTATTTGGGACTTCTTTAGCTCCGATCTTTCACATTTCTTAAGAATCTAAACCCTTTTACACATATATTGTTTGGTACGGAGACGTGTACTTTTTCACAGCAACCTTGCGAACTGGCATGCTCTTTTCAGCTTGTACTCATTATTGGAGTACAAGATGGAGATACCAATGAGCGATAACAATTGCTTTTCCTTCATTAGAGCCTTGATCTTTCTTTCAGTTGCTTTATTTAGCTTAAACCATCTCAACAGACGCCTGAACCGAAGTGCTCTTAACTACTGGCAATGGAGAGCAAGCCAAGATTGGGACTGGGGTAGGGAGACTGCCGTCGTTACTGGCGGCTCTAGTGGTATTGGCAAAGCTATCGTTGAGAAATTTGTCGCTCTCGGTATAACAGTGGCTGTCCTGGATGTTGTGGAGCCGCCCAATGTTTTGAAGAACCATATACGAGTACATTTTTTCCATTGCGACTTAACAAGCCGAGAAGCTGTAGCGGCAGCTGCAACGAAAATTAGGCAAAATCTTGGACATCCCACTATTCTCGTCAATAACGCCGGTATACAACGAAGAGCTTCTATTTTAGAGACCTCAGAAATGCTTCTTCGCAAAATTGTCGACCTCAACTGCGTTTCTCTCTGGTTCACCGCACAACAATTCCTTCCTAATATGATCTTGAAAAATAAAGGTCATATTATCACAGTTGCCAGTATGGCGTCTTTCTTAGGAATGCCTCTGGGCGGCGCGTATTGTGCTAGCAAAGCAGGTGCTATGTCTTTTCATGAGACACTTTCTGCTGAACTCAAGCACGTCTACAAAGCTACAGGTGTTCTACACACAATCGTTCATCCTCATTTTGTCAGAACTCCTTTAATAAAAGATGTGGTTCAGGGCCTGGAGAGGGCAGGACTTGAAATCCTCTCCACTGAGAAAGTGGCTGAGGAGATAGTAGGACAGGTGATAGAGAGTCGAGGCGGGCAGTTGATACTCCCTAAATCGAAATCTATTGTGGCCGGACTGAGAGGCTGGCCAAACTGGTTACAAGAAATGGTCCGTGATACGGTTGGAAGGTCAATAATTAAACAGGAAAATGGCAAGTCAATTGCTCAATGATTGTACTCTCTAGCTACCCTGGGATGTGATAGACACCCCAATATAGGAAATTGACTAGTGCTGGTTGGCATGAGATCTATACCATAAAGCCCCTGTTCTATTTGGTAATTTCACCGACTCAATGCATCTTTGAATAAAGAGCCTCACAAAATATAGTGATAGCGCGAGAACCTGCCTCCAAGACAGCATCCATAGCAATAAATGGATGTGGTTGTCCAGCCATGATATTGACATCGGCTTGTACACCATTCTCTTCCAACTTCTTTGCAAATTCTTCTCCTTCTGTACGTAAGACATCGAGCTCCCTGAGTACGAAACAGGCTGGTGGTAATTGAGACCACTCTCCTCTCCAGAATAGAGGGCTTGCCTCTGGGTGCGCCCAATCATCCTTATTCGGGAGATAATGGTTACGGTACCAGAGCATTTTGGGAGCAGGTAGCGCAGGAGAGTGCTGGTTTTCTCTCCATGAGACATTGTTGGTGACGTTCGCTGTGTTGTCCATGACAGGAACTGAGAGCAGTTGGAGTGAGAATTTTGGAAACCCCGAGTAACTGCTCGTTGGCACATGATTGCCGCGAGATTTGCACCGGCTGAGGAGCCACCTATCATGGTCGCACGCGTTAGAAACCGCCAAGCGATTATGTACACCTCGAACATTGTGTAGTTGCATGCTTACCGGTTGCCATCTTATTGATGTCGACATCAATGATCTTCGCACCTTGGTTAACTACCCAGAGAACCGCTTCCCAGGAATCATTCACAGCGGCTGGGTATGGATTTTCAGGAGCTAGCCTATAGATGGCACGTGTCGGTTAGTCATTATCGCGAAAGCAACGGCGACACTCGATGATGGTTGTGTGGGTGCATACCTATAGTCAACTGAAACCACCACGCATTTGCCTCGTGCGCACAAATGCGATGCGATTACATTCTCAGTATCTATGTTGCCCAGAACCCAGCCCCTCCATGGAAGTAGATGCACACTGGCCACCCGTTAGGCGGCTTTGAACCCTCTGGCGTGAAGCAGCGTATCTGGATATCAGGGCCCTCGCTCTCTGACCGAGAAATAGTGTAGTCCAGCTTACTGGCTACTGGTTGCAGCGGTCCGCTACCAGGGATAAGCACACCGCTTGCTCGGGATGCTTCGATTGGCTGTAGATGGACTTGCTGTTTATCTATGATGTGTTCATTGTAGAATTTAGCATATTCGGGATGAATTCGATTCACCACTGATTGGTGCAAAGGGTATGGTGGTTGCGAGCTCATGTTGGCCAGTTACAGGACGAGACAACGTAGGTGATAACCTTCGAATGACAGAGGACCGAGTCCAACAAGACTGAACTGGCAGCGCCTATTCTGTGCTCCTCATTTGAACGGTCTAAAGTGGTGTTTACGGCAATTGCCGATACCGGTATAGGCCGAGGATGGAACGTCGATCCTACCGCCGCACAGACGGGCAGTCGGGTGATAGGCAGGATGGGGTGCAGTGAAACACTGTAATCACGTACTGTTGTCACACCGTGCTACACCTGTCGCGAAAGGCAGGGAACATTACTTGCATGTTGATAGCGGAACTCCGTGAGCCAGGTAAGACTTAGTGAATATTAAAACTTGTCCCACTCGCTCTTGGTAAAAGTATGAGTTCTATTTATCCTTCCAATCAGATAACAAGCCTCCACCTGCCCAAGATATCGAAATGGACCCAACTAAGGATGAAAAATTCCTGAATGACTTCGAAGACGTCGATGTTGTTCAGAATGAGGACACTGCACGCGTTGTTGACCATATTGCTGAGCGGCAGCTCTGTCGCAAGTTCGATATGCGCCTGATGCCGGTATTGGCGATTATGTGTGAGTTTTTCTTGCAACATGTTGTACCATAGCTTTCGGGATAAAGATGCGACAATATAGAGCATGTGACTGACCATTAAATAGATCTATTCAACGCTCTTGACAAGGGCAACTTGGGTCATGCGCAGACTGCAGGGCTTAGCAAAAGTATTCAATCCCTTTCATGCGTCTGCCGTCACAACTACGAGAAGACCTCCTCGTCTGGTCCTGTAGTTGGACGGCAAAGGAAAGTTTGACCAGATTTTGTTAACTGAATCATTAGATCTCAACTTTGCACCAAATCAGTACAACCTGCTGATCTCCATTTTCTTTGTTCCTTATGTTATCTTTGCTCCACCAGTTGCCATCCTGGGCAAACGCTTCGGACCAGCTCGCGTTTTGCCAATCCTCATGTTCATATTCGGTTCTATGACTTTGCTTTCTGCGGCAGCACACAATTTTGGAGGACTGTTTGCCCTGCGGTTCTTTCTTGGCATGGCTGAGTCTGGTTTCTTTCCCTGGTCATTTACTACCTAACAACCTTCTATCGTCGTGGAGAGTTGGCTCGTCGGCTTGCCATATTCTACGCAGCATCAAACATTGCCAATGCTTTCGTAAGTTGCCCATTCCAAGGAGAGTCTGAAGTCTCTTTGAGTAAAACAGTCACTTACTTCTCACAGAGTGGGCTCTTGTCATATGGGGTTTTTCACATCAGATCTCACTTGCTTGTATGGCGCTACCTCTTCATTATCGAGGGTGCTGCATCTGTTCTGTTCTCGATCTTTGCCTTTTGGTACCTTCCTCGCAGCGCCGCAGAGGCGAAATTCCTGGGCGAAGAAGAAAAGAGCCTAGCATTCCATCGAATTCAGGTGGATTCCTCCTCTGTCGTGTCTGAAGAGTTCAACCTGAAGGATTCGCTCAAGATCTTCAAATACCCATCAACATACGGATTTCTCATGATTGAGATATGTCTTGGTGTTCCGATTCAGTCTGTTGCGCTTTTTATGCCACAGATCATTCAGCGCCTTGGCTACGGTGTTATCAAGACCAACCTATACACCGTCGCACCCAACGTTGGGGGCGCTGTTATGCTTCTCATCCTAGCTTTTAGCTCTGACTTGCTGCGCATTCGATTCCCATTTATAATGGCGGGCTTTACTCTTACGTTCATCGGGTTCATCATTTATGCTGCCATTCAAGATGTGCAGTCACAGATTCAACTTGCTTATTACGCCTGTTTCATGATGGTATGGGGCACCTCTGCACCGTCAGTCCTATTGTCGACATGGTACAACAACAATGTCGCTCATGAAGGTCGCCGTGTCGTCCTTACATCAGTAGGTGTTCCACTGGCAAACCTCATGGGATTGGTCTCTAGCAATATCTTCCGAGAGAACGAGAAGCCAAAATACGAGACGGCCTTGATTACTACGGCGGTTTTCGGAGTTGTTGGTGCTGTCATTTCTGGCCTACTGGGTAGTTACATGGTTTTCGATAATTACAGACGCAACAAAAAGGCTGGCAAGACGACAACCGCTGCGGATGTTCCAACACAGAAGCTGAGGGAAGGTCCGGCTGTTCCTGAATTCAGATGGTTCCTGTGAGATGGAGACAAGCCCCTGGCTTCAGCAATTGTTTCTATAGCTAGGCATAAGTTCCTCTACCATACGCAAAATACAACTACTTCATTTCTACAGTACAAGCGCATGCGGATGCCCTATAACTGGGTGGAGATGGGATAAGGAGTCAATCAGAGCACGCCCTCCCCACTGATCAGCAATCTCATCCACCCTGTATGCCCGCTATATTCCTTGAAATTTGACCTGCTAACGTGTAGTATCTGAACTGCCTTTTGGGGACAAACCCATGCACTAAACCATGGGCTCGGTCAAAAGCACTGTCAGCATTATGCAGACAGAGTGCGGGGAAGTGGGCTGGAAAGACACACTGTGTCATCTGCTACGTTACCTCTATGGATCGTCAAGTTCGACGTTCACGTTGAATTGCTTCAGAAATAAGGCAGATACTACAAACCATTTCTCTTCCGATTATCGGAACAGGGAAAGAAATCTTACTTACCAGCAAACTGTCCGGTTATCAACGGCTATTGGCTACCATAACCTTTGCGTCTAAACCTCAATCTGAATCACGCCGCCAGGGTCACCTACACGTTCCCAGACAAGAGTTGAGAAAGCGGGCGCCAGACCACAGGTTAGATTGAAATAGGATCCCTGATTTGCAATACGCGCAATATGTATGCTCCTAAGGTGGGAGACAGGCTCGAGAGCCTTGATACGCCGTCAATGGTGGTCAACCTTGACCTAATGGAGTCCAATATCAAGAAGCTCATGCAGACACTTCTGGCCACTGGGATAAACATCCGTCCCCACCTTAAAACGACCAAGAGTGCCGCACTTGCTCACAAACTCGTAGCCGCCGGCGCCAAAGGTGGTTGTGTAGCGAAGCTGAGCGAGGCAGAGGCTATCACTGAAGCAGGCTTTAAAGACCTGCTCATCACATGTGAGATCATCGGCGCACCCAAAGTGAAACGGCTCGTCGAGTTATACAAACAAAATCAGCAGATAAGGATTGTTGTCGACAGCGAAGTTGGAGCTACGGCGATCAATGATGCTTTTGAGGCAGAAGGTATCCAGGATCCGATATCTGTACTCATCGACCTGGATGTCGGACTACACCGCACTGGAGTTGCTCCTGGTGAACCTGCCTTGAAGCTTGCGCATCACATCCGCAGCCTTCGCCTGTTGCGCTTGATTGGCATTCAAGGATATGAAGGTCATCTTCAGCATCTTCATGACCGTGATGACCGCAAACAGCAATGTCTTGAGTCAATGAAAATTCTGACGACGACGGCCGAAGCGTTGCGTGCACAAGGCTATGATATGGGGTCGTCACTACCGGTGGGACTGGAACCGCAGAGTTTTGCGCCGCGGTCCACGGCGTCACCGAAGTTCAACCAGGATCTTTCATCTTCATGGATACAGATTACCGAAATGCCGTCGGAACGTTCTATTCAAACAGCCTCACAATACTTTCTACGGTGTTGAGTCGGCAGGGAGAGCGACACGTCACCATTGACAGTGGTTTGAAATCTCTAACAACGGATAGTGGCTTGGCTGAATGCAAAGATCCAAGATATACATATGGCGTTATGGGTGATGAACATGGCTCTCTACAATGGCATGAGGGAACACCAGCACTACACGTTGGAGACCGGGTTGAGATGATTCCGAGCCATATTGACCCAACGATCAATCTGCACGAATATTACTATGCTCACCGAAACGGCGTGATTGAAGAAATCTGGACTGTGGATGCGAGAGGAAGAGTTCAATAAGTCTTTAGTATAGTAGCATAATCTAAGTAGATTATTATGCCAACGGGTGATGACCGCCCAAATGAACTCATAATTAAGGATATGAGGCGCATCTCAGAGCGAACATCCCCAGTACCAAAAATGGCGGCAAAGTGAAGAAGATGCTCATGAAAGACATACAAAGGAAGCAACTGGGGCTGTGCTTCGGATATCTCCTAGCAATTCAAGTGATGCTTTAGATTTAGTTCTTTGCGAAGTCTCTCACCCTCTTCATATAATTATCCGACCCTACATAATGCAATTATTTCTATGTCGACCTTAGGTAGTTCATGAATTCATGTGTCAGGATATCCATGTTTTTCAATCTTAATTCATCATGATTACTGTATTAGTGCATCTAGATGTATGAAAGACACAAGTGGTATCATAAAAAGCATGTACTCAAGCGCTAACGTCTAACATGATCGTAACCTGCCCCTTCAATTATACTCCTGGTCAATCAAAGCATGAGCAATCCGACGGCCAGAAGTGCAAGTGTAGTAAGATCGCTTCTTAGTGACTGAGCAGCACTATCTGAGTTGGTAGGTTCGGCTGCAGACTCTGTGGACTCAGTAGCCTGATCTCCTGTCGTCATTGCGGGCTCGTCAGACTCTGATGATCCCGACGCCTGGGATTTCGAAGCCGTTGGCATATCTGACCCACTCACGGTTGAGGCTCTTCTCGTAGATTCTGTCTCAGGGAGTGTTGTTTGGATGGAGCGTGAAGTGTGGATACCGCCATCGTGTGTACTGTCAGAGTCCGTAGAGGCTGTAGTGCTATGATGACTAGTAGTTGATCTGGCCTCGTCTGCATCACTAGTTGTCGTCTTTGCCTTCGACGTATTTAGGAGCTCGTAGATTTCGGTTTCTCAATTGAAGTTGTTTTGGACAGCGGAGGTGATGGTGCGCTTGTTGTTGGGGTCTCCTCTTTTGTGTTAAGCATCTCTCTCACCCATGCGGCTGCCTCTTCAGAGTAGACATCGAAGTAGTTCAAATGCTCATCGACGATATCGCCGCCCGCACAAATTGGATCGTTGGTGGCACAGTATGCGTGGAGAACACTCGAAAACGCATTTAAGTTGGCCAGTTGCTGGCCAGACCGAGGGAACAAGCCGTTGCTACCAGAACCCCGAGGACATTGTAGGGCTGGCCGGCGGTGTGGCGAGTGTCGCCAAATATGAGTGCTGCAGCAACTGGAAGTAATTATGAGTTAGTACGTCAACACAAGGTTGGTGGGTGAATCATGGGAGATGAACTCACTCTTGTTTCCTGGTGCCTTCTTCGGACTAAGTCCAGCACTGTCTGGCTGCACACAGTTCTCAAAGAAAACTCCTCCGCCTCCGCCGAGAACATCCCCAATACGTGAGCGCCCTGTGAATATCCACTTGCAACGAGCTTGGTATCTGGGCACCGTTTGTTGTACGCGGTGATCTGTTTAACGCCATTGGCAGCGCCCTCCGTCACAGATTCGCAATAAGGTGCCGGGAGAGGGTTGAAGTACTGAATATCCTCATAATCACAACTTTTCAAGCCTTGGCAAATGGCCGCGACAAGTTTGCCCTGACGTCCTGGATATGGCTCATTATTACCGCGGGCTAGGAAAATGTGAACATCAGTGCATTCCCCATCACTGCGGAGAGACAGATCTAATGCATTCGTCGAGAGGCATAGGACCTGGATGAGGGACCAAATCGAAAGCAAAGAATGCTGCATTTCGTCAGCTTTTTCCGAGGCCAACTGCGAGATTGGCTTGGGCCAAACAGATCATCGTACATCCGACAAATAGCGAGGAGGAGCGTGCTGTCTTTGTATGGGCAGCTGCTGCGGGATCTCCCATTGTTGATGGGTTGTATGGATACGCTAAACGTCACAACTGGGTCTGCCTTTGCCGCAATTGGCTCCTCTAGTTCTGATAAGGGCTCAAGCAAGGAAATCCATCTTGATACAGCTTACCATGCCGGGGATTCACCGTTGCCCCTGGATCAGTGATGCTAACCCGGCATGTGGAGCTTTCACGAGATCACTGGCGCGCCCCTGAAGTCAAGATGCACCAATGGGCACACCCACTATAGGGCCCTAATCTCTTCCTCGGCAGACTTAGCCTTCAAGTTGCTAAATTGGCACTCTTGTTCGTGTCCGTTCCACATGATCTCTGGCGTGAACCATGAAGATCTTCCTTTACTCCAATTTTAGTTAGAAAATCTGAAATACGAGTTGAACCCCTTCTTAGTGTGGATCAAGTTGGTGACGTCGAGCTTGGCATTCACACTTATCCCTGCTCTAACGAACAGCTTCCCAAAACAGCTTTGGAGAGGGCGAACCAAATCTCCGAAGCCCGTTACCGCACGGCACTTGGGGTGGAGTTCGCTAGGGAAGGAGGAATCGTCCGTTCATTCTCGTTATCCCGGATTGCGTTGGTTCAAATGGCCCTTTCGGCGAAATACACCACTACATGACTCAAGCTTGTTACCAACAATGGCTTGAACGAGCTCACCTTCAATCATAGCCGCATTCACTAGGAAAGTTTGTACGCCGGCTTTACGCCAGCAATTAAGTTGAAATCGTGACTAGCACAGACAATCCCAATGAGAGAGCCGTGGATTGCATAGAGTTAAGTCCGAGGCCCTTCACATTCAGTCACGAATGTGAAAAAACAAGAACTAAAAAGTAGGAGTAAGCTAGCGGCGAATCTTTTATTATTTGAGAGCTCCAGTGGCTGCGTTGGCTGGTTGGCATTTTACATTGAAGTGTAAGTACAGTATCTCCATGAATGTATTGTTCAAGTCCTTCACCAACCCTCCTATGGAAGGGATAGTGTCACCATCAATCGAATTGGCACGTCCCCAATCACCGTGAATTAAAAGACAAATATCTATCATGAATATTCTCTGTTTTACCTTAGAGTAAACAAAATGCGTTGACTATTCAAATTTAATATGCTTTATGAAGGACTCAAATTCCTCTTGAATTTTTCTTGGTTTAATCCCTACTGTTTACATCCTTGCTCCCTCCAAATTGATGAGGAGATCCACACCCGCGAGCGAAGTTTGGCCAGCCATCATGAACACGTACGAACTATCACCAAAATCTTTTTTTTTTTTTTTTTGCCTCCTGCATGTATCTACTTAGATAAGTATGTGGGAAAAGACCACTAGTTTCTCGGTTTATGGTCGAGCGGATGATTGGAACAGATTGCTGTGACGAGGCTGGGTTATCAAGCACATCAGTCCTACCCATGCGTTATGTTAGTATAGGCAGCCTGTCTTGTCACAAGAAGCTGGAGGTCAATTTTCATGCTAACACATTCTATGTTGCCGCCGATATCAATATTATCGCGAAGCTCGTGTCACTCCTGCTAATTGAAGAATGAGTTAGCCTGCAAGTAAGTTAACGAGCTATTCAAGCTCTACCATAAGCTATGTGTATGGAACTCGCCCAAGAGGTCTAGATTACTGGATTCTTGATTCTTGACATACCACAGACGTGTACTTTTTCCTGAGCTCTCTGTCTCGAATATTCCTAATCCTAAGAATCAAAAGGTATAAACAAGGCGTCAATCAAAGAATGAAACATCGACAGCACCAGCAGAATGAAATGCGAGTTGCGGAATTGGCCAATACTTGGTCTATCTGGGTAAGACCACGTACATTATGCTGTGGGTACTTGTCCCAATGCTGCAATGCTGGAGGCAATTTAGGGATTCCAATCATTTTGTGTACGACCCGGATGTGTGCGCGCTTCTTGGCACACTCCATCACCAGCCTGTGGGCCAACACTCAAGCCTAGAACAGTGACGTCCTCGATCGAGATGATTACCGAAACGTTGTAGGTAGATACCCTATAGTCCCCAATAACAACTCTTTAATTTGGTATAGCTACACGCAACAAGTTCAAGGCTTAGGATATTCTAAATATTATTTTCTATTGTTCGCTTATTTTACATATTGTGTTTCTCTAAATAATGTTTATTGGAGCCTATAACACCCAGCATGCTTAATACCGAACATGCATCACAGTGTATAGGCTACAGTCACATGGATATCCCATCCTCGTTGTAAGCATAACTACAGGCCATTCTAGTACACGTGTACTGCTACTGGGAAGTCGAATCCTGGGAGGGGACAGTTTCATTCTATTTTATGACTAGTCTTCTCTCTTCCAGTACTAATTAATGTCTTCTTGTAGCTCAGGCGTAAAATATGTTGAAGGAAAGTAACTTTTAGTTATTAAGCCAGCAGCCAGGCTAGCTTTTGAACGGATTTCCAGCACAAGATATACAAGACGCAATGAGCATTTAGCTACAGGACAGACGTTGGACATTTCATTGTTGTGGACTGGCAGAGAGGATTTTTTATCTCGACTCTGAAGCATATTCATTTATACAAGTGGTGGGTTCGCCAAAGTTAACACGGCCAGCTCTCAAATAGACAGTATTGCTACAACTACGTCTAGTGGCGGGAAGAAAATTTAATGTATCCAATTACACTGATTATGCATAAAATATTAAAATGAAGCAGGCGGGGACAGGGGCACTGCAGAATATTGTAATCCACCCTTTGCACCCAGCCCATTACCATCTCCCGGTCTCCTAGGTAGCGGTGGTGCTTCAGTCACAGGTGCCGCATAGCCTGCTAGGTCGAGCTTCTTGGACCCGTGAATGGCAGTCCATTCTTTGGCCGTCATGCTGAAGTTGCTGGCCTCCGGATAGAAAGCTGTCGTCAAGGCTCGTCCAACAGATGCTTGCTTCAATCGCTGGCTGACGGTACCAAGGCTAGAGTGACCAAGTAGTAATGAACCAGCAGCAAGAATACTGCAAATGATAATGCAGACCGCCACCATATATGCCGGTATCCCGAAATAATAGTGAAATTTGACTACGCGGATAATTGGTGTCACTTTCAAACTCACCATGTCGTCGCCACCCGCGTTGCCAGCTCCTAGGACACCTTTAGTGCCCACCAATGCTGAGGCAGCCATATCTGTCCACAGCAACTTGATCACATTAGAAACAGAATCTGAATTTTGACAAAGTTTCTGCACTCTGATCCACTTGCTCATGCTCTGGCGTCCAAAGAAATCGAAAAGTCCCGACGAAGTGCTGTCACCACCTACGATGCTCTGCATAGCCTTCGTTGGCCCGATAGCTGCAGGCAGGTTCATCATTGAGTGGCTGGGATCAAAGCCTTGTTGGTCGCCATTTGCAGATCCGAGCATGTAGAAAGATGGTGCTCGCAGGGTTGTTATATTTCGGAATCCTTCGTATGCGGAATTCACTAGCCCCCAAACTGGGTCGTATTCACTGAGGCGGTAGAACCAATCCTCGAAGCCCCACAATGGTGTTTCATCGAAAGAGCGGTATTCCTTGCTTCTAATCTCTTGGATAGCCAGATTGTCCAAATTCTGAGTGGTGCCATTGTGAATAAATTTGACGGTTTTAATTGAGGCTTTTACAGCGGAAGCACAAGTGTATAGTTGTGAAGACCACTGACTTCCATCCTGAAACAGGACGCTTGGGCGGTCGACTCGCCTAGGTGTACCACGAACCAAATTACACCCAACGTATGTGGTATTGAGCCTTGCTCTGGAATGCTCTGGTGTGACCTGGCACAGATAACCTATCGGTGCAGTGATTAGCATACAGTTCGTGATGAGGTATGAAGGAAAAGAATAATAAAGCTGTGTACTCACGGATCAAATCAAAATCCTTGCTGGTCATATTCCATGGATTTTCATAGACAGTCTCATTTTTCAACGTCGAAACTAGTCCAAAAAGTGAACCTGTGTTGCTGTAAACCTGCATATCGAGGAACGGTGAGCGTGCAGATGCTCTGTCTACAGGCAGCTTGAATCTCTTGCCGACATGAGAATCGATGAATGTAAAGGGATCCAGGTCATCGGCCTTGGGGTTTGAAACATTCATGAGGAACATGGTGTATGCGGTCCATATCCAGGCAGCAGAATGTGCTCTGACTTTTAAATCAGGTACGTTAGACTCGTTCAAGGTGTCGTTGGAAGGAATCGTAGTGTTCAGTTTTGCGAACCCCCTCGGTCTGTCAGGGCCAGGTCGACCACGCCGATGCTCGCTCCACCGCCGGCCGTTGTGGAAAGTGAAAAATCGACAGTGATGTTCGTGTTTGAACACTCCACCTCAGGCTCAATAAAGAGAAGATCTTCGTACCATGCGACACCCCGGGGATATCCAACAGGTAATGTATGGTTGCGGAACCCTATGCCACCTGCCTTGGCATCGACAACCAAGCCTTCCACCACCTGGTATGAATCATCGAGTAAGAAACTTTCCATTTGCTGAAACTGTCCCACAGTGATACTAGTCTTATTATCGACCTCCTCATTGAAGAGCTTGGTGAGCTGGCGCCATTGGATGTCGAAAGAGTTTGAAACAGTGGTGAGTAATATACTCGTACCACTAGAATATATGTCCCTAACAACATTCGGAACTGTGACGTTGATTTTGCCGTTTGGTCTATCCCAGTGGAGTGTATCGTTTTGTGCTTCCCATACCAAAGTGTCATTCGTGTATGGACAAGGACTGAGGGTGGAAATCTGAGGAAATTTATACGAAAATCGGCACGTCCGAGTGAATGGAGAGTTTTCTCGTAATGAAGTACCGATTGACCATGAGCTTGAATCTCGCACATATTCGAAATCAACAACTCTTACTTTTTCAGCAGGAGCGTTTTCTTCATAGAGCCCAAGTGGCGTGATGACACCGGCAATCGAAATCAGAATTGTTATGATCGGCAGAAAGAATGTTGTTGCAACTACATGTTTCGGCATCGAGTTGTTCTTAGTCGAATCGGATTGAAGAATCAATGGCCAAAATGAGCTTTGGAGATATCTCCCAACCGACGTCCTGTTAGATTATTAGCATAAACAGCATCGTCAGGAAAAGCATGTTTCCCAAACCACGTGGTTGCAGATTCGGTATTTCCGAGTTGCCCTGCCAGAACAAAAGTTAATGCAGTTGGGCACCATACTTGGGCTGCTCCGTCATTCGTTAGCCATCCGCTTGACAAAACGTCAAATAAAGCATATCCTAGATGTGCGTGACATACCTGCCACCACCCCAAATGCGATGATTCCAGCGGCATAACCTGCCGTGAGCTCGATCATCTCGGCGTTGACTAGATGTCTCTACGTAAGCGTAATTGAACCATTAGAAAAGGTCGCGAGAATTTCCGGTCTAATAAAGGTCCAGCAGCCACCTACAGTCTGACAAAAGGCATATCGAGTCGGCAAGATCTGCAATACACCATCCCCACAAGGCTCTTTGGTATGGGCTCCAAATTCAGTCGTATTCTCGTACTGCTCGTGTTTAGATTTAGCCAATGTGCTTTGGACAGGGAAACAATTGCTTGATTAGCTCGGCATAATGGCTTTACACAACGCTGTAACCTCCCTGGATTAACGCCCGAGAAATATGCAGCGGTGCAGCATGTCAACCTAAAATTATCTTCAGTCAGACTGCGGCTTTGTTTGTCCAATGGCACTCGACTCGTGGCATGTAAGACGGGAAGTAGTTGCACCTGGTAAAGGTGGGCTGAAGTTTAGCGTTGAATTTCCTTTCAGCATCTCACATTGTTTTTATTATGTGCACTAAGAGTGTGGAAGGTGAGATTTATCCCTACAGCACTGTTGCCATAATAAGTGATTCATAACGGTCGGAAGCTCTGCTTATGGTTTATCCGTATTACCTTTTTGAATAGCTGAGTACTTTAACAGCACAATTTCATTGAGTATTTACCATCTCTACCCTCATCTGATGCAGTACCCCGTGAGAAAGCATCAACTTATCAATCAGAATGTTACTTCACTGTTGCCGCTTGATGGTTGCAGTTGGCGTACTTCTATTCACAATTGGAGCGCTGGCCGACGAGGCTCGGGACTTTTGTTACAAGGACGACGGCGCAATTTGCAAGATTTCTGACGAGCTTCAACAAGAATGTCTTAATGTGGAGGGCAAGAAGTTTAGACAGTGTACTTGCGAGAGTGGCTATCTCAGGGCACATCAAGCGTATGTCTTCCATCATCCACTTGGTTAAGGAGGGATTTCTCAACACCGTTTAGATGTGAATACTGCCTCGCAGCTACAGGAGACACATTGTTTCCCGAGCTCATGGAGGATCAAATCGATCAGTGCGAAAAAGGTGGATTTAGTGTCGCACCTATTCCTACCAGCTATATTTCGGAGATCAAAGAGCGAAATAAAACCGCAACTCTTCCAAAAATCGCTTCTACATCTTCTTCATGGTCTGGCATATCATTCACGACTCCCTACTGGATCCAGGAAAAGGCACCATAACTGGAATGCCCACCGTGAACCTACCTACACTTATACCACCCACAGCCCCTGTAGAAAGTATGGGGATAAAGCTAGCACTATGGAATCCCAGACGTTCAAATACTTGTTTAAGGCTGCTTTTATGGTTTGTGTTGTCTTCACCGCGTAGAAGCAACCAATGGAGTAGAATGGTACTTAGATGATCTGGATTGTTGTCACTATAACTTTACGTTCTACCTTTGTTTTAAATACAGCTCTTAAGCTACTGGCATGTTGAAAGGGGGATCCAATTGTTTCTTTCCTACTCTGCTGTTGCATTGTACCAACTGCTGTAAGATTGAGATCCCCATACTGAGTTACTGTCCATTTGAGAGGACCAGGTGGTATCGCATAGGGATCTTTGGACTCAAGTTGTAACAGTTGGCAGAGCCCCAAGTCCAATCTTGGTGTCATGCCATGTTCAAAGTAGCCTGAGCCACCAAATTGTGTCGGTATGTTTTCCTCATCAATGGTAGATGTTAGTGTAGCTTTGATGTCTCCGCGAGGGACAATAATCAATTTTTCAGCTGTTCTCGGGTCTATCCAATTTTTCAAAAAGGCCCAAACCTTCCCAAAGAAAGCCGGCGCATTTAAAACCTTCCAAGCACGATGAGCATGAAATATTGAAAGGACCAGTTGGTGTACTTACATATACACGGTCGATCACCTCCGGATAACATGTTGCTAAAAGCTGACTTATATCCTGAGCATATGACCTGAGACTCCATGCCTGTTTGAGCGAGATTTTGGAGACGTCTACCAGGTACACTGCACTATCTATCGGAGATAATTCATCTGGCCGATCTTGCGCCATCGAGCAGAACGGCAAAACGAAACGGGTTAGGTAGTCGTGGAAGACAAGTGCTCTTTGCGTTGTCTCGGTTTTAGTGCATCCATCCGAAGAGTTTGAACCTTCGTTCTTACTGCTATAAGAATGAAGCCTCTTCTGATCGAGCTGGGAAAGATCAAATATACATATGGGTCGACCACTCTTGTCTCGACGCCCAGTCCAATGCGGATACTAGAACACATTTAGAACTCTTGACAGTATCAGCTTCAGACTTTTAACTCACAAGTTGACGAACATCTTCAAACTCATCAATATGGAAAACATCATATGCTGCAACTGGATCGTGTGAATGCCGGATCTCCATTGCCGACTCAAACTGGCGAAGAGCCCCACAAACATCCCAGGACCTTGCTCGTAAGAATCTCCTATTTCATCGTTGTTAGATTGGTTGCTTCCTCGGTAACAATACGTACATGAGCGTGACCTCATCGGAGAGGCCAAATTCCAAATCCCCTTCATTAGCAACACTACTTTTTGCAAGAAGCCCGCGCTCCTGAGCCATTCGTGAAAGCTTTTCCAGCGAAGATTGCTGCTCAGCACTCAAGTGCTTGAGCTTTTCGTCGCTACATGTTTGTGCTCGTAGATCAAGGGTTCAGTCGACATTGCTTTTGCGAGTGACGGGTCTCGACTGTCAGGGTAAGTGTGCGCCTCATTTAGGTATTTCCCAATTCTTACGTACCGTTGGTCACCATCGAGGCTCTTGTATGACTCCATATTCATCGATCTGTCAATACGTTATGGTTGAGTTGTATGGTCTGAAATGGGAGAACTTAGTGATCACCGAATGTGCGGTGAAGTGGTGAACTTGTGGAATAGTATAAGGGCAGATTAATAGTTAGCGACACGTATCTATGACGTGGATCTAGTTTACATTGTTTGAAAGACAGTTCAGAGGAAGTTAATAGGAGGTGCCATTAGAGCTCTTAAAAGCACTAGTTTCAAGGAGTAAACTCCGAGGACCTGGTTCTATTGCAATGTTGTGTTTGATCAGAGTTGTATGACCATTGTATTGCATCATAGACCGCGTAGTTTTTACCAATGCGCTGTGACCCGACAGTTTGTAACAATGTGTTACTTTCTGGAGGAATGTGTTTTGTAGGTTAATATGTTTCGGACAAACCTTCTTTGGAGTTTTATGGACCGTCACCCATTTTCTATCATCATCAACCAGGATTCATGAATTTCAATCATACTTGTATTTACCGATATCACGGTATCAAGACATCACTGGTGGAGACGTCGATATCATGCGTACAGACCGTGCTTCGGAGAATGGAACCCAAGTACTAGTGATGCACGGTGTCTCGCTAGATGGATATGGTGCCTTCGCGTGCATATAAATAGGTCTCTACGTGTATTCTAACCATGGCAATTGTCTGGTATTCTATCCTACTTGTCTGATTTTCAAAATAATTAAGGCTTTGTACTTTCTTTGCAAAAATATTCTGTGATATCTACAATGGACGAAGATTATACCTCATACCATGTGGATTTAAGCCAATATGACACCCGTGGCTTCTGCAAAGGATACCAACTGAGACGGCATAGATATGAATATATGGCCAATATAGGCTGTCATCAAGCAAGGTCCGATTGGGGAGATCTCATCAGTCCTACCTCCAAATTTGGGGGCTGCAACCCTGTCAATGGCAATTTCAATGCTGTTGTCCTTCCATTATGCAAACCCGAGAGACTCGAGCTTGTGTCATACATCTTGGAATGTAGGTCTTTGTATGTAAGGGTCATAACAAAATATTATGCTAATTATTGACAAAAGACGCTTTTCTTCACGACAACGTCGTCGAAAACCTGAACATCACAGGAGTAAGTCAGGCGAGGATATTGGGAATGGTATGCGGTAGCTAACCAATTCATCAACTTTTAGCAAGACGAATTTTCCCTGAGTGAAGCTGTGTCAAATCATTCAAGTATCGAAATCGGAAGGAAGCAACTACAAGCGAAAATGATATTGCAGCTATTGTCTACCGATAAGAAATGTGCAAACAGAGTACTGCAGGTTTGGAGAAAGATGCTCTCGACTACGGTGAAGGATAAGTCAACCGAGTTTGAGAGCATAGAACAATATTTGGATTTTCGAATCGTCGATACTGGAGGACCGTAAGCTGCGTCGAACCTAGACATTCAATGAGAACTCTACTAACGCCAATAGATTTGTCGAGTCCATAATGCTTTTTGGTATGGGCTTAGCTCTAAGCGAAGAAGAAGATTCGTTATTGGCGGATATTGTACGACCATGCTACGCTTCTCTGGCTTTGGCGAATGACTACTTCTCATTTGACAGAGAATGGGAAGAAGCTCAATTGGATGGCACTGAGAGATTAACTAATGCAGTTTGGCTATACATGAGGTGGACAGGTGCTGACATTCCTACTGCCAAGAACATGGTTCGGGACGCGTGCAACCAATATGAAGACATGTTTCTGCAATTATGCAGACGTGAGACGCGTCCTGATCTTCTCAAGTCGAAACGGATTGACCTTTATTTGCAAGGACTCTCCTACCAAATCAGCGGGAATGTTGTTTGGAGTCTCAATTGTCCACGATATCATCCAGAATTTCGTTATGATGCCAACGCGGGCCTAGAAAATCTCCTCAGTCGTGAAAGCTGTGGGAAGCCAGATGAAATCCCTCGACTCGGGCAGGAATGCGAGATGGAGGTTACGCATTCAGTATCATCGTCAAGTGCGGGAAGCGAGTCTTCCATTAACGATGATAGGATGAATAGAGTATCCTCACCTACAACATCCATCGACTCCGATAGCTGGACGACGGCATCTGTAACCGATCCTAACAAAGAGTGTTTGGGACTGGAGGTCCGTTCACCCATTATTCCGTATAAAACCAGTACTGATACCGCGATAGCATGTACAAGAGCCAGTATCATACATCGAGAATCTGCCATCCAAAGGAGTCCGCGAAGAGATTATTGACGGCATCAATTTATGGGCGCGGTTGCCGGAAAGGGTCACCAACGACGTCAAGGATCTAATCAAACTCCTTCATTCGGCCTCGCTGATGTAAGTGGACAAATCTTGTACACGTGTAATACGAAAGTGAATCTTATTTAGATTTTCATCAGGCTAGACGATATTGAAGATGGGTCAGAGCTTAGACGGGGCATCCATCTACACATAGTGTATTTGGCGTTCCACAAACCATAAATGCAGGAAGCTTCGCCATTGTCGATGCCTTGACCAAGGCCTCGAAAATGGATATACCAAACTCAGTAGGTATCACGCTAGGTTTGTGCATCCTGAATCGTAACTTTAAATGCTGATGGCGGCTTGACTGACATTATAAAGCAGAGCAACTGAGAGACCTACACGTGGGACAGAGCTACGACTTGTATTGGACACGGCATGTGCACTGCCCAACTGAAGCAGAGTATCTTGAGATGGTCTCCAAGAGTAAGATGTTTAGAGCTAGTTATTACAACAGATTGCTAATAGAGCTCCTTAGAGACCGGTGGATTGTTCCGCTTGATGTCGCGTCTTATGAGCGCTACCCTTAGTGCAAGGTAAGTACTTGGATAGAACGTGGTGAGACAAGTCTAACATACTCAGTGTTGCAAAACTCATCGATCATTTTATGATCCAGCTCGGCTTGTATTTCCAGATTCGAGACGATTACATGAATTTAAAGTCGGAAGAGGTCTGCAACCCTGGAAGGTCCAAGAACCAGCTTTGAGACTGACATGAAGTAGTATACGGACCAGAAAGGTTTTTGCGAAGACCTTGACGAAGGAAAGATCTCATTCCCTCTAGTTCATTGCCTTAACCTAGGTTCTGCAAGTCGGCAACTGGAGGAAGCCCTACAAGTTCGACGAGAGCAGAACAAGCTAAGCAATGCACTGAAGCGCATGATATTAAGGAATATTGATGAACTCAGGGGATGAAATCCACACTCGGTGCTTTGAACAAACTATTCAAACAACTGGAAGGAACTTTAAGTGAGCTTGAGGTCATTACCGGTCGCAAAAATTGGGTTTTTAGACTCCTGCTCTATAAACTTGAAGTGTCCCAATAAGCATTGACTTAAAAGATGGTCATGGGGCTGCGATCATGGGGGAGCACACTGTCAATAGCCATGCTTAGATTCTCGATTTAGCATGAGATTTATCAGCCTACTCATAACTCAGCGTAAGGAAAACTAGATTGAATACGAACTCCATACAAACCAATTAGTCTATATCGAGACTTGTCGGAGATACGATCTGCAGCGACCGTGATCATCATTAGATAATATTATGTAATCTAAAACATCTACGTAACACGCTTTTTGGTGCCAGTTGCGCTAAGCACCTACCAAATTTGCTGTACATTGGCATCCATGTTGTCTTGACTACCATTCCCTTCCAGCGAACAGGGGCGCGATCGAAAGGAGAGAACGAAGGAAATGTAAGGTGAACGCATACAATTGCTGTTAGTCTCTATCCTTCAGCTTTCTTCCAACTGCCCGGACAATCCGTAGAGGCAAAACGCGTCTCCTATCGCAATGTCCATTCAACGGTATATCTCGCTTATCCGGACTCATCACATCACATCGCGGAAAAAGTTCAGAAGCTTAGAAAAGCAGCTCATTTGCTCAATGTTGAACTCGTACTACTACGTAGCGGCGGCTCACCAGGAATCATGTACGTGCAAAGTCGAGAGGCATCAGCTGTAGAAGGTTGGGTCGCTACGGTCCAAGGTTTGAGATACAAAGACTACCAATGCGTGTCCAAACCAGCGAAAGAATTTATTCAAGAAGTCTCCGGACCAATTCCCTCGTTCAAGGAGATCGTCTCTGTCCCGGAGTTTGGCGAAGAAATGTCGAAGAGAGGCCTCGGCGCATGGTGGAGAAAAGCAATGGGATACTCGGACAATCGTTGAAAGGAAGAGTCAATGAGGTCTGGCACCCAAAGGATGAGATTGGATCCTTACATCAGTGGAAGCATAGTGAGCGCAGACCGCGCCACTTTCGCGTTGGAGAGGGTCTAGGCTCAGGTGTTTCAGACTGCGTGGGGTGTGGTATCTGACTTGATTCGCCAGTAACACAGACATCATCGTGGATCCTGGGTTAACCTCGAGCAAGATACATGGTTTTTTGTTGCTGGCAAAGAGACTCAGCAATGATTCTTTGAAAGATCGTCGCGGAGAACAGGGGTATTGGTCGCACCTGTTCAATGCAATGAATTGAATCATCTCACATAGCCATGCCAGGCAAATCTGGGCACACCAATTTCACAATGCCACACACGGAAGCTATTCATTGGACCACACCAGATGATCAGCAACAACTACAACTAAAGAAAAAGAGGCCTACTCCGAAAGATTATGGGATTTTGGGGTATGACCGGAGATATGCATCGCTCTCGCATTGGCCATATCCCACATCCGAGCGGAACCGGGTCTGTGCGGTTGTGACACACGTTCCATCATGTATGAACAAAATCGATAGACAAAGACTTAATTATAGCAGAGCGCAAATGAAATATATAGAAGGGTCTAGCGTTGAAGTAATGCTAGCTCAAGTCTTGCGAATAATCTACGAGTTAAAGCCACTAGGCAAGGTGGGAGACACAAGATGGTGCCATCAACATCAATATTATGGGCTGTGCCTTTTATTTCCTTGGTGATTGAAGTTACAGCACAGAATTGTAAAGCAACTTCGGGCTCCACAAAATGGCCATCTACAGCTGAGTGGGAAAACCTTGACTCGGCTTTGGGTAGGAGGCTGATCAAAGTGTCTCCTCCTGGTGCAGTCTGTCACCCCGAAAGAGCAGAGTATGACTCTGAGGCTTGTGAGACCATTTCTGGGTCGTGGAACACGTCCAGACTTCACAGGTACGTGTTCAATACAAAGAGCTTTGCATTTCTGCGTCTGTGAACTTGATTAACATAGCCCAGCGACAACCCATTTTCTTCAATGTGGGGACAATACACCAACAACAGTTGCCTTCCAGATGTTGCTCTTCCTTGTTCTGATGATGGGTTTCCCGCTTTTGCTGTCAATGCTACAACAACCCAGCACGTGAAATTGGCTGTCGATTTTGGTAATCTACTGCGACACCCGTTGGCGTCAAGAAAAATTGACTAAATCCAATTCTAGCACGTGAGCATAATGTTCGACTTATCGTAAAGAACACTGGTCATGATTACCTTGGTCGCTCTTCAGGGGCTGGTTCTCTTGCAATCTGGACCCATCACATGACTAGCATGGCCTTTGAAGATGGTCCTTTCAAGCTAAAGGGTGCCCGTCATGCTCTCAAACAACGACTACACGAGCAGTACTGGGGCAGGCTGTCAATTCGGAAGCATATATGCCTTTCTAGACCAGTATAACCATACTATTGTCGGAGGGGCTTCTATGACAGTAGGGTTGGGGGCTACCTTACGGGTGGTGGTCATGGCCTACTGGCGCCTGACCATGGTCTGGGTGCGGATCAGATTGTTGAAGTTGAGATGGTGACCCCCAGGGTAACATCGTAATACTCAACGAATGTCAAAATCAAGATCTGTTCTGGGCCATCCGTGGCGTAAGCTCACATGCACTGGAGAAGAAAGCTCAAGAATGTGGCTAATATTATGCAGGGTGGAGGCTCAACCTACGGCGTTATCACTCGCTTTACCCTCAAAACTTACCCATCGCCTCGCATTACTTCTGCAGTTTTCAGTCTTTCTGCCTCTCCTAATAGTACTGTCGCGCTAGGGTTAGGTCCATTAGTCATGAGTAGACTTCCAGACATGGTTGAAGCTGGCATGAGAGGCTACTTGTGGAGCCCATCTCATGGCCGTGATTTCAACCGCCCTGATGTTGATATGGGAGGTATATACGGATCTTTGTCTATCCCAAACTTGAATAGCACTGCCGTCTTTGACAGACTCTGGAATCCCATCGTGGCAGAGGCCCAGAAAAGATGGGGGCAGATCGAGTTCATTTTGCTATTCGGACAAAAACGTATCCATCCTACTTGGCATATATCCAATCGAACTTCGATAGAGATCCAGTTGGTTTGAACAAGTACGTAGACACGTGGATGCTTGGGGCTGATACCTTGAAGAGCGAGTCAGCAGAGGTATATGAGGTAAACAGATGTGCTGCTAGCCGCGGTTTCCAGCAAGGCCTGAGGGTCCTTCTAGTTAACGGAAAAGGTGTACACGAGGCTCAACCATCGGGTGGGACCATTTCAGTTCATCCAGCATGGAGAAGGTCATATGCTGTATTTGGTGAGTGTCAACTTTGTCCCTTTTCATCCTGATTTACACTAAACGTGTAACGACGTAGCTATGGAGCAGTACTTTCAGCCATTGGATGAGGTATCACGATTACATGCTGTTGAAACTGTCAACAATTGTATGACGCCTTTAAGAAAGTTGGAACCAGAATCTGGAGGATACCTAAACGAAGTAAGTCTCTGAAGACTTTTCAGGCCATAGCAGCAACTAATGCACATGAACCAAAGGCAATCCGACACCAGACAAATTGGCAATCTACTTTCTGGGGCGAAAATTACCCGCGGTTGTTAGAAATCAAGAAAAAGATTGATCCTGAGGATGTCTTCTGGTGTGAAGCCTGTGTCGGCAGCGAGGGGTGGGAAGAAGTTGACGGGGGTTGTGCCAGGTCTGACAGAGCAGTATCAACATAAGGCACAGTGAGAAGGCGAGCAGTGAAATTGTAGATACTATAGTAGAATAATTTCTGTAATATCGTGTTTCAACCCTGCAAATTTGGGCAACGACCATAGCATGGCAGCGTATTTTAACATCACAACCTCTCCACCTCAAATACCAGACGCCTTGCTCTATCCACCCCGAATTTTTGCTTAGCCGAAGCAATACCTAACTCGCTGTCAAGTGATACCCTACAATCAAATCTCAAGCCTGTGGTTCTAGAGATTTCCTCCCACAACTTCTTGAACGTTTGGTCACTGTGCATGTAGTTGCCTGATGGGCCCTGAATCCCTTCTACATCGCCGACAGCTATGCCTAAGACAATGGACCCAGATTCCGGTTTGAGAATCTTGATACAATTTTCGAAGAGTTGTCGTTGTTTATCCCAGCCAAAGATATGAAGAATCATACCAAGGTGGATATAATCAACGGTGCCCACTAACTGCTTAAGCGACGATTCATCACCAAGTTCTAGGGCGTCAGCTTGCATGAATGTTGCCCTCAAAGTTGCCCTGTCACGAAAAAGGTCGTATCCCACGTCAATGAATGGTGCATGTAGCTCAACACCATAAAGGTTCTCAGACGGCGCGCCGTCAGCAACAAGTTTGCGAAGATCTTGAGCTAGGCAACAGCCGATATCAAGATATCTGCCTCCACGTTGTAAGCGACTCAAGATTGTTGAATAGGAAGGTTGTCTATAGAGGCTTAGGATGAGAAATTTGAATTGACCAATGCAAGGGAATGGATAGATATCCCAAGCTCGATCTCTCTGCGACTTCGTTAATTCCCATCTTTGACAATATTAAAAACAACATGCGTAATGTTTCTTACCATCGCAAGTACATGATTTTCTATATCTGCCGGAGCAATCTGCGAATAGTTCTCAAGCAGTTCACGAGCATCTTCCGGTAGATTCGAGAATGTGTGCTCGTACCAAGTTACAGTTTTGTCCTTGGAGCCTATTTGAGAGGCGGCTGAATAGAACTTCTTACCATCAGGTAGTATGGTACCCATTGCTCTTGTATAGGTACTTAGTTTCCAATCGTCTGCTCAGGACTTGGAAGTACTAAAATGCCAGATGTTCACAAAAGCAAAAGTAGTACAGCAAGGAGATGAAATATGCGACTCTGGCAATCCACTTTTAGTTCTGTGCCATGTATGAAACATTCATTGGGAAAGGGTGTCCTATCTCACTACTCACACCCTTGGTCATACCACCACCTTCTGGTGCACATATTATCAGATAGCTTACTGCATAACAATGCAAAGGTGGCATCATAGCCAGTTCCATAGTGCGGGAACAAAATACATGCTCCCAGATCCTTCTCAGTCGCATGTGCTTGGGGACCGGAGATGCGACATGACAGGTTAGAAATGTGACGACAGATTCCAGGCTACACCCCTTCAACTGCTTGTAGCGAAATATGCAGGCTTGTACCGTTTTAATTCATACACCATGTAACCCTCCATACTGTCCTTTCATCACAGTGTTAGGTGCAAGGTTTACATTGTAATAAGTCAGATTCAAATGTGACGGTGTATTCCTAACAATAATACCTCAGACTCCCTTTCCTCAACGCCATGAAGCACCAAGGGAATTTTTATGGCCATAATGTATCTATGCCTGGCCCGATAATAATCCCACTTTGAAATGTAGGTGAGTGCACCCTGGGCTAGCCTTGTACATCAGGAGAGCAACGCTTCCTAGCCAACCTGTTTTACTCATATCTTATCCCTATTCTAATCTCTCCGGACACATCCGAGCCGCTGTTGGAAGGCCCGAATAAGAAGCGGCATCAATTAATCGATTCGTGTAAACTCCAAGACACCCCAAGGGCTAAATAACTAAAATAACAAATAACTTGATATCCATCTTATGCCATATTCAACACCTCCAGTAAGAATAGATAGCCAGGAGCCACAGTGTTCTCCCATTTCTGTGATCCCTCTTCCACATCTACGTCAAATATGTGGGTGCTTCCATGTACGGGCAAAAAGCCATGGCGAATATTTTGACTTCTCAGTTCAGTTACAAATCTCTCGGCGGCAGAAAATGGGGCCACTTCATCACGAGTGCCGTGAGCAATGAAAGTTGGAACCGAGTAATCTCCAGCACGTAGTCGGGCAAGGGGCTAATCGAAGCAATTTGCTCTGGCCCAGGTGGTGTTAAATTCAGTCTCCGAAACGCTGCCCCTGTAGATGTCCCAATGCCATTCAGTAAAACTGGCAAAGCGATTCCTTGCTGAGATATGGTAAGCAAAGGTCTGAGCGAATGTCGTCTTCACAAATCCAGCCTAGGTCAGAACGGTCGCGGGTAGAACTAGAATTTGTCGTCTAGTATTGGGAAAGATGTCGATGTTAACAAATTACTTTTCCTATGAGTTAGCGGAGCTTTTACTCACTGGCTTCATAGGAAGACTACTGATTATCTGTTGTAGGTTTCTTTGGGGTGCTCGAAAGGCGGTAAAACGGGCATTGTCGAGTTCTATGAGAGTTCAAGTTCCATTAGTGAAAATTACAAAAGCTAAGAGAGGAAGAGAGACAGGCGGTAATTACTAACCTCCCGATTCAAAGTCAACTGGCCCATAAAAGCTCAAGATGGCGCTTGGTGGTGAAAGCTTCAATGCCTGTGCTGTCCAACCTAAAGACATGGCTAGATGACCACCTGTTGACCAACCAATGGCAACGACCCGACTCCGGTCAAGTCGAATCCCAGATTCTAAAGCAATCTGGGGTAGCACAGTAACAGCCCATGCATAAGCATCACGGACGTCTGTTATAGGGCCCTCAGAGAGGTTTACTTCAGGGCAAAGCCTGTAATCAATTGACACCGGCAGCAAGCCCTGCTTGAGTAGGTAGCGTGTCTGTGCTGGACGAACTGCACGGCGTGAGAGTGTCATGTGGCCACCCCATGTATCATCAGCGCTATTGACACGAGATAGACATGATTAGAAACGCCTAATATCTTGCTAAAATTTGGGAGGATTGCCGTAGCTAGGCAGACGACATACCAATGGGCATAGCCTCTGGCAACGGTTCCTTGGGATAGTATATATCGGCGTGAATCTGAACACCGTCGATTTCCTTGTAAACGGCTGTGTCCAGGCGATAATTGCCTCTCCCTGGTTTCTCTTTATCGCTTTTATTACCACCGAAACCGTTGACAACCGTCACTGGTACACAATTCTTAGATGACTCCCACCGGGTGTTACAGGCTACCAGTAGCTGTGCTGTATTAGTTCTGGGATTTGAACTGCTTGAGTACGCCATAGAAGTAAATCCAGCACGCGAATATGTCGACATCCACTCTTCTGCAGTCTGCAACGGCGCTATGGGCCCATCTGCTAGCCACCATCCATCTAGAAGACCAAAGCAAATATCACACCAATCAATGTGGCAGGTAAGCTCAGCGAGAACAAGAAGTCCGCCACCATGTTTCAGTGTTTCTCGAAGCCTGCGGCACGAAGCGATACGATCTGTGGTGGCATGCACAGTGTTGGTCGCCAATGCTATATCAAACTGCCCCAAAAGATCTGGTCGAACCTCATCTTCTAGATTTAGAGTCGCATAGGATATCCAGGGATACCTTCGCTCCAATTTCCCTTTTGCTTTCTTCACTAAACTTGAAGATATGTCCGTGAAAGTATATTCAGTTGAGATGTCCGCCTTTTGAAGCGCCTCAGCTAGATGTTTGGTCGTTCCGCCTGTGCCTCCGCCAACTTCAAGAATACGCACAGGCCGGCGAGACCCTACTATGGGGTCTTGAAGTAGCAATGTTGTGAGGAAGACACACAGTTGCTCAGTCAGTGTCGCGGAGATGGGGAGTTGCCGTAATAGTCCTCCATTATCTTGAGAGCGTTGGAATTACCGAACATCAATGCCACAGAGTCGGTCTTGCCGCTTAGGCAATTGGCTAATTGAGGACCAGTGAGGCCAATCAATCTTGTCTCGTCATGGAAGAAAGGAAATTTGTGTCCAAACTCCTCTAATAATTGTGATGCCGGGCGTCCTTCAGCTATACGGCTGCTCCGTGTTATTATACCAGCAGACAGTGGCATACCCTCTGGGCCGGCATTAGATATGGTAACTAATCCGCTTCTTTGCAGGATTTCCCAGAGCCTGCGTACCAGCTTATCATATTTAGGGCTAATGTAAGGAAGTAGGGAACCTGCTCGCCTGAAGGAATATTTCTGAGGTCAACACCAAGACTTGCAAATCCCTCAATAATATATGCAAGGGCTAGTTCGTCCTGAAACGGCGCAATATCTGACCAGTAATTTGCCACACCGTTTGATACTGCAATACCATCGAATCTTGCAACCAAGGAGGACAGGGTCTCCAGTGGGTTGGTTTTAATTGTGCTTGTGGATACAGATTCTGAGTCAATTGACGCTTGACCAAGATTCTGCTTTGATGCAGTGTGGTTGAAGAGTTCATCAGGTTCTGGCAATAACTTTAGCTGCTTCATGATTTCTCCTACAGTTGTCTCCGAGTTTAACTCTATTTGAACCATAAAGTGCGTTTCGATCTCCTCTTTTAAATCAATTTTGGAGAGAGAATCAATCCCCAGTTCTGTTAGTGTATTGCGCGGCTCGATATTGTCTACCCCAGCACCGGACGTTTCATGAAGAACATGAAGAAGGACTTTAAGAGACATTTCTCGACGTTCAGTTTGTGACTCATTGCCAAGAATTTCTCCTGGGGTTTCTCTTTTGTGATTGTTGATATTAGGGGATGTCTGTATCGGATCCTCGTCATTATCATCACCCATGAGCTTTTGGAGGTCCGAAATGGTGCTTTTCAAGAGATTGACTGGGTCGATGTTCAAGTTGAGTTGGCCTGACAATTCCTCAGATAACTCAGCCGCACCCAAAGAATCAAGGCCAATAAGCTCTAGAGCTGTATCTTCAGGAATATTCGACGTCTCTATTAGAGTACACTCAGAAACAAGTTTCTTCAAGGCTGATGCTCCATGTCTGCTTGACCCTTGACTGACGATAGCATTGGGAAGCTGTATTTCGATTCTACTGCCATCCTTTTCACTTCTTGCGCTCAAGGTAGGCATAGAAGAAGACATTTGACCCGCTTGTGTCGACTTTGCTTCCCTTTGCCCCCTTTTGTGGATTTTGAGGCTGCACCTATTATCTTCTCAAGTCTTGTAACAGGCAAGCATGTCATGTGACAACCAGTAAACATAGCTACCAGTTCTCCTGCGGCGTGCACACAAATACATCTCCAATGGGATGTTGTTGCTGATCTGTAGTGTTGAAACTGGCGAGCACCGTTAATTGTGAAGTTAACAGCGTACCAAAGCTTGGTGAAAGTACGGCACGGTCAAGTCCCACCATAACAGCCACATCCTCGCTGCATATTGAGCTGCTGGTATTTATGAGGAGCCCACAAACGTGGATGCAGGCATCCAGCAAAACTGCATCACAACTCTGCCACGCTTCATTTTCTTCCCTGTGAGGTTGGTCTTTCGGAAGTTCAACTGTAGCCACAGCTTCGTGCTCCTTCATCTCTATCGATTGCATTGCCATATAGAAGTGATCATATTTCACAACACGTTCAAAGAGTTTATAGGCGCGAGAGCATTGGAGTTTCTCAGTCTGGTCACTTCTCAGCAAGCTCTCAATACTCCTAGATACCAGGCGCTGAAAGCCCTCCAAAATGGTGTTTGTAATTAATGCAATGATAGCATCAACATTTACAGTTTTGCACCACTTGGACCCACAACGCTGACGGTCATCTTCCACGTCTGCTTACGCTCGGGAATCTCCTGCAGTTGTATGAAGACAGTGCCAGGTGGATCCATACCAAGGGAGAGTTGACACGAAGGTCCTCAAAGCTTAAGCCTTTTTCCTTTAAGATGAATCCTTGCGATGAATCTCCTTTTCCACGAAGAGTAGCTGTTGCAGTGCCAGAGTCGCAAGCTCCATATACAAAGGAGCAGGGCACAGGGGCTGTGAGCAGACAACATGGCCTCCAACTACCTTTTTATAACGTGGGTTCTGAGTGTTGACAACAAACTCGGAAAGCCCAGGTTGTAGATTCTGAGTATTTGACCTCATAACCAGAGGTGGCATGAGTGACGTTTGGTTTGGTGTTTCATAGCCCATATTCCTCATTCCTAATTTACTTTCTTCCAGCAAATGCTGCATCTCTGCTGCCCTATCAATGTTCTCTATCCAATGATGTACTTTTTCAAATTGGTATGGAGGCAACCAGACTTTCTTAGCTGTTCTGGTAGGAATCGAATTGAGCACGCTACCTCCGATGGAACCCCAATGACCTAGAAATATTCTTCCAGGGTTCCATAGGCTTTCAATTATTTCAGCAACTACGTCTGATGGCTCTGACAGGTTTTGCGTCTTGGCTGCTTGAAAGATGTGAGACCCAACGTCTTTGCATGCTCGCTTAATCATGGAAGTGACTGGAGAGTCGAAGCCAGCTTCCAGCCAAACCATAGGTCCCAACAAAGTTTCGACCCGAGTAACGGCGTTAGCAAAGAATACTGGCTGCCGTGCGTGTTGTGAAGGATCTTGGTGATGTTTGACACTAAAGCCATTTGCCGCAGGGGTATTCTCAGTGCAGGTAAATATGGGAATAGTAGGCTCATTCCAAGTCAGGGACTGAGATATAGTTTGAAGATCATTGAGAACAGGCTCGATGAGCATAGAATGAAATCCGTGACTAGTATTAAGACGCTGGTATCGAATCTTTTGGAAACGTAGCTCTGTACGCAGTATCCCTTCTGCGGTTGCAATATCACGAACTGGACCAGCAACAACCAGCGAAGTCGGTCCGTTAAAACATGCAATTTCCAGCTGTGGCGTGGATTTTGCGTCTGTAGATTCACTGTTTTCTTGTTCTACAAGTGATAAGAGCATCTCAAACTCATTAATGGTGCATTCCAGAGCGAGCATAGCTCCTTTTCTGGGCCCCATTTCGCTTCTATCAATTCGCCTCGAGTTGCGATCAGTTTGATACCATCAGCCAAAGAAAGTATACCGGACACGACATATGCTGTGAGCTCTCCAAGGCTATGTCCAATCAGTCCACATGGTTGTAGTCCAGAGTCAATCCAACTTTTTGCACAAGCGTACTGAGTAGCAAAAATAGCACACTGTAGCACTGCGGTGTTTCCAACAGGTGTTGTCTGGAAAATAGCGTTGAGAAGCGATTCGTTACTGAATTTACGAAACTCAACATCGCAAGCATCAATGTGTGAGCGAAAAATTGGAAACCTCTCGTAAATAGATCGTGAGAGACCAATTGTTCTATTTGTTTGGCCACTGAATGCGAGTACGACGGGCCTAACTGATTGGCTTGCTGTTGAGAATTCGGAAACATCCGCAGAACCCAAATATCTTAGCGCTCGACTAGCTTCTAGTACGGTTTTCACTTTCACCGACGCATAGTATCTATGTCTCTGCCTCGTCTGATTTAGGACGTACGCAATATCTTGTAGACGTATGGTGGGGTTGTCTGAGTTTCGTTCGAAATAAATGCTGAGCGCTTGGGCATTCTCCAGAACACTTCTTTTGGACGCTGCCGTAATGAGGAGGGAATCAAGATGTCGTTGAGTTTCTCTCCATCTTGTGACTTGATATCCAGCTCTTCCGTCGCTCCACCGGGCACATCGCAACACAACAATGCTCCGTTAGAACCAGCTGCGCCGTAACTATTAACCAACGCCGCACGCACAGCTACGTCCCATGGCCGCAGTTTGGTCGAGATTTCTAGTTTGTCAATTTCCAGTGGTGGAATCTTGGGGTTCAACTGGTGATAGTTGACCTGTGGTGGGATCTGAGTGTGACGGAGCATAGCCAAAACTTTCAGTAGGCCAGCAACTCCAGCGGCTGGTTCTGAATGTCCAATGTTGGCTTTGATTGAGCCAATGTATACATTTTGGAGGCGGGAGGCCCCTCCAAATACGGACCGTATGCTTTCCATCTCCAGCGGGTCCCCTGCTTGTGTTCCTGTGCCATGAGCTTCGATATATGTGACATCTTCTTCTCGAAAGCCCGCTTGCTGAAGAACCTTGCGATATAAGGACTTCTGCGCGTCTGGGTGAGGTATAGTGAGGAGGCCGAAAGCCCTCCCTGGTTTGTTGCAATTCCAGGGATTACACCCCATATGAAGTCACCGTCCATAATAGCATCCTTCAACTTCTTGAGAACGACAAGCCCAGCTCCATCTGCTCTGCAGTACCCATCTGCTGAGACATCAAATGGCTTGCACTGGCCTGTAGGACTTAGAAACCCTGCTTTTCCAAGGTCCAGGTAGTTATTCACCCCAGTCATAGTGTTGACGCCTCCCGCAACAGCCATCCGACATTCACCTGTCTGTATAGCTTTGCATGCGCGGTTGATCGCAACCATTGACGAGGAGCATGCAGTGTTGAACATTTCAGATGGGCCCGTCCATCCGTAGAAATGACTTATGCGACCACAAAGAAAGGCAGGGACTGTGCCAGTAGAAGTATATGCCGTGGCAGCATGGCTGTTGGTATTGTCCATGTATTCTGCCAGCACCAGGCCAATGAAGCATCCGACATCATCCCCGGATGATCTTTCATGACTCGTTAAGTATCCAGCATCATCAAGCGCCTCATAAGAGAGTTCCAACATCAGACGCTGTTGGGGATCTAGGCTAGCTGCTTCTCGAGCGCTAACTCCGAAGAAGGCATGATCAAATCGCTTCACATCGTCAATGAAATTGCCGTAGAACTTTCTACCAAGTGTCAGGTTTCCGCTTTGCTTTCCTCTGAAACTCCCACTTAGATTGAATCGATCATTAGGCAGTTCTTGGACTGTATCTTTACCCAACGAGATCAATTCCCAAAATTCTTCCATATTGTTCGCCCCTGGAAGCCGACACGATGCCCCCACCACTGCGATAGCATGGTCTGGAAGATCTTTCACGAGTTTGCGGTTATCCACCCCGTTGCTCATTACAGTCTGGCCGTGCTCTTGTATCATACGGCCCAGTGATACCGGGGTGTCTTCATCAGGTCCTTTGCAAAAACCTTTTCGACTTGTAGGCGTTGCTGAAAGAATGGGGCCATGGCAACACAATCGGCCCAGCCAAATATTGCGAAACGGTGCATGCTACTGTTTGAAAGCTTCAGATCTTGAGCAACGCCTTCCAGCAACTTCAGCCATTCACAACGAGCGGCAAGCATTGTATATATGAGATCATCGGTCAAAGATCCATGACGGGCTTGCTCCCGCTCTGATTAGATCGTAGAGGGACCTTCAGTTCTTTAGCTTCTGGGAGCTGCAACCCCGGTGTACTCCGACAAAGAGAACATAGTTCAGCAGCAAGTTCCATATTCGCTGGATTATGTGCACTTCCACCAAGGTCAATCATATGGGCTCGCAGCCCTTCTTTTTGTGTTACAAATTCGTATAGCTCACAAATTTTCGCTGCCGGCCCACCGATACTAATAGACCTTGGGCCGGTAATTCCTGATATATAAGTTCCCGGGAACCGCCGAGTAAGCTCCTCAGCCTGTTCGTCATTCTTCAAGCGGACAGCTAGTAAGGTTCGTTCAGCCCCTTTGTCCTCATCGGCGGCTTCCGTATAAGCTCCAATAGCTACTAGAAGCTTCAAAGCAACTGAAAGGTACCCAATGAGCTCATTTTCATCGTTTGCACAAGCGATGCTTATCGCTGCGGGCAAGCCGCCGCAGTAGCCATGGACGCCACCGCCGAAATTCCTAATGTTCTCAACGAATTCTTTGTGTGAGAGTCCATAGACTTCGAGATAACACAAATATTGACCAATCTGAAGTACAGCAAGGAGAGGTAGAGAGGTGATGTTTGTCCTAATTGCTGCCAAAGGGCCAGAATCCCTTCTATGGCCCACTTTCGTAACTTTGCCAGGCATTTGGGTCCATGAGTAAGTTCTCGTACATCGCTTCTCTGCGAAGCGAAAATGTCCCAGAGCTGGTTGTCCGCTAGTGCTGCAATATGCTCCAAGAGCTTCTTCCCATAGCGGTTGGCGTTCAGGAATGCATATAAATTTGACAGATACTCCTCATCTGCTGCCGTAGTCTGAGGACAGAAGAATGCTGCTGAGACACAGCCCTCCTTTCCAGGTTTTGCCATCTTACAGTGCAATGTCCTTTGTAACGACCGTACGGTGAGATGTCTCGAAAACCGAGATGATGACTGGTGAGTGGACAAGCCCACACATAGACCTTGACCTCTGGATCTAGTCTACATGTACATTGAAACTGTTTGTTTCCCACGCACTCAAACAACCGGAACCTGCAACTCTCGGTCCTGAGAAACCTGAGCAACGGGGTGGAAAGAGACAAAGTATATCTGTCCAACAACGATGGTGTACGGACTGCGACAAAAGAGGAAATTGACGCTGGGGTCTACCTCTATTGTTATCAGCTGCATGTGAGACTTTATTATTAAGCGTCAAGAACAATTATGACTGGAAAGAATGTGCTGGTCGAGGGGTGCAGATATGTGTCAGTCTTTCGCCCGACAAGTTAGGAAACCACTTGGCGTCCATCAAGACATCTCATCAGCTAGCTCTTTCGGTTAATTGAGCACAGAGCGACGAATGACACCTTGAGAAATAACACATACGCCCCACACCACTTTGTGACGGCAGGGTAATGAAGGACTACATACGCCCCGAGAGTCTAGAGTATGCCGACGCCTGGGACGAGATATGGCACTAAACGGTATTACTTGGAGCAGGCTCAGCATTGTTGCCGCATCTATTCATGCAAGGGTCGACAGGCTATCTCTTATGGGATGGAGGGTCGTCATTATGCCGGTTCCTTTATGTAACCAGTATGCCTTCGTGACTCCGTGCTTGCATGTGATATACATAACTGGGGCGTGCAATCAACATCATCTCGGAGGTCAGAAATTCTTTGCCAACCCTCCCACACACAGCGTCACCCCTCATCTCGGTTGGTGACTGCAGATATAGTGGGGATGTTACGCTGATGCATCCTTGTCCACTCCATCCAGAACCACAAACAAAAGAATTGGGGACATCGTGGTGCCTGTCCATGCATGTGGTAGTGACGCTGCAAGTCAAATACCACCATATGCGGGTTGATAAGATATCGATTGTAGTTCATGGAGATGCTTCGGGCCGGTGTATGTAATATTCTGTTCCCGGCGTAAGAGCCAAAGGCAGCAGAGAAGCCCAAGCTGATCGGTGAATTCCCTGTGACACTGACAGCAGGTTTTCACAAGCACCACTGAGACTCTCACCTAATCAATCTTTCTTTTCAACTCGAGGGCCTTTCGCTGAGCAGGCTATATAAAATGTACTCGTTTATTCATCTTGCAGCATTACTTACAGGAGTATATGCCTTGGTAATTGAACCAGGCTCGGTAGAATCAGATTACTGAATGACTAACGCTTCCTTGTACAGTACTTCATCTTATCCGCTGTTTATCTGGTGTTCTTTCACCCCTGTCCAAATATCCGGGTCCTAAACTTTGGGCTGCATCACGAATACCATGGGCCACTCACGTTATTAGAGGCGATCTTTGGCAAACGCTTGAGAATCTCCACAATACATATGGGCCTGTAGTCCGAATCGCTCCTGATGAGCTGACTACTATTGAGCCCGGCGCATGGAAAGACCTCTACACGTCTAGACCTCTCCTGCTGAAGGACTCTTACAGCCAGACACCTCCCTCAACGGTGCCCATTCCCTTTTCACTGCTGAGGGGATACCCATCGGCGGATACGGGCTGTACTCATCAATAGCTTCTCTGATAAGGCTCTTCGTTCGCAAGCACCTATCATTGAGAAGTATGCCAACCAACTGATATCTCGCATACAACGCGAGGCTAACGACAGCGATGATGGCGCGGTAGACTTGACCAAGCTATATGGATATGCTACCTTTGATACCATTACAGACCTCAGTTTAGGTGAAGCTCTAGTGAAAGGCCTTGAGGATGCAAATGAGCATGGTTGGGTCAAGAATTACTTTTTCCACGCGAAATTTAGTGCTATTCGTACTGCTTTGAGTCGGTTCAGTCCTCTTGATACCATATTAGGGCTGTTTTTACTTGGCATGACGCGCAAAGCCCGTCAGCGAAACTGGGGTTATCACTGGTGCCCTCGACCGCCGCTTGGCACGAAATGATTCTGGGGAGATGTCAGTCAAGCGCTCTGATCTTTGACAGCTCTTGAGGATCGTTTAGACGAGAGTGCAACAAAGGGTATTACGAAAGCGGAGATGACAAGCAACGGACTAGCATTTGTCCTTGCCGGTACGCAGTTGAACACTAATGTGCTCTCCACGGCTACATATCTCTTGCTTCGGGAGCGCAGCACATGGGAACATCTCGTCAAAGAGGTGCGTACGAGATTCTCCTCAGACAGCGAGATCACTGTGCTCTCAATACAGAACCTTCCATACTTGGAAGCGGTTATCAATGAAACAATCCGGATTCGACATCCTACGCCTATCAATCTACCACGCGTTGTTAGCGGGGCGGGTTGTGTCCTGAACAATGAGGTCCTTCCCAGAAACGTAAACCACTCCACTCAAGGATATTATGATCTTATGCTGACACTACTTAGGTTGTAATTGGCGTGAATTTACAAAATATTCAGAATGCGTCTTCACTTTGGCTGGAGCCGCGGATGTTTCGACCAGAACGCTTTCTTTCCCCGGCTGATCCTCGATATGACTCTCGATTTGATGCAGATGTTAAAGAAGCCTTCGCGCCTTTTTCAGTCGGTCCCCGTAATTGTATAGGCTCAAAGTAAGTTTATTTAGCACCAACTGCTATTCAGTGCAACTTGTGTTGAACATCTTTGGCAGGCTTTTTTATACGCAGGTTCGACTAGTATTGGCCAAAATTGCCTGGAACTATGACTTGATCCCATTGCAAAGCTCTTTGGAAGAAGATTGGCTAGTTCAGAGGGCATGGTTCGCATTTGAGCCACAGCCTCTTCTCGCGAAGCCAGTGCCAGGTCGCTGAATGGAACACGCTAGTCTGGGGTGTGTGTGCACTGCGTTTGTCGCAACTAGCGGAAACGCCAAAGTGATATTCTATCGCAAAGTATTTATTCTAGACATCGCCGCTCTTTCTTCGTCTAGTTGCAAGATGTATCTACTTCTAAAAAATAGTATATCGAAATCTCATGAACACAAATTGATCCTATCGGACTGGGTTGTACCACGAGAAGAGTCCTGCAGGGTCATATTTACCCTTAGCTCGCAAGAGTGCCGGTATGTTCGCTGCAGAGTACCAAGATGCAGCGGGCTCATCACCATGAGCGAAGTGTACAAAAACTTCAAGCTTATCTCGGCCACTACCTCGTTGTAACAGGTCGCGAATAGATCGAGTAAAAAGTGACAATGGGGGATTTGAGATTGATCAATCCCTACACCACCGATTTGTCTGTTGCCAATACCGCATTAGTTCTCGTATTAACCAGTTCTTTGCGTCTTCTAGATTGGCACAAGTAGGTGCTGGGTGAACTTACACAAATGCCTTGGCATCACGAAAGGAAACGCCGACGAGTCTTGCTTGCGTAGCTGGAATCCATGTCTCGAGTATTGCTGCCAAACAATAGAGGCGTTCTGAAGAGTCTTATTCTTGGACATTGCATCCTGCATGTAGTCGACAACGCTGACAAGATTGTCCACGTCAACCTCATACAGGTTCACGCCAAAGGGATGTAGCGCACGCCTGGGTTGCACCCGATCTGTCGAATGGCACCATAGCTAGCAACGTCAGGGACCTTGTTCCATGGCACGGTCGATATGTTGACATTGAGAGGCTGAAGGTCAAGGAATGGTTTGATCAATGATAGGCCTTTGTTTTGTGCGCCAGCGTACACGAAGTTGGCCGTGATAATAATGCCGCTAAGTGTCGGGTCGGGACTGTAGCGGACGGAAAGACTAGTACTGAGCTCCTTCGGCTGGGAGTCAGCAAGCGATTTGATCAGCTGCCAAATTGTCCCGTTCAATCTTCCAGGGAAGATCATATCTGCGTTCATTGCCTGCCCGCCATTTGTGGCTGGATAGATCCTGTATGTAAGAGACGTAGCCACGCCATAATTAAAACCTGCCCCTTTGATGGCGAAGAACAGGTCTGAATGCTCATTTCTAGATGCGCATATAATTTTGCCAGTCCCAGTTACAAACTCGACTGACAACAACGAATCTGATATCGGACCGTACAGCCCTGAATACGGGCCCACGCCACCGCCCAACGATGCTCCGGCAAACCCTACGCAGGGGCATTGCGGCACGGCTACGCCATAAGACGGTGTGTTAGCAAGCGACAGGGATCCGAGACAAGGCTAATTCAGGCCCTGCAGTGGTGGGATGGTATGTACATACGGATTTCCATGCCAGCAACTTGCAGTGCTGCAGCAACTTGATCAGCACGCACAGAACCACCAGTCGTCATCGTTCCAGCTGCAGCATTTATTTTAATGGAGTTGAAGTTACTGAGATCAATATCGATGCCAGCTTGCAGTTTGCCTAAGGACGTTGAGTAGCCATGACCTCCGCCAGTAGCCAGGATTGGGACTTTATTCTTTGATGCATATTTGACCTTGTGTACCAGTCATTAGCAAAGTTCTAGAAACATCAAGCACTCCTGAGACATCCAGGCCTTCATAAAGTATGTCCACTCACAAGTTTTTGAACATCGCCCACAGTCGCAGGCTTCACGGCGACGATGTACGTGGGTGGTGCAACAATGTTGTAACGAGGCCGGAACTCTTCAGGCCATACTGCTGAATCTGTTGTATTGACGACCTCTGCCCGAGGTGATAACTGAGCTCGAAGGTCCTCAGTGATCCTGGGTCCTGTGAGAGGGTGCGAGCTGCATACAGTGGCTTGAAGAAGTGCAAGCCCTATAGCCAGAACCGAGATCCATGGAAGGTTAACCATCATGTTCTTTTCTCTTCGGCTAATGAAAGAAGATGCAACAACTGACAATGTTATAGAAAATTCACCAAAGAAAATTGCTCAGGGCGCTCGTTCTCACGGACATGGCGATGCGTCCGTATTATAAAAGTAGCGTAGGCTCATCTATGAACTCCTAAACATATCATACCATGGCATAGCCTCAACTACCTAGGCTTTATCTGAACAGCTTGGTGTAAAAGAAGACTACATAAGCTGCAGAGTGATCTCACAGCTCAGGGGCGCCATCAGCTCTGAAGTCGACGGCGCCACACAATTTCATCACATGTTGAATTGTAATAGCCCCATCATTCATATCGGCTTCCATGTCTCGAGCTCCACGTATCTCTAGCAAGGAGCCCCAGGTCAAGCGAGAAACACCTAATATCAGCGGCTCAGCGGCAAAGTAGTACCAGAAAGGATCGCGGCGATGCATGCTTACTTTGCTTCATCCGTTTACGGGTAGCTTTATGGTGTACCATAATTCTTAGATAGACATTTCTATTATTATATTCACGTGGAGACGGACCAGAGGTATGGAACAAAATTGTGGAAACTCTTGGTTCGCTTATTTGCATCAAGCGCAAGCTCGCAGTGGGCATGATGCCACGAGTGGCGGTTGCATGCGCATGACAGGCATAGTTCCTTCAGGTTGGAGATGTTGAAGGTCCAGCCCTAATTGTTACTGCTCAGCTTCTCATAAAATTGTAATAAACCCCAAATCCGTACCAAACTATTATGGTAGCATTGCAGTCGCTAGTTTCTTCCCCGACTGAGGGTCGAGCCCACAAGCATGTTCTATCCTGCAAATGCCCTTTCTGGGAGGATCAAAGGCCTAGATCCCAGCTCGCCCCAAAGTAAACAAGACTCCTGGCCTGGTGTGGTAGGATTTGGGCAACAGATGGGGTCAGTCAGCGTGTGAGTTTAGTGGGGATGAGCTTGGAGATTCAGCCTTGTTAACCGTCCGTCACTTAGAATACGACAAGGATGCCTCGAGAGGGTGTATTTGATCCTTGGACCTTACGCCCCTGCCGCCCGAGCTTAGGCGTTAGTGGTGGTTGGAACCGACCGGCCCGTTCTGCTGAGTTGGTGTGTACAGTATGAGTTATGATACATGCTAATTCTGTACAAGCGGCCTCTGTAAGACATGGATGTCTCGTAGTTTGGGATGCAGGACCTTTAGCCCTTCGCGGCCATTGGTGAACTGGGTTGTAGGGTGGCATTTTGGAGAATAATGAAAGATGAGTGCACATTGTTGCAACGCCTGCGTTTCCGGGGAGGGGGAGAACCGGTACTCCGAATAATGTGGTGTTTCTAGCCAAGAGCATGAAGCAGGCATCTACGTGTGGAGATAATGGTCATCAATGGCATTGGTGTTGCCCGTGGATGTCCGGCAATGTCATGAGGAAGTAGCTTCTGTCAGCCTGGAGACTTTCCAAAAGTCCCGACAGGCATCAACTGATTGACGCACGAGCTTCAAAGCTGCTCGTCTCCCCTTCACTGCCACAACACTTCACGCTTGGATACTGGTCTTTCCTACCGATATTGGAGTAGCTCCGATCAAGCTGAACTCGTCCCTCAACAAAGCACCATCATCCAAGCATTTCATCATGGTAAAACTTATCATTGGCGGCTCGACCGGCTTCGTTGGCACCGAGATAATTCGCCAAGCGTTGGCCAACCCCGCCATCCAGTCCATTGTTGGCCTTAGCCGCCGGCAGACTGTTGCGCCGGAAGGGTCTCCGAACACTCACAAGCTGAGATCGGTCATTGTTGACGATTTTGAGAACTATTCTGAGAGTACTAAGAAAGAACTGGAAGATGCAGATGCGTGCATCTGGTATGTTGATGATGCCTCGAGCAGATCGTTACTCATAGACGCACAGGACCATTGCCGTGACGCCCTCCAGGGCCAGGGAGATACCATGGGATGAAACCGTCAAAATTTGCCGTGACTACGCCCTTACAGCCATTCGGACTGTGGCTGCAGCACCCGCAGGCAGAGCGAGCCGCTTCGCTTTATCTACATCAGTGGCCATTTCACGCTGCGCAAAGGCGATGAGGCGATCAAACAATTGAAGGATCATGGTCTGGTAGAAATGGCTCTGATGAGGGTACGTCTAGTTCTTCTTCTACACCTTCTACACCACGCCGACTTTCTAAATCATCTTTAACTTCTATTCACGTGAGGTCATGGAGAAGAGGCGCTTGCAAGTGGCATGTGCCGCCGATGTCATGGCCACACCCTAAAGTTCCAAGATTGTTAACCTTTATGTATGCAGGGCGAGCTTGAAGACACCATTCTGGAATTCGGCAATCAATCCAACGGAAAGATCCAGGCACTCATCGCCAAACCCGGTTTCATTGCTGCTCCAGGAAGAGACCCGCCGCCTGTCCCTGGCCTGCCCAACCTCCAGCTGCGAGACATTGCCGCCGCCCTACTTGACCAAGCGATCAACGGTTTTGAGAAAAACATCCTATCTAACGATGAACTTACAGACATTGGACAGAAAGATTTGGGGAACTAGCTTTGCCTGTATAGGATTAATACTGGGCTGTCTTTGTGCTATCATGAATATGCTCATCATGTGAATCTTGAAATGAAAGACAAATTGGGTCAACGTAAACTAGGGGTCTTCAGAGGTTACTTTTTCAAGTGAACTAGGTACTTAATCTACGCTATCGATCTTCCTAGTGTATTGCTGGTTCATAGTCAATTGGTCTAGGCTACCACCAGAGCAGCTGAGCTTCTTCTGGCTCTTGGATTGGTCCCCTCATCATGAGGTTCGTGATGTCCGCCTCGGAAACCTCACCTATGGCAGTCTGGGTGAGCTAGTCTGTATACCTGCGGGTTTATTGGTTACATTGCACCGGCCGTAAGGCACCTAAATGCCGGGCGCGACGTCCTCTCCGCTTTCTGTCAAGGAGGTGGCAAGACAGACATGCCAGAATACGGGCCATCAGCCCGGTGTCGCATGGCAATTCATGGGGCTGAAGGTCTGTAGGCACCCACGCTTCAGCCGAGAGACATAGTGCAGATATGTAAATTAGTTACCACGCCCTTCTGCAACAGGAACCTTACCAGGCCAGGCTAGTGATGCAGCACCGGGTCGCGTCTTGGAAGGGAGAAAGTGATGGTGTGTGTCTCATTTGACACTTGGTGGGGGTAGACGTATGCATATTACTCTCCTCAGTCGGGATGCCCAGCCAATCTACAACATCAGTCCCTCGTGCTGACCGTGCATTCCGGTCACTTGATCGGCACCTCTCGTGGGCGCAGCTCCAAGGTGAGACGATCATGGAAAACTCGTAGAAGAACGCATGAAAGACACCGGACGTGACGCCGGGCCAAGCCGGCGCGCCATTCCAAGTATATGGGCGAGGCTCGAATGTAATTGCAACATTAGAGAACTGTTTCTACCAGACGTCTAGTCCTCAGCCCGCACTATCCCGCCCTTCAGAGATATATTGGAGGGTTGTCGATGAGGGTGTCATTGGGTTGTCATCTTCTGGGCCAATTAATGCCTTTGTTCCCTGAACCTTCGTTGGATTAAAGATCTATTTCTCCCTTCAACCCAATTTAGTGGCCCCAACCTCTTCGAATGCATGGAGAAACTCTGACCAACACGCTCTCGTGATTTCTCAGGCCCTTATTTCTTCAATACAGTCACCGCAGCAGGGTCCTCTCATCTTCTATCCGTGGCTGGCACTTTTGAGACTCATATCAACAGCGAGTGAATAGCCAACAATGGCTCCGCCTCCGCCGTTTCCCATGGGTCCTCCTCGTGAGGGAGACCTTGGACCAGCCGTAATCGGTGTTGCGGCGATGTCTATTGGCATCTCAACCCTCGCCGTGGTACTGCGATTCTGGTCTCGGGCTGGTGCTACGTCGCTGACTTTCTGGTGGGACGATTGGATGATTCTCATTACAACCATCGTCTCTCATGCCACCCTATCGTTAAACATCGCCTGGACAAAGATCGGCCTAGGCAAGCATATTGAAGCTGTTCCTATGACAGCCATTCTACCGAGCATCTACTTCAGCAAAGCCGCCATCACTTTGTATGCCGTGTGCATCTGGCTTATTAAAGTATCTGCCATATTGCTCTTCGCCCGCATCTTCAGGCAATCAACACGCTTCCGCCAGGTTCTCTGGTTCTTTGGCGCGGCTGTAACTGGCTGGTTCATCTGCACAGCTGTCATTCCATGGTTCAACTGCAATCCGATCCGAAAGACGCTCGACCCTATGGTACCAGGTGTTTGCTTCGAACGCATGGACTGGTATTACGCATCAGCATTTTTGAACGCTGCCTTCGACCTCGCGATTCTACTTCTGCCGATGCCTCTCATCTGGAAGCTTCAAATGACGCTACGGAAGAAGATATCCATCACCATTGTCTTCATCCTGGGCTACTGGTAGGTTTTCCTTGTTTCGCAAACTATCACTCACAGCTAATAGAGCTGGCTAGCTCCGCATTTCTCTCTTTCGCTCGTTTTATTGTCATTATTCGGGATCCAGAGATCATGAGTGTCAACCCCGAGCAAGATCCATACTGTAGGTCGTCCTATTGCTGGTCTTGTTCTACTTGGACTTTTCCGCTAACCATCTTCTCCCTTTCCTTTGGCAGGGCACACAATACCCCTAATCATGCTTTCGATGCTAGAAGCACCTTTCGCAATCGTTGCTTTGTGCGCTCCCGCAATCGGTCAACTTGCCGCTCGCGCAAAGAAACACCATAGCTTCGCGTCATTGCTCAATATCTTCAGCACACGTGGGTCTGGCTCCGGCAAGTCAGGTAGCTCACGCAGCGATTACGGTGTCGAGCGAACAATTTCGTACAAAGTTGACTACTACAATGCGACTTCAACAACGAATAAGTCGTCAAGTGAGGGCTGGGCACGCAATCACAACAAGCCTGGCTTTGGAAGCACTACAGCCTTTGCTGCCGCGCGCCGTGAAAGTGCCGAGTCGCAAAACCACGTGGACCCTGCTATTCCTCTTGGCGTTATGGTCCCACCTGGCCGTGATATCGAGGCACAGCAGCCGCAGGAAAGGAGTATGGTATGGGGCAAATAGAGAAACAATAACGTGAGGCAGATGCTGGCATGTCTGCCTTGTTCAATTATGTATGCCTTTACTTGCACCTCTACAATGCTTCATGGGGATTCAAATGTACCATATTCATGACTCTATATGGAGCTTGATCCATTTATCAAGCAGGATAATTAATACACAGTGGCACTCTTGAAATGTGTGTTGGTTTAACTGTTGCTAGTAGAGCTCAAGGCTTGGTTCTCCACTGTAAATGTGTCTGAGATGCAGAAGCTTGGCATGACTGACATTTCATCACATTGCGCAGCTCCGGCTCCAAACGGACGCCTTCGAGACCGAACCCACAATGGTTTGTTTCAGGCGCCACACGCCGAGCCCTGCTCCGTGCCGTGCACCACAGGAACAGGATCTTCACTTGCATTAGGATCCCTGCATGTCGGACACTTCAACCCAACTGCCGGCCTATCCATTCACCGTTTGACGGAAGGCTCATTAGATCGACAGCTTCGAGTAAAACAAATCCTCAACAATTTTCCCTGTCCCCTCGGTGCATTAACACTTATGTATAATGGCTTGTCTTCACGGGGTCTTCTAAGTGACTGATCGGTCTTTGTTCTTGTCTCACTGTCCGTGGATGATTGGGAACATACAACCAGCACGGGGTACAGCGGAGCTTCTCCTATTGACCGCCACCTGAAAGTGAGCTGAATAGCAGGCTCGTGAATGAGCCCGGGTCATTCGCTCATCGGCTTTTAAGATCTTACATGACTACGTGACAAGAGACACTCTGTCTCACCCTCCCTACTGCCATCGCCTGTTCCCTCACTCTTCGTTGGTTTTCTTGTGTACCAACCCCTCTTCAATCCGAGTTCGACATGTATCCAGCCACGGCGGTTGCTGCCCTCAAGCTCACCTTACCAGTGGTGAACCAAATCTTTAGCTTCCCCAACACCTTCATCGAAAATGTGCAGGTATCATCCAATGGCCATGTTCTTCTCACCACGATGGACTCTGAGAGGCTCCTCTACACGCTCGATCCGACTGTGAAGAACCCTGTAGCCAAACCTATCGGTAGATTTGGCAATTCGACTGGTCTCACAGGCATGGTCCCTCTCGGTCATAACCTCTATGCAATCAGCGGCGGCTTACACACTTCATTTGCATTTGAGAGAGATAGCATGCACATTTACATCGTGTCGCTCGATACCGAGACTGTCATCGACAGCATCCGAGTGCCCGGTACAGCCACTTTAAATGGTCTTACTCCCTACCAAACAAACCTTGGACACTTCTTAGCGCAGACTCCATTGATGGACGCTTATTCCGCATCGACCTTGTTACGAGAGAGGTCAGTATAGTGAGCGAGAACGAAGCTCTGGCGCCTTCCAAGTGCAAGGGTGGTCCTCCAATAGGAGTCAACGGGTTAAGAACCCATGGTGAATATCTTTATCTCACAAACTCGGGGAGAGGCACTTTCTCGCGTGTCAGAATCGATGCGAACGGTCAAGAGGCTGGTCCATGGGAGGTAATTGCCCGGTCTCCGTCACCAAGGGAGATTTATGACGATTTCATCTTTGACAATGAAGGCAACGCATACGTTGCTGTGCACCCTTCCTCTGTTGTCAAAATCACACCTGCTGGACAACAGACGACGATTGCTGGCGGTGGATTGAACTCTACCTTTAAGGAACCAACTTCCGCTGCATTGGCCCAAGACGGTAAGTCCATCTACGTTTCAACAGGAGGCACACTATCTGGACATCTCTCAGCAGGAGGTCAGGTTTTTCAGATATATTTGTAACTGTTTAATCCGCTTGTAAGATAGACCGAACCGGAACTTAATGTATAACTATGAATGGGACGTGTCAATACCATCCATGACATTGCGTGTTCTCTACGTAGAGTGATTAACATGCCCTTCTCGCGCTTACATCCGTCTCTGAACGTTGGTTATCACGCCATACATGCCGTAGATGTAGCTTTTACTTTCAACGTAGAGAGCTGAGGAATTTCATAATACTTCTACTAAGGGTTCACCGCCATGATCATCGACCTCATTTGATGAGGACGCGGTGTAGTTCCCGGCTCAAAGCCTCCTAGTCTGATTATCCACAGTGATGGCAGATACAGGCCATCCCGTGTCTCCGCCTGAGCACCTGCATTCCACAAATGCACTCGACAAGGGAAATGGCGCCTGGGGCGGTAAATGCACTGCAACTACTCAGGACTTGCGTGCCGTCCTCAAGTCCTTCGTCCGTACTTGCAACCCAAAGCTCTCAATTATGCAGAAAGCTGGAATCACCAAGCATGGAGCTGAATCACACAGAAGGCGTGATAGGTCAAGTATCGAGTGCGTGTTGTCATCTGGCTTTCAGCCCCGCCGCTCACCGAACGTGCAGCTTTGAGGCCTCGACATGTCGATACATCGGACGGAAGGATATTGCAGCGGCGGTTACGCGTGCTTACGACGCTTTCCGCTCCATGTCCTAGTTACATGAAACGATATTCGTTCAGGCCTGAGCCGCCCCGAGTATACAGTGCGAGGAGATGGTATGCATGGCTTATGCCTGCCAACGGCACAGAAGCTTGTCTTGCACCCGCCGAGTCGGCAACTCTTTGATGATCGCAACCGATCGTGTGCCGAGGATGGCGGGTAACCCCGCAGGCTGAGTCCTTGTCATAAGTACTGGAGGGTTGCATTATTCTATCACACACTAGGATCCAGGACATCGCAGTTGGGGTGGCATGTCAACGACGGGCTCGTTGCATCAGTTATAATTCGCAATGGTGGTACTATCCGGGTAATTCGGAATTCTAGACAAGGTCCATTTCATAAAAGACTATAATGAACTGCATGAAGTCAGGGATTCCCCAGAAGAGGGTGTGTCATGACCAACTTTCGAATTACAGCTGGAGGTGTAGCCTGCTCATCAGCCGTAGATGGGGTTACATGGGAGAACAAGACGCATAAATGAAGCGACATGTCAGAAGGAACTATCACCAACCGATGCAAGCCTCATGAATGCCAAGGAAGCCATGTATCTGGCAGTCCTGATTCCTGCCGCCCGCATAGATTGAAGTTGCAATGCTAAAGCAGTCGTGCAGTCGTGCAGTCGTGCAGTCGGGCATTCGGGCATTCGGGCAAACGTTTAGCTTCTTATTGCCATCATTACGAGGAAACATCGGTGAGAGAGCTCCGGCAAGTAGATTCCTAGGCTAACACCCTTGCTTAACGAGGCATGCCACCCAAAGACACCCTGCCCCTCCCCGCGTCCAGGCATAGAGCAGGGATCAGTGCTCTGCTTCCCACTCAGGTAATTGTTCCCGGAAATCGAGGCACTCGGCCGTAGATCTTGGAGCTGTTATCCAAAGAATTGGATTGGGTGCGCGGAGGACTTCTTCTCGCGTATGAAGATCCATGAATGGGCAAGTGAAGGACTTCATTCAGCGCCTGGGCGCGAACCTAAGCCCGGGTCACCCTCCCATGGAGCAAGCAATTTAGGTGAGGCTTGGTTCTCTGCACGGGTTGGGCCCCAGACGAGTTGAAACTGCATTTTTATTGGCTCTGTGGCTTGCTGGAATGTTGCCATGCCCCATATCCTTCGAGAAAATTCGAGAATTCGTCAATGGAACGATGAGGCGGTCTAAAGTTGGAGCTGAGGCTGAAGACTATACATCTACAGTAGTGAACTGCGAGTTTCTCATCTGCTGACTGGTGGGTAATTAAGGTTATCTGAAACCAAGACTGAGTGCTGGATCTGGGGCATCGGATTGTTGTCGATGTTTACTACATGCCAATTACACAAACATACATGATCAATCTGAGACGAGTGGTATCCCTTGTCCATAGACAAACCTTCAGCTATAGCTCTTTGTAGTATACATCTCTATGCGTCTATTAAGATGTTTTTCTCATTGCTTTTTCTCATCAGTGATATATATCTCTCGTGACAAAAGCCAAAACGCCATCGTCATGTCGATAGTGTGATGAACTAGCACGTTCCTCCCTGTCGTCAGCAATGGCTGTATCTCCCCTCCACCATGCTCCGAATCCTCCAAGGGCTGTCCTTTGAGCTCTTGAAACGGCCTCAGGGCCAGCTGAAGCTAGCTCTATCCCTCATGTGGCGCAATCTGCAATGTCGTTGATGGATGCGCATGGCGTTCTTGCTCCTTTTTCCCACGTGTTATCGTTTCACTGCTGTTACCCTTCACGCGTGGCGCTCGATCTGCTCCATAAATGAATCTGTATCTTGAGCTAGCCTAAAGATATGGTTGATACTGTAGATCTCTGGTGTATTTATATCATCCCCAAGGTCTCTCGAGAGCTTGCTGTTTCATAGCTCCAACCCTAATATCCTCCTTGGGCACCGCAACTATGTACCGTATATTCGTATCTGTGTTCATCTTCATCTTTATTGCTCTAGCTGCACCACTTGATGGACTCAACAACACCCGGACCAGCTGCGGTGCCCTGCAACCCAAATCCTACAGTACTCGGATGATACCTTTATCGAGAATCTCTTCGTACTCCCTAATGGAAACCTTCTTTTCACTACTTTCTCGTCTGGCGACCTCTTAACCGTCGATCCAAGGTCTTTCAGACCAACACCAAAGAAAGTTGTCTCGCTTCCTGGTAGTACCGGTCTGACTGGTATCGCCTCGCTTGGTAATGGACTCTATGCTGTCACTGGAGGAGTCCATACTGGGTTTGGCTTTCAGCCTGGCACTCTACAGCTCTACGTTATATACCTACCCACCAGCACTGTCCTTTTCAACATCCCATATAAAGACACGAGCACTTTGAATGGCATAGCTGTACTGCCCAACCGTCCATCCATCGTTCTCAGCGCAGACTCCGTTGGCGGACGTATCCTGAGGATCGATACACTTACAAGGAAGACAAGCGTTGCCTTTGCAGACCCAGCTCTCGCCTCCACAAACCCCAGCTTCCCTTTCGGTGTCAACGGGCTAAAGATCCGAGGCAACTATCTTTACTTTTCCAACTCGGGCGAGGGTACCTTTGGACGTGTTCGCATCGGCAGCGATGGTAGCAAGATCGGTAACATCGAGATTATCTCTACACTTCCAACTCCTGCCACTGGAACCTTTGCCTACGACGACTTTGCCTTTGACAACAAGGGCAACGCCTACGTCGCGCTTCATTCATCATGGGTGAACAAAATCACGCCCAGTGGCTCACAGTCAACCTTCATAGGTTGCGCGCCATGTGGTGTACTGAAGGATCCGACATCAGTTGCGCTCGCCAATGATGGAAAGTCCATCTACATTTCGACGGGAGGGACTCCAGGGTGCTCGGGAATTTCTGGTGGTCAAATTCTCAATGTGAGATTATGAGGCAACAGGCTCGACTCTATCTGTATATTCTAATATTTGTGTATAATTGTGGAAGTCCTCTTGGTATGATCTTTCGTTCAAACTAGGACAAGTCGGATTGGTGCATGGACAACTTTGTTTGGATAAGTAATGTTATACAAGTTTTAAACCTGTGACCTCGGTCAATGTAACCCTGCTCAGTAGCCAGCAATGTCAAAGCGAAGTGCAGCCACTTTGGCCGACCTGCATCATCTGAGACCTGGGGCAGAGCCCGAACAACAAGCTCGTATGATCTGGCTCAAGGCAATAACGCGCGCCGTGTCGAGACCTGAACGTTTGACAATCCTTCATACAGACACATCTACAGACCTCATCGATAGCGCCAGGCTGATTCGCAAGCACCAACATGAAGATCATCATTGCCGGTTCGACCGGCTTTGTCGCTACAGAACTCATTCGGCAAGCTCTAGTTCACCCAAGCGTCACCTCCATTGTCGCTCTCGCGCGCCGAGAGACACCGCTGCCTGTGGACGTAGAGGCTGACACAAGCAAGTTCAAATCTGTGGTTTGCTCCGATTTCGAGAACTATCCGGACGATGTAAAGCATGAACTTCAGGAGCCGACGCTTGCATCTGGTTCGACGTTCGGTCCATTGAATGCCTCATGGTCTAAGCTAACCGCCTTTGCAGGACCATTGGCGTGACGCCATCCAAGCTTAAGGCCATGCCTTGGGACGAGGTTTGCAAGATCTGCCGCAAATTTGCCCTCGTCGGTCTGCAGACAATATCTCAGCTGCCGCGCAGTTCGGAACAGAACCCTCTACGCTTCATCTACATCAGTGGAGCCAAGGCCGAACGCGACCCAACTAAGAAACCGCTTGTCATGAGAAACTACGTCTTGATGAGGGTGGGTTCCTGCCGATTGATTGCTTGCTTAAACATTTATCCCTATGTTTACGTCTACCAATGAACCACTGCTACCAATGGACATACAAAGTTGGCTAACAGGTTGCTGTCAAGGGCGAGATTGAAGCCCAGCTGCTGCAGTATGCGAGCACTTCCAACGGTACCATTGAGGTGTCCATTGCCAAGCCTGGCCTTATCGATGCTGAGGGAAGAGTGGGCCCGGCGAAAGCAATAGCCCTCTCCATCATGTGTACCCTTATTCGATTACCAAGGGTTCGCGTGGAGGAGATTGCCGCTGTTCTGCTGGATCAAGCGATCCATGGCTTCGTTACTGATACGCTGCTGAATGATGACCTCATCCGCGCTGGCCGCAGACTCCTATCTGATCAGTAAGGGTCAAATTTTACAGGTTTTTTTCGTCTACTAGTCTCTTTGAGTATTATGTTAGATATCAACGCTCTTTATCTAGTATCTCAGGCTTCTTACGATAGCTTGTTGCAAAGATGAGTAGTTATAGGGTAGCTAATAACCAACTCTAAGCACTGCTTCAAAAGCTTCGGCTCACGGCTGTGAACAAAAGATATCCTTTTCATTGGACGGTTGATATTTGATCTAGAAATAAAGTCCCCATTTCATTTAATCCAAGAGGCGATGCGTGTTGTGGTGGTTGTGTTCCCTGCCGCTAGATCGTTGTATCATTACATTGTAGACAGGTTTACAAATTATTGTCAGCATAAAAGTATATGGCATATTAAACCGAAAGATATCGAAGGAATTTTATGTTGCAAATAAACCCGCCAGGTATAATTAATCTTCTAAGTCTCATCGTGGTCTGATGAACATGTAGAACAGCGCGGCATGATTACATTCGATGCCACACTTCTGCATTGAGCCTCCACGGTATGCACACATGCCAACCAACAATTCATACCCACTTCACTTCGTTGACACCATAATAACGAGGCTCTATTCAACCGCTTCCGCGTCAGGTTATCAGCATGCAAGCGTTGTCCTCCGCTTTAACGGTTAGCTCCAGACCTTCACAGTAGCGCTGCGCTCGACTAACAAAGCGCGATTGACAAGATATTCTGTGAGAAGCGAAGAGCCGGCCGTACACCTCGGTCCACTCCCGAGAATCAGGTTTCTCGCCCATTATTATCCGATCTGGTACCAGGCATCTCATGACCACCGCGAAATGAGGCTCCATTGTCAAGGCATTCTTCCTCCAAAGCTGGGCAGTCGGAGCCCTTTCATTGGAGCCCAAAGCCTTGGCAATTCGATCATACAAGGCTCAAATACAAAAGTGCATCGTATGCTTCGCATCTAAGCAATGCAGAGTTCAAGGCAACGCAGCAAAAACGCGAGTCAAGTGAATAGGATGACTTATTCCTCGACACATAAATACGAGGCCAAATCGTACCTACTCCAATAAACTCATCACCATGAACAAATGCGATTCCCCCATCTCCATATCCAAGACGTGCCGCCATTGCCAGCCAAACAGCCGCCAATGTTCTCTCCAGATCTAGAACCCTTACCCTCTCCCAAAACACCAGGCTTGAGCGGTTCGCATTTCTTCAAGGCACCCACTTAGCTCTGCCAAGATATGGGGTCACTCCTTCGCCGCTTGGCTAGTCAGGCACAGCCTATTTGCCAGCTTACGGCCATGGGATTCCAAAACGGGGTCCTTAGCGTCAGGGGTCCATGGGGGATCAGCCTCATCCCCGACTGTCAGAGAATGCCGTTTTCGAGAACACTTCGAAAGTCTTTTAAGAATTACACGCACCCGGCCCAGTCGTTGTTGAGCGTCGCTTGCTTGGCTCTCTGGTGGCGCGTCTCCCTCAGCGCACGGCACGATGCACATCTCGGTCGCATCGCTCCTCTTGGGGGCCTTGACTCTCGCGGGATGGTCAGTAATAACCCTAATTGACCCCTACCCTTTTCGCGACTAACTGGGCCCCTCAGGTCTTTTGCCCAGGTTGACTGTAAAGGCAACATCACGATCAGTGACCTTGATGTTGCGAAAAATGTCCGCGACAGCTGCACCATTATCGAGGGCCAGGTCGTATTCAAGGGCAACTTCACTGGCGATATTAACCTAGATGGCGTCGAGATCATCAAGGGCGGCATGGCCCAATCCGGGTGCGCCCACTGCACTGACGAGGAAGATCCCGGGCCCAAGCCGTTCAAGATCACGAGCTCCACGTTGCGGGAGGTCAATGATGATATTTACTTATGGACCCCGAAGGGTCTGTCTCACCTCCTGCTACCTAAGCTGCGCATCGTCAATGGTACTATCTCCATTGGGCGCGCCGAGGACCTCATCGAGCTGGACCTGACCAAGCTCGAGTATGCCGCTGGCTTCTCAATTGAAGCCGAAAACCTTGAGAAGCTACACATCGACGACTTCAAGGGATTCAACACGATAGCATCAAAGCACGGCAACCCATCCTACAGCCTCAGCGTGGGTAACGTCGACTCTGTAGACGGTTTCTTCAAAAACCCCATTGATCCGCTCGTCACAAATAACACCATCAATAACTACAATAACCTCAACCTGCGTGCCGGACCCAACCTCAAGAAGATCACACTCGGCTGGACGCGTGTGCCCGATCTTGCCATCATCGGCGGTGACGACCTCACCGTGGTTCTCGGCGGTCCCGAAACCAAGTCCATGACAATTGAATCCCTCAGGCTCTACGGCAACGCGAAAATCGAGCGCGGTCCAGTAATGCGCAATCTCTCCGTAGGTAGAATCGACGTCAGCTACGAAAGCACAATGACAGATCTCAACTTGCCATTCGACCAGGTCTCCTGGATCAACCTGTACAGCTCTTACAATTTGCGCTCCGTCACCTTGCCACCTCAGGCTGTCGATTGGCGTGGCCTGGGGCTCGAAATCTCCGCCTGCTTTGCGCTCGACCTGTTCTCGCAGTATGATGATGCCGGCGAACAGACATGGTACTGGCCCAAAGAAATGGACACTATCATGCTGCGTGGCAACGTATCCATGGAGTTTTTGTAAGTCATCGGTTCTTCTTATCCCTGAGCAAAGCACTAATTTGGAATCATCAGCGAAACCTTCTTCGACCAAGACACTAAGGTAGCCCGGACATTCGCTATAGAAGACTACTCTGGTCAAGTCAGCTGCGAGGCCCTGGATGAGCAAATGAACAAGACCGTGGGTGGCGAGATGTCAGACTTCAAATGCCAGGTGTATAACGCATCAGGGCCTCTCTCGAGGATGGTCAATTGGACGCTACAGACCGGGCTAATGGCCCTCGCTGTTGGATACCTTGCGTGATTGATGGCGGCGTCAGAGGAGGGTTAGCTCCCATGAATGAGGGAGCGGGTTGCTTTCCATATGCATTTGTAATTAGATATGATATCCTGTCTTGCTTCGTCAATAACCACCCCCTCTACGGCTCGCACAATCAGTTCTTTTGCTGAAATTTGACAACTTCGAATGCTATTGCGTCTTCTGCGATCTCCTCGTCCCCGACAAACTCGTTCTTTTCCATACTCGCCAACAGCACACACTCCGCCTCGAAACTTGTCGCTCTCTTGAGGGAAGGCTCGCTGCTGGCTCAGTAACTCCTCAGCTACTCCAGCCTACATTACCCCTGCTTCAGCTCTGTTGCATGTTCTCTTTCTTCTGCATCAACACCCTCAAACCAGAATTCTTCTCTATCAACCACTCTGCATTCACTGACAATTTGGCCGGGGCCCTGGGGGTAAGAGTCGCAGCAGTGTCGAGGCCAAACGAGACGAACATGAGCCGGTTAAACATGGGGACAACTTATCAGTAACCATTGAGGTATATCCCCAGCTATCGCTGCAGAATACTGCTGCTTGAAAGCTGCTTCACTGAATGTGAATTTCGGATGGTCCGCTAACGCGACATGCTAGAGCAGAGCAGCAGAGTTGAGAACTTCATACAAATCGGCTAGCTCTCTTCACAGACTGCACTAGCGAGTCAGAAAAGTGCTAGAGTTCCGACCTCGTTACAACATTGTTGCACCACCGACGTACATCGTCGCTGTTCTCGTTCATGAGCGGACTGCAACACTCCTCAACTAGACACAGATCACAGACAGATTCCGAGCATAGTTTTGAGAAAGAGGAACTACACGGTGTGTGCCTATGTATTTTAACTTCTTTCAGATCTTCATCATCCTCGTCGTAGACAGACTTATCGTAGGTCAATGTAAGCTACGAATCCGTCTCCTCAAGAGGTAGACCATGCCATGTTTCCCGACTCATGTCAACGAAAAGCAATCGCCAAGGAATTGGAACTACGTTCAATAACAACCAATAAGCCCTTTCAACCAGTGCAGAAGCGCCCGGCCGACCATAATCCACCCAGCATACGTACAGAAGGGTAGGATGGTGTCGTGGTTGGTCATGTCCCCGCACTTTGAAGTCGTTGGCATTTCCGGCACAGCCGAAGACTGAACCTCTATACCTCTACTTCTTTTTACTCCTTTGCAACATCTTTCACAGCATTCATGCTTCATCTGGGTTGAGGTACAGCGCAAAACACTTTCATTATTTTCGTAATTGAATCTACTTGCTCTATATCGTCTGCCTTTTTCGAAGCCTGGTGGACTCTAAGGGTCACATTACCGACCAGACATGGCCAAAATCACCCAGCGTACCTCTTTTACTAGGAAACGCTGAGCGAGCGCTGGCCATCCACGTCTATCCGACTATAATAAATCAAGCAACATCAGATCAGGTCAGACCAATTCTGGCCAGAGACGACAGCTAAAGAAACACCCCGCAATCGACATGCCCGCACATCAATCGGCCGCTTAGGCCTTCGCGGCCGAGGGCTTGGGGCCCAGGCCGTTGCGGTTGCGGTAGAAGAGGACCTTCTTGCCGGGGCCTTCGGCCTCAGCGCAGGGCTCAACCCACTGGCACATGCGAGCGCTGCGCCAGAGAGCACCCAGGAAGCCGAAGAAACCACCCTCGGTGTCGGCGCGGTAGTGCTTGCCCATGACGGGACGGATGGCATCGGAGGCCTCGTCGGCGTTGTAGAAGGGGATGGAGCTAACGTAGTGGTGGAGGACGTGGGTCTCGATGATGCCGTGGAGGAGGTGGCGGCCGATGAAGCCAGCCTCGCGGTCGATGGTAGCAGCGGCGCCACGGACGAAGTCCCACTCCTCGGAGTGGTAGTGAGGAAGCGAGGGTCAGTGTGCTGGAGGAAGGTGATGGCAACTGATGAAGAGAGTTAGCCGACATTCTCAACGTTATTCTTGGCAGAAGCAATATAGCCCTCGGCCCTCAGCGAGCATATGCCGCAAAGACAAAGAGGAAACACAAGAAATGAAAGGAGAAGGGGGAAATGCTTACCTAGCCAGTGGTTGACCCAGAGGTAGGGGATGAAGTACCAGACGAGCATGTTGTTCCAGCCAAAGTTGTTTCCGAGGTAGAAGAGGGCGGCGGCGGCAAGGGCGATACCGATGTCGCTGACAACGACATAGGCGGCCTCCTTGTTGTCGAAGATGGGGGCGGAGGGGTCGAAGTGGTTGACACCGCCGCCGAGACCGTTGTGGCGGCCCTTGCCACGTCCCTCGCGCTGGCGCTCGTGGTGGTTGTGGCCGGTGATGTTGGTGAGGAGGTAGTTGGGCCAGCCGATGAGCTGCTGGCCGAGGAGCATGAGGAGGGTGTAGGCGGGAGTCTCCTCGGTCAGCTCAGCCAGCTCGTGGGCCATGCGTCCGAGGCGGTTGGCCTGCTGCTCGCGGGTGCGGGGCACGAAGACCATGTCACGCTCGATGTTGCCGGTGGCCTTGTGGTGCTTGGAGTGGGAGTACTTCCAGCTGAAGTAGGGGACGAGCAGGGCGGAGTGGAGGACCCAGCCGGTGAAGTCGTTGATGAGGTTGGACTCGGAGAAGGCGCCGTGGCCGCACTCGTGGGCAATGACCCAGAGGCCGGTGCCGAAGAGGCCCTGGAGGATGGTGTAGACGGCCCAGAGACCAGCGCGGAGAGGGGTGGAGGGATGTACTCCGGGGTGACGAAGTTGTGGAAGAGGTAGAAGGTGGTGGCGAGGCAGGCCATGTCTCGGAGGATGTAGGAGTAGCCCTTCAGGGCGGAGCGCTTGAAGCAGTGCTTGGGGATGGCATCGCGGATGTCCTTGATGGTGAAGTCGGGGACGGTGAAGTCGTTGCCGTACGAGTCGGTCAGACGGCCATAATTCTTCTTGGCGACAGTGGCATCCTCGGAGGCGAGCGAGGACAGCGAGGTGGACGAGGCCGAGGGACAGGGCGAGTCAATGGGAGAGACAACGGTGGACGACTCGGAGTCGGTGACGGTGTTGGAGGTGGTGGTCCTGCGCAGGGCAGGGTTGGGCCGCTTGGGGACAGCCGACGACTTGGCAGCCATGGTGTCTTTCTTTTGGTGAAGAAGAGGAAGAAAGAAACGAGATGTGAGGGAGGGAGAAGGTGGAAGTGAGGTGAGGTGAGGTGAGGTGAGGTGAGAGAGGAAAGGAAGAAGAAGAGAGAGCACACAGCAGCGATAAGAAGCTGAGGAAGAGGAGGATAAGAGAAGGGTAATAAAGAGGGAAGGGAATGGATGAAAAGGGCTAGGACGGAAACAAGGCCAGGGCCAGGGACAGAAAAATAAGGATAGCTTTTTCTGCATCTCCTTTGGCACCAGGAGAGGCGAGCGAGGCAAAGACACGGAGACAAACAGAGGCAGAGGCAGAGGCAAACGCAGAGAGCTACACCCACCCCCTCTTTTGCTGGGCTGTGGTGTCAGGTCCTCCGTGCTCTCTCTCTCTCGCTCGCTCTCTCTGGCCACCCGCCCGCTGTTCCGTGCCCTTTGGTGGTTCGATGGATGGGAAACTGTTGGGGTGGAAGCGGAGGAGCAGACGATAAGGGAGCTCAGATAGCGGGGATCTGGGGGCGTGAGCCTAGCCATTTGCATTACCATGCCCTGAGCTCTGTAGGTCTGTAGGTAAGGTACCTTAACAACTTACTTACCGTACTGTAGCTACAGGACAGACAGTTCAGCACAAGTAATGGTAAATTACTTTTGTATTACTCGTCCGTTGTGGCCCGTCAATCAGCGCATCATCTACTGACATTCGCACGACATGTACAGCTCCCCATCTATCTAGACTTTCTCCCCTCCACTCGCTCTGGAATTCCGTTTCCAGGTGCAAGCAAACCTCTGCCCGCCGTTTCTGGGTGGGTGGTGAGATCTGCAGAGGGCCCAGTGGTTGGTTGGTTGGTTGGGCCAACGACTAATACTGTCCTGTATTCAGGTGAGATGAGATTGGTAGATCTACATCCATCTAGCCCACATGTCTCTTCTCTTGTTGAATTCGCTCTGCCTTGGTTCTCTTTTTTTTTTTTGCCTCCGTCTGTTTTATTGCAAGCCATTACCTTGTAGGATCCCCATCTACCATGTACATCCCGCTGCTGTTCCAACATGCGACCAAGCTATCCCAATCCCTCTCCGACACAGCTAACCCCTTGTCGTGATGCAGACAAGAGACTGCACGAAAAAAAGGTGTGGGGTGTCAGACTAAAAAAATCCATATCCCCATGCATTGAGCCATGTTCCCATGCCGCCACCGGCGCAGCTGCCCGGGACGGCAGCTGTACATAGTAAAGACTGGACTTGGACTGGCTTTGGTAGCACGAAAGCTCCTTGACCCCTGGAGCAACAGATGGGACTGTCTGTCTCCATCGTGGCAAGCTGCCGTGCTACCGACAGATCGACAGGGGTGCTCTAGATACGAGGTCGTTTCGTCTGTTCCGTTCCGACGACGATATCTCGATCTGACCGCCAATTCCTCCTTCAGGAAGGGCTGCACTAGCCCAGCCCAGACCAGACCAGCCTCTCTACAGCAAATGCAGCACAGCGCAGCGCAGCACACAGCACATAGCACAGCTGGCCATGTACGTCAGGGGCCTTTTGTCACAGCTACCTTAGTTGGGGCATGCCAGTCTCAGATGCCACACTCAGCTCGCCTCTTTCTCTCGATGGATGATGGAAGTGGCCCCTCCCTTTCCGCGATACACGCAAACCAAACCACTGGCCAGCGAAAAGCTTCATCAAGAAAAGCTATTTCATCTCCAGATAACCTTTGCGCGATGAAACGTGCACTCCATGATTGGGACATGTCGACCACACGAGTCAGCCAGTAGAAAGGGGAGGGGCGGCAACCATCAAGTTACTAGAGGTAAGTAAGGTAAAGTGTCAAGTGTGTGTGTGTGTGCGTGCGTGCGTGTGAGTGTGTGTGGCGGGAAGCATCAACAAAGGAACAGGACGTTGCATGTGAAACCGGGAAATATTCTACTTTTTTCCTTTTGGTTTTCTAGCTTCGATGGCCCGGGGACCTGTTGTCACTGGCCCTATTTCTTCCTTTCCGTTTAATTAATTAATTCTCCTTTGTTGTCATTCTACTGGACTGTACTGTACTCCATTCATACAGAGTGCATTCATTTGTCCACAATACTGGACTGTGCAGAGCGAGCGCACACAGCAGAGCACAGCATAGCACAGCATGGAGTGGCCAGCCAGCCATCTGCATCTGCATATTACATGGTAACAGAATCCCCAACACACCACCCATCGCCCCTCCAGTCCCCAATCCCCAAAAACCAAAACCCCTTTGGACAGGGGCATCCTTAGCGTACTGTAACATGGATCTCGCTTGTCCTCTCGCTCTCTTTCTTCCTCTCCCTCCCCACGTTTTTGGAGGGCCCTCCCGCTCAGGGGGCGTGTCGAGCCTGAGCTTTTTGCCTCTTTAGGAATGTCCCGTCTGGATTGTCCAATGCGAAGTGCCCAATTGCTCCAACAAGGAGCACAAAAAAAGGGTCCCCGCCTTTTTTCCCTTCCCTTGCAAGGCAAAAAAAAAAAGGAACCGCCAGTGGCTTTTTTTCTGTTGGGGAACTTTTCTGTTGAGAGGCTTGGCTGGTTGTATCGTCTCTTTTTTTTTCCTGTTCTTTTTTTTTCTCCTCTGAACCGAATGCAGGCCCCACGGACCAACCAAGCTGTGCCCATTTAGAGTCTGTCATCTCTTGGGCTTCTGTTAATTCGGCTGGCATGTGATTTTCCCCTCGAGTTCATTTATCCGCTTCACAACTAAGCCTCGGCTTTGTCGCCTGCTCATGATGCATGGCCTGATTGACATGATATCCCCAGGGGCGTGGCTCTTTTCCGTGTTGTTGGATTATGCTCGTTTTCTTTGTGGGGATTCAATTGCCATGCTCTCCGCAAATTCAATTAATTCACTTCTTTTGCCTTGGCTGATCCACTTCTGTTGTTTGTCCCTCTTTTCTCTCTCTTAATCCACAGCTGCCCGTGGTTCCTGGCATCCATCAGTTTATGTTGAACCTGTTGCTTTCTTTGGGGATGATGCTATTCCCACTTGTGTCCATCGCTGACCCTCCCCTGCTCGTCCGAGCCACGAGCACATGCAAATTGGTTGCCCTCGGTCGCCGAAGCCGAGAATAGCGTCACCGTCTGTGCATGCCCACCAGCCAACCCATCCTTTCCCTACCCTACCCTACCCTACCTTTACCTGACCTTCTTGATACTCGCGCCAAATCATGTCGAAGCGTCCCAGCTGCGCCAACGTTGACGCCATTGCGATTGGCCACTGCCACTGTCACGACTCTTCGGTCATGATTTACCTGCCATAACCGGAATAATTACATCCACTGCTGGCCCAAGAAACGTAGTCTCTGGCCTCGAAACCTGAGGCATCTAACCATCTACACAACCTGCCAGTTGTCAGGCAGCGACACACCCAATCAACCACTTCAAATATGTAGCTCCTGGTCTTACCTTGGAGATTCTCTTAGTAATGTTGGTGTGAGATATGCCTCGAGATCCATAAGTAGAAGCTGCTGTATCCAGGTTAAAGATAGACACCGTTTGAGTCAATCTCCTACTATGCTGGACACCCAGAGAAGAGCATCCCTGCGCAGTCACTCATCTACATGTTTGATGAGTTCGTGCTAGTTACTGTATTCTTGCTTTTCCAGCCATGTTTATTCGTACATGGCAAAAATCACCCCTCTGGTCTTTTTCTTCCGGCCGCCTGGTTCCTTGGATTTCCCCTTCCAGGACGAGGACCATGACGCTAACCCCGGATTGCCCGTTCATTGTTATTCCACTCTCTAACTGGAATCGCAGCGCGTGTTTGTGATCAACTGATACAATAAGACACGACGAACCAGTAAAGCATGGATCGACAGACAAAATAAGACATGCCAATCACACTACCCTTTGTCTTCTCCTACTTGAGAGACATCATCATGATCAGTAGCTTATGACTACGGTTTTGTAACTACTCTCACATTCTCGCATGGATAGATCGCCTTACCTCTTGGTGACCAAGACATCAATAGGAATAGATTAGCTGCTCGTTCCCGGATTACGGCGGAGAAGCGGAGACCTTAGGGGTATATTCTGCAGCAAGATAGGATCATGTGCCCCGGATCCTTCCGAGATCGACTCTTTTCGGGCAGCTTGCCCAAAGGAGAAGACGGTTCACGGTCACAGCCAGTCCGTGGTTGTTGGATTCCAATGGTCAAGTCTCATCTTGCTTGTATGTTCGAACTATGCTAGCAAATGAGAATCTCTTGCGCAAGTTACAATCACCTCCACGTGAAAACGTACAACCTCAATATCTATGCAAGGAACTTTGAGCGTAGACTGAGCGAACAAGATCGGGAATCTTTGGTGTTTTAACCAGCGACAGCCCGGTCCCAGTTTCTTGGTACGGCCACTGCTAAGCCAGTCACGTTGTGTCTCAGAGTGCCTTGTGCCCGCCGCAAAAGGTCAATTCCGATAGCTTTGGCATTCCTACTTCATCGCCAGGACGACGGTCCAGTTTGTATACCTTTCCAAGCAACGAGCAAGATGTAGGGACTTCCAATTATTCTACAATGCCAAACAATTGATGCTACACAGGAAACCTCAGACAGCGGCCGAGTCATTAAGGAATGCCGACAGGCATGTAGTGTTGTCAAAACATCTCCTGATGTTACCCATATTGAATATTTCAACCCGACCCCGCAATCGGTTGGCATTTTCGGAATGCTGGAGGAGCTGAGATGTATCAGCCGCTATAGTATCACGGGATGCATATCGAAGATGATAAAGCAAACTAACATTCTTGTTTCCATATTTAGCAAACGGTGCCCTAGTCTGATGATCTGTTTTTACGGACTTGGTCCCCGCAACGGTAGAATCTGAATTCCATATACAAGACCTATACTCGGTGTACCACTGGCTATCATCGTTCCCGAGACAGGTACCGAGTCTTTGGGGCATGCCTTGTTTTGTATCCCACTGCATATAACATTCCACCAAGGTCTTCATGCCTTGAATAATAATTCGCATTATATAAACAGCGTTATCCCCTTGTTCCATATGAACCCTCGCTCTTCAATATTAAGTTCGGACGAGCACTGTTCGCCAATTCACAACTCCCAGCATGCATTCCAAGATTGTCGCCATTGCCATTGGCTTAGTGCCGGCAGTTTGGGCGGGTTGCATACAAGAAGATGAGGACGGTCGAAAAATGGATTGCTATTGGTATGGAAAGGGGCCAGACTGCGGCAGGACGCCTTATCAGATTGGCGGTACGAGCCGGGAAAATGGTGTGTTGTGGCAGTGGACCAAGGAGAACGACATATTCGACATTTGTTTTCCTGATGAAGACGCGGAAGGATCCTTTGGGAATCCTGTCTCAGAAGAATGCTGCATTGATTATCCAACTGGAGAGGAATGCGATACTGGGTACCGGCGGCTTTGGTGCTACGATGCCTACCAGGTAATCTTCCCTTGAACTTATTGCCTCTCAAGATCGTTAAATGTCAGACTCTAACGCTATTAAACAGAACTAATGACCAATTCGGACCCCGGAATTGAGTTATGCTTGGTTACTGGCTACAGGCAGGCTGCCTCAGCAGGCCATGGCTATGAACGCCTCACTTCAAGATATCCTTATGTATTTTCGAACCTAAATTATATTTTATGATTCATCGCAACGTCTCTACCTAATCTCTCGGAGGCAGTATCCAGTGTCTATCAGCTTCGATTAGTATCGACTTGGGCTTAGTATTCGTTCAACTATGGGCTTTTCAATTTTGCAATAAATTGTCGATTAGCCCACCAATTTATCCCTCTAATCTAGAGATGTTAAACACGCGGTCTCAAATACACCATAAACTTGCTCCTATGTGCACTATACATCAAATGCCCTTGTTTAAGCGTTCAGATGTCCAGACTATGCTAGATATGTACAGGTGCTCCTCCTCCAACCCATTGTTAGTGCCCTCACTAACGGGTATGAGAAAGTTGCATTAGGTGGAAATGTAATCTGTCCTTGATTCCGTGTACGCATTGCTGTAGCCTGGTATTAGAATCGCACGATCAATGGATCGCAAGCCCAGATATTATCCAAGCTAGTATCTGGAATAATGATATCCAAGACCCAGCTGCTGCAACCACGTCCTAACATGAATCTCGTCAGTCACAACTTCTACCAAACCCAGAATTGACAGGAAAGATGACTTACAGTCCACTCCATCATTGGTCTAATACTTCTCACGGATTGTTCGAATGTAAGATACTGCAGCTGCAAACTGACCTCACATAGATCGATATACCGCCCCAAAGTATTGCTTGTATCACACAACAAACTAATGCTCGGGATCGAAGATATATCGGATTCTCCGTAATCATACGCGTAACTGCTACCTGCATGAGTCTGTCGTACTTGCATATGCAGGTTGATGGACGTAAGTGCATTGGCATTGATCAGAACCATGCGAGTCAAGCCACGTTCCAAAGCTTCAGTGAGTCGCAGATGAGGGTCCCAAATGGCTAGGAGGAGACTGGGTTGCAAAAGCGAGCCCCTATCCTTCATGGCTTTCTGGGCGTTATCTGATGAATTAATAATTGAACAAGAAAATACCTGAGAAATGCACTTACATGAGAAGAAGGCCTGAGCCATTAGAGGCTGCCCAGGCTCGGTAGACATTTCATATTCCTTCGGTTGGAATTGCAGCATTTGGTAGGTGGTATTCTTCCATTCGAGATGGCTCATAGGAAGTGCCCAATCGTTGGCGCAATTGCATGCCATGCCAGGAGTGTTTTGGCCACAAAAGGCAGATCATCTCTCCACCGGCCCAAAAAGCACTTTGGATTCTTTTTCAATGACAGGTGAGCCTGTGACGACCAGTTTGAATCTTCTAAAAGAGCCAAAGCCGGAAAGACTGGACTGCTCTTTTAGTTGTTAGCGGTTTACTGTGACATGGGAAAGTTCAATATTCTCGACATACGGTTTTATCCACTGCCGTCTCGATCTTCTGGATCTTGAGCCCTGGAGCCCACATTGACAGGTGAAGCGCAGGAAGAGCGAAAGAGATCATCGCAGCTATCAGAAGCGTGTTAAGCCTGTTGTGTGGTATTACAACACGCTGGTAATTGTGGATTAAACCTTGTAGATCTTGATTCTGTTTCGGAAGCGTCTGTTGCCTTATATACAGACGGGATATAACCCTTAAGGCAATAGGCAACAAGAATAATATACCGAGCGCGATACAGCCGAGGGAAATCCGCAGTGGATCAATGTGTGAGCGGTACCTCGCTGAAATGACTAGTAGAATCAATACAATAACCAGCACAAATACTGAGATGATACTATCCCAGCGGCTGTTGGACTGCCATGCTACCCTGACCTTACTGGCCAGACTCTGCTGGGTCGGCAGAGGAGCATTAGGAGCCATTGTATCAACCAAGAAAATCGGTATTAAGAATATCTCATAATGGCGTAAGATAGTTGAGTCAACGATCTGAAGAGCAACCAAGAGAAAATATTCTGAATACCGGCCAGCAGTTGAAGTACGATGCTGAACCATCCCAGCCCTATGCAGGGCTGAATCAGGAAATACTGATGACCACTAAAAGTTCCAGCCCCTTTGGAAGCATCTTTCAATCCGGCTCTTGGGGGCTAACAATCTCGCCAGCACCGAGAAACAACAAAACGGCCACTCCGTAATTTACCACAAGAACACCGTTGGGGGCCAGGAGATTGCGCACAGTTTTTGACTATCAATAGCCTGATCAGCTCTCTGGGGTCCGTTTCGACGCCTTGTGCAGACAACCTCCCAGATCGGGGCAGCACACCTACGGCTGAATCCGGTTTTGGTTATGTGTGAACCAAACCAGGTCCAGTCGGGCTCAGCGTGATCCTTTAGGGGCTTTTGTATAAGCCGCATGAGGGACGGTAGTTGAACCAACTAATGTGATGGATTATTGCACATTCATACGAAGACGCAAAAATGAGTTGACGCTATGAATACAAAACAAATGCAGCATATAGCACCTGTTGGCCATTTCTTTCAAGGCTTATAAATGTGAACAATCTCTTCTCACTGTCCAGCTGTCTCTCATCATTAACAGACAAATACGACATTATGTATCTCCATCCTGTTACGAGCCTCTCGTTGCTGGTCATCGGGGCGGTCGCACAGCATGTGTTCATCGATAACATCCAACCAGCATACGACAATCTTCCAGCTTGCGCTGAAGTCCCACTGAGCACTTTGGTCAGGGACATGGTATCCGGATGTGGTGACGGTGGACGAATGACTTCCTTCTCATGCTTCTGCACTCAACGATCTACAGACTTCGTGGAGATGATTAGCACCGAGGTGGTTTCCCACTGCACACAGAGCGAAGAGGCACTGGCATCTTCAGCCGTGAGCGTCTTTCATAGCTACTGCGGGCTTCGACCAAGCAATGGTGAGTGAACCCATATAATATAACTTTCACTGCTGACTGTTTGGACAGGCACCAGAGCCTCCCAACGACGTCCGCTGCAAGCATGCCCAAGCCAACAGACTCAATAAACAATTTACCTGCAACGCGTGCTGCACCGTTTCCAATACCCTCTTCTGATGCAAGTCAATTGGGATTACCCATATGGCTTGTCTTTATGGGTCTGATGTCGAGTTTCATGGAGAGAAGCCTTTTCTCAGGTTAGCATAGGTTGACAAACAATTATGGCTGCTATATCTTTTACTTGTTTTTCTTGCAAAATGGTTATTCTCCAGAATCTTTGTATTTATAGAGTGCTTCATCGGATGATCCGTTCAGAGAACCAGCCTTGATAGATTTCATTTCCTCTACCTCTGTATCATTGGTTATCTGCAATATTGGAACACACAGATATGAGCTTGCCATTTGCTTGTACAATAGAAAATAAATATGTAACCCCGAAATATAAATCTCCGCCATACTCTACACTGGTGATATTTCACACATCTCAAAGCAGCCAAGGGCCAAAGTCGAAAGCAGACTCAGCCTGTCCAGCTGCAAGTCCCGCTTGCTTCAACGCATTCCAATTGACATCGTTAATACCCACCTCATAATCCCATCCATAGTGCGGGTCAGCGTTGGGCAGGATCTGCCAGTAGAACCATGGGATTCCGGAGGCGTCAATGCTTGCCGCCCACTTGCGTATGTTGTCGTCCCTCACATTCGTGCTCAATGCGCTCCCTTCATTGCAGTTGTGGTTGGGCGCGTCGGTGTAGCAAGCGCCCCATTCCTGCATAATCAGCTTCTTGCCGGCATTCTTCGCCTTCGTCACGTATCGCTGCAGTTTGGCCGTCTCGAAGTCGCCGGTACCATAAGCGTGGATCGCGAGGACATCCAATGATTCGCAGGAGAAGTAAGGATCGAGGAGCGAGTTGTCTAGGTAAGCACCGCCGCCTGTAGAAACCAGGATAGAGTCGCTGTGCTGCATGTTATCCTTGATAGACTGTGCCATGGTGCATTGCCATGATGCCAAAGCGGAAGGGTTGCCCTGGCAGACTGTTAGCCGATATGTACCTCCCATCCCGGTATATGACCACCACTTACTTGCGGATGCATGGCCTCATTCTGTGCTTCAAAAGCAAAGATGTACTCTGAGCTTTCAGCCCAGGTCTTGCCATTGTTCGGGTTCACGTGCGAGAGAACGTGGGCAATGCGAGTCTTGAAATAATCAATCGCATCGGGGTTCGTGTAGAAATCCCCTGTGCCGTACCATTTTCCATAGAAATCCTTGTTATTCTCGAGAGCATTGTAGCTGTGAATGGAGACGAGGAGCTTGATGCCGTATCCATGAGCTTTGGCCATGAATTCATCCAAACGTTCCAAGACGGTGTCGTCCCATGCATCAGGACTATCCCCTGTAGACCGTAGAAATCATTGATATGTGTCCCTTTGGTTTCGCCTTGCTGGCCTGCCATACTATCATCAGATTTTTTCATTTCACTAGGGACTTCTAGAAAACATACCGTCCAGCCAGACACGTAGCACTTTTACGCCGGCGCTTTGAAGTCCTTCCAGGAAGAAGGTCTGCTGGCTATCTGTCAGCCCAGCAGCATAATACAGGTTGGACGCTGCAAAGGACTTGGCGGCAAGCGAGGTTGTCACAGACGACAACCCAAAAAGAGTGTAGACACGAAAGAGAACGGCTTCATTTTGATTCAACTACAGAACGATATCTCAAAGCATGCCAACCAAGTATCGTCGAAACTCCCCAAGCACTATATATCTGATTGTCAGCTAGGCAGCCCCAAAAACCGTGATACTACAAATAGCATCGGGATATTGATGTGCGGCTCTGTTCTCCACCTGCCTGAAGAGGTATATTGCCGGGCTCTCCGGACTAGTGCAAAAGACCATGGAGCTGGACGGTGGAGTTGATGGATCAACATCATACGAGGTTGGTCAAGCATAGTATCGAATCTAATAGGACTGGACATTGCTTCTTACAGGGCTTTATTGATTGTTATTCGTTAACTTTGTTTATTTTCTATTATTTTGTTACTTTACTCGTGCTACATTTCGTCCATCGGCATTGTACCAGAGGATGACTTCTCAGTGCTAATTGACCCTCATGCAGGGGTTCGATCAGCCTCACCAGCCAGCTAGAGTGGCTGCATCAAAACCCAATCAGACTACGCATTGACTGTAGATCCCGTTTCCATGTTTCATATATCAATAATTGGCAAGGTATTTTGGTTTAGCGGCTCGATGCTGGACCCAACGGAGCAGATTCTCCTATTGTAAGGCTCTCAAGTATGCCCGCTTCATGAGCCTGATGGATGGTTGTTGAGGCTCTGGGGTAAGGCTGTGGGTTTCATGACTTGTTCCTTAATGAAATGTTGTGCCGAGGCTACAAATCAAATGGGATACTATCAGAAAATGACGTGCCAGAATAATCATTAACATAGGCCAAGGAGCCAGAGAACTGAGGAAAACCACAAGCCAATCAACATGCCGAGGCTATGAAAAAACGCCTTGATCTACTTTCTTGCCGGATCCCCATAACTTGCGTTCCATAAATAGATCCGAACATGTTCAAATGAAATACACGTGTTAAGCTATAGATGTTGCAGGAGCATCGTCTCCAACAAGTCTTTTGAGTGTCTATTGACCATAACTATAGATCAAACTTCACAAACTCGTATTGAACCCTTCATTAAGCCTCGCCTTGATTGTGTCCAATGGTTTCCTCGCCACTCAGGTTGCGTTCTATATTTACACTTCTTGTATCCAATTGACTATAATACTCTCCACTTCCGCCCGATGAACCACGATCTTTTGACATCCATGTGGCAAACACTAGCGCTCCACCGTACTACCCGTTGCATCCCATCTCTCTAGACTGATACGACGGCACTTACAAGTCGTGCGTTTGAACTAGAGCACCATATCCATCAGGCTTGGCGACCTCACCCACGCTAGGTTAGGCGTGTCTATCAACCAGTCTTATAAAACCATAGGCAGCACAGCCTCAAAAGCCTCAATCAGTTGTTTCAACTATACATCTTAGTGTAGCCTTGTCGTCCCATCTTTTCCTATGACAAGACGAAATCCCCAAGTCAAGTCACTGTCCTTCAAAGCATCCATGGGCGTACACGTTATATTCGTCGTTATCCATGGTCATCATATCGTAAATCCCACCCCTTTTCCATCCCACAACCCGAACATCACCATCTTGCCGCAACCCGAGATAAGCATCTAGCTCACAATCCCAAACGCTTGCTAAACATCACCGCCTCACAGCCCTCTTCCTCCCCACACGGTTTTCAATGACCCCTAATCTCCACAATGATCGCTTGCTTCACATCACCACGGCACCATCCTCCCCTCTGTCGCAATCACCTGCTTCAACCTCTGCGGCATTTGGTCCACCCAGAGGTCCACCCTCTCTTGAATCACCAGTGTCGCCCAAGCCTCCCGCGCCGCCTGCCGCAGGCTCTCGTCGTCGTCCCACTGTCTGCTGACGGGCACTGGTACTGTCGCTTCGCCCTGTTCTTCCCCCTCGCCGGCCGTCGTCGTGCTCACCCACTGCTTCCCCGGTAGCGGCCAGACCGAATCCAGTGGGCTCAGGTCCGGACTCTCCCCACAGTTGAAGTGATGCCGCAAGCTCGGGTGCTTATCCTTCCACTCAGACGCCTTGTTGACCTTGCTTGCGCCTCCGTGTGCAAACGAGTCGAGGTCTTCCTCCAGTACAAACCCAGCACCACCTCCCTCTACTAACCACAACTTCACTGTCTTTTCTAGGATCCTATCCCGGTACGTGCTCATGTGCAGCGTCCCTGATGAGTTGGCACCTGTTGCCTCGTCGTAGAATACCAGCTCGCTTTTGAATCCATGGCCCAGCGCCGCCCACGCATGCACCCTCTTCACATCCCGCGACAGCACCACCACGCTCCCTTTTCCTCACACGTAGGGCACACTTTCTCCCCTGCTCGCGGTAGTACACGCATCCGCCCATCCAGCCCGAATCCGAAATGCAACTCTCCAGTGAACCGCACCCTGCGCCAATCGTGCGGGTGCGGCATCGCCTCGAGCATCCGGCGAGCGTGCTCCTTCCGCCTCTCGCGCAGCTTCACCGCCGTCTGTGACCTTGGACAGGCCAAGCACCGTCTGTACGACAAGGTGCCCATGGCGCGGTGCAGCGTGCGTGGATTACATGCCGCCTCGACGCCGGCCTCGCGCGCCAACCGCTCCCAGTTGAGGTTGGCGTCAGCGTACCGCTCGTCCCACAGCAGCAGCTCCATCTTCCGCTGGTCTGACTCTGCGACCTGCCGGGGACGGCCCGCGTCTCCTCCCACTCCGGATCATTGCGCCGTGAGGGTGGGATGTTGAGCGCCGCATAGCCCTGCGAGCGAGAAAGTTCAAAATGCTTGAATATCGACGTCTTGTTTACAGGAAGGCCTTGTGACTCGAGATATGAAATAGTACCGCGGACCATTGCCGAAACCATTGCTTTCTTGTAAGTTTCGTCAAAATGCTTGACCTCGGCCATGGCCTTCTTGTGGTCATCAGACTTGTGGCTGGGGGTCATGATGGGCGAATTGGTCTCCTCAATTAACAGAACATGTAGAGTCCCCTGCCGGGCTTTTGTAATGCTCGCATTGAAGTGCTTGAGAAGGCCAAAGTGTAAGTGTGGTGAAGCCCCAGGATTGGTGTGTGAATATTTTTGTCAGCTTCCCAGCACCGGCCGAGCACGTGACTCTATACGCCAAAAGCAAAAGGCAATCAGTCTCTGGACAATATTAACATTGTACTCTGTATGTACTACTCCCGTTCTGTTTCGCTTGATGATATACGTAGCTCATCCTACACCAGAGCCAGAATTAATACCTCCTTTCATAGCTACACATTCACGTCAAGCAACCTAACCACAGCACAGCAACAAGACATAATTTCACTTTCGGTGGCACAGGAAAAACTTGTTTGACTTCAATGTGACTGGGAACTTTGTGTTCCAATATATTCACTTGCCACGTTACCACGCGGCAATTAAGCATTAAATACATACGCTCTGCTTCGCCTGTAATATCCAAATGCCGTCCAATCCAATCCATCATCCGCCCAAATCGAGGCTGTCGATGAATATGTGAACAAGTATGAGATGGCCAGCCAGATAAAACATGAGTGGCCCATCCATCTTTCTGTATCCAAAATGTCCCTTATCTATAAGAGTTGATGTACATACCCGTTGGTTGCGAACGGGGAGAGCGTAATATTGCACAATGTTGTGGTTGGGAAGGGCGGAGCGTCGGAAGCCGGCGTGTGGTTTCTAAGGCTTAAACCTTGCCGGCTTCGCGGACAGAGTTCATGAATCGGTCTTCGGCTCCCATTCCACTGGCCGATGCGTCTTTGCCAGATGTCATAACATTCATCACCTCGTCAAGCGTCTTGCTGCCAAGCAGCGACATTTCGCGTCGGAGGAGGAAGGCCACAGCCGCACGGACGAGGATGGCGTCGCCCTCGAAAACATAAACGTCCAGGAGCCTCGCGGCCTCGTCGACCGCAAGCTGTCCGGTGAAGAGAGTCATGAAGAGGTTGCTCAGGTAGGCCTCAGGATCTGCGTCTTGGACCTTCTTCGTCAGATGTTCGTGAAGAGCAGGAGACTTGTTGCCCAGCGTTTGAAGCACCAGATTGTATGCGGAGCTCTGGGCGCTCAAATCCGAAGTATAAAAGGAGAGAGGAAGAGGTCGGTTAAGAAGGTTCGCAAGAGAGATGAAAGTGGCGTCGGGACCCGGGAGGTTCAGGAGGAGGAGAGCCGCAATCGTCTAGAAACATCAGTTAGTACTGCGCCGAATCATCATGCTTGCTTTGGTGAAGAAAACTTACGTTGCACGTAGGAGCGTAGCCGATATCGTTCCTGTACATGGCATATGCGCTCAACACGTCGATCAAATCCTGGTGAAGAGGTCCTCCCTGTTGGAAAATACGGAGGTCCTTGAGGGTTCGCTCGCGAGCATCGCGGCGGATCTGCTCGAACCACTTGGCCCTCTTGACGTCCTCAGCGTCACCCCGTCCCGACTTGACACGCTCCTCAACCTCGCGTGCCCTCGAAAGAGCAGCCCTGAAAGAAGTGGCCGAAAGACCCAGCTCGTTTCCAATGGCCTGGGCCCAAACAACTCCACGGCTGCGCGGCGCAACACCCTTCCACCATAACTCTCGGGTTCTTCTTTCACGAACGGCCTCGTTCCAGCGGGGAATGATGTCCTTGTCCCAGATTTGCATCAGGTTGGTGGCAGCGTCATCCCTAGACTCGGTCTTGGCCCTGCGGGCTGCTTCACGACGCTCGGCAGACTTCGCACTGGCTGCCATCATCTTCTGATACTCCTTCAGATGGCGACGCTCCTCGGCAGGGTCCTTGGGCGGGAGCCACGAAGGTCGGGTGCGGCTGAGGACAGCCTCCTTCTCCTTCGAGATGGGAAGAGGATCAATCATGATGTTGGTGCGGCGAAGTGGTGGTAGCTCGGGGTGGAGCGCATCTTTTCCCGCTTGTCGTAGAGGTGGTCAGCAGAGGCTCGGCCTGCATTCCAGGTGTTTGGACGACCAGAGCCTGAGGGTCGGCGGTTGTGAAGCTCCTCCATCTGATCGGCGTGCTCTTCCAGCTTCTCGGTCAAGGCCTTGGCCTCGGGGTTGAGGTCGGCAAGGGCTGAATTCCAGCTCTGGACGCGGAGGTTCAGGGCATTGGGGCGTTGCTGCTGCTTCTCTGTAACGGCGGCGTCCTCCTTCCAGGTGGGAGATCGCAACGAGCCATGGGCCTGTGCAGTAGCGGGCGTGCCATTGCCTACGCTTCGAGTTCGCTCCTTGGGGAACGCTCAGGAGAGGGTGAGATCGAGGTTGCTCGGCTAGGAGGGCGATCATGAGGCGCACGTGGGGAAATGGGGACGTTGTCGAGGACAAGCCCATCGGGAATGTCGTCGCCATCATCCTCGTCACACTCATGCTCAAGCTCGGCAAAGGACTTGCGTGAACGGTTCGCCTGCCAACTTCTACGGCGAGGCCTGGGAGGAAGGTTAGGATCCCGAGGGTTGAGAGAGAGGCCCGGGCTGGTGCTCCGGTGACGGCGCAGAGGCGGAAGCGACGGCGTGGAGTGGAATTCACGGGGCTTGGACGAGAGAGATCGAGGTTCTGACAGAACGCTAAGGTTGGTGCTCCTGGGGTTGTTGGTGTAGAGGCTGGGCTGTAGATTGGTAAGAGAACGGCGAGGAGTGACACCGGAAGGACGCGGCCTGCTGGCGGCTAGGCTTCGGCTGGTGGGAGGCTTCGGAGAGGAGGACGCCCGACGGATTGTGGTAGGAGGGCCCAATGGGTAGATGGGATGGCTCTTGTGGGAGGTAGCGGTGTCGTCATTGAGGCCAATCTCCTCGAAGTGACCAATGTCGGCCAGAACGCTGCCATCGTCGCTGTGGAAGGAAGACGACTTTGAGCTTTTGGATGAGGTCATGCCGGGAGGAGTCGGGGCTTGGCAGGACGCTGTCGATGGTGTATTGGCGAATCATTGTCGCATCGCCAAAGGGTGTGCTTTCTCCCGAACGGATGCCAGGAGGAGGTGGTGGGCAGTTGTTGTAGTAGTTGTTGTTATTAGAGGATTACGTGAGGTAGTCTAGACTCGGTTGTTGCCGTTGTTGTTGTTGCTGTCGGTATGTGATGCTTTGAGGTGTAAATTAATGCTGATGCGATGCGGTATGATATGATTCGAGGTGACGGGGAGCGTATGTTTACAAGTCGTTCGCCAAGGTCGTGATTATCGTTTTGCAAGAATTATGTTTGGTGGAGGAGAGAACAGAACAGCGGTTCTGGTCTTGTCGTCGTCCGAGGCTCGGGGTCAAAGTCAGGGTCGTCGACGGTCGGAAACAAAGCCCACGGCAAGTGACCGAAGCAGTGCGTGCGTGCGTGACAGGACGACGCGGAGGCGCAGGGGCACACGATGCAATGCAGGAGGTAAGACGAAAAGAAAGGGTTTCGTTTGGGAACGCCCGGTGACGGAGGACGAGACGACGAGGGAGCGGGCAGGCGAGCGAGCGAGCGTGTAAGAGGAACGTTACAAGTGGTGAGAGCTGGGCAGGGGTGGGTGGTCGACCAGGAGGATCTGGTCTGGTTTGTTTGGAAGAGACGGGAAAAGGAGCGACTGGGCTTGTTGCGAGAAGCCGTGGACAAGGTCTTGTTGCGGATGCTTGGTATGTGCTGGGAGGGGGTTGAGGAGGGAGGGAAGCGATGGACTAAAGAGAAAGAAAGAAAAAAGAAGCTTCGTAAACGAAAGTGGCTTGACGAGGTTGAGGTGAACAAAACGAGCGTCGGGGAGGGAGAGGATGGACGGATGGAGAGGAAGAGGAGAATGGATTTAGTGCAGAGACGGACTCGGTTGGAGGTGGAGAGGGAGACGCGGAGATGAGAGTTACCCAGGCAAGGCAAGGTACCTGACTTACTGCACGGGTTTAGTTACCCAGGTGCTCTGGGTACTCCCAGAATGACGCCAGGCACGTACCGGTACTTGGCGGTAAGGAGGTGACGCGCCCTGCTCGACTCGGATGCAAAGCAAGATTTGGGACGGAATGGACGAGGGTACATCCCAATACCTGCTCCCCGCATGCAAATCGGTGTGGCTACCCGTACCTCCCCAGTCTCCGCCAAGACAAGCCGGTTCCTCGCCAGGACCCAGAGCCAGGCACCGTACAGGGTCCCCAGCGAGCCATCTGAACCAGGCGCGGGTATCGGTACTTGGGCCATCTCCTCTCTCTTCCTTGGATATGCATTTCGCGCTGGCCCGCCTAACCCAGTTCAGGCTTGTCCATAATGGCATTACAGGTTTATTAGCTATATGATGATGATGATGACGACGATGATGGTTGAACACGGCCGAAAAGACGAGGCTTTTTTTTTTTACGGTTCTCCAATTGGGTCTTATCAGGCTGGTGATATGTCAATTTCTTCTTTTACCTGGCCCGGGATCTTTTAGCCAAGAGGAGCAGTACACATGGCCGATTGGCAATCTGCATGTTTTATTTCTGCCATGCTTTGTGCAGTGCAGTAGCAGGCTAGGTACTATAGTATAGCAATGCCCAGCTGTACATGCCGTACCAAAACTACTTGCCTTGGTACCTACGATACAGTACGGTACATACCTACATACACGCACTACTACTGTACAATGCTGCGGCGGTCGGTTTACTTTTGTTTTGATAAACAGCCAGTCACACTGTCTTCATCCTAGTCTCTTTTTCGCTTTCTTCCTCTCTCTCTCTTTGTCCATAATGAATTGAGTTGATGCATTAAGTTAACAGTGGACCCCTCTTGCTCCAGAGCAGTCCAGGCCCTTTGTCCCGTAGCTTTTCGATACCTTACCTCTCCACCATCGCAGGGAAGCCGATGTAGACGCTGGGCAACGAGAGGGACGCACAGGAGGGGAGGGGCGACAAAACAAAGAAAAAATGGATTGCTGCAAGGTACCGCTGTAAGCTTGTGTCCGTTGCCTGCTGTGCTGTACCACAGTACTGTGCCGTGCTGCACCATAGAATGCCTATGGGTGGGTGAATGGGGGCATCACGCCAGGCTGCCTCCTCCTTGTCTGTTCCCATTCTTCTCCTCCACCACCTCCTCATCCTCCACCTCCACCAGCCCGCGCAAGGCTAGACAACTCCACGCTAAACAGCATCCAGCCTAGCACCCACGTCCGAACTCTGCGTCCGTCGTCTCGTCCTCGAAGCCTGCTTACGTCTGTGCTCTCCAGTACTGCACTATACTGCACTATACTGCGCTGTGCCGTGTTGCTCTGCAGGTGCCGTCGCCCATCCATCCATCCATCCTACCCAGGATGACATTCGGCTTTGGTGTGTGGAGTTACAGGTCCGTTCCAAGGACGTTTTGGCACTTCCTCTCCCAAGGGACGTGCGTCTTTCTTCTGGCCCATGCCACTCGCCAAAAAGGAAAGAAATACACATGCGAGCGGTTTTACATCAGAGCCTTTTCTTCCTTTTTTCGCCGCCCGTCTAAGAGGAGCAAGGGGTGGGTGGTGGCCTCTACACGATCCAAATTCAGGCGATGCTGGTGACAACGACGACGACGGCAAACGGGCGCAACAAACAACAACATGCTGTACGCTGCATCTACAACACCACCTCGCCCTCGCCCTCGCTCGCTCAGCTTCCCAGAACCTGCCCGTCTGTGATGTGATTGCGACCAATCCCGGCCCACAATCTCGATTTGACAGCCGAACCTTGTCCAGCAAGAAACCACCCCTGCTCCGACGAGATGAGGTCCAATCTCGGTACATTTGCCTCGTCCACTGACCCATCTTTTCCTGCTCTCCTGGGGAGATAAAGGTGCCCACCCGTAGACATGGGGGCCTCCAGGACATGAGTTCCCATTTGTCCTGCCCTGCCCTGCCCTGCCTTAAGCATGATGAGCGGCCAAGGCCCAGCATCGGACGAAAAGAAGCTGAATCGAATGGCCCTGATGCGCGAGCGACCGAGCCAGAGATCTCGGTCCACCCGCTGGGTCTGGTCTGGCCTGGCCCGGTCTCTTTCCCTCGTCTCCACCGGCTTGCTAGGCTCTGCTTTGCTCTGCCAATCTTTCCCTGCACGGCAAAAGATTAGCACTTCACGCAGCTCTCCCTATCGGCCCCTGCGATGCTGAAAAGCTTTTTCCAAGTAGTCAATCGGTCTCCGCCTTTTCGCTATCCTTGCTGCGCTGGGAAAGTCGGTGATGTGATGCGCCATCGTTGGTGTCTTCCCATCCCCATCTCCATCCCCCTCCCCCGGTCAAATCTCTCTCTGCCTCTCCCGTACCTTGCATGCATGCATGCATCGCGTGGCTGTGCATGAGACACGACACAGGCCACCAACTAACGTCTCTGAGCCAGGAGAAACGCCAAGTCCACATGCAACGGCAACCCAGGCAAAGAGAGAGAGAGTGCGTGAGTTGGCATGGCAGGTAGGCAAATGGGACGAGACATGAGATAAGCTAGGGTAGTAGTAACAGCACCGTAGTACTGCAGACAATGTCACATCCGTCAGGGAAGGCCAACCTGAGCAGACTCGGAGTGAACAATTTGTCGTTCGTCTTATGTTGAAGCCACACACCATCATCACCCACCATAGCTTGGCTCGTCCTTTTCCCCTCTCTTTCGTTCTCACGCGACACAAAGTGCCAAAAGAGCACAGGACAACACACCTTTTCTCTCTCCAAATCCAAAGGGCCTTTCCCTGGTGGCTTTTGCACTTTGTCTGGTCCTTTTACTCGTGTCCAATCAACAGCCGCCGGTACCTTGCGCCAAAAAGCAATATTACCACCCACCCACCATCATCACCAACCGTTGCAACCACCGACGTAATACCGTCCGGTGCCATGCTCCAAACCAAGTAACCCTGTGTGCACATCACCATTTCTCCCCATGCATCTTGCTCGATTGGACCGAATCTCACTTGCTCATTCCCTCTTGATCAATTGTTTTGGTCTGTCTCCTTTACTCTTTATCATAAGGGTCCATTTCTATTCTATTGTACCAGCCAATCTACCGACCTACTACCTATTACCTTAGTACTGCCTACATTCCTACCCTACGTCAACCGGCCTAACTCAGCCAAAAATCCACCAGCAAATCTCAATGGACCTCAATTTCCTCCGCAGACCCTCACCAGCAGCCACTGCATCTTACTCCGCTCTCCGGTTCTTCCGGCTGCTCTCACTAACCCTTCGTCTGCTTTTTCCCTTGGCCCTCAACTTGGCCAGTGCCTGTATCTGTTGCTGCTGTCTCGCCTCCGCCAGCTTCGCCTTTACCTTCCTGGCCAGCTTCTTCGCCTTGTGTAATTGTTCTGCCTTGTGCAGCTTGTTCAGCTTCTTCCATGCCCCCGCGTACGACTTCTTCTCTTTGCGTCTGCTTCCCTCATGTGCCGTCATTTCCCTGCTTCGTTGCTTCTGCCGCCACCATCCATACTCTGCCGGGCTTGCAGCTTGCTGTGGAGCCCGTCGCCGTCCCGAGCAACCGAGGACGCTACTCGCAGCCTCTTCCGCGCATGGCTGACGCCGCCTGTCTCGTCTGCTCCTTCGCTCATCTCAGCTGTCTCGCGCCGTCGTTTCTTCTTCTCCAGCATGCCATGCCCCGTCCCCGGCGCCTTGCCGGAGCTAACGGCTTTCGCCATGGATCCTGGTCCACGAGCTAGGTGTCCGTCCTCCTTAATAAGCGGTGTTACTTCCGCTTCCGTGGGGGTTGGAGATTGCTCAGGAGTGAAGAAGCTAGCTGTGTCACTACCATCGTCCGATGCGATGCCTTTAACCTCGTGGTTCATGTAATCCAGCGCGTGGCCGACGCTGTTGTCACTGCCCGTGGTTACCTCCGCTCTTTGGCCTGCCTTTGCAGATGGTCCTCTTGGTCGTTGGGGACCCCGTGTTGTCGCACCTCCGACGTCGTCGGACTCGGATGTTGACCCCGGACTCTCCTCGTCTGTGTCTCCTGCTCCCCACAGCAGCAACGCATCCAGTCCCTCAACCTTATTCCGGCTCCGTCCGTCTTCCGTTGGACCTTGCTCTCGCTGTGCGGTGAGGGCTTCATTTTGAAAGTCATCGTAGGCCTTTTTCATCATCGTAAACATTGGCACAGGAGACCCAGCTAGCGCGGAATACTCCATCATCAAGTTGTACCAGAAGTGTCCATACTGCGTGTCAGATCGAATCCCACGTCGCCTAAGCTCTGCGGCAACTGCGTTTGCTGCTCTCTGCGTCTGCAGGCGTTCCGTTCCAGCCGTAGGACCAAGAGAACCAGCCTTGCTCAATGCTTCGCCTGCCGCGATCCGCTGCTTGAGCTTGGTGATCGTCGGTTTGATTGCATATTCCGACACGCCGTCTCTCATTAGTCGTGGCTTGATTTGACAGAATGGAGCCGGAGTGCGAAGGTTGGCAAGTGGAGGAGACGTGATACTTGTATGTGTAAATCGCCTGTGCTTCGGGTCTGCTCTTTGTTGCCTCGTCGCTTCATCTATTCCAGTGGTCTTGTTGCCCTTTGTCTGATCCGCCAGTGTCAAACCTGAGCTGGCAGCCACCACAAGTTGCTCCGTGTTGTTTTTCGGCGTGCTTGGTCCTAAAAATCTTGTCAACATTGGCCTGAGACTGTATGAACCTGCACTTACCGCATCTTCCAGAGTCTTGTGTATGCAAAGAGTGGTCGTCAGTACGGCTGTAAGGCTTGTTCTTGGGTGCTGCCTAAGTCCTTTTCAAGCCTTGCATACCAGTTGCTGTGATGATTTGGTCATTGTGATTGTTATCATCTACCAAGACGTCCGCAGATTGCTTCTCTGTAGCTTCGCACTGCTTCTCAAGTTGCAGTGGGCTTTTGACCGACTCACATGCTGAACCGACAGACGCACGCAATGTGTCGACTGAGGAGAACCGGTTGCTATGCCGAGGCGGTATATCAGGAGTCTTGGCTATAGCAGCAACGAGCTTAGAGTTCGAGCCCGATGTTTTGTCAATAGGCGTCGAGCCAGTATCCCTCGAAGCTGCAAATGTTTTCTTCCCGCCCACTAGCGATGGGACTCTAGATGTCTTCAACGCAGTGTCTTCCCCACGAATGTTGCTTGTCATAGACACAAGATTCTTGGCATCCCCTTCACCGTTAGAGGGCCCAAAGACGGCTTTGGTAGGCTTCTTTGCCTTAACCAGGGCAGCAATTTGAGAGCGCGAGGCCTCTTTCTGCGCTAGTTCTAGCTGTTCTCTGCATCTTCTCGCAGAAGACGCCGGTGTCGATGTGTTGATTGCTGCTCCCAAGGCTTTCTTTGGGGTAGGGGTTTGGACATTGGGATAAATCTTCTCGATAATGAACTCATCTGCGACTGAATCCACGTCCGAGTCGTCCGAAGATACTTGGGTCAAGTCGATCATCATTGCGTCTTTCTCGAATCGATGCAAGGGGTCGGGGACTTTGGTTCTAGCTTCACAGACCGAGCACTGCGAGGTGCTGACTGCTTGGGTGTGGGTGTTGTGCTTTTCTTGATCGGGGTCGAAGCGTCATCTGCAACAGACTTCGCATCAAGCATTTCGACGTCGCTGTCATCGATGAATTGAGTTGTCTGGATGTACCCTTCTTGTTTTGTGGTGGCACATGATCTCTGACGTTGGATTTTCCGGCCGGTGGTTGAGCACTCTTGGCTCTTTCTCCCTGACTCCGCCGGGGAAGCCTGCTCTTGGTGCGTGACCCAGGTTTTGGGAGTAGCTTGCGAACAGATTCAACGACACAGTCTGAATCTTGATCTGAAAGTGGGACTTTGTCCTGACTCGGCATCGACTTTGCTCTCTGCCGACGGGGGTCTCAACAGGAGTCTTTGGGGAGGCATGCTGCCGGCTTTGCTTTGTAGTCGCACTCGGCCGCTCAGTTTTGATCAACGTGCCATCGGTCTGTCGTGCGGGAGTGGGCTTCTTTGTTGTTTCAAACTCTTCTACCTCTGAGTCAGATGGAACCTCAATGACTTCGTTGGCGTTTCCTTTATTGAAAGGTCGATCTGCGCTCTGGTTCGTGGGCTTGGGCTTAGGTTTGGGCTTGGGCAATGTTCTTCCAGGCGTACTGGCCCTCAGCGAACTGTTACCATGTGCCGGTGCCGATGAGCGACGAGTATCCGGCTTCTGATGTTTCTGCGGCGTAGTCTTCATCTTGCCCGGTGTGGCTATGTCGGAACCGCCTCCGTTTGTCATCGCCTTGATAGGGTTGACTTTGGATATCTTTGTTTTTGTGGTAGCTGGGTCTGCCGCTGATTTCTTCAGCTCAGGAGCTCTATTCACGTTAGCATTGTTGGAACTGAGCTTCGACGTAGGAGCAGCGCCTGGCTTGGTAATGCGAGCTTTGGCGAAGGCCGCGATACTAGGTTGTCTGGGCATGATGCATCCGGAAGACTGTGGGAGAGTGCGATGCAATGGTTACGGCTGTTGAACTTGAACTTGAAGTGTAAAGCGTCTATGGCCGTGTGAGGTGGAAGATGGAAAAAGGATCGAGCCAGTATGGTGTAGATGATGGGATGAAAAGATCAAACAGTTGTTGTGGTAACGTGAGGTTGTTTGTAGGAGGTGAGGTTGGGTCTACCAGCTGGCAAGAGCTGTAGGTGAGGTGCAGGTGAGAACAGCGCCATGCTCAACCAACAAATAATACACGTGAGCTCATATCAAAATCACTACCATGGAAACCCCATGGACACCATCATACAATGTAGAATTTGGGTTACGGAGAGATAGAGAGACTCCTCCGGTCACTCACGATGGTGCTTCTGCATTTATCTATGCCGCCTCATCTATGGTATCATTACAGATCGTCATGGTCCGCACGTTTTGGAGTCTCCGCCTCTGTGCTTCTTTCTTTTGTATATTTACTTTATCTTTTTCATCCTCCGCAATTCGACTTACATCCGCTCACGTCTCCTTGGGGCCGCTCGGATGATGTCGTCTACTCTCAGGAGAAGCTGCACAAACAAGTGTCAGTAAAGGAATTCAGTAACATGTTGCAATGTAGCGTCTTTCTCACCTCTGCTGCTTCGCTGGCTGACGACACAACGGCCTTCTTCAGCTTGTAGCTCTCAATCACGCCCAAGTCCCTCATGTCGACGACGCCGCCACCGGGGACATCAGGTCCAGGCCGTAAGTCGTCATGCCGTCGTAGATGTGCTTCCGTAGTCGTGCAACCAAGTCACCAGAGTCCAGACCGGCGTTGTCGGCCAGAATGGTCGGGAGCTGGCGCAGTGCTATGGCGAAGCTGGACACGGCCAGCTGTCGCTTGCCCTCGATGCGAGTAGCGGCAGCGTCGACAGCCTTTGCCATCACCATCTCGGCGCATCCACCGCCCAGAGTCGTCCGGGGCTCCAGAACGGTCTGTGAGAGCACGGCGAGCGCATCGTGCAAGCTTCGCTCAGCCTCGTCAAGCAGCTGCTCGGTCGCGCCACGGAGCACGATGGTGCAGGCCTCACCGGCACCAACGCCGGAGAATTTGATCAAAGTGTCCTCGCCGATGATGACCTCCTCAATCAGGTCGCAGTGACCCAGCTTAACCTGGTCGGGGTGGTCAAAGTAGAGGCAATCTCACCACCAGTCACAAGGGCCAAGCGCTCGATACCGTCAAAGTCGGCGTGCTCGATGGACATGATGCCGGCATCGGTGAAGAGCTGTTCGGGCCAGTTGTAGATGAGCTGTCGGTTGATGAAGCAGTTGATGCCGTGGGCCTTGATCTTCTCCACCTTGGCCTTCATCTTCTCCTCTCGGCCTTCTCCAGATCGGCGAGCTTGCTGGTCGAGCTGACCTTGAGGCGGGCGCCGAAGATCTTGACCTTGTCGGTGTCCATGGAAGTGTTGGCCACCAGGATCTTGGCATTTTCGAGTCTCTTCGGTTGGTTGACACCAATCTTCTTGTCCAGAATGAAGCCCTCGTCGAGGTAAGAGTCGCTGAGCTTACCGCCGGCCTTCTTGATGATCTGGATGTGGCTGAGATCCGAAGAGTTCTTCAGTCGGAGCACGGCGTCGCAGGCCAGCTCTGCAAAGTGCTCGCGGTCCTGCGCAAGAACCTTAGAGCTGAGGGTTGTACGGGCGATGGCGACGAGGTCCTTGCGGAAAGCCTCGGGGCTCTTGCTGTGGTCAACAGCGGACTCCTCCAGGGCCTTGAGGGCAGCCTGGCTGGCGATTCTGTATCCCTCGATGATGGTCTGGGGTGGATCTTCTTGTCGACGAGCTTCTCGGCCTCTCTGAGCAGCTCGGCGGCCAGCACCGCTACGGAGGTGGTGCCGTCACCGACTTCGTCGTCCTGCACCTTGGAGATGTTGACCAGAACCTTGGCGGCTGCGTTGTCGAGGGCGATGGACTTGAGGATCGTCGCACCGTCGTTTGTGACCATGATCTCGCCGGTCGAACTGGAGACGGCCTGTTAGAGAGTCCGGCCGAAGGACGAAGGGGGAAGGGGTTGGCTCGACATACGCTGATTGCAGGATCTTGTCCATACCCTTGGGACCCAGGGTGCTCTTCACCAAATCACCGACGGCGATGGCGCCGACGAAGGCTGCGAGACGCGCATTCTCACCCTTCTCCTCGGTGGTGCCCTCCTCAAAGATTTGAGTCGGTAGGAAAGACTACGGCCAGGGTAGCAGGTTAGCATGGAGGAGAGCTTCAGTGAGACATAGGGGTCCCGTGGAGCCCGGCAAACGTACCATGGCGGAGGTTTTGAGGCTTCAGAGCTGTTTGTCCGCACCAGAAATAGTCTCGAACGGTATGCTTCCAACCAAAGAAGCCCTGTCTGCAGGTCGTTGGCTCTGGATATTATTTTTGCCTGGAGCTGGTCTCCCAATACAGGTACCACCAAAAAACGCCTGTACCGCCATTGCCTGCTATCTTGGAACCCCCACCAATGCACCTCCGGCCACACGTGACTTGCCCCGCGGCCTCTCGGTCCAGGAAGATCGCTTCTCCGTCGCACACTTTGCAGAATGCAATTGCTGAGAACACCAAATTTGTGCGGCGTTCGAGCATCACCACGGTCCCCTCCCGCGTCCTCCCCCAGTTCACGTGCTTGGCGGTGTAGAGATTTGCTGCAAGAGGTTACCAGGTGAATTTTCACTTCGACCTCTCCGTCCTCTCGAATAGAAGAAAACAATATCCTAGCGAACGAACTCTCAACCCATCTGTGGAGCGGGGCATTTTCTTGCACCCTCTCACGACAAAAAATCGCCCATCATGGCGCCCTCTTTCGATCACCTTCGTGAGGCTGACCTCGACGACGATGAGTTCAACGAGGATGATATCGATATCTCGGATCTTCGCGAGAAGTTCGAGGTTCAGCTGGAGCAGGGTTACGACTCTTTCGTCGTCATCGACGGCCTTCCCAAGGTCACCGAGGAGCAGAAGCCTAAGCTGGTCAAGTTCCTGCTGAAGAAGCTGAACACCGTTGGAAAGACCCGCGAGGACCTGATCTACATGCCCATGGGCGACGATGGAAGCTCCATGCAGTAAGTCGCCCGGTTCTATGTGCCCGTTCCCGTCCCGTCGCCTAACCCGTATTCCAGGTTTGCCTTCGTCGAATACTCCTCCCTGCCGAGGCTGCCGCTGCCACCCGCCAGCTCGACCAGACTCCTCTCGATAAGAAGCACACTCTCCGCGTCAACAAGGTCACCGACATTGAGCGATACGGCAGGGAAGGACGGGTTGATGAGACCTACAAGCCGCCTCACATCGACGAGTTCACCGAGAAGGAGCACCTGCGATGGTTCCTCAAGGACCCTGCCGGACGGGGACGCGATCAGTTCGTCATGTACCGCGGCGAGAACGTCGGCGTTTTCTGGAACAACGAGAGGGACCAGCCCGAGAACATTGTCGACCGTCAACACTGGACCGAGACCTTTGTTCAGTGGTCACCGCTCGGTACTTACCTCACCTCAGTCCACGCTCAGGGCGTTCAGCTCTGGGGCGGCCCTTCGTGGTCGAGGCAGGCTCGTTTCGCTCATCCATTTGTCAACCTGGTGGCCTTTTCGCCTCACGAGAAATACATGGTGACCTGGTCTAACAGACCCATCTCCATTCCTGACGAGGGCCACCCGGCTCTCTCCATCGACGACGACGGCAAGAACTACGTTATCTGGGACATCGCGACCGGCGCTCCTCTCCGTTCGTTCGCCAACCTTGACATGCCCAAGCCCGAGGAGGGCAAGCCCCGCCAAAGCTGCAGTGGCCCGCCTTCAAGTGGTCCGCTGACGACAAGTACGTTGCTCGTCTGGTGCAAGGCTCATCTATCTCCGTCTACGAGCTGCCTCGCATGAACCTTTTGGACAAGACGACGATTAAGATTGACGGTGTGATGGACTTTGACTGGGCCCCGCGACCGCCCAGAGAGAAGGTGTCAAGACTTATGAGCAGCTCTTCTGCTACTGGACCCCTGAGATTGGCAGCAACCCTGCCAAGGTCGGTCTGATGAGCATCCCTCCAAGGAGGTCGTGCGATCCCTCAACCTGTTCAGCGTCAGCGACGCGAAGCTGCACTGGCAGTCAGAGGCGGCGTACCTCTGCGTCAAGGTGGACCGTCACTCCAAGTCCAAGAAGTCGCAAGCCACTACGCTGGAGATTTTCCGCGTCAAGGAGAAGGGAGTACCGGTCGAGGTCGTCGACACGATCAAGGACACAGTCATTAACTTTGCTTGGGAGCCCAAGGGCGACCGCTTCGCCATCATCACAACCACCGAGCCCGTCGGCGCCACGGCGGTACCGCCCAAGACGGCCGTGTCCTTCTTCTGCCCGGAGAAGGCCAAGGGCCCATACGCGGGTAACTTCAAGCACCTTCGCACGCTGGACAAGAAGAACAGCAACGCCATTTACTGGTCGCCTAAGGGCCGATTTGTCGTCATCGCCACGATCCACAACCAGCAGAGCTCCGACCTTGACTTCTTCGACCTCGACTTCGAGGGCGAGAAGCCCGAGTCGGACAAGGACCTCACTGCCAACCTGCAGCTGATGAACACGGCGGACCACTACGGCGTCACTGATGTTGAGTGGGACCCTTCGGGCCGATACGTGGCCACCTGGGCTTCCGCATGGAAGCACTCGGTAAGTTATCCCAGGGACAAGCATTGGCTTGGTCACGATGAGGATGCAGGGGACTAACATTCACGTGTGCAGATGGAAAACGGATACCACATCTACGACTTCAAGGGCGAGGCCCTGCGCGAGGAGCCGGTTGAGAAGTTTAAGCAGTTCCTCTGGCGGCCGCGCCCCGACGCTCCTGACCAAGGAGGAGCAGAAGCAGATCCGCAAGAACCTCCGTGAGTACAGCCGTGTGTTCGAGCAAGAAGACGCGGATCGTGGCGCCTCGGCCGACTTGGCCGTGGTGGAGGCTCGCCGCACGATGCTGCAGGAGTGGCTGGCATGGCGGGAGGAGATGGAGGCCGAGATCACCGAGGAGCGGACGATCCTGGGCCTGCCGCTGGACCCTCACGCCGCGCTGCTAGAGAAGAAGACCAAGGACCTGCAGGTGTCCAACACGGACGAGGAGCGGGTCATCGAGGAGATCGTGGAGGAGGTGCTGGAGGAGAGCGAAGAGATTGTGGCGTGAAGGGGAGAGCGTAGGGGTGACGCTGCTACGACTTCTTCTCTGGACTTTTGCATCGGGCAGGGAGTGAGATTGCTTGTGTACATTGGGAAGAAGGAAAAAGGATCATGGTGGAGAGAAGGCTCGTTAATGAGATTTTCATGAGGGTTTGACCGGATACTCGCAGATAGAGAAAGACAAACCGTTATTTCGTTCCAAATTATTGGGAGCATTGGTGGTACGGGTGGTGGTAGTGATGATGGTGATGGTAATGGTGAGATGTGTGTGATGTATGAGATGTGTGAGTAATGGGGTCGTCGAGCGCCTAACGTTTGTTTGTTGGCGGAGGCGGAGGTGGAGGTGTATGTCGTCGGTGTCCGTACGAAAGATCTGTCTTCAAGCCGTGATGGCTTCTGCCTCGAGACACGAATCCGCCGCTCCCCGGCAAGGTTCGGAGACTAGCTTTGGCAAAAGCAGGTTTGTGAACGAGAGGATTCCGGAGGTTGTATTGAACTGGACACGTGGTTGCGCCGGACTTGGAATCTGGCTGGGCTGGGATACCAGTTACGCACGATTTAATTATTTAGCATGTGCTTGTGGTGGTTTTGTTTAAACAACACAACCACGCACGTCCCGAGAAATCCGAACCCTACCGTCGCAAATTTATGACTCAATATTCAAGAGGACAGATTTATCCATCACATTCAAATTCATTTCCAGATCGAGGTCCATCACGCAGGGTGACAGATGACAAGGTGGTGGGCTACGTCAACACCAGAGGCCGAGGTTACCCTACAGCTGCGGCCCGGAGGTGAGTTGCATGCAGCGGGTCGTCATGATTGGAGACTCGGCAGTTGTAACCAAGAATCGCACCACCGGAGGCGGGGGCACAGAGTAGATTAATGCCAATTAGTGGGATGGCTGGAGGGCCATTGTCCGTTTTGGCAGCTGTGGTCTCTCGGAGATTGTTGTCCATGGATGGAGAATTGTGGTGTGCAATATATGTCTTATAGAGTGATTTGCTTTGCCACTACGGAGTCTCTCGAGTAGCACCTGAAGGACCTACCAAGGTAGGCAGGGATCCCACAACAAGCTGCCCATAATATACTGTAGTGAAGGGGGCCACGCACGTTGACGTCTTGTATCTGCTTCTAAGGAGGTCCCAACTCACTCCGTCGTTTGCCTGGATTTTCTTGGGCAATTTTGTGAATTTTGCTTTTTTCTGTGCGCACATGTGGTCTGTCAAAATGGTTATCCGGGGTTATGGTGTGGTGTGGGAAATCTGCAAGGTGAGCGTGGGCGGCTCCTTGGAGGAGCAGCAATACAGTAAAAGGCACTGTAAAATGACATGGAAATTATTAGTCAGAGACATGTGTGAAGACGACAGTATGGTGACTGTGCCGTGCCTCTTGTGCTTGTGCAAGGGTAAGACTGAGGGGTCCAAAGCGCGCTCTCACTCTCACTCTCACTCTCGCACACATCACACGCCCTCCCTCCCTTGTTTCAAAAACGAACCCTGTCGCACGGGCTGAGCGAACCGACCGATGATGCTTATGCTTAGACGAGGGCACGGCAACACGGGAAGAAGGAACAGACATTGATCTTACTTTTTCATCCCTTTGGCCGGGTTGGCCGGGGACGCGAGGGATCGACACCATGGCATATCTGGTGAAGAATTACGACGATGGGTCTAGATAGGCTAGACATACATGCAATGCAGGGAAGACGAGGAAAGGGAAGCAGCAAGAGAAGACCAAGAAAAAAAAAAAGAAAAAAAGAGCGAGCGAAGAAGGGTTACAGCCAGTGTAACGCATCTCCCTCCGCAGTGCAGGTATCATGATCCCGCGAAGCTTGGCATTTAACGTTACCCTTTTTCTTGTCTTTCCGTCACTCGGGTATTTTCTTTTATTTTGGTTTTTGCTTTTTCTTAATCATTCTCTGGCCTTCCACCACGACGCAGGCAGCGAGCTAACCGGCCGGGCGCCGTGGGCCTGACCAGCAGAGCCACGGGCGAGTGAAGTTAGGCCAGGACTTAGGTTTGTTAGTCGAGGAACAAGCCGCCCGCCTGCACTGCATGCCGTACCTTTTTTAATTGTCTGGCTTGGTGGGTTGGTTAGGTTGGTTAGTTGGCGATCACTTCGCCCGCCTCTGATCTTCTTGCTGTGTTTCCTGGAGCAGAGTGTGGTATCCGTAAGTGTGTACACTGATGGTGATGGGCCAGACTGGACCAGACCAGACAAGGCCGCCCTTGCGTGGGTAAGCGAAACCTCCCACACCACGCATCACACACACACGCCCCCTTTTGTCAATCATTTTTGTGCATCTTTTTCCGAGGACCAAGTACCGTCTGATAGTGCAGCGGCGCCGCAGGTGGGAGGCAGAGGAGACGCAGAGACACAGCGAGGAGAGGGGGCGCAGGAGGCTTGTGTGGGCAGCAAGGATCAGGCACTTTAGGGTTCCATGCTTGGTGCTGATTGATACGATGGTGGTGTGATTGACTTGGGCGTTACCGTAGCCGTAGCCGTAGGCGGGTGCTGTGCTTGGCTTGCTTGCCCTGAAAGGCTGCGAGGTACCTACGCACCTACGCATACAGCACAGTCATAACTGGAGTGACCCCTTCAGTGGGAGTGCGAGTGGAACCTCCCCCATGATTCCCCTGCCCTTTCTCCCCCTTCTCTTGGGCCCCCCTCTCGGTCCTCTCTAACGCCCTAAGCCTTCTGAGCTTCCCCGTTCCTCCAGTTCAAGTCGTTCCTGTTTCCATCATCCTCCAACCTCCAACCTCCGGATTTCGTTCTGCACAATCCATCAAATTTTTGGTCCGCGTCCACGGCCTTTGCATCGTGTCTGGACCGTCATCTCGTTTCAATCTACGTGAACCTTAGCGTGCGCTCCTCGACCCGGACGCGCGTTTGGTCTAGGCCCTTGGTTTCTTTTTGGCTTCGCTTGTGCCTGGAATGGCCGCCATCGGCTCCCCACAACCTCAACCATAGCCGCAGCGACTCTAGATATCATCCTCCCTCCCCGCGCTTCTCGCCGACCTCGCCGACCTCGTCTTGCCCATTGCCGGTCGGTTGTTGTTTGCCTGTTCCGACAACCTCGCGCGGCAGACCGGGCCCGCACTCCTCCATGTAATCCGTTCGACCCCGAGGAGCACCCTTTGCTACCATCGCTCCACGACTATGCCGCTGCGGCCGCCTGGCGAAGGACGGCGCGCCGCCCCCAGCGCAAGCTGTTGCTTGCTTTCGCCTTCATACTCCTCCCTGGCTTCAAGTCGCCAATGCTCAGCAGCAGCAGAGGCAGAGGCAGCACCATCAACCCGCCGCCTACTCCCACCCTCCACCTCCCGACCCTAACCATGATGGCCCTGTCGGCGATAACCCAGTCGTCCCTGGCTGGGCTGCCACCTCCGCCCAACACGTAGAGAGGCGAAAGTCCTTCTCTTCCTCCTCCTCTCCTCCCGAATACTCTGACGACGAGAGCGCCCTCGCGACTTTGGCTCCGGCCCTCAAGGCCGTGCGAGCACCACACCCCTCAAGAAATCTCGGCATCGGCAGCAGCAACCCTGCTTCTGGCCTCGCCTCGCCGCAGAATGCGCGGAATCTGAGGGACTGGGAAGTCGAAGACTTTGTTCTTCTGGCGACCGTCGACGGAGACTTGTACGCGACCGACCGCGAGACTGGCAAACGCCGGTGGCACCTTGAGGTTGACCAACCCATGGTCGAGACCCACCACTACCGCGCCAACAGTTCCGTCCTCGACGAAGACTACAATCCCGTCGACCACTATATCTGGGCCGTCGAGCCCAACAACGATGGCGGCCTTTACCTCTGGAACCCCGAGGCCCCAGGCCCCGTCCGTACCGGCTTCACCATGAAGCGCCTGGTCGAGACCATGGTCCCTTATGCCAGTGAAGACCCGCCCGTCGTCTACACTGGAAAGAAGGAGACCACCATGATCACCCTCGATGCTGCCACCGGCCGCGTTCTCAAGTGGTTCAGCTCCGGAGGCTCCCACGTCAACGAGGCTGAGAGCTGCCTCCAGCAAAACACCCTCTACGACAGGCACAGCGAGGAGTGCAGCTCCTCCACCGGCACAATCACCCTCGGCCGTACCGAGTACACCGTCGGCATCCAGCGCCTCGATGGCCGCCCCGTCGCTACTCTCAAGTACTCGGAATGGGGCCTAACCGCTTCGATAACGACCTCTATCAGCAGTACCATGCTACGCTCGACGATCGCTACATCATGAGCCAGCCCGATGGCAGGGTTTATGCTTTCGAATATCGTCGCACCGAGGCCGCCTACCCCATCTTCAGTCACAAGTTTGAGACCCCAGTCGCCCGCGTCCTCGACGTCTGCCGTCCTGCCAATACCCTCAGCGAAAGCCTTGTCGTCCTGCCTCAACCCGTCATGCCCACAGAGGAGGACAGCTTTTCCAAGACGCACATCTTTCTCAATCATACTGAGTCGGGCAGCTGGTATGCCATGTCGGGCCGTGCTTATCCCCTTATCACGAGCGCTCCTTTGGCACGCATCTCCCGCCCCGACTGGGGCCAGCTGGAGCCAACTTGGGATACCATCAGCGAAGCCAAGCTCTCCAAGGCCCTTGTTGGAATCCACATGCTCGGCAATGGAGTGCGCAAGAACAGCGGACAGCCACTCTCGCTGCCTCCGGGCACGAAGCTTGACGAGGAGGTTGATGATGCTGAAAACGACCCAAGCCTTCCATCCGTGTTGGTTGAAGGCGGCGATGTACCCAACATCATTACTACATTCAAGGCTTTGCCCAAGAGTGCAGCCAACAGCGTTGTTAGCTTCATCAGCAACCCCATCTTGATTCTTCTCTTGGTGGGCACCCTCTTCTACCACGAGAAGAAGCTCCGTCAAAGCTATCATCGCTTCAGAGCCACTGGCTCTCTTAAAGAGACACTGCTTTTCCTCACCTCAGACGGCACGGATAGCGTCCGTGGTGAGCCGAACAGTGATCATGACGTTTTCAAGCGTGAGCATTCATCTTTGATTTCTGAGCCTGCCAACGCAGAGAAGCCTGCCGAATCAGTGGCAACGAATGGGGAAGGTTTGGCAAAAGCCGAGGTTGTCAAGGCTCCTCAGGCGGCTGATGATGTATCCGCTGCTAAGACAGATGAAAATGCCAAAGAAACTGCAGCTAGTGACAGCCAAGCTTCGGTGTCCAAAGAGGCAGATGCACAGCAAGGCCAAAGCAGTGACTCTGCTGGGGCTCCCACTGAAGCCCCGCCTGAAAAGAAAAAGAAAGCGCATCGGGGTCGGCGTGGTGGTGTCAAGCACAGGAAGGGCCGCGCTCGAGAGGGCTCCCAGTCCCGTGGTGACGACCCAGGGCAGACCACGGTTGAGGATGCTGTTAGAAATGCCAAGAAGCTTGGTGACCGCCCTAGCCTGGAGCCCGATGTTATGACGGTTGCAAACGATGTGCAGGCTGTGTCTGGCCCGATCATTCGTATGGGAAATATCGAGGTCAACATGGACGACCAGTTGGGCACCGGCAGCAACGGCACACTTGTCTTTGCTGGAAAGTTTGATGGCCGTGAGGTCGCTGTCAAGCGTATGTTGATCCAGTTCTATGACATTGCGTCTCAGGAGACTAGATTGCTCCGCGAGAGTGATGATCACCCGAATGGTAGGTCCTTTGATCCGAGGGTGAACCTCACCGTAACTAACAATGTAAATAGTGATCCGATACTATTCGCAGCAGATGAGAGATGGCTTCCTGTACATTGCGTTGGAAAGGTGTGCAGCCTCGTTGGCTGATGTTATTGAGAAGCCTCATGTCTTCCGAGAACTGGCCAACGCTGGGAAGACCGACTTACCGGGAGTTCTTTATCAAATCACCAACGGTATTAGCCATCTTCACCAGTTGCGCATCGTCCACCGCGATCTCAAGCCGCAGAACATCCTGGTCAACATGGGCAAGGACGGCAAACCTCGGTTGCTTGTATCAGACTTTGGTCTCTGCAAGAAGCTGGAAGGTGGACAGTCCTCTTTCGGCGCGACAACTGGCAGAGCTGCGGGTACGTCTGGATGGCGTGCGCCTGAGCTCTTGCTCGACGATGACGCTCGTGATGCCGGCGTCGTAGACATAAGTACGCACAGTGGCTCGGGCTCGGTGCTGGTCAACGATCACCTCTCGCCCAATAGCCGACGTGCCACACGAGCCATTGACATTTTCTCGTTGGGCTTGGTCTTCTTTTATGTTCTGACCAACGGCTCGCACCCTTTGACTGCGGAGACAGATACATGCGGGAGGTCAATATCCGCAAGGGTAACTACAACCTTCGCCCGCTGGATTCACTCGGTGACTTCGCGTACGAGGCCGAAGACTTGATTGAGTCAATGCTTCAGGCTGACCCCAAGAGACGACCCAACGCCAGGAAGTCATGTCGCATCCGTTCTTTTGGTCGGCCAAGAAGCGCCTGGCGTTCCTCTGCGACGTGTCGGATCACTTTGAGAAGGAGCCGCGTGACCCCCGTCTCCGGCCTTGATGGAGTTGGAGCGCCACGCTCCGGGCGTGACCAAGGGCGATTTCCTGCGACAGCTCCCACGAGAGTTCGTTGACTCGCTCGGCAAGCAACGCAAGTACACGGGCTCAAAGCTGCTCGACCTACTGCGGGCGCTGCGTAACAAGCGCAACCACTACGAGGACATGCCGGATAACCTGAAGCGGACAGTGGGCGCATTGCCAGACGGTTACCTCGGGTTCTGGACGTTGAGGTTCCCGATGTTGCTGCTGGTGTGCTGGAATGTTGTGTACAATGTGCAGTGGGAAGAGACGGATCGATTCAGGGAGTACTACCTGCCAGCAGGGTTGTAAGGAAGGGAAGAGAAGAAAGCTATTTCTATCAAGGTTAGGACAAAAGGGTTAGGCTAGATACGAGGAGCTATGGTGCTGTAACTGTGTACCTTCGAAGAGCGTGCCGTATATCAGTTTCAATGCATGTCTAGTCTTGTGGCTTTCACTCCGATTTCATCATTGTGCAAAATACGTGTGTTTAAAGTGAAGTTTAGTTGTCAACTTGAGCTTGGATATCGGCCATATCGACAACGCCTAAGTTAGGAGATACACAACCAGCCAGTTAAATAATGCAATGCGTTTGTTCATTACATGATTCCTTTTACTACTAGCGACAGAATTGGGTATGATAAGAAACGATGGAAATGTCAAGACACGATGGCTTCAAATCAGATAACCTCTCCCCTCCCATAGACGTTCACAGATAAACAACGAATCCACAATAAGCAACCCAGCCCCATTAGAAGAGGGTCGGTCCCATCTGACGAAGGAAAAAAAAGTGATCCAAAGATCAAAAAGATTGGAGACGCGGGATTTGAACCCCGGACCTTCTACATGCAAAGCAGATGTGAGAACCCCTACACCACATCCCCAATTGATGTCTATCTAGCGAGGCAATTCGTCTCATGTAGACTCACGATGTCTGCACGCGGTGAGCGAGAAGCTGTGACTGAGCTGGGGAACGCGTGATGTGCAGTGTGGAGTTGGGCTGGGATTATGTGCGTAGTTGCCGTTGTGATTATCGTGAGATACTGAGACTACTACGGGGTGGTGTTGGGGTGATTCACTGTGTTTTGGACAGGTTGTCCTCGACAAGCGGATTTAACGCGGCTTGTTTGTATTATTTTCTTCTTCTTCTGTTTCTTTCTCGATATCTACATCATCTACAAGTTATGTCTACTCTGCACAGCTGCGGGTTATGGTACGCGTACTAGATAAATCCCTTTGGACACTATACTTCTACGCGAGACCACCGCCCCTTATATCCACACTTGATCAACCAGACCCATTGCTTTTCCAAAACCTACATCCGCTGTTTGTCTATCTGCTAACTCAACTCATTCATATCGGGCATTCATTCACATCGGCAGCTACTATTCTTATCCCCACTGCACCAAGACCTGCTTCTTTCCCTTCTTTCCACCCTTCTTTCCCTTGCCGGCCTCATCTCCGTCCGCTTCCGCTTCTTCGCCTGCTGGCGTCGCAGTGCCGGATCCCGAGGCGCCGCCCCATTGGAAGTTCGACTCGGCGTGTCCATAGTCGCGGCGTACTGCCCGTCCGCTGCCGTATCCGAAGATTGTGGTTGTGGGCTTGGGCGCCGACGGCAGTGCGGGAATGAATCCGCCGTAGGTGCGGTTCGTGACGGCGCACCTCCACCGCGCGAAGTGTTGCTGCTGGAAGGTTGTGAGGTGGGCTGAGTCAGAGACCCGATCCACGTAGGGCGGGAGGAGCCGGATGCGCCTCTGCTGGTGGACGCTGCGGGAGGGAGAGACAGGAAGGCCGAGGAAGATGAAGACGGGGCTTGACGCCGCCAGAAGAGGAAGATGTGACCGGAACCCAGCCAGGAGGACCACGCGAGGCAGGCGTGGGAGCTGGGCCGGGACCTGCCAGCCTGGTACTGTTCTTGAGTTTGAGGACTCGAGTGGAGTGCTTCTGCGAAGGCGCAGCAGCAGGTAGCGAAGGGTTTGTGCCAACGGCGCTGGCCCATCCGCTTCCCCGCGAGCTCGACGACGCGCCGTGCATGCTTCCAAGCGCCGGCAGGCTGGGGTAATCCTCGTTGATGGCACGCCAGTCTTGCCACGCCTTGCGCAAGTCGTCGGCCTTGCGCTTGTCATCGAACAAGTCGGCTAGCTCGCTCGACGAGCGTGCCGAGCGCGGTGGACGACGTATCCGCGAAAAGGGTAAAGAAGGCGTCAACGAGCTGGGTGGCGGAAAGGCTGCCGCGGCGGAATGACGAGACCTGCTCGCGGAAGCGCGCCATCTTGTGAGAGTCGTTGCCAAGCAGGTTTGCGGCACGCTCAATGACAGAGCCATGTCGGACCACTCGCGCGCGCTCCTCTGGCGTCAGGTTGGAAGGATCCGAGATGGTAAGAGCTTCGACAGAAGTGGAGAGGAGGCTGTCGGCGGCATTGCTTGGACGAGTGGCGGTTGATTGGGCGGGGGCGGAGGACGAAGGTGCGGGATTCGGGGTGGCTGTCCGCGATGGGCGCGCCGACGAAGATGACGATGCGGCTGCGGGTGCGGCGGGCGCCGCAGGGGTTGAGAGCTGGCCGCCAAAGGTGCGGTTAGAGACGGACTGTGCGGAGTGAATAGCCATCTGGCGCTGGAAGGCCAGCTCGTCTCTGCGCAGGTTCTGCGTGGACGGGCCCGATGTGGCAGGCACCCCGTTGTCGGCGTTGGGATCCCGGCCACGGCCCCTGTTGCGGCCGCCACGACGGCCACCTTCCTCTCTGCTGTTGTAGGGCTGGCGCAGGTCGAAACCCGATATGTCTACGAGCCTGGCGTCCCTGCCCAAGTTCTTACCGCCGTGCTCGCTGATCTGGTGGGCTTGCAGGTCCATCTCGGACTCGAAGACGACGAACTTCTTCTCCAGGCACTCCCTGTCGGCGCACAGGTAGTGGTCCTTGCGGAAGTGGTCCTCGAGGGCATTGTAGTCCTGGTAGTAATGAGGCTTGCGGGAATCGCGACGGTCGCAGAGGAAACAGCGCTCGTGCTTCATGCGGCAGTGCTCGTAAAGGCGGTCGTCGTCATAGAAGCGCTCGCCACAGAAACCACAAAGCGGGTGGCCCTTGAAGCCGGTCTGGTCGGCAGCGCCGGGCTTGTCGTCGCCGTGGCGCATATGGCGCTCGAGCTCGCGATCGGCGAAGAGCTCGTGCTCGTGGGTGAAGACCTTCTTGTTGCGGGTGCAGAGGTCGCACATGCGCTTGCGGTGGGCCGACTTGACATGGCGATGCAGGTCAGGCCAGCCAAGGCCGGCGAAGTCGCAGGACGGGTCGGGGCAGTTGTAGCGGAGAAGGAGGACGGTGTCGCCCACGATATCCTCCTTGGCGTACTTGATGCCAATGTTTGTGTCCGTGGTGCTGATGTCGGCGTCGGTGTACTCCTCGAAGCGCTTCTCGGAGTCGTCGGTGAAAATGACGAAGGGGCAGATGTCTGTTAGCCGAGTCAGCATTTCGTCACGAGAAAAGATGAAGAGGAAGATTGGGGAGCTTGGCTAAAGGAGGACGTACACGACAGTGGGCGCAATCCTTGGTCTTGTAGAGAGCTCTCATACGCAGGGCACAGATGTGACATGTAGCGTGGTTGCACGGAGCAATGGAGTAATGGGCGACCGGATTCGCACAGATGAAGCAGACCTCAGCATCGTCGTCCTCAGCCTCGGGAGCGTCGGGCTTCCTGGCAGCAGCAGCGACCTCTTGAGCAGCGGGTTCAGCCGGCATGGTGCTCAGAGCCTCATCGCGAGAGCCACCTCGACGATGGCCAGAGGAGCCGCCTCTGCCACCGCCTCCTCCTCTGCCCCGGCGCTGGGATTGGCCTCGATTGGCACCACCGCCCTCGCCTCTATTCTGATTTCGAGGTCCACGACCTCCACCTCTGCCTCTGCCACCTCTCTGGCCGTCGCCTCGCGGAGAGCTGGGGCGCCTCCACTATCGGGAGCAGACATGATATGTGGCGATGTGATCTCGAGGTGGTGGAGGGTGAAGAGAGAAGCGGGATGATGTGACGGTGATGTTGATATTCCCCACACAAAATATGTGAGCTTTGGAGAGGTGTGGCTGGAGGGGGAGGAGATTATGACGGCAAGGATAGTTGATGGGGGTTTATGATCGGGTGTGACAGTAACTGGGCAAGATGAGAGGGTCACGGCGGGGACGCATGCCCTTTGATCTTGGGAACGTGCGGGAATGGGGACAAGGGGAGGGTGAGGTTGGCGTTGGCGATTTGACAGCCGAGTCGTTGATGAAATAATCCATCCAAGCGATTTTCTGCCAGCCGGTAGCTTAGACTGGACTGGACTGGGGCTGGTGCTTTTGCTTGCTAAGGTGAGTTACCCCTCCAAAAGGCCCATGGCCCATGACAAAGGGCAAATGGCAAAGGGCAAATAGCAAATGCCAAATGGTGGGGTTGCCACAAGGCACCTTGCGTACTGACAGTACCTACTACAGATCCGTGCAGTACAAGCTGTGGCTGAGGTCTGGTACCTGCAGAGCCGAGGCGGTCAGGGCCAAGCTCCAGGTACAGAGCCCTGCTCGCCTGTTGTCTCTTTGTGGCCCAGCGCCTCGTCAAAGCCCTCAGCGTCATATCCCGAGCTGACTGAACTGATCCCTACCTCCTCTAACTGACTTAGTACCTACTACCTACTGACCTACATACTACCTGGTAGGGAGTCTAGGCACTCGGGAGCATCTATCAAAGACATTTACCACAACACACTGCTCCGTTGATTTGATCCCATCCGCCAACTGCCGCACACAACAGACCCTACGGCTATGCCAGAGCCAGGCCAACCTCCTTCGTCTGCAATCTCACGTATCCAGGCCTTTCCTTCCGTCGTCACTGTATTAGTCACCCGCTTGGACCAGGTAACCTCTGCTGCCCGGTGACTCAACCCGCTCCGCCTCGCTTCCACCCCGGCTGTGTGTGAAGGCATCGAATCACCATCTCTCCAGTGGGAGCACAACCATAGTACCTATATTGCAGACTACCTTTCCGTAATTGCCACGCATTTGTAGTAAAGAGTCATTTACCTTGACTCATGTGGAAGAGCAAAAACGCCTCGGCGGAAGATCAAATGAGTATGACAGGGCCCGCCAGGTGGATGAATATTGATACACATCCCTAGAGGCCGCATCGTAACCTTTTGTCTCTTCTACAATCCAATCCCTATCCTGTGCCGTTCCAATAAATGTAGATGAGCGACACCTGAATGCCAAGATTCGTTATCATCTAGACTCGTTACCATATCTTCTTGAGCATTCATCCCAATCTTTCACACCAAATTCAAAACACATTACAACACGCGCGGAAGGACAAACCGGCAAAGACCGTGGCAGAACAGGTATTAGGTCTTTTTCTCTGGTGCGTAGAAAAGCCATCCTCGTCGCCTCGCTGAAGCCTCAGGTCACGGGCAGCATATGCTAGAGCTACTCGCAAGAATCCCTCCCATCCTCGTACCGCCATGCTCCTCATCCCCTTCCCATATGTAGAAAGCCAAAAGATGAAAATAAATATCCCATGATACGCCACCTGGCGCCTCCCAAGAAGCAATATAGAAACCACTACTCCTGAAAGCTGGTTGCCGTCTCCAGCACCCGCGCAGCCAGAGCCATGATTCTTGACAGAAAGTCCCTTGCCCGCCTTGCCTGACACCCCGTATATGAAAGCCTTGGATATGGTATGGTTCCCTTTACTCTTCGACGGGGTAGAGGTGGTTGCCAATCTCCTTGTTCATCCGGAACATGTCTACCTTGGGCTGCTTAAACACCGCCTGCATCTTCTCGTCGCACAGGATTTGTCTCTTGTCCTTAGGGTCTTGTAGTTCGTTGGCTTTGATGTGCTCCCACAGTTTCTTCACCACCTGAGGCCGCGAGAGCTGGAGAGTGAAGAGGCAGGTTAGCATTTCTGTGGACATACATGCTCGCGCAGCCACATGCGTAGCACGTGCTGAGACAAGCCGGGGACGGCGGTGCTTACCTGTGTCTCGCCACAGAGCTCTGACAGAGTCGCGCTCAGCACGAATGGTTTCTGGAAACCACCGCCTGCCTTGCGCTTCGGAGCCGAGTCCTCACTTGCGTCCACCTCGCTGTCGTCGTCGGCCCCAACCTTCTTGGCGCTCTTCTGGCGCTTCGACGGGGCCGCCTTTTTCTTCTTGACCACCTTGGATCGCTCTCCGCCACCGCGCGTCGTGCGGCTCCGTGCTAGGCTGTTCTCCTGCGCCTGGAGCTGCGCAGCTAGGCGAGCGTCGGCATCCTCAATCGACTGCGACCGCTTCGCCTTCTTCTTGGCCGGTTCGGGTGACGCAGAGGGTCGGTGCCGTCGATGTCGGAAGTGCCGTTCGCGGCGCGCTTGGTAGGGTATGAGTCGACCTGGGGCGGCGGGGAGTCCTCCTCCTTTGCGGCCTGGACGATGTCGAAACGCTCCTCTATCAGGGCTTTGATGGCATTCTAGAGCGGCATGCGTCATGAGTGGGCTGGTCTACAGCAACCAGGGCGGCTGACCTACCTTCTGGTCGCTCGTGTCCTTGCCGCCGAGAGCTGTCTCGAGCCCTTGGCGGATCTTCTTGCGCGTGATGGTCTCGAGGTCCGAGGTGGAGAGGATGGCGTCAATGATGGACGTGTAGCGCAGCAGTTCCTCGGAGGATACTGTCACACGAAGACTGGGTCAGCGGGAAGGCATGCGCGCGGCAAGGGAGGGCGAGGTCGGAGCTCGGCCGCGGGGAGGAATTGCGGTAGGTAGCATACATGGGTTACTCATGTTGAATGGCTTTCTGCGCCAACTCTAACAGTCCGCGACGGGGTATTCTGACGTTGCCTGGTGCAGTTCGAGAAGCTTTCTGGCGTCACGGCACGGACCGCTCGTCGAGACCCGGAAGCGAAGAAGAGAGAGAAGGGCCGGGGCTGGGAGGGAGGGGCGGAGCGGATAGGATGACAGGGAGCGGCCCTCAACGAAGCGGGCACTTGGGGCTCAGAGCATAACTAGCCTCGACGCTGGTTTGGGAGAAGGCGGCGATGTTGTCGGCGGTTAGGTTGGTGGTGGTGGTCGCGGTTGTGGTCGCGGTTGTGGTCGCGGTTGTGGTTGTGGTTGTTACGCGGGTGGTGCGACGTCGACGCTTCGAATTGGCGGTAACGGCTCCGTTCCTTTGGCACGGGCGACAAGCTAAAGGTGGATCACAATGGTTCCAGTGCCGTGGACGATCGACGAGCTAACATGAGCAGGGGTGGGTTGCGGGCGGGTTGGTTGCTTGCGCTGAAAGGGCCTTGTCTTGTCAAAAGAGGGAGGATGGAGGACGGGGAGGAGAGAGGGACGTGGTCGAGGCCAAGTGTAGAGGGGGAAAAATTCGAGGAAGAAGAAACAACACAGTGGTATTTGCCAAGCTGTGCACTTGACCGACTCGGACAGAACAGCAGCTGCAGGAGCTGGTGGAGGAGTACGAGTAGGAAGAAGAGGAAGAGGAGTTGTCGATGGGAGGAAGAAGAAAGGACAAGCCACGCCTCAACCAGCAAGCAAGCAACGCAACAAGGGCAAAGTAAATAACGTCTAGGGATGCTGCACCCTCCTCGCTCTTTTGGTGTAGTTGGTTTGCGTTGGACCTGGCCCGAGTTGCACTGAGGCTGGGAGCTGAAAGGCGGGTTTGTTTGTTGGTCAGTGCGAGGTTGCAATAGAGCAGACGAGACAACGTCGTCAGGCTGGAATCCGATGAGGCTGAGGCTGCGGCGAAGGCTAGGCGAGCAGCCAGTCACGGTGAAGCGTTGTGGCTGGTGACCAGACCCCTCGAGGTGATGTTGGTGCTGGCCAATCACAGGGGCGAATTGGCAAGGCGGATGTTACTAATCATCCGGGTTACATAATCATAATCTCGAGTGTTTTCCTCTTTGCTTTGCCTCACGACACCTGACAGTCAACATCACGTCGACATTGATTACAAAAGAAAAAAAAAAAAATGTAGATTTGACTACTGGATAGAGTCTCAAAACACCTAGTTGGGAGACGTTGAGGGACCTTGTGAAAAGAAAAAAAAAAAATCGAGCTCGAATTTTGCAACGAATATTCGATCCATGCAATCATGTAAGTCTTCCTCAGTATTGGCAATTCACAACGATAAGAATATACAGGAAATTTTGCTGCATCACATTACATAGTCATGTCGCGCGAGCAGCTAAACAGAACCAGGCTCCAAACTCTTGATTGCTTTCATTTCATATGCATATATACGTGCATTGCGAACTCTTCTCGCTATGCTTCGGTTATGTAATGTTCCTGATCGAGCACTTATTTACACACTCAACCCCTTCAGTCAGCCCCTTTCTACTCCCCCTCTCCCCAACTTTCCCCATCCTCACAGGCACTGGTGGTACCAGTTGTTGATGGCCGAGCACGTGAACGGAGAGTTGCAGAAGGTCGCGCCGGACCAGCCAGAGCCGCCACACTGTCCGTAGTGATCGGCACCACCGCTCGTGGGCGGGTTCGTGGTCGAAGGTGCGGGCTGCGAGCTGGTCGAGCTGGAGGCTGGGCGAGTGGTTGACGATGCTGTGATTTGGGACGAAGTGGTTCGTGTGATCAGCGTGGAGGAGCTACCACCTGATGTGAGGGAACAGCGTTACTCATGTCAGCAGGCTTTTCTTCAACACTTTCAGAGGCCATAAGAAGATACCGTCCTACACACCTGTCTCTCCACTAGAGCTGCCGGGTCCGGAGACAGAAGTGGTAATGGATCCGTTCTCGATGTATACACCAGAGAAGTAGAAGTCCTCGTTGGCGTCCGAGTAGCCGCTGCGAGGCAGCTCCAGCACGCCCAGATGCCAGTCGGCGCCGTTGCTGCTGGTGCTGGCGCTGACGGGGGCGACGATGCGCTGCAGCGGGCTGGATCCCGTCGAGTGCCAGAATCCGACCGTGTTGGCCGAGAAGTCGATCTCGTAGGCGACGTTGTGCCACACGCCGGCCGCCCAGTCAACGCTCCACTTGGTCTGGCCACCGACCATCCATCGCAGTGCCGGGTCCTCGACGCCGGGCGCGCCGGAAAGCCAACCGCTCTTGAGTTCGGTGAAGTGCGACTCGAAGAAGGCGATTTGGTGCTCGCGGGTCAGGGCAGGGGCATTCTTATCCTCACGCTTGATGCTGAAGTGGTAGAAGACCTTGCCGGAGGCGATGGGTTTGTTGGTCTGCGGGATCAGCTCGGTACGTCGCATGTTCTGGCCGTTCCAGTATGCTGAGCTAGTAAGGCTGATCTTGACGCCCTGCTTAGACCCATTGTCTGCAGGGTTCTTGTGGCTGGACGACAGCTCGACATACTCCTGCACCTTGCCGCTACCGTGGATGTAGTACTGGTAAGGCCCGACTTGGTTGCCCCAAGACCACTTGTTCAGGTCCTCAGCCGTGGAGAGGTCGTTGAAACGTCCGTCCCAGAGGAGCTCGGCGCCAGCGAGGCCGGCCAGGAAGGCCGACGACGAAGCGAGGAAAGCAGCTGCGGAGGTCTTCATGCTGCGTAGAGGGCGGACAAGTACTATGCCAGGTAGGAAGATGTACAGGTTATGATGCTGATGCAGTGAAACAGGACAAGGTCTAGAACAGCCTAGGCGGGCAATGTGCCATCTTTAAGCAACAGCAGCGACCTCGACCTCGAGCAGACCAAGGGTGGAATGTTAAGCTCCGTAGTACTCTCCCCCTGTCTGCCAGATGATGGCCCAGCTTGCACGCGTAGATCCATTTCCTGCAGACCCAAACTGCAAGCCTGTAATCGCCGCCCGGATTCTCGCTACAAAGACATTACGGTTGCTGATCTATACTGCGACGGTCGGACGGTTTGAGATTAATGGAAGGCCGACCCGCTTCCCGAATGGGACACGCTCGGAAGCTTGGGATGGGCGAGCCTCGGAGACAGCGTCTCCATGAATGAAAATGGCAGGGTACATCTACGGCCCCAGGAAAGGTAAATAAGTAGGGCAATCAAATGTGCCGTGAATGCAAGGTCCGATCGGTGGATCCGGTCCGTGATCCGAAAAGGCCATGCCTCTGGAGTGAGAGGGAATAACTCCACATGCCGGTTATCCAGATTTCGATTGCATTGCGCCATGGAAAGGTTCCATTAGAGCCTGCTCAAGCAAACAGTGCCATTGGTAGAGGGCCTAGAGCCGTTCCACAGGCGTTCGACGGATGGGCTTAACGTGATGGGTCATCTGACCTTGTCGTGTCTTGAGGTTCCGATGCTGGGAATTGCCTAATTAGGGAACTGTGAAGTCATTAGTCAAAACGCCTCTACAGCCTTGGAAATGCACATATTACATGAATCCCATATTTAGCAGATTAATTATACGCACGAAATAAAGCTTATGCTTTTGACACAGCTAATTGCTAAGGTTGTCAAAACGGAGGCTTCTCCGTCCGTCCCATCTTGTCAGGCTACGTGCAGCCACCCTGGACCTGCAATACAAAGGGAGGTCCTGCTGTTGATGGGCGATTCGAGCCTCGATTCATGCCTAAGTCCTAGTGAATAGGACAGCTGTGAGGCACACTTCGGAGAAATAACCATGCCAAGGGATCCCGGATGCAGGATGGAATGTCTTGGCCGGCTTGACACGCATGAAGACCCGGGGTCATTCTTGGCGAGAGAAACTAGACGAGGACTATAATAGAGCTAAACAGCGGGATTTAACAAGATTTAGCCTTTTTAAATTCTGTCACCTGTTTGTATGCATTCGTGCATAGTGGGCAGGTTCATGTAATGTGAGCTGAAACCAATATGCGATCATAACTTGCATGTGAAGAATGACTGGGTTTGAACGATCTAATGCCAATCAAAATAAAATAGGAAAAACCAAGGTATTCCACATTACCTAGCGTTGAATCATTACTTCCGCCCAAACCCCGACAAAACGAGGGGATATGTTGAGTGCTCGAGGTGAGACCACAACCATAATCGTCCTCATCCGTCAACCAAGGCTCGGAATGTTGCGGACGTATCAAGAAGCCAAGAATTTGAGCTTTAGGCGTTTTCGACGCGTCATCTTGAGTAGATAGTTTCGGCAAGCTGGCTTGGATGACAAAACCCATTATCTTAATGAAATTCCAAAGTATTTCTTCTACGGAAAAGGGTACGAAGAGAAAGAAAACTGAGCTTGATATTAACAAAGTCCTTCTATTTAATTAATATTCAAATCTGAATCTAGCAGCGATGATTAGATCCAAGGCGTATCCTGAATTGATAATAGGCATACTGCTTTCCTGTCGCGTTTTCAAGAGCATCCTAGCTATCACGACAAAGCTTCTGGCTTAGAACCATAAGGGATCACTCGGACCATGTGTCTCTTCTCACCATCCGCAAAATCCGGCACCGCGCTATGAGCAGCCGTTCGTTGATCCCAAACAACGACCGTTCCTGGCTCCCAACGTACTCTGCAGTTGAAATCGAGGCTGCGGATATGCTCATGCAAGAATTTGAGCAAATGATCTGACTCCTCCGGCAAGAAACCCTCGACACTACGTGCGATGGTAGGGTTCACAAACAGCGACGGCAAGCCGGTGACCGGATGCCTGATCACGAGTGGGTGAGTCGTGCTGACAGCTTCGCGAAGCGCACGCTCAGGACCAACTCGTGCAACTTCACCAACAGAAGCTGAAGTATGGAGAAGACGTAAGGGTTCTAACGTGGCCCGGAAGGCTGGTGAAAGAGCGGCATAAGCGGCCGTGAGAGACGTGAAGGCCGTATCACCACCACCGGACGCTGGTGTCTCCAGTACCCAGAAGAAAGTAGTTGAGGGTACATTTGGCGTGAAAGTCTGGTCGATATGCCACAGATCATACGATGTTCTGGCACCCAAGAGGTTTCTCAGATTTCCACTGAAATATAGGTCAGTCCTAAGGTCCCTCTCCAATCTGAATGTAGTCAATGAGACTGCTTACACTTTCTCATCAGCATAGACGACGTGGAACTCTGGTCCTGTGCCTTCAGGATAGCCCATTGTGGGATGCTTATGTAGTGGGCCATAATGCTTCACAATCTCTTTCTGCCTGTCAAAGCCAATATCGGCAAAATCCTGATCCCGCTGCTGGCTTTTAGTTGTAATAACACAGAAAATGTCCGTGAAACACTTACAAACACGACGACACCTCTTTCAGCGGCAAGTAATGCAAGCTCATCAAGCCCCTCCTTCGACAAGCTGCTGAGTTGAAGGCCTCTAACTTCAACGCCAACACGTGGGGTCAGATTCTGAATATTTGCGCCTGATTTGTAAAACGAGGGCTTAGTATGATCTGCACGTTTGCCGGGCTCATCGCCTTCGAAATACGGCACATCAATTGTAGGTTGATATCCATCTGGTCGAGTTGGCAAGTATGCGGGGTACAACGGCTGGGATGACATGACGATGGTCGATCTTTTAGGTCTCGTGTAACGATTATTCTCACAAGCACGATTGTATTGCTTCTTGCGGATGAGGTTGCAGCAACATCCGTCCGCAAGCCGCAGCTTTCCCATGTAAATGCTCGGTGACAAGTGGGCCTCGGGCGATAAGGCGTTGGTGTCTCGGTCGTTGTCCGACCGAAATCTTTACCAGAATGGGCCATGCTTGACCAATTACTCCACACCCAACTTGACGAATTTCTGTAACGAAAGGTGTGATCCGAAATCCTGAAGTTGATTGGAGCCAAGACCGTACAAAAGCGACATCGGTGCAGAACCATTGGATTTTTGCGGAAATAAAGGTCCAAGTCTCAACGCTGGTTAATCCACCTGAACTATAGTGTAAAACCAAGCGGTAATATAAGCCTGGATGATGTTGGATTATACTTGAAATTGCAGACTAGCGATTACCGAGAGGCTGGCTAGTTCTAAATGCCGTGATCGCTGGTTCTGATGTTGTAATTTGTTGTCACGATCACTCCTTCCTGTGGATAACATGATGGCTTGTCCGGCAGCCTAAGCCCAAGTATAAATCAACTTTACCTCGATAAATCTGATTCTGATGTTACCATTTGCTTGCTGTCCCTAGTGAAACCCGCGAACATGTCGGACTCCAAGCTCGACAAGGACGCAATCAGCGTACAGGAGCGTTCCCTGTGCCAACAGAACCGTCCCTTCCATGGCTGGGCAAGATACACCCTTACTTTAAAAACCCTGAACATGTTCTTGTCCTTAAACTTGATGTTCTGCTTCTATCATGGGCTTTTGTCGCCGGCCTAATGAAGGATCTGGATCAGTCGGCCACCACTGCGGCATATGTTTCCGGTATGAAGGAGTCGTTGTCCTTGTACGGCAACGAACTAGTGGAGTTTACGACGTACTTCTCAATCGGATATGCGCTGTTCATCGTACCCTCGCAAATGGTACAGACACGGGTTCGCCCATCCTTATTTCTTCCGATATGCGAGATCATCTGGGGCGCCTTGACCCTTGCCACATTTGCTGCACGCAACGCCAAAACAGTCTTCGCACTGCGCTTCTTTCTCGGCGTATTTGAATCGACGTCGTGGCCAGGAATCGTGAATCTCATCTTCAATTGGTATACACCAGCAGAGCTGGGTAAACGATTGGCAATATTTGGCGTTAGCGGAGTGGCTGGTAACATGTTTCTGGGTATTCTTCAGGCTTCACTTTACAGGAACCTCAACGGGGTGCATGGCTTAGAGGGCTGGCAGTGGCTGTTCATCATCTCTGGTGTCATTACAATTTTCTGGGGTGTTGTCGGCCTTGTGGCTATCCCTGATTCACCCAGCATCACAAGGGCACTGTATCTCACCGAGGCAGAACGTAGACTGTCCTATGCCAGAATGGATGAAGCTGGCACCACTACATCTAAGATGATTCCTTTCAAAGTTCTTAGGGAAAAGATCAGGCGCCTTGTTACCAGTCCTGTTTCATACCTGTTTTTGGCAGGATATTTGCAGTTTGCGTGGTCACAGAGGGCGAACTCATACTTCCTGCTTTACCTCAAGGGCCTGAAGGATTCTAGTGGAGCACCGCTGTACAGCACCTATACTGTTAACCTCATCCCCTTGGGCGGCTATGGTCTTTCTATCGTCGCAAATATTGGTTTGAACGCACTTAGCGATTGGAAAGATTGGCGATGGCAGGTTGCCTGTGCCGTGGCCGCGCTTCAGCTGGTGGCTACATCAGTGCTGTCGGCCTGGCCCGACGGACGGGCAACAATCATGGCCTTTACTTTCTTACCTTTGCCACAGCAGCCTGGGGCTACGCTCTGTTGGCATGGCTGGCCAATATTCTCCGCAAGGAGCCGGAAGCGCGTGCAATCGTGGTCGGCCTGGCGGTGACGCTGGTTTACGTTGGGCACGCGACAATCCCGCTCCGTGCCTGGCGAGTTTCGGATTCACCAAAATACCCTATTGGGTTTCCATTGGCAGCGGCGTTTAGTGTGGGCAGCATATTGTCAATGCTGGGTCTCAAGTGGTATGTAAAGAGGTGCCCGGATTTGTTGGATTATGGATTGGGATGGGCCGAGAGGGCCCCGTCAGAAGCGCATGAGGAGGCATCTAAGTAGGCTATTTGTGTGGAATTATCATTCTCAAGTCGGTCATACCTAGAGCGCGTTTCGTATTTAGTAATTGAGCAGTGATGGATCTGCTTTAGACAAATAACTGCTTCGTGATTGATTCCAAAGGGACAGACAAGATCAGGTAATCAGCCTTTGCTTCACCAAACAGCTTTCATGAAACTAAACTTAAGTAAGCATGGCCGCTTGTGACAAATCAGGGCCACCAAATGGCGACTGGGCCAAGGCTGGATGGATGGACTAAAGCCGAGGAGGGTTCCAGAAGCCCCGCTGAAGCTTACAGCAGGCAAAGGTCAGGCTCTGGATGGAGGCAGCGGGGCTCGTACAAAAAGGCCCTCATCCACTCACTCATAGACAGCTTCTCATCGACAAATCTTGACTTGAACATCAACAAGAACCCACAACTGCTTTCATTGAGACTTTGCAAATCTCACTTACAAACTCTCGCTCAACATAGCAAGATATTAAACTCAAACAACTATCCAACTACAAAGGCAACAGCAAAGCTTCTCCACACAACAACCATGGCCGACGACCAAGTCAAGCATATCGATTCCGCTCCTCAGCTGGACGAGCTCTTCGCCTCCACCACCTACGTCGCCGTTGACTTCTTCGCCGACTGGTGCCCGCCGTGCAAGGCCATCTCCCTGTCTTCGCCAAGCTGGCGTCCCAGCACACGGAGCCGGGCCAGCTGGCCTTTGCCAAGGTCAACGTCGACCATGCACGCGACATTGCCGCGCGGTACCGCATCACCGCGATGCCCACATTTATGTTCTTCAAGGAGGGCCGCCAGGTCGCCGTCAACGGGCAGCAGATGATCCAGGGCGCGGATCCGCGGAGTTTGGGGCCGCCGCCGAGAAGCTGAGTGGCTTGGCCAAGAAGAGGGCTGCTGAGGCGGCTGCTGCCTAAACGCTTTGACATGAGGAGGCATGGGACGACGGGAGGAGGTTAAATTTGGTGCCATGTTCAGATGACACTCTTGTATGGCATAGCGTTGGTTTATCTGGAAGGTTTGACGTTACAAGGCATGGGGCTTGGGATATCGATGGCCGGCGCATGGCTAGAATTCGTCATTGATATAAGGAAATTAAACGCTTCATGAATAAAAAAACATGTTTATCAATTCTCACTGAGACAACTCCATGGCCGTGAACCCTCATGAACGTAAATACTGGCACACACGCTCTGCCCATCGCACGCCGCCTTTATATACCCACATACCTGGCGCATTGCCCGACTTCAATCCCTGAATCGCATCGGCTACTTCAGGCCCTGAGCCTTCCTCTTTGATCTCACGGAGAGGATACAAGTACGTCTTGAAGGAGAATAGGAGAGCTCTCGTCTCGGGAAGCCGGGAAAGAGTCTGAAGTTCCATCCTGGCAAATGTCTGCATTCCTCGTCAGTTAAACAGGGCTTGACTCTCAGGGGAAGAAGAGGAAGATATGGGATGTTGGCGATGGAAATTATAAATACCTGATCAATATCCACTTCGGAGTCTACATCTTTCATTTCCGCTCCATCTTTGACGTGATTGCGGTCACAGTCGAACAGATCTGGATGTGTCTGTATCGACCACTGGGTTTTCCATATTAGCAATTATGTACCCAAGTATTTTCTCGTCACTTACATTCATGCGTTTCACGTTCTTGCCAACTTCGACCTTGCCAAAAAACCGCTCCATGCTCGGTCCAATCTTCTCATATGACGGAACTGGGCCATGTATCGCCTTGAGACCTTTACCAAGCTTCTTACTAGGATTGAAACCCGAAGGAAACAGCAAATGAAAGCCACTGATTGATGGCCTTGTGGCGTATCCTTGAGTAGGAACATATCGTCTTCTACTGTTTCTCCGAGGATACGCAGGGCTTCCGCGGTGTCTGTTGGAGGATCAACAGGAAACGCACGACCAGTGACGAGATTGTGGAATGTTCTTCCATGTTCCGATAACTTGAACATGGTAGGGAATCTGCGAGGAAGAAGGTCTCGTAAAATGGACGTGTAGAGCTCTCGGACGGCGTCTTCGCCACCTGCAACATATCCGTGAACGGTTGTGCCGTGCTGAGATATTAGTTGCCGTCTCATAGTTATCCTGTTAAGGTAATTCTTGTCCATAATGATCAAATCTGACGGGTCGTCGGCGCGTAGGCCTATACATCCTTAGTGTTTTGTAGCCTTTTCGTTGGGTCTCATTATGCCAACATACCCATAGTTATGTGGTAGACAGGCTTGAATGGCCGAAGTTTCTGTGGCTCCTGCTTCGTCCAGTCGAAATCTACCAAAGCCTTTATTTCTGGCGGAGCTGAGACAACGGGCACATGTTCCAACTGTCTCTTCGATTGGCCGTTCGAGAATCTCTCGCCGCGGGGCCATATTCTCTACAATGTACTATTAGAACAGCCAGTCCAGATGTTGAATCTACAGTCAAAGGGAAGCTCACCTTTGATCGGGTCTTCAGAATGTAGCCGATGACCACTACACCAACTGTAACGGAGAGCAATGACAGCCTGCTGTCGTATAAAGCAAAAAGAACCTCCATCGTCACATCTATTTCGACAAAAAGGACGACGAGCAATCTAACCTCAAGATGGGAATATAAAAGCTGTAAAATAGTACAAATCCGATCGCCTTTGTCATGTTGCAGCGTCAATCTACCCCTCATTGACTCATGACTTTCCGATATCGCCAAAGTTTCCCATTCGGTTCATCGGTAACGCTAGCAGCGACGCGAAACCCGAGAATCGACTGATCCGGATCCGACATTGGCCGCCAGTCATGGGGCTTATCTTATAATGTAAGAGCTTATATATCATAGGAAATTGAATAGTCTATAGATAAGTAAATATGGGGTCTTGTCTAAGATGTGACATAGCTTCCTACTTGTAGGCTGGTATTCCCACTCAACAATAGCCACAAAGATCAGGCACGGCGCAAGTGGCACTAATTGGGTGAGGACTTGGCGTTTATTCCTTCTTAAATGTCAATTTGTAGTTGTTTGTTATGCAATGGGTCACATACATGTATTCCATAGCTCGAACGCTCCGAAGCATCCGCTTGTAATGCCCTAAATGAGGTGCTTTCGGCTCAGTACGCCTCCCTTACGGTCGGACGCGTATGAGAACCAAACTGAGAAGAAGGCAGCAAGCTGTTACAGTGTCAGTAGGGAGTGTATGAGTTCACACATGTGTTATGCTGCCAGTCATTGGGATCATCTGCTGCGCCCTCTAGAAAATGAAGGACATCCCCTTCTCTCATCTGTGATGATGCGAATCTCCCTTCCTTCTATGGCTTGACATTGACATAAGACGAGCTGAAGGCTATAATTAAAAGTGACTATGCCTGAAGTCTCGCCCTTCCGGACTACGTCGTCGGATTCACCTTGGTAATGCGCACGGGGACATTGTGTGATTTAACGTAGTAGATGAACGCATCAAGAATTATCTCTTGTATCCATGGCCATTACAAGGGATGATACTAAGAAAAAGAAAATGGAGGTAGGACTACTTTGTAGACAGAGAATCAACTCTGCAGTGGTGTATCGAGCTTCCATGCACGTGAATTACTTGCTAGTATTTTGCAATTCTCGACCCAACGCAATCCAAAAAGTAATAGACCTTTCTCTCGAAGCATGATTCATGTTCCCATTCGAATTAGAGGGCCTAATTGACCTTTCTGTTGACCCTTCATGCTACATAAAGGAAGGCATCATCGGCGGCCCCCAACATCGTGAAGCGCTCCAGCCTAAAGACGAGAATCAACAACGTAACAATGGACAACAACAAATCATAGCAGGCAAAACGCGCTGTGACTTAGATGGATGCCTCAATAGTACACTCCCGATACAGCATGGACACTTTTGGACACTCCTTGGACACGTGAAATGCCCCTCTCGACCAGCTGACGCATATCCTTGTTCATGGTCTCAAGCTGGATGCCATATTAGCCTACTAGAATCATCCATTGTAGCACACCCTCCCCGTATAGGTATCCTTATGCTATGTATGAAGCAAAATATGCAATGGAACACGTTATTGAGTGGGGTGAAGGTGACTGACCCAGGGGTAATGAGGGCGAAAGGATGAGGGGCCTTCGCCTCTTACACCCTCCGAGCGGTGTAGTATGCGAACCGGTACTGAAAGATTAGTGAAGCAAAACCATTCTCCTTTTTATAGTTTCTGTTATCTATAAAATTTTAAAAATATGAAGCAAAAACAAAAACGAGAGCATTAGACCATGCGTTGTCGTGTGCTGACTTGTGCTTTCAAAATGTTCGCAGTGTGGCCGTGACGGGTCTCAGGCATGGATTACGACCCCATCCATAACAATCCTCCTAACCCTACTCGCTATAAACTGTTATACAGAGGTCCCACTACGCGCGCGTACGGCTTGGCACTTTTGCATTGCCGTTTTGGGTATTTAAGGAGCCCTCTGGTCCGCCGAGTGGTGAAGTTGCTTCTAACACCGCACACAATCCCTCCTATTGTACACCGTATCGACTTCTCTTCATTATATAGCAGTATTGCTCCAAGATATCAGCGCAAAGAAAACATGTCTGGAAACGCTGTATACGTTGTTACGGGAGGGAACCGTGGCATTGGTCTCGGCATTGTCAAATCGCTCCTCTCCAGACCGTCCACCACCGTCATCACCTCCGTCCGTAACGAAGAAGCTGCTGCCAGTCTCAAGGCAGAAAACATTGCTCCCAACGATGGTAGCCAGCTCTATATCGTCATTCTTGATCTGACAACCGCGCCCTCTCCCGCCGAAGTACTCCAAGCGTTCGAAGCCGCCGGCGTCGCAGTGGACCACGTCGACGTTCTCATCAACAATGCAGGTGTATGCCCATCGATGGCTCTCGCCTTGCAGACTTCTGCAGATCATCTCCGTGCTGCATACGAAACCAATACCATCGCGCCCCTGATGATTTTCCAAGCTCTTTGGCCACTGCTACAGAAGACAAAGACAGGTACACCAAAGGTCATCATGGTGACTTCCTCGGTCGGCGGCATTGCAAAGCAGGAGCCAAACCCCGGTGGAGCGTATGGACCCAGTAAAGCTGCCCTCAACTGGATCACACGAGCCCTGCACCTACAGAACGAGGCCAGCGGGCTCGTTGCCGTCGCTGTCCATCCCGGCTGGGTGCAGACGCGAGCTGGCGAATTTGCGGCCAAGGAGTGGAATTACCCAGGATCTCCGCCAACCACTGTTGAGGAGAGCGCCAACAGTATACTCAAGATTACTGACGAAGCTACGAGGGAGACAGTGGGCGGCGAATTTCTGCTCCATACAGGCGACAAGTGGTACTGGTGATGGATACCATGGTGATCAATGACTGCAACAAGGCGGCTACTATAGACCAGATACGCGTTCTTGTAGGCTAGTCGTGAACAAGAAACTCTATTCACTCATTTTTGAGAATGCTCAAAGTTCTGTATTCCAGGTTGATACTCGTAACGTAATATGATGTCTATTCATGTCAATATAATGCTGATAGATTATAAGCAAGTAAAGAGAAATAACTAATGAGTGGTCGTTGAAGTTTTAGGAGACAATTATTGTAGCTACTGATATCGGCGCAGTAGCTCTGGGAGCTTAAATCAACAATCTCAGAGTTGCTTGAAACAGCAAGTCGAACCAGCCCCTGCTTCTGTTGCTTCTAAACATATTTCTTCCTATTATAAGAGTTAAGGGACTACGTCGTTTATCCTGTAACATGATAAAAGTCTCCAAGAGACTATAGAAAATTATCGGGAGGTTAGTTTTGTTCAAAAACAAGGTGGCTATACATTCCTGTAGCAGCTTTCTGTCAATATTTTTAATTTCTTTATTTGGATTTCAAAAGTTCATGGGATAAAGTGTGATTATAGCACATCTGAGTGATCCCACACAGGAATATTCGCATGGTCCCTTGGTTGGGCTGCGAAAACTCATACAATATCTTGTGCCCTGACCATTAGTCTGCTGAACCAATCTTCTCCCACACCTTCTCTATATTAGTTTCTATTGCGGTAAATGACATCATGAATGGAGGAGAGGGAAGTGGAATGCCAAGCAACGCTGAATCCCCAATGAAGTTGCTTGTTGGAAACGTTTAACACCATTACTGGTACTTCGGGAGTGCCATGCATTAAGGTATGATTGCGCATCCGAGAGTAGATTTCAAGTAAATAAACAGACAGTCGCTATTTACAAGAGGACTGAAATAACGAAGTTCAGCTGGTCTAATGCCGAATGAACGAACTCCTCCCGTAATGGTCACAATGCAAGTTCAAAACAGGCAACCAGTTAGGTCCTGGCCAATGACGTCTCATCGGGACATCGTGTTACATTTGCCCCAGAGCATGTGTCCACTTCATGTTCTGAGTTGCTCTAGCCCTTCCTCATACTGATCTGCAAGGGCATGCGACTGCCTCAGTGCTCCACAGATTGCAACAAGGAGTAAGAAATAACCGAGCATATAAACCGCTCACTACATTCTGGCTTCTCCTCCAGAGACTATGCGATTTTCTTTGACACCATGGCATATAATTGAGATACTAAAATATCTTTCTTTGAATTGTATGAGCATAAAAGTATCTGGTCATCTTAAACTCGCAAAACCATGAGTTTGCAAGCGAGAATCCAAATTTTAAGAACATGAGAATATTTGTCAGCCAAGTTTGCCAAGGTGAAATCTAACACGCTTCTGGAAGGTAAGTTGAGATCCTTCAAAATGATATCGATTGCAGGGTAGCATAGACACGACTGTAATGAGGGGAACTGACAGGAATGGTCATATATAAACGGAATGATGCTATATATGAATACCGATATGAGGACGACCCCGCGTAGATGTACCTTCACTCTTCACCATCATCGCGGCCATGATTCATCTCAAGAGCCTCGTTGCCCTCGTTACAACCGCTCAGGTTGCCCTCGGGCAATTCTGTGAACATCAATGGGAAGGGAAGTTTGCGGACCACGAAATCGATGGCGTTCCATATTTGCAAGTGAGACAGAGCGTGGCGCCGCCTCCTCTCGAGATCCGGCCACTTATTGTGAATGGGCCATCAAGCAACCGTGTTGATCTGATCTTCTTTGGCGATGGCTGTAAGTTTTCTCAACGTCCACGACATCTATTATGTAGGTGAAATTTAGCAGTATGGGCTGACAAAAGAGCGTGGATGTGCAGACACTGAGGATGACAAGGACAAATTCTTCGATGATGCCCTGTTCCTCGCAACAAACGTCACGGACGGCCAAACATTTGCGGACGTACTACCTCTAATGAACTTCTGGGCCGGGTTCTCACCAAGCGCTGAGGTATTTAGCAAAGCCACCCTACTCCCCGTACTCCTGTTTATGTTGATTAACAAAACTTTTCGGGAAGAGCGGCATTGGCGTTGGAGGGCAGCCCCTCGAGTAAGTACTTCATGTTATTGAACGAGTTTTTATATACTTGCTAATTACCAATGATGCCCCATTGCAGTACAGTGTATGGTCTTTACCGCGATGGTACTGAACTACGTGGAGTATACTATGACAAGCCGGAAGTAGCCCGCGCTGCCTGCCAGTCGACAGACGCTTGTGACTACCCGATTCTTCTTGGAAATGATCCATTTTACGGCGGACTTGGTGGAACCTTCACGTAAGACATCCAAGGGTTGTCATGGACAACACAGCTAAATAGCTCAGGGTTGTGACGGCGTCCCCTGGCAATGGTCCGGCAGTCCTCCGCCATGAGCTTGGCCATTCTATCATCGGTGTCGGTGAAGAGTACGACGGAGGCACAGTTTACCGCGGCGTCAACTCAGCCCGAACTCCTAGCTCAGCACCCTGGAAGCAGTGGTATACTAACCCAGCCTCAGAGCCTAAGGTTCAACGGTCCAACATGCCCATACAAGCTTATCCCTGGACATTACTTAACACAACACAAAGCTGGAGCCGAACTTTCACTTCAGCTGGCACGTATGACAACCATCTACTCCAGTTCAGTATCAGCGGTGTACGAGCAAGCACCGATTTGCGGGTGGAGTTGGATGGGAAAGACTTGGGCTGGAAGGTGAACCCGGTCATAGGCCTTGACCGATGGATTTACAACATGAAGTTCAACCGAGCTCTGTCACCTGGGAGACATGAGCTGAAGTTCACCCTTTTGAATAAAGAGTTGCAAGGCACTGCGCAACTCTGCAACCTCGAAGTCTTGGAATATGGCAAAGCTAACGAGTGAGTTCCAGGCTCATGTTAAAGAATCTTGCTAACGTTACCCAAAGGTTCAATTTCACGCCCGAATACCATGGCCTCTATCCTACGTAAGTGGCTATCACATGTTATCTGAAAATATTGAGTTGACATCTCATGCGTATTATCAGTTACTCTGCTTCCAATGCAACCACATACCGCCCCACAAATGACCTCTGCCTCATGCGAACGATGCACTCCGTCGATTTCTGTGACGCTTGCATTGAAGGCCTTTGGCAATCACTTCTTCGACCGCTCTCTCTAATAGATAATGTCACACAAACTGCTCAGTTGGATGGCTATACGAAAGTCGAACTTGATCTTCTCCCACTTGCTCAATTTAGAGACGTCCCTAGAGAAACCGAGGCTTACACAGTCTTCTGGTACAACGCCGACAACAACTCAGTTTTGAATGAATGGACAAACAAAACCACTGCCATTATCAGCCAAGAACTCGCAGAGGTTGAGGTTGAGATCAAGTTCTCGTCGAAGCAGATCAGGGTCGACACAAATGGAGTCTTAGTGCACAAGGAGAAATTCGAAGTCAAGCAGTGCGGCAAGAAAACTGTTAGCCCAACGCGACGACTGTCTTGATTGAAATCTATGATTCGACAAAGGTCTTCAAGGAAGAAGTTTATCTATATGGCTGGAAAACATAATCTTCAATGTCTATAATCCATCTGCGAGAATATCTGGCATGGATGAGAATCGAATTTGTACTCACTCTGACCTGGCTTTGTCTCAACATTACAATTGCATACTCTAAAGACACCAAGAAAGCATTTGCATATTTTCAAGAAAGACCCTGATGCGGCAGATATACAAATGAATTTGCTATGTCCTCCTTTGATGCCATGCCCTTCACTTTAACTTCTGATCCCTGTATGCTAGTGCTTCCACTAGGGCGGATCTCTGGGCTGAGCAAGGACGAACTGACTAGTCCACTACAGTGGTTTATTTATAGCTTTGTTCGCTTATCAAGATTAAAAGAATTAAGTAAATATACTGATGGCACAATGCGGAGAGAAAAAGGGCAAGCTAAGCCTTAGGAACACGATGGTAGCAAAACCTACAAGCTAATCTAACACAACCATTATATTTCCAAGAGTTAACAATATCCTCATCTAGTGTTTAGTCTGATTCAATGCCAATATGTACCCGAGCGGAACCACGTATCTGAGAATCGCTCCGCCGTTTATTGACATGACAAGGACAAAGTTCCTAGAAACAGAGATAGGGCCTCTTTGTTGGATAGGTGCCATATTAGTCGACGGATATGATATGATAGAGGAGTATCTAAAAGTACCACGAATGGGATTTAGTTGCCATTGAGTCTTTTGGTATCTGCATGGCTACCTCCCTAGGCCGTAGTCAAGGCGGTCTTGAACCAGCAATCAAGGGCTAGAACCTAGGCATGGAGTGTGTTGGAGGTCGGGTTGATACGAAACACGCTCGCGTCGAGTATGCGATGAGGCTCCAGCAGCTTAACTCCTAGCGCCGAGTGACCCTGCATACTGAGGTGCTGTGCTGTGCGCGATCTTGTCTCTTACGGCTATTCAGTCACGTAAGGATATGACAGCCCCACAAGTTAAGATGACATTTACGTGTCCCTTGCCAATCGGCACATAAAAATTGCTTGTTTGTTTCAGCTTTGCCTTCGCCACTGTCCTCTTTGGCCTGCATCTTCCAAAGGTCTTTTCATAACCTCCTTTTCATCTGGCCTAGGCTTGGCGCACATCAACACCCCTGTATATTAATGGCACAAACATGTGTTGCAGAATACAGAAGACCTCCTATCGATATCTGACTGGAAGGATTGGAGAAAGTCTGGTTTGAGGCGCATATGAACTCTCCTCGGCCTCAGACTTATATTCATGGGGGTAGATGCAGGGGCTTAATTCGCCTTGCCCCCATCCAGAACGACGCAGAAGTCCCTCAGTCCCAGGGACCACCTGCGAGTTGGTGCTGACCGGAAGGCTCTATATGCTATAGGAGCGAATTTCTGACCCATGTCCTCCTTTTATACCCCACACTGCGTTAGATGCACATCCTCCCTTGAGGATCAATAGCACCAAGATGGCTAGGATGGGATTGTAAGGCGAAAATGTGAATTCATTTATCGAAACAAGAGCCACAACAAGATTTTGCTGAAAGACCGAGTTGAGTGGGGCTATCGTCTCAGGGCATAGGGAGTTATCTTCGGATGCTGAAGATAAGCGCCGCACAGCTTGCATGCATAATCATGGAGTGTAGATCCTGGTAACTGCTATTGGTATCGATCCACCCTGAGGCAAAACAGGGATTAACCAACAAATTCAATGTAGCAGAAAGAAATATGAGCTCTCCTCGGAGGAGGAAGCATACCAATTTTCTCCTCTTCGTTTTTCTTTTTCTGACCAAATTTATGGTAAATATGCCTTGTTACCTGCAGGATGGGAACATCACCACAGACTTCGTGTCGTGTTATGAATTCTCAAACGTCTGCTGTCCCAGTGGATATTACTGCATGACCAATGGACTTTGCCAGACGGAAGATTTATGGAAGTTCCAATCTCAGAAGTTTGTCAGGGGCGCATGTGCAGACAGACTGTGGAAAGACCCTGGGTGTGGAAACGTGTGCCACGACTGTATGACTCACAATCTAATGATACAGACATCAACTAACTGAGCTGTGGAATAGCGAAATCGCGTCTTACGCAGGTGTCAAAATGCGAGGACAGGAAGTATTGCTGTTCGAACCCAAACTGTTGCGCTTCAGAGTTCGAAACGAGATTTGTCATGGGGTATCCGGATATGATAGGCATTGCTTCAGGGAATCCTAACCAGGCAACAAGCTCAACTTCTTCACAAGTCCCAAACTCCACGCCGACCAATTCTTCAACACGGACCTCAACCACCTCATCAGAACCGGCCGCATCAGAAGAGATAGGGGGTCAACAGGGCTCACCTCCAGACGATCATAGTAGATCAGCGGGACTGAGCAACACGGCCATTATCATCATCGCCGTTTGCGTCGCAGTTGTTGCTGCACTACTCTTACTAGCTTGGTTCTTGGTTAAGAAGGGCTATTGGAAGAAGTGGACGGCCAGGAGAAAAGATGAAGAAGCAGAGAGGTTAAAGGGCCCACTCGAGCTTGACAGCCATACTCAACTCGATAACAAAATTGAGCTCGATGCAGACTTCCGTGGGTATGAGATGCCAGCCCAAGAAGATGTTCGCGTACAACTGGCGGAGCTTGGTATCCGCAAACCGGTTTAATAGTGGGTTACTTATCTTTGTTAGTGTTTAATGTTGTAACAGATCTTGCATTTATGTTGCCAGACATTGGTCTTTTAAGAAGATGAATTCTACTAAGGCGGGTTAGATACGTCGCGAACATAGAAACGAGCAGATAACTACAACAAGAAGCTTGACAGGTTTTTATCAGTAACTAGCCCCTTATTCTTCTTTGTTCGATAAACGATTTATTGCAAATCATTAGGTTTTGTTCCTTCGCAATTTGTTAACTTGATACAGCCAGTCTCTGATCAAGGCAGCAGAATCATTAGACGACTATTTCACCAGCTTTTGCGAACCAGTTTAGCAGGCTTCCTTGATTGACAATGACAGCACAATTGACTTAGTACGTAGTCTCAGCTGGTCACCGCAAACCGAGCCTCCTCTTTTTATTTTCTTTTTCTCTAAAAAGTATCACCAATGACGTGAGTGAAATGTGATATGCTTAAAGGGAAGATCATCAGGTAAATTCAGCCGCAGCTGAGGGCTATTTTTAATTGACTAACTATCGGCGCGTAACCCCTAGTCGCACCAGTTTCGGATTCCTGCAATCCTATGAATTCTTTTCAGTTTCTTCCCGAGACGTTGTTTTGCCTTGAATATCAAAAGGGTCAAAATCGAAACTAGGAAACTTGAAACTACGCAATATTGACCGAATCTAACTCTCATACTACATGGCTGTAGGTGGTGGTGCAACGCACACTGGCCATGCAGCACAGCCAGGTGCGGCCCAAAGCCGGCCAGGTGTGTTGGATCAATTGCTGAATTTATTCCGTAATTTGGGATTCAGTGGCGCCGAGGAAGCCACAAGCTCCGACGACGCGATTGAGAGTCTATTGAAAGGCATTGATCTCAATGGTTTACGATGGATACGAAACTCAAGATTCTTGAGGATCGATTACAAACGGCTCAAGGACCGGCCAGCAGAACGTCGCCGAGCTACCAAGAATCAGTCGCCGGGCAAGTTAATTTACTCTTGCGATCAACTTATGTGCCATTGGCATTTTAAACCACCGGATACAAGTGGTAGAAATCCAATGACAGGAAGTCAAGCTTGGACAACCATCTCTACCCAGGACAGCTTTTCAGATTGGGCTTGTCGTATTGTCTCCGACCTACAAGCCCCAAACTTGGGTGGTTTGCGGCTCATGTAAGTTTGGCACCCCATCTTGCGAAAAGGCCTCCGTTGATAAAGTCAGCACCTTTGCGGAACAGCCTTCACCGAAAGATACCAACCCATTCTTTTCGTTCTGGCACAAAACGCTTGCAAGTATTCAGTACCGCATCGAAAGCCTCCGTTTGATACCTATAACCTTACTACTTCTTCTTATTAAGCATGTTTGTAATTTCGACCTCTTGCGTCATTCGCCTCATGATTCGGGTCATGATTCTGAATCAATCACACGACCTATTCTGCTCAAGCCGCCTTCACTTCGGGGGCAAAACAGTACACAAACTCAAGAGGGTATAAAATGGACCTTAGCCTCTATGCCACCTCAAGTCGTGGATCTTAGTCGCGGAACCCATGAGATTCTACTTACTTGGCTGCCTAAAGTCACTCGGTTCACCTCAGACTTTCGTGTGTATATCTGGGAGAATCACAAATCACTTCCTACCCTTGAGTACGCCAAAATCGCTTTGCGATCTTCGAGGCCCGATCTTGAGCCAGATCAGATGATAGTGGCCTTCCGTTCATGTTCTACGAATGTGGCATTCAAGCAGAAACGAAATAGTCCGTCATTACAGAAGGACTTAGGACCTTCCCAGACTATCGGCCATCAACAGTGGCTCCGGAGTTGCGAATGCTTTCTATCTTTGCAGTGCGTGTTTGAATTGATCATTGACGACGTTACGAACTTCATTAACATGTATCAAGCGGAAATTTACCAAATGGTAAGCAGTATATTCAGGACATACTCTTCTTTTTCACTGACAGACTTTGGAAGAATAAATCTAGCCGCAAGAGCCCTTCTACAAGCAAAATGAGATTCTTAATGCACAGTGAAGAATGTCTCAACGCGACTCAGAATGGTGTGAAGCATAGCATAAAGGTTCTTGAAGTTATTGAATCCTCGGTTAGAAGGCGACAAACAAACTCTGCGAGAATATGGGACGGTGGAATCCCATTCCCAAATCGCCTCAAGAAACTTCGAGAAGACCTCGATTACCTCGATAACCAGCTCGAAGAATTGAAAGGGGCAACTACTGAGGTTCAGGAGTTACTACGTCAGCATTTTCAGCTTACACAAGACATGAGATTATATCGACTGACGATGCTTGCTGCCATATTTCTACCCCTCTCGTTTGCAACCAGTTTCTTTGGGATGAACATCAGTACTGATGTGTCAGAAGGGCCATCAGGATTTTCGGATTGGACCAAAGATGCACTGACAGCTGTTGCAGACGAGCAGCGAAACGCAACTGAGGCCATCATATCAATCATAGGAACTTCCGGGAACTTGAGTTTCGAGTGGCTAGTGTTTGGAGTGACAGCTGGCTGTCTTCTTCTTACTCTTCCATTGACTCTTATGCTGGGATACTTGATGCGTGCATTCGTGAAATGGACCGCCAAGCTAGCCACATATTGGCTTCTTTTTGTCATTTTTGGCGGTTACGCATTCATCGTTTACACCGTGATTGGTTATGCATTCAACTTCCAGGTCTGGTGGACTTGTAATTCTATAGTTATGATCGGTGCAATATGGAAGACGTACGACAGTTGGAAGAGCAAACAGAAACCCCTCATCTGGGCAGTCTTTCTGTTTTTATATGTAACGTCGGCTCTTTTGTCTTCCTTTGTTGTTATTATCAATCTCGTGATAATTCCATGGTGCTTTCTTGCCGCCGCTCTCACACAAGGGCTTTGGAAAAAATATAGCCAAGATATGGGACGGTTGCTACGCGGAGACTAATCGTGGATAGTTATCATTATATGTTGCTTTAATACCAAGGTGTGCCGATTAGCAACTACAACAATGCTGCCAGTTTCTCGATAATGGTTTGAGTGCAAAGTCTTCAACTTTCAGGGCTTCGTTTTCCTACTTTTTATGAATGTTAATACTGAGGTATTGTGCTTTACTCGAGAGGGTAGGACCAAGCAGCTTTCTCAATCTTTACTTATAGAGCTCTTCCTCTTCTTCTCTCACCCTTCCCATTCTACCTGCACTATTCCTGAATATTGATCAATATTCTACTATGTCACTTCTAATATGCCACTTCTATTCTTTACTCTCCCCGCCACCTTGGAGCTATTGACTAGCATGTATAAATAATTGGCCTCGTCGACTTAAGTTGCGGTATTATATTGTTTCGGTACACAGATTTAGTGCTGTCTAACACTGCACCCGAAGTTCAATGCTTAGAAACATAGCTCTGGCAACACATTTACTTTTTCCTTTGCGCCACGAATCGAGTCTAGCTATATAGTTCCCGAGAAACACCGTAAGTGTTGATAAAATCTATAGCCTTCTTTCTCCATGTGTCCTTTTCCACCCAACTCTTTGTTGCATTCATCACCAGATTTTGGGCGACTTCTTGTCGTACTTGGGCCAAACAGGAAATTTGCTCTCTGTCTTGCCCTTGAGTACGTTGGGATTCAAATTGTTCACAAATCTCACATACGCCTCGCCAATGTCTCTGGCAAGCTTAGCATGGCTGTCGTATTGAGGACTGGGCCCCAACAGTCCCGAAATATTTTGGAAACTGAAAGCCACATTGTCGAAGTGCTTGACACCTCCCCATGGATCCCCATTCCACAGCATCTGATCGAAACGGTAGCTGTATACAGTTTCACCGATCTCCGACCAGAGTTCAGCCATCTTGCGTCGTCCACTGATCATGGTGATGTCGGCGCCTATCGCAAACGCGCGACGCCATTGCGCTCCTCTGGTTGGGTGTAGGGTGCAGTTAGTGATCTGATATGGTGGCTCGTTGCAAGGGTCATTAGGGTACAGCTCTAGAAGTCTCCGCATAGTAGGGAGAGAGCGCGTAATTCCTCCAGCGAAACATTTCTTGGAAAAGCTCTTCTTCAGTTTTTGGATTTCCTATCGCAAATCCCTCATCCGTATTGGCACCAATGAGCATGGGGACACTGTTAAACTTCCGCTGCGGAATCAGTTGGCTTGGGTATCCAGTCAGGAAAGTGCCGTCAATCATGGGATTCCATGTCAAAGATTGACGAGCGGCCACAAGAGTGCTTGAATCAACCTCCCGAAGGCATGCGAGTTGATCTTTCTGGTTATAGCAGCCCGTTGCTCTTGTAAGATTCTCGTAAGCTACAGTGTAGTAGCTGAGGTCATGAATCTGCTCTGGTGTTAGTAGGGAGACATTGGAGTAGAGAGTTCAAGGCTTAGATACCTGTGCCCCGGTCACACCACCACTCTCAAGTATAGCACCTCGGTAGAGCTTATCATCTCGTCCATCATGACTGAACATCTGATAGGCTATGCTTTGGGCACCTGCACTCTCACCCCAAATTGTAACTTTATCGGCATCACCTCCAAAAGCGCCTATATTCTCTCGAATCCATTGCAAAGCAAGCCTTTGGTCCAGGAGGCCCGCGTTACTAGATCCTTCTTTCAGAAGATCGAAAGCCTGAAGGAATCCCCAGATGCCCAGACGGTAATTCAGGCTCACAGCGACTATGGGCTGGCCGATATCTTGGCTTACTTTGACAATTCCTGATAGATTATATTGTGGATCAGCTGTTCCACCATTGTAGAGACCGCCGCCATAAATCCAGACGCTGTGAACGAGCTTGAGTCAGTTTATAATATCAGTTAGGTGTATAGGTGTAACATACAGGACCGGTAGAGGTTTCTTTGGTTTCCCGGCGGGACGAATTACATTTAACGTAAGGCAGTCTTCTGATACGTTGGTAAGTTGGGAGAATTGTGTACAGGTATACCCATATGTTGTTGCTTGCCGCTCGCCCTCAAATGCCTTGTCGATGCTTTGAGGGCTCTGAATCGGAGTTGTTTCAGCGGTGGTTGAGCAAAAGGTATTCCCAAGAAGGCATCCTGATTCCATGTACTCAAGTGAGCACCAACGTATGTTCCATTGATGGTCTGCGCTCTGGGAGCAGAATCATCTGCCGCTGTGACGAGAGAAAGTGCGGATAGGATGACGGTGAGAACAGATAGCCGACCAGGTCGCCCTCCCATGTTGAGAAAGCCCAGCATTGAGCCAATACACCCAGTTAACAGTATAATGGTCCTGTCTTCTCGTGAAGCTCACCAAAAAGAACCTCACTTTGATAAAGTAGAGTGTAAGAAGAGCAGCATAGTTATTGTCACTTATATAGCTGAAGGCTCTCCAATAGCCCCGCCATTTCATTGTTCAAATGAGCCGGCCACTCCTCACGTATGCATCATAGCAGCAACGAGAAGTTCTCCACGCTGCTGGGATGTTCTGTGTCTCTCATTGGATTGGGTCAATGGTAATTGACATTAGCTGGCTCGGAATATAAGAGATTCACCGTGAGATGACCTTGACCTCAAAACATATTCCCACCAATGGCGAAGACAGCTCGTTGGGGTAAGTGTCGAGCTAACCCCTGTCGCCCCCGCCATCAGATGAAGAGCATCCTGTTCTAGCTGCCACTTTACGGCATTCATCCGGGGTTTAGTTCATAAGCATGCCGCTAAAGGACGCGGGGAAGTTTCTTGGTGCTACTGAGGGCTAGAATTACATTCTTCGATACAGTGCTGCGGCTGTTTTACCAGCCCAACAGCATAACGGACACGAGCGAACAGTTGATAGGAATGTGTCCTTGTAACAATTCCGAGCAAATCCTCCTAGAACTCTATGTAATGCTGGAATCCTGCATGTTAGCCAGTAAATGGTTGGAATTACCCTAGCTCATCCGGTTTGCGTTGAAGATGAAGCCCATAGAATATTCATAGAGCTGTAGACGCTAGCACGCATATATCTAATGCAGATTCTATATAGTTGTATCATCTGTGATTGTCCGAATTTGGATTCTACTACAACTAAAGATCGACTCGTGAAGAGCCGGAGGTTTCAGTGACAGGTGTAGCAGATCACTCAGCGGTGGATATAACACCAGGCCTTTACTAGCTCCCTGAGCAGGAGGACATGGCTTGATTTGTTACTGGCATAAAGTTAACTCGCTTAAAGACTTAATGGTCTAGGAGGTCAACATGTAAATCATCATCAATCATTTGTTCCAATGTGGCTAGCTTCAATAAATGTGACTCTGTCCAAGGCCCAACTGGTCACGTATTGTTCACTTCCGTGGCCTCAATTTCTTCAGATATTTCGTATCTGGCATCGCGCGCAACCCTTTTGGGTTGGGGATGGCTTCATCTCTCACCATCTGGTCAAAAAGGACTCGGTCTGTAATCCTTGACCCTCTCGCCGCTCTATCGTCCAAGGCATTGAGGATGTCATGCGGCTCAGTCCAGGATGAACCAAAGTCAACCATTTGTCCGTCTCTATAATTGTCAAGCCGTATGTCCAAGTTGTAAATTTTGTTCCTGTTGAGTGATTTAATTCCCGACAGAATCTTGCCCAAATTACTCTGCGAGATTCCATGCTCTGTGGAGGCGATGTCCTTTACTATAGCTCGAATTCTGCATCCACCGATCGTCGACTGCTGGAAAAGGAGATCGGTTTGATCAAGATCGAAATTGAGGTTGAACTTTCTCAAATTTCGTTCATCTCTTTCTTTCAAGAAGAGCCAGCCATAACAGTGGATGGCAATTGTTGGCTTTATTTTCTTCTTACCCACGAGATGTCGTATGCGGCCGTATGCTCTACATTCAGCGAAAAATGGATCGGTATAATATGCAACCTCTCTCAAATCTGTGTCCCTGCCTATCAATGGACCCCAGTAGTCTTTGCTTAAGATCGGATCAAAGAATTTGAACTAAGATCGCGTCAATAATTATCCCGTAGCATCCGAAGCAAAGACAACGACGGACCACTTTGATGGCGTATAGCCGTCCCCTAATCCTGGCGCGGAAAACATAGCCCTCTGTTGCAGCATCCGTGTCCCGATTTGTATCGAGTCTTTCTAACCACTCAATAGGCGACTCATGGTATTCGAACAATTGAAGCTTGGGACCGTCACAAGGAGGGAGTTCTGTGGGAATAGACCCAGAGCGTGCTCGATTCGACATTGCAAGACTCAGTTGAGATGGGGGCCAAGCACTGCTTTCCGTATTGCAACAACCTGGCGAGGCAACGCTTATGCGGCATCTTATAATAGACGCTTCTCCTCTTGTCCGGTTTCGTCTGACCGGTTTCATTTTCACAACTACGATATTGGAAGGTTGCAATGGTGGGGTCATCTTTCTAGCCAACCACGGCGCTGCTATAGGGACTTGATGCACACCAAGACATCACCAAGTGCCTGGCATATGCAGGAATCAGGAGTTAATGGAATTCAGCTCAGTCGTCGTCTTTGGGGCTCCGCTCAGCTCGGACTAGTTTCAAGCCTCGCGCGCGTCAGCCGCCCTTAAATACATGTGCCCGGTTGTCTTGCATGTTGGGAGCTGGGAGATGCGGTCATGTCTCAGTAGCCTTTGCTCACTTTATTGTTCATCATAAACATATCTTAACTGGATGAGTTCATCTGAAAAGAGCGATATTAAAGCGATCATTATATTTATGAATCATGTCTACTGTACAGAATCAGAGCTCTGCAACTTCAATTTTCGAATTTCTAACTCATCGCAACCCACCGGTGCATCATCACGCGCCAACAAGTAAAACATTAACGAGAAGCCCACGTTTCCATTTCCCTAGACAACTACTTCCATGGAGTGGGTTTAATTTTCAGCTCTTGGAAGAAGTTTACGGAGGGCATTTAATGCAGGAAGCGAGGCAAAAACGAAGACAGCTGCCCCTTATCCCACCATTATCCTAGAGACGGACTGCGAGATTTATGACGAAGAAGACACCAAGGAATTATACAACAAATGGACGAAGACTCTTGTAACAGCTGCGTCTATACCAATTTTATCGCGTTTTCACCCAGCCATTTGGAAACTCGGGAAAGCAATAAAGAGGGAAGATTCGGCAACGCCTCCAAAGACAGAAGGGAAGCGACTACAGCCCTCTAGGCAATGTTCAGATAATGCCAGACGTCCAAGGAAACAATCGCTCCACAAACTGCGACCAGACTCAGGTGCAATATCGCTGCAGTCAACAGTGACAGATGCAAACTTTGCAACGTCAGATAACAGTGGCAAAAATGATCATTCGCAATTAGAGAGATTCCTAAGGAATTCAAGTCAGCTGCAAAGTGGAAAAGTGAATGGTTATGGGAGAATGACCTTATAGATGAGAATGGAGAGTGGATCTTCGGCAAGGAGAACGAAAACATCGCATGGCCTATCAGACAAGCATTTACTTATTGCATTCGAAGTCTTTCACGCTACGGATGCATTTTAACATGCCATGAAGCATTTATTTTCAGGATAAGTCCACGAAATGAAAACATACGTGCGTCTAATTTCTTTCTAGTTGAGAAATGTTCCTGGCTGACACATGAGTAGGATACAAGCTTCAAGAGCCAGAACTCGACCTAGAACATAGCCTGATAAAGAACGGACTTATGGAATACATATCCATTCCATGGGGAAACCATCGTCCTGATCGTTCTAAGAATTATAACGAGTGGACAGTCAGCCTGGCGCTGTGGTTTGTCCATGTATTGGCCGGTCATGAGCACGAGGTAGAATGGGCATACACTTCATCCAAGCTAGATGGAAAAGTTTCCTCTACAAATACGCATGTCGAAGCAACTGCACAAGTTGATGAAGAGACCAAAGAAACAGAAGACGACGATACAAACGAATCTGTCACAACAGATGATTCAGAAAAAACACAGGAATTTGAAAACAGCTCTTCTCAGAAGCGTAAGAGGGACCCGGAGGACGAAGATAATGATGCCATTCATGGTTCATTTGCACGACGATCTTTTACCTCCTCGTATAGAGATTAGGCACATTGAACGACTTGGTGTATGATGCTGAATAGTTTAGACTTGACACCAATGCTTTGGCCTCACGCTGAATTACTACGCGTAGATCTCTATCAATAAATGCTCATTTCTCATTTCCGATGTATTTTTATGACGCCCGCTAGAGGCTTGTGAATAAGCACCGCGTGTGCGCTGATGCAGGGAAATTTTATTACAGGCTGAGTTATCTGAACTATTGGACGGTGACAAATGATCCTTGTTTTTGGGGATTCTGAAGATTGCTCATGGGAAATTAATTGCTTTCGGACTTTGGTAATTCATTGTCTTTGCATATCACCTGGTGATGTTCAACCCCTTACCCTGATCTAGCTCAATCCTAGCCAAGTTGGCCATGGGGACAAAAGTCCTCGGTGAGTGCGACATTAGCTCGATACATCCCCGCAGCATCGCCCCAATGTGCTAGAAGATCAATTGTCACACCAGAAGGGATATAGTGGATCCCATAGGGCCAAGTTGCCCGTGGGGGCCATTCCTTTACGAATGGCCTGGCCTGCTTTACTGCTGGCGGGGTTTAGCTCCTGCAAGCAAAGCTACCCTTGCTGGATCAACAGGCCGGTGTAATGCTTGGAACGGAGTATCCTCGTGTTGGCGGGGATGCGGGACAAAGCGGATTGCATCGCCGGCAGGACTATGCTTGATGGAGGGGACTTCGCCAACATTCCTGCAGAAAATAGAAGCTCATAGAAGCTCAGCTACGCAGCCTTTCCAGGGCCCATAGCTATGCGCGCGTTTGTAGCGTCTAAGGGGTGGCTTGTTCAACGAGTTGATCAGTGCGTTGGTAAGACGAGAAATTATGATTTGGTTCGTGCGCACCTAGCAGGGCTGGGTCAAGGAAGAAAGGAGAATAGTCCCTCTTGTGAACGGAAGGACATCACATCGCTGACTGAAACGACGAACCACTTTACCCGACCAGTATGGCCGGAGCACTCCTTCGTTGAAAGAGTGGGTTGGATTGGCAGCCAACATATGCATACCCTGTATTCAATTTCGAGCCCAACCACAGCCGCTCTCAACGAACACAAAAGAGCAGAAAGAACTTAGCATACCAATGGCGAGCGTGAGAAATTAATGAGAAATGAGGGGTAGGCTATGAAAATGACGTTGGTACCTTGACATGTGCTAAACCCGTCACTCAGGAGTGGAATGTCGAAGATGCCCTTGGAGACAACCTCTCAAAGTACCTCCAAGGTCCATAGCGTTGAGTTCTTAGCAAGGCAAAGACTGGGAAAAGTTATTATTCCATGCTATCAAAAGTGATTTGTCACTACTGAATGCCTGAAGTTACGTCATGAGAAAGTCCGAAGGGTCCGTCCCCAGAGGCGCAAAAAGCTCATCTCGTATAGAGAATCTGCAAGGCTTGGCATGAAACTGAACCGAAAGGCTGGAACATGTACCTGCATTCTTCAGGGTCTGGGCACTCTGGCAGATGGTCTACACTAGGGGCAATTCGTCATCCATTGCTCATAAAGAGCTTGCTTACCTCTAGCTTCAGGCCAAGCTCTTAGATCCCCACAGTGAAATCGGATCGGCCTGAAGCTATGATTAGCAGTAGCATTCAAACTTTTTAGTAGAGAGCATGACCATTCAGAGCAGAACTAGGCGGCTGGGCAAAGACCGAACATCGGTGTCTAGCATTCCTGGAGGCTTGGCAGACACTTGGAACTTGGAGAGCTGGCCATCGACGCCACATTTCTGATTGAGTGGTGCGGCTTGAGCAAAATTTACACTGATCTTTTACTGTTGGGTATAACGTTTAGTACCGTCAACACAAGCCCCACTGGATGACATGATAGGATCCAACTCACGAGAGGTTAATGAGCAGCATTATGTTCTCAACTCCACGACAGAACTCTTTCTTGGAATTGAAAAGAGGAGAAATGAGGGCAAGCCCCTGTGACCTGGTGGGCATCACGAATCGGTAGCCTTCTACAAAGCATTAAAATACCTGGCGTGTTTACCTACGAACTCAAATTTAGATCCAACAAACCTCGAGGCTTGGCATTTCGGACCAGTGATTCGGGGTCTAAATTGTAAAGAAACTCTCCTGCATCAGACAAGATACTACTGTTCAAGTTCTTGGCGCTTGGTGGCTGCGAAGAGACCGTAGTAATATAGCATAGCCCGCATCTTCTGTCTGACGAATCGGATGTGATATTCCCCGGCTTGGCCATTCCACTTCTACGACGAAAAGAAGTAAGGTTTCGTATCATTCATTGTCTAAAGTAATTGGAATAACTTGATGATGAGTCCGATATAATGCTGGTAAAGATATAAATTGACGTCGTGCACCCCGTCATATGTCGTTCTGGTCAACTAGAAACCAAGCGGCACTCATTGCACACACTCGCGGCTCACATATTTCATATCTCAGAAACTGGAATCAACATGAAGACTTCAATTCTCCTTACTTTGGGGCTTGTAGCTCTCGCCCAAGCCATTCCTACCTGGCCCGATAAGGAAGATGACGGACATGTCGACTTTGCTTCCAAGAATAAAGGTGACGGACATTACGAGTCTGATTACGAGAAGGGAGATGATAAGCATTACGATTATGATCCCAAGAAGGGAGATGATAAGCATTACGATTATGATCCCAAGAAGGGAGATGACAAACATGACGACTATGATAACAAGAAGGAGATGACAAACATTTCGAATTTACTTCGGCCTATACGGTCCTGGCAACCCCTAATCAGGTCGTTAATAATAGCAATGCCTTCACTGGAGGACTGAAGGGCACCAGCGGTACTTTCAGTTATTGGATCAATTCTCACCACAATGTCATCTGTTACGAGATTATTCTGAAGGGTTTCCGTGGCGAGTATCAGTCTCCAGCTCTGACCGCAACCCATATCCACGAGGGAGCACGTGGAAAATCGGGACCACCGCGGTACGTCTAAGTTTGAGACAAATATGCTCCATGTTATATGCATGAACCCATCTGACTGGTTACAGAATTGTGTTCCTGAACCCTGTAGGCTCTTCCGACGTCAGAGTATCCAAGGGATGCGTCACTGGCCCATTTAAGACAGGCGTTCTCAACCTAGGCATCGATACTGGCACCGATTTTCACGTATCGGAGATTGAAAAGAATCCTGCTGGTTTCTTTACGGACGTACACTCTAGCTTGGCGGTGCCTGGGGCTGTTCGTGGACAGCTCGCATAGGACATCTGAGGATTGAATTTCCGACGTTTACGGTCCAAGGAAAAGGCTAAATCAAATCCACTAGTCACTACCTCCAATAATGTAATAGCAGATATAGTTAATATATTGTACAAGAGGATATTAATATTTCTTACTGAGTAGGCTTACACTGGTTTTGACCTGATAATGATGCAACTGTATCGGATGACTGTCTATTGTAGTTACAGAAGACTCGGTGATATAATAATGTGCGGTTTCTATCAGTATCGGTTGATATTCGTCGCATTGTGGCTGAGCACCCATCATAATTTGATGGCAATGTGCGCTAGGATTTCGATAGTCATCCCGAGGGATGATCTGTACGTGGGAAAAATTTCTCATTGTGAGGGAATGAGATTAAGCCTCATCTCATACTAAGGCACACGTCATATTGCAGGAACGCTGATAAAGGCTGTTCAATATATTGTCTGTTCGGTATCGCCCCTATTCCATCAACCGAGCAACATTGCACACAAGCCTCGGCGTGTAGTATGTACGGCGCTGACTGGGATATACATGAAAGCGCACAGGTCTTCGGGTAACACGACAAAAGCTCCTTCCCGCTCGCTAGCGATCTATGCATGAGTAATAAGGCATCATGCTGTTCGGCATGCACAAAATCCCATGAGCTTTGGCCTTCTGCAGATTTGACAAGGGAAACAAATCTGCCTTGCCAAGTCTGACATACTCATTCGGTCCGGAGAAGCGAAGTTACTCCTATGTGATCTTAGACTACATTACACCAAGTAGGTCAGAATAGACGATCTATCTCCCAAGAGGATTTCTTCAAATTTTCTGCTGTTTATAGGAATTATGTTATCCACACGTAGGTTACTGCCCGCTCCGTGGGTGGCTTTGCAAATCCACCCGACTTCGCCATGTTTAAAGCCCTTGTCCCATAATATTTATTTTCCTATCCAAACAAAAATATTATCTTAGTAGCCAATATTAGATGTTCTCACTCTATGAACAGCCCGCCAATGCGCGAGAACTCAACTCTCCGAACAATGTGGTGACGGCGAGGCAACCAACTAGGGACATGCAAAGTGTCATTGTATGTTCTTGATTGGAGCCATGCGGAAGTAGGACAAAGCATTGGACGATGGCTCAACGCATAATGACACAGACCGTTTCAGATTCAGTTAGCAATATACGGTGACTCAAGCCATCTCGTTGTTAGACGTACGGCCTGCATCCGGGGAGGGAAAGGGGAAGATGATGAGAAAGAAGCGGAAGAATCCGAAAAAGACATTATGTGTATAACCATCGGTGACGAATCTCGCCCATGTCAATTCTTCCTAGCTTGGGCTTTTCCCATGGCATCGATAGCCAAAGACCCGTGCGTCAGCTTATCTTTTGTGGGATGTGGAGGCGGAAGCTGTGGGCGTCTGGCCTCGTGCGCGTTTTTCCACCCGAAACCGCTCCGGGAGTTTGGGTCTTTAAGGCACAGCTGCAAAGTCCCGATCATCTGTTTTCGAGAAGCCAGGGGGCGTCTAATGGCTGGGAAGCGCGAAGGATCTGTGTATCTTCACACTACGCGCTTAAGGAAAGGGGTGGTTCGCGCCAGGGGTCACGACGGTCTCACCAAAGTACAAACCTCACCACCACCGCAAGCTTCCAAAAACAATGGACTTGGGTATGGCGGAATATTTTCGGCAAAGGCCATTCTCCTTGTTCACATGGGTCACCCATGCGGCTACCTGCTCGGGTGGCGCGACTGCGCCCTGGAAGACAGGGTATTGAGCCAACAAAGGACAACAAGGTGATGGAGCCAACATAGCTTTTGGGTAGCAGCTCGCTGACGTGACGCCAAGTAAATGAAGTCATGTCATTTGTTTTGGGCAGGCTGGTCACAAAAGAATGGCCGATTGCGTGTGGAAAGCAACTTACATCAGCAATGCCCGTGGGCATGCGGATGCACTGCCCGGCAGGGATGACGCGCCCTAGCGAATCACAAGCTCCAGATGCCTTGTTCACGGAAGGGCTGTTGGTTGATTCAGCGAGGCCCCAATGGCTTTGACTTGCATTGTTCCGCTAAGCGTTCTATTCGCGGCCGTCGTAGCCCGCTCATTAGGTGACGGTCCACAAGGGACGCTCGAGCAAATTATGGACGGATCGAGCCGCGGCGTGTAGAAGTCATTCGACGTAGAAGCAACCACATGGTATGGTTACATCGGGATGGACCAACTCTGTGCGCTTGGGCGGCCGCTCTAAAACAGGGGCAGGCAGTGCCTGTGCTTGTGCTTGTGCTTGTAAGATTGTTGGGGTTTCTCTCATGGCAAGGCATTGTCTTAGCGAGCCAGCGAGTGTTCCATTTCTAGCGGATCTCGCTACCAACGCCATGGAGGCGTGTTAGTTCGTGCGCTCTGGATGTGAGACTCCGTGCAGATGCCGGCCTAGAATTATATAGGGCTGGAGGGTGCGGGACCAACATCCTGACTCTATCAACTCGAATATATAAGAACCCCTGACTCCTCTGTGAAAGCTTGCTTCTCACAATCATCATTATCATCGCCATCTCCAGCTACCTTGCTACATTAGTTGGCGAGTAGAAACATTTTACGACTTCTGCATAACCTCCTTTGATCAGTACCTGGGGCGAGTGGACAAGACAACATCACCAAACGAGCGCGGGCAGAACTTTACATCACTAGTCGCTGCAGCAAGTGACGCACAAAAAGCCCATCAAACACTCGTCACTGCCAAGTATTCTCAATGTGTGAGATCGTCGATGCTCTCTACTCCTGCGGGTGTTCAGCAGGCTCATACTTGAAGCTGCCCCGATGCCGTCGATACCCACGATGTGCAACCTACTATGCGGGAAGACGTGACATTCTCTCATACCCTTGCAACGACCACAAAACATGACCAAGGGCCAGGGATAGCTGGCCCGAGTATGATCGACCTTACGGCAACATGAATTCGCTGTCTAGAGATGGCATTGCTGGAGTTTAGGAACAAGACATAGAACGCAACATAGACGGGAAAGAACGAGTGTGGCAACACATGATTTATCAAAGACCAACCAGGGTAATCAGCACTGTACGAGATGGAGTTCAAGATTGGGATTTTCATTGGGCGACCAAGCCGTGTATCATTCAGCCTCAGAGACTGTTTTCTTTTCCTTTTTTTTTTTTTTCATTCTTCTTTTGTTGTTCTCTTCAATTTGTTCCCCTAATTTGTCAAATTATTGTTATTATTATACTTCAACATGATAGATTTTCGAATTCTTGTAGTCTTCTCTACTGGCGTCTCAGTGACTGTTGTGACTAAACTAAAGAGCCAGAATGAGATGCATCCTGACATATTTAAGTTATAAAACTGCCGTAGCAAAACTGCCTAAGAATGTGACAAAGCTCAAAGCATGCAAATATTAGCTGGCAAATTGTTTTTCTCAGTCGTTTTGTTAAAGCCGAGCCAAGAGGTGGTAGCATGCATGAATGCGCGCCCTCGTGGACCGAGGACAAACCTATACCATAGAGATCTGGGAAGGGAAACAAGGAGTCGAGAGCAAAATAGCCTCCACCGCTTAGGTTGATCACTTTTGTAGATATGATAGTATTATGATTACTCGAATCAATAAATCTCAGCAAATCGACCTCTAGGTGTCAAGATATCTCTCAGGTGTGTGTTTGGCTCAATATGCTTGAATATACATGGAAGATTTCTCTCGAAGCAGTCCGCTTACGAAATAGGTAGATAATTCACGCCATGTACCCTAGGAACCAAAAATTTGGTTAGATTAATCAACATATGCTGAACCATGATGTTGTACTGCACCATAGTCAAGGCTTGAATACCGAGCTGAGTTTAATATGGGTATCAATTAGATGAGTTAGAAGGTATATGACCTCCCTCTAAATAAACACTGAACGAAAGGAAAGCTTTTTAATTTTCGCTTTTCATATTACATTTCCTGTAATCGTAGAGCCTTGACTACTTAGTGAGCCTTCGGTTGTCCTCATGGCCAGATCGTTTGATGCCGACAATGAAGACCTGTCATGGCCATACATTGACGATCCTTGATCAATCAATGTATCGGTGTCTTCGTGCAGACCGATTTGTGATTTATGATCTGCTGGCCTCACTTTCATGGTCTCCATTTCTAGTGTTGTGGTGACTTTCGCCCAGACTTTTCCTTGCTCGAGATCGCCTCGTTCCCTACTACCATCAAACAGCTTGGTTCCTCTCCGAGTGTTATGTGAAGCTGATTGGGCATAACCGGATATGCCCGGGTGCTCCTGTGTAGAGCTCTTCGCGACCTTGGCAATCAGAGATGCCATCGACATTTCGATGTTGAGTTTCACGATGTATGCGAGCGGATGAAATTGCATATAACTAGTGACGTGGTGTTAGTTGAAACTTCTATAAGTTATGTTGCCCATAAATTAAACTTACACAAAAGTAGTTGTCCAGGCTCATCATGGCGATGATGAGCACATCCATGCCGAGCGAAAACCCAATGATTAAAATGTTGAAGGTAACGAGGCCCTGGTACTTCAAAAGCCCACGAGCGACCAAGTTTTGTCTCACAATACGGATGAACAAAATATTTAGACAGGCATCTACAACGAGGTAAATGCCCTTCTCGCAGCGATCCCATATTTCGTTGATATGAATGTATTCTTCCGATATTTGAAGTCGTGCAGGTATCCAGATGCAATATACGGAAATATTGATGGCGGTAATCATTGCGGCGACTCCGTACTTTAGTCTCCAAACGACTACTTTATCGATCATGAGGATGGAGCAACGATTGATGATAATCTGCAGCAGAAATTGAACCTGCAGAGCCCATGTCGTAACTAGTAGCAATCACACAGCTGGTCAGTCAAGTTTCCAAAGGTAGTAAACAATTGCTGTATCGGAAACTCACGGATGCAAAAGTAAAACGCAAAGCTGGCCAACTGTTAGCATCTTGTCAACAAGGTGAGTATCGCAAGGACCATACCTTGGGGTATCACTCCCATCAAATGCATGAAGCAGATGATTCCAAACGATAGGCAGACAGCTATCTCAAGCCAAATCATGATCACGTAGGGATTCCATAAAACGGCCCATCCTCGCCGCCGTATAACACCTCTCGTCTGCTGCATGGCTGTCCATGTTGTCAACCAGCCAATTCCAAGGGTGAAGCCCCAAGCAACCGAGGCAATGACAATATCATTCCTGGTTACCTTTTGGAGCACGAAGTTATCTGGCAAGAAGGTCTTCATCGTGTCTCGTCCCTCTGCGAGTAGGCAATCAAGGCAGAAAAAAACGAGAGGAAGCCTTGGAAGGACAAGGCTCTTGCCCGGAGCCGAAGACGTGGGGAGGTGGGAGGTGGGAGGTGGGAGGTTCAAAACGGGAACGATCAAACGTCTCCCGGGGTTGAGACGCGGATCCCATCTCTTTCATACAAATTCGCATTGAGACGCTCTACGACACTCGACAGACATGTTTAGCGGCTCCATCCTGTCAGCGAGTCAGGCACACTTGGCGGGAGCCGGGAACATTCACATGAGGTGAACGTAAGTAGACGCCCTGCTATACGAAAACGTTCGACGCTGCTGACACAGTCCCGGCTGGTCCTGGTTCCTGCAAACCCAAACTATGACTGAAGCAATGGGTCCAGCGATCCCAAAGCCCCTAGGGACGTTCCATACTAGCGCTGCCGAAAGCTGGAACGAACCAGGCACACAAAGCTGACGGGCCCTGACTCGGACCAAGCTGAAGGCTGCTAGGTTCCGAACCTGTTTGACAGTAACGCGCGGCGTGTAGTGTGCCACCCGTTATATGAAGGCAACGATGCCCAATCGACCAGGTTGGTTGGCAAGGTTTAACTAAATTAACCCGAGCCCGCAACACTCTCGGAATGACCTAGGCACCCGTTGATTGGCGTCTCTTGCGCTCGCAATTCCGATTTGTAAATCACAAGCAGGGACCATCCAAACAAACAAGCAGAGGCCTTCTGCGATGGTCCCTGTTCTGCGGGGATGATCACCAGTTGGCCCGTATCTTTCCATCAGTCCATCGTCGGTGCTCAAAGCTTCTTCATGAGTCAAAGCTTTTACCTTTCGTCAATGGACATTCTCAAAAAGTTTCGGTTGTAGTCCTTACGAGATATAAATCCCATTTTGCTTCGAAAAGCGATGATCTCAAGCCTTGACGCCTCCCTCGTTTAGTGCCCCAGGGTTCAATCATACCCAGTTTCCCGCTGTCAATTACTCGTCCTCAGCCACAGGTTCAACAAGAGCTGGGCTAGCTGAACTAACAGGATACCGATGGACTGGAAGTTAGTTTGATGAGCGGCACTTCGACAGCCTCATTCACATTCATGCCCTAGGATAGCTGCCCATTCACAAGCCCCCGGCCCGACATGACCAAGGCTTACCACCGCACCCCGCGTTGAAGCTAGACTAGCGACGGGTTTTAGAGCCTTTGGATATCCCGCATTTGCATTGTATATCCCTGTTCTGCAAATCGCATTGTACGTGAATGGCTCGAGGGTGGCTTGGTAGGCAACGCTTGTGGTTTTAGGGCGATAAGCATTCATGCACTCAGGGGTTAAGGGTCTACACCACGAGTCCAGATGAACAGGAACACGACTTAAACTTTTGGCTGTTCCCTGTTTTCGGAAAGCGATTCGTGAACACGGTGGGTGATCAACAACTTGAAGGTAAACAGCGTCCAGTCGGGTCTGTACGAGCCAGTGCCCGTCAAGATGCAGGCCGAGCATTGCTACATTAACGAGCATCCCTTGCTTTCCAGCAACTCACTTAGGTCACAAGGCAGTGTTGGATTGCGAATCTATCTGTACACCCTTGAGATTGACGGCTCGCCTACAAGTGGAGATGGCATCCTGAACAGCCTCATTTGCGCATGAACCAAACATCGAGACGCTGGAGCCATGGCCATCGTCGATCCCCAACCCTGGGCACAGATCACGGGTAGGTGCCGAGAACGGGGACATGTGCGGTCCTTTAAATGCTGCGCTCAGTTCATTGTTCGCTGGAATGATTTGTTGGTCGGAGAAATTCCCGGCATTTGGAACGTTTTGAAACGTGGTTGGAAAATTCTTTCTGCAGACGTGGCCTGGTCCAACACCTACGTACGAAACTTTGATCCCTCAATCGCAAGAGATTGCCATTTTCGTATAACTTGCGAGTGGCATCGCATTTGATCATGGAATCCACTTGTTTAGGGCGTGGGGCCTAGAAGGCTACCAAGCTCCCCGATGGCGTTTGAGATTGTGATCGTGGATCCACTTGATGCTTAGCCTGCTGTTTGAGAATATACGCTGGAGACAAAGGTGACGCACATTTTAATCAGGCTCGGTTCCTGACCTTTGAAGCGCTCGGCTTGCCCCGAGTGCAGTGGTTACGCCAGTGTTCAATGATTGATGCGAGGAATGGAGTTTGTTGGAATCTGACCCATGAAAAGGCACCAGCCATCAAACTCAACCAGATGGCACTTCCCACGAATGTGTAAGGCTGAAAGCTTCGAGTCATACGGGTCAGAGCTTGAAAATCTCAGGTCTGAACTTGTCGACCAATCTACAATTACTTCTGGGAGACGTCATGCAGCATGGTTGCACGACAACATAAAAGGGATATGTCACTTGATGAGGGACGTCGTGTCTCAGCATATGAACGAGCTCGGTATACAACTATGGACCTAAATCGCCCAGGCGGCGCCATGACCAAGCGAGAACAATTTGGTACATCTCTGTAAATCTCAAGTGCGAACTGTCTAGACACCGCCGTTATTTTACACTCAGGACCGGCTAGGAGTCTTTTGGAAGCCATCGAGGCCGACACCTCGTGAAGTGTCGTGATAGCTGCGAAAACATCCTTGAAAGTTTCAAGGTTTCGCCCGTTGGCGTCGTACAAAAATGTTCCCATTGACCTCGACCATGTTGACTCCTCCCCAAGCGTTTCTCCAATATCTCAAGTCTGTGTTCGAGCTCATAGATACGCGACTCATAACCTTCCCAGTCCCTCTCTGTCAACTCACTTGCGCCTGTCGGGTAGGCGTTCACATCGTGGCTAGTTGGTACGCTGCCCATGGTCTCGTCACGAACGCGTGCATCTAGTGACGTCGAACTCTGAGCCAGTCGATCTTTCGTCCTTTTGAGTTGAGCCCTCATTTCTTTCTTTGACAGGGTTTTGGTGTTTTGAACTGGGTCAGTGTGATGTTCTGTCGGCGCGATGTGCTCAGTGTTTTCTTGCTGGGGAAGATCATAAATGCATGGATCAGTAGCTTGCTCTGTCTTCATGATCTGAAATCCAGGAAAAATTTCTCGTGTATTTTGTGTTCCCTTCTTTTGCTTCTTCGGGGACCTGAGCTTTCGGAAGCATCGGCTGAGGTAGTCAGACTATGCTTAGCAGGAGTAGGGCCTGCAGCAAAGGCTCGACGGCGCTTCTCTCCTGATCCATAGTGACCTATGTTTATTTCCTGGTACATGCCATGGTCGTTCGCTTGAGGAGTAGCATGCTGTGTGTCCTTGGCTTGAGTGCCCGATTGCGTGGTCGCATTTTCGTCCGCAAGCTGCTCATCGACAATGATACAGTCATCATCAAAGCTTTGAGTCTGTTCATGTCGTCGGTTATTCAACCTTTCGTTTCTGGCTCTATGGAAGTGGTTAGAGGGTAGTTCGCAAGGCAGGGGCTGAATTAATAAAAGAAACTTACCTGGATGGAGAAGAACTCAATACATGGGACTTAGACTGAGATTTGTTGGCTTGTAGTGGCAATTGAGCAAGGGAAGTAGGAAGCTCCAAGTCTAGTGGGCCATATAGAAGATCGCTCAGCTTTGTCTCCACGATCTTCTGCCAACATTCTCTTTTCTTCGGCCAGGTTGAATCGCTCTTGTGGCGAGTGCTTAGTGCGATACCTCGATCATGTGCCCACTTATCCACCAGGTCAGTGAGCAAAGAGGATTCATGTGAGTCGCCGAACTTAACAGCACGCTGACGTGCTTGAACAAAAAGTTGACAAATCTGCTGGTGAAAGATTGTTCATTGACTCCAGGAGCTGCTTTTTGAAGGCAGCGCTCAGGATTCCCTAATCCAACAGCACAAACGTCCAAAAAGCTTGGAAGACCGCATATCTGCGTAGTAGTGGAGGAGCCTGAAAAGCAACGTCAGATTGGCCAAGAGTCTGTTCTTGTGCCGGCCTGCGATGTGCGTGTTACCCAGTAGCAACTCGAAATGTTGGGGTGCGTAGAAGTGTTTTGGCGTGAAAGAAGCAAAAGAGAATCCTGAGATCATCGGTAAAGTAACCCCGGAATTCGGGCTGTACTGCCTCTTTCTAGGCATTGCGAGTGCGCTGGCTGAGAGAAGGTATTTTGGCGTCGAGATATGCAAACGAGCAGTGTAGTGTAGGAAGAGAAAGACTGTAGGCGTTTGCACATCGCAGCAGCAGCCGCAAGAGCTTTGGCGGCTGCACACATGTGAGCTCAGTCACCTGACAGCAGCTCTCCAGCCAAAGCACAAACCTGCACAATCCCTCTTTATATGCCTATCAATAACTTGTATTTTCATATCTCGGTATCAGGTACCCAGGTCCATCATCCTCGGCCAAGTCTGTGGCAGCGCTGCCTCCCTCGTTTGCGGCTTGGCTTACCACTACCACTACTACACCAGACGCGACTCGACCTCTACTCAACATCACCATCACCAGCACTTTGGCAAATCTTTCGCATAAATGCCTTGGACTGGAATGGCTCAGATAGGAAGCTATTCTTGAGATATCACATGCACCTGTTGCGCTGAATTGCCATCTACATCACAATAAATGCTGACACCGGATCAGTAAACATCTTCAAAGCAAGTGTCAACCTCATTCGATCAATCACCGTTATCATTTTGCGATTCTAGTATATCCTCATAATGCACATTCCGTCTACTCCCAGTGTACTTCTCGCCATCCCGTGACATTCATTCTCCAGCTCGCTACCAGCTCTGCCACCGCCGTGTCGCCCACAAACTTCCCAATGTCCTTATCCTCCTTGAATGTCCATTCCTTGAATCTCCGCTCGAAATCTTTCTTCGATACCACTTCCTCGTGCAGCTTTGTCATCAAGCCCTTGCCTTCCTTGAGCACGGCTTCTGCGGCAGCCTGGAGCTCTTTCATCTGAGCAACAGCTTCCTTAGGCAGACTGGTCTTTCCAGAGCGGTCGCGCTCCTTTTCTCTGTCATTCAGTGCGAGGAGCCACTTTGCTGAGATGCGAGTTGCGGTGGCGGCGTCGCGGAGCATGGCGACACTATGCAGAGACCCAAGAAGTACGATGACCGAGTCAACGTCATCTTCCTTCAGTGAGGGCAGGCTCAGACGAATGTTCTCCAGCGCAATCTTGACAGCGCCCGTCAGGCCGACAAAGTCCTCGAGATGATTGGCAGAGGCTATCAAGCTTGTGCCCAGTGGCAGCAAACCACTGAGTAGGCCAACAATTTCGAAATAAGAAATCTCCGCGGCGGTGCAGTCAGCTTGCGCATGGGGCAAGAATCGATGCAAAGAGTTGCACAGTTGGCTCATAGTCTCCAGCACGAAAATCTGGTCCGAGTTCGAGTTCGCCTTGTATGACGACGGTGGCTTGTAGGTAAGGACATCGTGGAATGCTTCCGACAAAAGGGAAAGGTGGGCTCGACAGTTCTAGGACGTAGTTAGACATAGGTAGTCAAACAGAGCAGGTTCGAAAAACGTACCGCCAGAGGTGGGCCAACACGAAGGTGAGAATATACGGGTGCGGCACTGCTGGAATCCCATGATGGGAATGAACCATAATCGAGAGCTTCCGTGAGCTTCAAATCGTCGTTTACCTCGGCTAGTCGAATCAGTTTATCAAGCATCTTTCAGCTGCAGAAGCATACACTTACTGTAACGGGGTCCTGAAGGAACTCCCCATATGGGGTGCCAAAGATTCTTTCTGATCGAGCCTCCTCCACTATGCTCATGGCTCGGGTACAGCTTGATCGTAGATCCTCGATGTATTTAGGAACGCTTAAAACACTGGCGTAGCTGCCCGTCTGGAAGGCATCGATCAGTCGTCTAGGCATTCGCAGCTTCAGAGAGGTCGTGTAGTGTGAAGTAAGCATGTCAATGAGCTCCCAGCCCCAGTCATCCGACGGCGAAATTATCGCCGGCGCCACGGTGGAGAGTCTGTCGAAGAACAGTGGCGCGAGGGAGTCCATGATAGTACGCTTAACACCGAGAACGTCCCAGACCTCGCGCGTCCTAGAGCCGGAGCCCAAAACAATGTGCAATTGGACAAGGAGGAGGGATAGGAGGCTGTGTTTCGGAGAGAGTGAAAGCTGCTGTTCCAAGACGAGAAGCGCGCATGAGAGGTGTCGAAGCGACGATGGTGACGGGGCTGTGTAGATAGGTTGGCCTTCTTGAACTGCAAGTCGAATGCTACAATATGCGATCAAAATAGCAACTTCAGGCAAAATTTCGCTCGACATGGCAAAGTTGTCAGAAGCCAGAGGAAGCGAGGCTTGATGCAACTCCAGGGCGGCTTGGGAGATATTAGCTAGGCATTCGGTACACGACCGCACCGCCGATTCTTTAGTGCAAACTGCGCACTTGTAGGCAGTGGTCTCCGAAGGCACGGGAGTATATATTGACGAACAAGAAGACACAAAGTACTGCAACTTGAGAGCAAGAAGCTTCAGTCGCGCGCCGTCAACCGCGTTCTTAGCAGTGCTCTCCAGTTTGGGGGCGAAGTCGTAAGCAATATACTTCATAGCTGAAGCATCAAGCTTCTCAACGAAACCCTTTACGTCGTCAAAGCATGCCAAGGTATTTCCTTGGTTTCGGATGTAGTTCTGAAGTTCCTTGATTCGGGTGGAAGTGGGCTCGCCATTCTCCAGATCGAACTCATCATCAGAGCGTAGGCTGAAAGCGGCGGAAACTTGAGCCAGCTGAAGGTTGCGCGTGTAGATCGGGCGAATATTGGAAGACTTTCGCAGTTTCAGAAGAAGCTCGTGGACGTCTTTTGCGGTCTTTGTTCGTTAGCATTCACCGAATGGAAGTTCTGACGTTGCGCAGTACTCACTCTAGGCCGGGGCTGGGGTCTTCTGCGCGGCTTCAATGAATTTTTGCCAAATGGCCCAGTCACAAGCCAGAAGATTTGGTTGACCATCTTCATCTGTCTCGGACAAACATTCCTTGCAAAGTTCAAACAGCGAGGTCCAGTCTTCATTAGCCTTGTGCTTGGCGGCAACGCGCATAAATAGCTCCTTGCGTCCGCGGCGAAATTGCGCCTGGGGAGAAAACAGCGGGCTGGCCAGCAGCTTCTTGAAATCGCTCTCGGAGCCATGCTTCTCGACTATCTCATAAAGGAGAAGAATTTCCTCTTCCGTCTGAATGCTTCGTGGAGAGACCTTGGCCGCACTTTCGTTGTCGCCGGTTTGTTCCTGGGTCTAGGCGTTAGAGAGTGAGAGGATCGTGGCCGCATCAATAGAAGCGTACCTGCTCCGAAAGTTGAGCTGCTCGTTCAATCTGCCTCTGTGCCAAAGTACCGTAAAGCTTCTTCTTGTCGGCGGGAACCTGGGAGCTAGTCTACATACTTGTCAGCGATGGGAGGGTGTGAACACAGGCAAGTGACATACTGCGAAAAGGTGCAGGATTGCAATATTCCAGAACATAAAGGTCCTTTCCTGAGGAGACGATCTGTCCAAAACAGCGGCGATCTTGGTAGGTCAGCATGGAGCCGTTCATGGTAAGCTGTTTCCAATATCCACTAACCTGTTGGGCGTTGACGAGATCCCAATGCAGCAAGCAGGATTCCAGGGATTGCACTGCAGCATTGTGGTCTTTGGGGAAGCCTTGACAGCCTTCACCCTGAGAGCTCCCAGTGACTCGGTGTAGTCGTTCTCGTCAATGAAGTCGAGGCTGGCCCACTCGAGCAGGTTGATGGCATCCACGTCCTTGACCACGACATCGTCTCTGATGTACTGCCAAACAGTCGAGACCGCCTCATACTTTGACGCAGGGTCATCTATCTGGCTCTCGGCACAGATCTTGACAATCTACTCCACAGTCAGTCTTGTTCACTAGTCCATCGAAATCTCATTCAAGTTGTCGCCAACCTCATAGTATTGATCATTGAAGGTGCGCGCCCGCTTCTCCGCGAGACGGACTACGACAGGCCAGTTGCCATCGTGGAATGCAGACTGCAGCTGCAGGTCTACGCCGTTCTTCAGACGTGGGCGTTGCTGGTTCATTTCTCGACAATCGACGGTTTTCGTTTTGCCTTGGAGGGGTCCAAAAGATTGTGCCACACAGCTGCAAGCTGCTTTGCTTGTCGATGGAGGGGCACTTGTTTGTGGCGCAGCATCCACTTTGATGCAGATAATGGTGTGGCGCATGCATCGCCATACAGTATCATATCCTGAACAACAACGCGAGACACTGGGAAAGCATCGCAATTTTGGGGATGATAGTTATGAGTGATGAATACCTTATCCCGAAGTAGTATATCCAGGTGACGACTTATTACTATTCAGTACCTGTAGAGTCTGATTCTCATTGCAGCGTCGAAACGATAAGAACCAAGTCACATCTCCCTGTTCACGCGTCATGCTTATTCTTTACCTCGGTTGACAGAAGTTTATACACCAACTAACAAGCCTGTATATTACATGATGATACAATCGTCGTGTGTCAAGTTCCAGCCCAGAGCCGAATTTCGTGTTCGTCCCGTTGTCCTTGCTCTTGGAAGCCGACACCTCCCATCAAGCCCACGTGGAACTTGGCATCCTAGAACCAGCTTCCAGATTCCTTCTTTCGCTTCTCGGTCTAGAGAATGGTCAGCAAGATACTACCCTCCCAGAAAAGTCAACGTCAACCTACCCAGGCCGCCTTGCAGTCGCGGTATGCTCTGTAAAGCCCGTCAGCTTCTCTCCTTCGCACATCCAGCCAGTATCATATCGCGACGTACTGAAAGTACTCTCCGCACATCGCTTTATCGCCGTTATTGCGGAAGAGGCATTTATAACTTCGCTGCGCTGCCTCTTGGCAGGGGTCGTAGTATTCGCTCGTCGATTTGCTAGACATCGCCACGGTCGTCAGTACGGCGTCGCGTCGAGGGTGGGCGGGGAGACTGGTGCTCTCTCACGTTGTGAACTTCTGCTTGGCCTCTTCGGTCCACGGCTCCTTTTGGAGTCCTCTGGTTTGGTCGTCATGGCGTTCGTAATCGCAACTAACGTCGCTTGATGTTCAGCAGCTTGGCCAGCATCACGAGAGGATAATCCTCGGTGTCTTATCTTATCTTATCACTTGCATGATCAATCAACAATTTTGGAAGTGTAGGGTAGCCACAACCACGGCCAGAAGTGAATATTTGATGGGCCACAGATCTCCTTGCCTTCATATCAAAAGACTTATGGGAATTCCAGCAAAAATATTAATTAGCATTGGTAAGGTGATTCCCCAAGAAAGAGCTATCCACAGCCATACAGTACCATCAACACAAAGTGGTTGGTTAAACCCCGATAGTATCATGAAAGCACACGGAAATGGGGAAAACGTGATGATGAAAAGCAAAAAGTGGTACCATTATTTTGACACCACTTAACAATGTCGTCGCAAAATGAGATATATACAAGCTCGGGTATGTCCCAAAAGGGATTTAGTAATTGCCTGCTTGGAGATATCTTCAGAGATTCTTTTCTGTGCAAGAAAGTAATGTGACGACGAACAACGCTATCTCGATTGATGTTCGATAGACAATATAAAGATGGGGTTTTATTCGCCCGCTAACATTTCCCGTGAGACTTGAATAAGACAAGTAAAAATAGGGGTTGCGAGCATGTACACAGTCACAGAAATGAATACCATAAAGTCCAAATACTGTTAGCCGAGCGGCTGCTCCATCAATCATCTATCACACACGGGGTTACAACCCAATAGAGTTATTCAATTGAGCTTCATTACGAAGCAGGTTCATATGATAATTAAGAATCGGTTATTCTGCGTAAAATCTTGTTAATACGTGCCGAATTTGTGTTGACATGAACCAGTATCCAATGCTGAGGCTTCAGCGGAGCCTGGAAACATTCTGGTTTCGCAATGAACCATGACACACCCATGTTCTGATGAGATGAGTGAATTCTGAGAATGGGACCGTTTTACAGCGCAGGGAAGCGTATTCAATACTTGATGAGATGGTATTCTTGAGTAATATGACCTTTTTACATGTTACATTCGCGTAATAAAATTATTCTAACCCTCACGCCGCGAAAGAAGAATAATTTACTGGCCATTGAAAGAAGGTATTGACAGTAATTACCTTCAGCTTAGACTTTCAAAATAGGAAAGCAGCTGCATTTTTAGTGGGACAAAGTGGCAGGGAGCGTATACAGGGGTCCACAAGCGTATGCTGAGAGCATAGTGCTGACAGTAACAACTCAGCCTTAATTATTTGGAATGACATGCCATGATAGAATTTGAAATAGTTGCTTGAACAGTGATTTGGGGAGAACGAAAAGATGTATATAAGTCGAGAGAGTTTTCAAGAAATGAAAGACTTCCTACCTCATCCTGCATTCACAACCCTCAACATTCATCAGTCAAACAGACAATTGCATATCCAACACAACCTTCAACTCCCTTCATTTATCAAGATGCTTCAGAACGCCCTCATCACTGTTACGGCCTTCCTGGCTTTGGCCTCTGGAACAGCGGCTGCCCCATCTAAGGGACCCAAGCCTGCTGCCGATCCCGGTTTGACTACCAAACTCCGACTTGCTGATACGTATGTTTGGATAAAATCTTGTCAATATTGAATTTGAGAGCAGAAAAGCTGAAACTGAATTAGTGCTGTTGAGAGATTCGGTCTCTTGCCCAAGGATGAGGACTTTGTCTATGACTTCAACAAGAGTGCTGTCCCATTTGCCAGCAGCAAGACCTTTCCGGCCCTTGTCGGGACTGGCATCAGCTTGACCCTCACTACTGTCCCACGTAAGTGATCCTTAGTCTCCGGAAGCTAAATAGGAAGGTGCGGATCTAACAATTGATGATAGCTTGCGGAATGGCATCTCTCCATATCCATCCTCGTGCAGCTGAGGCTTTCGCCGTTGTTTCTGGGCACATTCTTGTCGAAGCCGTCCCAGAGCTCGGAGTGACTGATGCAAAGGGCAAGCAACGAGTCATTCACACCGATCTTGGTCCCAACCAAATGACTGTTTTCGCCGCCGGTGTGTACCACACGCAGATGAACCCCGAGTGCGAGCCGGCCACAATTGTGGCTGCCTTCCCGTCTGAGGACCCTGGCACCAGCCTGATCATTCCCGAGGCTTTTGGACTGAGCGACGACTTCCTTCTCCCTCACTTTGGAAAGAGCCTCACTGGAAAGGAAGTTCAGCGTCTGAGGGATGCTATTCCTCAAGGCCCCGCATTAAGGGTTAACGAGTGCCTCACCCGCTGTGGCCTGCAGAAGTAACAATGTGCGTGGCACCATACCATGCTCGAAACTGTACCAACTTAAATAATGGGATCAGTGGCGGTCACTCATTTATTTCGTTGAAATGAGTACTAAGGGGTTGAAGATGGGAGTGGAACAGGAAGGGATATTCATTTCTAACTATTCAATATTTTTGTGCTTTGCCTTATTTTACAGCAATATAAACGATAGATTAAGAGACGCAGTGTGCAACCATGAGTGCTTTATTCCTTTATGGCCCCTGCCGTTGTCTTTTTCGGAAGCTCCAGGTGTTTGCAATTTGAAAGCCGAATATTCGTGTGACAAGGCTGCAGCTGATACATTGGAAGATGCTGGAACTTGGTAAGTCAATGCAACCCATTGGCGGCGCCAACAGTGCGGGGTGACGAAACCTGCAATTTTGCAACTCACGACTTGCACTATCCAACGGCTAGGAGAGAAGACAGCGCAATGGCGACATCAGATACGGAATGGAGCGTTGAAAGTGCGCTGAGCTCAGTCGGATTCAATCCTTCGAGCCATTTGGCTCTTGCGCAGCTCGCAGGCCGCTTGAAGCTCGTCAAACGAGCTGGGTGGAAGCGATTTGACATCGAGTATGGCGCCCCACAGCAGAGCTTTATGGACCGGACCTCCCGTTACTAACAAACCAGGTGCCGAATCTGTTGCTGATCATTCCTTTCGGATGGCTTTTATCGCCTTGAGCATGCCCACCAACATCGATCGAGCAAAGTGCATGCAACTGTGCCTAGTCCATGATCTTGCCGAGGCGGTAGTTGGGGACGTCACTCCCATGAGCAAGGTGCCCAAGGAGGAAAAGGTGCGGCGTGAGGCTCTCACCATGGATTACATTGCCGAGAAGTCTGGTCAAGAGGGTCAGAATATTCGTGCTCTATGGCATGAATTTGAGGCTGGTGAATCACAGGAGAGCCGCATTGCGCAAGACATCGACAAGCTTGAAATGATGCTGCAAGCTGTTGAGTATGAGAAACAGCTAGACGGAAAGGTGGACCTGGGGAGTTTATGGGAGCTAAACGGAAGCTGAAGACCGAGGAGTGCATTGCCTACGCTGAGAAAATCGTCGATGAGCGTGAGGCGTTTTGGGGTGGCCGGCAGCACGTTCGTGGTGATCTGGAGGGCGGTCTTCCAGCAGAGATCCAAAAACTGCAAGACAAATACTACGGCTAGTTGACCTTGAGTCCTATCTAAATTCCATAAATTTACTCTTCTTATTGTAATCAAATCCTAACGTAGTTGTTAGGCTGAATATCACAAATGCTTCTTCACTACGCAAGGATGCTTCACCAGCAATCAAGGTGCAAAAATCATAAGTGTAGCGCACGATCAACAGCCCTCTGGTCAAGCATCTCAAATTGATATAGCTTGTTGATCTTGCGCCGTAATACATCTCTTTACTGTTTTTAAAGGGTTTTCGAAACCACTTGGGCATGCCGAGCGTGGTAGGTGATCAAGGGGACCCATAACTATATTTAGCAAAAGAAATGGCTCCGATATGCCCGGGACTCACAGCGAGCGAACAAACAAGACGGACAGTGAGATGCGGAACATTCACCTTCACGATGAGTACAAACGTAAAAGATCTTCTTGTAAGGGAAGACCCTTTTGGGCTTTAGATAAGAGGTGTAACTGGACGTATCTAGCCTTGGGGAGAATTCACGATATAAACTGTAGCTGGAATGGAGTCCGACGCGCTCAAAGTAAACAATGGAAGGCTGTTTCAAATTGACCAGCATGTTTTCATGCATCAGTATTGTGGTCACGACGCCTGCCAAAGATGCTTGGCCTCGTATTGCTTATCCAGGTGGGCCGCCCCTGAGATCTTTGCTAGTACACGCTAGCCATGCCCGGAGATCGGACTGATGATCATCGAAGAGGGAAGGTAGACACAATGTCATTTAGAATCCCGTAGTCGAATCTGCTTGGTCTTCCATATGTGATGGCTCAATCCGCACAAAGAACATTGATACTAGTCGATATGAGGTATGAATGCATCCGCAAAACATTGATCGTTGAGGTTAGCTCGCAGGGAAGGCTCAGTCTGCCTCGTGAAAGCAACGCTCCACACTTACGTCAATCTTTAGGGGTTTTCGTGTCACTAGAAGAGTCGAACAGGGTTTTCTCTAGCTGGCCTTTCGTCTGTACGATTGGCTTGCCACATAATTTCAGGGGCAGGCGCTCCGACGCTTGGCCTTGGCTTAGCCACTAGGCAGATATTTCGAGCTAGGCGCTCCCTGTGCCGGTTTTTAATGCTAGATATCCTCGGAAAAGCGCTCCAAAGTTGAGGAGAATGCTGATCAAATTTTTACATCCTGCTTCTTACTTACAAAGCATGAGTGCTGTCAATGTCGAACCGGCAAATTTCGACCACTGATCGCTGGCCAATTTCAGCTGGCCCTCAGCGTACGATATGAGGAGGTTCATACCGACCCTGTCGTTAATTGGAAGCCTGTTTCCCTTGGCCGCCAATGCCGCTTATGTCCAGAACCAGCCATGCAAAGGGTTGCAGCATGCTGGTGACGGGGAGCAAACTACTTCCACCTCCGTTAGGTTGGAGCCCTCGGAAAATGGAGATGGCGAGCTCATCACCTGGCAAATCACTAAATATCTGCCCACGTCCGACTGCGAAGCATTATTACCCAATGTCACAGTCGCTTTCACTGTCGAGTTGCTCGGATCATCCTCAGAGTATCGTGTTGTAGGCAACGCAACCTGCAAAAAGTTGAAAGGGCCTTTTATGGAAGGGAAATCTGCCTTTAAGGTTCCTGTCACGCAAGAGCTAAACCAGCTTTATCCATTATCAACTTTTCACTCTGTCATTAATATGTTTGATGGGAGCTCAAATGCAGAAATCGGATGTCAACAAGTAAACGTTACTCCTGGGTTAACTCCAACTCTTTCTGCAGTCCTGCAATGGGTTCCTATTGCTGTCTTCGTGTTTGTTTTCGTCGTTGAGGCTTTATGGGCTCTAAATGACTCTACGCAAGCTCCCGTCTCACCAGTTGACGATGAGAGCGAAATCGAAAGTCCAGCGTCTCGACCAGCTATGCTCAACGTCGCCGATTGTATCAACTACATCCAATTTGTTTTTCTCACCGGCAGCCTAAGCCTGTTCTATCCTGGATTCTATATGCCAGTCGTCAGCCATCTGAGTTGGGCCTCTTTGTTCTACAAAATTCCAATCACTCAGAATTTCACATATCCCGGTATTCGAGATGGCGTCTACGAAATCAATGGCACCTATGGCGGAACTTATGGCCTCGAAGTTATGCATCAAATTGTTGGGGCTCCTCTCACAATGCAAACTTGGCTTAACATGGTTCTTGCAGTTCTCGTTATCGCCTTCGCCTGCGTATTACTGCGATTCTGTATCCAAATGCTACAAAAGCGGTATTTGTCGAACAACCAATCTCTGTACATGGGAGCCCCACAAGACCCTAATGTACGTACCCCTTGGAGTATATGGGTTCTTCGCATCATTTTCTCCTACTTTATGATGCCTCTGGCTGCGTTTTCCTTCTATCAGTTCGATAATGCCTACATATTACCCGCTTATCACACGGTTCTCTCGGCAGGAGTCATATCTCTCATTCTTCTTCTTTTTGCTTGGTCTCTTTACCAAATGCCCATTCGAACATTGGGACAGCTCGTTTTCGACACATCCAAACGCTACCAAAGACTCCCTACAGAAAACGATAATTCTGGAGGGACATACGATGCCACCTTTATATGGATTCTGTTCATATTGTCATTCGTTCGTGGAGTGGCTGTGGGCGGACTGCAGTTCTCTCCACTTGCACAGATCACCACATTGTCAACTTGCGAGGTCATTCTATTGATCAGCATTTATAGCTTTAGGGCATATCCATTCTTTTCCATCAGCACAATTTCTGCGATTGTCAGGCTGATCAGCCTGGTATTAATGACATTGTTTATTCGGGGCCTTACCACGGGAAAAGTGAGAAGCATTGCCGGGTATGCGATCCTCCTTTTGCACACTTGGTTGTTAATCCTTGGATTCCTGTGTCCTGCCCTACATTCGCTTTGGAAGCTCGGATCAACAAAGATTGAAGCCGCAAAGCCTGACGCATACAGCCTTAGACAACTCAACCGTCGCGAACCATCACGCATGAACTTGTCGTCAAGGCTCTCATCAGCTCCTAGTCATCTTGACCCCAATAGTCCTGCTCCCAGTCCTAGGGATTTCACAGCAACTAGCCCCTTCCAGAATGGAAGTTTTGAGAGCAAAACTATCAACAGCCCAACAAATTATCAAGAATACTTCCGTGCGCCAAGGCAATCCACTTCAAGCAGAAAGCTTGGTGGCCTTGCTTCGTCCACAATAACCAGTCATTCACGAGATGGGCGGAACTTTTCTTCACCATCACAGTCAAGTCAAAGCTCCTCAAGGTCAGAAAGACGTGTACTAAACGGTGCGGAAGTAAGTGAGGATGGTGGCAGTGTACATTCCTATTCTCGTTCAACCTCGTCAGCCACTATTTCACTGGATGGTTCACCAAGAAACACACCAGCAACAGAGAATCTCCAGTACGCCAAGATACGAAGCACGCCTCTTGGACCGAGATGGGACGATTACTCATTTCGCGAGTCAGACTTGATATATAAAGCTCCAAGACCCTTAGACACAAAGTCTTGGAGTCAAGGTGTTACCAGTTCAACGAGCGCAGGCGGATCAGGGAGCGGCGGAATTCCAATCAACAGCCGAGTCGCAATCTCGACTTTCATCATTACGCACAGTGGCGTCCGAAGTCTGGTCCACGCTAGGTATCAAGGGTAAGGCACCAGCCCCGCAAGAACGAGGTTTCCAGGTATCAAGACCTGCAAACCCGGGATTTCGTATCGAAGTCACAGGGGCGGTTTCTCCAACACCAGCACCAGAAAAAGAAGACGTTTAAATGTACCATTACTTAAAAAGAAATAAAAATGTAGGATTAAAGAGAGTTTCATGGTTAAAAAATGTCTGCAATGATTCATCGTGAGACGTCCATTCATATAAATATGGCCGATTAAGAACAGTTGTAAAGCTATTATACAGATAGAGATCCGTATTTCAAATATACTAAACGTTGTGTTCATGTACGATTGAGATGGAAAACTGATAGTATCTCGAGAAGAAAAAGAACAAAGATGCTTGAAGCGAAGGCTGTCCAGTTTTGACAGTCATTGCTATTCACGTTTATGTGATATTTGCCAATTCAAAATGGGAAAAGATAGATACTCGCTCATGACTGTTATCAATAATGCTTCGCCAGGTTAACCTTCGCAATCTAACATGATCATACATGGAGGAACTAAGCAGTATTAACTTAGAGAGGCCCAACACAGCCCGGCACCAAAAGGGTCGGTCATACCCGGAGATAGCCATCACGTGGAAGTCAATGGTCCCCACATTCCAACCCCGCAACCCGTTGCTGCATCTAATTCCTGTCATCTGCATTGCCCATCCCATGCATAAACGACGGTTGAGAGGCGCATGCTCACAATGCGCACGAAAGAAGCGCAAAGTAAGTCAACTATTTCGACTTAATTCTAAATTCTAACTGTCGCCAAGTGTGATCACAAACTTCCACGATGTTCGCAGTGCCTCAAGCATGGCCAAATTTGTGAGCCTCAAACATTTAAGATATCAACACCGTCAGTCTTTGCGAGACAGTCGGAATACCCATCACCGGTTACGCAGCCTGTACAGCCAAGTGTGAATACACAATCTAGTGAATCTCCAGACTTCTTACCCGATGTCGGATTACTACCAGATCTGTCCCCGGAAGGAGGCCAGGGTAATGCTTCGACCCCAGACTTATATGATGCAATACAATTCGCAAGGCCCGGATCTCAAAATGACCTAGGGAGCATAGACCTGGGTATTTTAGGAGACGTATCTGTTGGCGATGCGTCGTTATCCTTGCTGCCTCAAGCCATCGAAGATGTTTTATCCCAAAATATTGAAGATGTTTTACCCCACGAGGCCGAAGATCAGGCGTCTGAACATACAGCTGATACAATCGAGGTTGTACCCAGAGAAACAGGTCTAACGCCTAGCACTGACGTCGGATCATTATCATTCCTCGAGTGGCAGTCCTCGTCATTCAGTGTTGATAGACTTTATTGTCCAATGCCTTGGCCGGACGACATGTTGGCATCTCCTGAACGGCGGTTCCTCTGGCAGTACTTCCTGTCCATTGCAGAAGCCGACTTTCTCTGCCTAGATTGGGAAGATGTCGGGCATTTCTATGGGTTTCAGCATCCATATGTTACCACACTGCCACATATGGCGCTCTCAAACGATTCCTTACGTGGTGCCATCTTCTGCTTTGCCGCGTCTCAATATCAGCTTCGCCATGGCCAATTCGAATTCGAGTCGACGAGGGTTGGGCAGGTTCCGAAGCCGCGTTAGCTTTGAGAAGCCAAATTACGAAACAATCAGATGATGATAGCAGCCTCCTTTCCATGGTTTCAGCAGCCACTTTACTTCATTACTTTGGGACGGAGCGACATGATTATCTTCGTATGGCGGCGAAGCTCGTTGCCCTGTTCCTATCACGCTCCAAGCTTCGCTCCAGCAGCTCCACCTCATTTCCTGAGGTAGCACTGACCGAATTCCGATGGAGTGTCATATCCACATTATGCTCCCTACAACAGCCTACAGCTCCACTGGGCGACCAGACATGTCGTTTGATAGAAATGGGCGAGGATGAGATTAAACAGAAATACTCCCAAGCTTTTCAAAGTTGGGTCAGCCATCCGATATTCACCTTTTCACCACGGTTGGTAAACCCACTTTTAAGAATTGGGCAGTTATTGGAAAAGCAACTGCTGCAATTGGATGATATGGACGCACAAGAACTTGACCTAGCTTGGTCAGCTCGTGTAGCGGAGGCTGAGGAAATGCTATTGCATGCAAGAGAATGTGATGTCAATGCATCAAAATCCGCTCTGGGGTCTGCGGATCCAGCGGCCGTTTTGGCATTGAATGAGTCAATGTATGCCGCTGGTGCTATCCTCCTATATGCAAGAATTCATGGTCTTCCATTCACAGCGCCTTTTATCCGAAGACAAACTCAAATCGTCAGCGACGAGATTGCAAAGATACCATCCAACTCTCGTGTCTCGTTCGCCATTGTCTTCCCACTATTCATAGCTGGGTGTGAAGCAGTGGAACAACAAACCAGAATTGCTATCACGGAAAGGCTACGTGAACCGAAGGGAATAGCTTTCGATCGTGGTGATTTAGTAGGTGCATTGCATCATATATGGGAGATCAGAGATCTCAATCCTGGCCTACCGTGGCCACATTGGGTAAAGAAAGGTGAGCCACTACATTATTATGTGAGTCGAAGTTGAACACAATGACTAACTCGACATAGTTGAGCCGCATTACCGCATCAGCTGTTTAATGTAAAGTTGGACGGGTTCAGAGAGACGAGGCATGATCAGGCAATCCGCTATCATTGTACACTATTTAAACTACAAACTGCTACCAGCTACCATGCAAGCCAAGTATGTATATAATTACGAGCGTCTTTTCGGGCATTCAGTGTCGTCATCGGGTAGTCTTACAGCTTCGGCTTTTCGCTTTTACAACAAGAACCGTTTGTAAGTTTGGAAGTTGTGTCCTTTCCACTCGGTACATCAATGGCTGGGTTCGCGGTAAAGAAGTCTACCGGCACGATATGGAGCTCAAGGATCTCAACAGGCCTATTTGTGTTAGTTGATATCCAAATATTGGGATGCTTTTTGCTTACATCACAGGCCAGTCTTCGACTCTTGGGTTGTGAGTGAGACCGAAGCAGCTCCATAGAACAACGTCTTCTTGTAGCAGGTCATCGTTGCGGGCAATCATGTCAGCGACGCCGCCTGATTCGTGTTTACTGGAAAGCGGATATTCTCCAGCAGCGTAGAGCTCGCCATCGCGATACTTTGTCACCCAGAGGTGGTGCTTTGCAAACAAGCATCGATGTGCCTGCGTGCTGCCGGGGTCTGCAAGCACTTTTTGTGTTGGCGGCGGGTTAATCTTGTATCCCACGGGTCTTCCTGAGATTGGGTTCTTCTTATCCAAGTTTTGGATTTTGAATATGCGATTGTTTTCCGGGCAAGCATCCACGCCGACAGATGTCAAGAGAGGCGTCTCCTTGACCTCATAAAAATTTCCATTTGGGTTCGTGCGAGCATCCATACGGACTGGCAACGATTCATTTTGTACGACGGTGTTCTTGTGACCGTCAATGGCTGGGTCTATACGGACGCAGAAGATATGTTGGTGGTTCTGCGCCAATGCACCTGGATTAACCACTGTGCCCCAAGGTGCCGTCTTGCCAGCATCAATGTTTACCACTGAGACAATTCCTGTTGCGCGAGTCTCAACAGAGATTGCTCCTGCTTGGTCAAATTTGTACTACAAAGGGTTAGTGATGTAACTATGGGGTAGCGGGCATGATTTACGTACGTTGAAGATGTACTCGTAATTCGCGAGAGTAATGATAAATTGAACCACGAGTTCGCGGCGTCGTGTGGAGACTGCTCGACCAGTCCGCCAGTTGGTGTGTTTCCATCCGATACCATTATCTTGCTCATGGAGACAAATGACACGAGGCGCAGCCTGTGCTAGTCCATCTGAATCCACAAGAACACCATCAAAGTACTTGGTCTGGTTAGTAGCTGTTTCAATGGTTGATTTGACTTACTCACCTTAATCACTCCCAAGCAGTCACAGCCCAACGTGAGGTTGTTGACTGCGTGGCCAATGCCTCCATCTCCGAAGTCGAAAGCCTGTTTCCGGTGAAAAGGAGGTCTAGGGTCCGCATATGGGACGGTCTAAGATGTGAGCAAGGGACACAAGATTTGGGGTTCGTACTACGTACCATTTCACTAATAGAAAGGCGATATAACACACTTCGGCCATCATAATGAACATCGTGGATCACGGCGCCTTCTCGAGGGTTGAAGCTAACCCTGAAGCGCCACTTTTGCCATTCAACCAAGCTCTCATCTTTGATCGAGAAGCTGGGGCCATCTGGCTGGATAACGCTCAAAGGCTTGAGGTCCTTTCGAGTGCCACCTGGCAGAAGCTCTGGCACATACTCTGCAGTAATGCAATGATCAATGATTGAACCAGTTCGGGAGCCGCCGGGATCAGGTCATCGCCAACGCCGCCTGTTGCGAGTTCATCAATTCGGATAATCTCCCGCTTCTCAAAGTCCATGACTGGTATGATGGGTAATGGGTAGGCGTAAAAGTTTGCGTCAGGGTTTTCGATCGAGTGTCAATTGCAAAGACCAGACCTTGGAAATAACGTCGAACTTCACCAGGCTGATCCATGCCTCCATAAGGCCAGGGCTCGATGACAACATCGAAGCCTTCTGGAAGAGAGAATTGTGACACTCTCTCTTTGAACAAAGCCGAGTCTTTACAGCTTTCGACTAAGATATCAAACTCCCACCTGCATTTTGTAAGCGATGAACCTGTGTGTTTCGGCGTAATACATACGTGCTAAGCCCAGCCAAGAATTCCGTGCCGACCACATTTTTGGAAAGCACGACCTCTTTGTTAAGATCAACAATGGCCTCGATTTCATCGGCTTTTCTGTCCGCTGACTTGTGTGCTCTGACATAGTGTACGCTCGCAAGACGGGGTGGCCTTGGTGAATCTGACCTGAGAGCTCCCGAATGCTCTAGGTCGAGGAAAGGACCAACTGCGCTTTTTCCGGCTCCTGGCGGTAGATCATCCGGAATTGGATGACCTCTTCTGGAGATGACGCTAGGATGATCTTCCTTGCATGATTCGTCTCCTCTGAAGTGAGAGAAGACAGCGGATGAGGCGCGTACATGACCATGTTTGCTCACTGAAAGCCGTTGCTTGTCTAAGTCTACGACCTCTTTAGAACTTTGTCCTCAAGACAGGATCCGGCCTTTAAGTTGGACATTTGCCTCAAGATTTATCTACTTCACCATTGAAGCAGCCTAGACTCAAGAAGACCACGTGAGCCACGAAGCTTCCATGGACGTTACGTAAATTCCGGTGATCCCATGGCGGGCCCAGGCATCCGGTACCGCCCGGCGAACGATAGCGGAGGGATGAAACTCCAAAGCCAGTGCCATGTGACGAATCAGAGCGTCACCGCGCCGGAAAGTTAGCTGGATAAGGTATCTCCTGGGTCCAATTCCAAAAGGAAATTTAACCGCAGCTGCGGATAGCGCTAATTGTAGTTACGTTATGCCAAGACGTGACCGGATGTCTGCAGGGTAGGCTCATTTCGAAGGGAAAGGTGAAGGACTTATACTTGACTTTGGGGTCATCTTTTCGTTGTCTGTAATTTTTAATTACTTTGTTTGTAGCGAAAGAAACCATGCCAAGTCTTGTCCAGAAGCTCGCTGCACCCAATGGGCGTATCTTTGAGTTGCGGACTGGTCTTTTTGTCAACAATCAATGGCTGGCAGGGTCCGCCGAACAAATCAAGTCAATAAGTCCTTCGTACGTTAACATGCTTCTGTCAAATACGAACGAGTGTGTTTCTGACCTTTTACAGAGATGAAAAGACTATTTGCTCTGTCGAGGCGGCCAATGCAGCCGATATTGACTTGGCTGTAAAAGTGCTCGTGCAGCTCTTACCCATGTGTCCTGGAAAGATATCCCAGCCGCTACTCGGGGACATATGCTGCACAAGCTGGCTGACCTGGTTGAGGCTAATAAAGAAACATTGGCAACCATTGAATCGTGGGATAATGGAAAACCATACTCTGTTTCCTTGGAGGAAGATGTGCCCGAAGTGGTAGCGTGTCTTCGTTATTATGCTGGGTGGGCTGATAAAATTCACGGCCAAACCATTCCAACAACGTCACAAAAGTTTGCATACACAATCAGCCAGCCCGTCGGTGTCTGCGCTCAAATTATCCCATGGAACTACCCACTTGTCATGGCCTCGTGGAAGCTAGGACCGGCTTTGGCATCGGGATGCACGGTGGTTCTGAAACCCGCGGAGCAAACGCCATTATCTGCGCTCTATCTCGCAACACTCATTCAAGAAGCTGGATTCCCCCTGGTGTGGTAAATATTGTCAATGGATGGGGCCAGGAGGCTGGCCATGCCCTGGCTAGTCATCATGATATTGACAAGATTGCGTTCACTGGCTCAACGCCTGTCGGCAAGGAAATCATGAGAACCGCTAGCTGCAACTTGAAGAAAATTACACTGGAGACTGGAGGCAAATCGCCATTACTGGTTTTTGATGATGCGGATATCGATCAAGCAGCGGAGTGGGCGTTCATCGGCATTATGAGCAATCAGGGCCAAGTGTGCACAGCGACATCGCGACTCTTAGTCCAGTCCTCCATTCAAGACAAATTTCTGTCCAAGTTTCTCGATATAGTCAAAAGAACGGTCAAAGTGGGTGATCCGTTCGCTGCTGATACGACTCAAGGTCCCCAGGTGTCGCAATCACAGTACAACAAGATTTTGTCTTTTATCTCCATTGCTGAGAAAGAAGGTGCTAAGATTGAAACTGGAGGTCGATCTGAACGTGAAAACGCTGGAGGAGGCAGAGGCTTCTTCGTATCTCCTACAGTTCTCTCTGGCGTTTCGCCTCAGATGAAGATCTTCCGCGAGGAAGTGTTTGGTCCAGTTGTGACAGTTACTCCCTTTGACACAGAAGAGGAAGCCATAAGGCTTGCGAATGATTCCATTTATGGATTAGCAGCCGCTGTGTTCACTCGAGACGTAGAGCGAGCTCATAGAGTTCCACTGGCATTGCAAGCTGGTATGGTGTGGATAAATTCTTCGAATGACCCGAACGCCCAGGTCCCATTCGGTGGAGTAAAGCAAAGTGGTATCGGCAGAGAGCTAGGTGAGGCTGGATTGGCAGGGTATGTAGAGATCAAGTCGGTCCATCTCAATATTGGATCCAAATTGTAAAATAAATACATAAAGATTAAATTAAGAAGCAAAATGCACAAGAACTGACAACTGAGGATTCGATAGATATGATTGATATTATATCTCGTATGCATTATTTCTAGCTTCAAGCGCAGGCCTAATGGCGGTGCTTGTGTGCCTTTCCATGACTGCAGGCGTTGGGCGTTGCCAATCTTTGAACCGCTTCCCACCCTTCGCCGACAACGATCTTCCTTGGATGCCTCCGACGCATTTTTTCTCCAAAGCTACGTCCATCGTCCCATTATTGGGAAACTTTGGAAGAACTCCATTTCCAAAATCTACACCATCGGCAATGTATACCACCTCACCACCCACCATAGTTAACAACGTCTTCTGGCGCGCGAGCTCCTCATCAGGCACCTCGAAGTAATTGGCTTTCAGTATGATCACGTCTGCGATTTTACCTACTTCTAAAGAGCCAATATCCTTATGAGCTCTTAAGAACCTAGCGCCTTCGATAGTGATTGCTCGGATAGTTTGTTCCCTCGAAAGGGAGAGTCCGGGCAGGCCAGGGCCATCGTAGGGTGGACCAAGGAAAGCTGGAGAGTTAGGATTAGTAGGATCGCCAGAACGTGTGACTCCCGCCTTGATCGCCAGCCATTCGTCAAGAGGATTGATCTACGTAGATTAGAAATGATTTCTTGCTAGGTCAATGAGCTTACCGGCCAGTCGCTTCCATAAATTATGCGAGTTCCAAACTTGGCGATATCTCCCCATGCCTCCAAATAATTTGAACGAACTGGACCCATACTCTTCAGAGTATTGGGGATCCATACCGAAGCGGCCTGGGACCATTGAAAGCTCATGATAGGATCCGCCTTCAGTTCCGCAAAGCGAGGCCAATCGTCCGGATCCGTTAACTCATTATGTGCCAGTCCAATTCTGTAATCATATTTGTCCGAGTACTTCTTACGGAAACTCTCGATTGAGTCAAGAGCAATTCTTACGGCCAGATCGCCGTCAACGTGGATTTGCGCGTCGATATTCTTGAGTATTAACTGTTCGAGGGTAGGGGCCAAGATTTCGGTTGTCCAAAATGGGTCTGGCAAAGCATTAGGGTCAGGCTGCCATACTGAGCCATTCCCAACAGGCATAAAATAAGGCTCAATCACTGCGCCTGTATTTGCGGGATATAGAATGATTCCGTCGACGAAAATCTTAACGGCCTGCCACTTCAATGATGGTACTGGTCCGGTATCCTCAGGGTCATTCCAAGTTGATGTGACATTAATAATGTGACTTATTAAAGCTGGAATATGAGCCGTCAAGTTTGGAGCGTCAATACGATAGTCGAAGTAGCCTCTCGAGCTAAGAACCCTTCCTTCCTCACAGCTTCAAAAGCTCTGGCAGTTTCAACGTTTGCCTCAGCGTCTTGAAATGTTGTGATTCCTTCTTCTCGAAGAAGTTTGAGGGCAGCCTTGGCTGAGTTGATATCGTCTTCTGGTGTTGGAGGAGCGGGGCCGGCAAGCAAGAATCCCGCGTTGTCTTGAAGGATCCCAGATGGTTCCTGACCGCCCGGCAGGCGCTCCACAATACCGCCTTGAGGATCTGGAGTAGATGATACGATATTTGACACTTCCAAAGCGGGAGAGTTGACCCAGTTGGTGTGATAATCTACCGATCGGACAACGATTGGTCTCCGAGTATCAAGGGTGTCCAGATCAGCCTTGGTGACACCACCTGTGCTGTCAACCAAAACATAATAGTCTAGTGCAATAACTTCAAGCCAATCACTGACAGATTTGTCAGATTCTGCATCTAGACAGCCTTGTATGTGAACAAGGACTTCTTCGAGTGTTAAAGGCTGATAATTGAGACTACACTTCAAAAGGCCTGATCCACCCGATAGTAGGTGCATGTGCGCATCAACCAAGCCAGGCATTGCCATGCGACCTTGAAGATCAAAGACTGCGGTATTAGGACCGATGAAAGGCTTCACGCAATTATCGTTGCCCAGAAAGCTTATGTAGCCGTCTTTAATGGCCATAGCTTGGTATTTAGAGGATCGCTCATTGAGTGAATAAATTGACCCATTGCGCAGGACAGTGTCGGCGACTTCATTCTTGAAAGCTGAAGCAGGGAATAAAGACAATACTGCTAGAAGTAGACTAAAATACCCAACAAAGGTTGCCATAATTAAATTTCATGTGTACCACAGTCATTCAATTGGACATTGAATCTTGAATCTTTCCAACTTGTTTGTTTCCCCTCTAAGACATGTCCTTTGGACAATATTGGGCACCGTTCAGGTTGCAAAACTGGGGCCAGAAAATGGACAACTTGGGACCGGGATCTTCGTATGGAAGATTGACAGGATCTCCTGTTGCGTTTACACGATCTCTTCCGTAAGCCATCACGTAGTTGTGCTGCTTTATTCTCAATATACATTAATTGATGATAATATTAACTCCCACTTATCCCTATACAGGATTTATCTGTAATAAGTGTATACTTCTAACTAACTGTGCATTTTCTACCTCGTAGACTGTCTGAACATAACCTGTCTTTTAGGCCGGTTATTTAGCAATGCACGTTGTTCAGCCCCGCACCTCGGTTATGCCATCGCTACAGTAAGAGCCACGGAGTGCGAAACTGTGAATGTCATGCTGCATGCTGAGCTGCGTCAGCCAACTCGGGTAGTAATTGAAGGGATGTGCACGATCGTCACCAGGAGTATCTAATCAAGTAGTCCGGCATTTCCTATGGGCATCCGGATTATCGAGGCAATAAGCCAGTGGGAAAATAACCGACCTGGGTTTAGACTGCAAGCGGGGAGCGATAATCGGTCCAGGCCTGGCGGTAATTTTGCCAAATACAGCCAAGGCAGAGACGACCTTGATACGCACGAGACCGCCTCCACACTCCTATCTGGATCTTTGCCCTATTAGACTTAGAGAAACCCAGCGTTGGACCAAACCTGGGGTATCTCCACCTGCCGAATACCGGGTTGCTTATCACTCTAGCCCAGAGGCTGAGGCCTAGGAGAGTCTGCCAAAGATACGGCAGCAACTCTGTGCTGTTATAGTATACGCTCTTTCCCACCAGTGACTGGATTCAACCACAGCAGTTGAGAATGAACACACCAAAACACTTACCAGACTCCACGTCATATTCGTGCTCCTTTGTAACGACACGACCATCGAGATAATACGAAATTTACGACAGGGCCAATTATGGATTCCGACGCGGCCGGTTCTTCGAAAGCAGAAGGAAAGTTGCCACAAAACGATGCGGACGCACAAGGGTTGGCCGCCCTTGGCCATGAGCAGGTTCTCACTAGGAAGTTCAGTCTTTTGAGCATGCTTGCTATGGCATTTTGCGTTTTAGGGACATGGGCCGTCTTTGCGCAGAATCTTGCTGCGGCACTCACGACTGGAGGCCCCATCAGCATATTCTGGGGCTTCTCTTGGTCATGTTTTGCAACGTGTGCATAGCCGTATCACTCGGCGAGTTGTGCAGTAGCATGCCGACGGCCTTAGGACAGGCGTACTGGGTATATCGTCTCTGGGATACTCCATCAGGCCGCTTGCTATCGTACATATGCGCATGGACCAATACGTTCGGGTGGTGGGCATTGACTGCCTCGCAAAATGCCTTTATGACAGAACTCCTACTTGGTATGAAGGTACTGTTCGACAACGAGTGGGCAGGCGCAAGCCAAGGCTGGACTCTGTTCTTGGTCTACGTAGGCATCACCGTCTTGTTTACTGTGTTTAACCTTGTCGCCTGCCGCAGTGACAAGACTCTGCCATACTTTAACAACTTCGTTGGAATTGGTTTCGTCACCCTTTTCGTTATCATCAGCATGGCTCTGCTCATATCTGTGGGTACAAAGCCAGAACTGCACTTCCAGTCCGCCTCTTTTGTCTTTGGAGGGTGGATAAACCAGACAGGATGGTCTGACGGTGTGACATGGTTCATAGGCCTTGTTCAGTCCGCCTATGGTGAGTTTTCATCTATACTTGCAAGACTGTTCTAACTTGAGATCAGGCCTAACCGCATATGATGCCGTTATTCATATGGTGGAAGAGATTCCCTCGCCAGGCCGCAATGCTCCCAAGGCTATGTATCTCTCAATCATATGTGGGGCAATCTCTGGCTTCATTTTCATGATGGCCTGCTTGTTTTGCATTCAGGATCTTGATACAGTCTTGAACTCGCCAACAGGCTTTCCGTTTGTTGAGGTGCTTCAGAACGCCTTGGGCCTGACAGGTGGAGCAGTGCTGACTGCTCTCTTCATATTCAACGGGTTTGGCCAGGAATTAGTGTCTTGACTTCAGCATCACGATTAACATGGGGCTTCGCTCGAGATGGTGGGCTCCCATGGGGAAAATACTTCTCTTACGTGGATACGACATGGAAGGTGCCTGCGCGTGCCCTCTGGCTTCAGTGCTTCATTATCTGTCTAATCGGGATTCTATACGTGTTTGCCAACACAGTCTTGACAGCAATTCTCTCCGTCAGCACTATCGCACTCACAATTTCGTACGCCATCCCAATCATAGTTCTTCTTGTTGTCGGACGAGAAAAGCTACCTCCGGGGAGTTTTCTCTGGGCAGATTTGGCCCAGTCGCAAACTGGATTTCCATCGTTTACTGTGTTATCACAACAATCTTCTTCTTTTTCCCTGGGGGCCGAATCCTGCTCCTAGCGACATGAATTATGCCATTGCTGTTTTTGGGATCATGCTGGTTATTTCTATGTTATTCTGGATAGTTCGTGGTCGTGTTACTTACCTTGATCTGAGTAACTCGTCAGATCTAGCTGCCGTCAGCTGCGGCTTGGAGGTGGAAACCTATGAGGGGCTTGAAGTTAACCAAGGGAACCAAGGCAGTGGGAAACTAGATGTTTCTGGTCTACCGAAAGGAGATTGATTACTGGTTGTCAACAGACAACTAAATAATTCTATTTACAATGACTGCATTACTTTACTCAACGCTCATTCGAAAGACTAAGGCCATGAAACCGGAATGAGCTCTAATGTGCAACCAGCTGTCCTGCTGTAGAAAATGAGATGTTGGGCAAAGTAACACTGTGAGTAGTGGGATATTTCGGTGTTCGTGACGAAACTCACTGATCGTCCAACGTCACCAAAAGAATATGTTTTCGTTCTAGACATTTCCTGACATGGTATTGCATTTGCTGATCCATATGTATTTCTTGCTTTTCCTGCAAGAACGAGACAGTCGCATCTCTGGTAAATATTTCTCTCGCTTTTAGCCTTGTTTCGAAACATACGATAATAATGGATTTTCTTAGCGTTTATCCAAATGAATGAGTTAATACCTACATAGCCTTCAGCTATGAAGCCTAGAATCTCCATTAGCACATAGGTCAAGGTGGCTGTATCAAAGCTCTTACCCGTCCCCCAATACCTAGAAGGTCTCACGCCATATTAAGAATCAAGACGTATCTACTTGGTATCTCGCTTTAGGAAGCCGCCTGTAGAACACTGATATGAGCAATGATCGTCTCATAAAAACCCCGAGTATTGCTTGGAACTATTATTCTGCGACATTTATCAAGGTAGATACGTGGAAGGAGAGGTTAAGAGTGGCGCGTCCGCAACAGAAAGCAATGCCGACCCCGAACTCAATATGTAACCCCTGTATAAACGAACCTTGGCTATTATCTTGGTATTCAAACTATAGTTCTTGGCTTTTCAGGGGATTTGATAGTGAACTGTGGTAGCGGAAGCACGTGTTCACTGAAATTTGCTAAGCCACCAAGCCACTGAGACTAACGCACCCGAGAATATCAGGCAAGATCGACATCATATGCAATCATTGCACCGTTCTTCACATGTTCCAGCCATACCCATGCTACCGGTTCAACCCATGTATAAGCTTAAACTCATGCATGCGTAAGCAAGCCACATGGGATTCTGGCCATTCAACATTCGGGCGTTTAAGAAGTGCGGAATTCAGAGGTTTGCGATATTGCTTGGCATGCTGAAATTTACGTATAGCCGTGTCGCCAAGAAGAACCCCGAGTACACGGCATTGCCGAGTTGACCTTGGTCGGGGAGAAGTAACGTCTGGAAGATGCCAATGCTGCCATTCGCACCGCTTCAGGTCTTTGCTAATGCATTATTCCGGATCACTATGAGCAGGACCCGACTTACAACCTCCATGATTGTGGCTCTGGTGGGATAATGCAAGGGAGCCAAGGTCCAAAGAGGTTCTGCTCTGTCTTCGATAGGCGTAGCCAAGACTGAAATGCCTCCCAATGCGGCCAGACAAGGCAAGACGTGATCGCCATGGCAAAGCGAAGCAGAAAACTATAAAGACACGACCAACTCCATGCCCTGAGGGATTACAACCAAGGCAATCCAGACAACTCAGCCCAACCATCTGCATTGAATCACTCACAACTTCCTCAAAATGGAAGTCCTCAATGATCTAATTGCCTCTTACGCTGTTGCAGAGGGCCAAGCTAATGTGACCAATGTGATGTTGGGCGTGAGTTTTATGGTGGTCAATGCAACCGGTAATTGAAAAGCAACATTCTAATAGGCCGTATCCTGCTAATCTTGAAATACAGATGTTATATACTCTGGCTCAGCGGGTCGACAAGGATTCGATATAGGCTCACCTGCTTACACTGTTGATACTATGCCATGGCTCGCATCTATAACGAAAATCATCACCGTTACATGTCTGCTGCAGCTTGTCGAACGGGGTCTTGTTAGTCTGTTCGAAGACTTGCGTATTCGAGTCCCCGAACTTGGTGGACTCCAGATCTTGAGAGGATTTAATGAAGATGGTACAGCTCAGCTAGAGAATAATACGGAACCAATCACCCTTCGGTATGTATCTATAAAGGACTTCTAGGTAGGCTATGTTTGGAATTGATTGACTGACATGAAAAGAAATCTTCTCACACATACATCTGGGTTTGCCTATGATGTAACAGATCCTGATCTAACGAGATGGGCTGAATCCATTAACCGTACAGAGAACGCGCAAACTTGGTCTGTCGAGGGATTCACTGTGCCGCTAAAATTCGCTCCTGGGACTGGCTGGATTTATGGAATCGGTATCGACTGGGCTGGCTATGTCCTGGAAACAATCACGAACCAGACTCTGGCCAGTTATTGCCAAGAACATATTTTTGACCCTTTAGGCATGAACTCGACAACATTCGATCCCGACAACTTCGAAGGATTTGAGACCCGTAGTGCCGACTTCGCAGTTGGCTCTGATAGCAATGTTTACGACCTGGTTCCTGGAACCTCTATCGTTCCCGAATCACACGTGATGGATAGCGGCGGTGCTGGATTGTTCGGATCTACTGCTGATTTCGCCAAGTTTCTCTCCGCGACTTTACGAGGAGATCTTCTGCAGCCATATACGCACGAACTTCTTTTCAAATCTCAACTAACACCTATTGAGATCGAGGCGTTGAACGAAGCATTGTCGCATAGAGAGTGGGACTACTGGGTGCCAGAAATGTACCCGTACGGAATTCCACTAGACCATAGTCTTGGCGGTGTTATCAATTTGCAAGACTCTCCTGGACGGCGGAGACAGGGTAGTCTGATGTGGAGTGGTGCGACTAATGGACGCTGGTGGATTGATCGAGAAACAGGGATTGCTGCAGTGATGACAACTGAACTACAGCCCTATCCTCACCCAGGGGCCTTGGAACTGTTTCGTCACCTCGAGGCTCTAGTCTATGAGCATCTTGTTTGAAATGCCAAGAGCGCAAAATCATTTATTGTGTGGCTAATAGTTTAAACTACAGCAATGGGTTTCTGTATGCTGCCTTTATGTTAGTCATCATAATAAATAGGAGGTGACAGGGGCGTTATTTCTCAAGGAACATGAGCTCCAAGTCTCATCAACCTCACAAGAGCTACGCATAATCATAATCCAATTTCTTTACAATGCATGAATTGAACGACAACTCCTTTGAGACCCGTTGGCAACAGCTCTACATCGTATGATCGTAAGGTGAAATACTTTTCAGCCCTCTGCAAAGACGTTGCAAACAACATGACATGGCTGTTATACCTGTCCTGATCTCTATCATTGCACAAGCCTTCTTTGAAGTGCTGATAAGCCAGTACGCAGACTTGCAAGAAAGCCATTTCATGTTCTACGGCATGCAATTGCTCCCCTCTTACTTCGCGGTCGATGGGTATATACGTTTATGCTACTAGCAAGCGATACGTCAATAGTGCAAATTGATTGTGGGACAATTCAAAATAGAACAAATCACATATCGTAGAAACCCTCAGACACACTGGAGTCACACACAGTTTGTATGTCTACAACATTCTCTGAACATGACACAATGGTTCGGAAGCAAAGTCGGCCAGAAGCGTTGGCTTGCTTGGGAGGAGAGCAATTTCGGCCTTTTGGGACGGTCGAAAACCTCCATTGCTGGTAATTACTCTATTGGTGACCTTCTTTTCATTTTCTAAGTGCCAGTGCCGTCGCTGGAGCGGTCAAAATTAGCACTGAGACAGGAAGGCAAGGAAACATGGGTTTGAGTTTCTCTTGGCAGGAAGGTATTATAGATAAGGAACTGATCAGGGATATTACAAAGAGGATTCACAGTTTAATCGAGGAATGTTCAGGCTAATGCTTTTATAGATTGCTTCTGATAGATGAAATAAACTTATCGATGATGTTCCCAAGGTATCTTGATAAGGCAAAATAGCAAAGAAGTATTTTGACAAGGGATTGACCGCTGAAATATTAGTCCAAGATCTCATTACAAGTTCTGTCTCAACTTGATTGCCTTCTTGGTCGTTGTCTAGAGGTTGGTATGAATCTCGTGCCTACAGTCTGCATTCGTATTGAGCGTGCGTCCTGGCCTAGATCTGGACGTCGTTTCCAAGAGATCATACACCACTGCAAGTGGTGCCATCCACGGCAGCAACCCTTCGCGTTTAGACTATTACATTTGTGTGAATCGGTCATTTCGCCTCTTGGGTTCAACATATTTGATGCATGTGTTTCGGAAATACTTGTTCTCGGTTTTGGTCGATTTCGAGCGCGGCATGCTGTGGGCTTGTTGGGCTGCGAAGATTTAGACCTCAATATGTCTTTTTCAGCCTCTTTAGCTGTACCCATTGGTGTACCTGGGCTCATGGCTGTGGCAACAGGCGAAACGGAGTTCTTAAGGGAGGTTCTTGATGCTCAGTAGACCAATTCTCCATGAAGTGGATAGGCCTGATGGATATTATTTTTGGAACATCGGCATTCGATAATATTCGCTCCGCAACTGTCTTCGTTTTGGTCTCGCCCTGCTCAATTTCATCAATGTTAGACGTCGATGCTGTGACTTGCGAAGGCAGGAACTTACCACGGCCTCGTATCCTCGCGGCCCATCGCTACTGAGGATTACGAGTCGCTTAACACTTCCAGCCTTTTCGATTGCAGCTTTAATGTTGACCGATCCCTTTTCTATCGACGCTCTCATGGGGCTATTGGTGAAGGCTGGAGCCAGCACAGTAAGGACCACGTCGCATTCCAGCAAGTCGAAAGAGGATTCGTCTAGGACATTTCCCTCAGAAGCCTCAAAGTTCGACTGCGAAACAAATTGGCTTGGAGCTCTGCTGGCATCTCTGTACCATGCCTTGATTTTGAAGGGGCTGTTGGCTGTGGTACCTTTAGTGATCAGACCCTGAATGACGCCGGACGCTGTCTTTGAATCCGCTGGTATGACACCAATTATCATTTTTGTGCTTGTACGATAATTACCAGGCCGGATAGAGGGACACGTTCCACCTCGAAGTGGTTTCCGTGCTAATCAACCTGGATGATGATGCGTAAGATGTAAGGAAATAGGTGGGAACCCGAATGACTACGCATTATATATTACCAAGATCAATTTGAAGTTGTATCCTGCTGTAATACCATAAGACTGTCTGACAGCATGACCCCGAAGTGCGCTTGTTCGTTCCTGTTCGGCGAGAGCCAAAGCAAGAGATGCCAATGATTTGAGGGGCGGCCCGCGTTATCCGACCTGCCACGGAATTCCACGGACATCAAACCGCAACTCGCGTTCAAGTCCACGGACAACAAATAACTTTTTGCGGTAGCATTCCACGGGTGGTAATTTGTTTGATTGTAAGAGTTGCGTGAAATAAACTCTTATGTTTTTGCGAAATATGGCAGACGGTAGGAAATCCGCGACTAAACCCCTGGACGGATGATGAGGTATATTAAATTGCCTATCCAGAAGCTTCCAAATCTAGAAATGCGCAATATTCTTGGCACGGGGACTTTCCCGGAAACACCTTTCTAAGAATACGCAGGAATGAGAAATGGTCTTGTCTTTGCGAGATCCGCTGCAAACATTTCGTTCATTCACAAGTGTAGTTTCTCTGGCTCACCCACCAGATCATGATACTGAATTGCAGTTCAATGACAGAATCTAGGTATGGAATTACGGCCATTAAATGCGATAAGCAATTCCAAAACTTGTCTAATACCAGCTTCACCGGCTTCGCTTCGCGCAAAACAGTCTCCTCGTGAAACAGAGTTGCCTGGCCAAGACTCCTGGTCTGGTAACGTAGCGAAATGTCACATGCTTTAGCGTTTGTGAGCTTCCTAAAAAAACTGTCTTCGCCATGACATTCTAGTGGTTTTCGTGGGTTAAGTCCTAGAACAGAGTTCAACTCTTAGCCCACTAACGTCCTTAGTGAACAGCTTGGAGCCGCTTGAACAACGGCAGAAGCCATGGCGAGCGGCCAAGACGTAATGATCATCAACATTCTTTCTGGTTAAAGACTAGCTGTCATGACAAACTTTGGCTTGTTGTGGTCCGGAATCAAGAAGCAAAGGCCAGCTTGGATGAGCTGGATGGCGATGAATCGAAGCTAACAAGGAACTATCGCTTGGTTCCATCCATCCCGAGCTGCCAATATTCTGACTCGTTTTGACAGCCCACCATTGGAACCTCACCACATCACAATCTCAGGATGTTTGTGCCATATTCTTGGTGCACATTACTCAAGGACTTCGCCGACAACATCACCAGTTCTTGCACAGACATTTTATGAGTCGCAATCGTTTTATACACGGCACATAGCGTCTGGCGTTGAACCACCATCCACTCTTTGAGTTTCTAGAAAACCATCGACAACATGCTTTGCAGCAATGTGGCATGCCGGCAAGTGATTGAGGGATCAGTTGAATAAGAAGAACCACCAACATCCATAATCCTGTCACTTGGACCACCAATATACAGTATTTCCACGCTGTAGTTTGTTCTGATGTAGAGCCGATTCTTAAAGTTCAACGATGCATGTTAACCTCCAAATTGCCGGCAATGTCAGATCTCAGCACGTCCCACTCATGTCGCGCTCTTTTGAGGCTGGCGATCCTCTAGCGTGGACTTACGTAGGTGGTCGTGGCGAAACCTGTTATATGTGTGGGCTCTCCTACCTTCAAAGGTTTACCACTGTTGATTGATCCTATTTTCGATTCTGTGCGAAAACTTCTGTGTTACCGACTAATCCATGTCGTGGCAAGCACCCATTTTGCATTATTGAAGATGGGAAGAGGCTTCCTTGTGCCAGATCATTATGTCTACAAGGTACCCAGCAAGAGTGATATGAATCTCGCCAGCATTGTTTGGGGTCTCACTATTGGTATTGCGATTTTTAGCGCCAGCAAAGCCTTTCGTCAGACATGGCATTCATGGAAACGTGGACACAAATGGAGCACCTACATTGTGTTGATCTGGTCGGAATGGATCGCGAGTGTCACGATCAGCATAATTAGTTGGTGTTTCTTGAGGGGTTTCATTAGACCCAGCTTTCAGTATTTCTTCCTCACTCGTTCGTTCCCCAAATACTGTACGGTTCTATCAGACAATGGCAGAGACTGACTACTCGCAGTGTGCTTATGGACAGTCCAGATCCAAGTTATCATGCAAATCATCATTAATCGAATTCGATTGCTTATGGTGGTAAAAAGAATGCGACTCGGCTAAAATGGGCCGTTTTCTTCATCCTTGCGTTGATAAATATCAGTGTCTTCGTCATATGGATTCCTGCTCGACTTCAGATTAGCCCTAGATGGATCCATATCAACAACATCTGGGACCGCTGCGAGAAAGGCATCTTCCTTCTCATCGACCTATGCCTCAATCTTTACTTCATTTATCTTGTAAGGAATGGGCTGATTGCCAACGGATTGACCAAATACATCCCTTTGTTCCGATTTAACCTCGCTATGATTGGAGTTTCCATGGCCATGGATGTGAGCTAAACAGCATCTCCCTCAGCACGAATCCTTAGAGCTCACATTAGCAGGTTCTCATTATTGCAATGATGTCACTACCAACAGATACGATGTATGTTAACACTATTCTCCATTTCCTTGGATAAAGAGTATCTTACATTTGTGTTAGTTATGTTCAGTTCCACCCGCTTGCTTATCTAGTCAAGTTGCATATCGAAATGAACATGGCCGCCCTTATTGCGAAAGTCGTTAAAGGTACCAATGGCTTCGGCGACGGTAATAACTACGGTCCGCATTCCTCCCTACTCTTACCCATAAGAGCACGGATCAAACAAGCGATCGACGGCGAAGGGCATCGTCAGTTCCTGCGGCAATGGGAGCTTATGCAATTATGAGAGATGGAAAAAATGATGCTGTGGGAAAGAAAAGAGAATGTAGCAGTAGTTCATCCAGATAAACTAACGACTGTCTTGTTTTTCTTTCCTTTGATAGAATACGCGTCCGCTCAAACTTGCCGTCCAGTAAGGATATCCAAGAATCTATCTAGCTCAGCCAGTCGGAAATTTGAGTGATAATGAGTCACTCCATCCAAGCCAGCATGAATTGTGGCCAGGTCAAGCTGGAATCTTCCCGAATGCTGAACGTTAGCGATGATGAATAGTCATGAATATAGTGTTACCTTTAATTTGAGGTTCTCCTTTGAACGATTCTTGAGCTCTCACTACTTCAGCATTTGTTGGCGTTCTCTTTGCGTATGGTAAATAGCTAGATCAGTCATGCCAATGGTCGCGCTTTGCAGATAGCCGTCCCATGGGAACGGCTGGTGATTTGAGGAAGAAGAACTACCTTGTCCGTATTTCATGAGCTTTCGCATCGGAAGCCCTTCAAAGCTGTCTACCTAAGCGCCCATCTGGTATTTTTGATGGATGAGATTTTGGTCGTATAGGAAGTTGCCCTCAGTTGCGCAAAGTGCATGCTGGCGCGCAATGGTACAATTGTAAGACGCATAATGTGGTAACCATATATCCGGGGCTTCCTGGAGAGTATAGATTTTAGATCTCCCGTCATACATTGCAAAATTCTTCGAGGCTTTGAGATCTGGACGAAACATATCGACAGTTTCAGAGACCAGGGTTAATCATCTGAGAAAACAAGAGAGGACACAATAGCTTCCGTAATGATAGACCTAGAGGGATTAATCGGAGAATCTAGATTGAACGATCGCTTGGTTGGAGAGCACTGTTTTTTTCCGCATAAAAGCATTGAGGCATGGGAGCTCTTTGGTAGAGCCGTACGTGGAAATTGGCAGCAGTCTACTTATTAAGATTTCTAGTCTACTGTCGTAGTTGTTTATTAAACAAATATTTCCTCCAATGCAAGTAAATCCAGCTCTTGGACTTGCTTCTCAAATGAGCACCTTCAATTGAAATCAGATCTGGAGAGCTCCAAACAGAGTGGAGAAGAGCAGAGCCCCGACGGTAACGCCCAGCATGCCTACACCGGGCTTTGTAGCTGCACTGTCACCATCACCGTTGCCGCTGCCCTTGCTTGAGTCGGAACTGTCAGAGCCATCCTTTTATCGTCATCCTTCTTGTCGTCGTCATCGTTATCGTCGTCGTCCGACCCGCCAGCAACCACGCTTGCAGAAGCAGTGGCAGCTAGGTCGGCAGTACGAGAGCCGGTAGCGGTGGCAGTCTCGTTGCCGCGACAAAAGACGTTCTGGTAGGGAATCTTCTTCTCAAAGAGACAGCTAGTGAGGTCCTTAACTGACTGGTCCTGAGCCAGACAGTATAGGCCACAGTTGCTGTAGTAGGCAACAACTTCGGCGTCATTGCAGCAATCTTTCATGTGCTCAATGTTTTCCTTGCTATACGGAACAGCGCAGGCAGCATCCCGGACAGGAGTGTCGTAGAGCAGAGGACATTGGGTGGGAACCGCAGACACCGACGTCGAAACGACGGTTGTAGTGGGAGCGACAGAAGGCGTGGACATGGTGACGGACGAGTGGAATATTAAATGGTGCTAATCTAACGAGTGAAGGCGCCTGAATGGAACGAGTGTGTAGTGTATCGAGACAATCTAGATGTTTACAAGCTCAAGTTAAGGTCACATCCGAGTTGCAAATTTTAAACCCGTACGCGTCCCCTTGGAAGCCACGATTGCGTACGTCATACAGTACTAGATCAACACTGTTTTCTTGGTTTTGGCGCGGCAACGAGTACCGGCATAGTCCGAGATTTCAAGAGGCGCTGTTTTATGGGCCTCGTAAACGACATTTATTACGGAGTCGGTGGGCACGCATAAAGCCCACCAGCCCCGGTGCAAATGATATTCCGTGATTATGGGCTCCTTGGATACCGATAGCCGACATCGGGCTCGACTAGCTAGAAGCTTCTAACAACTAATCCATTACCGAATCAATGTTGGTTATTTATCAATTGCCATGGGATTCCCAGCAGCCTTTCAAGTTAAATCGAGTGTGAATACTAAAAACTCTTGACAAACCCAGTGCAAGGCTGGCCATTTGGGTTTTGATACGCGAAAATACAGACCATTTGCCTGATTAAAGTTTCCATTGAGCTCAAGCCAAAACATGACGAGTGTAGGGTCAAACCATGTTGTCATTATATTATGAGAATATGATACTTCAGCCAACTTTTACGTACGAGGGGCTCATACGCTGCTTTATCAATGCAACACTTTGGCGTCATTCCCAATATCTTGACTGTTCGCCGAATAGTGTTCACTGACCCTACCTTCTCACTGCCCATCAGGCGCAAACGACCTTTCCACAATTCATTGTTGTCTTAGGCCCCTGTTGCGCATGGGGAGAAGGCTATAGCCTTTGATTTAGGTGCCTTTCTTGACGGTGGTATTCTTAAATGTGACAGTAAGGTTCGGGAGAAATTCAGGGTCTTGTCACTCCTGGGTATAGTTGAGATGCCGGAATTTTTTTAACTTCTTAAGCATTTCTTCAACACGGAAATGTCATCCTGTTCACTCATGCCGAACCACAGTTGATCTGGGTATTACATCTGCCTGGTGTGAAAACATGGACTTGGTTTATTGGCTTACCAAACCACTGTCCCGAAACACCTTTAGTGTATCAGAAAATAAAACCAAGAGAAAACAAACAAACGGTTCTGATTCCAAGGGCATTTTCAAAACGTCTCAATCACTTGGTGAAGCTGTGACAGTCGTGACGGATGAGGTTGTAGCAAACTTGCTAGAATTTTGTGATTGGGAAAGAAATAGTTCAAATCTCTGAGCCCATGCATATTTAGTATGTCGATTTCTTAGTTGCGGTGGAGCTACGCAGTTGGTTTTAAAGGAGTTGCGGGCCGAGATGGCTACATTTGATCTTCTGGGCAGTGCCGCTATTGCCTATATTACCGCTCTAACCTCTGCGAAGGGCACAGAACCCAAGGAGCACTGGAAACAGTGATTTGTTCATTTCCGCTCTAGTCTACATCTGAAGACGTTTGTAGTAATACAATGGCCAGTGATGTACAACACAGAAACTATTGCGCTGCACAGGGACAGGGAGTTGATGATAATTAGAGACTTGTTGACTCAATGACTCTTGGACAAGAAGCCATCATGGAAGAAATAGCCGAGCGTCATCAAGGCAAGTCATCATTTTGCAATAATTAGCTTTGTCATTGAACCTTTGATACCAGCATTGAATATATCTAGTCTCAGTCTTCAGTTTGTTCAAGGTTGGCAAACTTCCTGCTAGTCCCGTAAGCACAATATCATGTATGTTACTTTAGCCACAGCCAATAATTTTTGTCTGGGGTTTTTCTATGTTACTTCAGCTGTCGATAGTCTTTTTATCTATTCGTAAACCTGAAACTCGCCACATAAAGGGAATAATTTTTAATTATGGTGTTTTCATTCTTACTAGATCCGCGTAATTATACTCTTGAGGGTAGTCAGCATTACACCAGCCTTGAACCAGAAACAGAACTAGTTGAGCTCTTTTGCTTTTTGAGAGGCCAGTGTCCTTTGAGCTCTTTAAATCTCATCACTGTAAATCCAATGATGACAAAGATCCAATACACGTTGTAGGAGATGACGGAGCCATAGGTTGCGGAGTTTTGCCAACCCAGAATCGCGTTGAAAACACCCCAGCCACCGCCTCCATTATAATTAGGACTACAGCACTATCAGAAAGTTAGCCACCAGCTCATGGAGTGCGGTAGGTTATTATTTGAAACTACTCACGTTAACGTGCCACACGCTCTTGTCAATGTCATAAGAGCCGGGGCCTACGCCTGTCTCGGCGGCATCGCCACCAATGGCTGTGTTCCACCTCTGAGATTCAAAGAACCACACTGCACGAGAGAATAACCCGGCAGCGACAAGGTAGAGCAGACATGAAGACGCCACTAGGAACAACTTTAAAGACGTTGAAGAGCCAGTCCTGACTTGTGGTTAGACAATTGCCAATATACAGGCATATATGGCATATGCTTACCTGTAAAGTGCATAACCAACTGCACCACCAGCAATTAAACCCACCACCACTGGGATAGGGACTGAAGTGCCAGGAGCCGAAAACGTTACGCCGGCGATAAAGACAATGGCTTCGATGGCCTCGCGCAAGACAGTAATAAAAGGCAGAACGAACATGGCATACTTCTGGCAGAACGCCTTGAATTTAGCCCATAATCCGCTTTGCCGCCCGTCTGTGCCATCGCGACGGGTCATGTTTGCTAGTGGAGCTTCCATTGCTTTTGCAAGCTTAACTCGCCATTTCTCTTGCAACTTGCCCACGCGAAGGAGTGCAGCACCCATGATTGTGATGATGACTGACGCAATGAGGCAGAATGCACCCTCATAATCCATTTCGTGCTTGGACCAGGCATCAATACCGACCCGGTAGAAGACGCCGATGAGCACGCCTGCGATAACGAGAGAGACTAGCAAACCAAGGCCGACACCAAGCCATACCTATACATCATTCAGCCCAGAAGCGTCCCCATTATGAGGGAGACCTACCTGGCGAGCAAGTTTCTTGTATACTTGCTTATCACCATTGGGCCCGTCAATAGTTTGCTTGAGGAAAGCGAGGAGAACTGATGTGATGATGGCCGTCTCCAGTGTTTCTCGGAAGACGATCAGGAATACGGGAACTGAAAACAATTCTACCGTCATGCTGAATTATTTTCGGCCTCGCCGTTGAGGGCTATAATGGCTGCAATGCAGGAGAGAAAATGCACCATGTGCTATTGATCCTAAAACAGACTCAGGAGGGTTTGCCTCCTACGGAGAAAGAGGAAATATCCTGGGTAAGATAAAGCTAGAAGGGATCCAAGAAAGAAGAGAGAGAGAAAAAGCAAAACAGCTGAAACCACTTCAATTGTCGGAACAGACCAAGACGAGTGATTTTCCAGATCCTTACGAGGTTGGTCTCATTAGCTGACTACGATAATCTTATCAGATGGTGGAGTGTGGAACTTTAGCTCCGATCCGTCTGCCATTCTCCTCCCATCAAAGGCTTGTTTCGGAGCTAAGAGATCACGAGTAGTAAAGAGGTTGCACCAGGTAGAGAGGAGTGATGCGGTGAGAAGGGTCTAGACCGGCAGAAGCAATGGGTCAGAGCGTCCAGTGGGCAGAGATTCATGGACACTACGCGAGGAATCGGCATCGAGCCACTGGAAAACGAACAAGGTGGGATGATAGCCAGGTTGGAGGCTTGTTTGCTCACCAATCTGCGTCGGCGAGAACCATGCTTGTTTCAAGGGACGGCAATTCGGTGCCGAGAAGTAGGTCTTAGTGTGACCCACCGCAGCACCATCTATGGCTCTCTGGTTTTGATCCAAGCATAGAGAGATTTTCCCACCCAAAGCCACAGTGGAGCTACTGAGCTGAACAGAAGCTGAGGCGTAGCGTCTTCAGCTACGCACTGCCCTGGCAAAGCATTGGCGCAGCAGTTAGAGCCTTGCCTACGATGGAAGGAAAGGGCTGTCATGTAAGAAATGCTGGCACATGAATTCTCTCATCACACCAGGTGAGGCCATCTGATTAGATGTGATTGATAAGATTGGCAGTGTGTGGTAACATCGCCAAGCCGTTGTGCATAACTTCACAGCTCAAGCGGGGTAGTTAGCGTGGAACAAGCATTTGAATAGCTCCGGTTAGGTCGGTTGATGCATGTGCCCGCCTCGTTTTCCTCTTGGCTTGATGTGCAGTAGCTGGTTTGGAAAATTTGCACGCCCACCGATTCTCGGCTGACTGGCTGCCATGATCTGATAACGGCAGAGGCTGCAAGGGTCGATCCCGGGAGTGGACCAGCCGGCTTGGCTTGCTTCTGGCATGGTCCCCTACTCTACTTTGTCCAGAGCTTGGCTACATTTTTGTGCTTCTGAAGAGAAGGTCTTGCCTTCCTGTCTTGCTTTCTTCTTCATCTTATGCAGCTTGATGCCGTCCATCATGTTGTCACAACCGTCCAAGCTCTTAACCAGCTTAGCAGCTGTTTCTTATGCTGCGGCAAAGACCATCACTTATGACTTTGACATCGGTTGGGTCAAAGCAAATCCAGATGGTGCATTCGAGCGTGACACCATTGGCATTAACGGCCAATGGCCAATCCCTACGATCGAAGGAAGCGTTGGCGACCGGATTATCATCAATGTGAATAACTCACTTGGCGATCAAGCCACATCGTTGCATTTCCACGGTCTCTTCATGAATGGGACAACCCATATGGATGGTCCTGTTCAAGTCAGTCAATGCCCTATCCAGCCTGGCTCCAGCTTCACATACAACTTCACGGTAAGGACGTAAAGCCCTAATTACGAAGACCGTCCTCTAATGTTAGATCATCTAGCTTGACCAACCTGGCACCTACTGGTATCATTCCCACAATAAAGGCCAATATCCAGACGGACTCCGTGGACCCTTGATCATCCACGATCCAGAAAATCCCCACAAGGATCAGTATAGTGAAGAGCTTGTTTTGACACTCTCTGACTGGTACCATGATCAGATGCCTGGTCTGATCAAGACCTTTATGAGCAAAACCAACCCCACTGGAGCTGAGCCAGTACCTAACGCAGCACTGATGAATGAGACACAAAACCTCAAAGTTTCTGTCAAACCCAATACTACATATCTCGTCCGCATGATCAACATTGGAGCGTTCGCCGGACAATATGTTTGGTTTGAAGGCCACAAGATGCGCATCGTGGAGGTTGATGGTGTGTACACTGAGGCGGCGGAAGCAGAACTCATCTATCTCTCGGCTGCTCAGCGATGCAGCTTTCTTTTGACCACCAAGAACGACACGAGCGAGAACTTTGTCATAGCCGCCAGCATGGACACTGTCAGTGGTCACGCCTAACTTGATATGGGTTTTCGCTGACTAGCATAGACTCTTTTGATCAACTGCCCGAAGATCTGAATTACAACGTCACGGGCTGGCTTACTTACGATGAGTCTGTTGACTTTCCGAAGCCGGCAGTTGTGGAAGGAGAATTCGCGCCTTTCGATGACATGACTCTTGTGCCATGGGACAAGCAGGAACTCCTCCCTGAGCCTGACCAATCTTTCCATTTGGACGTCATCATGGATAATCTTGGTGATGGTGCAAACTAGTGAGCTTTTCCGAGCCCCCTCCCCTGCTCTGAAGATCGAGGCTGACATCGCAACCAGTGCATTCTTCAACAATATCTCCTACAAGCACCCAACTGTTCCTACACTCTACACTGCCTTGACTTCCGGCGATCAGGCTACCAACCCTGCTATTTACGGCAGCTTCACGCACTCCATGGTTTTGAAGAAGGATGAAATCGTTCAAATTGTCGTCGACAACCTGGACCCAGGTCGTCATCCGTTCCATCTTCATGGACACAATTTCCAAGCTATTCATCGTTCCGAGGAAGAAGCCGGAATTTTTGCTGATGCGGGAGTTACCGAAAAGGATTATCCTAAAATCCCCATGCGGCGTGATACTTTCGTCTTGTATCCCAATGGTAATATCGTGCTTCGATTCAAGGCAGATAATGCTGGTATATGGCTTTTCCACTGCCACATTGAATGGCACGTGGTTTCTGGCCTGATGGCAACATTTATTGAGGCTCCTCTAGAGCTTCAGAAGACTATTGAGCTGCCAAGCAACCATCTGGATGCCTGTAAGGCAGGCAACGTGCCTGTGGCAGGAAATGCTGCAGGTAATACGAAGGATCTTCTTGATCTTAGGGGTGAGCCACGGCCACCTAAGCCACTTCCTGCTGGGTAAGTGTTTTTCCTCTTTGTTCCATATTCTGTGGTATTGCGTCTATCAGATTCTTTGACAAGTCTAAATGTTGAAGTAGCGCATCACTAACAACATCTTCCTTAGGTTTACCACCCGCGGCATCGTTGCTTTGGTATTTAGCTGCATCAGTGGTATTCTTGGTATCATTGTCGTGGCGTGGTACGGACTTGCTGATGTACCCAACGAAACAAATGATGCCTCTCAAGACACTGTTGTTGCAGAGAATGAGGAGTCGACCGGTGTATTGCAATCAACTGCGAAGGGACCTGGTGAAACCGCTACTGTTGTACCCTCACAGCCGCTGGAGGAACACAGCAATGACAAGTAGAGTGACACAAAAATAATGTAATTAGTAACAGTAATATATAAATATACCCGTTTCAGGTCAACTTCAACCATCCGGAACTACAGGGAGAGGTTGCCCACTTGCATTGACAAGTCTGCGTATCTTGTGGAGAACAATAGAATGGTATCCAAGTAGCGTATGACGACGACACGAGTTTAGCAAATTGTGTAATGTATATTGATTCGCTGGCCTGCTCGCGACTTTTACACGACTTTATGAACCAAACCAGACTGGCCATAACCTCACTTGTTAACATTGAGATTATACCAGCACCAAACTGCCACACTGTGCACTTATAATTATCATGAAAAACTATTATTTAAATTCGCTGGTCATATCCCTTCATCTATCAAATTGCTCTGTGAAATCCCTCGCTTGGCAATGATGAAGGTGTTACGTCGACGAATATGTATCAGACCAGACCAGGAGCCCCAATTGTTGTTCTAATATCCTAAAATTGATTTTTGATAAGGTTGTTATTCGCTGGAGAACGGTCAATGCTGCCTTGGTGCAGCGATTCATCTTAAGATACGCGTCACTAAGTGTGAACAAGTGGGAAAGATCCATGTTTTTGTGGGGATTTTCAAGTTTCTGTTGAATAACCAGGAGCTCCCAAGTCTCGTAATTCCTCCAATCTGCTCGCGTGTTTCTGACCTTGCATCTCCAGCTATTACTGCCAATGGCGTCTAAGAAGGCTTCCCATCCTTGACAGTGTATCGATGCTGCTCTAAACCCTGGCATTTTATGCATTGTAGGCGGCTAATCAGCTCATGGGACCCATGATGTTAGTGACTAGTTCTTGCTGCACCTTCTTGCCTCCTTATGTATGTCATCGTTCTTTAATGTTCACACAAACCCCATAGAAAAGTTCAAAGCTGTCATCTGAGCCATCAAATTGAACTTCGAAGTGTTAGAATTACGTTCAACCCAAGGGGAAGTAACGATGTACATGCTACGGCGGGTAGAGCATCCAAATGTGCTTCAAGAGCCTGCACGGGATGTACTAGCCTCTTCGCCCCTCGTATAAATTTGGTGCCAAGCATGGCAAAACCAAGCCGCTAGGCACTTTGTGTACTAGAATGTAGGTTTTGTCACTGCCAGGTTGTAGCTAAGGACTGCAATGGAACTCATATTCTGTGTCCAGTTGGTACAAGGCTTCAACTGCTGGCAATCATCTGCGAGCTTGAATATTCTTAAATGTATAATATGCTACATGTTCATTAAAATCCGGACTGTCATACATAGATTGGTCCTATTGCACATTGACTGGCCTCAGAGCTTCTAGCTTAATTAATAGTCTCACTGAACCTGTCAGCTTCCAGCTGTGCCCCTTCTATACATAGGCTAATATGTACCCTGGTTCAATTCTGACAGTAATTTCTTTCCCCTCAAATCCTTCAGAGATTCAGTGATCGATTAGCGCACTCAAGCGATATAAGTAGGATAGGTTGCTCAGAAGGTTGCGTAGTCAACCGCTAAGCTTATCACAGCGTCAATGAGCTCGGCTTGAGGGTCTTGATATTCATCTTGACGGCATTATGAGTTATCTAAGGCTGGTCGCAATTCTTACGCTCTGGCTGTGTCCATCGTTTGCAGCGCGCAACTATTGCCCACCCACCGGACCTGTGTTCCCTCCACCAAGTATTCCTGCTGGGTTTGGATGCGATCTTCTCTCTAAGCTTGCCAAATTGAATAGCACAAGTCCTTCATGGAACTTCACGACAACCTCATTCTCCGTCGAGATCACATCAAAAGAGAAGACGTTCTTGCAATACCACTATACGGCAGAAGTGAAGAGTGAACGTGGCGTCCAGAAAGTCGATACGAATACTGTATATCGCGTCGCCAGTATAAGCAAGGCCATCAATGTTTACTTACTTCTGGTTCAAGCACCAGAGCTGCTCGAACAGTCTATTGTGAAGTACGTTCCGGAGCTGGAAGACTTTGAAGAATACAAAGATATCACATTTCGAATGCTTGCCAGTCAACTCTCTGGTCTTTGGCGCGGCGAAGGTCAGTTAATACTGCAAATAGTCAGCTCAAGGATTTTCTAACTGAAAGATAAGCGGCATCTGATCTGGCCGTCGTTGCTGGTGATACGCTACAGAACATTGGATTCCCTAAGCCGGACCCAAAAGATATCCCTACATGCGATACAGTGGCCAGTGGGGTGACTTGTACACGAGCTGGTAGGCTCCCTGAACAAATTTCGTAATTTCATGTAGTACTGACGTTCAAAGAATTCTTCAGCTCCCTGCGTAATACGAATCTTACTTGGCTGCCCGGAGACCGCGCAGGATATGCGAGTGGATCTTACACCCTTATAGGCTATGCTCTCGAGAATATGACTGGCAAACCCTTTGAACAGCTCCTAGAGGAAGCGATCACAAAGCCTTTAGGCTTGAATTCAACCAGCCTTGATGCCCCTGACTCATCACGCGGAATCATTCCCGAGGGATTCCTAGGAAACCTCTTCGAATTAGATGTGGGAACTCTCAAGACGTCAGTATGCTCGAGGTTCCAATAACCGCTCCTTATTATTGACTGACTCTCTCACAGAACGGCAGGCATGTATTCGTCGCCAAGTGACCTATCAAGATTGCTACGTTCGATCCTTAATCACGAATTACTATCGCCAACTCGTGTACGACAGTGGTTAAAACCTTCGGCATTTTCTGGGTCATTCTCGTCTGCAGTTGGCATGCCGTGGGAAATATTCCGAATGTGGCATGTCACTCCTGATAATCGCCCAATTGACGTATACGCAAAGTCGGGCCTCTTCCTTATTTATAGCAGTTACATCATTCTGCTGCCAGACTACGATATCGGCATTACTATTCTCGTTAGTGGTGAAACTCCACTGCCTACTATAGAGATAATCTCAGATCTCGTCATTCAAGACTTAGTTCCAAGTCTTGATAAACTGGCCAAGGAACAAGCGGAAGCGCGTTACGCTGGTCTATACACTGCAAGCAACGATGGGAGAGAACCGGACTCCGAACTTTTACTCTCAGTGGATGATGGCCCTGGCCTTCGAATTGATCGATGGACAAACAAAGGACATTCTATACTAGATTTCCTTGTGCAACGCGCCGACCGCCCTGGGGAAGAGGTTGAGGCACGACTATATCCTATTGGCGAGAAAAACCGATGGCGCTTAAGCGTTGAGTCAGTAGATTCCAGCGATGAACAGCCATCGCTTCTCACACGGGCTTGCCATGCCTGGCTTAGGGTTGATCAGCTAAGATACGCTTCCTTACCGGTTGATGAGTTTACATTTTCGATAGAAGAAGGATCTGTGGCTGGGGTGGAGAATCTTGGTCTTCGGGCTAAGTTAGTGAAATCGTAAGTAGCATCAACAATCCGATGGGCTTATCTCATAGTATTGAAAGTAATCTACCGTCCTCTTCTACAAGTGAAGCGGTTTCAAAGCAACGTAACCAAGTCTACATCGAAAGACAGCGACCGCTCAATCTACACCTCTTTGTCTAGCAGTTTTTTTCCTAAGGATTTTCCAAACCTTGTTGCTTACAAGTGCATTTGGTATAAATCATGGCGCTTAGGTGAACATTTCATAGCGTGACATGTAATCCCTATAAGAAGACAATTTTGCGTCGGTTAATTGCTCAGAAAAGTATTGAAAGCGGTCCACCAATTCCTAGTGGCTCTTGGTTTTATCCCAAGGATTCTAACACCTCTACCCGTGACAGCTCGAATGCGGCTAATGTGGATAGCAATTGTATTAAGAAAAACGTCTCTTGTAAAGAGTTTATGATAACCTCCAAATTTTGGGAAAGACTGACGATTTCAGGAGCATTGTGCCCCAGTTACTACAACTTCCCAAAGACGGTTGAAAGATTGAAAGAGATTACAGCACCACAATTCTTGTGGGTTCTATGTACTGAGTATATCATGACTTACGACGAGTCAGATTACAGACTGGGACAAGATTTCAATCTGCCATTTGTTGCCTCTCACATTCTCAGGACAATTACGACAGCAGTTACCATAGCAAGGCGCATGGATAGTCGCTAAATATTAATCTTCTCATTTAACTCTTACAATCACAAGGAATTGGCTCATTATCTCTCAACGGGCTAGGACCATATGATTTGTCCTCGTTATGGCAGTTTTAAATGGGGCAGACCAAAATGCGCAGACTTTGGCATACTGATTCAACAATTATAAAGCCAACTATTCAACCATAAACCCAGTCCGTTCATCCCTCTCAAGGGGTGATTCCACAGTTACACGGCTTGCTCCTTCGCTATGATAACCTTCAGTAGCCACAATTTGATAGCCTAAGTCTCCCAACTTTAATCCTGCAGCTTCCCATGCGTCGAAGAATATGCCAGTATCAACAGTCCCTCTAGTTCTCTGCTGTTCACGGACGGCAAAGTGTTGGTGAATGATTGGATCGTTGAGCCCTGAGCTAACGCGCGTGTAGGAAGACAACTGGTAAACGGCACCATCTACAGTGATGGAACCCTTCGGCGTATTGTTTTGCCCCTTCACAGGTTTAGTCAACTAGTTTTCCGAATCAAGAACCACTTACTGGGTTGTATGTCCCGCGTGCCTCCAGAATATAATACTCGACATGAATTTTGGTATTTATATGGCCCCATCCGTATACAGCGAGATACTATCCACTGTCAATACACTACGAAAAACTTTCATTTTCATACTTACTCCATTGCCTACTGTCTTGAAGTCGGCCGAGTATGTGACGTTCCTATCGTTTGATTAGTGTTGTTGGTAAACAACTGAGAAAACTCACCGGCGAGCACCCTGCTTCCAGCCCTTACCACCAACAAAATTCCCGGAGGTTTTCCAGTCTACAACGTAAGACCCTTTAATGCATTCTTATACTATTTACTTGTTAGATTGGGACAAAGATTGGGTCTGGGTGCCTACCGTCACGTTAGGTGATTGACCATCATTCCACCAACTAGATTCGTCAGCATCTAAATTGCAAATCACCAAGGTACTTACTTGTAGTAATAACCATCGTGTACGCCTTCGCTACTTGGGGTTGTCCCACGCCCAATGATAGACCTATATGGTGGAGATGGTCTAGGAATAGATGAGCTAAAAGCTCCGGAAGCAAGGGAGAGTACTGCAGCGACGTTGATGAGCAACATTGTGGTAGTGTAAGCAAGGCTTCGTTCCTAGAAATCAAATTCACTCAGGTTAGCGTTATTTCACAGTGGGCGTCGGACATTATATCAATTTCAGTTGCCGTGCCACATCTACCGAGTTCATATGGTTCCGGTTGAACTGCCGGATAAGTCCACGCCAAGCTCATCTTGCCTCCGTGATTCCTTATTCGCACACAACATATATGACAGTTGCGTGGACGCTTGGGCCATACCATAAGCTTAGCTAATGTACCTCTTGTGTGTTCCTCCGTTTCCTACCTCTTTTTGAAATCAAGTCCACACACCATAGTTGACGTGATAGCTATGGCTTTGGCTTATGCTCTTTATGTACACACGCTTTGCACGGACAAAATAACACCACACCCTAGGTCACCAGACTAATTATTTCAAAGGTCATGACAATAACATCCGGAGAATAATAAGTGCATTTGAACATCACATATCATCTGATCAGGGGTATTACATGCGAACTTAAGGTAAGAAGCAGAGAATTGTATTTATATTGAAAGATGAAAGATGCATGTCTAACCTCTTCCATTGCTCGGGTAGACTGGACTTTTTATACTCTTAGGGGCAGCGATGCATGACAAGCCCAAGGTAGCTAAAATTAATCGCCGAGCCTGCCTTTCTTTCCTTTATGTCCAACACAGCGCCCTAGCTTTATTCTCTTGGAATATTTAGATTGCCTGGCTATTATCCGGCTGCTGCGCTCAAAGGAGAGTTGTTATTGAGGAGCTTGCAGATCCGGAGATGAATGGGTGGGAGATTCGCGATGCGATTCGAACAGCGCAGACTTTTCCAGTTTGAGAATCAGCCATCGTTTCCACACATTTGAAACAAGTCTTCTCAGTGGCGCGCGAATCTGAAGATCACTTAGACATTATTCTATCAGGGAACACAAGTGAGGGAAAAGCAAGAAACGATAAATCAAGGCAAGTCGTCTCAACCAGAGACTATTGGAGACGTATAACTAGAATTTTCTATCTAGTTTATCCACACCGAATCTTGTAAGTAGTATTTACAGTTATTCAATTTAATAGTTTCTCGAGCTAATCCATACTACATGCCAACAACATCAATGTTGGAGCTCAACGTCAGGCCCGATTTCAATCCCAACTTTAACTGCGCATTGCGAGGTTTAGAGCCTGCCGTAGTTGGTGCCAAGTAATGGTTGATCAGTAGTAGGATAACCCAAACGAAGAGGCGTATATACAGCTCGAAACTGACATTACTCCTCACAATCTTACACCTGAAAACGCCAAGTAGCATCAATGACTCGAAAACACTAGCTTGCGACGGATGTGGTTGCCGCCAAAAAATGTGGAAACAGTCTTACATGCCATCTACGCGGTGGGTGTAGGCGGCAGGTGGGGCCGCATTAGTGTGTTGAATCCATCATCGTCCCTGGCGTCCACCACCTTGTGACCCAATTACTTAGTGGAGCTGTGCCGTTGATCCCCGGATTCCAAGTCTCTAATGCGGGAATCTGGGGTCTCCACGATTCAGAAAGGTATGGATCGCATGGCTCCCCTGTTGGAATCCATAATCAGTTGTTTACAAATATCATTCATTTCTGCAACTTGACCTTCTGTCCTGAGAAGTAATCCCATGCTTGTTTCAAATACTCTCAACATTGTAAAGCCGATTGTGTCTAGAACATACTCTTCAATGCCGTCAGCAAAACTGCCCTTCGACGTCTCTGATGTCACCATTGTCAGCTACAAGGTGATTGATATCAGATTCCCTACTAGTCTCGATGGCGTTGGCTCAGATGCCATGCACGTCGGAACAAATGGATCTCATCCATACATCCAACTTCACACCAATCAAGGAGGTTTGATCGGAGAGGGCATTGTAAGGATAGCAATACCAATAAGGCTTCTGCACTACTAACTAGAGCGACTTTTAGGCATTTAGTAATGGTCGAGGAAGCGAATTGATATGTTTGGCTCTGGATATTTTCGCCAAACGGGTGGTGGGTAAAACCATGCACGAACTGACGCGCAATATGGGCAAGACGTGGCGTTACATGGTATCCGATTCACAATACAGATGGATTGGTCCCGAAAAAGTGTCACTCATCTCGCTGTTGCTGGCGTCCTGAACGCGGTTTGGGATCTTTGGGGCAAGATTCTCGGTATTCCGGTGTGGCAGATTGTGTGTGAAATGACCCCGGAGGAGATTGTTCGCTGCGTCGATTTTCGATACATCACAGACGTTATCACCCCAGAGGAGTCCACAGCCATGTTGCAGAAGACAGCAAAGGGCAAGGAAGACCGCCTCAAGGAGGCCTTTGATAACGTGGCTGTTCCAGCCTATACGACATCACCTGGATGGCTGGCTTTTTCAGGTGATCGTATGAAGGAAGTTCTTCACGAGACTATTGCACAAGGTTACAAGGTCTTCAAGTTCAAGGTTGGAACTAGCATTGAAGCAGACCGAGCGAGATTGTCCGCTGTCAGAGACGTGTTGGGTTACGATAACGATTTTCAGATTATGATTGATGCGAATCAAGTAAGTAACTACTCCAGTTGGTCGACGGCTATGATTGACAGAGTTTCAGGTTTGGAGTGTGCCTGAGGCAATCGAATACATGAAGCATCTCGTAGAATTCAAGCCAGTGTTTATTGAAGGTCTGTTCTCACTTACATTGAGAAGCTGTTGTGCTCCTAACTGATCTGTCCCAGAGCCCACTAACCCCGACGATGTACTTGGCCATGCCGCAATTCGAAAGGCCTTGAAGCCATATGGAGTCGGTGTCGCAACTGGCGAAGCAGCACAAAATCGAGTCACCTTCAAGCAGCTGTTACAAGCTGAGGCGACTGATGTTGCCCAAATCGATGCTGTACGACTTGGAAGCGTTAATGAGTGTCTGGTAAGTTGCCAGAGAATCTATAGCATCAAGCCTATGCAATCGACTAATATCTCTTCGTATAGGCAGTGATGTTGATGGCCCTAAAATTCAATGTCCCCTGTGTGCCACACAATGGAGCAATGGGCTTGACTGAACTCACCTCTCATTTGAGTACAATTGACTACGTTGCCATTAGTGGACGCAAGTCTATGCTAGAGAATGCGGACAGCCACCGCGAGAACTTGCGGCATCCATCCAAGATTCTCAACGCACATTATGTCACACCATTGGCACCCGGCTACTCCACTGGTTACACAGACGAAGCATTGGAGAAATACACATATCCCAATGGTAAATTCTGGTCATCTGATATTGGACTACAAATCATCGCGCAACCGACTGGAGGGAACTTTGAGCGCCTACAATATTTTTATGTATAAATGCTTTAGCCCTATCTACAATACAAATTGTGGAATGAATCCGCACAATAGACCAACCATGAATGTGCACTCCTGCGAGGTTATACAAGACTAACTTAGACGCGCGATCGTAGGCGTGTCTTCCTCCGTATTTCGTCGAGTATTGACAAGACATCAGACAAGCTTGAGACAGCCCACGGGCTGACATTTTCTATGGCCAACGTCTGAAACTCGTCAATATCGGTAACCAGATGTCGAAGCTCTTGGCTAAGCCATGATAAAGTAAGAATAATAACAGCCCCGAGCGACCTATACAGTGTTAGTTCTCCCCTCAGTCACATGGTCAGGAACTTACGATAGTGCAAAAGTCCATGTATACTGGCTTGGTGCTTTGAGTATCCTAGAGGTGTGGTGGAGATACAACTTACAGCTCTCGATACAAACTCCTGCTTTGTCCACAATGTCCTGGGGTATCAGCGCTCCATGATGTGTAGTTACATATAAAACAAATGGACGGTATATGATATGTCTGGCTGCAAAATAACGTATCCTCAGAATTGATATTCTGTCGTTGTCTAACTCTTCAAGACTTAAAGATGGCCTGAATTGTTCAGGGATGGCAGCATGCCAAACATCAAGCTGGCGGTGCAGCTCTTCGCAAACAGCGGTGACTGATGAGAGCTCTTCAAGAGAAAACTCATCGGGTGTCATCATAGAGGTAGATGATAAAGAGTTTTGAAGCAAATCATGCTTCTTTGGATAGAGGGAATTGTGAATCCGGTTAAGCAGTCGGCGAATTGACATCTCCCCAAGAAAGCAGTCAAGTGAACATCATCGAGATCTCCAAGTTGAGGAAGGCTTGCATCATCGACCAGCTGCTGGAGGCTACTCCTAGGCAACTCCAACTCTGCCAGTCTATCGCATTCGATCATAAAGCAAGACCAGAACAAACGGAGCACAGTTGCGTCAGATTTTAGAGCCTGCTTTTGCGAGTCAAGCCTGCAGGATGGTTAGCAGAGTAGGTCATTGTAAAATGTCGCCGTCTTACTGAGATAATCTGAATTGTAGCACAGTGGTAGCTGAGTATATCAGTCGCCAACTGTGAAGAGGGCGGACGATATATGCGAAGTAAACGCTGGCTAGGACAAGTGCCTGGGCTAGTGTAGAGTCAAAAGAGAAAGACCACAAGGAGCGGGACATGAGGGTCGGGAGGGCGTATCGCATAAATTCTGTGCCAGCTGGAGAGTTCTGCGAGTCGCTTTGACCTATTGGGGAGCTTGATACAGCCCCAAGAGCCAGCACTACCATGCATAGAGCTGACTGAGTGCTCGAATCTGCTCCCTCTGAAGAAAATTGAGGTAAATGTCCTCGAACTCTGACCTGTCAAGTACTGGATGGCAGACGTGTACTTTGGCGAAGAAAGAAGAAATAAGTTGGCTGAATAACTGTTGGTTGAAATGAAATGGAGGTAGTTGGTCTAACGAGTGATCAAATGACAGCTCTGTTGGTAATTGACTTCGTGACTCTAGTAGAAAGAAGAGGTTAGGAGGATATTCTCCAATCAAAGCTTTCATGGCTGGAAGGCCGAGAAGATAATTAGACGACGTCTTGTGTTGTACTGGTATATTCATGGGCTCTGAGTTGATGGTGTCAGGCCTTTCTTCGAGACTGAAATACAGCTCTGGTGGATCTGCAGCAACAACCTCCATGGCTCCAGCCGAAATTGAGTCGCGGTGCGTTGTTGAAGGAATCGTTTCTGATTGCCCAGTTTCATGTGCCGCTGGAGAGTTTGCATTTGCTGAGAAGGTTGCTAGTTGATGTGACTGTTCGTCAAGGACGGCTCTAATGTCCTTGAGCCGGCTTATGATCTCTTTGGTTCCGCCCGACGTGTCGATCCTGTAACGGCTTCTTAGACCCCTAATTTGAGATACGGCTGGATTCTATACCTCTGTGAGGGTCCATCTTCATAATGACATTCTACTTCTGATCTTGTACAATTGTTGCACCTCGGCCTTGTCGCATCGCACCTCCGTTTCCTGGCCTAGTCAGCAACAAGTAGACCAGACCACCCGAATGATGTTATATACCTGTGACGGCAATAAGTGCATGCCAAAGCTACCCGCTGTCGGTTAAAACTCATTTTGACTCTAATATTTCACGTTCATCGAAGATGAGGAGGGAATGGTGTCAAAGTCGACGTATGCATCTTCTCTCGAATAATGGGTCCAGGACCTAGCCGTTAGAAATGCAACGTGCCGTGGTGCATCATCAGTATTACCAGAACTAACTCAATGGGAAGCTGGCAATTCATAGGCACACCCTTGCCATGACATACAGGACACAGGAGCCAATCCTAATTGTTGATTCTCAAGGACACTTGGATCGACGACGTTGTGGTACGTGGTGGCTCCGCGCTACGGGCTGGATCTACGATGTACCGAAGACAATGGAGATACCCTAGAGCGACAAACTTGGGAGTTAGATAGGATGAGTTTTCACTTTTCATGTAGATTTGCACTGCATTTTCTAAATAACTCAGGTTAAAATTGCCTAGAGCTTTCTGATTTAAGTTCCAAGTTACAAGATTTCTTTGTGAGGCTACTAATTGACAAGGTAGGGTAACTGTTTGGGATAATATGGTGGCACTACACCCCATATTGAGGTGTAGTGCATTGCTTTTCATAAATGAATATAAATAACCTATTCTGATGCTCTATTGAGTAAATCCGCTTGTGTGACAAGGTCTATGACTGTTCTCTTGAAGGGGTATACACAAGACCCAAATCCCTCGCCGCAGTCTCCCCATCAACACCGTGTGATTCATCAACCACATGTTCTTCTTTCGATACTTTATCTTTAGCCCAATCGAAGGCATCGCCAATGATTTCGGCGGCCTTTGCATACGTAAACCTCTCCGGCGATGCTGGTATGTACCTTTTGCCACCCACATCTGGTCTCAGGACAGCCTCCACATGAGCTTGAGCAAGATCGCGCACGTCAATCCAGAATGGAACGCGCGCAACCGGGAGCGGGCTCTCGCCACTGGCAATCTTCCAAAGCATTTTATTCGATTCGTTGAGGGCATCGACGTTGGTGACCGGGTGCACCACCGGACCAAAAGTCATGGGCGGGCACAATGTCACTAAGTCGAAGGCTGGTTTCTGTTCTTTGATGAAGTTCCAGGCCTTGAGCTCTGCAAACTTCTTGGAGCCACGGTAGGCAACTACAGCGCTGGTAGACGGATCTATCGACTCTTCGTATGATAGAGGGTTCCAGTCATCTCCTGTATAGGTAAAGTATGGAGGTCCCTTGCGTCCAGCGTCAAGCACTGCTGCAAATGAGGATGTCAATACAACTCGCTTGATTTTGGGCGAGGTGGCAGCAGCCTCGAGGATGGAGGTAACGCCATTGATGGCAGGGATGATCAATTCTTTCTCGTTGTCCTTCGTATCATACGTAAAAGGCTATGCAAAGTCAGAAATGTGCTCATGGACACGAATGTGGTTCTGCTTGCACCTACACTTGCCACATGGACTATGGTGTCAACATCCTTGACAGCATCTGCAAAGACTCAATCTTCTCGAAGTCCTCTATCTGTACGAAGTCGAGATTATCTCGGAACTTCGGCCTGGCTTCAATCATGGCTTCTCCTTTAGCAATCGACCTGGTGGCCCGCGGACTTTGAGGCCCCTTGACAGCAGCTGGTCAACCACATGGGCGCCGATGAACCCTGTTGCACCTGTCACCAAGACATATTCACTATCACCCGAGTAATTCAAATTAGTACGTCATTTAGCGCAAAGGCAGCTGAGCCACCTACACGGATTGCGGCAAGGATCCCATGACTGCTTGGGTTTGAGTTTCGGATTTATCACTGAAATTCGGGCTGTGAAAGGATTCCGCGAAATGTACGGGAATATGTCGATAGTATATGCGCCTTTGATCTCGTGCCTAGATATATGTCCTAGCCGAGATGCGTCGCGTGAGGCTATATCGTAATTATTAGCGAAGGGGAGTTTGGTGGCTTGATGATGATACAGACCAGTAGAGTGGATCTGCCGCCTTTCCCCGTCGTCGCTTTTACGTCTGCCGCCTATCCCCGCGAACCAAAAAGCCGGTTCATCCCCGACGCTGTGGATACTCGCGCCAAGCTTGGCCTCATTGAAAGTTCCCAGCCAAATCTAGTTTGTCGAATCATGCCCCAGTTTCTCCTCTTCCAGCCGAGCAGGCCATCCTGATCTGAGCCCAAGTGTGGCACGGATACCACATGGCCTTTTCATTCATTGACATCACATGAGAACCTCTGGGGACCCCGGAGACTAGTCTCCCCGCACATTGCAAGACAGCTTGATGCCCATGGGGACCCCAGACGCTAGAATTAACCTAGTGCCAATACTCGGAAACCAAGCTGTCGGGTGTCGGGAAGTTGGCAACCTAACCAAAACATCACCCTCTCGGAAACCCGCTGGACTCCTATAAAGTAGAGGAATATTCCTATTCCTGTCTCAATCCTTCCTGCTGATAACCTGGACTCGGTATCTTATCCATTCCAAAAGCAAGCTGGGTTTGACAGACGCCAACATGGGTATATCTGATATCCTGAGCGGCACGCCTCTGCTGGTGTGTGTAACACTTGTCAATGCTGGTCAGTCAGAACGGATCTCAGTATTGACTCTGATGCTCACAACTCTGTATAGCCTCAATGTCGTGGTTTGGCTACGATCAGGTTTGTTGATCTGCCTATCCAGTCGTGCAGAACCCGCGAACAGAAAGCTGACCTACGGTAGGGCGTCTTCTCGGGTGTTCTCATATCGTCTGATTTCAAAGTGTGGTTTCCCGAGACAAACAAGGCCAACATTTCTGGAATCGTATCGAGTTGCTTCGCAGTAAGTCGGACGGTCCACCTTGCCCCTCAGAGCATTCGCTCATGTTCCTTCAGCTAGGTGCTTTCTTCGGTGCCATCTTTGCATTCGTCTGTGGAGACAAACTAGGTCGTAAGAAGACAATTTGGGTAGCTGTTGCAGCCAATGCCATTGGAGCCGCACTCCAAATCGCATCATGGCACCTCCCTCAAATGATCGTTGGGCGCGTTATTAATGGATTCGGAATGGGTAAGATACCTACCAGTCATGCTAGTTCGCCACTCACAACCAGAAAACAGGTGTATCGTCGTCGACCTGTCCGGTCTATCAAGCTGAATGCTCCAAACCCCGAGTCCGAGGCAAACTCGTTGTCGTCCAGTCGCTCTGCAATACTGCAGCATTCTGTCTCTCCAACTGGATGAATTATGCCCTTGCCCACAACACTGGCCCTCTACAGTGGCGTTTCCCGCTCGGTTTTCAACTGATTTTCCCATGCATTATCGCGGTCGCGCTTCTGTTCGTACCCGACTCTCCGCGATGGCTAATGCTCAAAGACCGACACGAAGACGCAATCCGAGTAATTGCCCGACTGGAGGGGCCTGCTGTCGATACAGCGGATCCCGCCGTGACAAACGAATTCCTTTCCATCCAAGCCACGATCGAACAAGAACGCAAGGAAACAGTATCAGCTGTTGACATGCTTCGGTGCCGAGACAAGACACAGAACCTTCGTCGCATCCTCCTGTCTTGCGGGACACAATTTATGCAACAGTTCAGTGGCGTCAATGCGTTGGGCTACTATCTTCCTACAATGCTGCAGTCAGTGCTTGGCTACAGCCAAATGAAAGCGCGTCTTCTCACAGGCGTCAATGGAACCATCTACCTTTTCTCTGCCTTCTGCTGTCTACTCATCATCGATCGATTCGGTCGTCGCAAGTATGTCCTTTTCGACAAGTTGTGATCATGTCAGATGCTAACATTTGGAAGAATGATGATGTATGGGGCTCTGACTATGGGCTCTTGCTACATGATTGTAGCTTTCACCTTGCTAGGGGCAAGGAATAATCCCGCAAACAGTGTCAGGGTATGCCATAACCCTGTCTTATTGAGCACGAATTCATACCTAACCTGTCATGTAGCTCGGAGAGGTTACAACTGCCTTTTTCTTCCTGTACTACTTCTTCTATGGCACTAGTTTCGCGAAGGTCGCATGGGTGTTCAATTCCGAAGTGAATTCTCTTGGTTGGCGTACTAGAGGAGCTGCTGCTGCGACCGCTACAAACTGGATGGGCGGCTTTATCGTCACCCAGTTCACAAAAACAGGAGTTGACAACCTCAATTGGGGTTTCTTTCTCTGTGAGTTGATGCAGACATTCTCTCTTGCAAAAATGAGAAGGCGGACCATAAGATAGACAGGCTAACAAGTTGCAGTATTTGGATGTTTCTGTTGGGCTTATTTCCCCATAGTATACTTTCTGTACCCGGAGACTTCGCGTCGAACGCTCGAAGATATGGACCAGATCTTTATTCGATTCCCCGGCCTTATCGTCGCCGGCAAGCCCGAGCTTACAAACCGAGAACGGCCCCAACTCTTTATTGATGCAGAGCGAGAGCGAGTTGCAAATGCCGAGAGCTCAAAAGCAGGCCAAATGGTATTTGAGGACAAGGCTGCTGATGCTACGGTTCATACTGAGAGAGTTTGAAAGTAGTAGAAGCCGATCTTGTGTTGCACAAACCAGTTTCCGTTTCCGGCAACTTAGCCTTGACACATACCGAAGGTTATAACTTGTCAGAAGGCGTCATGATCTAGGCCAGCCCCTGTTATTTAGTCAAATGGCTAGACTTCTTAGCTCAATATATTGACAAAAAACGCGGACGGGACCTTTTGAAGTTTTCGCCATGTCATGTGACGAGAAATGAATCCTTCTTCTTGGGAGCGAAGTGCAATCATGGCAATAATACCCGTCTTGTCAATATTGCATCAAGTGGTAGGGATCCAACACACCTTTAAGGCTACTTCGAGCCGGACCTAGAGCCTTTTAGCGTGTCGTATTTGAGAAAGATTTGTCAACATTTAAGCGAACCAATTCTTATCTTTGAATATCGAACGTGAAACAAAAGGACGGCCCGTGGTGGAAGAATAAAAAAATCGCGGAAGAGAGAGATGCATGTCACCGGGGATAGACGAATGGGGACAATGATGTCAACCCTGCCGTTATCACCAGCACCAAAACCTGCTACGCTGCCATATCAGCGTCTACTGCAAGGAACTTATTTTCCATGGGCACGTGCGCGCGTGAAAATGAGCAAGATGCAACTCATTTGGGATTGTGCCACTCAACTGATAAGGAGGCGGCACGGTAATTCTTAACAGTCCATTGGCAAAGGCACACCATGTGAAAATCCTGCACCGAGACGAAGGCAAGTTATACATGTAATAATTTCACAAATGGGTTCTTATCGTGCAGCTGAACGATTTATGCTTAGTCCAGAAGAGGGAGATGTAACCATGGATGGAATCACGATGCAGCATGGAAAATGCGCTCTCCATCCAAAGAGGTACGAGAAGCCCGGACCCCAATGTTACACAATGCACAAAGCGAATGGTGTAAGACGTTTAATTGAGACAATTGGGTCCAGGCGTGGATACCAACCAGCAATTCGGAAGAACGGCACCGTCGTTGTTAGACCTCACCTCAACGGTGGCCAGTTTCACTCCCGATCTGGAGACAAAACTAGTTCGTATGCGGAAGGTGGGTTTTCCTCAAAGGAGCATCTTTGCAAAGGGACCCGGCAGTGAATCGGTGCATGTGCGCTTTGGATGGTGCCAACTTGTTGCAACATATCCGACAATCAGTCCAGAACGCCGAAGACCAGACATTCAACCAACAGAGGCACTCGATGGCCAATTTTCGCCCCAAATGACACCACCGCGCAAGGCGAGTTCCAAGATAAGACATTTAGAAAATTTGGTGGGAAAATATATATAAACAATGGAGGAATATCCGGGTACTGTACCCGAGCATTGGTACCGTATCAGCGGCGAGCCTATACAGTTGGCCTGGAGAACGAAGTGATGGCCGTATCTTCGGATCTGTCCGCCCGCGAGGGCACGCCCTCCACGGAAGATAACATTGGCTCAATTCCGAGTGCCGATGTCACCAATGAAAAGAACGAGGCCGTGAAGCAGGACGTCAGTGCCGTTTTGCACGATGGCCATGTAGACGACAGCGACCGAGAGAGCAAGGACGTCATTATCATTACCGGCAGAGATGCAGCTCTTCACTTGCTTCCGCTCCGAGACGACGGCGATGACTCGCTTACGTTCCGAAGTCTATTCTTAGCCTCGGTTCTTGCTTGCTTTCAGTGTGTCATGTACCAGATCTATGTGGTAAGACAACTAGGATCTTGGCACACTTATACATCTGACTAACCCCTTGCTTACATAGTTCAAACCGACCAATATCACGATCCAAGGCACTTTCATCGTCCTCATCTCGTACTTCGTCGGTAATGGTTGGGCAGCCATTCTCCCTCGAGGCGACAAGCTCGAAGCCAAATGGAGGTCCCGAGGTGGTCAGGGCAAACTGCCAATATACATCACGGTCTTCAACTTTCTCAACCCTGGGCCCTGGAGTCTGAAGGAGCACTCCATCTGCTCCATCACGGCTACTTCAGCCTCGAACGCGGCCGAGAGTATCAAGGTGTTTGCTGCACAGGACCTCTTCTACGACCTGCCTCTGAGCCCGGCGACTGTTATCTTGACTGTGATTTCAATCGGCTTGTTTGGATACGGCATCTGCGGCATCTTGCGACCCATCACTGTCTGGCACGTTGACGCTGTTTACTGGAGCAGTCTTCCAACAGTCAAGACTCTGCAAGGTCTTCATTGGCAGGAGGTCAAGGAATCCAAGCCTCTCAGATACTTCTGGTACAGCTTCACAGGCATGTCTATTTGGGAGTTCTTCCCGGCTTACATCTGGCCATGGCTCAACTCAATCTCCATCCCGGTATGATACTTTGCTCTCATTTGCCGGCTTATTACTTACACTCATGGTTTAGTGCCTCGCGGCGATGAAAGCAACCGGCAACACAGCAGCCACGCTGAACAACCTGTTCGGTGGTGCCACCAATAATCAAGGTCTTGGTCTTTTCAGCATCTCCCTTGACTGGCAATACGTATGTTTGGGCGAACCCTAAACGAGAGCTCGGTTTTCTAACCCATTTGTAGATTACTTCATTCAACACGTCTCTGCCTCTTACTTTACAAGCCCATGCAGCAGTAGGCTACTTGGTATGCTTCATCTGCATGCTCGCAATCTACTATGGCAACGGTTGGGGTGCAAGCTCTCTTCCATTCATGTCGACTAGACTTCTCACCGAGAATGGCACGAGGTATCCTATTGATAAAGTATTTGCGGGAGGCGTCCTTGACGAAGAGGCGTTATTCCAGTTTGGGCTACCTAGACTCACTGGAAGTTTCGCCTTTGCTATGTTCATGGCGAATGCCGCTGTAAGTTGCTCGGCTTTTCCTAGCAATTTGATCTAATCATCTCTCAGATCGGTGCCCTAGTTCTCCACGTCTTTCTCTTTTGGGGTGGTGACATCTTGAAAGCCTACAAGAGCGCTAGACAGGGCAAATTTGACGATCGTCACCATGAATATATGGCAAAGAACTATAAGGAGGCCCCGTGGTGGTGGTACATCATCGTTCTCGTTGTCAGTTTCGTTCTCGGCCTTATTGTTGTAACGACACAACATGTCACGCTTCCGGCCTGGGCATACATTGTCTCGCTTTTGGCTGGTATCTTTGTGGCTCCTTTGGTAAGTTTGACTGATCTTACCTCCTCAAATCACAAACGACTAAACTACATGCACAGAGTACTATTCTTTACTCTCGTTACGGTAACGGTATCGCCACCAACAATCTTTTCAAGATGTTGGCAGGTCTCACACTTCCTGGGCTTCCCATTGGCAACATGTACTTTGCCGCCTGGTCACACAACATCATTTCCAACACTGTCAATCTGTCCACGGATTTGAAGATGGGCGAATACCGTAAGCAAAGCATCAATCCCCGCACTTCAACGAGCTGTACTAAGAAACGACTTTAGTCAAAATTCCACCTCGCGTCATGTTTCTGACTCAGATCTGGGGTACCATTCTCGGTGGCTTCATTAGTTACGCAGTAATGATATCTATCGTTACAGGTAACCGAGAGCTTCTTGTCGACGGCAACGGCAACTCTTCTTGGAGTGGTGCGACGATGCAGTCATACAACACAAACGCAACCTCTTGGGCCCTGGCATCCTACATCTACAAGCTAGGTGCACGCTATGAGTTGGTGCCCATTGGTCTTGCAGTTGGCGCAGGATTGGTCGTTATCCATCGCATTTTCTATCACGTATGTAACCATCTCTCAATGGCTTGGCAAATACTAACAGAAGTATGACTACAGTTCAAGCCCAAGATTAGAAACTTTGACGTTGGCGACATCAACCTACCGCAATTCATCCAATATGCTGGTTACATTCCTTATAACCAGAGCCAGACTTGCGTCATCTTCAGCCAGGTCATTGCTGGGTTCTTCGTCCAATTCTACCTGCGCAACTACCGCCCACGCATCTTCAAGGACTACTCGTACCTAGTTACAGGTGCTTTTGACGGTGCCAGTCTTACCATCCTCTTCATCTTGTCTTTCGCAGTATTCGGAGCGGGTGGCCCTGCGCATCCTTTCCCAACATGGTGGGGAAACAACGCAGATGGAAATTACGACCTTTGTCCTGTACCGGAATGAGGTTATGAATGGGCTTTTGCTTAGTTGAACACTGAGTAGAAAATACATTATTTCTCTTCACAAATCTGAAGTCCAAGTGACATCCTCCTAAGATATTTGAGATCAGCAGAGAACATAAGCCATCAAAATATTGATAAACCAATGTGATACACGATTCCTAAAAGTTGGCAAATGCATTTAAGTCATTGGCAGAAAAGGTATATAATGCGTCTTGTAGGTCCTTCCTATGGGGATGAAGAAGTACGCAGCCATGCTTGGCTTCTGGGCAAGTGATCAAGTACACGATGCATGCCCACCAAGATGCAGATCAAGTTGACGTCTACCAAGAGTTTATATACTTTAATATTTCCCCGATACCATCACGTGATTCTCGAGGAGCAATCTGCCCGGTTAGCTCAATCGGTAGAGCGTGAGACTCTTAACGAGTACACAATCTCAAGGTTGCGGGTTCGACCCCGCATTGGGCTATTCCTATAAATCCATTCGATACTCGAGTTTCACTTTTTGTCCCAGATCTGTATTAAGGAGCTTGTTCTCAACTTTTTGCTCTGTACAGCTATTCATGCATGCTGCATAATGACTTTTCAATTTCCCTCGAAGCTCAGCCTAGTTGGCTACAGTGGGAAGTTGTTCTATACTTCGTTTGTACCATTAATTGTCCAGAGCTTGTAATCTATCATGTTCTATTAGAATGAGGCGCATGCCTTCTTTGTTTTTATTGGTATTGGTCGTTTCTCGTTCCTGCTTGGACCTTTGAAGTTGTCCCATTAGTCTCCCAACCTTCTGTTCCTCCACCCTTAAGTGCATCTTCCGTCTTTACTTGATAGACTGTCTGCACGTGGATCTCGTTGTCTGTAGGTCTGGCGCCAGACTTGTCGCTTGGGCCGACAATATACTCCTCGCTGCCGTTATCCTTGACAGAACGCCCATCGGTGACGCTGCTTGCCATCTCATATGGGCCCTCCCCGTTCTCCAACGCCCGGCTGCGCCCACCTAATGTTGACTTCCCACCAAGATAGGAAGAGTGGATAGGCTGGGTTTTAGTCCAAAAGCTTTTGTAAACATCGGTCTCAGGATGGGAATGTTGACTGAGATAATGCCCACAATGGTTTCACGCACACCCCATCGGTTAATATTTGTACCACTTGGAGATGCGCCCAACGTCAAAACAACTCGAATAATAGCCGCAGCAATGACAAAGAACCCGGAGCAGATGAGGACACCGATGACAAGCTTCCTGGTTGAAAGAATCAAAGATTAGTATCGTTGGGCATGATCGGTGTGATGAATAGCCAGTTGTAATAAGATATGCTTCATTTGGGAGCTATGGCAAGGAGAACAAACTTACTTCTTTAATGGGACTTGGAGCGTCCATAGCAAAGGCAGAGGAATACAAAGCAGGGCAGCGTCGGTGCTAGTATGTGTTAGGTTATATGCAAATGAGCCAGGCCACCATGGGCTAGACTTACAGGACATTGAGGACAACGGTCACGAGGAAGTTCTGCATTCTAAAGGTGCATTTCACTGCAAATATGTTTAGTATCATCGGACATTGTGAGCATGGTTTCGGTTGGCTCACATCCTGGATCTGGAACCACCCTGGACATTGGTCAGTATAACGAACGAGGCATTTTGGACGGTCAAGGTACTTACTGCCAGTTCTTATGAGTTGGAAAACACCCAAAGGTAAGCTTTCAGCAAGTCAGCTTACTGTAATGGCATTCCACACCACATGATCTTACTGTAGCGACGACGACAAGGTATGATCCAACGCAAACCCAATTCAGACCCCTGACAAGCCGGGCTTGCCAAAGGCCTGTGGTAATACGCTTGAAGAAAGACAGCATGGTGCCCTTCAAGCACCAAAGAAGTGCGGTATATGAATACCACGCTGTGAGTTGCAACTTGGATCCCAACGTGAATTGATCGATCTCCTCTTGTGTCAGTTCTATCGCATCTCGCATTAATTTTCAGTATTCTTTCGACGGCGGATATTACAAACGTACTTCGATCGAGTTGGAATTTCGACGCTTCTACGTTGGATCCTAGCAAATCTTTCGACAAGGTTAGCTCAGGAATGATATTGAAAGAAGTCGTCGGATCAAACTCACACACGAGATGCACGGTGACAGCATCGCAGGTGTACATAACCATAACGAGAAAGGCGAAAAGGTCGTCCAGCTGCATACCGCGGAACCCTACTGTCTTGAATCGCACAGCAAACCGCACTATGAGTATGGTCATCCCAAGCCCATAAAGGCCCCAGACTTCGTGAAGGAACTGGCATTTGTCAGCCAACGCAAGTCACTCAAGCGCAAGATACGAAAGGCATACCGACGCATCGCGTTCTAACCCAGCGTCAGACATTTTGACTGAATGGAAATCAGTTTAGTCGATCAGCCGTGATCAATCAACTCGATACGCAGTCAATGGGAGGGCACTTTGGCAGCAAATGTCGACATTCTTGTTCCAAGCGAACGGCAGGCAGCCTTAACTTATCTCGTATTCCACTCCTTTTCTACATATGCGGTATAACACTCCCATCGACCGTGGCGACGTTTTCGAAACCACCAAGTAGAATACAGACTAGTTAGTGACATAAAATACACGATACGACGCCGGTGTCCGACCTGGCGGCTTTAGTCTCACGTCGGCGATCGGACTAGGTCGCTTCCATGACTCGACCCATACAGCAACACCTGGGGATGTCGTAACACCGGCAAGTGCCGCGATTTTTCGGGGTAGTAAAATAGCGAACTAGATCGAATTCTGCCTACTCTGCCCTTCAGCTTGCCGATCAAGTCTAGGCTTTTACCCAGGACGATTCTTTGCATGAGCTATGCCACATACCCCTTGATAAAATGCTTGTTTTAATCACGGTTGTGGCGTTTACCTTTGCGCTACTCTGCCTTGAAGGACGCAATACCTTGCTTCAAGAGTATTCTTGACAAACTTGATCTACATATACGATCCAAATTAGTCTGGATCTCGTCAAGCAGCAATGCCAACTAGAACTTGGATCGACGGCGTGCGTTTGGTTAGATTAGACAGTAGACAGTAGCCGAGTGGGATGACGAACTAAGCCGGGACTTATCTGTGTAAGAGATGACTTTTTGTGTAGTAACTGTAGAAATTTTCTCGTTACTCGTCACTAACATCTGTTACTCCTGCGTCATTACCAAAGCATTGTGGAACGGCTCATGTTGGAGATGCTTTGCCTCGCTGGAGCACATATCAGATCTGAGTTCATTTTTTGTCAGTTTTGAATGTCATTGCACTGAGTGAACGGTATCACTCGTTGACTGTTACACTCTGCCATATACTCCCATACGTGGCATACAGCAACAAAAGCATTCACGTGGCTACTGCGTATGGGGACCAGGCTTGTGATTTCCAAAAAAAGTCCTTTTGTTAATCGTGGTGCCCAATTCCGTTACAGTGTCTCTAAGCAAGCGTCTCCTTGCAGAATTAAAAGAAAACTATTGAAGAGCTATATCGACATCTCGACCGAAATATACTAGTTCAGGCCAGCTTCCGTAAGGCTCCCGGCATCTAATCCGAAACGACACCATACCAGATCAGACCCATGACTGCGCCCATGATGATTGCAACAGGGGACTCAACCGGAACCAATAACCACCGACATAACTTGTAGCAGTGACTACAACCCACCATGGATCAATGGCAAGGCTTGTTCCTTGCTGGAATCCCTCATCAATATGCCCAATTTGCCAAAGCCTGTAAACTGCTGTATAAATAAGTCCAACAGCAGCGGCATTGATACCTCTCAAGGCCGACTTGACGCCTCTCCAGCCTCTGATCGCATTCCAGATACCCATCGTTCCATGCACTGTAACCAGCCCAGGGAGGAATATGCCCAAGAAGCCAAGGATAGCGCCGGCAGCAGAGTTGTAGCCACCATTGATAGCGGCTAAACTACCGAGATATACCGCAAAGTTGAAATTAGGTCCTGGGAACGCTTGAATCAGAGCCAGACCGATCAAGAAATCTCGCGGGCTAACCCAATTTTCGGCGACAATATACTCTCGAAGCAGTGGAATAACTACAGGGCCACCACCAAAAATGATGGTTCCCGCAAGATACATGTTGGCGAAAAGACTGTAGAGGCGATTCTTGTTTGGTAGGGTTCCTCGTAGAACCATAACAATGATGAAGGAGATGAGAAAAGCAGCAATTACAGCTAGACCAAACTTCCAACTAATGTTCAGTCGGCGGGACTCAGGTACAGTTCTCGGTTCCTCGTCTCTGTTCGAGGATTGGGGTGGAGCCGTGGAAATGTCGCCTTTGGTGTTGTCTCGTGGGTTGTTGTCTTCCACAGACCCCTTCACGCCAGTTTGACCGGAAGGTCCAGCATCGGCGTCGGACTGGCCTCGAGGAGGTTCGGCGGCGGCGGCTGCTTCTCGATGAATCTGTAGCTCTACACCATCCTCTGGCTCTTCGTCACGGTTATGCTTGCGTGTGAAGATGGCGATAACCGACTTCACTGGTCCGTGTAGCCAACGGAAGTCGTGGACAACAGCCGTCACACCGGCCAGAAACATAAGCAGGGGAAAATACCACAAAGCGTTGTACATCAAGCCGGCAGTCGCGCCCAGGAAGACGAGAACTCGAGTGAGTGTATCCGTGATGGCTTTTTCGGAGAGCTGTACGGCAGCAAGAACGATGATGCCGACTGTTGCAGCATTGAGGCCGGAGAGGAGAGCATAAACGGCGCGAGGCAAAGAGTCGCCGATATTAGACACTCCGACGGACAGGCCGTACATTCCTAGTGCTCCAGGGAGACTTCAAGAGGTCAATACTGGGATTCGATGGGCATTTAGTGGAGTAAGTAGCCCTCACCTCCAAATCAGAAAGCCTAGTACAGCTGGGAGGAAGCCGTCGTGGAGAAGATTGATGCAGTAATGCATTTTGGTGCTGCCAGGACCAGAAAAGGCCTGGCAAACACTGAACAGCTCTTGATACTAGGCCGCGTCAGAAAATGCTCGAAATGTTTCCTTCCCTTAATAGCATCACTCACCACATCCTCGGTGATCCATGATAATTTGTTGACATACTTGTCGTGAAACTACGGCCGAATATTGTTAGCTTTGTGCTTCATGCGGGACGACTCAAGATGCGGTGTCTCCTGCATGCACATCGATTCGGTCCGGATCCGAGCGCACAATTCTGCAGGCTCTCGTGCTCCCTTGCCAGACATGGAATTGATACTCACAATCTTGAAATGAACCGGTGGTCCACCGAAGGAAGTGAAGCCCAGATACCAGTTCTGCCGCACGGTGTTCCAGAACCTCTCGCCAATGTCGGACGAGGACCAACTCAATTGACTCTTCACTCCCATCTTGACTCAAGTGTTGAGGAATCTCGTCTACGCGACTTTAGGATGTTTCACGTCCTCGAATTGGTCAATGCGTTCTCCGCACGCAGCGGGGAGTCTTGATCATGAGATGACAAGGTCGGATTGCCACGAGTTGTCAAGCGATTCCAGACCTGAAGAATAATGCCAGCGCTGGGTTCGGTAAGCTCTGGCAGAACAAGGAGAAGAATGTGCATTCAGTCCCGAAGAATTGACATGGCTGTGGTCGGCGAATGATTCAACAATGGGAAATGAGTCTTGCCAAGTGATCTTCTGGGGCGTCCAATCAACATGTTAGCCACTGAGCACGTGCTGCGGCTGTTTAAGCTTGACCATTAACCTAGACGCTAAAATTGATCCCTGATCAGCAAAGCATCTCCGGTCATATCATGAACTGCTCATTGGACAAACAAAAGCATTCATAAAAACCACAGCGACTGTCAGATAACATGTATCGCAGTTTGTGACTATGGTTAAATGTTTTATATGTTCTTCGAGGTTTCACGCCTTGAACGAAGCCATGACAAATTAGATATGTTAAAGATTCTGAGAGCTTGAGAGATAACTGTGAGCGTATTTTTTGTCTTTTGATTCCGAGACGGAAATATGTTATATGAATGGTAGAAACTATATGTCTAGCCCGTTAATAGCAAGGATAGCAACGATAAAGACTCTATAGCCCACCCCATCTTTCCAAGTACAGCTGCTCTACTTATTTGCTAAATTTACCTGTCCACGCTCACCGGGAGCAGATGCAAATTGAGAGATATCCGCCGTCTCATAATTATAGAGTACAAAGGTCTAAAAAACGATGATAATTCATCTAATGTATTTTATACGGCTATTGACGGGTTGCTAGTTTAGTCATATTGATGCAGCCATCGCCTCTGAAAAGAAGTAAACACGACCAAGGTTCACAAGCAATAAGAACACAACATTCAATCCTCTCATACAGCATACCATCGACATGGTTTCAACCATTGTGTCACCATTTGCGCTTTTATTCCTGGCAAATCATGCTTGGCTAAATAATGCAGGCAGGACTGGAAATGCTGACTCCTTTCGGGCCTGCCAATGATAAGCCGACTCAGCGACATCATCCCGGACGACCTCGAAACAGTGACCCAAGCTACCTTGCTGCAGGACCAGTGGTTGACCTTCAGAAACTCTCTTCCACTCTGCTACAGCTGCTTCACCAAGAGCACCTGAAAGCAAAGAAAACCACTCATCCGCTCCACAGCTCCTCGATCTCGACACACATGCAGGAATGGAATAGCTAGGTCGTCTAGCTTTAATGTCCCGTTGGAAGTGGCCCGGAGCTGTGCATCAATGTTTGTAAAGTGCAGCATGCCACGGCCATAGGGAACTCGTTGTGCTGGCCTCACCTGCCAGGCAATCTTCTGGGCTTCTTCGTCAGAAAGGTTAGACGCCGGATTGGCATAGTAGTCAAGAGCGCGAGTGTTCATGTCGTTGAGAAACTCATCGGCAGAAATAATCCCCAATCGCCACAGTAACCTCAATGACCAGTACTCCGCAGAACCCTCATTATATCGCGACTGCTCAGCGTTGGTACCTGCGCTCCACGTTGTCCATTCGTGGGTCATTTCATGCGCCAGAAGCCTCAGCAGCCGGTCCTCTGGAATGCCAGTATCTCTGTTATAGCCAAAAAGAAACGCTCGAGGAAAGGCGGTACCACCTGCACCAGGAGCAACCGACCCAGCAGAGGTCTCTTCATTAACGCGAACAAAAACCCGATATGCCTCATCAGCCCGATCCTGCCAGAAATCGGCCGAATACTCTAAAAGCATTTTAAGCTTGGCAGAGGTGGCTTCAGGATCAAAAGGCGGCTCCTCTAGCCAGTACATGCTGAATTTGGCTTCAGGGGCAGTAGGAATTTGGGGGTGGGCGTGCACATCGCCCACAATGAAAAAGGTTTGAAGTAGCTTGGTCAACGGTCCAACGAAGCTGTATTCATGCGGGCCAACACCATCATGGTGGGTAAATGCAGCGCCGTGTGTGTTTGAAATGTTCCAGAACAGCGTGAAATTGTAAATCTCCTCAGAAAGAGCGTTTGGTGTAGGTATAATGGCCCACATAGAACCAGTGAGGCCATCAGTTCCATTGCGAAGGTCAAAATGAGGTCCAGGAAGTGCAGTCCTGTTGACATGGTTTGGATGCGCCTTGAAGCGAATAGTTATGGGGCCTGTTGTAGCTCTTTGAACACTCCAGAGACGGTGGGGAGATTGAAGGGGCCATTTTTCACCTCTCTTGAACTTAGAGGTAGAAGACCGTCAGCATCTGAGGCTACTAAGCGATCGCCATAATCAGCCGTGGCGACACTTGCAATTTGTGTTGGCATGAAGAGCAGGGTTTCATTGTTAGACACTCTGTGATCAAGTACCAGAGTTCCATCTAGAGTGTAGCCCAAAGGATCTAGATTGGGAGTCAGCGTGAGGTAGAAATTCTTCGGCTTTGCGGGGCAGCTCGCAAGAGATAAGCCTGCGAGCTCGACTGCAAACACCCAAAATGAGAGGCAAAATCCTTTCATGTTGAACCAGGAGCCAAGATTAGAATGGAAGAAGAAATAAAAGGCAGTATAACTTCGTCCCACCAAATGGCATCCCCGCATGCAGTACTCGAGCGGGGACGTAGACTATCGTTGCATTGACCAAAACATCCGAGGCTTAGCATTTACACGTATGAAGTAGTAGTGATCTACCTACCAAGACAGGGTTAGGATAAAAATACGCGGTTAGAAAGTACAGACTGGCAATATCCGAAATGCTGCTTCGCGCTTACTCTTAGATCTCGGAAGCGAAGGATGTGTAAGAATACTCATATTCTTCATATACTATAGTCATCTAACCGTGGACAGCCACTTATTGTTACCGTTGGCTCATAGCTGTCTGATTTAGTAGTCTAGACTATGCGATTATGATGCCACAGCATACATCTTTGTGAGGCAGGTTCCCTAGCAACTAGGCTCAGGTTCATGTCAGCGAAAGAGAATTGTAGATGTTGTGTGGCAGCTTGGTAATTAGTAGTAGTAGTAGCAGTAGTAGTAGTAGTAAAGGTCGACATCATTTTAGTAGCTCAAGTTATCCAAGTCCTAGATTATATACGAATTGGGGTGAAAGACGAATGCGCGTAAAACTGTGAGCGTTATAGGCGTAACCGAATTTCCTTTTCCCAACAAAGCACATTGAGGTAGGGTGCGTTCAAGTATGTGGACCTAGCTTCTTGCCAGACTTTTCCAGAGTGCAAAACGAAATACTGCAATATTGAAGGATGTTTAGGGTAATTGGTTCGCCTGCCTCTTGGTTGGAAAGTTGCAAGTCTGACGAGCGAGTCCTGGTCAAGACACCTGTGAGAAAGTAACCCAGCGCAACTGCACAACCGGAACAGGGCCCGAATGGTCTAGGGGTATGATTCTTGCTTTGGGAGGTTGAACCTGCTCATCTGCAAGAGGTCTCGCGTTCGAATCGCGATTCGGGCCTTTCTTTTGCGCATCTCTCACTTCGAATCGTGAGCGCTCTATTTTTTGGTAGCTTGGGGACGGGGAATATGATGACAATTGCTGCAGTGTTTAGAAAACGAAAGCAACTGTTGGGATAGTTGTTGCGGTGGATATGTGAGGTTTCTATTTTCAGACCCATTCTCGGTCTCCTCTCGGAAAAGAGATTGCGGAGTGGGCATCACAAGAGGCGTGTGTGCACGCCAGAAACTTGCTCATTCACACGCAGTCAGGCATCCATGTCATATCTACAATGTGAATCTACCGATACCAAATCTAATGTATCGTAGCCTATTTTACTTACAGTGTGAGTTGGACAATTCTGCTTTGGCTCAGTGAATAGCAATCCATCTATGCCCACACAATTATTAGCTTCATGAGCAATGATAAACTCGCAGTTGAACCAAGTAGCTTTAGAAGATGCAACGACTAGGTTAAACTCGTTGAACATGACTTCAAATAAAGTCTTTACCTTGGCCAATGAAGCAGCTTTGTTAAAGCAGAACCGGTACAAGTTCTCCACACCTCCTGTGTTGCCGTGAACCGAGCATCGGGACCGAGGACTGCATTTGTATTCCAGAAAGTCGCCCGGAACAGGGTTGGGTGTCCCACTTTCGCAAGATCCTTCGATCCTCCTTGCTTCAAGAAATGTGCGGAGTAAGGCAGAATGAACAAATCAATGCAAGCTGTTTCACTTGCTGTGAGCTTGGGAGAAATCCACTTATCCAGACTTATCATGGCGGTTGTGTCAAAAAAAAAGTAATCGCAGGACAATGTTTCTCACGAACCATTCATACATTAGATCTTCACTATGAGTTCAGTTGGTCAGTGTATTAATAGGTAGTGTCGCCAGCAAGGCTGAAACTCTCCACAGGCCAAGAGCCTCCACGACGAATTAGGCTTAATTTACGGGTGTTCTAAATCCTCCCCAGTTTTGGCTAACAGATATTATGGGGTATCCTTAGAATGAAAGGGATCACCCAGCTGTGGGAAAATTAAAGATTGGGCCAGGGTCTGGTACAGGCCAGTGAATGGTTGTGAACGCCCCTGTAAAGCAACAAAATAGCCCACACAGTTGTGCTGACTGCATCCCAACACATTCCTGGAGTTCGTCCGTTTCAAAAAGCACAGATCAGTAACCTCCAAACCAGACGGTCATCCCCGTCCAAGGCCCATCTTCAGTATCTTGGCTCCGCCCAGACCACACCTAATCACACCTCTACATGAGATATCCGAACGCTTTCGGAATTAGAGGTCAATGATAGTTGATTGTGCCAAGCAGTTTTCGTCGCATAGTTGTTCCCCAAGTTATGCTTGGTCCCAAACTAGTAGGGGCACTCTCTGCCATGCCCCCATATGGCCCAATTCTTAGACTCGATCCCACTACTATAATTGCGCAAAAATGCTCTGTGCTCAGAGTTGTTGCCGATGGCCGTCGGATGCAAAAAGCCCCCAAATTTAGATCACGGGCCTCTTGAGACCAGTCTCTGTAAGTTTTGAACGAAGTATAAAGAATTCAGCAAGTCGTGATCGAGTTAGAGATCTCATTCTGAATAACAATCTCATAACCTCATCTTCCTTTCTTTGTCACTCATTTCTTTGCCCTGGTCGGCTTTTTACATTCGTTCTTTTCAATCCTTAGAAAATAAATACAGAAAATCGTCAAGATGGTCAACGTTACTGGTAAGCTTCGAGTATGGACTAGAATGAATTCGTATTTGCTAACAAGATTGCAGCCCCTTTGCGCGTCGGAATGGTGCTATTCCCTGGCTTCACAGCCATTGATGTGTTCGGACCCATCAACGTCTTCAACACCCTGTCCTTGAAGAACCCCATGACTTTGTCTATCCTCTCAACGGACTTGAACCCCGTCAGTGTTGAGCGCCAGATCTTTGATGGTGTCTCCTACGGAAACACTGGCAAGAGTGCTTCTCCTTTCTTCACCGAATGGGTTCTCCCAACTCACTCGTTCGACGATGCTCCCGACCTGGACGTCATCATCGTTCCCGGTGGCTCAGGTACACGCAACCTGACTGCCACTCAGCCACACGTTGACTGGCTCTCGGAGAGACTGGGCAACAGTGACTGCGAATGGCCTCAGTACATGATGACTGTTTGCACTGGCACAGCTCTGCTTGCCCGTACCGGCAAGATTGGCGGCCGCAACGCCACCACGAACAAGGCCGCCTTCAAGTGGGTTCAGGAGCAGGAGGGTGCTCAGGACGTCAACTGGATCGCCAAGGCCCGCTGGGTCGTCGACGGAAAGCTGTGGACCAGCTCCGGTGTCAGCGCCGGTGTGGACATGACCATTGCCTGGGTGGAGCACGCTTTCGACCGCAACCAAAGCGAGACCACCAAGAGGATGATGGAGTGGAACTTCCTTGAGCAGGAGGATGACCCTTTCGCCGCTGAGTATGGTCTGATCTAATAAATGAAGCCATGGCATGCATATAGTGGCGTCAAAGCATACATCGTAGAGAGCACATACGCGTGCAGGTTACGCAGGGATTTGTTAGCTGTTTATTATCTTGATCTTCTTCACACCTTTATTTACTTAGGACTATAGATTTATGAGACCATTCAGTCAATTGACAGATGGGCAAAACCAAAGAGTGTCCATATATGTTCTATGAAATGAAGACGTCCAACCTTGTCCATGAACTATAAAGACGCAAGCGCAACGATTAAGCATATATCAATCAGGCGTGAATAAATTCATTTCATTATATTGCTCCGTAGCATGAGCATGAATTTCTTATAATAGTGTCAAATCGATGCAGTTTGAGTGGGACGACCTGAGCAGTCATACACAGTATAATACGGAGAATGAAGCCATAATCTACGCCACCAGCCCCGGTAGTGTATAGAGATGGACTTCTGGTGTGTATGGCAGACAGAAATTTTGTCTTTCTGTATTGTCGAATGCCATCTCAAAGTCAAAGTTGCAGAATTCGGGGTGGCCCCATTATTATCAAGGTAGGGACAGACAGGTATATGATCACCCTCTTGGACGAACGACAAATAACCAGTGGGTATCTTGATGACTGTAATTACTATATATTTACCAAGTCTGTCGTCTGATTTTCTTGTTGTCAATCTCTTGTTTTCGTCTTTTATCCAGTTGTGCCTGGTTTTCGTCAAGTTGCCCACAAACCACACCATATTGACGATACTAGCTGGATGAGCTATTCACAGTCATTGCATCAACATCATTTATCAGTACCCCATTTCCCATATCAGTCTTAACAATCAGCCATGAGACTCAGCACCTTATTCAAGTATGTTGGCCCGCCATTGGCCCTGGCCTGCCTTTACCACCCATCTCGGCGAGCAGCTCCACCTGCTCCGCCAGGAGTAAATGCCTTTGGGCACTACCTATTTCATAGGCGATGCGGGGAGTATGTTCTAGGCATGGTGGTTCTGCACACCATATACAGGACACTCGTGCTGGTTGAGAAGGGAAGTTATGACTTTTTCGGTGCGCAGAAATCGAGCGCAACCACTCGAGAGTTCATAGAAGCGCTCGTAATCTGGAATCTTTTGATGTGGTTTTACTGCGGGTTTCTGGTAGCTATAGAACCCGAGGACAGCCACATAGTCGGGGAGTTAATGTGGGGTGGATTCAACCATGTAAAAGAGTGGCTGTTGCGACTGTTTGTTGGAGATACGTGAGACAGCACAGATAGTCATCATTCGCAGCACTCACAGTACCACTAGCTACAAGGCTCACTGCTCATCGTGGTATTGACATGCATGGTAGCTTTAGAGGCAGATGCTTTCGTCTGAGTTGATTCCATGCTCATGAGAATGTGGTTCTCTGCTCAACCATTCGGTCTTATTAATGCCTTTGTTGTCACAGCTACTATAGCGGCTTTCGAATAGTGTCTGCCATGACGCTCTCCACAAGGTTGAGAACTCCTTCGGTCATGGCTATCGGATCCATTCAAGGCAGCCTGGTGGGGCAGCAGGAGTCTGTGATGTCCTTAGCCAAAGCCCTTTGGCGATGACATTGGCGACAATATAATGGAGTGGCGAGGGGCCACCGAAGGCAACACAATTTCATAGCCAGTGTCAAAAATATTCTCCGGTGTGGCCATTCAATTGAGTTTAAGGCAGCACAATGCAACAGCAGGGTCAAGGATACCCTTGGTTATGACTATCCAGTGTAGGCATCGAACGCGGCGTAGCGGAGCAGCGAGGGCCATCGGAGACAGCATAACGCCGTATCATGAATGTTCTTTCAGTGTAGCCATCAATTAGGCTATCGCAGGTAGCTCAGTATAGTAAGGAAGGTCGAGAATACCGTTGACCATAGCCCTCAAGTATAGGTATCGGAGGAAAGCAACGTAGTACAGCAACGAGGGCTATCGAAGGCCGCATGATGCAACAGCAAGAGTTCGAGGATGATCTTGATTGGTAGTAGTCCAGTGTAGATATCCAAGGCAGCATAATGCAACAGTGGGGGTCAAGGGCCCTTAGTTGTGGCTTCGATCGGACTTGTTGGAAGCAGAGCAGTATTGCGGTTGAGGTTGAGGGTTACTTGGTTTGTTTTTCGGTGACCAGAGGTACTGTTGCATCGGAACAACCAAGTCGAATCGTCGAAGTCGACAACCGCAGTACGAAAGTACAGAAGGGGACGTTAAGCCCGCCCGTTGAATTGTGGTCAATTGGGGAACCTCGATGCTATTGCTGAGTTAGCCGACAACAATATCCTTTGAGACAAATTCAGGCGTACCTGAGTCACTCCGAGGAGCGGGACAAACTCCTGAGGCCGAAGGCCCAATAATGCAACAGTGGGGTCCCGGCTGGACCAGGCAAGGGCACCGGGGTTGTCGAGGGACCTGATCCGTCAATGTGGACCAGGCTGTTCCGGTCCGTGCTTAAGGCTCATTGCCAAGTATGGCGTCAAGGATGATTTGGCGAGCCTCATCATCCTCCATCAACCTTCAAAGCAGTCGGCGGACTGCCTCTTGGGTCTCCGGCGTGGACACCATATATGCCGCCAAGCCACACAGAACGCAAACGAACCCGGTCACACATTTCGTGATCAGGTCCCAGTGGTCGTTAATGATGTTTTGGATCTAGTACACCTCAGTTAAGTACAGTGTGCTTGTGATATCCAGAAGAGTGGACGATGTAAAAAAGCAATCTGGCCAGTAATTACATTCATTGTAGGGTCGCTATCCAAAAAGCGCTGTCATTAAATATGCCACTATACAGAAGAATGAAAAGAAGAAAACTAAATGACCACAAAACTCGTGGACATGACCACGACGGCCATCAATAAACCGTACCTTCCTCCTGTCCAGAACAGTCTGAGGCAGGAGGACCAAGTAAGAAACCAAGTAAGAAGGCAGGACATTCATGACAGCAACCGAAAAGTGAAGAGAGAGAAAGGAGAAATAAAAAAATAAATGAAAAGACAAAAGAATGAGGGGAATCTAATATGTAAGCGAAGTCGTAACAGGACGATGAGTGTTTGTGGATATGCAGGATTCTGATAGAGGATGTTCATAGAAGATGCTCACGGAAGACTCTCATGGAGAACACAATCAATGACATGAAAACATATCGGTCTATAAATGAGACTTCCACAAATTGAGCTGCTCGTATTTTCTTCTAGTCAACTTAATGGATAAACGAAACGCCAATGATAGGGAGGCTGTAGTAGAATTCAACTTTGATACAGCTTCTGGGTTCTGCATTGTGCCGCTTCGAATTATTCGTTCTCTTGCCTACCTCATCAAAGGAGGCAATGGCAACGCAATGATCATCGCGGGAAGAATACTCGATGTCAAGGTGAACACGTAGGAAAACTATTATGCAAGACAGAATGGGATATTCGTAAAGAGGGCAAAATCAAAAATATGAAGAGGAATTGGTGAGGAAAACGGTGATGGACATGATGTTGAATATATTGGGCTTCCAATTGCGCTTCCACAAATCAAGCTGCTGTTGCATTTTTAGTCGACATCACAATTAAACAAAACATGTAAACGAGGAAATTGTACGGATAGTGGATACAAGGACTCCCTCGTCCAATAACGACGACCTAACTGAGCAGACAATCTGAAACAAGAATGGTTTCCTCGCTGCCTACAATCAAGATGAACTATCGCTGCAGGAACAGGATCACATAAGCTAGCTAATGTGTATAAATCGAACGAAACGACACGGCCTACTAACGTTGCTGTGTCCATTGCGCAACGAATTCAATCATGCAGCTACTTTACGCTCATAGCTCGATCCCGTTCCTGGAGCAATAGTTTTTCTTGATTGTAGGCAGCAAATAAATCGCCAGTATATTGAATCGATCCTCTGCATGAGCCCAGAACAGTTCTAGACCACTCTACTCCCAAGCCATTGTCGAGCCACCTCCAAGTAACCCCACGAATAACTAACTCTTCAATCATGCAATATCACGACAATAAAGGCAACTCTCCCTGAAACCACCCGGCACATCCAAATCTCTCGGTCCAACGGCACGGACGGCGATGCGCCTGGGTTGGACTTGGCCTTATATGGAACATCGGACTGTCCACCTCATCTCATCTTAGTCCTCTACGGAAATTGATCCGGCCGAAAAGTCCCAGATTATCCACATATTATGACAGGGCGCGTGGGCCACGCCAGCAATCTCAACGCTGCTGCGTGCCCTCTGTGCCAGGCCCCAGGGCTTAGATCTGCACAGGGATGTCGTCAGAACAACATCCTTGGTTGGCGGGACTTTTGACAGCTCGTTCCCCAGTGCGTGGTAGGGATCCGTGGTCCAATCGTTATTTTCCCACCACTGGCTAGAATTGGGCGTTTCGCACTACCGGCGTGGGCCCGCATTGCATGGGACGAACGGCGTCTTCGCGGAACAAACACTTCCGCCCACGGTATCGTGTCCTTGAATTGCGATCCTGGCGTAATGGCAGTCTCTGGTGTCTCGGCCGAGCCTGTTGTATATATAGCTACCATGCTCGCGGGTGCCAAGCAGGCCCAGCTTAGCCAAGAGCTGCAGGGACTGCCTCGTCCAATACCCACGTTCCAACTCATCAGGTAATCCGAAACAAGATGGGCTTCCTCGCACGAGCCGCCGTTGTATACGGCCTCGTCGCCTCGGCGGTTGCGCAAACCTCCGTCACCGTCAACGTCGGGACAACATACCAAAGCATTGACGGCTTCGGTTTCTCCCAGGCCTTCGGCCGCGCTTCGAGTTCCAGCAGGTTTCTGAAAGCACTCGCAAGAATGCGCTGGATCTGCTGTTCAGCACCACCACCGGTGCTGGTTTCTCTATCATTCGTAACCGCATCGGTTCTGGTGGCAGTGGCGATAGCATCCTCCCCACCAGCCCTGGCTCCCCATCTGGAACTCCCAAGTACACATGGGACCGCAATGACCGAGGCCAGTTTTGGTTCACACAGCAAGCTGTGGCCTATGGCGTTAAGACCATCTACGCTGATGCCTGGAGTGCACCGGGTTTCATGAAGACGAGTGGCAACGAAGCTACTCCTGGGTAAGCCTCTTGTGACCAATTCAGCTCATATACCAAGCTCCCTTGCTAACTTATACGTCAAGATACCTTTGCGGTACCACTGGCCGGTCATGCTCGTCCGGCGACTGGAGGCAAGCATATGCCAACTTCCTCGTCCAGTACGTAAAGTACTACAAGCAGGAAGGCATCACAATCACACACCTCGGCTTCCTCAACGAGCCTGACTACCAAGTCTCGTACTCCCAGATGCAGATCAGCGCGAATGCACAGGAGGCCATCTCCTTCATCCCCACGCTTTACAACACCCTGCAGTCCAACGGACTCGGCAACGTTGTCCTCACCTGCTGCGACGCTGTCGGCTGGAACGCCCAGAACGGTTTCACCACGAACCTCGTCAACGCAGGCTCCACGCGCTACCTCGGCGTCATTACCTCGCACTCGTACAGCTCCGATGCCATCAACCTCAGCCAGACGTCGCTGCCCAAGTGGAACACCGAGGCTGGTACGGGCTCTAGCCTGCGCCTTGTCACCACCTGGTACAGCAACGGTGCCGGCAACGAGGGCTTCACCTGGGCAGTCAAGCTGGCCAATGCCATGACCAACGCTCAGCTCTCAGCCTACCTCTACTGGGAGGGTTTTGAGAAGAACCAGCAGCAGTCTGGCTCACACTTGATCGACTCTGCCGACGGCAACACCATTACCGTCTCGGGTATCTTCTGGGCTTTTGCTATGTGGTCTCGTCACATCCGCCCCGGCGCCAAGCGTGTTCAGCTCACCGGCGCCCCTTCAGGTGTCATCTCTACTGCATTCCAGAACACCGATGGCTCTGTCGTCGTCGTTTTCACCAACACCGGCACCGGAGCGCAGTCCGCCCGTGTCGGTTTCCAGGGCTTCAGCCCCTCCGCCGCTTCCGCCTGGGTTACTCGCCAGGGAACCAACTTCGGCAACACCGACGCACCTCTATCCGGCGGAGCTGTCACCGTGTCAATTCCCAGCAAGGCCGTCGTGACAGTCAAGTTGACCAAGGGCAGCGGTAGCACCGACCCGCCGCCTACTACCACCACCACCAAGTCACAGCCTCCTCCCAGCTCTACTTCGCAACCTCCTCCTGGTTCCTCCTCCCCACCCGGTACCTGCGCAGCGTTGTACGGTCAGTGTGGTGGTGAGTCGTGGACCGGCCCGACGTGCTGTGCCCAGGGCAGTTGCAAGGTCTCCAACCAATGGTACTCTCAGTGCCTGTGAAAAGGAGCCGTTCAATTAGACAAAGGGTATCGGTCTAATGGATAAATTTTCTTCAATCTGGTACATATTTGTACATTTCTTAGTATCTGTTGCCTCGGCATGGCTATGTATATCGATATTATCGGTCGCCAATATATTGAAAGGAATAAATACTCCTAACTTTTCTATCAAACCCTGGGCCTGAAATATGTGGCTGTAGCAGTTCATCTAAATTAGCAATGAAACAAAGGCACTGCATAAAACCTCGTAGGCATATATGTGATCAGCAGTGGTGTTTCCCGGGTTGCTCGACGTCATCTACGCCTCTCCTAATAGCGGCCCTGTTTTAAATGGCTTGATCTCTTTCAGGGTATTCTCTCCGGAAGTTTCTTCTGGTTCCAGTGCGTGGTCGCATATCTGAACCACCCTGCGTACGTCCCTCGACAGCGTCCATATCCCCGTTATCTCTCCACAGCGAGCCCAGTGTAGGTCCCATAACCCGGAGAATGAGTCCTGTTGCTAGCTTGAATCCAAAACTCCTGTTCAGAACTTGCTCGACAACCTCTCGTGCCTGTTTCTGGTCTGCCGTCTCGGCCTCGCCCTCGCGCGGCATGGGCAAGGACATGAGCTCGTATTGGCGCGGGCCGTTCCACATGGTCAATTCATTGATCAGCTGTGCTCCCATGAATTCAATGCTGTAGACATGCTCCTTCACGTAGGCTGGGCCATTCCAGTTATCTGTGGGGTCGACCAGCCCCATAACCATGGAGATGACTTGGCCCTGGATGATGTAGTCAGACAGTAACCTATCAACCTCATCCGGCGAGTAGACCTTGCCATTTTCCTCAAAGGACAAGCCTCGCCTGAGAAGCGGAACGTCCTTGACCAGCGGGTGCATATGCATTCCTTCAGTGTTTGTCTTCCCTCCATCAGCCGCCCACAACGCTAGTAGCAATTTGTGGCAGCGCGCAAAGAAGGGGTTGCCTCGCCTCGATGCAAGGAAATAGTTCATCAAAGTCAGCACCGACATATCTCCACCATCGTAGGACAAGACCTCGTACGGCGATGCGTCATTTCCCAAGGTCTCGTTCCACATGCGGTCCAGATCTCCAATCTGGATCACGCCCACATCAGCGTAGACACCTCCATACTTGAGTATCAAGGGAATCGCACAAGGTCAGATATGTGCTGCCTCTCGTGCTTTCCATCTAAGGTGCCCTCGACAAATGCTCTTGGGAAAGTATTTGGGTCATGAATGTCGAGGTAGTTGGCCACGTTGAGAGGCGAGCCAGGCTCCTTGTCGATAACACGTATCACCCAGCCTAGCTTAGAGAACCGACGATGCCAGGAACGCACATTTCGCTTCGCATAAGGGTACGCGCTGGCGAATCCGCTGTGCCAAAAGAACCAGATGTTCTTCTCGTCGGATACAGGCTTGGGATGCAGAATGTCGTGGTCAATTTCTTCATCAGATCGCAGATCCAGAAGATGTTCCGGAACGGCATAAAGCCCCTCCGGCATAGGGTATTGCATGTCCTTCATCGTGCGTTGCGTTGTGATGTCGTTCTGTAACAGATGTCCCAGCATCCAAAAAACAAGCGCTAATATTCACACAAAAGGGTATCGTGTCAAAGGCGTGTTGATCAACAGCGCCGGAACCAAATCAAGAAGATTCAGAGATTCAAATCATCCAGAATTATATGCGTATGGAAGGCAGTGATCACAAATTGTGAGTTATTATCACCACACAGCCCGGGGCAGCGTCGCCATCACGATTTGAGTCAGGCCGTCTACGACCCACAAAGCCCCAATTGTTCTGGTGGACTCAGTATGATTCATCGAGCTAGTCTTGATCCTTCAGTCTATTGCCCATTGAGTGGGTTCGGGTTACTCACAGTAAGAGGCTGTACTGTAGATAGGAAAGCTTGGCATTTGGAGATGGAAAAGTTCAGGGATAGAAATAGAGATGGGATTGTTGGACACGACAAAACGATATGCATGCACATTCCCAGTCAACGCAAATATCTAGGCCTGCATTTATTCTCACAATACAGATTTCTAGTTAATTAGACAGTTAATCAAGACGTATTGACATTCCAATATTTAATGCGACCGAGAGTAAACGATTCTTTCGACCTACTATGTCACGAACAGCACTCGCATCTGCTACATCACAAACCACAAGAAATAGATCTTCCAACCGTGCAATCCTCCAGCTCCAAACCCCTCTGATTCTCAACCCATCCCTGTCCGTAAGCAACTTACCACATCCAGCAACGGCCCCAATCCGCGAAACGCCGGTTAGGACGGCACAAACCCAATCGCATAGCCCCTCCAAGCGGCGTAAACCATCGAATCCCATCCAGCAAAGCCCCGAATTCCAAGCAATCAGCTCTGGCCCAAACTCTATGCATGCGCAGAGCTCGAAAGGATTGCCCAACTAGGCCGCCCTGACGCCATGCGTAGAAGCTTTGTTGGAATGCAGTCCGCTGCGTTATAGCCTGGACCCCTCCCTCAACAATCAGACACGCCATCTTGTTCACTTCACAGCCTCGTTTTCCACGCGTCGCACTTTTCCCTGAGCTCCTTGTCTTTATCTTAAAAGGCCCGGCTCGCTCAATTGAATTTTACACAGATACTGCAAGTCATGGCGCCCAAGAACAAGAGTAAGAAGAAGACCGCCGGCACTCCGGTCGCCGTTGCTCCGGCTGCTCCGGCCGTGGCCGAGGACGCCCCTCCGGCGTACGGCTCCAGCGCCGTGGACCAGAACACCGAGCCAGCTCCCTCAAACGAAGCTGCAGCATCACCACCACCACCACCACCAGCGGTTTCCGAACAGCCTCCATCTGAGCCTATTCTGGAGGAGAAAGCGAGCGAGCCTACTACCACCAAGAAACCAACTGCAGAAGCGCCCTTCAACTTCCCTCCGACGCTCCCCTCTTACACCCCATCCGCCTCCTCCTCGTCGGAGAAACAGGTCCAACCCATCGCCATTCCCCAGTCATTGCCAAAGCCATCTTCTCCTTTTATCCCTGCCTATGCGCCCGTCCTACTTGGGCGCGGCATCACCGCCGCCTCGTGGCAGGCCTTCGTCTCCACGCTATCCGCCTTCCTCTCGGCCAGCGTCTCTGACCGCGCCCTGGCCCACGCTGGCGATGTTGCGCGTCGCGTCGGTGATCGCCCTACCGGTTTTGCCAAGAACTTGATGTCGCACGTACAGAGTGTCGGCAGGGATGTCGCCGGCAACGCCCGTAGCGGCAACGTCGTCGGTGCCGCGTTCAAGCTCATCGGCGGTGCCATCTCCATCCCCATCCACGCCGCAGTCGGTACCGCAGCCACCGCCGTGTCGTTACCCGGTATAGCTGTCTCCGCCGCCGTCAAGACGCCTCAGACTCCGCGGGCGCGTGCCGCCGCATATCTCGTTGTCGCTAACCAGGATTGGCTCGCGGCCCGTGGGCTCCACGCAGAGCTCATGGATTCCAAGGAACTGTCGCAGCTGGTGGGCGCTTCAGTGACGAGCGTGGCTGACGCTGTCAAAGGCAGCGCGAAGAAGCAAGGACCCAACGCTGAGGCGGCAATCCAGCTGAAGGGTCTGGAGGATTACATTGCCGAGTTGCAGCTCGAGGGCGAAGGCATTACGTTGGAGCTGGGAGATGCGACGCTCTGGCTTGTTCTAAGGCACAGGCCTGCCGAGGAAGCTAACGGCACTCAGGCAAGCGGAAAGAAAGCTTAGATGGATTCTTCGCATCTGTGAAGGCGGGTTGGGACATTGGTTGGCTGCAATGCTTGTAAACATAATCAGTAGAGGTATCACATCTAAATACACTACTCCCCGTCCCAGAATCCTTCCGAGCTACTCTTCGCATTCGCCTCCTCTAGCAACCCTTCGCCCGCACGTGCAATTTTGGCCGCCGTTTCCTTGCTGCAGCAGAGACCGACGTCAAAATCCTTCAGATCCGGTTCACCCATGGTGGCCAGCGCCGCTAGACCAAGATACGAGTGGAAAATGTCTGGGGAGCACCAGGTAGCTTGGAGAAGCCGCCGATGCGGTGCTGGGTGATCTCGGTGATGAAGTTGCGTGCAGGAGGCTTGTTTACCACGTGGATTTCGTCCATGAGCTGTTGGCAGAGTTAGTTAAATGCGCGCCGCTGTGCGTTCTCATAGACCCTCGACTCCATGATGCCACACACATCAAGGTCAGAACTCACCGATAAAGCACCCCTACCCACCAACAATAGCACGTATCCGCCTTCTTGTTCCATCTGCCATTGAATCCCACATGGCGGCATTTCCCTGCAGCCAAGCTCTCGTCGTCAAGCTTCTGCTGGATAAAGTTCTCATCATCGTCATCCGCCGCATCCTCTTGTTCCTGTAGGTGCACAAACTGGCGCTGTGCCAGGAACTTGACCAACGCTGGGCGATCCGCGATGCCCCGGCTGATGGCAGAGGCCGGGTCGTGGGGTGGTGTTGACGTCTGTCTATCCAGCATGGCGAGGGCTGCAACACTGCAGAAAGTATAACCAGCTACACCATGGCGTTAGTTACTGATGAAGAGAAACTAGCTTGAGGCTTACCGTGAGACTCGTTCTCTGCCGTCTCTGATAAACCACCATCATATGTCTGTGGTCTAGTCAGTCATCAAGAACCAAGCACAATCAGCATACCTCGCTCACCTGTGCTTCACGAATACATCTGATCAAGCCGTCGACATCAAAATCCTCATCACCCTCCCAACCCCGTAACATCCACCGAATGGAGCTCGCCAAGTAGCTATGTCTCGTATCCCTTCCACCCACCGGCACTCCCTCCCACATGTTCTGCCCGAAGCTGCCATCCGGCCTCTGTAGACCCCTAACCCACCTTAACAGCCTTTTCCTTCTAACGCCTCTGAATGCTCGCCGGCCATCACCCTCGGCGGCCAGACCCAGCAGGATCAGCGCGAAGAAGGTAGCCGCAAGGTTGGCCGTGCCCCGGCCCGCAGCCTGGCCAGGCAACGCGTGAGTAGGGCTGCCGCAGAAACCTCCATCGGGGTGCTGCAGACTCAAGACCCAGGCACGGATGGCAGTGCGATCCTTGGCGGGGAGAGGCACGGAGAGCAGGTCCTGGGCGCAGACGATGAAGCAAGCAAAGGTGAGACGGGTGGAGTCGGCAACGGTGTAGGCCGTGGGGAGATAATTGCCGTAGCAGCGTTGCCAGTACTTGACGTGCCTCTCCTTTTCGAGAGGCGCTGAAGGCGGATCGGTAGTCATGATGCGAGATGCGGCTGTGGTTGAGTTGAGCGACGATCTCGAGCAACAGTAGCGAGGCCCCGGACCGGTGATATCGGATGGTGTCCTTAACTGATCCAAGGGTTCAGGTGAGGATTGCGGTCGGAAACAAATATTCAAATACTCTGCCAGTCTTGAACCAATCCAAATCAAATCAGATCAAATCAAATCACAAGTGATACCGACGCTCAGTGCTCAGCTTATTCCACAATCCACTCTCATGCACAAGGCAAGCTCATGCAAGTCACCAAGAAGCTCCCCACCACTCCCTCCTCTATCAATGTCAAGCTCGAGCGATAAGGTCCGATAAGCGATAAGCTCCCAAAAGGTACCGCTGATGACGATGCCCTCGAAGCCACCATCACAACTTTTGCTATTCCATACCATACAAACCCTCGCCAGCATTTGCGTCTCTGCCATTGGGGCATTCCGATCCAGCCATTGGGTTCACCTTCACTCCTGGCACTCGTTTTTCTTTCACCGTCGTCACCATCATCCAACTCGACCCCCGACAAGCTCCTCTACCGGACGTCTCGGATCCTCCTCCTGACCACGCGAGACGACACACACTCCTCGAACACGTCACGAGCCTGCGCACATCTCTCCCTCCGACTTCCTTCAAGCTGATAAATACCTATACGCGCTCACCCAGAGCTCAGCAATCGTCATGGCCCTCGTCTCCTCCACGACAATCATCTCCTCCATCTCCCTCTTCCACCTTACCCTCGCCTACTTCTTCCTCGCCAATCCGACCATGATCGATGACCAGACCCTCGTGTATATCGTCGGTGAAAGCTTGGGCATTGTAAGCTTCTACCTATCCCTCGCCTCTCGTCCCCAGCGCTTCGTCTGCTAACGTCCTGGTGTCCGACAGCCCGAGGCCCGTGGCTTCACCACTCGCAGCTCTCCTCTTGGGCTTGTCGCTGTCGTTCTCGCTTTCTTCGGCATAAGCGACCTCGTCTCACTGTCGCTGCCTGAAGAGATCGCCCTTCTCTACTACTGGGGCACTCAAGGTACGCAGCTTTCCCAGGCCATGACTTACATGCCTTGTCTAACACCTCCCAGCACCCTTCCGCTTTCTCTTCTCCATGTCTACCTGCCTCTACATCTTCTTCCTCGGCCCTTCCTCGCCCTTCCGTCTGTCCATCTCTGCGCCGGCCGCCGAACGCCGCATGGTCGCTGCTGAGTACAGCGCCAAGTCACTGGACAATGGCTGGGGCGGCGACGCTCTCAAGAACAGGGTGGTCTTTACATTTCTGTTCATCGAGATGATTGTTTGGTTCTGGGCCTGGACTACTATTCGCGAGGAACGGCCAGCCATCATTGAGAAGGCGAGGAAGGAGATGGGACACCAACATGACGAGTAGGATGTTCTAGGGTTAGATTTATAGACAATCATAAACTATTTTCGGTCCAGTCTAATGTGCTGGCGCATTATAAGCCATGCACTGGTGATGTTTCTCCTTCATCTTAGCAGCAGTAAGGGCTACACCCTCTTAGATATGGCAAGGGATGGCCATTACCTGTCGCAAGCTATCCTATCCTGCCAAACGGAGAACCTATGATCACAAACCTCACAATACACGACACATTGACATCTTGCTTTAACAAGTAACATAAACCAACGACACAAAATATGTTGTCTTAATTCCAGCCACTGCTAAAGGCTTAATCATGCATTCTCCGCCATCTACATCCACAAAGTAACTATATATCCCTCCAAGAAGAGAAGGGAAAGCTCTAACTCAAAAGGTATCCTTAACATGAAACTGAGCGCCGCTGTAGGCCCATGGAATGAGATAAATAAAAATAAAAAGAGAAACGTGTAGTACAAAGAGAAGAAGCGCCCAGTAGGGCAAGGGTTCCATCCATCCATGCAGACCATGCCTTCATGTCGTTGACTCTCGGTCAAGATACCGCCTTGAGAAATGAATAAGATGCGAGTTCAAATGCTGAGGCTGAACATTGAATTTTCTCGAAATATGCGCCTGGTCTATAAAGACACTTCCTCGGCCGTGTTTCTTTCATAGCGTCATAGCCAGGCTGCCGTGCTAAGTGGTAGCCTGTATTTGGTACAGATGTTTGTTTTGTCGTCTCAAGTGCGCACTTCCGTCGGCAGATGCAGGTGATGCTCCGCGGTCCGGGGCTCCCGTTCGTCTCGTGGGAGGGTCTCGGTGCGTCTTTTGTCGTCGGGGAGTGCAGGTAGGCTTTGGGCGTCGTCTCCTCCGCCTCGTCTGCTTCGATAATTTGCTCCTCGATCTTCTCTCCAGGTCCACCAACAATGGGACTGAAGGCCTCGACCTCCTCAATCTCTTCTTCGTCCTCATAATCTTCATCTTCCTCTTGAATCGTAATCTCGCCTGACCGGCGACCTAGCCCTGATGCACTAGCGCTCCGCGAGTGTGACCCTGATCCTGATCGTGAGCCGTTCCCTACCGCGCCAAAATTCAGTGTTGGGCCTTTGAAAATGTTCTTCTTCCGTTTCGCAAACATGACCCCGGAAGCAAATGGGTTGGGCGAGGTCGGGGGTGCGGCCCGGCAGCCGGCATCCCTCGTTGTACAAGTTCAGCGGAGCTGGGGAGCCTCGAACTAGTCGTAGATTGGCAGGGAACGCGTTGGATGTCGGTGTAGCAGGAAGCATCTTAACAGAGTGATGGGGTGACTGTCCTCGGCCAAGTGGCGTTTTTGATGTTCCCACGGAGCCCGTCGAGCTGGTAGACGACGCCTTGGAGTGCGAGTGGCGATGATGATGCATCGATCGAACAGATGAAACTGACGAAGACGTGGACTTCCTTCCGCGCAGACCCGCCGATGAGCGTCTCATCGCTGTGCGAGGCGTGAGAGGTGACGGCGACAGCGACTGCCGCTTGTAGGCCTGAGAAGTGCTGATTCTTTGCAACATTGGGTGAGTGGGTGTTTGAGCCGCCGCAGCCGCCATGCTTCTAGTACTGCCGCCTCGCAGATCTGGTCCATAACCCCTCGTAACATGGCCGTTAGCCACAACCCCTTAGGGAGACTTGCAGTTGCTTGGCTACCAGTTGATGCCGAGGGCGGATACTTGCTGGTTTGCGGTCTTGCGTTGGGGTCACCAGTGTCTCTGAAACCCTCCTTTTTATGCAAGTCAGGTGTACTACGACTTGCACGTCGCATGTGTCCCTTACGTCTTTTAGTCGTGTTCTCAATGAACCAATGCGTCCAGTTCTTCCAGTGGGCAATGATAGCTTGGCTAGGCTTCATCTTTGCCTTCTGGCCATTCTGCTGCTGGCCATGCTGATTGTTCCCACCCTCCATGCCTAGAGCCTCCGAGGTGGTGACCAGGTGCAGCGTGGATCCGCGAGACCGAGCACTGCGTATTACGCCTTCTTTGGGAGGAGGGATCGGTCGGTGGCTACGCGTCATGGACACGGAGCGTATCGAGTCTTTGTCGATGGGTGTGGGGGTGTTTCGTCGTGCGGGCTGTCCGCAGGAGACTCCTTCCTAGCCTCGGGCAGCTGAGGGAGATCTGAGATGGAGAAGTCCTGGTAGTAATGTGAGCTCCTCCTCTTCTCGCTCCTGCCTCGGCTTCTGGATCCGGTGAGGTATTGTCTGCTGCGTCCGTCCTCGTCTAGGTCTGCTAAAGCGGGTGCCAATCGCTCCAGGCGACTGGAAGCCGCTGAAAGCCTTCGCAAGCTCCTACTGTCAAGATCTCTCTCTTTCTCTTTAATTCTCTCCGTCGCATTTTGCGCTCCTCCCTCTCAAGAAGTAGTGCCCACCAACCAGCCAGTGCATCGCATTTTTGGGCCAAGACACTTTCGATAACGGCATCGATGTCAACACCAGCGCTGCGCATGCGCTGGAGACAGTCCTTCTCGAGAGCAGTTGAGAAGGGCGGCTCGACTTTGACGTCGAGGATGGCTTGTTGGGCCGGCGCATGTTCGGCAAGGAAAGGATGGGCGAGGATCTCGGGTAACGAGGGACGCGGAAATGGTCGCTTTGACAACAAAGCTTTCAAGAGTGATACTGCTTCGGCGGGCAAAGTCTCGGGGTACTTCGGTTCTTCCGAGAGAATCTTGGTACGTGTTATGTTATCGTCGTCGTCGTCGAATGGCAGCTCGCCGCAGAGCAGAGCGTAGAGGATGATACCCAAACTCCAGACGTCAACCTTTTCGCCGGCGTACTTTTCCCCTTGAGCATCTCGGGCGCGGCATAACATATCGTGCCGCAAAAGGTCTGCAAGTGGTTCGTCCTGCCCTCGTATTCTCTCGTGAAACCAAAGTCGACCAGCTTGACGTTTTCGTGCTTGTCGAGCAAAATGTTCTCGAGCTTGAGATCGCGGTGGACACATGACTGTCGATGGACGTAGGAGACGGCACCGACGAGCTGCGTAAAGATCTTCTGTACCTTGGGGACTGGGAGAGGGCCGTGCTGAAGTAGGTAGTTGTACAGTTCGTCGCCTAGAGAGACAGTCAGCGCAAACTCGGCACGGGTAAGAACAGCGGGTAGCTACCGGAGCAGTATTCCAAAGCCAGCCAAACCAAATTCTCAGTCACGATGACTTCGTATAGCCTCGCGATGTGGGGGTGGATGAACTGGCGGTGGTGATGAATCTCGCGCGCAAGATTGGAGTCGCTTTTATTGGCGGACTTGAGGACGACCTGCGAGATGTCAGACGGGGTGCCCAAAAGGTGATTCGGAGAGAGCACGGTACCTTGGAGCCATTGGTGAGCTTATGGGTGGCCAGGTATACCTTGCCAAAGGATCCCTTTCCAATGAGCCGGCCGAGCGTGTAATTGCCAACAGACTTGAGCTCCTTGGCAGTGAAGTCGCTGATGATGGTCAGTGGGGGCTGCCGACGCTTGGAGGGGAAGGAAACGAGGGTAAACATACTCGAGGAGGGCTTGGTAAGACTGCGCAAGCTAGTGAGGGAATGTCAGTATCCAGACCTGGTCTTCGAGGGCGGCATTTCAAGCAGCAGGTGTATCCTACCTTTGCCTTGCGCCCAAGCATCTCAGGCCTCCCCTTGCCGCCTGCATGGCTCCTGAAAGGCGCGCCGGCAGAGGGTCAAGGTCCCGCACCGTAGACTCGAGGACGGAGATGTGCGATTGCCAGTGTACAGGTGATGGAGAGGACTCGGGCCAATGTTATAGGGTCTCAAGGAATCCCGGGGCGACGAGGCCAGCGGCGGCGCAGTCGACCGAGCAGCAGCTGGACATCCGACGCGAGGGGACCTAAGGGGAGGAGACGATGTTGGACAGGAGAGACGGTATCGATTCGCGCATCGGACGATAGCTGGTGTTTTCTGGATGGACGTGCGATCGGATGACGAGGAAAGGGCTGTCGAGGTCGTGAATGCGAGGGAAAGGGTCGGTGATTCCCCAACGCGAGGACCCGGAGATGCAGTGATGAAGCTTGAGGATCGCAGTCGGAATCAAGGAACAAAGGTCAGGCTAACAACCTTTGCAGGTACCTGTAACCCACAACCTACAACCTACAACAGCATACCGCACAGCGCAGTGCACATGGTTATGGGGAAAGTCGCGGTGTGGGTACGTACCTCCCGCTGCCGCCCTGTCGCGGCCCAGGTACAGCTGCATGTATAGGTACAAGCCGCGTGCCCTAGCGGCGTTTCCAGTCCCATTAGGGCCGATGGCTGCGCTACGGTGCGCTATTCTACAGGGGTTCTACAGGGAGCCCCTCGAGGTTCCAGGTACAGCCGTGGGGGCGTGACTTCACCGTGAGATCATGGATAGCATTGGCGCATGCCATGCAATTAAATGCCTGGGCCAGGCGCGGCGGGAACGGCTCGGAGCCCGATGCTACTGTGCTAGAGATGTGTCTTTTCTGGGCGAATAAGTGATCCATCCAAGTAGGTACTCTGTACTCTCCGGCTATCGCGGGAATTGATAGACTTAAACACTGATAAAGTTCCAGGCTTCAGGTACCTGCTGGCCTTAACCAACCAGCTGGGACTGTGCTATTATATGTACATACCTGTCTTATAGAACGGGCTCCTCGGAGATGAACCGTTGATCCCAGTAATAACATTGTAAACGTAAGAGAAAACAAAATGAATAGAACAAACGGGAGAAAATCATACATGTAGGGCATCGGAAGACTACCACCATAATTCCCCGGTCCTTTCCAGACAAGTCGTCATGGAAGCAAAGTAGAGTAGAGCAGAGCAGAGCATAGCATGTAAGGATGCTGTAAGTTATGGAGCCCCTTATTTCTTATTTGATGCACCTTTTAACCCAAAGCAGACGTCTGTGGCGGTGGCTGGTTCGACTTGCTCCATCTGGAAATGGCCCGTGGCTTGTGGCATCCATCCATCGCGCGACGTTACATGCCAAAGCCTTCAACTAAAGGAGACAATCCACGACAAACCGAGACATGTCAAAATAATATTCCGAAAGCCAGGTCTTGAAAGCCATTGCGACCCCACAAGGCTTCGTCCCAAATGCCAGCTTCTGCGATTGTGTCGACGCGTTTCCCCTTAGATGACTCCTTCTGAGACTCCTTCGCTGATGCATGACCGGGGTCCAACGCCCCAGGGTTCGTGTTTCAGAACGAGCCACCAACATCATCGGCTGATTTTTGCATCGTGGTTTTGTTCAACGCCGGTTTCGATTGGTTCATGATGGTTCGTTACACAAACTTGTCGAGGCGTCGAGCCACCTAACCTATAGCTCATGATGGAGATGTAAATAATTTGCCCTTCCATATAGCTTCAAACTTGAGAAATTGAGCCTCAACCGTACCATGGGAATCCCAATCTGGTCACGAACTATAACAATGCTGTTATGACTACACACTATCGCTAATTTTAAGCTAAGCACGATGCAACTTCATGCCTACCACAAACGACAGCCAGGTTGGATGACGATGAAACATACTTACAAACACGGTCAACTAAATTCATTCTTTTCGTCTAACTTGGCATAGTTTTAAAATTGGCAATGTTTTGTACTTAACTTCTAGAACAACAGAGTATACGTTTATCCACGTGTTTGCAATCTGTGCTACGCTACACGTTTTCACTACAAAATCTACCCTGAGACTTACCTTAAGGCACTTTTAAACAGCCATTGTGGTATCACAAAAAGTCCTTTCTAATTCTCCATCATCTCGAATCGTTCCGTCAACACTGTTAGCATTTGGTTACTTCAGGATAACAAATTCGGTTTGTCAGAGATGCTCAAGGAGCCTGGTGGTAGTCGAAGCTGTCGTCTTGCTTTCGAATGATCACAACCCTAACCTCCACTCCATCTCTTCCTCGTCGACACTTATTAACAATACATCCGCCTCTTAAGCATACTCACCCGCCTAGTTATCAACATGACCCTTGTTGAGACGTTCGGTTGACGCATCTCTTCGGCACCGCCAAAGCTGTGACACCCGATGTCACATCCTCAAGATGCCCGCTCAGATCTTCGAGCTCATAACCGAGCATTTATATTTTCACCATCTGTTCATTGCTCGATGGTGTGCCAAAGCCTGTGCTCCATCCTTTCATATCCCCAATTCTTCGAGTTCTGCCTCCGGGACCGGCTCGTGTATTTCGTCTACCTCTTGAGGGGTCGTCTCGACCTGTAGACTGCATTGAATTGATGTTGCATCGAGTTGCTGATGTGGGCCTCCACGGCCTCGCAGAAAACACACCGTGGCTATGTGGTAAGCCGGAACAAGGTGCTTACACCACTGCCGGCTGGTGAATCTCAACCATCACCACGTTCATAGCGCTCAAGTACACCCACCTCGGAGCCCAGCAGGCAGAATGTTGACGACGTCTCGTGAGGCTGCTTGGGCCGCAACGCAGTCCGGCGCACGGCACAGGAACGACTGTGACGCTACATTCTGTAGCTGGACTCTTGTTCCCAAAGTCGCCAAGAACCGGTACGTGCCACTCGTGGCGTGGATCGGGCAGCCGGACCACTCCATACCCTCACTCTATAACATCGACCCATTGTCTTGTGCGGCCACATACGCTATGATCGACAACGACGGCTCAGCACGGACGAGCAGGAGCCCCGGAACGGCTTCTACCGATCCACGCGCGAGGCAATGTATCGCGACGGCTTCCGGGCCCAAGATACAAGATAACTGCGAATAGTGTTCAACCGACTTTGCCCTGCGGGCAACATGTTACCGCTACACCGTTCGGGCCTGGGTGTATCTTGGACCTGAGTTTACTGTCATGGACGCGACATGGAAAGGACATAAGCTGGGGCTGCCCATCGATACCGTCCTACTCGGATCACGGCGAGCCACGGAGCCCGCGGAGGCTGAGACAGTAGTGTCGGTCGGGGACTGAAAAGATGATTAATGAAAACGCAGTAGTAGTTACCAAGCAGATAATGTTTCCTAAACATCAAGTGACGAATGTATCAATGCCCCCATCGTCTTGGTCCTATCGCATCAGGCCATCACGCCGGTTTCTCCACGTGGGTATCCGTCACCACAAGTCATGCCCAACAAAACAACCCATCGACTAATCAATCTTTCGAAAAGGGATGACCCAGCGAAACATCTAGCGTATACAGGACCCAGCACCGTAAACAATATCAATCTACAAGCAGGCCCCTAGTTGCGGCAACCGTCCGGTTTGCGTCTAGCCCCCGCAAGGTCAACCGCGCCGTTTCATCTTTATTAGTCGCCCTCCCGCTGCATGAACAGACCGAGCGCAGAAGAAATTCCTCCAGGAACCTTCCATGGACGACTTTCCACCAATTGCGCAGGGTTTGGGTCTCGCTACCCCGGTCCCAGGCGATCGGAATCCGGCATGGCGTAACCCACCGGAGCTCCGCCATCGTGCCGCCCGATCCGGTTCCGAGAAGCGTCCAGGCACGGCCTGGTGAGCTGCAGCTTTGACGCCCGCCAGGAGCTAACTGCATTGCCCTTGGCGCCGGGTTTTCGTCCTTTGTGGAGTGAGGCTTGTTTTCAGCGTTAAAATGAGACAACTGCTTAAGTGGAGGCTACTGTGATATCGACATCAGGTAGGGGCCCATACCGAAGATACGAACTCCTTGTCATTTACACGGGAAAAACGGCACTTGATGTCTCCTGAGGCTGGATAGTAGTAGGATCGTAGATATCATATAATACCACGGGAGCAGCTGCAATTGTTGCGAGTCTTCAGCCAGTGCTCTGCTCTTCAGTCATTCTTTACACAGGCCTCAACTAGCCCACTCTCACTCTCTTTCTCCTTACATTCACTTACACATAACGCGGTTTGATACTGCCTTGTCGTTCTCTTACAAGCAACCATGCACTCCATTCTCTTCGCTCTCGGCGCTCTTGCGTCCGTCGCCGTCGCTTCCCCGGTCCCCGAGGTCCGCGCCGCTTGCACCTTCACCGATGCCGCCACCGCCATCAAGCAGAAGACCAGCTGCACCACCATTGTCCTGAACAACATCGCCGTCCCTGCCGGAACCACCCTTGACCTGACTGGTCTCAAGGATGGCACTCACGTAAGCCTTTGACCTCGCAGCAACGTCAACAACCCATGACTAACAAGCACACTTGTAGGTTACCTTCAAGGGCAAGACCACCTTCGGCTACAAGGAGTGGGAGGGTCCCTCATCTCCTTCACTGGCAACAAGCTCACCATCGACGGCGCTGCCGGCCACGTCATCGACTGCCAGGGCCAGCGCTGGTGGGATACCAAGGGCAGCAACGGCGGCAAGAAGAAGCCCAAGTTCTTCAGCGCCCACAAGATGACCAGCTCCACCATCAACGGCCTCAACGTTCTCAACACCCCCGTCCAGGCCTTCAGCATCAACCAGGCCACCGGCCTGACCGTCTCCAACGTCCACATCGACAACTCCTGGGCGACAGCAAGGGCGGCCACAACACCGACGCTTTCGACGTTGGCTCCTCCAACGGCGTCACCATCTCCGGCGCCGTCGTCAAGAACCAGGATGACTGCCTTGCCATCAACTCTGGTACTGACATTACTTTCACCGGCGGCCAGTGCAGCGGCGGCCATGGTCTCTCCATTGGCTCCGTCGGCGGCCGCTCCGACAACGTCGTCAAGAAGGTCCGCATCCTCAACTCCAAGATCTCCAACTCCGACAACGGTGTCCGCATCAAGACCGTCTCCGGCGCCACTGGCTCCGTCTCTGACATCACCTACGACAACATCGAGCTCGAGAACATTGCCAAGTACGGCATTGTCATCCAGCAGGACTACCAGAACGGCTCCCCACCGGCAAGCCCACCGGCGGTGTCCCCATCACTGGCCTGACAATCAACAACGTCCGTGGCTCCGTCAAGTCCGGCGGCACCAACGTCTACATTCTTTGCGCCAACGCCAAGACCTGGGCCTGGTCCAAGATCAACGTTACCGGCGGCAAGAAGACCAAGACCTGCCAGGGTATCCCCAGCGGCAGCGGCGCCAAGTGCTCTTAAGTCATGATCTGCTTGTAAACCCTACATGTGTCCCTGGAGCACCTCTTGTTTCCAGGGCACGCTTCACGCAAACGAACCTTCTTGTACACTTTACTATATTTATTACACATAGAAAGCTTTCATAAGAAAAATGCTTTTTCAACTTATCGCTGTTCTACAAATGCATCCTATGCAAAACAAAACGTGACCGTAGCCAATTCCAAACTCCTCCGTCGTAAGACGCCGTCCCCAAGTCCCAATCCATATGCAGTATGCCATCTACAGCCCCATGACGCGAACCATCTCCAAGCCTTTGACTCTTTTACCAACCTTGCCCTCCAGGACCGAATACATATGGTACAGTTGTCGCAAACCAGGTTGCTTGCAATCATTAACATACATTTGTGGAGTAGAGAAACATAACATGTCGGGACATTGCGCCCGTTATCGCTTTCTTGTATCTTTTCCTTTTTCTTCCCCTTCTTCTTGTCCTTGGGTAGTTCCAACTTTGTGTTCTTCAACTGCTCAGCCATCAGGCCAAGCATGTAATCGTCAATCGTTCGAATCTTCTCCCCAAGCGTTATGCTCGACGTCTTCTTCGGCTTGAGCATCAATCGCCTCGTCCAATCCACCTTCCAACACAGATTTGCCAGCTGGCGTGCCTTGTCGCGTAGTTGAAGCACCTGACGCAGGATTGCTGGGCTTCTCGGTAAAGTCAGCATCGTCAGCTTGAATCTCCTTCTCTGCTACTCGCGCAGCTGCCACGTCCTCTTTATCTTCCGCTTGTTCGAGAACGCGTCCGACAGTCCGTTGGTCCTTGCTACTGTCTGGACCACCAAGCACACGATCCAACGCTGCATCAGCAGCTGAGACGCCTTCGCTCATAAAGTCAACCTTGTCGCTGAGCACATCCCTCACCGATATCTTGTTGAAGTAGTCTGTTGTAAACTCTCCTTCTTGAATGACCACATCGTCAAGCATTTGTTTCTGTGAGGCCTTGCGAAGAATATTGGCTTCGATAGTGTGCTCACTGATGAGTCGGTAAATATGAACGTCTCGAGTCTGCCCAATACGGTGGCATCGATCTTGACACTGTTTGTCCATGGCTGGATTCCAGTCCTGGTCATAGAAGATGACGGTGTCGGCACCGGTCAAGTTGATGCCAAGACCACCGGAACGGGTCGACAGGATAAAGCAGAGGATACGAGGGTCGTTATTGAAACGGTCCGTCAAGATTTGACGTTGTTCAACCTTTGTAGCACCATCAAGACGTAGATACTTATGACCATGAATATTAAGGAACTGTTCGAGAATGTCGAGAACTTTGGTCATCTGTGTGAAGATTAGAGCTCGGTGTCCGCCTGCTTGAAGCTTGCGCAGCAATTTGTCGAGAACCTGAAGCTTGCCACAATCGTACTGCAGCAGTCGCTTGTCAGGGAATTGAATTGTCAATCGCATTCGAGCTTCGTGCCATGGGTCCAGAGGAGCTTGCTTTGGAAGGAATGGTGCCCAACGGACTGGTGCAGACAGCTTCAGGTCCTCGTCTGTAAACGCTTCAACCCCTTTCTTCCAAGGAAGACCTGTGACACATCACGAGTTACTACCGCTGGAGTAACGCACGAGAATTTCTCGATAGTAGTCTTCAGACCATCGGCGCGTTGTTCAAGAGAGGGTATCATGGCATGGACGAAAGTTGAGTCGTCCTCAAACCAACTCATGATCTTTGACGGTACTCTTGGCCGAGGGCGGCAGGGGCGCTTGTCGGCTCCAATAGTTAACAATTGAACCAAGCGTTTACCATAGATGGGTCGCTGTTGACGACGGAGAGCATTGAGGTATACGCAGTGCTGTAGCTCTTCGAATCGACCCCAGCGAGCAGCGCTCTCTAAATAAGCAATGTTTGATTGTACAGTGCTCGGGTCGAGGTTAGCAAACGCGCTTTGGGCCCGTACTTTTGCGCCTCACGCAGGTCCATCAGAGGGCGATGAGAGCTCAACTGAGCAATGCGCTCGGCCTCAGTATTGGACAAATGCTCATACTGGGTAGGAATCAAGTTCAGGAAACCAAGATTGACAACACTCATAGGTTTTTCAGCCAAGAGTGAACGCTGAATGCGCTGTTCCGTCAACTCATACTCCGTAGCAATAGACTTGGACATTCGGAAGGAGGTGGTGATTGGGCGATCGACGAAAAGGTCAGGGTGGTTGCAAACTTTTCGTAGCTGCATCAAGCAATTGATAATGGACATGTAATTGCCCGACGCCAAAGTCTGTTTGGTGTCTGCGCGTGAGAGAAAGCCATCGTAGAGTTCTCGTTGTCGTTTAGATAGTCTGCAGAATTCCACATGTTCGTACTTGGCCGGCATTTGCTTCTCGACATCGGCTTTCAGTCGGCGAAGCAGGTATGGTCGCAGCACTTTGTGGAGTTTGGAGATGATAGCTCGCGCCTCGTCATCCATTTGTTCTCGACCACTCTCCAGGATTTGAGACTCTGGTTTATGAAACCAGTCGTGAAATTCTTGAAGGTCAGCAAATCCCCAACTCCATTCTCCGAGGGCATCAGAAAGAATAGCAAAGACCAAAGCTCGGTGAGGTTGTTCTGAAGAGGGTACCGGTAAGTAGCAGTCGCGAATGCGTGTTGAAACCAAGAAGCGTCTGCCAGCGCTGAGATTTGAAATTCTTGATGTTATGAGCTTCATCAAGAATCATGTAATGCCAACGTCGACGTTTAAAAACCTGCTGGTCTTGAAGAACCAGCTGGTAGGAGGTGATACAGACATTCCAAACATCGTCATTATTCCAGCCTTGTCGTTTGCGCTTACGCTCCTCCTGCGAGCCATAATACGCTAAAATCTTAAAGCCTGGGCACCACTTCTGAACTCCATTTCCCAGTTGAGCATAACGCTGGTAGGGACAATCACCAGATGCGGACCCCAAACCTCGTGTTGGCAAGCCAGATGAGCAAGTAAAGCAATTGTTTGAATAGTCTTTCCGAGACCCATTTCGTCTGCAAGGATCCCGTTCGTGTTGTTTGCATACAGACCAGCAAGCCAATCCAATCCATCGCGTTGATACTCTCGTAGCGTACCACGTAGTAAGAAAGGGACTTCTGTTTTGTGAGTCGAGTCTGGCTGGGAAGACGCAGAACGACGGGCCCCTGACTTGGCCAGAGCCAATTCGCCTACTGATGAGGCATCAACTTCGGACGGCTTTGTCTCTGAGGTCGGCGGTGACTGGCTTGGATCAACACTAGGAGGGTTTGTTGGCTGGTTTGTATCGGGACTGACGGCTTTCTCGACCGCATCAGATACGAGATCCTGCTTCTCGTTCACCATTTCATCTGACTCAGCAATCTTAGCACTTTGTGCGTTTTCAGTCGTAGCATCCGTCATTGAAATATCCTCCTTTTCAACCTCTGTCGGTGGCAGCTGATCGGATGTCTCGTTTTCGGCGAGGGGTTGATCGTTGGACTCAGGATTCTCCAGGTCTTTCAAAGGTGTGTCGGAAGCAGCTTTGGCCTCAGTATCGCCATTCACCTCCTCTATAGGAGCTGAAGCATCATCTGCTACATCTCCATGCTCTGAGTCCGGGTGGCGGACCAGTGAAACCTCGTCCTCGTCAATGACGTTGTGGGCTTCATCTTCAGAATTAACTCGGTCAATCTCTGGAGAAGCGTCTTTCATTTCAGCGTCATTATCCACGACTGGCGTTTCTTTTTCTTCAGGCTCCGCCGGTTCTGTTGCTGTTTCCAGCTCCTCCGTCTCTACCTCCTCCTCTTTCATCTTTTTCAGCTCCGACTTGCCGAAGAATAGACCCAGCAATCCACCAGCCTCTTCCTCAGAACCCTCCTCTTCGGAATCGTCATCCACTTCGTCTTCATCCTCATCGCTATCCATATCATCGCTGGAACCCATATCGTCGTCCATGTCGACTGACTCGTCGCTGGTATCCTCAGCGTCAACCTCGGTAGCTGTCGCAGCCTCAGTTGCGCCTTCGTCCTTATCCTCCGCTTTCGCCTGGTCATCGCCTGCGGATTCGTTCAAGCTAGGGATATTTGCGTATTTGGCTCGCAACTCTTCTTGAGTCAGCGTTTCATCTCCACCCTCCTTCAGGTCCTCCATCTCATCATCGTCAGATGATGACATAATGTCGCTATCTTCGCCATTGTCTTCATCCTCATCATCCTCGGCGTCGCCATTCTCACCATCATCCTCGCTGTCTTGGGAAAGTAGCTCCGAGTTTGCACCGTCGTCATCGCCTTCGGCAAGGCTGGCGTCGTCGCTAAGATCGTCGAAACCATCCTCATCTGACGGTAGCTCCGAATCTAAACCTGCGCGCTGAGCCTGAAGTCTCATCTCTGATTGGTTTACAGCCTCATTCAGGGCAGCCTTGACACGTCTTTGCTCCTCGGCTTCCCATTCCTCCAACCGACGGCGGTTCACCTCAACACGAACGTTTTCCCAAGTTCCAAAGAGTGCCCTGACTACAAGACGATAGCGTGCCAGCCATAGCACTCTAGCTTCTGCCTCCAACTGTTCAGCTGATTTTGGTTGTCGCTTGATCCATTCGTCTCGGCAGGCCTCGGCAAGTCTCTTTGCCGTCGCTTTGTGTCGTTGCTGTTCTGCCAGAAGAAGCTTACGGAAATTAGACATGGCCTTTACCAAATGATCCTGTCTGGCCCATTGCCGCGGAGGCTCTTCCAGCGATTCGGGAACAAAGATAGAGCATCTCTCCTGAGAAAGCAAGCCGCCTGGTTCGGCCTCATCCTCGATCCTGACAATGACCTGCGCATCCTTCTCAGCTAGTTCGTCGGTATACATGGGCCCGTCCTCGGATGCTAGAAGACCGCCATCCTCGACCGCAATGTTGCCAGCGCGAGCCCAGAAATCCTCAAAGCTTTCTCCAATTTTAGGCCTCTTCCGAACTTGATCAGGATGAACAAGAGGAATAACGCCTGATCGGCTGACGCGCAGGTTGATGCGCGTTGGTCGATTGGTCTCGTTGCGGGTCGAGTGTCTGAGTTCATGCTTCGGACTCGTCTCGTCAGCGTCTCCGGCTGCAAGTCGTGAGGTACGTCGGAGTCGAGTGTTTTGTCGGGACGAAGGTGGTGGGGAGGGCGTTCGGCGGCGCGTGGTCCGGGATGATGTTCGCGGTTCGGGTGCTGGCTTTTTAGCCGCCGACTTGGGCGTGGTGACAGGAGCAGATCGTCTAGGCGTGACTTTGGCCGCAGGACTCGGTTTCTGAACGCTGGCACCGTTGGAAAGACGCGACGACCGGACAGGTGGAGCAGGCTCTTGTTTCTTGGGCGTCGAATCGTGTGTGCCATTTACGGCACGCCTTGTCAGGCGTTTCTTGCCCTGAGGTAACAGATCGAGTGGAAGAGTGTTTATTCGACCTGATTTGCGCCGACCGTTCTCGGTAAAGGAGGTTGGCCCGTCGGCGTCGATCCGCTTCCATGGCGGGGAGACGGGCTTGGGTTTTCGTTGGGGAGTCGGGGAGGAGTCGAGTCGCGCGTCCGTCGTCTTTTGAACGGTCGCTCGTCATCTTCGCCGTTGACATGGCCGTTCAAGTGGTCGTGCGCCGATTCGCCATTGGCCTCGGCCGCGTCTGAGGCTATCGCATAGTCGTCCGCCTGCCCGCTGGTGACAGCGTAGTCCTCACCATTCTGCTGTGCGGGACCAAGACCAGCAACGCCGTCGAGATGATCCTGGGGATCGGGACGCGACGAGGTCGTGTCGTCCTGGGCGTCCTGGACGTTGGGGTGTCAAGTTGCGCAGCAGGCAGCGGGACGTTGTCGGGCGACGCGGTCTCGGGCATAATAGCAACGTGGAGCAAAGGGACGCAACAGGCGTGAGCTCCGCGAGGCGATCATCTGGGGATGCAAAATAGCGTCCACAGAATCGTCGTGCTTCAAGGAATCCTGTGACAGAGTTTGCACATGATCAGAGGCTCGTGCGGCGAGCTGCGGCGGATTTGCGTGCAAATGTCGTGTCGTCAGCAAAAAGTTTTGGGCATGAGAAAATCCAAGATGCTCTCCCTGCTTCGCGTGCTGCTCCATGCGCTTTACCTCAGCAGACGCAAGGTACGTACTTTACCTTTCCATGAGCTTGCTCTTTGCCGTCGCTGCTGTCAGTGCTGGCCGTTTTAGGCGAGTAATGTATTAGGTAATCACTCACTCCTCTTCCATGTTCCAAAGCTGCATTTTTTCTTTCCGTCCAGTAGGGAGTAGCCAGAAACAGCTTACCTAACGAAACCAACTCGTGCCTGAGGCATCCGCACGCAGAGCACCATCATCACGACCTCTGGTCTCGACAGCTTCAACATTGAACCATACAAATTCCATTGAGCCATTGGGCGGCCACCACATCTTCAACCCGCCCGAGGTAATGCCCAAATGCCACCCTGACACCTCATTGATTGACACATGACCTCGAAACGCTAACCCCATCGCCACAGATGCTCTCCCAACGCATTGCCCGGGCCTCGGCCCTACGCACCAGCTTGATGGCCGGTCGCCGTCTCCCGATCGTCCAGCAGCGAGGCTTCCTCCCCAACACCCACGCCGATCCCAAGGTTCTCGACGCCAAGTACCCCGAACCTCATTCGCTGACCGAGGCTGAGGACCCCGAGATGGTTCGTACACGGCGACGCGCGCGTTTTGACCACCAAGCAAGCTAACATGCGGCGACGATAGAACGGTGGTTACATCAACCCTCCTCGCATCAAGCGTCAGTTCCGCGACCCCCACGCCAACTGGTGGGATCCCCAAGAGCGCCGAAACTTTGGTGAGCCGGTCCACGAAGACAACGATGTGCTCGGCATGTTCTCTCCTGGGAGTACACCTGGACCTCCACCGGTCCCGGCCTCGTCATGATCGGCACCTTCGTCACCGTCTTTCTGGGAGTCACTGGCATCGTCTACCTCAACTATCCCGATCGCCCCACATACCCACGATCATTTGAGGGTGGTCTCGAGCGTGAGCTGGGCGGCCCCGGCGCTGTGCGGGTGAGTAATCTCTCTTTCCTGGTTGATCTGGACCACCATGATTCTGACCAAACGTCCACAGGCACGAAAGGAGGGAGATGAGGATCCTTGATCAAAGATTGGCACTTTTGTTTGTACATAACCTGGTAATGGAAGGGTAGGCAATAGACCCATGTTGGCAACAAGGCGCCAAACACGAAGTGAAGTGACCGGTGAGGATGATGCTGTGTGTGAGTCTGTTTCTTTGGTGGGAGTGAATGAGTTGTTGTTCGGCATTTGCGTTCGAGAACGACCCTTTTGGGCTCTTGATGTCAATAAGCTGTGTTATGTTAGTGTTGGGGAAATGGTGTGGTTTCAAGCTGTTCTCTGCCAATTTGGCCATTGGGCAGGGCGGAATATTTCAGCCACCTGACCAAGCAGTGTATGCATACATTGACTTGGTGCTACTGGGCTGCTTCTATCTGTCCCTGGATTGGAAGGTACCTACCTTAGTAGTAGGTACTAGGAGGTAGTAGGTAGGTCAAGACTTGTTGAATTCCCTACTAACCTCTGCAATAGCTAACACCGTGAGGTATGGTTCCAGTTATTGCTGCTCAACTGCCGACCTGATGAGGTACAACCAAGTGACAGATACAATCCAGTGCCTCATCTTGCCTAGCAAAGGTAGTATTGGTTAGATTCGCTCGCTAAACTTGAAGCGTCATTGGCTAACAGACTGAGGCAAGACCACGGGTTGCCGTAACGGAGGAGCGACGTTTCCAAGGCACATACTAAGATGAGATCCCAACACCTTGAATCTAACAGATGGTGTTATCAGGGACAGCTGAGTACTAAAGCCTTCATGGTCCTCCCTGGATTATATACCGGGGCTATTCCTTCGTTTTAATTCATCACCAGGTCTCTCTGATGTGCCGTTTCTGGTCTGGCGCCTGGCCTGAAGTTCATCTAATTCGATATATCCAAGTCCGAGGCACCTGGCTTGCAGCTGTCACCATTATCCCACCGCTACTTGACAGTTGGTACCAGCCTTGCCGTGCCTCCAAGGTGAAGCCAAAGGTACCTTCTGTCGGTACTCACAAAGACACCTGCCAACTGAGGTCTAAGTACTTCAAGCCCCTCGCTTGGGCCGAACTTTTTCCTTCCCCAAGCATCATCAGGTGCTCCTGGCGTCTTTTGCCTCCAACCCTGTCGAACACCCATTGGGTTGGCTTCGGACTCTGATCTGGAGTCTCCGTCTTTGGCACTCATCTTTCTGGAAAGACATTGGATTTCTCGTTTGACGTATTAGGTCTTGTCGTTCCTCATCCTTCCTGTATCCTCGCTACGGCTGTATTCGAGAGGCCTGGTAATTGTTCACTGACAATTGTCCCATCGGCCTGTCCATCATTCATCATGCGTTACGAAGACTGGGATATCCTTCTATTCCCTCGGGATTGCAAGGTCCCAATCAAGGAATTCAAGGTGGCTTGCCATGTTACGCACGATACCGGTACGTTTCTGCCTCTACCTACCTGTCTCGTGTCTTGTCCTTGCGGAGCTTTGCACTGACAAAGGAGTGCCTTTACAGAGTTCGCTCATATTCATGGTTCTCATGGTCTGCCTACTGTTTGTTGCTTTGTTCCGAGCCTGTCTCTCGGAGCTCCGTTTCAAGTCTCGATCCACTCCTGGTCGTCCCCGTCCATAAGCCAATTCACGAGATCCTACAGCAAATATACAGACGCGGTCAAGTTTGAAGCCAGGCTCTTCATCGACGGTCGCTTTGTGGCGTATGGCAACTCTACTGTTAATCGTCCTAACGAATTATTGACCGTGGCTTATTAGGTCTACGTCCCTCGATCGAACGACCGCTTGGCCTCATGTTGTAGCACATAGTTTTGGTAAGTTTGGGACTCTCGGCTCTCCCCTTCCCATCTCTACGACGACACTAACTGTCCAATCTTCCAGACTTCTCCAAGAACGGAGACCTGGAAGGACTCAAATTTCCGCCCTTTCGACAAGAGCTACTCCAACAGAACTATTGGAGCCCTGCGGACGACCTGGGCCGGATCAAGGTCATAATTAGCGAAGGCTTTCCCAGAGACTCGCTGTCGATGCCCATAGAGCGAGTCAAAAACGTGGCTGCATTTTCTTTTCAGCACGCCCCTTTAGGTATGGCATTTCCCAACTCGTCGACTCCCAACCATTAACCTCTGTGAATTTAGAAATCCTCGAAAGCTCAGGTATCGCATGGCCCAACCCCTCCATGTGGCGGCGGGCCCTTCACAGCGTCGATGCCAGTGCCCTCACTACCATCCGAGGACGTCGATTCACATGCTCATTCACCTCGCAGACGGACTGGTGGGTTGTCAAGCAGTGGTCCCTCTGCCTACCACATGACAATGATGCAAGGCGCCATAAATAACACCACCGGCCGAGATGCCAGGCATCACAGTCAGCCAGCCGGAGGCCTTTTATCCGTCGGTAACAACAACTCACCCGATCCTTTCTCTGACTCCAATGCATACTTTGAATGGCTTGGAGGTATGGGGATGGGCATTGGCCTGGGAGAGTCCGCTGGCATAAGTGGTCAAAGTGCTGGGTCTCAACAACGACCTCGGCGGAAAACAAGCACAGACGTGAGCATGCCCGACTACTCATCTTCTAGCAGCCACAACACTCAGATGCCAGTGATTACGGAGCAGCAATTCGTTGTATCCAACGCAAGGCAAGAGGATGATAGCGTTATCGCCCCTGGAAGGTTCCTACCAACACCCCAACCACTAGTGCACATATCAATTGCGAAACTGAAGGTGTGTTTCCTCAAGCCCTATCTTGAATATCCACTTCCCAGTTACTTACAATACCACGCAGGAGTTCCGTTTCCCTTACTTTCCCATAACTCTTTTATTTCCCTGAGCTTGCGAACACCTTGACCAATTCGCTCCTCAATCAACCAATACCTGCCCAGCTTCAGCCACCGGCTCAATCTTTTCACACCCCAGCACCAGCGCCAGAGGTGCGATCACGTAAAGAAAACCGGCTCCAACAATTGGGCGAGCCATCCCCTTCTACTCTTTCATCAACCTCGACATCCGCTCATGAGCACAACGAGATGCGAAGAGTTTCTCAAAACATGTACATACCCTCAACCTCCACCCATACGGTTACCGTTTCATCTCAAGCCAACAGTCCACAGAGTGTCATCGGTCAAGAGTTTGGTGTATCAAACACGGAGGAGTTTGGCATCAGTAACGCCGAATTGACAGCCACAGAACCACCACTGGTCACAATCTCAGGGAACTCCATGGAAAAGGAACGAAGCGAGTTCGAAATTTCATGCCGTCTTCCAAGGCTATCGGCGATGAGGAAGATCCTCACCGACCTAGTCCCCGAAGACGCCTCGCATCACATGCAGGAGACGACCAACCAAAGAATGCCACTTGAAGCAGTCATAATTCCTCAGGGCGGAGCATTTACGTTAACTGGGCAAGGGTTCACATTTCAACATAGAGTTAAAAATAGAGATAGCTCTTGGTCTTTGTTATGCGTGAAAGGGGCATGTTGGGATGTTGCACGAGGTGCGTGCGACACGCGGGTTGTAATGGAAACCACATACATTAGTGTCTGGGGTCAACGACGGATAATGGTACCAACGACGCATGTGTTTATATTATCCTAATGCTAGCCTACCAGTTTTGTTAGCCTTTATGTAAGACAGCACTTACAGACTCGACGTAAGGAAATGCCCACCTTAAACAGGTTTGAACTGAGGTGATCCAATTGGATAGCCGAGGGAATCATATTCCCAGGTTGTGAAAACAACCATTCCATAGGGTACCTGCTTCCCACAACGTTCTGATCAAAGATACCTTAGTACCTAGTATACAAGGCGTTAGTTAGTATAGCACACCCTAGGCAGGCCAGGTCTATATCCGAACAGCATTCGCTCATGCTCTATTCCTCCACAACGACAAGCTGCAGTCCAAAGGAGTCTTTATGGTAGCCAGGAGTACTGCTCCAATGGTCAGAATTTAGGCCGTTGGTAGGCGGAAAGCGCATGTGTGGCGCGTTTAAACGGCACAGAATACGCTTTGAGACAATTCAAGCTCTGATTGGGAAGTGGCAAGGAATCTCGTCGCCAGGGTCGTGAAGAAGATATACCGAGAACACACGGACGGTTTGCAGATCTACGTTCATGGAGTGTAAGTCGATGATGGATCGAATGTGTCGGGGGTTGAGTGTTACTCTGATAGGAACTAAGCGGTAGTCATTTCATCAACAACTTACACCGGCCAAACTAGATAACGGCAAATCCGCAATGGTTACTCATAATGACCACCGAGAGTGAATCACAACTCTTCGGTCGCAATCAAATCTGGGCTATATCAGGACACGGAGTGGCGAGGGAACAATAAGGTAAGAAAACCGCCACGTGGGACAAGACTTCTGTAGGCAACCCGGCAGCAGGGTTCACGCTGTATGGCCAAGACTGAAGTCAGCGGTAGCGGTATACACAGAACAGAACAATGTGTGGCTGCATTGGCACAGCTTGGTACGGAGGTGCTCCGGGCTGGCAGCTCTCCGCGTGGCAAACGTATGTGGTGGTGGAGACCTCCGTGCTGATACGGTGACGCTGCCCTAGGAGGCCAGCTGAGAAGGTAAGGATAGGTGGGTTGCGTGTAGACTAAGTACTATGCCAAATGGAAAAAAATACTAGGGAAAAATTACCAAGTTCAGAATAGATTTTTGTTTTATTTTCTATCTTTTTCTTTTCCAAACAATAGCTTTGACGAGAAGTAGGGCCTATCATGAAGATCTGTAGAGGGTGGTGTCGAAGTGAAGTCCGAATTGAAGCATCACGTGGTTGCACATGGCGGTCATCAATTAGCTGACAAACCGCCCAAATCAAGAACACCAGAACACAAGTGAAACAATACAGATCAACAATCAGCTTTGAACTTACCAAGCCTTTATTGAAGTGCGCGTGCATGTTCAGCTTGATCCCCATCTAAGAAGAGGCGTAGAAACTCCACCACCACCAACCATCAACAGCAACCCCCACTGACACCCTTGTTAACATGAACAAACTCCACATGGGAGATCCGAGTTGATGGCTCAAGATACGGCATGCTGCGACGTTGCTAGGATTCGGGTGATCAAGTAAAATGCACCGCTCCAAGACGCTCTGCACACGTCATTCACTCCCTCGACACGATCAGAGGGACAGCCCCGGTCACCGCACCCTCCTCCCTCGCATGCACGGGATCCCGCCTCTCCGGGCTCTCGTTCGGCTTAGCCCGCCTGTCTCAGCATGCAGGCTACGAAATCGCTTCTAGATGTCGTGTTTGCTGCCCGTGCGCGAATAAGCTATGTGTTCTGCCGAGCCGACGCCTAGCACCTTGGTGCCAGATGGTCAGCATTGCTTGCACGTCTCTCCGCGGCTCAGCACAAAGGCCCCGGCTCTGGTCGCTCACGAGCCCACCCTTTGGCTGGCGGAAGCTTGCCGGAGAGCTATGGAATCCAAGAACGCCTACTACGGAGCTGACGCGCTTTGCTTTTGCCCTACAGCTGCTCGTTTCTGACGTCTTGGACGGTTCTGGTATATAACATTCCTGGGTACCGTCTCACCACCATGATGCTCCTCCTGTCGTCACATTCACTCTCGAGGGATAAGATATACTCCCCGAAGCCGCTTCCATCACAGGTGGCTAGTCCTCCACATATCATGGAAGCACCCCCATACAGAGAGTCGCTCACCTCTTCCAAATCCTCGCGGCTCAGTGTCTACATCCCCAGCGAGTCCCTCTGGTCTGCCATCAGCAGCACCTCCAAGTATTTCCGCGGTGAGCGCGAAACCCGCCATTCCAAGGCCAACAACGTTACCATGTGGCTCGACGATGATGCAACCCGCCGGCCCTCGTCCGACTACAGCAGCCCGGACACCATGCGTTCGATCGAGAAGGAGTTCCCAAGCCCCTCAGCGGGCCACGTTCCGCAACAGCGTCCAGAACGGCTTCCGTAACAGCTTCCTCCTGGGTGCCGTGCGCTATGAGGACGAGCGGCCGCGGCCATTGACCATCTCGGAGAGCCGGGAGAAGCTGACTCGAATCTCCACGGCCGGGACGCTGGAGGCGGGACAGGAACCAGCTCCGCCGGCGGAGGACGAGGGAGACTATGCTACTGGCATGAGACTCTTCCTCATTGTCATGGCTCTTTGTTGTGCCGTTTTTATCATGGCCCTTGGTAAGCCACCGCACGCTCACGGCACCGCATCCGTCACTGACCGTCCCCAGATAACTCCATCATTGCAACCGCTATTCCGAAGATCACAGCCGAGTTCAAGAGTCTCAACGATGTCGGCTGGTACGGCTCTGCCTACATGTTGACAGGTGCCTCGCTCCAGCTTTTTTCGGTAAGCTATACACGTTCTGGAGCGTGAAGTGGATCTTCCTGGGTGTCATTGCCATTTTTGAGGTCGGTAGTCTGGTCTGCGCTATTGCTCAGAATAGCGTAACCCTCATTATTGGTCGAGCTGTTGCTGGTATTGGCTCAGCGGGTATCTTCGCCGGTGCGCTCACTATTCTGGCCTATTCTGTGCCGCTGACGAAGAGACCCATCTACACCGGTCTCATCGGCGGTATGTTTGGTATCTCATCTGTTGCCGGTCCCTTGGTTGGCGGTGTCTTTACCGACTCCGTCAGCTGGCGATGGTGCTTCTACATCAACCTCCCTATCGGTTTCGTTACAGTCGTCATCATCAGTATCTTCTTCCCAGATCCCAATCGGAAAATCCCTCCAGCAACGTGGAAGCAGCGTATCTGGCAGCTCGATCCCATCGGGACCATCCTGTTTACCCCTGCTGTTGTGTGCGTTCTTCTTGCTCTCAAGTGGGGAGGTGTCGACTATGCCTGGGACAACTCTCGCGTTACCTCTCTACTGATGCTGTCCGGTGTCTTGTCCTTGACCTTCTGTTATGTCCAGTTTAGGATGGGAGAGAACGCCACTGTGCCTGCTCGCATCTTCATGCAGCGGGATGTGTGGGCTTCGTCTTTCTTTGAGTTCTGCGTTGGTGCTTGTTTCCTTGAGTCGTTATATTTCCTGCCCATCTGGTTCCAGGCTGTGCAGGATGAGTCGCCTATCATGTCTGGTGTGAAGAACATCCCCATGTTGTTGGGCAACGTCATTGCATCAGTTGTCGCTGGTACCCTGGTTACTACATGGGGCTTCTACACTCCTTTCATGATCATCGGGGCCATCTTCATGCCTATCGGCTACGGTCTTCTATCCAGCCTGAGCCCCGATTCCAGTGCAGGTGAATGGATCGGTTATCAAATCATCGCAGGCATTGGGGTCGGCCTCGGCATGCAGCAGCCACTCATCGCTGTGCAGGTCGTCCTCGACATTGCCGACGTGCCCACGGGCACTGCACTCATTATTTTCTTCCAATCTCTTGGTGGCGCGCTGTTCGTGTCTGCCGGTCAGACCGTCTTCACAAACAGACTTACCGCAGGCATCGAGAAGCACGTCCCCGACCTTGACCCAAAGACTGTCCTAGCTGCTGGTGCTACCGAATTCCGAGAGCTCTTTGCAGAGAAGTTCTGGGACGGTCTTGTCAATGCTTATAACGGCGCGCTCAATGAAGCATTTTATGTCTCCGCGGCTACGGCCTCTGCCGCCATCCTTGGTGCCGCCCTGGTGAGCTGGAAGAGCGTCAAGGGCAAGAACATTGAGATGGCGGGTGGTGGCTAATACACCTTGGACACTGCTCATTTCACACTTTTACAATTTCAGCCAAAATACTATAACGCAGAACACAGATTCACACACTATAGTGGACAAGCTATAATCATTAGTTTATTTCCTTTTTCACCCTTGTTCTGTTATTTACGCAATGTACTATTGACATTGGACCATAGACGTGTCGGGGATGACACATGGAGGCAGAGGCGCATTTCTACGGAGTTTCTTTCTCTTCTCATATGTCATCGGCACAAGGGGAACCAAAAATAACGAAGTCAGGAGACTTTGTTTGACAGGCCGTGAGGTCTCGCAGAGTTCCTGTTGTGTCACGGAGGTGCCACGGAGATGTGGGTCTGATGGCCGAGGAGCCGGAGCGCTCAAGCCACTGTGTGCTGGCCAAGACGGGCAGTTAAATTTTAACCTTAAATTCGTTGGAATAAAAATTGTTTTGCCATTTGATGCCGTTTTAGAGCATGTGATGGGTTGCTGAAAGTGACAATAATCCTTAGTGCTGAGAGACGCTTTAGCATAAGGTGACTTCACCATGGTTCCGTGAGCTAATTGATTCGTTGAGTAATGTTACTACCGTTCATTAATTTTCAACCGGATGCAATTGTGTAAAACAATTATTGTTTAATAGTACGTGAACTTGTGGCGTTGTGTAAGTCGGTGAATGTGTTGTAAATGTGTTAGACGCTATCAACACACGTTTAGTTATTAGGCTTGTCATTAAGTCATCAAAGCGATACGAAAGCTTCCGATCGAAAAGATGTAAGATTCACAAGTAAAACAACATCGCCAAATAAATCAAGGCTTGTCACCACTGCAGCTTGCAACGTCTCGGATGTGTCACCTTGATTCAACATCAGTTCATGTCTAGGGTAGCATATGGTAATATTGTCTCGGGCGCTCACGTGCATCAATCCAAGCTCCGGACCTACTGACGTAATATCCATTGGTCACCATCCTAATAGCTCCTAGACCAAGCTCCCGAGCTCGCAGCTCTCCGACTTGAACTCCACATAGGTTATTCACAGCCTCGGCCTCAATCGACGATGCGTTTGATTTCCCTGGGACTTTTGGCTTCGGCCAGCTTCGGCGTTTGCTCTGCTCAGCAATTGCCTCTTGCGCAAGGCAAGCATTCAGTACAGAAGTCTGAGGATGCGCCTTCGTACCGCTCCGATCTTCTCTCTTTGCACAAGTCCCTAATTGAGATCCCTCAATTTCAGGAAACGAGGTCGAGGTCGGCAAGTTTCTTGCCCAGTTCCTGGAAGAGAAGGGCTACTCCACGGATACTCAGAGGATAGATAAGGATGGAGACGAGACGACGCCTTTCAATCGTCGTCGCATGGCGTGGCCATGAGTACGAGCCCAAACCTAGGGTGCTGGTGACGAGTCATATTGATGTGGTTCCTCCTCACATTCCTTACGAGATTGAGGATGGCGATGTGACCAAGGAGACCATGATCAAAGGCCGCGGCAGCGTCGACGCCAAGGCCAGCGTTGCAGCCATGTTCATTGCGCTGGAGGAGCTCCTTGCCGCTAACAAGGTTGATGAGAAGGATGTGATGCTGCTTTTTGTGGTTGGCGAGGAGTCTACCGGTCTGGGCATGCGAACCTTTAGCGACATTCTCGAGGAGATGCCCAACCCCCGCGTTTCGATGCCGTCATCTTTGGTGAGCCAACCGAGAACAAGCTCGCGTGCGGCCACAAGGGTGGTCTTTTCTGCGATGTGACTGCTCGCGGTGTTGGCGGTCACAGCGGCTATCCCTGGCTGGGCAAGTCCGCAAACGAGCTCATGATCCGCGCCATGTTCAAGATTATGGACACCGACCTGGGCAGCAGCGAGCTGTACGGCAACACGACGTTCAATGTCGGCCGCTTTGATGGAGGCGTCGCCGCCAATGTCATTCCCGAGGACGCCAAGGTCGGGTTTGCCTGCAGAGTTGCCATTGGCCCTGAGAAGGAGGGCGGTTGGATTGTGCGGGACAAGATCCAGGCTATTCTGGATGAGGTTGACGAGGAGGCTTTTGACCTGCAGTGCACACATGCTTATGGTGCGGTTGACTGCACGTGCGATGTGGATGGTGAGTTTGATCTGTCGTAGGCTGTTCTTGGCGTCTTGCTAACTCATTCACAGGATTCGAGAACATCGTGGTCAACTACGGAACAGACGTCCCGAACCTTGCGGGTGACCACGCTAGATATCTTTACGGACCGGGCACGATCCTCGTTGCGCACGGGGCCCGCGAGAATATCACCGTTGGCCAGCTCGAAACTGCCGTGGAGGGCTACCAGAAGCTCATTCTGCATGCGCTGAAGAAGTAAGGCAAAGAATTGAATATGCGGTTGAGATTAACACATGTTACTCTATAATCTAGAATACGATACCCTTTACGCTTCAAGCTCCATAGATGCATCCAATGCCGTCGAAATCGAATTAATTCATGTTGATATGATATGATCCCAAGCTGCGCTTTTACTGACCGACGACCTTGGCCCAGCGCTCGGGCAGGATCTTGCTGAAATCAAACTTGCCATCGGCGCCCTTCTCGACAGCGCCAAGCTCGGTGACGACGGTGTCGATGAACTCGGCCGGGGTGACGTCAAAGGCCGGGTTCCACACGTTGATTCTCTGGTCTGCCGTCGCGACTCTCACCTTGGAAGACTCGTCGACGCTGCCGTCGGCCTTGATGACGGCGCCGGTAATCTGGGTGAGCTCCTCCTGCTTGCGTTCCTCGATCTTGATGTCATCACCCGTCACAGTCTCGAGATCAATGCTGGTCGTGGGCGCGGCGACGATGAACTTGATGCCGTGTTGCTTAGCAAGCACGGCGAGCTGGTAAGTGCCGATCTTGTTGGCAGTGTCGCCGTTGCGAACGACACGGTCCGCGCCGACGATGACGGCGGCAATGTTGCGCTGCTTGCCTTGGGTGCGGAACAGGGCGGCGGCCATGGAGTCGGTAATGAGTGTGCTGGGGATCTCCTCGTAGACGAGCTCAAAGGCCGTCAGGCGGCTGCCCTGGTTGTAAGGCCGGGTCTCGGTGCAGAAGGCGTGCTGCAGCAGGCCCTTGCTGCGAAGGGTGCGGATGATGCCGAGGGCGGTGCCGTGGCCGGACGTGGCCAGAGAGCCGGTGTTGCAGTGCGTCAGGACGGAGATCTGCTTCTCGGCGGACGCGCCAGCATTGGCACGGAGCCACTCGGCGCCATGGTCGCCGATGGACAGGTTGGTCTGGAGATCCTTGCCGAAGATGTTCTCGGCCTCCTTAATGAATGCCTCGATGATGTCTTCCTTGCTCGCGCCGCTTCCCAGGCTTCGGATTGTCGCCTTGAGCTGGTTGATGGCGTTGGTCAGGTCAACGGCGGTCGGACGGCTCTGCTTGAGGTAGTCGAGGGCTTCATCGATGTGGGCGATGGTGTCGTCGGCGGAGGAGGTGGGGACGGGGCCCTTGTGCAGCTCAACGGCAAGACCGAGGCTGGCGACGATGGCGATGGCCGGGGCGCCGCGGACGCGCATCGTGGCGATGCTGTCAAAGGCCTCGCCGCGTGTCGAGACCTCATCGTAGTGGAATTCGTGGGGAGGCGAAGCTGGTCGAGGACCTCGAGCTTGCCGCGGGTGTACTTGACAGCCTGCAAAGTAGACATGATTCCGGATGTAAGCGCTAGGTTTCTTTTTCGCTAGGAAGACAAGTATATGAACAGTGCAGGAAGGACTTGGACAGAAAGCAAAAGACGCAGATATTGCACAGCAAATGGCCACCGGCGATGGAGTCGCGAAATATCGCCCTCCTTCTTTTCGAAATTCTGCCGGACCCCGCCATCCATTGGGAAATGGCGTCAGAAGGCCATGGCCAGTCATTTTCCCTGTGCGCCTTCACCGCCCTGCCCCGGAGAAAAAGTAGCTCCGCTACGCGCCACAATGTGTGCCACAGTTCAGCCACATCTAGGGTCCAGCAGGCAGTACGTACTCCAATGCAGCTACGGATAGCTTCACGGTCCATGAACTTGGACGATGCGCAGGACAGAGACGAGCTGTTTGCCATGGAACAGCAGTCGTCGACGTCAAAGGTGACCGGTAAGTGCCTATCTGTCTCTGCCTTACGTCGCTTCTTCCATTGCTAACCACCGCCGTCCTGCAGTCGAGTATTTCGATCCTCACGATGTCTACAAGTTGCTGGCCCCGGCCTCGGCCCTCGCTTACCGCTCCACAACCTCCATTGGCAGTCGCATGCCGGACCGTTGCGATCGATAGATACCCTTCATGTCGAGCTGGTGCCAGGCGACGATGGTGACACGGTGTCTAACCCTATTGCGACGCTGCGGCAGTCTGGTACGGTGACCGAGGATGGCTTCCAGACGCAGGCTGTGGGCGGGCGCGCTGCCTCTACAGATACCGTGGACACCGGGTCTCTCCCTGCCAGAACTACAGGTGTCCAGAGACGACATCAGATTCCCGGGTTGCGGCGCACGCCCTACTTGAAGGTGCTGCTGATTCGATGCGACGACAACGATAGCTACAAGTCCACAGTCAGGGAGAGGTTAGGGAATGGGTCAAGACACATGTTCCGGTCACGAGCTCCTCCAAAAGGGGAGCAATTCCGAAAATCACGATGCGTTCGAGTGGTTGATTATCCACGTTGTGCTTCCCAACACCGTTGCTGCGACTCAGCCCCGGGGAACCAGCGCCAGCAAGTCGGACTCAAGCGCCCCGAGAGGACTCCTTCTACTACCTCTCGCTGGAGAACCGGGTCCACACCGCTGATGGAGAAGTTGCGCGCCGACTTCAACTCTTCTGGAAAGGGCAGCGTGGACCACATTGCGCAGATACGAATTGGCATCAACGATGTGCCTTATGACATACTACCACGGGTTGTTCCCGCTGTGCCGTCTGGCTACTCGGAGACGCAGCAAGATGCCGAGAATGCGTGGAACGAGCTGATTGCGAAATTTAAGGGCCTGATTCTTAGCTCTTTCGATAAGAGGGTGAGCCAGTACGAGGATGACATCAAGGAGAAGGATGCCCAGCGATCACTGCCTGGATGGAACTTTTGCACGTTTTTCATATTGAAAGAGGGCCTTGCTCGTGGTTTTGAGAACGTCGGCCTTGTTGAGGATGCATTGGTCGGCTATGATGAGCTGAGCGTTGGTCTAGACTCGGTAATTCACGAACAGGCTCAGGCGGGGTCTCCTGAGAGACATGGCGGTGCATTATTATCATACACCGAAGAACTGAAGAGAGTGGCGCTGAAGGCTTTATCTGAGGCTGAGGGACACGATGGAGAGGATGAAGAGGCTGTTGACTTGCAATCACGAGAAACGGTTACGACCCAGTTTGACGACATCTGTATTAGCCCGGATAAGAAGCCGTACCGAGACATGATCTTGGCAAACAATGTCTCCGTGTTCGACTTTCGATGCTACGTCTTTGCTCGCCAGATAGCTCTGTTGCTTAGGCTAGGCAATGCTTTGTACTCGAGGGAGACCTGTTGGCCAAGCTCCAGGAGCAGCAAGAGTCTCTTCTTCACGGTGGTGCGCCTCCGGTGCCACCGAAGCAGAACGAGGGGTCGGAGAATCTGGCAATCCTGGCTGAGGTCTGCCGCAGAACGCTGCAGTTCATTCCTTCTGTGTCCCAGGTCATGCGACAAGACATCGCTGCGGCGGTGAAGAACGAGAGACTCGCCGCTGGGGACTCAGAGGTGTCCACTGAGCTGGATCCGGTCCTGGTAGAGACGATGGATAATCTCGTGGCGTCGTTTGCGTTCTCGGTGGCTCAGCAGATCTTAGCGCAGACATCGAGCAAGGCACTGCCGATGCCGCCCTCCAGCCTGGCCTCCGCAGATGATCAAAAATGGCCCTGCCAGAGCCCAAGACCATGATGCACCCAGCACGTACGGCTTCCATGCAGATACGGCCATCATCTCGCCCGCCACCTAGCCCGGGTTTGTTCCCCGGCCCTGGTCGACGAATGAGTGTATCAGAACTCGAGGCCCAGCAGGCCCAGTTTCTGAAGACAGGCCTAGAAGAGCTCGCTGCTAGACGCGCCGAGTTGTATCAACTATCAAGGAGTATTCTCAATGGCCTCGGCAAGAAACGCGGCTGGAGTGATGGCTGGAAGGAGGCGCCTGTGGTGGGAGAGCCTGATATATCCGAGATGGAAGAGGTCAGCCTCGACGACGCGCCAGCTACGACGGAGGAGACTGCCCCAGCAGACCTTTGGTTTATGGCGTTGAGAGCGGTCTTCTACGTACCGCCATTGACAGTGTTGATGACTTTTACGGGCTGTACGAGATCATGACTGATACGGCATTGCGCCACTACACAACCGCCAACCAGGACCATGCGGTGCAGTCTAACATGGCCGACCTTGCGGTTCTCAAGTATCATCAGAAAGATTACAGGGCAGCGGCATCATATTTCTATCGCACCACGCCGTTCTTTGGTGAGAGCGGGTGGAGTATGCTGGAGTTGTCAATGCTCATAATGTACTCGCAGTGCCTGCACGAGCTACAATCCAACGAAGACTACGTGCGCGTCACGCTAAAGCTGTTGACAAAGGCGTGCGCGGCGGAGAGAGAGCGGCTCGAGCAGAAGTCTGCCGTCCTGCTCGCTGGCCAGAAGCAACTGTTCGACATGGGCCCATTGAAAGGAGTTGCAGGAAACCTTTTCGAGCTTGCCAAGGGTCTGCCGACCGTGGCCAAGGTGCCCTGGTGAGCTTCTTCTCGCGCGTCGAGCTAGTTGGCGCGCCGTCATACGAAGAGCAGCGCGATAGCTGCAGCTTGACATTCCAGTTCCGGAGCTTGTTGCCAGAAGAGGTGACGGTTGATCGTATAAGTCTCAAGCTTGCGAGCGTGGATGGCGGTCCTTGCAAGGAGATTTTGTTCGAGAAAAAGGATAAAACCTTGCTCAACGCAGGCAAGAATACAGTTACAGTGACCAGCAATGTAAGTGCACCATCAGGAAGCAGAGTGGATGCTGTTGCTAACCGTTATAGTCGATTGTGCCCGGAAAATACAGAATCAGCCATCTTGACTTCTCAGCGAATAACCTATTCCTACATTTCGATAGGGACGCCAGCTCGCCGCCACCCAAGACGGCGGACGTGTTCAAGGCTGCGGATGTGACGCTCTACCAGCGGATCGGCGGGCTGGATGTTGAGCTCATCGCCACTAAGCACACTTCACTCGACAAGAACAACTCGCTGGACATTCAGCTGGCCACGGGGTGGAATAAGCTGAAGAGCTGCGAGGTTCGTGTGAAGCCGGCGACAGGCGGGCTGCGGCTCTTGACGACGGAGGCCAAGATTATCAATTCGTCGGCTGGGTTCTCAAAACCCCTGAAGCAGGCCTTTTTGTACTGGGCGGCGTTGCGGATGATAGCTCCGTGACAATACGGTTCCCGTACACGGTCGAGCAGGATGTTGTGGATGTGTTGGCAAAGGTGGAAGTGACATATGTGACGGAGGCGGGTGAATCTTTTACCTGGCCAAGTCTCTCGCCATTCCTATCTCGCTGGTGCTGGGCGTCAACGTACAGGACGTCTTCAAGCATAATGCACTCTTCTCGAGATTCACCGTGTCAACGGTCACCTCCAGCCCGCTCCGCTTATTCAAGAACGAGCTTATTTCGTCCGACCTGTTCGAATCGTCCTTTGGCGTCGCGCCTCAAGGTCCCGTCACCATATTCCCTAAGCAGCCCGCCTCGCTCATGTACAAGATCACGAGGACGGGCGCCAAGGCTGGCAAGCGGGTGGGCAGGACGATGTATCTGAAGCTGCACTACAGCCTGTTGCAGACAGAGATTGAGGATGCCGTCAGCACGTCGATTAGCGAGTCGCTGAAGGGCTCCCCGCTCGAGTCGTTTACCCGCGTCGTGCTGGCGCATGTGCTGGGTGAGGTGGCTAAGGGGCTTCAGCCGCAGGATCTGGAGCGTGCGGCACTGCTGAGCGAGGTTACGACGGCGTTCCTGGCAGGTCTACCGTGGGAGACTCACTTCCAGGGCCTGGGCACGGTGCCGGGCTCGGCCGACGACGCAGCGGTTAAGCTGTCGTCGTTTCTGGTCGAGTGGCAGCAATCTCACGCTCAACTACCGCTATCTACGACAAGCCCTGCTGAACCTTCGTCTCTACTCATCCCCGTCGAGATTCCCTCGCTGCAGATCCTTCACACCGCAGATCTTCGTCTCGCAGCGCCCAGCTCTGAGCTCGCAGTAGACAAGCACGCCGTCACACCGACGGTGTGCATCAACGAGATGATCCCGGCGACGCTGCACCTCAAGTGGACGCGAGTGTGGGACACGGACGCGCCTCGCAGGGACAACCAGGAGTTTAGCTACGAAGTGACGGCGCCGGCGGACACGTGGCTGCTGGGCGGCCGGCGCAAGGGCCACTTCGTCATCCCCGCGGAGCAGGGCGCATCGTCGACGGCGGAGACGGAGGCCGAGATTCCGCTGATCCTGATCCCGCTGCGCGAGGGGTGGCTGCCGTACCCGACCATCGACATCAGGGAGGTCGCTGCGGAGGAGGGCGCGGCGCCGGCGCCGGCGTGCGAGATGGACTGGCGCAACCTCGGGGAGACGGTGCGCGTGGTGGGCGATCGGAGGGCGGTGACGGTGAGCCTGGACGCGAGCGGGCCGGGAGGCGGGCCGTTGATACTGGAGAGCGAAAGCCTGGGGAGGGACGGGGGCCGGGTGGTGGCGTAGTTGCGTGGTTTGATGGACGTGTATATATACGGACTAGAGGTGCATGTTAAACACAAAGAGCGGTACTTTGATAGGAAAGATGCGCGTAGGTGATGTGAGTAGTTCACAACGAGGTGTTGATAGGACATGGCTGTTGTTATATTCTTATGTTGTGTTTATTTCTCCCGTTGATGATTGTGAGCGAGACCTTACTGGAGAATTGATCTAGCCTTTCTAAGCAGATGAATGTATTTCTTCAGCATATATAGAATTGGTGTGATGGCTTGCGTATTCACTGCTGCATATACGGAGAGGTGTTGTGGGCAGTTTGGTTGAGGGAGTAGTTTTGCATTGAGTCCAGTGCTCTGGCGATGTGATTGTATTCGTGGTGGTATCTTACGGTTTGTTCTACTCTGGGTATAATAAGTATACTTACCTTGATGTAAAAAACAAAATATTCTATGTTTGTCGTCGTCGTGTTCATCTCAAGCCCGTTGCCTCTCCCATGAGCCGGCGCCGAAGTGGGGCCTCCTCCGACAGGCAGTCCGGGCAGCTGTTCACGGGCCACCATCCTTCCGCACGACACAGCACCGTCAAAAGGAATATCCCGTCACACGTAGGTACGTACACCGCTTAGAACCGCTCATAAGCAACCCGACGAGAAGGAAACAAATGCAAAAATATAAGCTGCCTCAGGAGCGAATCGAACGCTCGATCTTCGCATTACGAGTGCGACGCCTTACCGCTTGGCCACTAAGGCGCTTTTGGTTGTTGCTTGTTTGCTTGTGATTGGACTGGGATTGTATCAGTCTATGTACTCTTGCCGTCTGTAGAGCCCCACAGTTGGATCTCGCGACCCAGTGCCGGGCTGGTTCCGCCACTGACGTCAGCGGGGGCGTGTCGAAATGACGAACGTGGGAAAGACAAAAGCTGGTCAGACTGGGGAGCTACCCGGGAGGAATAATGGGCAATTGTCGTGTCAACCAGAACGGTGAATGCATGCTATTGCCGCAGAGATTGGGATTCTCAAAGGGTCTTAGATTATGGGTAAGGTTATTCATAAGTTACGTAGACATTTTTAAAAGTTCTTTGGCAAGACATGGGCGTGTTGTCTTTGTATGTAAAGCTGTCTGTGTCCAGCCACATAACCATCACAAACAGCCATCGGACCCTTTGAGCATGACGGACAATTCTCCGACAAGACTCCTTACTCGCCAACAGCCAATTCACCACTATTCTCCAACTTTTTTTTTGCCTTACCTCCTCCCACCTTGACCCCTTTTTCCTTTTGTATGGTACTTTCAGCAACTCTACGCTAGGACAGCTGCAAAGCACCGAAAAAAGGAAAAGCAGAAACCCGCCGACGAAAAATTCTAGAAGCCGACTTCCGCGCCATTGCCGACCGTCCAGCCGAAAAAGCATAGCGTCGTCACCGTCGCCTCCTTTTTTTCTTCTTCTTCTGCATTTCCCATGTGCTCGGGAACCGGATTTCGCTAGGGCGCCTTGACGCTACTGCGCGCCATGGGCGCCTGCGTCAGAGCCAACAGGTAAGGGGCGAGAGGAAACAGAAGGAAAAGAGCTAGGTAGAAGAAACTACGTAGTAGCTATGTTTTTTCTCTCGGTGCGTTGCTTCTAGCGCTGCTGGGTAGCGTGTCATGGAGGAGCCGGCTTTGCGCCTCGTCGCGAGGCCGGCGTGAAGCTTTCATTCCACGGGTTAATCGGGCATTTGAAGATGCTATTGTCCACGACCCCTGTTTTTTTCTTTCCCGCGCTCGACCTTACCGACTAATGACGATTCTGACGTCCACCCTTCTCTCCTCTCTCTCAATTGAGTTGCTGGTGGGTCGTTGCGTCGTCCGTGGATGGAAACTAGTGACTGCTGTGGACGGAACCTTCGTAGAGAACACATGTAGAAATCACATCATGGAAAATACTGTCAAGGAGTCCATGTTTGGTCGTCCTATCTTCTATCAACAGTAACCCCGAATTCCCATTCATCTCTTTCTTTCAAGTGTTTCCGTGTCTACCCAGACAGCCAGGATCCGTATCCTCGGGTATCCCATAACACATGCGTACGCACCGAAAGACTTTCCTAAACGCCTGTTGATGCTGACCTGAACTCGGTCTGTTCGAGACACCGACACGTTGTACGTGTGCACCATGCTCGACGGCCCAATGGCTCCAAGAAACAAACGAACCATACCCGTTGCAAATGCATTTCCCATCAGGCAGCCAGCAGTCCATGCAGTGCAGTGTCCGAGTAAAAATCAAATAAAAAATCAATGAACCGTGATGGAAAACCGAGAAAAATAAACCGTCAAAACCCCTCTTTCTTTGTTAAGTATCGTACAATTGTAGCTGTAAAGTGCGACGTCAAGGCTCGCCGCGGCAAAGTCGCATTGTGAGAGCGTGTAACCATAAATGTAGGCACCGGTAATGGTGCGGGTATCATGCCCTTGTTCAGGGCGGTAAATGCTGGCAGGATGATGTGTTGCCGTATGGCTTAAGTGTCATCCGATTAGTGAACCCCTGGCGAGGAGGGATCCTGTATTACGGATGCGGGTGAATGTGCTATGTTGTGGTTGTGCCAACTAGTCGTTGGTCGCGTTTATTTCTTGACCCGGCTACTCGACGCCGTGATCTTGCTAGTGCTCATCAGGTCGCCAATGTATTTTTGAAGGAACTTGTTGTTGTTGTCGAGCTTGTCGTGCTCCTCGCGAACGGCCTCGATACGGTTGAAGATGGTGATGAGAGAATCCTGTAGCGCCTTGGCGTGTCTGTTACAAAGTCAGCACTCAATGCATCAATCGCGAACCAAGCGAGACGCCTGCTTACCTCCTCAGCTCCTCGCGTGCCTCCTTGCCCAGCTTGTCGATATCCTCGCTCGTCCGTCGCGGGCTCATCGACCTGACGTCATCTGGGCCATAGTCCGAGTCGATGGGCCCGACGGCAGAGCTGTCGCGGGGACAACCAAGGGGCCGCTACTTCTACGGCTGGGCAGCCGAGGGCGCATGGGAATAGGCTGATGGATGATGGAATCTTCGTCGTTCTGGTCGGACGGGGTTGTCGAGGTGGAAGAGTCCGAGCGCTCAATCGGATGAGGCTGGCTGGAGTGCATCGTGGACTCGTGATCCTCAGACATTGTGAAGATATGAAGAGACGTGGGATGTTCGTGTTGGGAACCAGATGCCGTGGCGCAATCTGACCGTGTGGAAACAGGGGATATGACTTGAGAGAAGGTGCCCGAGGAGGAGTCGGATACTGAGATATATGAGAGAGAGGATGATGCGACGAGTATGTCAAGGCCCAGACAATGCCGGCCAGGGTAGAAGAAGGTCGTCGAAGGTATATGTAAGCGTAAAGGGGGCGGCCGTGGGCGACGCTGACGGATGCCGAGAACGACAACTGAGGTTCTGAATGGTTCAGGTAATAACGGTACAGGCCCTGCTGTCGTGGAAGCCGACAGCTCTCGTCTGTTGCTCCAAGCAGAAGGAATTAAAAACCAGTCCAGAAAAAAAAAAAAAGAGCTCGAGTACAAAGGCGCAAGCTGCACGTCAAGCAGAAAGCCTGCTGGTGGCGTCTGGGTCTCGTCGCTGGTTGTGGCGAGAAGGATGGTGGGAGCGTGGTGGTGAAGACAAGAAGACAGAATGGGAAGCGTAGGCAAGGCAGGGCAGGGCATGGCAGGTAAAAGAAGGCCAGACGGGACGGGGAGTGGGAAGAGAGCGCAAGGGTGAGCATAGTGGAATTATGGGAAAAGGACGCTAAGCAGGAGGGGGTGGCGCAAGGAAACCAGTCCAAGTACAGGCAAACCGCCAGACACACAGCAGCACGAATCGGGTCGGTGGAGCAGGCAGCGATCACTTGAGTAACACACAACGAAAGAAGACGAGAGCCTCCCCTCCCCGTTTCCTCTAAGAACTTGTAACGAGGAGGCGAAGGAAATCATAAGACGATACAGCAAGACATGTGCAACGTGGGAGGCGAGGGGACAAACGGCACAACTCAGGCCTCGTGTCCCTTGCGTTGCAGTCAAGCAGAGAACAGAACAGATCAGAACAGAGAGGGGCAGCAAAGATGATGGATGGACATTTCGGGACACCACCGGAAAAAGAGGAGACGCTTGAGTGGGAACAGCGAGGCAATTCCAATTGTCGCTGTCGCTGTCGCTGTCCCTCTGCGTACTAAGCAGTAGGGTACAGTACAGTACCTAAGGTAGTCTACGCTACCTGCACTACGGCCGGACGGTACAGGTACATCTGCTCTGGCCAGGCAGCTGATCCCTCAACGAGCCACTGAAAGTTAGCAGTGCTGCACAGGAGAGCCGCTAGCTGGAACCAGGGCACTCCTGTTTCCGATAAGCGTTTCCGCCCAGCCCATCCCGTAGTGGGAGAGAGGAGAGAGAGATGAGGTCACGTCACCAGCGTCCTGGAAACGGTCCGTATAGCTGCCGTACACTGTGCGTGGTTATCAGCGTCCTGAACCGGCATCACTGACGTCTACTGCTGGGGGCAACTGTAGATCAGAACGTCACGAGCAGTTACGAAAAAGAGGAAAAGTGGAAAGGACAAAAAAATGGCCATAACCAGCCATGCGTTTTTCTTCAACACAAGGCTCATGGATCCTAGTTTGCCCCAAGTTGAATTGCCGCTGGGTACCTGTTGGAGTTGTCTGACACTGTTGTGATGTTTGCCAAGCGTCGAGACTTGACCAGAAAGGAGTAACCAGACTGTCAATCAGTAGCAGCTCGAACTAGTAAATTTTGCTACCTTCTTTTGCTTTTGCTGTATTCCTTTTTTCTCTCAATTAATCAATTTATTTAATTGTTTATTCGTTTGAACGAATGGATAACGTAGGTAATCAACTTCAAGCCAAAAAAAAAAAAAACGGAACAAACCAAGAGCTCACCGTCCGTCGGTCGTCTTGGCGTCTCAACGGGTTCACTAACGGCGCTACCAGCAACTGGCCGAACACCAATGGTCTCTCGACCGGATCGTCCAGGTAGTGCCTGTGTTGGCCGGCCGTGGCGCTTGCAGTTATCTAGGACTAATTCTAGAAAGAAATATGTTGTGCTCGGGGTTTAACCCGGGCAATGTTACCTACCTACCTGCCTTAGTCCCCTAGTTGCACTGCACTACCTATGCAAGGCCCGACTCGACCGGCTATCTGGTTCGCCAGCCTAGCTGTTTGCTGTATCTGCTCTAAGGCTAAGGAGAAAAGGGCCTTTCGGGAGCTGTCGGAAGTTCTCGCAGGGCGGAAAACGCCAAAATATGGGGAAAATGATTCAACTAGGGCGTTGGGAGACGGCCCATGGATCACCCTCGTCGGACCCTTGATGCTGCTGTCCAATGAGATATGTCACATTCCTTCCAGACGATCGGACTGTCACATAGGTTGGTACTCTGCTCCTGGGCCAGTATCCATCCGTGCAGTATAAGCATCTCCTCCACTCGAGAACGTACATATCGTGCCATGAGCCGCAACGCATAGGATCGGCCCCGTCGTGGCCGTCATCGATGCTGACGACGAGTCGTGATCACCGATCACTCTTCGCCGTCTACAGAGTACGCGTCGGCAATTGCTTCAGCCCCCAGCTCACCGTCTTCGGAAAACCGGGGAGTCAGCAGAGCAGTGGCGATCGTTCAACAAGCATACCCCAGAAGCATGAGTCTGTGACGCCATCCCGAGGGTGAGCACCTTGGTCCTTATCCCTTGCACGGTGGGAAGACGCAGGCAAGGCTGGCCCGATGATTCCGTTTCGGGCAATTCCATGTCAAGCTACGGAGCAAAGATACAACGACGACAAGTTACAGGCACTGGATCCTACATAATAAGCATCAAGGCATAGAGCCACCTCAATGCGATCGATGCGTGCCCTTCTCTCTCACCAGGGGCGACCAGCTAGGAGGGACAAGTAGCCCGGACGACGAGAAACTATAGGGCTGAGGGTTTTATTTTGAATAGGAAGCTCCGGGACCGCGTGCCATAGGACAATGCAACGCAGGGCTGTCGAGGCCCGGAGATCTGGCGTCGTTGCTGTGGTGGTGCCTTGCCGGTGGAGGCTGCCCGTAATTAATCGCAGTCGCAGCGCGTGCAGTGGAGGTTGAAGGGCAATTAGGGATTATTTTACAGCCCAGCGACCCTGCAGCGGAAATGCTGCAGCCTGCGGGCGGTGGGGAAGGGAAGGGGTGGGTGGTGGTGGTGGTGCTCTGCGCTACCCTACCGCCTATTACCAGGTATGCCATGCTAACCAAGTACCAGCTTTCAGCACAGTTGGTGTACGGTACAGGCGGGATCAGCAGCGCAGGTGTCGCTGTCAGTGGGAGGCGTCAGAAGGATTTTCCCAATACGGCCATGGCTACTGGCTGTACCGGTACCAGTACAAGTACCTTGCGTTAGCTGGCTTCATTTTCCCTTGGCGCTACTTTTAGTGGTGGGTGGGTCTCCCGTTTTTTCTTACACCCACCCAAGCCATCACCTTTTCCACTTTGCGCTTTTGCCATTCTCACCTCACGATACCGGCAAGTTTCCCATGTCCCCTCCCGTCTTCCCTCCCCTCCCTCAAGCAGCCCACCTGCTACCGGGTCAGGCGCACACGATCCGCCTAGTTGTGTTTCTGGCCGCCCATCGTGCCAACCCAGCCGTGCTGTACTCGGACCCTTTTTTTCGGGGTCCAGCCCCAACGTCGTCGCGAAGGGCATTCTCCTGCATGATCGTCAGCCCCTTGACGGTTGGTTGACGCGATGTCGCTGACGGGGTCAACGGCGAAGAAGGGTTCCATCAGCTTCTCTCGACGGGGACTCTTCGCATCCGACACATGTCTCCCGCTGATCAGCGAGCCCCTCGCCCAACAAGCGTCCCCTCCTCCCTCCCCTGAGGTGCGCGAGAGCCTTGGCTGTGGTCGACTGGAGCCAGTCACCAAGGAAATCCAAACCGCCCCTCTCCCTCCCATGCACGAGGGTCTGCCAAAACGGACAAAAGGCCCTGCTCACTCACTCACTGGCTGGTGAAAGGAAGGGCTGCTAGCGCCCGGCCCGTCGTGAGGAGTGGGACAGGAGACAGAGAGGAGCTTCTGCAATTTCACCTTTGCAAAGGCTGGCAAATGGGAGAAAAGCACCCTCCATTACGGCCAACTAGGCCCCTCCCTCCGTTTGCGCCTGTGCTTGGCGCTCTGCGGAAATGCGATTGTGAGAAACATGGCCCGTCCAACCAGCGAGCACACCATTCCGAATGAGGGAATCTTCCCAGCAGCTCAACAAGGGTTCGGTGCCATCCTGATGTCATGGATCGGCGCCTTGCCCGTTTTCTCATGTCATCAGCTTGGACCCCTCCGTACTGGTTACTGTGCGCTTCCCTATCGTGAGCCGGACTGTCTGTCTTGTGCCTCACGGTGCTTGCTGTGCGGTACTGGACAGTAGGCTACGCTTGGGCGCCACTCACTCGCTCACCACCTAGCGTGGGAACGTCAGTGTGAGGCGAAGCAGTCGAGCAAGCCTGCGTGATGATTCGGCCAGAGTGAAAAGTGAGAGGGTCTGCCTCACCACGCACGCCTGCCTCAGCCTACGGGCTTTGTCTCGTCCTACAAAACGCTTCCCGTTCACGTCCAGCCCCAAAGAAGATCGTCGTCCCGCCCCCGTGAAGCAGGTTGAAACACACCTACCGCAAATTGCCATGGCGGTACACAGCAGCAAACTCTCCTGCTGCGTCGGATACAGTGCAGTACGTCGTAAATGTCGGAACATCCCGGGCCCCTTCTCCGCTTCGCCAAGTGATCATCGTTGTTCCTTACCAAGTCGACCACCTCAAGCAGCCCTTGACTGTCCTCCCCTGCGAAGGAATGACGTTCGAATTGTGATGTGCGCTGCTTCTATCCGCCCGGCCGTTGTCGCGAGCCGTGGTGGCCCTGTACCGCAAAGCACTAGGAGGCACCGTTTCGCAACGTTAGTGCTTCTCACCGAGACGGACGATCTTCTGGTCCAATACTTTCCTGCTTTCTTTGGCGTGATGTCTTGCAACACAAGACGTCGCCTGCTTGTCACCGTTGGTGATCGTCCTTCACCAAACCCCGGAACTTCCTGAACCGACAGTACCGTGACGGATGGGCCCCGAAACTGTCCGAAAGCGCTCTGCTTCCAGTCGCAGCCTTACGGACCCCCATTGCGGCATCCGACGCTTAGACGTCACTTGTAGCGCCCCGAGGCCAGTCGTGGTACCCCTCGATCGGCGCCTCTCGTTTCGTCTTGCCATGGTGCCTGTTCGTTCTGCGAACGTCGATTGGGTCTTCTAGACGACCAGACACGAGCTTTGTGACACGTTATACTTGGGAGAGAGTTGCTCCTTGCTGGAAGGGAGGGGTTTCGAGGATGGAGGGAGTCCTAGCCGCCGTTTCTACCCGCCGTGACTTTACCTCCGTTTCTGTATCCTTTGTGTCTCAGCTGGACGACGATCATCGCTGTCTGCCAAGCACTGCCATATCCTGAAATACTGTCTGCGCCTTTGATCCGGTCCGATGTCAGATAGCCCCAGAGCCCATTCACAGGATATCCTTGTCGAACCCTTTCCCACTAACCCCACCACGTCAGGTTGGCGGGTGGAGATGTCAAAATGCTTTCGTCGTGATCGATTCAACATGGACGACACGATGTACCAGTCTCGCCTAAATCATGCACGCTAGCTCTCCTATGTCACCGGAGAATTCATAGTGATCTTCCTTTGACCACTGTAGATTATCAAATGTGTCGACTGGGATTCTATTAACCGTACATGCAGGGGCTCGTGGAGCTCGTGGAACCCTTGCGTGCAGCACATAAAATTCCCAAGCCTGCTATGTACCCGGAACCAACGAGTCGCCATGACTATTTGTCAAGGCATTCGCATTCCGCACGAACTATCCTACGGTCAAGTGACCTGGCAGAAGCCATCCGGAAGGCAATGCCACGACAATAGTTTCGTTTCGACTTGTTGACTAGTTCATGAGCGTTATAATCGTCACTTGTCACTTACTAGCTGTCCAACCCCCACCCAAGACTTGACCGCTATTTTCTGTAGCGGAGAACAACGTGAGAATGACCCAGCCCCAAGGCTCCATCTGCCAGTCCCCGTGACTGCCTCGTGGCGATTCTGCAACGACGTGGCTCGCTTCGGCAGGCATCTCTAGCTGGTGCTCGGAACTTGCATGTGCCCTGCTTGACAGCCTGGGGCTTGGCAGTTGATGCATGGGTAAAGTCCCCTTCAGACGATCTTGGTGCAGGGAAAACGGGAGGAGGAGAAGACGCGGGAATTCATGCCGCAGTCCCGGTTCTTCTACGTGTATCCACACCATGTCACAGGTTTGGTGAGAAACGACGTGCGATGGTTTTGACGATGCACCACTGCCATTTGGACATGCTCAATCAGTTTCCTTTTCTTTATACTTACATACCAGTCCACGCATGCGAAACCTGTCATATGTTGCGGGGGCCATATGGCGGAAAAGCATGGAAATCTCTGAAACACTGCTCTTACTTTCCATATTTGCCCTGACCCTTTCCAAGGGAAGCACAACGCGCGCACCATCGCGCACACCCTTAACGGGGACGGGCCAAACTTGTCGGGACCATCGGAATCAACACGAATGGCATGATTGACAGTGGCGTTTTGCGACCTTGTTTTACGGGAGCAACTGTCTGCCTCTAGCCGGGAGCTGCAGGGTCCAGTCTGTGTTTCTTGTTGTCCTGTTGGTGACTGCGGGTGGCTGCCGGGACAGACTTGACTCAGGATTCCGTGTTTATGACGATAGGCGAATATGGATTCGGCCGTGGAGTGGGCGTGCTCGAATGCATTGCCGGCTACTTGCTCCACTTGGTAGGTGAGAAGCTATGGGTAACGATAAGGAGCCGCTTCGAGCTGCTGGCACGGCTATTGCCTTGCGGGTTCACCACATTTTGCTGAATGAGAATAGCATAGTATGCCTAGATGCAACCACTTTCTCAAGCATAAGTGGGAAAAGAAAGGCGCAGATCTCGCGGCTAATCCCTGCGTCATGGATAATTTTCCCTCCCATTCATTCACGAGCCATTCCTTGGGGAGATCGTCTGGCCCGGTGATATTGCCTCTTCGGGGGCGGATCTACAACCATGGAGGGAAGTGATTTTGATCTTCGCGGCCGCGAGCCTTTCTGAGCTGCCTTCTTTCGTCTGACAGATGGGTTTCCTGCTTTCGAGATGGGGATGTGCGTGATAGTTAAGTGGTTCGCCGTGAGGCTCTCGCGAGGGAGGGAGGCGCGTTGACCGGCCGGCAGAGGGCGTGAGATTGTCTTTTGGCCGACACCTCGCCGCGCACGTCGAAGGAGATGCGCTCTGATGTTGGGTGCTGAAGCGGTGTGAGACGGTTCAGAATGGCGAGTGGGCATTTTCAGGCGGCGCACCACGCTGATCGTCATTGCGTCGCTTCCTGTTCGATGGTTCGGAGGAGAAGACTGCGCTCCGAACCTTGCTGTTGGCGCGCACGGCAATGTCCGTTGGGCCTGCTAACCGGCCCTGCGCTCGAGGGCACCGAGTCCTGCTCCTCGTAGATGAGTAATATGCTTAGGCATATCGACTATTCGTCTCGATTTCAGGACCGGAGCGTCTTTTCCTTGGAAGACATCGTCAACGTGAGGCGCCAAGACCTAAGTGAGGGTTGGGGCTTGCAGCGGGAAGGATTCCGGTGCGTGGTTTGTTGCGGTTAGCAGGGAGTTGGGGGCCTGAGTAGAGGTGCGCTAGAAGAGAATGGATGGAGGTCGACGAGGTGCTTTAGCGACAAAGTTGTGCTGGAGGGTGGGTGGTGCAGAGGCAGCATCGCGGGACTTTGTCGTTTTGATGTTGGATATTTGTAGAATTCATCGTGATATGTAATGTGATGCTGTGTGAAGGACGTGATATATCACCAGGATGTTCATCCTGGTGATTAATCTTTGCATAGACAAGCTCTCGATCGAAGCTGCCAAATAGTCATGGTAGTCTTCGATGATACACCGGAAACATTGAAGAATGACGACCAGCACACTAATCTTACTCATGCGTCAATATACGTGTTGTGGAAAGCTTCTGGTTGTTAGCACAGATGCGTCTGAACGTGTATGAAGACAACTAACCTCCTGGTATCATCGCAGCGGCATACATGACTTGAGATATGGGCCGTAAGTCATCGTCAGTATTGTGTTCTAGGTGATTCTGCCAAAAGCCGAGAAGATTGGCAACGTTGGCTTTGAGAGAGGCATCTGCGTCGACGCAGGAAACGCCTAAACACGCGCCGAACTCTCTGAATGCAAGTCGCTGTGAGGCGTCTCGACGTAATATTCGAGAGTCTTTGCTCAACATCTTTTGGGCAAGGTCTAATGCCTGGGTGACGAAAGTGTCTGTCCACTGCTCGTCGCGGCAGAAGTGGCATATCCACAAACCCATACCAAGATCTAGAAAGTCGCCGCTGGGGTCTGCTCGCCCTCGTCTTTCATGATCAGGAGTAGTCGTTGATCTCTTTTCGTAAAGGGAGGTCGGGATCTTGTGCCCCTTGGCGAGCGGCGGTCTTCTGCAGTAGGTTGCAGACTACGTATCCCGTGACAGCGTCAAGGTGGCCTTTGGATGGCACGAGGACTTGTTGCATGTCTGTGGATATCTTCCACACCATGCGAAGACTTCCGGACGATCGGCGGAAGACAAAGTGAGGGTGGATTGCTGACGCCAGCTGTATGGCGAGGGCGTTATAAGAAGGATCATCTGCGACCAGAGATAGTCTGTTGAGCGCAAACATCCATAGCGTCAGGTAATGGTGATACTGCCCATCACCATCGCTGCCAGCAGCTGTTAGTTTGCCGATGCGCAGTCCGCCTTTGAGCGGCTCGGCGTCGGTTGCGCCCGGGAGACGGGCTGAGCCATCGCGGGTGCTCCCGAGCACATCATGCACTGTCTGGACGAGCCTTTTGCCATGATGAGATATACAGGAGAGGAGGTTTCTTTGAGCAAAGTAAGGAAATTGACGACACCAAAGGCATCGGTCCAGAGATACCGGCCACGATGTCCGCCCGCGCCGGGAGTATCGGGAGGGGTCCACGTCTCCGCCTCGGAGGCTTTAAGGGTGTCAAATGGACCGTAGACGGCTCTCATGGCCCGGATGAAGCGCTGAAGAGTGTCACTGTTGGCCATAGTGGCGGGCTTTTGGCTTCTTGCGGATGTTAAACAATTCAACGTACGTATGCCGCAGAAATGATTAGATCTCAGTAAGCTTCTACTCATCAAGGAGGCGAAGCGGTTTAGGTGAGGCGATGTTGCTTTAAGCTTTGCCCAACGTCGTAGTGCTGGCGCAGACATTGGCAATGTAGATGTACTCATCTCAATATTCTAGAACGCATCAGTGAGTAGCTTTGAAGTGCGTGCCAAGTACTTGACTTGATTGGTTAGTGTGACATGATCATTATTTCACGTCGTTTTGTTTTCATCATTGCGTATTACAGATAATCCATGAAGTGGAGGGTAGCTGGTGATGATGTCAGGTGTGATGGCATGCAAACCGTATTGTAAGTGGAGGAATTTGGTCCTATTTGTTGTAGAAAATCAGCCGGTCCTTTTTACTTCTACAGTTGAATGCAAAGATGTCGCATTATACTGAGATTTATTGAATGAGGCTCATATCAACAGCAGTCACCAAGATGACTTCTAATACTGCCAAACTGATTGCGTCCCATGCAGCTCCTTTCAAGTCCATAAAGGATAACAAACAAGATATATGCCAGTATTTCGATGACTTTGGAGATTGTAAAGTCTTACTTATTGGCGATGCCTCTCATGGTACCTCCGAATTTTATTCTGTTCGAGCAGAGATTACGAAGTACATGATCGAACATCATGGGTTTAATATTGTCGCTGTTGAAGCAGACTGGCCTGATGCCGAAACTGTGGACCGCCACGTCCGACGTCGAACCGGACCTGGGCCTCAGGGGATGATAGAACCAGAATTTGAGGCGGACAAGGCCGGACGGGACACTCCTTTCATGCGATTCCCACATGGATGTGGCGGAACATGGAGGTGAAAGGGTTTGTGGATTGGCTACACAGACGAAACGAAGGTCGCAAGGTAGACGAGGCGACAGGATTTTATGGACTCGACTTGTATTCAATGGACTCCTCGATGAGAGCAGTGATGCACTACTTGAATCTAATTGATCCAAGGATGGGAAAGATCGCACGCCAGCGATATGAAGGACTTTCAATGTGGGCGGAGGAACCCCATGAGTATGGGCTTGAGACGCTTATGACGGGGTTCAAAGGTTATGAGAAAGAAGTCACGGATATGTTGAAGGACTTGCTGAAGAAGCGACTGGAATACTCGGCAGCTTGGTGGGATGGTGTTGAGTTTCACAGCAGTGAGCAGAACGCCAGGTTAGTGATTGGTAAGTTGAGATAACTAATCTTTCGATGGTATAAGCAACTAATGCTGATCGACCATAGATGCGGAGAAGTATTACAAAGCTATGTATCACGGTCGAGATGAATCATGGAACCTCCGAGATACTCATATGTTCGAGACACTCTCACGCCTCTTGAAGCATCGGGGTCCTAGTTCCAAGGCCATTGTATGGGCGCATAACAGCCACGTTGGCGATGCAAGAGCTACAAGCATGGGAGAGGCAGGCGATGAGCTCAACATTGGGCAATTGTGCAAAGAAGTATACGGAGAACAGGCACTCATCATCGGCACGGGTACGCACGCAGGCACAGTCGCGGCTGCGGACCATTGGGACGGACCCATGCGGGTCATGAGTGTGCAGCCAGGACTCCAAAACAGTTACGAGGAGCTATTTCATGCGACGGGTGTGAAGAATCTGATGCTGGACTTGCGAAAAGGGGAATGCGATGAGCGTGTTCGCAAAGCGTTGTCTCAGAGACGACTGGAGAGGTTTATCGGAGTGTTGTATAAGCCGCAGACGGAAAGACAGTCGCACTATTCGTGGGCTGTGTTGCCGAAGCAATTTGACGGTTTTATATGGTTCGATGAGTCGAGACATGTGGGCACGCTGGAGGTAAACCAACCAGAAAGAGGAGAACCAGAGTATGATCAGACGTGGCCGTTCGGCCTTTGATATATGTATGCTAAGTCAAAAGCTATTGATACCTCGATATATGATACGCGCTCTTTAGTGTTTCTGAATGCAAGATATGTACAAAATCGAGGAGTAAATACCCCATATCATAAACAAGAGCCCACGTCGATGAAAGCTCGCACACTACCCACCTGCCAACATGGCGAGCTAGTATGCATTTATGGATATTCGCTGCGAAGCCTGTTGATAGACTCTAGGATTTGACTTCCTGAGGCCCAACCAGCAAATGTGGTCAAAGAGCTGGTGACGGTGATTGAGAGCGTGCCCCAAATGTATGCTCCGGACGATGCGTTCTCCCAGAAGGGACCGCCAGACTGGCCACCCATGGTGTCTGTGTCGGAGTAAAAGGGACCTGAAGAGTCGCAGTCCAGGGAAGTAGAGGAGTGTATCTTCGTGTTGCTGTGAATATAGGGACGTGAGCCACCATCGCGGTCACTAGGATACCCTTGATGGAGGAATGTGGGCTGGTCGAAGAGGTTGCGTTCAGGCCACTTGAATCCAAAGTAACCTAGACGGTCACCGAAACGCTGGTCGATGATTAGGATAGACCAGTCAGCTTTGGTGTCGCAAGCGCCGGACTGCTTCGGCAATGTAATAGCGTACTGCACCTGTGCAGTACCGTATGGCGCGCCGTTGTTGTATCCGGGGATGAAGGCTAGGAGACGTCACCACTGCTAGGGAGACAATGACGTGCTGTTAGCACATGCCGGGGGCCAACAAGAGCTCCAGAACAGTAGGCACCGTTGGACCAGATAAGCTTGCCGATGGCGCTGAAGGGTAGTTGGTGTCGCCGTTGTAGCGACGGTTGTCTTCGCCAACAATGAAACGCTTGTCAAGGCTAGCTTGAAATTCGTCAAGGGACGGAACAAAAGGCTCAGCAGAGGTAGCAGCATCTGCAGCGACTGTGAAGTTGTGAAGCTCGCCAAGACTGAGTTCATGAATCTCTGGAATGATCGCATCAGACTTGAACAATTCCTTCAAGCTAGGATCAAAGCCAAGGAGGTCTCCTGGATCGCCGCGCTGAACTGGCTCTTGCGGCACGGGGTTTGCGTGAACAAGGCCATGGTAGAGAGCAGACAAGCTGACAGCTATGTGAGTGAGTCGTAACATGACCACAATTTGAGTACAAGTTTTGGATTGACCGAGTAGCTGGGTGGATGTCCGTTGAGTTGTCTATCAGACCACGCATGTCTTTCGGGGCAAGAAGCTCCATTTGTACTCAGATATCTTGTAGCAGTGAGAATACGTTCAAGAAAATTGCATCTACCGAGGACGAGTTAATGTGCTCTGTTCATGGGATGACCGCGGTGTGATCAAACCGTTTGGGTCACGACGGAAGTCAATACGCTTGTGCGCGGTCCTTATCTGACAAGTATGGTGTGGGTTGGGTCGATGACCTGAAGATTGCAACGTATCGGAACGGTATTGTATGTGTGTGGCCACATGAATGGGATTATCAAACGGTTGAGGGTGTCCTCAATCGACGTAAGCCTCATGACGGGAACAGTTTGGATACCGACGGAACAATAGAAGATACAGTGGTACTGGGTTTCTTATAACCAATTTTATGAGTTGGAAAACTGATAAATTCATGACAGGCAATTGTAGGAGCTGTGCAAGAATACACGGTGCCGACATGCAATAGTTTGTTCACAGAAACATAGCCCGTCATATTTGTCTTTGCATGGTTGCGCTTCACGATGAATATTTCACTATTAATGCCTAGCTGACAGTAACTTGGCAGATGTGTTGGCCGCGCTCAGAGACAAGCATTTCATCAACAACGAGTCGAAAGACTGTGGGGTTGAGGTTATTGCTGATTGCTGATCCAAGTCATCTGGATTAAGTAAAGGAGTCTGACTACGGTCAGCTGCTGTGAGGGTGCAGAGCTGGATGGTTTCGGAAGGTAGCAACATAATGTTCAACCGATGTAACGTTCTGCAAACCCAGGACTTTGTTGGTTTGCGGCTTGAGGGGTCTTGACGATAAACGGAAGTGCGGCATAGCTTCATGTTCATCATTCGCTTTAACGTTGGAAGTGATTTCACTTGAAAACGATGACCAGCTTTTAGAGGCAATTTCTTTTCATGAATCTGTATGAACAAAGACAAAATTATTTGATGAAACTATGTCCATTTCCGAAGTTCTTTCTTTATGCAATTCTGGCCTCATGACTTGCCACATTTTACCAGAGACCATTCAATGGGGTTTTATGATGGTTGAAATCCAAGGCTAATTGCCGAATTGAGGACATGGTCTTGTTCAAGCCGCTCCCGAGTTGAAGCAAGAGCTGTGTCTTGATTGCTACATTATTGTTTGCCAAGGCAGATTTTCTCACAAGGCTTACCTGCATGACTCAAGAGTTCTCTGACAAGTACTTGGTGGGCCCCTTGATATGTACTAATTAAATATGCGTTTCAGGCTACAGTGATCCTTCAAAAAATTGCATGTTATGGCTCACTTCTATACAGGATTAGTTGTCAGCTAAATCTGCCTAGCCAAGCAAACTACCTAGTTCATGAATCAGCTGACATTTCAGTGTGTGCTCAATTTCTCGATCTGACCTGGAGCGAATTCCTTGCAAAGTCTTAATCTGAAGGCATAGACAGTAACGCATTCTTTCACGATCTCAGCATTGTCGCCAGTCTCCAAGATCTCAGCTGCTGCACTCCAATATTACGAGGATGGGTTATAGCCAAACATATTGTTGCATTTGTGGGGGTCCCTTTGAAGATCGTGGCCAGCGGTGAGTTTAGAACCTTTTGCAACTGCTTAGTGGCTGCTAAAAGTTTAGTGATGAGCAACCATGGGCAGAATGGTTGGCTCATCCTGTGGTCATGACGACAAGTTATTACACAGATAGTGGTATCGACCTCGATGCCTACTTGTGGCACATGAAAAGCGACTCTTATGCCTTGGATCGTCATCCCTACCCAGCGGAGAGTGCCCAGAGGCATGTTTTACGGCTAAATGCTAGATATAAAGAGCATAATCACTTCGAAATCTTGGAATCAGGAGAAGTTGTCAATGCGTTCATTGCGGATGGTCCTATGCGTCAAGGACAACCATTCTATCTTGCCATTCACAGTCTGTGCAACAAACTGGCTGAAAAATTTATCAACAGCAGGACTACTACCAATGACATCTTTCAGATCGGTCCTGGAGATGAGATCTCCTCCATCAAACAACTGTGGGAAGTTTTGCACCGCCGAATGCGGGGATATGGCCCAGGTAACTCCGAGTATATTCTACCAAACCCATTTGACTATTTTGGAGGGAGATATTGTAGGAATGTGTACTGGGAACGGGATGATAACCCTGAATATGGCAAGGTTCGTACTACGATATCAAACCATGTACCATACTTACTTCTCTTGTAGATGCTGGAGGCCGACCCTATAATAATACCTGGACTTACCGAGACAATTCTCCAAAACCTTCAGCCTCAAAATTGCAGAGAATCACCAATGGAACAAGAGAAAGCCAAACTGGGCCTCCAAGATATGATCCAAAGCTCTGATACTAGAGGAAATCAGGATCAGTGGTGCGATATTCTTCTCGAAGGAAAGGCCCTTCCCTGGCTGTGGGATCTGGATAGCAGAGCCGTTGACAAAAAGCGCCGAGAAGGCAATTGGAATTGGGAACTCCTCGTACGTCAACTTTCAAAGGTGACAATTTATGAGCCTACCGGTACAACTTTGAATCTTCCTTTGGGGCTGCGTAACCGTCGAAGAATTTGGAGGAATCTTGAAGAAGCGAGATTTGATGATATTGCGAAGGATAATATTCCTTCAAAGCTCATGGAGAAGCGAAGAAAACGCTTAGAATTGGAAGAAATTCGTGGAATATAGTCTTTAAATGATTGTACTAGAACGACAAAACTCTGTCACTGGTTTATCGACCTACTCGTATGCCATCATGTGGACTGAGACCCTTTGGGATCGATACATCGATAGAGCATCTACGAAGTCAACACGATATAATAAATGACCTAGGCAGTCTCAAAATGTTATCTCAAAACTTCTTGATGTTAGCGACCTTACCCAGGGTGCCTATTTGAGCTGTTTGTCGAACTGACACACGCCAACTAGCCGAAAACTATTCACTGTCAACACCTATCAAGAATTAAAGGCATAACAGCAAGTTGCAAATATATCAATAATCTGTGTATGCCAGAAGTCAGTGCTGGCTTTGGATAACGTTTGAACAGTTGTGTTCCTACCACCACCAGCTTCGTAATATTGTATCATGTCTAGCTATCTTTAATCACAGTTTAGTTAAATTCGGCAGTTCTCATCTCAAATGATGTAATCAAGCAGAACCTGGGGTCAGATGTCACCTATGTCATGAAATGGTACAAATTCTCTTTCCTGGTGACGTCGTAATCTTACTCACACATATACGCACAAATACGGGGTATTTGACCTTCCCATTCCATTTAATCGGGAAATAGCTAACCCCTGGTAAAACTATCTGACGATGTCTTGTTGGGCCACTTGCAAAAAAATAACTGGGGTAAAACTCAGCCGTACATGCATCCTCATGTTTCGATTGGCACTAGGAGTAGTGTGTAACAACCTCAAGGGTAAGGCAGGGGCCCTCGTCCGTTTTGCGCATGTGTATTGGTGCTAAATCAGGTAAACAGAGCGGTTCCATAAGAAAAATGAAGGCCCGTCAAACTCCGGCATATGTATGTGCTCTGCATGTTGGTGCATGTTACCAGCATTAGCCATGGGTCCTCTGTTGTTTATTAAGGGTCTACACCCGACAATGCGGCTGGTGGCGTATACACCCCTTTGTATTCCCAGCATTTTCAGAACGGCAATTATCTGGTGCTTTTTAATGATGAGGTCCTCATTGGCCTTGGGTGGCCTCATAAGCACTGCAATTGCTCTACAAGAAGGATTCTGCGATTATAAGAAGACTAATCAGATTAAAGAAGACAATATCTGCATCAACAACACGATACAGGCCGAAGCTGAATTCACTTTCGACCCTCTCTTCAAGGAGCCAGCCAAATTCGTGTATGCTGTCGACAATACTACTACTGGTGAGCAAATGAAGTCGGAAGATTTCATCAATAAAGCTAATGTCCTGATTGCAAAAGAATCACTCGTCGGATGGTGGATTGAGTATGATGACATCTCTTTCAACAATACCGACAAGAAACTCATCATTGGGACGGAAGCAAGGGTAGCCTATACCAACATGACGAAATCCCTGGTGGAGGAAATAATGGCTGCGACGAATTAATCGGACCAGATTGTCTCAAGAGATTAAGGGATACCTTAACCGACCTTTATTTTGATCTCCGTTCTACCGAGAACCCATTTGAAGCTCTCACTGAAGAACATTGGGATAAGGTTGGCGATTCATGTCCCGAGGATATGAAGGATTTGTGGGGAAAAATACAATTTCGATCCAACACCATCTCTTGGCAAACAAACTGTAAGCTATAGCCGTTGTACCGCCTTTCCCTTACATTCGACTGCTGACCATGCGTCTTCGATGCCTAGATATCGCCATTGAGGCACCGAGTAGGGTCAGCACCTTTGACACAATTCCGAACAAGGACGAGGCTATGCCTTCAGGCAACTGGTCCTTCACATATTCCAAGGCGACGGTAAAAAAACCATTTGTCCAACAGTTAAACACCGCGGCCGTTGCTGTCTTCCTCCGGGGACCCGCGCGAAGCGGAAGCGAAACCAATATAGGCACGAAAGTTACAAAAGAGGATGTCAATGTTGGATTCGCTTGCGCCAAGCTATCACAGGAGCAGATTGATGCTGCGCTGAGTGCGCGTGGCCTTGTTGAAAATGGAAACGAGGGTGGTGAAGGTGACTCTGGTAACTCTGGTAGTGGAGCCGGATCAGGGAACGGCGACGGAGGCAGCGCTGCGAGCACAGCTGGTATTCAAATGACTCTGGTGTTGGCTACATTCCTGGTAGTAGCCATGTGGATGTAATACATAACTATCCGTATGCTTTCGCTTCCGCGAGGCGATTGCTTATGCCCAGAAAAACCTCCTGTTTTTGCTGTCAGCAGCACTATAACCAAGTTATGGCCTGCAGGCAACAAGATTATCCAAGGAAAACATTTGTTGTGTCACTGATGAGATTCAAGGCCTCTCATGGAAACAATTGGATTACCTTTAGTTTTTGAGCATTGCTAGTGGTGATACTTCAATATCAGCTCTTATGATCTATCACTATTAATATGTTGTAACACTCAACACATTATGCTATGTATAACATGGCAGCATTCACGTTAGAATTGTGAGCGGTAATTGTCACATACTTAGAAAGTATGGAATGCTTGTCGCTGGGAAGAACATCCCTGGATCGTTAGCAAGAACAAGCCTGAATCATATCTATAGAGCTTAGCCAGGACCTCGGGGAACCCCTCGCGTACATATTTCCACTAGCTCGAATCAAAATGCTGCACAATGCAAACTGTGGATTGTTCAAGAGTACGTAATCCTTGACCCGCCACTGAACTCCACCTAGCAATCACTATCAATATTTGCCGTAACTCTAGAGAATCCAGTTGTACGTCCCATCCTCAGGTGAGTAGAGTCACTTTCGTCTTTTATGAGCTGAGAAAGTAGAAAGTATAGAAGAATAGCCCGTAAAGATTTGTGACGGTCAGTATGGATGCAGCTATCAGCAAGCCTCCTGCCACGCTACCAACTCCTCAAGCTGAGGTTGTTCGTGCGGGCGTATCTTTGCTTCCGCCACTCTCACGTAGGGGACATGGCCCGGGTCTCATCCTTCTCGCTCCCAATACGGACGAGCAACTAAAGATTGTTGATGGTGTGCCGTCCGCATTCATGAAATGGGCGGAGGAGGGGTTCGTGGTGGTGCAGCTCGATGCGATGATGCTCGACGGCGACGACCTTCTCGATGCCGCAATCAAAACCCTATTGTCCCATGAAAAGTGTTCTTCAAAGGAAAAAGTTGGAGTCGTCGGTATGTTCAGCTATCCGAATCCATTATCCCATATTTACCATCATTCAAGCATATTCTGCCGATCAATGGAACAAGGCAGCACCTAGCCTTGCCAAAAGCTCTTGTGTTGTTGCAGGTGCAGTTTACATCAACGTAGATGAGGTTGAAAGTCTCATATCTACAGATATACCGTTACTGCGTCACATCGCTGGAGATGCACCTCATCCGGCTGCACCCGGCACTGTTTCTTCCACACAATATTACTATCCCAAAGTAAAGAGTCAAGCGTTCGCTACTCCTTTTCACGAGCATTTCGATTATAACACAGAATCTGTGTCTCATACCAGGAACTTGCAGTTCCTGAAGCCACGGATTGGAGGCCCGTACTTTGATCTTGAGAAAATTTGGGAAGAGCACACATATTACGAATTCGCCGACCGCTCTGTCGAGCACACTATGAGCACTATGGTACAGGAGCCATATGTAAACCACATTCCTACAGTAAGTCCTGACGTCCATTTTATGGGTGTATGGACGACATGTTGACCCTACATTACAGCTGACTGGGGAATTGGGAGGCAAAATCTCACGGTCTTTTACCGCCACAACTTTATCTTCAATAATTCTGCAGACACCGAGCTTGAGCTTATCAGCCGAACAGTTGGTATCGACCGAGTTGTAGATGAATTCATCTTCAAATTTACCCATGACCGTGAACTCGACTGGCTGTAAGCAAATATTAACTCCACGAGATGATACATTCCTTAACTATTATTTAGCCTGCCTGGTATTCCAGCAACGCATCGTAAAGTCGAGGCTCCATTCACTGCCGTTGTAAACATACGGGGAGATCGACTATATCACGAACACATCTCTTGGGATCAAGGCACTGTTCTTCGTCAGCTGGGCCTTCTCCCAGAATATTTGCCATTCCCATATGCTGTACCAGAGAACCGGAAGACGGGAGCTGGTACATCATACGAATACAAAGTACCCGTAGCTGGTTTGGATGTAGCGATGAAGATGAGAGATCGGAACTCTATTCCCTCAAACCAAATGTTTGACTACAAACCTCGGGAGAAGACAGAATGATGCAGGTAGATACTTAAATATCGGTAACCTGCTAACACTGTCCTTGAAATACAAGAATTTACCATCTCTACCTGCCTAAAGTTTACTCTCCCAACACTGTTTTATCAGTGTGGATGTGAGAAGCACAGACATGAACGATTAGCACATTTGTAGCACTTGAGATGGAAGATCAGTGCTGACCATCCACAGCTATGACTGCCAATAAAAGTATGCAGAGCTTAGAGAGAGATGCACATGTCACAACTTGCATAGATGTGGCGGGATTTCAAGTATTTCATTTGTGAAGTAAGAAATAAATAACTCAAATATTTACCCGTGTAGAACCAACCCACACCTTCTGCAGGGAGAAATACGTATGGTCCCAGCCAAGTCCCTAGCAGCAATAGCTCCAGCCATACTTTCCCAAGGCGGTATCTTCCCAGAAGCTACCCCTGTGGGACGTACCAAACCGAAGCTAGTATGCGGCCTATGCGAGCTGATGGGGAGCTTTGACCCGTCCCAATACTATTCTTCCTTCAGTGTGTTGCATACTTTATCTTTAAGCGACCAAAGGAGTCGCAACAACCGAATCTTATTCTCAGTTTGCCGAAGCGAGGGAAATTAAGTGGGGATGGGTATTCAGTGTGTCCAATTCAGAGCCAACCTGCATGCTTAGCCGTTCGAAATGTCCACTTGGCGATGCATGTTATCGTCAGAAGGAGGATCTGAAGATTCAGACGCATTATGATAGGCTCTTTCATGCAGCTGAGGTATGTTGGTGGAGTGAGATTACCAGGATTACAGTGCCTTTTAGGTTCTAGTTGACATCAGCCACAATAAAAGAACAAAGAGCAGGAGAGCACAGACAAAAGATCAGCTGGGACCAACCAACACCTAAAGAATTGTTGAAGAAACAATATCAATCTTACAAATGGACCGAAGAAGTATAAACCAGAGCTTCTCCTATCATTGATAATAGCTTTGTTTCATGTTCATGAAAGGCAGAAACAAGAGAGCAAGCAAGGGCAGCTCCCGACGCACTGTCGACTTGAGCACTATTTATTTATGATATTATCCAGGAATCCGTTTTATCAGGTCACCGTTACCTTTCACATGCCCAGACGACCTCATGGAGATCGTAATGTCCCCAGACAATTTCCTTCTCTCCCGATCGTTGCATTGACGGCAGTTTTATCAATTATATCAATAATATTGCTGGCTCGATACGCCAGACGTGCCTTTGGAGCCCCTTACGTATATTTCAGGGCCTCGCTTCGCGGCTTGCTCAAAGCTATATGAAGCCTACCATGTTCTTATCAAGGATGATTGGCTGCAAACATTAGAGGCGCTCCATCGCCGATATGGTAGGACCTTTCCTGCATTATCCGATTGTTACCCAACTCAATTTATTCACAGGCCCCGTTGTTCGTATTGGCCCAACCGAGCTTCATTTCTCCGATCACCAATTCTGCATCCAGTTCCATAAGGGAACGCATCTGTACAAATGCGATAATTATTATGGCATCTTGGATTATCTTCTTGGGGGTTCGCGAACCCTCATCATCATGCTAAACGGAAATCGATAATTCAACCTCTGTTTGCTGGAGGAACCCTAGCTAAGTTCTCTACTTCAATGCTAAGTGTGCACATAAACACCTTGGTAGATCGTCTCACAGTTAGTGGAAGCGAATCCAATGCAACTCATCTGCTATGGGCCTATACGACTGACGTAATGATGTCATATATCGTGGGAATGGATTGCGGTTACTCAAAGTCCCCAGATACCAAAGCTGTACATGACACCACCCGAGCCTTCAATGCCATAGATTTGGCCACAGTACTAAGATCAATGCCTCTGGTGAAGAGGATGTTCGATTGGGTGCCCTCACTAAGGCGCTTCTCGCCATTGGGCTGGATAGACGAGGCAAGTTCACGCTTCTTCACCACTTAGACAACTTGCTAACTTGTAGAAGGCTATTGGCAACCATCTGAAATTGATCAGAAAGCAAGATGAGACTTCAGAGAAGAGAAATGAAACGGTTCTTGCAGAAATTTGGCACCAACTGCTAAATGAACGACTGGTTGTACACGAGGCGGCCCAGGCCATCTTTATTGGCAACGAATCTTTGCTAAGCAACCTGACTGTTTTGATCCATCACATGATACTCAATCCGGAGTGCATGGAGAGATTACGAACTGAGCTGGACACCCTTGATATTGGTTTCTTTGGCCATTGTATATGGCGGGACCCTAAACTCATGCAGCTCGAATATCTGGCAAGTCGGGCATGAACTTCTCCTCTAGCTCAAATTAACACTCATAGGATGCTGTATGTCGTGAATCGACAAGAATGAGTGCCCCTGGGTGGCATAGACAACCACGACAGAGCCTAGAGCCAGTAGAGTATGACCGAAGCATCATCCCGCCAAAGGTAAGGTCCGTTCATGAGAAATGAGTCTCTACTAATTGATAGTAGACAAGCTTGAGTTTCACTCTTAAACTGCTCGAGCATGACCCAGAATTGTTCCCTGAGCCAGAGAAGTTCAAGCCAGAGCGCTGGCTCGGAAAGGACGTCAACGTGGAAATGAGAAAAAGAACGTCTATTACATTTGGAACAGGCACTCGAACGTGCTTGGGACAGTACATTGCCCGCCATGTTCTTCGAAAGACAATTGCTGCACTTGTGTACAATTTCGATATGTCTTTTGTTAATCCAGAGAAGGATAGGCAATACGGCTATAAGTATTTAAACACATACCCCAAGAAAGGCCAGGAAGATTACTTGATGATCAGGGCTGTACCTAGATTTAGTTCAATCAGTCAGGGTGCGTGAAGAAAACAGAGGGCGGAACACAGAGGAGGATCAGAGAATAAACACATGCACGTCATGAATCTCAAAATTATGACTACTATAACAGTCATCTTGTCTCTTGACTCGCAAAATTTTAAGCCCCTGAGACTAGACTTACTACATGAGTTTTTAGATGCACAAGTGCTTGAAACTTATGACCAAATGTGTTTGACCAAGTCATAATTCTGGACCAGCTAATTTCCTTTGGAGACCATCATAAATTGGTAGGGCAATTACAGGAAATTATCACCAACAACATCAAATGGATTTGCCACAAAAATAGTCTTGGCGAGGCGCTCCAAACCTGTGCATTGAGTTGGCCTAACGACTTGGAATTTGTCATGAGTGTTTTGCGATCAATGTTGGTTGCAGGCTCGCAGAACCGGAGCAATTCATTTCTATATAATCTACTTGTACTTGATCTCTACTCCTTCCATCCGTCACCAGCACCCAGCATCCAGTTAACTCCCACAAGAGTGAGGTTATGCTTGGCGATAAATGGAGCTGGGTCGAATGAACGTCTTTGAACAAACTCCTCTCCACCGACATCTTCCTTTGAAAGATCCAAATTGTCAGGCTCTCGGAAAAGCAAGTACAGGTAACGATGGGGCTTAGAGCTGAAAATCTGTAGTTAGCATTGGTCTCAGGCGTATTCTGCATATAGTAAACATATGGTTGGAGTCTTACTCATCCTTAGGACCGGGACCGAGGTACTCAGTCAGGGCTGGCTTGGTCTGGGCAACTTGGTTACCACCGCTCAAGGGCTGCAAGCCAGACAAGACCCAGTGACGCCAAAACGCGAACTTGGGGTCGTCTGGAGTGGGAGCATCGGGATCCACAAGCATGAGCATATAGTTTGCACTTCCTGACGCTTCAGCCTATGATATCCATTGCCCAAAGAGCTCCAAATTAGCCTGTGTACACGAGCTTACACTCCTCATGGAAATCCGCGAGCTCACCTCTGGCTGGAAGGTAATCGAAGGAGCCGTCTTGACTTCAGATACACGGAACAAGTTTCCCAGTTCGACCGCACGCCCTCCAAAATCGACACCAAGCTCAATGGTAGGCTTGAAGTCCTTGGGGATTAGACTCTCGGCAGAGCCTGGGACAAGCCCAGCTTTCTCCAACGAGCTGGCAAGTGCCTTGCCGTGTTCTTCAAGCGCCATGATGATGAGATAGTGATGAGAGGATTGTGAAAGGAGATGGAGGTGATTCAGGATGAGGGTTGCCCGCTCGCTTGTTAATGATGCGTGTAATTGGGGACTGCCAAGAAAGCGGGATGGGGTCAGAAGTGGGTTTTACACTAATGTAAGTGGTGGAAGATTTATGGCCGATGACTTAGAACTAATGATCATAGTGGCACCCTCCTCGATAATAATAAGCATAACGGGAACATAAAGCCAGGTTGTCAGATTGTTATTCGATTAAGCTTTACCAGGATAATTAGCAATGAGACAGTTTTTAGCATGCCGGTTACTTTCGATCTCGTCCTTGGGCGCGTCAAAATCATGCGTCGTGACATGTAGAGGATGAAGTATTTAACGAGCAACACCAAGTCTGAAGCTAGCGTTATATTTGCAGATGACATAATTGAATCGATCTCTGACACGTTGAAATGGATATAATTGAATTATGCCCTGTAGAAGTTGAAAGCAAAGAGATGATGGCTAACATAAAACCAGGCTCCAAACACAGGCTGACATGCCAAGAAGGATCTGGGGATAAATTCACCGGTGACCTTGCTCAATAAGTCAATTTACAATCGTCCTTCCGATTTTTTCATTGACTAAGCCATCCTTTTAATCTGCATCGAAATCAGTGTGCCAGGCTGTAGAAGATCTTCGTGAGTTTGTATGACTTGGTCATCATGTTATCAATTTTTACCTAGTCATTAAAGACAGCTATGAAATTTGTAACCAAGGAGCCCGTCAGAGGTAATCATGTTTCATCAAGTAGGACCGTCGCGTTACCTCCTCAAAATTGTGTGATGAGAACATCTCATGGAAAGAACTATTTGTCCTTCTGGTACTTGAGACTTGCAATTTGGACTATACGTTACGCTGAGCAAGATATGTACTTGCTCATAGTTTAGACCACTTCAGCAGCATGGCTGCAGCGATCACAGGTAGGACACTGACAAGTTCGCCTAGGCCGGCGAATTCTGGCGGAATCCTTGCATTGACAAATGCACCAGCGGCAAGTAGAATCGCAAACAAATTGTAGACAAAGCTCCAGCCAAAATTGAAACCGATTCTGTCGATCGACCTTCTGCTCAACGTTATGAGAGTGAGAATACCTGCGAGGTTTGGACTCATAAGGACGACGTCAGCCGCAGACTGTGCGATATCGGTACCCCCTCATTTACATGCACTCCAATTGTAGCCTGAGCTAGAGCAACGGCATCGTTCGTGCCATCTCCGCAGAAAATGACGACTGGCTTTTTATTTTTCTTTGTCCTTGCGTTGCTGACGTATCCTGAGGAACAGTCTGATAGAAGTTGTTGAATATATGCTTGCTTTTCTTCGGGTGTACAGCGGGAACGAATGTTCGTTTCATCAATGTTTAACTGAGAAGCGACGGAGCGTACAGGGCCCTCGTCATCACCTGATACGATATGTACTGAGATGCCCCGGTCCAGGAGACTTTTAATAGTCGATGAGGTATCCGCTCGTATTGGGTCTTCTAGCCCGTAAATAGCAGCCAAATTGCCATTGACAGTGAAGCAGAACACCGTGTAGTCTTGTGAGAGTAGCTGCTTGCGCCACCGTGTTGGAATCAACGTTCAGCCAACGAGTATTGCCTGCTTGCAAAATAGCGCCAGTTTCTGTTTCCTGGCCCTGGACACCCTTCCCGACCAATGTATTAATTTGAGAGACCCTGGACGCTTCCACACCTTGGGCTTTGAGGTGTCTGACCACGCCGGCCGAGACAGGGTGCTTTATGCCTCGTAAGAGACCCAAGAGAAGGGATTTAGTTCTGTATTGACTCTCGTTGCTGTACCACTCGTTGGCTACAGTCAATCTACCTTCAGTGATTGTTCCTGTTTTGTCAAGAACAACATGTGATGTTTGAAATGCAACCTCAAGACTTTCTCCAGACTTGATGACCACACCTTTCTCGGCGGCAACACCGCTTGCAATAAATATGACCATCGGAACCGCCAGTCCAATTGCACAAGGGCATGAAACGATAAGGACTGTGATCGCGTACGTGATTGCTTGAATGGTTGCTTCACTCCCGGATTGCTTCCGGATCCTGAGGCCAATAGCTATCCAGGCGCAAAAAGTGACGATCGTGATAAGAATGATTAGTGGAACGAAATAGCTTGCAACACGATCTGCTAGATCTTGAATTCTCGGCTTGGATAATTTAGCTTGATCCACCATGCTAGCGATGGTGCTGATGGTGTTATCGCCCGGGAGTCGTGTTAGTTGAACTCTTAACACTCCTGACCCATTTACAGAGCCTGCAATCACAGATGACCCGGCGTGCTTGACAACTGGCCTTGACTCCCCGTAACCATCGATTCATTGACTTCGGAAGAACCGGAGATGACCACGCCATCTGTAGGAATGGAAGAATCAGGTAGTACCTTGAAGATGTCGCCATATTGAAGTAGCCGGGTATCAATCTCGGTCTCGCTGTTTCCTACAGCCAGACATGCTTTCGAGATTTGAAGTGATCTTATTGAGATTGACTCGGCAGCTTTCTGGCGGGCTAGAGCTGCCACCCATCGACCGACCATAATTAGAGTCACAAGAAGAGTGCTAGTTTCGAAGAATTCGCCTGTCGATAGAGGCTGTCCCCTAATCATGTAGCCGAACGATACAACCGAGAATATAAAAGCTGCGCTCGTGCTTAGGACAACAAGCAGGTCCATCTCGACTACTCTAGAGAACACAAGAGCCTTGATAGCCTTAGGGTAGAATGGCCCGGCAACGAAGAGTTGAACCAGAGTCGCAAGAGAGAGGGACGCAGAGGCATACGCAATGTGATGTTCGGGAAGCGGTGCCCACGCCATGACTAACACAGGGATTGTCAGGCATACTGACAATAATGTCATATAGCCCACTTGGCGAACATGTTTGCTTCCAGCTTCGAGCGTTGGGTCAGGACGCAGAGGAGCAAGCTGAAGCGGACCGTTACCACAGCTGCGTTCAATAAGATCCCGGGCTCCAACTATTTTTGCATCAAAGGTGATGCTGACAACTCTCTTATCTAATGCTTTCATATCAAGGACCCCTTCAGGCCATGGTTGGTTGATGAGAGCAGTAGCATTTGTGGGAGCAATGACATCGATGCTGGAGCCTCGGTTGGTAATCTTCTCGCATTTGAACTCGGTCGTTCGTTCGAGATGCTTCATGATTTCCAGCACCGAAGCTTCTGTGCCACTGACATCGAATTCAGCCCGTGATAGCACTAGACTAGTCTTCAAATTCTTGACCATGGGATGAGTGCCGAGAGTCCGAACGAGCTTCGTCTCGCAGCCAGTGCATGTCATACCAGATATGCTGAGAATAACGTGTTCTATTTCGTGGGGATGAATTCCCTTTTCTACATCTGGCAGGGCGGTTTCTGCAATGACGCTCTCTCCACCACAGCATGAATCGACACAGGCGTTCGACTTACTGGCAGGCTGGCGTTTCGGCTCAATGACATCGCTTTCGAAAGAAGTCTTCTTTTCACAACACTTGTCTTGACAAGGAGATTCTCCAGAATCGGCGTCCTTGGGCATGCAGCAAGATCCAGAGGATTTCTGCTTGCGCAAGAGTCTATCCTTGGAGCGGCGGTGTTTGCTCATTTTAGATGAACGGCGTTGAGGGCTGCAGCAAGACTCTTGACCAAGGGCTATCAGTGTACGACAAATGCATTCAAGAGCCTCCAGTTTCTCGGAGTATGCCCTGCGAATTCTTTGAACGTGGGTTGAGCATGGCTTGTCGCCGCCTTGGACGTAGCTCGTGGTTGAACAGCATTGGTCCGAACCTAGAAGTAGGAAAGGTGAGCAACACATGTAGAAGGGCTATAGCGTTAAGGAAGCTCACTTACCAGCAGAGTCAATGGAAGCATGATCAGCGCCCAAACATGCGCGAAGGGCAAGTCGGTCGAGGCAGGACTGGTCGCAGCATGGAGCGGCCACACCCTCGCAGCAGCTGGGTGCTTGCGTCTCATCTAATCCATCCACGGATGCTGGCTCGGGCCTTGAACTGCAACATATGTCGAATCCTTTCTCAGGCGGGTTGGGCAAGCAGCAGTCATTTCCATCGGCAACGCCCATTTCACGACTGGAGCAGCAGCCTTGTTGCGCGATCGATGCATGGGCTTCATCGCCCGCCGGCTTGGATGAGCAGTGTGCATCGTCGCTGCCGGGGAGTCATTGGTCGCTAACTCGTCGCTACTAGGAGGGTCGAGATCTTTGCCGGCAGGGGTTGATCTTGGTCGACAGAAGAGCCCACAACTTGAGCATTGGGGATTTCAATCGAGTTAGAGGTAGCGACAGGAGAGCTCCCGCAACAACCTGAGTTACAGGGCATGGTTACGCTGGTGATGTTCCGTAGGTGTTGATGAATCAGAGGCAGATAGGATGCGCTTGTCCGGGAAGAACCGCTTGCTCAGATTGAACTTGTTGGGTAGTGACGTCCCGCAACCTAACAGAAGAAAGATATGAGACGAGACTGCTGAGGATTTTGCCGGGTTCCAACCTGGTTTCACCAAAAGGCGGGGTCTCATGCATGGTGTCTACTAATGTTATGCTTATACTGTACTACGTAGCCGGAAGACGGAAGTCTGCCGCGCAGTTGATACTAAGCGCGTGCTAGTGACAATTGAGACTAGGCAACTGGATATCTCCTGACACCTTGATAGACTTGACTTCTTTTAAGGGGTTATTTGTATTTTCTCCCAGTGGTGACATTCGACGGCGTCTTGCTAGCATTCAAAGGGTTTCCAACCGTAGGTGTTTGGATCATGTACTGTCATTCACACATGCATGGTACGCTCCCATGACCAGCCATGCAGTTATCATATATCATTACCGATGCTCATCCGAGGTTCATGCGGTAAGAGGAAGGCGACTGATGGAATAAAAGTCCTTGAGGCCCAGCAAGTATCTTGGTGAGTGATGGATTCTACGATAAGTGCAACGGCCCATTTGGTAATGATAGCCAACTGACTGCAATTCGAATCGTCCCTACCTCAAGTCCAGTTGGCATTCGCAAATCTGAAACCTACGCCTACCGGCCACTGTACCACTGTCATGTTGCAAATGCTTGGTTGGCAAGGCCGTGCGGCTGGCATGGGTGAGTTGGAAGCTCATTGAACTCAAGCTTCATGCGGCCATCTCTTCACCCTTTCGACATACGTGAACTAGAAAAGACCAATGGTCCCACTCATGTCCACAGCAACGCAGCACCCTTGTTTTTGGAAGACGCCTTTCGGGCCATCTCAGAAAGGACAGCGACCAGGATCTTACTCACTTCCAGACACCCGTTGTTATCACCCTTTTCACATATAAGCTTGCATGTCACACCCTCACCATGAGCTCAGCAAAGAAATTAACAAAGTGAATCCTAAGAGTCCAAAGCAAAGGTCGTCAATTTAAATATCAACCTCTATTCCCAACAGAACACCAACCTGCCACCTTCCCATGAACTCTTTCATAGAGCCACAGCCACCCTGAAATCTCTTCGCAGTCATTAGCTCCTGCTTGCAGCTTCCGGCCATCCTGCCTCTTGATGCATCTTGCTTGATGAAATGAGGTGACAGCCGGTCGAACCTCACAGGCCATAAACGCTACACCAATAGGAGCCCGCCAAATCCAGCAACATCCCTCAATGTGCCTGAGGAATCAGGAGCTCCGGGTTGAAGGCACTCCGTAGTTTCGGTTCAAGGCAAGCCCCGCGAGTAATCATCATGTGTCTGGAGTTTCCAAAACGACCTGCAACGGGCGCTCGATCTTGAATAAATCAAAATCAACGTAGGACGTATCATCCGAGTGAGACAGAGCACCCGGCAATCCCGTTACCCCTAAGCTCCGACCGTAGGATCTGAACAGAGGCCTTGCAATATAGCTGACATTGAGATTCTCAACTGTTTCTAAGGATATTGCTTCAACCTTGTCGCTACCCGTGAATATCTCTAGTCTCGGTTCAATCAATGATGCCAGTAGTTCCGATTCCTGTGGGTCAGGCTCCACCGTGAAAGGGAAGCCAGCAAGCTTTCCCGACTCAGTATCGTGCATTATAACTTCAATGTGAGTCTTGCTTGCCACAATACCAATGTCGAGACGTATTGCAACATTAACAATGGAATCCATTAAATTATCGACGGTGCGTATTACGGATCGGTTGATCAGAGGTTCGAACGGCTTGATGAGCTTCTGCTTCAACTTTATAGGATCTACATGTTCTCCATGTATGCTGTACAGCATTCTCGCGTATTTTTCTCGTGCGGTGTGGAAGGTACGGGTGAACTCGTCATCCACATTTTGGACCCGGGCTGCATTGGAGAACGGAGTGAGCCTTTTCGCTTTTGGCAGATGGAATTCTATTTTAGCAAATATCTGTACTTACCTGGAAGGATCTCTTGAAGCTTTCCGAAGGCAATCCAGGCATCCCCGGACCATTTATTGGTGGCCTGGGGTGAAAAAAGGTTGTCATAAAGCATGCGCCATACCCAGGCCGCCACGAAAGGGCGCCATTCACCTGAATTTAAATGCATCTGTGCCTGGGGCGCCCAAGTGAGAAGCTGGTTCTGAGTGTCTTGATCGAGCCTCCCCATACATCATCCGGCCCTTTAACGTAGTGATGAACACACAGTTCTGAAGGGAAATCAAGCACCAGCTTTGTAAGATCCCTGATTTTCCAATAGAGGTAGGCATCGATAGGCTGGTTATTACCGACAGGGTGGTCATTCCATCTCTCCAACTCCTCCTTGGTGAGTCCAGTGGGAGGTGGAAGGTTGCCGTGTTTGAGGTCGATGTCCCAGTAGGCGTGCCAGCTGGTCTGAACGGCGTCGTTTACCATTCTCGTATTGACAGGGTTTTGTTCCCAGCTGAAGTACTCTGCACTGATGTCAAAGTCGAGTTCGAACTACCTGTCGCCGGTTGGTTGACATTCCCTTCCACAGAAAACACAGATGTGGGATCGTCGAACAGGTCACCAGACCTACGAAGACGCCTCAAGCGGCTACTACGGCGGATAGCTGGTGCTCTCTTCTTGGACTTTGGAGGCATCGGGAAGGAATCGAAAGCGCAAGGGAGCGGACGCAAGGTTGTGGGGAGGAGAAGCGGTAGGCAAAGAAATCGAGTGAAGGCAAAAGAGATTGTACTGAGGCAAATCCACTATACTGGTAATCCGAGAGAGGCAATGGTTTGTGATAACGCTGCCCTAATAGACGATATATGTACTCAGGTTGCAAGTGTGCGCTCTTCATCCAACTTGGTAGCTGCAACAAAGAACAACTAGGATGGAGGTGAAGTTTGATCGCCGGTTGAGGGGTGTCCGAGCTTTGCACTACTCGATTTGCAAACATATGATACAGTATTGGATTACAGTGCTGTACATAGCTACATTCATACGTGTCCAGCAGCCCGTCGGGTAATAGCATGTTCCACCGCACGCCTCCAATAACCGCCGAATGTCTACGAGACTCAAGGAGCAATATTGCATGATAACCATGGGACTGGTATTTTGATATCAATTTGCCTACTTCATACAATGCTGGACCCCGTATGCCCGGGCAGCGCGGGAAGATGGCCATGTCAGAAAGGGGCTCGAGTGATACTATACAGTACAATTCTCATTCCAACAGTCAAGAACAAACGCAAAGAAATAAATCTCAAAAGTGCTCTGAGGCTCGTAACCACAGGATGATGCACGGGCATTCCTCTGGGTCTTTGTTCCTGCAAGGTCCCTGATCAGTGCTCAAAGAAACAACACATCATCCCTGAATAAGTTGCACTGCAGTGCCGGCGCGGTACAATAGTGGACAGTGCATACTGCACTAACGAGGCTCTAAGTCAAACAGTTTCTTTGTAAGTTTTTGTCCATGGTTACTGGCAATTTCAGCGTGTCTCGGTCTGGTCACTTGCACCCCAAATCTCATGCCAGTGCGCATGATTACACCTCAACAGGTCGCACGATAGAGCTGTATATCTACAGTACAGGGTTTTTAACAAGTGAAATATCGGTGAGAAGGCCCCGTGGAGCTACGGAAGCCGAAAACCGTCGGTGAGAAATTCCACACTGCGAAGTAAGATCTGTTACCTGTGATTGGTAAAACTCAAGCAGCAAGATAAAGCAAACTCCCGCCGCATTACGTGGCTGGAGCGTTAAGTGTTTTCATGCCAGCAGCCATCCGATATTTGGGCTTGTTGAATTTGTGGCGTTCTGTGTGTTACAATGCTGCATCTTGCCAAGGCAAGCTCCCGGGTGCCTGCCATGGTCGCATATCTCCCGCAGTCCATTGAATGGTGTTGCACCATCCTCATAGCCTGTTTCTCTACGAGTCTTCATCCGCTGACAATGTGAATGGATGGAGCCACCGCCTCATCGTTGGCCAGTATACGGGGCTCAAAAGACACCAGCTAAAGAAAGTACACCTGCAAACCGTCTGCTTTCTGTACAGGCTGTTAGGTTCATCAACGGTAAAAGGACGAAGCCCCACTGTAAACATTATGAATTTGAACATACGCGTTAAAGTCTTGCCGAAAGGATGGGAGTATCCTTCACTACGGCCAGGCAACTTCGGGAGACGCGGTAAGAGGCTGCTTCCTGGATCAGTGCTGTTACATGGGCAACTCACAGTAAGCCTGCTTCACGTTTGATGTTTGCGGCAACAAGCAGTATGCGCCCATCCTGCGCTGGACGTCAATGGTGATTATGACACTTCTGTACATTCTTGGAGGCTGTAAATTCTTAGAAAGCAAGTCTCTTCGAAACCCAAACCCTTGTCTATATAAGTCAGTGGCTCGCATGGAGCGATAGTACTTGCTCTCTTCTTATCATCGACTTTCAGTGCCGCTGAGTCTTGCTTACCCACCATTATCAGGCCTCGCTTCCATTTATGCCCAAATTCTTCTCTGTCAACGAAATCCCGCCTCAACCAATTTGGGGTTAGTCTCTATCCCGAAGCCATGTCGCAGTCGTCTATTCAGTGCAGCTGCGCCTCACCCAAAGTTGTTGTTGGTCTGGACTTTGGAGCAACGTAAGTCTTCTGCTCTGTTCTGTTTTCCAGAGAAGCTCACTATCTGCAGGTACTCTAAAGCCGTCTCGTATGAGTTTATTACTTGCCCTATTCATCCAAAGGCTCCAATCAAAACGGGAGAACGGCACAGGCCCGGCATTCTCGTGATGGATAACAATTCGGCCCGACCGTACTATGTCATGTCCAACTCTGAAAGTATTCCTTTCGCGGGAGGCTCTGGGATACTACGATACCTCAAATTGGCTCTGACAGAGTCGAGTGGACGCTTTGACAGTTGCAGCAAAGATCTTGTTGATGTTATGACATCGGAGCTGCAAAGTCTTCCATGCCACATGACTTCTTCGGATGTCGTTTCCGTCTACTTACAAGGGCTTTGGGCAATGGTAACCAGTTACTACGGCAGAAGAAAAGAGCAATTACATTTCGATGTCGTCATCACTTGGCCCGCATGCTGGTCATCGGAAACTTTCGAAAGATTCAGGATAGCTGTGGATCGTTCAGGCATCTCACAACAAGCCAGGACTGTCAACTGGGTTGAAGAGGGTATTGCAGCAGCGCATGGAATTCTCCACCATCTGTCTCAAAACGAAGCGCTCGTACGTAATGTAAGTCGGCTAATACCTACTCTGTGACTATGATATCCTGACTTGAGGTAGCGATCAAGAATGTCCATTGTCGATTGTGGCGGTATCACCACGGTGAGACACCGGCATTGCTTCCATTGTCTGGTACTCTACTAACAGAACAGGACATCACAACGTTGCAACTGTCGTCCTTGTCCACTACAGGCGTGGAAAATTCACCTCAAATTCTCAAGAAAGAGTCTTTCTTGCTTGGGGCGATACTTGTGGATCTTGAAATGCGAAAACAGATCATCAGCCGACTGGAGCAGATGTCTGGAGTTTCGGAGGCCAACTTTTCTCAGACAGTAAAGACGCCCAGAAACAAGCCATGGCTCGTTGGCAATGCCTTGCAAGAACAGAGACGGATTTTAGAAGACTTATCGATTCAGGGCTGTCTGTATATCTGAATGGAGATCATCGAGAAATCCATCGGTAAGTGAGCCCCATCGTATTAATTCTTCTAACTCACCAACCTGGGTGAATCCGAGCAGGGATGATATAATCACCACATACACAGCTATGAGCACGGAGCTTGCTAGAAAGATTCAAGCTCATTTTGCTGCTCTGGCAAACGAGACACCTCAGGTACGGTCCGGTCTTCCTTCTGAGCCTCAAGGAGCAACTCAAACAGATTGCACCTAGTTTGGAGGTAGTAACTCCGCCAGGCCTCGACGGAATGCAGATGTATGTTGATTTGTTGCCTGGCCAGATATTTGCACGTTTGGACTAACCTCTCATGAAGATCGATGATTCTTGCTGAAGGAGCCATACTCGCGTGTAGACACCTCTAGCTGTTTGCTAGATCTGACGACGAGAATGGGGCCATGTGATGCTGATAGGGGTCAAAACTAAGTGTCCGGGCGTTGAGCAGGAATCGGGAGCTGGCTTCCACATGGTGTCGTGTCCGATACGATGGCGACGACGAGTCGCTTTAAAGAACCAGGTCCAGATTGTCAGAGGACTGGAATAGATTGGGAGGCCTCATAGAGTACTTTTTGGTAAACAAAGATTCCCCTTGCAACATGCTTTTGCGAACAATGGTTACCACCGTGACTCAATAGCCCATGTGTCTGATGTAGCTAAGAATACACGCCCTCGCCCAGACAGTACAGTGATGTAGTTCCGCATGGAGATTGCACAATTGACACATTTTGGACAGTTACTATCATGCAAGTTGACACTAAAAATACCTCGAAGTTGGAGCTACGTCGGAACCAAAAAGATATTGTTAAAAAGACGACCGACAAGCTCTCACACGTCATCAATGTCAAACTTGACAAGCAAAGCACTCGGCGTTTCCCTTCCCTTGAGGTCCAGCAGTCTCACAAATCTCCAACCAGGCACTACGTAGAGAAGTCGCACTGCTGCCACCGCGAATATGGGGTTCCTACCCAAGCTCTGGTCGCTTTTGAGGATCATACGCAAGAACGTCAGCTCGTTATCCTCGTATTCCCATTCGAGCGTCTCGTTCCACAGAGGATCTGTAGGTGGTGGGGCATCACCATCATGGGGAAAATCGGGTGCGCGCTGTTTGTATGGTGCCGTTTTCCGCTTCACCGCGTCTCCATCGGGCTGTGTAGGTTGATAAAGGCTGCAGGTCAAGTATGGACGAACATCGCTAGGGTTGTCATCAGAGTGGAGTGGAATGTCGCTGGCCCCGACGACATGGAGACGGAGTCTCTTCTTGCGGCCGGAGCCAAGCTTGCCGTCGCCACCAGCGCGAAGCCCAGCAGGTTTGAGAACATATCCATCTGAGTTGTGGAACAGGGCTTCGTTGATCTGCATGCTTGCGCCGAAAGTTTGCCAGTTGAGGGCACAAATCTGGGCACCAACACCCCAGTATCTGACTGGCTTCAGGTTCGATGAGGAGATCCGCAGCCCCTTGGGGAATACTCTCATCAGATGTGATGCGTTGTGGCGGGCAATGGCATCGGCCATTTCAGGAAGATGTGACGCCAGTCCAGATTCAGAGACATTGATGAGGTGGTGATGGGGCCCATTCGCAAGCTCGCCGGGGTCAAACCATGAGTTGTCACTTGGTTTCACCGATTGAGCATAAACACCCAACTCGGCGAGTTCCGGTATGATGCCAGCTGGAGCTTCTGCCTTCTTCTTGTCTTTGTAAGCATGTCGCGCCTCGATGACTTCATCGTCAGAGCTATCGCTCGAGGATGAAGAGCTAGAGTCACTATCCTTTTCATCGGGGAGATGGTACTCCACAATGACGGCTATGCGACCTGCGAGCTCAGCGAGTGTGACATGTTCACCAGAGCCTGCCTGCTCCCTATGTCCTTCCTGTCTGACGGCCTCACTCAAGAGGCGATCTCCGAAAATTTCTTTCATAATCTGGACAAGACGCAGCTGGCCGTGTGGGCCGCAGTGGTTCTCTAGAGACAGCAAAATGGGTGCAACAAACGTTCCTGGGTGAGTGTCTGCATAATTCCTTTCCTCATCAAAGACATCGCGGATAGTCTCGCACACACCGCGGAAGGGCACGTTGGAAACAAGTGTGAAGCCGTGTGTTACCTTGGGCTCCTCTGGGTCATCGGAGTCCCAAGCATCGATTTCCACACAGCGGGAGCCAGTTTTGAGCGCAATTTCGTAGGCGGACACACACGAGTCGCCGTACAACTGGTGGGCCAGAAGATAGGTGTTGTGGCTGGAACTGACATAGTACTCAGGCAAGGGGTGAGATAAGTCGAGCAGCTCTCTAGGGATTTCGGCGTGGGGTTTTTCGAGAAAGTCGCAAAGGGCGGGAGGAGCTTCTGAAGAGTGAAGGCCAACGTCCTCCCTAGACAAGATGTTCTCGTGAACGAGGAATGACTTCAAGGCGTCACTGACCCGGAGTTGCTGCTTAGGGACATCAGACTTTCGAGTGCCGATCGCAGCGGTCTCCTTGACGATGGCTTCGCCCTTGTCGTCATCGCTCTCTCGACGTGAGCCAGAGAACGGCTTCAAGCGAGAGAATTTCTCCAACAGTCCGGACATTGCGTCGATTGGTTGGGCGATCCGAATTGCGGGAGAGCGCTTGTACGACGTTGGACAAAGGCACGACAAATCACGAAGCAACGTTAGGAACGAAACAACGAGGAGCCTCGCGTGCGAACACCAGTTTTGCTAGTGAGTCGACAAATGGTAGAAAGGGCACAGGAAGCTGAGACTTGGCTGACGACAGAGAATGAGCCGCTGCCGTAAGATGGTGAGACAGTTCCAAGCCAATTGGCGGGGTCTGACACGTACGCACGCATCGCCAAGTTGCAGCGTGCAGCGTGCAGCGCTAAGCGGCTAAGGGTGGAGAGTAGCAACGCTGCGTCTATTGCTGCGCTTGATTGGGTCCAGTGCACGCTGTTCATGCAGAGAAAGCCGTGGTGGTGCAAGGTTTCGATGCATGTTGTCTGTTGCCATTGCTACAGGGCGTACAACTTGGGTGGTTGAGCTGAGGTGGGACAAGCCTTACGTTCCGAAATCGTTCAAGCTACAAGAAATGATCAAGTGAAACTGACATGCTCACGCCGAGGACGGTAAAAAGAAGAGCATGGCTTGTTGATTTGACCGAGAGCAAGGCGTAGTAGGCGGTTGGTTGTCGTCTGGGCCAATCCATGGTGTCGAATATGTGGTCACTTTTGCAGCAATATTGCCCGGCACTAAGAAAACAAGCATGGCATGATTGGAGTTGAGCTTCAAGCAAGAAGACGAATATTTTGTTCGCGCGACACTAATAAAAGCTGTAGTTTTGCCGCTGCTGCTCTGGAGACAAACCGTGATGGGCCCAGCAACGGAAAACGAAACGGGTCCTCATTTTGAGGCCTCGTTATTCAGGCACAAATTTCTGGCCCCATCGTCTTGATAAATGAAAATTTCCAATTCGCTTCTTCTCTTTCTTCTCTTTTCTTCTTCATAAATATTGAACAACGCAAATATCACATTCACGTTTCTCCCACACATTGATGAGAGGTGCGCCGGCTCTGCTGCGCTGTGCCCAGGACCACCGATACTCGAGGAACACAGAATGGAGAAGAAAGCGAACAATCTTGGGTGCGGTGCTTCCCTGCCTTCTGGGCGACATGGGGAGGATCGCAATGATTGAACGTACATTTCATTTCAGCCTTTGTGTCATGTCATGTGAAGACAAATTGCGTCTCGCGCGCGCGTGTTGACGTGGCGTCGCACTGAGTGGTTGTGTTGAGCGCATCGTCGTCGGCGGGAGTTGACGCTCGGCCACGCCTTTCTGTCTCTGAGGCTACACCCTTCTCGTAACTTAGTAATGACATCCGTAGAGATTTCCTTGCGATGCGACTCGCTGAATCATGCGCGCATAGCTTAAGTGTGCATCTGGATCTTGTCGCCCTGCTACATCGCACGTCCATTCACAACTCGTCTCGTCCAGACAGCCCTGCGCTCATCGGGACAACGTAGAATCAAGGAAAGACATTGGTCTCCCATACGCCAAGGTCACTCGTGGCCCTCATGGCACTGCTCAACGCCTCTTTATTTCTCGAGTTACAGTAAACCTCACAACCAAGACTTTTCTCTACAAGCTAGAGGCCTACCCTACACAGGTGTGAAATGGCAAGGGACTTGACAGGTCTAGCAGACCCAGCGAATTGGAAGCAAAGTTTTGATTCAGCTAAATAATACTCGATACAGAGCCTTTTGACCATAGCCCCCACTGGCTGGACCTTTATTTATGAAGCAACGGGATTAATGGGCCTGTTCCCGCCGTAGGTGGTAAAATCCAAGATCCGATATCGTCTCTTGGTGCAGATGAGAGAAAAAGCCAACAGCCAAAAGATGACTGTCTGATTATCGTCCATCACAGCGAGGCAGACGAGGGTGAACATGAGTCAATTGCGAAATACGTTCGTTAGAAAGTCATGACGGATGAGCAGTCCAAATTCGAGCTTCTGGGAAAGAAAAGTTTGAGTAAGGTCGACCTGCTTGATGAGCGAGGTTAGCCACTGGTTGTCGGAAAAGAACTAGACAGCAAAACACAGCAAGGAAAGACAGTGACTTACAACACTTAGAGAGCAGCGACGATGTCTCGAGCCGCGGCGCCGATGGCTGACAGATCTCTCTTGGCCTTCCAGCAGCCCTGTCCTGGGCGGTAGCACCAGCGTCTGGCGTTCTCCTCGGCACTGGGCTCGGCATCGCGCTTCGCAAAGCCTGCGATCTCGATGGTGGCTTCGCCAATGGCCTCCGCGACAGCTTCGGCGGCCCGCTTAGCCTTCCAGCAGCCCTGTCCGGGACGGTAGCACCAGCGCTTGTCGTTGTCGGCGCCGGCCTCTCTCTTGGCAGGCGCACGCTTGTCCTTGCCTTCGTCGCCGCCCTCGGGGTTGAGGCCGTTGAAAAAGCCTTCGGGGTCTTCGGCTGTCAATGCGATGATCTGGGCGAGCTCCTCAAGAGACTGCTGGGCGGCGGCGGCGGCGCCATCAGGAAGGTAGGGCTCAGGCTCGGCGGAGCGGGTGGCGAGGCCACCAGCGGACTGGACGGCTTCAGAGAAGGCCTCGGCAACACGCTTGACTTTCCAGCAGCCCTGGCCTGGGCGGTAGCACCATGGCTCGGCCTCAGCAGTGCGCTTCGCCTTCCAGCAGCCTTGGCCTGGGCGGTAGCACCACGGTTCGGCCTCGGGGCCGGTGCGGCGAGCACACCAGCGGCCATGGTGGTGAGGGCAAAGAGAGTCAGCTTCATGATGGCCTTTAAGAGAGAATGGTATGAAACGATAGCGGGTTTGACGGAGATGAAGATACCCAGGGTAAGAATGCTGATGAGTCTGCCAAGGAGGAAGATCTGACAGACAATGAAGAGACGAAAGAGGCGGCTTTATACCAAGACAGGTCGAATGAAAGAGCTTTGGAGAGAGCGCTTTGTTTGGATCAAAGCACAGGCATCGTGGGAAAGCCCATAAGTGAGCTGAGGGCTGGGATTGGGAAATCCTTATTGACGTTATTGTCGAAAGTGGCCAATAAAGCCCACAACTAGGGTCTTGTCGATGAGGCGTGCCATATCGAGAGGCGCCTCAGCGATCTTGCGGAGACACGAAGCTAGTTACTTTTTATCAGTCGATGCTATTCAATTTGAAGAGGGCTGATTACAGACCTGCGCGGTTCCATCAAGTCCAAGCCAAGTCGCTGTGTCCTCCACAAGCATCCAGACTCAGCGTTGTGGCGGTCTCCTGCCTTTCCCCACCGTGCATGGTAAGCACACGGAGCTGCTAGGGAATCATGCCCCTACCTAAAACCCTTCGCATGCAAGGCTGGACCGATCGTGCAGAGATCTTGGTGTCCGCGCATCTCGTTGTGGGGAGTGAAGTGAAGATGCGCAGGGTCCGCTTATTGAGGCTCTATTCAACACCCGATGGGGAAATGGTGGCGTTGGAGCTGGGAGTGTTAACAAAGCCAGAGCGCACCGGTGAGCTGGGAATGGGGTAAAAAGTAAAACGAAGGAATGAAAGGGGTGAGAGGCAATTAATTCTTGTTTTTGAGAGCTTTCAATAAGAAGTAATGCGCAGAGAGAGGCGGGGGCTGTTGAAGCGTGGTCACTTTGACAGCCGTCACCAGTGTAACTCCTCATCTATAGCTGGTGCCAGCAAACGGCCGATTTACTTACGGTGTCTAATCTGTATATGCTCATAAGGCACCAAGACTACAATGTAGGTAACCTCAGCCGGATCAATTTTATCCGTAAGCCATGGAAGTACATCTCTCTCAACTCAACAGCCGCCTTCTTCATATCGACAACCGCTCCTTGGCCCCTGTTTAGCCTGCATCGATCCATCTCGTTGCAGCCATGCCTGACCCCGTGACAGAAGCAAGTTCTTATTCATGTTGAACTATTCTACAGTCATTGGCCTTGCCTCCACTGTGGCTGGCTGTTTCTTTTCTCAGGCCGGTTATGCCACGACCCGGACGTTGCCTTGCCCGTGCTGCGCTAATGCATGGGTGCATCAAGCTTTGTTGACGTTCTCTTTGACTATTTCAACGTTGCACAGGATGATGCATTGTGACACAGTACATACTGTAGGTACTGTACGGTACAGAACAGTGTCACGTCGTGGAATACCGGTATAGTGTTACTGTTGCAACCTCAGCTTCAAGGCACCCAGAAAGGTGGCATCAAAGACTCGTTGGGGTCATTGTGCAGCACCAGCCTCTTACCTCTTACATACCAGCATGAGCATCTCCCACCATACACTGTAAAGTAGGTACAGCACACACGCGCTTCCTGAATCAGGTCTCTCTCTATTGACGTTCAAATAGGACTTATTCACGTACACGCCACCCTTATTCCACCTTCGTCCTCCCTCGACACGCTAGCCCTACGCCCTTGGGTCCCAATCAGCGTCCACCTCGTCAAGCAGGCCCAGCTCCTTGAACTTGTCCGCCCCCAGAATGCTCTCCAGGTCGATGAACTTGAACGTCGCCTCGGCACTCGTCGTTCCGTCCGGCAGCTCGTTGGCATCGTCGTGTGCGACAAACAGCCCGTGCGTGAACTCGCCCAGCGCGGCGCCCACCGCTGTGATGCCGTCCGTGTTGGATACGGCGTCGTGTTGCCCGTCAGCTGACGCCCTGATGGTGAATGTCAGGACGTATTCGTGCGGTGCGCTTCTTCGGTAGATGTTGTATGCGCTCACACCCTGGCAGGAGACCAAGATGAAGCCCTTGTCTGGCGTAGATCCCTGCACCAGCGTGACTCCTCGACATCGCCGTACAGCTTGCCATCGCCCACCTTGGCGATCAGCTCTCCCTCGTCGCCCGCGTCAGGCTCCGCGCCGTACTTCCACAGGGCCGATGGCTCCTCGCCAAGGATTAGCCACCCATTTTCCTCGTCCGTGACGCAGCCTTCCACCTGTCCTCCACTACCACCCTGGAAGTCCCGCACCAGCGTCGTCTCGAGTTTTCCATCAGGAGTTGACGTCAGCTCATACTGTAGGTAGCGCGCAGACTTTTCATTGACAAAGAGGTACTGCTTGTTGGTCTTGGGTGATCGGTAAACACATGATCCGTACACCGTGTAGTCTTCGACAACGGGCTGCACACCGCCAGAGATGTCGGTCAGAGTACCGTCTGGCAGTATCTCAAATAAGCTTGTGCGCGTTAGCTACTGTACTGTATCATGTTACTCTCTCTTGAATTAATGCACGTACCAAAGGGTGTCATCCGCTCGGCATGCCGCAAACGCGAGGTCGACGGTACGGTTTCCAGCCTTGAACCCGTAGATCACGTCGACATTGTTTGGCTCTCCAGCAGAAAAGGACTGCACCAGCTTTCCAGAAAGGTCAAAGACCCCAAGCCCGGCACCCACTTCGGACTTGATGGTAGTGATAACTCGGGAAAGGTTGCGACCCACAGGCGAGATCCAGATTGCCGGATCATCTCCATCAAGTCCGCCCGTTGTGTCAGTCTCATAGGACGCCTCAACAACCAGGAATGCACATGCGAGCCCGCCCCAGCCTGACTCGCATTTGCAGACGTTCGGTCCAACGCATTCTCCGTTGCCAGAGCAGTTGTTCTCACACGCAATTTCCTTGCAATCATCTCCCGTAGAGCCAGCAAAGCATTGACATTCGCTGGCACCACCATTAATGCCATCTTTCAGGCAGTAACCATTTCCAGAACACTCGCTGCAGATAGGCGACTTCCTGGAACAGCTCCGCAGGTGGCGAGGGTCGTACTCCGTGCGGGGGTCGATGCTAAGCTCTTCCAAAACGCCCTCCAGAGAGGCAATGGCAAAACCCTTGAAGTCGTCTGCCTCGGCGGCGAAAGTAAGAACACCTGCAGGGTACTTGGACAGCGAGGCTTGGTAAACATCAAGGCCCTGAATCTCCAAGTCTTCCAGTCCAGAGAGGCTGAGAGTACCGATCAACTCAAATTCATGTGAGTAGACGGCGACTGAGGCTTCAAGAGCGACGAGGATGTAATCCTTCTTGTAAGTGCTAGACACGTAAACAGCAAGCCCAGTTACGTCATCCTCCGCTTCACCTAGGGTTTGGATTTCGGGAGCATCGGTGGACTCAGTCAGGGCGAAGGCGTAGACATTGCTGCTGTCATCAGTGCTCAAAAAAGCTGCGCGAGCGAGTCCGAAACGGCACATCCAGACGCTTCAAAAGGAACGTCAAATGATTGGATCTGCAATGCGTGTGAGTGGCCTATAAGAAAGAATACGAGTCTGTTGCAAATTAGGTCGACTAACCTCGACAATCTTTAGATCCTTCTCGGCGGATCGAACAAGAAACTGCACGCCCTGCTTCTTGCCAAACAGGTACACATACTGGTTACCAGTCCTGCTCTTCCAAGAGCAGAGCGCAGACCAATCGCCCAGCTTCTTGAACCCGACAGTCGCGGCTTGCTTTAACGTAGGCAACTCATACGCGCGAATGATGGAGTCGGGCTGCGCAATGGTCACGGCGTAATCCTTGCCCTCAATACCGTGCACAGCAGTCACGAGCTTCGTTCGTCCAACAACGACTCCTTCGGTCTCGGGAGCGGCGACTCCGCATCCAAGCTAAAGGCGTGGAAGCCTCCTTGGTCCGGGGTTCCATCATTGCCCAGCAGCAGAGGCTTCTCATCCGAGTAAAAGACTGTTGTCCAATCAGACTCAAACTGCCCGGTGATAGCGGTCACGTTGAGCTGCAACTCGACGGGCGCCGCGCGCGACAGCCAGGGCTGCAACGAGAGCGCGAGCAGGGCGACAAAGCCGGCGGCGATGGCCATTGCGTACCGAGACTGGTGATTTGCGAGAACGGGGCTCGACAGGACGCTTTCCAGCATCTCGGCCAAAGTGTTTGACGACGTGCCGAAGCGGGATATTTAACTACGAAATGCACCACGGCCCCTGCATGCGTCTATTCTCTCCATGCATTGATTCATGCAGGCAATCAATTAGGCCTTGGTCTCGATCGGCAGGTAGCGACCCTATGGCCGTGGGGGCAAATGATACGCTTCTTTGGGTTGTCCTACTGGAAAGCTTCACCGAGCCCACAACCCTCCAGAGGGATCCTCGTGCTCCGAGAAGCTTGTATAATTCGCTAGGCACAGAGCCCTTGTGGTCTTGGCCTAGTAGGCGCTTGGCCGGGGTGGCCTGTTGGACGATCTGTGGGTTGCGGGTCCAATTATGCTAGAGCACTATCCAGGCACAAACAATTTGCGACCGCGGAACCTGGGCAGTGGAGCATTATATATACCCTTTTGCACATCGGATAGTCTGTACGAGTCCAGCTCTTTTTGTCCTTAATTACTGCGATTTGGTGCGGGGCTGAGAACTTATTCATTAATTCCGGTCACTTGGGTTCTTAGCTTAGGAATGCTCAACCGTCACTGATTCAGGGTCATAATCTCGTAGCTATCACGACGCCTGTCATTCAAGAAATAAACCACTACTCACCTTGATTGCTATCACTGTGTTGTGATGAATTCAGGTTTCTGTTTTCTCATGAAATTTATCATTCAGTGACCAAGAATAAGCTGTTATCAATAGAACAATCCTTCAGCTATGTTGGCGTGGAAACGCCTATTACCCGCCAAGCAAATCTAATCATATTTAAGGGTACTATGTAAGATTCTGTGCTCACATAAGATGCACCTGGAAAATACTCATCTTGCAAAACCTGCTCCTCTAAAGGGCGAAAAGTTTCGAGTTTCAAGCATTTTTTAACTAATTATTTCAAGCCTCTTATCAATTTCCGAACACATTGGTTCAATCGATTTGGGACTGTCTTTTTTCCAAACATGGCTTCGTCGCCTTCACCGCTATTGACTCTTCCCCGTGAAATTCGGGAAATGATATACGATGTACTTTTCGAGGACATCGAGTACAGTAACTTGCTTACCAGCAAAACTGCGTATACTCCAACTTCGTGTCCGTTACTCTATGTGGACCAGACAATCTCGAACGAGCTATACCCTCGGCTTTACAGCAGTCATGCAATTGCAGTACCTGTTCAAGAACCTAGCAAACATGCCACGGGAAGCACTCAATTCGCACCTCATCTCGAAAAGGCATCGCGCATGATGAAGCTCAAAACCCACACCATTATTGTAGAGGCCTCGCAAACGGAGCTATCATATTATCCGGATGGAGATGTCGATAGCGACGGAGAACCAGAAGAGGCCTATGATTTTTGGGACGACGAGGAGGGAGGTGGCGAATTTGCGGAGAAGATCACTGAGGAGCTTCTGTCCATGTTAACTCAAATGCCACATGTCTCAAACATCAAGTTCATTTTCTGGTTTGGAGACTGGAAAGCTGATTATCGTCACTGGCGTTCGCAATTTGAAAATCTGCGAAACGCGCGGACTACGCTCAAGATGGAGGTCCAGCTCAATCTCTTTGACTATTGGGATCCAGATGCTGGCGATACTGGCTCGAACTGGATCCAAGGCTGGGATAGATGGTGCAAGGGGCCAATTATGTGTCCTTCTCAGCTGTCATCCTTAATTACGAGGAAGATAGAGATGTCTTTATTGGCGATGAGATTGATCCTAGAGTATGGGAAGATGAGTATATACCCGGATCCTACAAGGAGCAGATCAAAGCTTTGTCCATAGGGCGGAGGGAGTGTCGTCCATTGTTCATCAAACCCGGACCGGGCCGTTGATGATAATTTTGCTTTATAATCCCAATGATTATGAATATAGCTTGATAATCTACCAAGCCATAAATAACAATCATTTGATAGCATAAATGTCATTCATGGAATTTGAACTCATTTGAATCTCTTTTATTATGCTACAGTGTAAACTCTGCAATCAGCTGAGTTAATTCCGGTGTGTAACATGCTGTGTTGACACATTAAAGCTGATGGGTTGTTCCTCCTTGCCGAAAATAATTGGCACTTAACATCTGCTAAGCATGCGATTAGTGTGGCTAATTTTTGAAAACACTTTCGCAGTCTTCTTGTCATTATTGATTGGAACTTCTGCGACAACCTGGACAGTGTTCAAGGAAGACAAGAGGGTTCGCTCTCGAGTGTGACCGCGACGTTTGATCTCGAGGCCAGCAAGGCCTCCTACAAGCGAAGTTGTTGAGTCATATTTCTGCGGTGCGGTGCCATTTAGCCATGGATGGGAGATGCATTGGTCAATCGTGAACCTTCTTTCGGGTTCAACGACCAACATAGAATCGATCAAATCAACTAAAACTAGTTAGTTTATGTGTGATCACCAGTAGGACTAACGGCAACAACTTACGTACGCCGTCCCCGACGGAATCCCAATATGGGGAAGGATAATCGAATCTGCCTGATTGGATCTGTTGGGAGAGTGTGAAAGGGAAATCACTGCTGTAAAGTTCATCTGAAAACGGAGGAAAGCCGCAGAGACAGATGTATAGCACCACACCAAGTGACCAGATATCGACAGCTCTGGTATACTTTCGACTTGCTCCATCGGCAAGAATTTCTGGAGCAACATAGCTGGGCGTTCCACAAAGTGTTGTCGTAAAGCTTCCTCTCCAATGATTTTAGCCAGCCCAAAATCTGCAAGCTTGATACTCAAGTCCCTGTCCATTATCAGGATATTTTCCGGCTTCACATCTCTATGAACAATATTCCGTTCGTGCTAAGGTTCAACAGTCTTAGCTCAACCGCTCTCATGCGATAGTTCATATAGAAAATGACACAACTCACTAGATATTTGATGCCTTGAAACAGTTGCCTGAACACCTTCCTGGCATCGTCTTCACTCAACTTTTGCTTCGTGGCAATGTAGTTGAATAGTTCACCCTCAGGCGCCAGCTCCAGAACCATGTAGATTCGATCACGTTCGTGGAAAACATCTTTTAAACAGAGAATGTTTGGGTGGCTTACGCCCATCAAAACGCCAATTTCTCCCTGAAGTCCTTCCATTTTGCTTCGATCTTCTACACCCGGATGACGAGTGAAGATTTTTACAGCGTAGTGTTGACCAGTCGACTTATCTACGCAGAGAAAGACTTCCGCAAAATGGCCTTTCCCAATCTTTTCAAGAAGAATATATTGCGGTAGAAAAGAATTTTTTTGCCGATTCCTAGGATAATGAAATATGAAATTTGCTTTGTCGAGAATGGAGATCTCATCTTGGTCTTGCAGCACTCTGGTTTGATTGCGTCCAACGATAGCATCGTTCACAAAGGTGCCATTGGTCGAAAGATCTTCAAGGATTGCAAGGGTATCAGACTCCCTATATTCTGGGAAGATGAGGCAGTGTCGGTTTGAAACAGCGGGGTTATCGACGACAACATCTGCAAAATGGGTCAATCTCAGGCTTCATTCCCTGCAGTAGTAGCGAGTCACTTACCGCATTCCTTGTGGCGGCCAATGAGGTAGCTGCGGAGGCCAGCACTCTCTGTGGACTCTTGTATAGAACTTCCCACCATTTGCGATGCCTCTTGTATAGGTTGCTTGGACTTCCGGAAAACAATGGCATCAGTATATCTAGCGTCCAGAGGGATGAGATACCCCAGACATCTGAATCATCAAGCGATTCTTGTGCCCTAGAATCATCACCATCGTAGTTTGTAGATTGTGTAGTGTCTTCGTGTGATTGAAATGCCCCGAGGCAATAACTTCTTTTAGGAAGTTGTCTGCTTCTGGAGGTGCTTCATCGCAAAGAGCAATACCGCTCCAGTCATTATGAGCATCAGGAACTTCGCTAACGTCACTTGTAGATGAAGCGTCATCCACGCTTATGTCATCGGGTAGATGGATCGGAGATTCGATGTCATGTACAGCATTATTCCCCAAATTTGAGTAGGCGCGACTCATGCTGAATAGCATAGACTCAGCATCAGACTCTGCAATCACGCTCTCTACTTTGCTCAAAGCATCCTTATCAACGTCCACAGATATGAGACGAAGAGTAAGCAGCATGATACTCTGAAGGTGCCCGGCGATATGTTTCCAAGCCTCTTCGGTGTTTGTGTCAGCTGTAAAACTACCAGTTGGATGTGCAGATTGTCCTCGTTCTGGAGTTAAGTACGGGTCATCTATGTCGTGGTGACCCAATGGAGAGTAGCCTCCTGGTGTTTTAATACGCTTCGAGCTGTCACCAACAACTGTGAGCATACTGCTGCTCTCTGCTAGGAGAGCGTGGGAGCCTCGCTTCTTAGAAAAAGTTTCATTGTTTTGTGTCATTGACATCCAGCAAAGAGGGCATACGTCGGATGGCTGGCTAGCTGCAAGCTTGCTTTGTTGCACGATAGCCCCAACCTGGGGTCCAGTGAAGATTCCCGTATGACAGTTGCTTATATGGTCTACCAGGTACTCTTGCTTTTGGTAAATAGCCTCACCATCGCACAACGGGCAGACCCATGACAACGGGAGATGGATATTCCGATGCCAGGACCGCCCGTGTGTGTTGACCATATGTCGGAGCCATTCCGACGATGATGCGTATCTGGGTAATGATTCGGCACAATCCTCCGAAATACAAACATAAGGCTTATGGTCTTGATTTATGTGTTGCCTGAGCCGTGTTAGCCCCGTGGCACAGCGAAGAACGTAACGTTACGTACCTCCAATTTTCTTCTTCGGTATCCTCTTTAGAAAGAGGGGCAAAGCACCATTCACAGGTCAAACTGTTATTGGCTGCTCGAGGATAGTTTACCGGACGGGACACTATAGACTTTGTCTTCCTATCCCTGGGGTGATTTGTAGACTGTCGTCTCAATTTATTCCGGGCTTCCTGGCTATCGAGGGACGTTGGCGCATATTCTGAGTCTATTGTATCGCCTGGAAGTTTAATCGTAGGCTGCAGCTTTTGCTCGCGACCACGCCGATTGGGAATGCCCGTTTCTGGCGCTTCAGAATACTCCTCGCCGTCACCTTCAGGTATCGTAGATAAATGAATCTGCGGATAGCGTCTAGTTTGGAGTGGCTCCTGTCGAGATTGGCGGTAACGAAATTGTGCATAAGTTTCTACCATGGACTGGGACAGCTGTTCAAGTAGTGTTTGAGTAGCTTCCGGATAGAGAGTCTTCAGAGCAGCGAACGAGGCTTCCTCGAAAGACCTGAGGTCAAACAATTTCGCATATCTCTTCGCTCTTATGGCTTGATTGGTTGCTGGAGATTGACGAATGGCTTTGCCAAGATGATCAAGTCGAGAAATGGCTTCCGCAATCGCATCGAGACTATTAGGGATTATTTGAGGATGCCTCTGCTCAGGAGGTCCGTGTCTACTGTTGTCTTTGTCAAGCGAATCGTCTAATACTGTGGAAGTGTAAGCGTGTAAGTTACAGTCACTAGCTATTCATGACCTCACAATGAACCAAGTTCCTTTCTAGAATTTCGAGAAGCCGAAGCGCCAGTTCTTGCAAGTCGGGATGACGCCGGAGTCTCCGGTCAAGGCATACCTTGGGCCCAGCAAATACTCCCAGGAAAGAGGCCCATGCGGCGAACCTCTGCTGATACTCGCCCAGAACCTTTGCGCCATGGAGCTCTCCATCTTTTCTTAGCTGTGAGACTTGATCAAAGAATAACTTCTCACATTCCGTCGCGAGCTCGATGATGGGCTCATCAGCACCATCGCTGCTTGCTTCCATGATCCAATCATCCGTAGAACTACTCTTCAGCCCATGCAACCATGTTCTGCGAGGACTTACCGTCCATGGTCAGGACTGGTGACCTTCATAGCAATGACTCCCTTGTCGCTCTCCCAAGCGGAAGCGGGGACATAGTCTGTATCACGTGATACCAACTTATGAATACAGGGATTGTCAGCTTTTGTGTGTAGATCCAGTTTCATCCGACATGCAGTTCTCTATCTCACGTATTTGTTGACGATTATGTGTTGGTGATGGACAACTCGCACCCACGGCTGGGCAAAATGATCCATCACTCCCGACCCACTCTTCGGGTTGGAGAGAGCTTCAAGCTCTTCAATCACACTTGGCCGATAGGTTGAAGAGTTTTGTGAGGACTAGGACGCAGCGAGGCCAGCCGCAGAGGATTAGCAACGAATCTGCATTTTTCGAGGCTGATTTGCATTACGTCTTACGGAGACCAGCCCTCATCCTCCCTGTTACGCAGGATGACTTGGTTGACTTGGACCACAAAGCACGAAACCTGCTCGAATGTCTTGATGAAATCGTCAATGATGCCCTGCTACACGATCACGTATCCCAACTGGAATCATCTCAGGGCGGAAACTCAATCTATGATGCATCTGTGTTAAGCGAATCGTACCCAAGACTGGCGAGTCTGGTATGCTTCTTGCAAACATCGGCTGATCAGTTCGGCCTGATCAGCTCCGATGGCTGGTCAATATTCAAGCAGCCACATGGAGAGATTGAGCGCCAAGCGATATGTAGAGTTGCCGAATGGAAATCAACCTTAGATCGATTAGAAGCCAATGCGATGAACCTTCGCAGTGTACATTTTCAGCAATCATCATCTGCATCGCTTTCTGTATCGCCGATGTTGGATCAAGATGACGTGCTACAAAAACGCGCGAGCCTTGTCATAGACGGAATTTTCAAGGAGTTTCGCCGACTCAATTGCAAGGGAGAACACGAGGTCAAAATAAGGCTGACTGAACAATGGTATACGAACCCTTCTCCAGGTGCCCTCGCAATGTTTATGTCGTGTTGTCAGTCTGTCAATGGTTGGCATGAGGCTGAATGCGGCAAGTTCGAGTATGTTCAAAGACCACTATTCCAAACAGTGCTGGTATACTGATTAAACTAGTGTTAGAACAAGTATAGCAAAAGAAGAGAATGTTTGCAGCGCCATTGAGCATGCCAGAAGGCAGTGTTTGAAGCTCTTTTACGCGTTGACGACAAAGGATTGTTTAACTTGACCGATCATCTCCCGCCCGTGACAACATCCGCTGACAACTATGAATCTGAAAGCCTCAATTCATTGTTTCAGCAAAAGTGTTTTGCAGACTAAGTCCCCTCAATTATTGGGACGGGACAGCGACTGCAAGATTCGATGCTAGAGAAAAAGCAGCGCTCGCTCTGGTCCTCTCAAGGTGCCTCATGGATTTCTTTGATGAGGCAGTCGACCTTGCCTTGGACACTTGGGATCCTGAGAAGATTTATTTCCTGGGTCCTCGTCGATCTGATGCAAAGTCACAACCTGTATATGTTTCTCTAAAGCCAAGCGCTCCTAGAACAGGGCCCATCGACTTTTTCAAGATAGTACGACCTGGTAACCCTGTTCTTCTATCTTTGCCAAGCTTCTTCTAGAAATCCACTGCGGTGAAAAAATACCACTGGATGTTCGTCCTCAAAGCCATCTCAACATTCCAGGCTGGGGTCATATGTGTGTTTATCTTCTAGAAGCACAAAAAGATGAACCAAGTCACTATCTTGAAGCCGTAGAGGGATGTTTGAATCTGCACAACTACATGTTGAAGTACAGGGATGAAGCAACCAAATTGACTGACAGGGAGATGAGAAAGGTGATATACAAGCACATTGTCAGTAACCTTGAAAAGGCTCTCAACCCAAATAAGTCAAAACGCAAACGATCTGGTTCCCCAGTTGGATTACCTTCGACCAAGAGAGCGTTGTCAACGGAAACAACGGATATACAAGTGCCAGACTTGCTGACTGAGCCTGAACCGATTGAGATGCCTAGAAGATCCAATATTGGACATTGTTCTTCCGGTTCACGAGACAGGAGCCCCTCAGAATACTATGAAGGACAAACAGCACGGTCTCAATATGCTTCTGAAGCCAATAAGTCGATCCAGAGCTCACCAGCCGGCTTGAATGGGACGCTTTCACGAGCTACGACTATATTAGGGTCCAACGAGCCCACTGAGTATTCTAATTTTATAACGGCAACAGGATCCCAGTGAGTTCTCATGATGTTCAATACTTAGCGACGAAAGTGCTAATTGACTTGCAGGGTTGATGCTGTAAACGATATCTCGAAAGAACAGAGTTCTTCAGCGCCAAATCTAACAGGGTCTCTGAACCAAAAACAAGGATGGGGCCGTTCAATCACCCCTGAAAGTGATCCGAGTTTCAATCCTTATTCGAAATACACCGTTGCGATAATATGCGCTATAGAATTCGAAATGAGTGCATGCCGATACATGCTAGACACAGAGGATCCCAGCCTACCAATCAAGCAAGGCGACTCAAACATTTATACTCTCGGCCGACTGCAAAATCACAATGTAGTTCTTGCATGTCTTCCCGGAAGTCAAGGCAAGGAGCAGCTGCGACTGTGGTCACACATCTGTCACGCACATTTCCCTCCATCAAGTGGCGCTTCATGGTTGGGATTGGTGGGGTGTTCCTAGTTTAAGACATGACATCCGACTTGGAGACGTTGTAGTAAGTATGCCTGAGGGGCGACATGGCGGTGTTGTTCAATACGACCTGGGGAAAGATATTGGTGATAAATTCGATCTCAAAGGGTTTCTCATGCCGCCACCCCTTTAGTGAGAAGTGCGGTGTTGAAGATGCGATCAGATCATCGAGCCAAGGATAACAAAATCAATGAGAACCTATCAGCAATGCTGAAACAGGGGCCACGCCTAAAGGTGTATGGAAAACCACATGCTACCGATGTTCTATATGGAACAGATTACTCTCATGTCTCGCAATCCTCTACATGCGATCAGTGCGATACAGATCAAGCAGTACGGAGACAGGCTAGGAACTTTGAAGGACCCGAGATACATTATGGATTGATTGCTTCTGGCGATCGCGTGATAAGAAGCGTCGTGAATAGGAACGCTATGATTCGAGACCTTGGCGACATTCTATGCTTCGAGATGGAAGCAGCTGGGCTGGCTATAGAGCACTCGTGTATTGTGATCCGAGGTATCTCGGACTATGCGGATTCTCACAAGAATGACGAGTGGCAGTATTACGCAGCAGCAACTGCGGCAGCATGTATGAAGGAGTTGCTTTCATATATAGATTAAATACAATTCACAAGCAGAAGATGAAAAGGTTGGCCCTGACGTCTTCGTCGTTTGCATATTTGGTGATCACATTTGATGATGAGATCGTTGACCACTATTGAGATGAGTATCATCTTCTCAGCACAGGGATTCCAGCACAGAATAGAGCTTGGCTTTGTGCATTTCTCCACTCTTGGTATTAGGATCATTTGTGCCCAGATTATAACCTCCCGCACTAAATGAAACCGGCAAAAAAAAAAGAAATTTCATAGCAACACCTGGTCTCGATCCAGGGACCTACGGGTTATGAGCCCGTCGCTCTTCCCCTGAGCTATGTTGCTGATGTGATTGATGAAGGCCGAGAGCCATATTTTGAATATGACTTCAACAATCAGCTGCAAATCTGCAAGCACCTGAGTGCAATCACCGCATGCAAGTCAATAATAGCAACACACCTGGTCATATCTCATCATGGATAGTGGGAGCGAGATGCCCAAGTGGACCGCTACGAGAGCGATTATGGCGTAAGACTTTCAGAACCGCGCTCAAATTTTGCGCTGTTTTCTTTTCCAAGCCTTCGTTGTTGTCCAAGACTTTACCTCTCTTTAGTCCCTCTCTCCATCCCCCTCTTTCATTCTCACAAGCAAGAGATGAGAAAGGCTTGAATGATATCTCTTTGTATTTATATGTGCTTGGTGAGCAACCTTGGGACCCTGAAGTGGAGTTTTGTTTTTGTCTAAGTGAACTTGGCCTTGCAAAAATGTGGTTATCCTATTCGAAATTAATAGATAAGATACCCAGATATTAAAACTTCCCGCTCATCGGCGAGTTCTAATGTGAAGCTCGCAGTCGAATCCTGAAATAATCAAGTTTTATGTCAAAGCTCTCAAATTAATTGATAGGGCACCATCTGCCGTATGAATTGTTTAAAGGCATAGCCCTTCCAAGGTATAGATCAAGCACTTGTGATCATTATACCCTGCCCTATGTGCTTTGAATCTTTGTGTAATCCGTGGTTTTTACAGCAATTCACTGTATTGTCAGCATGCCGCCAATTTGTACCATGACACAGGTTCCATTCGTACTACAGTCGGCGTTTGTTGTTCAAGTACATTCGCTAGAACAACCAACCATTTCTTTCTCTGACAAGGACAAGTGAAATTATAAACAGTTAATGATTCGTTCACTTTGAAGCAGGCTTAGTTCAGAAACATTGAACAACATTGCACAAGCGAGCCTTCTATTACTTGGATGAAACTCATACAACTTCTCGTCTACTATTTAAAAATCGCCCCTTGACTTCAGTTTCTTCATTATATTGCTCTGTAGTAACACTACCCTTACCGATTGAGCCCCTGACAAATAAATCTGCTGAATTTAGACATCAATCAGACCCAGCTGTACTCCTCACTCTCCTTGTCAAGCTAGCAATTGACCAGTGGGAAAGATGTCCGAGACTTCTAGCGAAGTTCTTTTTGGAATTGAGGTGGAGTTCTATGTCGGCAAGATCGCATCCTTAGCAGACCATGCCGAAATTCGCTTGGAATTGGCCACAAAGCTTGCCGAACGCACGAAACTACCAGTGGCCTGTGAATGCACTCACTATCGAGACACTTCTAGCTGCGCTGTCTGCAAAGACGTTGCCTCTAACCTCCTGTTTGATAGGGGCCGTATAGTCTCACCAAAGGAACCCATTCATACTGCTGACTGGCTACCAGATTATCAGTACTTTTTGTCCAGCACGAAGCTCTATTCCATCACGGAATGAGTGATGACCCCGTTCACCCTGGCATGGAAATTAGCACTCCAATCTTTTCTCAGAACGAATTGGCTGCAGGGTTGCCCAAGCTTGAGCAGATAATCAACGCACTTGCCGACACGGGAATGAACGTTGCCATTGGCGATATGTGCGGCTTGCATATCCATGTTGGTCTTAAAACCGGTATGACGATCCTTTTTGCCAAGAAGCTGGTGACACTGGTCCTGCTTTTGGAGCGAAGCCTTATCCTAGCTTTGCTGCCAGAAAAGCGACGTGCAGGCATGTGGGCGAAACCAATCATCGAGGAATCCCTTGTGGCACTGCGAGGACTAGTCCGAGGCTACTGGGACGATGTTCTGAAGCGACCATGCTCCATCATGGCTAGCAACATCTCATTGACCCGCAGAAATATCAAGGCAGACGAGTGGAACTTATCTGATCCCAAGCATTTCTACGAAACTATGGTTCTCTTTTGGCAGTCTGAGACTTTAGAGGACATGAGTAGAAATCTTCGCAGGCTAGGCACCGCTAAGCTTGGCCTTGCGCTTGTCTTGCGAGACTCTCCCAATGCTGTCAAGCATGAGGGCACCCCGTCAACCTTTGAGTTCCGCTACCCACAGATGGATTTTTCAATCGCATTCATTCGGAATTGGGCAGCAATAGCTTGTCGACTTTGTGAGATCGCCAAGCTTGATGCTCCCACTTTCAAGAATAAAACGAAGACCATCCATAATGCATTGAGCCATAAGTCATCCAAGCCTACTTGGGAGGCTCTGCTCACTGCGCTCGACCTTAGCCAACACATTCCATATTGGCAGGGCAAGATTCAATCATATGGAACAAAGAGCCCATGATAGATGCTGAGGAGAAGACCTCTCGACTTGAACACGTTGAGGTAAGTAGACTGCTGGGTTGATGTCTCGCAAAAGGCATTGCCAGAGTGTAATGACCCCTACTTCTTCCTAACATATTATTCCATTGATAGACAATACCAAAATTGACATAGAAAAAAGAAAATGTTCCTGTGATTCCAAAACTCTTGTCCACATTTCATGAACCCGCAACTATGCCATCTTCAAAAACGAGTGAATCAATTTTAATCAGTAATTTAGTATATAGAATCGTTGACGAATCTTGTGCTTTGTTACCATTGACAGCCATTGGTGCAAGCTCTCAAGGAAGCGTGTGAGCGAATATATAATCCTGGCACAATAAGACAGCGAGTTAACGGACAAACACTGTTGCAGGAGTCAGTTCCACGTGCTTCTTTCGACGAAGTAGTCTTCCCCGGATTTTCATCCTCGGCCCACCCCAGCTTTGGCATCGTATAGCCAATCCGCGTCGTGTGCCTGCCACCTTGACATGCATTCCCCGCAGCGTCCAACCCCTTGCATTCGGTCCTGTTACTACATCAAGGGGTATATTCCATTTCCTAACGGATACTACGGTACATACCATAGCACAGCATCGACGGCTTGTGGAAGTATTTGGTCCTCTTGCAAAGCCCTGGCAATGTAAATGGGCTAAGACACATCGGACTATCGGCATGTGCTTGGGCAAGCGAGCTCGCGAGAACACGAGATGTAACTGCAAAGAGGGAAACCGCAGAGCTGAACGACGATAAAATCCTGATGGTGCTCCCGGTTTTAGAGGTGAGATTTGTGTTGTGTCGAGTAAGTCAATAATCATTTCGTGACATCAGCTAAGCTCTGGCAATTGTCTTCACTATGCATCTCACTTTGAATACTTTGCTCTTTGCCGCCCTTCCGGGTCTTGTTGTCGCCGATGGCGCTGGCATTGTGGCATCTATTGACACAATTTCCACGGATACTTTGGCTCTTAATGAGACTGTATCGTCCTGGAAAGGTGGCCTTCTCGGCACCATTCCTATCATCGCAAAGTCGACCTCCTTGTTGGAAAACATCAAGAAAGGAACAAAGGTTGCGTCCGCTTCAGCGAATCTGACGCTAATCGAGGCCATTCAAGTGGCCCAGGCAACACAGGCTCTAGCCGCGGACGTCAACTCAACTCTAGAGACAATCATCAGTGCCGAAAACAAATTTGACCACCTTTTATTGGGTCCTGTGATTCTGCTGAATCTGAAACTTGAAAAGGATGCAACTCAGGATTTCAGCAGCGCTGTCATTACAAAGGTGCCAGCGAGTCTGCAACCGGTGGCTACTAGGCTGGTAGAGGGAATCATTACCGGTTTCGACAAGGCTATTGAGACATATAAGTTGTTTGGTTGAGATCCATATATTGATACTGAGACATAATGTACAGAAACACGGGAGATATGTTTCAGAAAGCACAGAAGTCAATTCCATTTTTTTTACCCCTTCTGAAGTCGTGTGCTCCTGACGACTAAGTACAAACTCAATCCCCTTTTAATGCTTTTCATTGTGAGCTTTAAATATGTTATTAGTCCATCTGACCTACAGTTTGCGCCGTCTGCGCACCCTCGCTGTCAGAAGCGCCCTCCACCTTCTTGTCGGCAGCGACAACCTCCAATCGCCAGTTGAATTCATCGCTGGCCTTGCCCAACTGAATGTCCTTAAGTTGGGTAAGGAGGCGAGTGCAGATAGGTCCAGCTTCCTCCTGTGATTCGGGCAGATAAGTAACCGTCTCAGCGTCCTTGTCGCTCGAAACCTTGGGGCCGGCAGGCAACTCGCTTGTGCCACGTCGAGTGATGGAGCGAATAGGGACAAGGGCGGCGGCAGTGCCAGCAGCGCAGACCTCAGTGAAGGTGGGCAGCTCGCCGTACTTGATGGAGCGCTTCTCGACCTTCCAGCCAAAGCTGCGGCCAATCTGCTGAACGCTGTCGCTGGTGACACTCTCGATGACAGACTTGGAGTCGGGAACAACGAGAGTCACGTCGCTATCACCATCGCCGGTGCGGATGGCACCGATAAAGCCACTGGTGCTGAACTCATCAATCTCCTCGTGGCGTGCGCTATCAAGGTGCAGGGTGATTCCAAAGCCCTCGTTGCGGGCACGGTCACTCCAACGAAGAACCGGGGCATAGTTGCCGCCCAGCTTGGCGTTGCCGGTACCGTTGGGAGCAGCACGGTCAAACTCCTCTAGGATGAGCGCCTTGACGGGGTGAGAGCCGTGGTAGACACCAGTGGGCACGACAAAGACACAGAACATGTACTCCTCAGGGGCCGTCAGGCCGAGCTGAGCACTGGAGCCATACATCTGTGGGCGGATGTACAAGGCGGCACCAGTCTCGTGGGGGAACAAACTCAGCGTTCAGGGCGACGGCAGCACGGCAAGCCTCGACAAACAGCTCAACGGGCACGGGAGGCATAGAAGCCACATCGGCGGAGTGCTGCATGCGGACGCCGTTTCTGTCCGGGCGGAAGATGGTGATTCCGCCGTCTCCGGGCAGTCGGAAGGCCTTGAGACCCTCAAAGGCCTGTTGGCCGTAGTTCAGGGCAGGGCACATGCCGTGGAGACGCATGTATGGGTCCCTGACGAAGCGAAGAGGGCTCCATTTTCCAGTGGCCTTGGTGTAGGTGGACTCGATGTGGCCGTTGACTATGTTTCATGACAGTTCAGTTTTGTGATCTATCAGGGTACGGTAATGATATGGCACAGAACAGGCCAGGCCTGGCTTGGGGCTTTTGAGAACTCACCCTCACGGATCTTGAAGCCAACGTTGGCCCAATCAATGGCCGTAGTCGAAGGAGGGGGAAAGCAGACATGTTGAAAGATATTTGACGATGTGTCTGTCACGTTGCACGGGCAAGATTCTGGTATCCAGCTGACTTCGTGGCCACAGGATAAAGTGACGGAGCGTCGGTGATCAGATCGGAGCTAAAAAATTTAGATGCCACGCATTGATTGGCGGAACAAACAGTATAGGAACCGGAAGTTAAAGGAATGGCAACTTGTCCCTGGATCAGCTGCTGAAGAGAGTCAAAGAAAATAATGATGATGGTAAATATGTTTAGAGGAGCGTATCGAATGCAACTGAGTCACTGCTACAGCTTCATGCACAGAGCTCTGAGGTCATATGTTGCTCGCCGATGTCGCTCTAATTGCTATATTTGTGTTAGCGCTACTAACTGCTCAGCTTACCCTGGAACTAGCTTCCGTTTTTCCGTTGTGAATTTAAATTAATGTGGATATATAAGTTTGGAGTCGGCATCGTTCATCGACGAGTCTTGAGGCCAGCAGGTATCTCAGCCATGAAAGCACGCACTGTAAGTCTTCTAAATTACCTCAATGTGATTCCAAATACACCAAGATACGATGAAGTCGAAAGCTGTGGTGCCATGGAGTGGGTAAAGTAGCTGGTCAAATTGGTTAGTTCGTGAGCCACCAGCTGGGACTTCGGTTCAGCTTGTACTAGTGTTTTTAGGTCTGACCTGAGCGGCAAACTGATATCCGCTCCTCTTCGATGTACGGAGCGCCTATCAAGTTCTCGGTTAAAGCAGACGCGTATGGTTTACTCGCGAGCCATGGAGCTCGAACACAACATCCTATGGTTCGGTGCTGGCAGGGAGATCGACACTCATAAAACACAACCGAGAATCCTTCATTGACAGTGTTTGTCGGCTCTCGCAATTCGCTAATGAATGGCCTGTTTCCCGGACTTGGCCAGGTTTCTAGGCGCTAAAGGTCAGTAGGGATTGTGCTACGGCTAACTCCCTACCCTTGTTCTTCTCCATGCCCCTTGAACCCTTGCATCGATAAAGTCCAAGTCTCTGCTTCATACACTGCTATATAGGGAGCATCGGATTCAACACATCCATCTACAGGTTGAAGCGGCTATATTGGCCAATTAGAATGTGTTGGTGGTGGCACAGCGCTGATTGCGATGGTGTTCGTACCAGGGGCTTTGCCTCACTAATCCACCAGAATCCCACGCATGTTTTTCCACACAAGCCTGGTCGGCATGAATAACAGAAGGCAAATGAAACGGGAAGCAGACTCGAACCTTTCATACGGAAACTATTTCGTACCATGAAGCGGGAAGATCGGCGAATGTGCGCTTATGGTCAGCAAATGTCAGCAAGCCCAAAACAGGTTTTGGTCTGCGCTTATGTGTCCACTGCAAAAAGAATGTTCTGTAGCACCTACTCCCGTCCACGTGTGAGTAATTCCAGGTATCAGAATGTGGTTTGAGCAAGGGGTACCTGGTGGCTTCGGTCCAGCAATCCTCAAACAAATCATGCCGCCTGATACGTCAAATCCCGACGCATCAGAGATCCAGCGGACGTCTTGGTTTCCTTTTCTTGCCTATAGTCCTGGCTGTTAAGACAACTCATCCCGAATTCGTCAACCCGGCGCTCGGCATGTGGAAAACCTAGGACGGGATAATTGCCCGATACAAGCACTTCCGCCTCGTGGTCCACGGCCCAGTCTAGTACCTACAGGGATTACGGGTATCGCTACCGTTTTATCAAGAATGCGTGCCTCATGATCATGGCCGAAAAAGGTTATGAGTGATGAGCCGCTTTACTTACAATGGAGAAGTTGGCCGTGTTCTATGGCTCTGCTGTCGCGCCCGACCGGGCAGAGAGAGCGCCTCTTCGTACATGTCAACTGAGATGCAGTGGATTGTTTGTTGTTTGAGATGATCAGCAAAGTCATAGTAGACAAAATCAGTCGTCGAGCTGCAACAAAACAATTTAGGGAACAGATGCCGTATAATCACCGTGAGCGCAATTGCCTGGGTGAAGTAAGAAACACGGACAAATCTTGGATAGAGATTCCGGGAGATTGATGCAACAGGACCCTGTGGTTCAGTGCTAAAAGGGCACAAAAACATCGCATATGTCACTTGAATCAAGGCCGGATTGCTTTCCAACATGATGGAGCTCGCGGCTAGACTTCAGTTTTCACTGGCACAGATAACGCAAACTTATTCTTCTCTAAATGGTGGATTGACATCTTGGTGAATGACTGTGCCTAGAGTGGCACGATCAACAAAGGGGCAGAATCTGACCACGGTCGCAATCACTGACCTTCGCTGCAGGAGGTGCCAAGACCAGGCGGCTCGGGCCTACTGTAGTCGATGTTACCTGCCTGGGACTTTGTATTGACCGACATCGTATCCAGGATCTACATTTCCTCATCCACCGCCCAAGATGCTGGGGCTCGTCAATCGACTGCCGTAAAACATTATTGGGTCGAGCATCGTTGGTCTTGTTCCTGAAAGCGCCAAGTCATGTTGGCGGCTGACACGACATGTCACTTTGCATGGGCTCAAGATGTCGCCCAGTTGCCGCTTTTGAGATCTGGAGAAAACAAGGGAGATTCCACGTGGACATGGGTAACGGCCTCAAGCGTGTCGGCCCCGAGGTCTTCCGTTCACAAAGGATTAGCTTGCATCTACATGCGCGACCGTGCGCCCAACCTTTGATCCCTGAGGCGCGGTCCGTTACAGTAATGTAACTTGGATGCCATCCATTGAGGGGCTTGGGGTGGGTGCCTGCGTTAAATCGATACTTGTTCAGGCAGTCCATGCCCTCAGCGTCCGACCCTTGCTCTACTCTTTCGGCTTGTAGCGTCCTACTATACAGTGGAGACATGTGCGTTTTCAACCCCACAACACCTAATCTGTCGCTAGAAACATGTGGCTGCAGAGCCCAGGCTGTTCTGGTAGCTGATAGGTTCACGTTCAACTTGGGAGAGGCACCCGCCTGTGGTCGTGGGTGGTGTCGGCTTCAAGAAGAATGCTTCGTGGAGAAGAGGAGGGATGCCACTGTTTCCTAACAGCTAAGTATCTTGACTCACCTAGAAGATTACACGTCAAAGATTGTCCTGGGTGCTCCATCGCAGTCGTAAACCGTTACCTTGTACGGAATACGCCAACAGCATGAAGCAGTCAGACGGCGGAGCATGCATCGAAGGACGCAACCCACCTTCTACGCCTGGCAGAATCACGACGGCAGCCGGAACCGCCGACCCTTATGCATGGTACTAACCAAAACCGTGTGCTGAATCAGCCCTCGTACGGCTTTGACAGGCTGGGTTAAAATCCTTTAGACAGGAACTGCATGTCAATCAACGGGCCCTGGTCAGGGGCCCCTGCCTGTGCTTGTTTCTGCGACGCGAATGGAGGGAGGCCTGCATGCGTCCGTGGTCGATGTAACTGTTTTAATCATAATACCTTGAGTGCCCGCAAAGTGTACACCGAAGTTGCCCTCCACCTCTGGTCGCCTCACCTCGTGCTTTCGACAAGTCGCCAATGCCAATGATACGCAACTGAGGATACCTGCAGTTCGTCCGATAGCTCGATTTCCTTCAAAACTGCTGGTACGATGCAGTCGACACAAAAACATCTAAAATAAGGAAATCTGTTTCGGGAGTTGGCAGAGAACCGGGCCAAAAGAGGAGGAAAACCAACCGTGATCGCCACCTGGAGAAACCCGTTTAGCCCACGACCGCCCCTCAACGGGTGGTAGAAGAGGGCTGGCGACGGGGAACGAGACTGCAGCCAAATATAGGATCTCGCTCGCCATGGTCTCTCTGGGAGACCTCCAGCTGCCACGTTGCGCTGTATGTAGACAACTTGACGGATACAGCCATGGATTTTGGGAATGATCGAGGTTACTGACTCAGATTTCAAGAGCAATTGCATCGGACCCGACGACCCAATCACTGCATGCCTCATAAACGATGATATCGACTGTTTCTGTAAGGCATCCGTGGCCGCCGACCAGAGCTGCTTCGTCAAAGCATGCCCACTTCAGGATGTTCTAGGTACGGCTCCCGACGTTTAAATGGCATGCGATGGATTCCTAGAATCGCCCTACAGTATTGGGACTCGTTAGTTGGTAATTACTAATATGGCGCCTCGTCATAGGCATTGCGAATGCGACCTTCACTACATGCGGTGTCAAGCCCGAGATCGATCACAGTTTTGTTCCGATATTCATTGGTCTTCTAGCAGCTGCAGCCGTCTTCGTTGTCCTCCGATGGGTCGCTAGATTTATCATGGGCATGAAGCTGTGGTGGGATGACTTTCTCAACTTTGCAGCTTATGTATGTCCTCTGCTCCACAAACGAGCCGGTGTGAAAGCACGCTCGACGCCAGCCTTTGGAGTTACGCTAACAAGAGTAGCTATGCTGCCTCGCCTACTCCATTCACGGAATAATGCGTAAGTCTCACCTTGAATCGACCTTGTATCCATGTGCAGTTCGGAATTAACGTCCCGCCTGTAGTAAAACGGGGTGGATTTGGTACCGAGACATGGGCAATTCCTTACGAAAATTTAAGGAACCAACTTATCGTATGACGCGCCCTCACTTGGGAGAATCATCTATCTTGACAATGTATACTGATGCTTCTTCTCTAGGGCTACTACGTGATGTCCCTGGTTTACTTCACAGGACGTTTCCTTGTCCGCTTATCGATCGTCTTCTTCTACATGCGCATTTTTCGAGCGACAAAAGCAGATAAGATGATCAGGATGACGCTCATTGTAACCATCCTCATATTTGTTCCCTTGTATCTTACGGCAATCTTCCAGTGCAGACCAGTGCAGTTCATTTGGGACAGGGTGAGAGAGGATGCTCACGGCCAATGTATCAAAGACGGCCCGTTTTTGAGGTCGGCCTTGATCTTGTTGCTTTTAAATGATTTTTGTGGGTTGCACAAGTCTCTCTGTGGCATACGTTTCTGCTAACACACCACACAATAGGGATTCTTGTACTACCAATTCCTCTCATTGCTCGCTTGCAACTTTCATGGAGGAAACGATGTTTGGTATTGGCCATGTTTGGCATGGGTATTGGGTAAGACTCCGTCAACGCTCAGTAAAAACAGACGTTTCTAACATAATATGCCCAACAGCGTTATCATTACTAGCATCTACAAAATTACACTTATCGACAAATACATAGACATGACCAGTCCTACGAGTAAGATAACCCTGCAGACATAAACAAAGGCCAGACTAACAATTTCCCAGCAAACGTAGTAACAATGTCGATTTGGGCTGGCATTGAGATTGACCTGGGCGTTATTTTCGCGTGCTTACCTAGCATGCCCGCTCTCTTCCAGCCTCTGGTGCATCGATTTGGAGGCAGTTCCGGGCCTCACATGGCCAGATCAACTATCGTGTCAGCGGCCAAGTCTCGCGCTACGACATACTTGATAAGCCAGATATTAGCTTACCTGCATCAGTTGCCAGCAGGGATACGGACAAACAGATTCGATTAACGACAACAATACAACAAAATTTTGCAGCCTCAGAGTCGCAAACGCATCTACCATTACACGAAGACGACAAGGATGGTATAGAGCTCGGTGACACACTGAAAGGTATTACAAGAGCGAAGGCATGGGCTTGATGAACCCGAGACAAAAGCAACCAATGATATCCATAATATTGCATATTTAGCGTTACGGCCGTGGAGCAAGCGATATCCTGATTTTTTCCTCTTTACTTTTCTTGGCTTCAATCTCAGACAAAGATACCAGTATTCTATGAAAAATATTCGATTAAAATTCACTTCGATATGAAGTTACATATTGGTATCCATCTCATATGCATGGTCTCTTGAAAACGAAGCCTGCTGCAACCTATGGGTACCACGAATGTAATGAGAATTGCGCAAGGTACTACTAAGGTAGGATTATGTTCAGATTGTTACAACTATTCTAAGAACATTGCGAGTACCATTCGTTGGAGGCTTTGCAAGTACCCTGCGAACAGCATGTTGGTCCACTCCAACCATTTCCACCACATTGCGCCCACATAGAAGCACAGGCTCCAGTTGGCTGAGGGGCCCTGCTGGTGCTTGTTGCCAAGGTTGTTGAAGCGGGAGGGTTGGTAGTGCCGCCCTGAACATCCTTAATGAATTGGATCAGTAACGGGCCAATCTTTCCTGCAAGGAACTGGTCGCCTTGGGCATTGGGGTGAACACCGTCACCCTCAAGCATGGCGTTGGTGTAGCCCGCAGCCCGTGAGCAGTCGGCAATGACGATAGGAGATTGGGCTGTGGAACGCTGTTGAACCCAGCCAGGAATGGCACTGTTGACGGCTTCAACAGTCGCATCACTCCAGCTGGTTGGGATCAATTTGTCAATCTTCAAACTGTCAGTTACTGCTAATTATGAAGTGCTGAAGCATGTTTTGGTGTCGATACTCACAATAATCTTTGCCTTGGGGTTCGCGGCTCGGATAGCGTTGACAATCGTGGTGTACGAGTCCAGAATAGTCTGGACATTACGCTTGCCAATGTTGACGTCGTTGGTACCGAGCATGAACTGGACAATGTCGGGCTTTGTGTTTTGAACCCAGCCCGCAATGTTGTTTCGGGCAATATCGTACGCTTGCCACCCGGAGTGACCCTCGTGGTTCGTGTCAAATCCCGATGGCCTCGAGCATTTGCTTTGGAGGTTGGTCATTGTGCCAACGAAATCCACATTGCCTGCCAATCCTGCTGATGAAATCTGATTCCACACAAGTGGTCTCCAACAGGTGATCTCAGTGATTGAATCACCCAGCAACACTATGAATCACAGACATTGGTCAACTCGCTAATCCCCACACCGTCGAATTTTCTTTGCCATAATTACTTACTAACTTTAACCTTCTGCGCTGAGGCAGAGGCCAGCAGGCCGGCGGCGAAGGAGATGGTAGAGAACTTCATGATTCTGTAGAGACTGATACTTGTTCAAACTCCTTGCTGAAACAACCGTCTTCTTCCATGCACCTCAAGAGGGCCCCTCTACAGTTTATGTTCATTTCTCTGTCGGTTATTTTCATTCTTTCAGCCACAGCAACGGACGGTCGACACTCCGAAAATGCCAGATATGGCTGCCGGCAAATTGCAAGCGCTTAACGGATGAATTTGTCTCTGCTAGAGCAGCCAAGCATGTTCTACCGATAGGGCGGGGTTGGACAACTCAGGGTAATTACAATTGTTGATAACTTACTGGTGGAGAATATCAAGCCGCAAGTGGATAGTTCCTAGGATCAGTAACGGCAAGTGCTTCGTCAAGTCTGCTGGCCCACGACTCTATAGGCTATTTTGAAGCCAGAAACTGATAAATCGGTTCGCCCTATTACCGTTCCTAAGGACTTTAAGAAAACAGCCTCACATTTTAATACAGATCCTGTTCGAGACAGCCCATTCCCAAGCTCGCTAGTGTATAAGTTGCCGTGCTGCTCTATCAATCTTTGTAGCGGTTATCAAACTTCGGTTTAACAATTGAATCATCCGGATATGTTTCCGTTCACCAATTTCCTCTCAAGGAAGGGAGGTTGCTCCAACTTTTCGGACGTACGGAAGCGTGGAGAAGCGCCCCAATGCAATGAACAGCTGGGGTAATTTAGTTGTGGCACCAATGCTACTGTTGCGCCCCGCAGTGTGCATCACCAAGTGTGGATACGCTGGACGTCACCTACTGATGTGATAGGCTTCATTGTGCACTCGAGTTTAGACAAGGGAATGCCCTTGGCTATTATGGAATTGGTCTGAGACCTGTTCCAGGCAAGAGTTTTCCGAAATGTTCCGTTTCATAGATGTAAGTGAAGATCTGGTTTGTACTATAACGTCCCCTTGCCCTTGCCCTTGCCCTATTGCCAGTATCTGGTTCAATTAAAGTCATCAGCCCGACACTGTCAGTAAAGACGTTTAGCATTAGGGAATACCGGTATGATCATCATCCAGAGGACATCGAACTTTCTTTCTATTTCACAAAGTTTCTGTTGGTTGAATTGTTCTACTACAGATGGCACTTTAGCTGAGGATTCCCAGTGAGTTAAGGAGTGTCATTGAATATCAAATAGATAAAAACTACAAAGGATTGTGTTTAGAGAAGCAAATCCTCTTCCAATCTGGATCACCATAATCTACTTGCCCGCCGAGTTCTCTGCGTTGCAAGTTGATGTTGTGGTATCGGATTAGTTGAGTTATTGCTGCTCTGTTGCATTGCCAACCTCCCCAAACCTTCCACGTCTTCCAACAGTCAAACCCTATTCTGCAAAGAGTTTGTGTCATTAACCGGGTCCTCCGATAGTTGGTCCGTCACTGGTCTGTTGTGGCCGGAAGGGCGATGCCTGCTTTTTGTTGTTGCCACAGAATGTAGCACCAACGCAGACGTTGCGGCCACAGCATGTTTCGACTGCACATATATCCCTGTCTTACAGTCGGCGTTGGTCTTGCAGTCTGGTAGATCTTTACAAGGTGTAGCACCGTCTACGCAGAAGCCCTTTGGGCCGGTTGCGACGGTTGTATCCCCTGTAGAGGCACAAACACAAGAGCCACCGGGTCCGCACTTTTCATAGGTCTTGCACGTCTTCCCTGCACATGGTGGCGAGACGCAAGCACCGTTCTCACAATGTCCTGATGGGCACTGTTGAGGCTATGTGTTAGCCCGAGGGTACTATAGAAACAAGGCATTGCCCACGGTGGAAAGAAGCAAGTGTATCGAGTAAATGGTTGAGAGGATGAGTCAGGGCAGGAGAAAAGAAAAGACCATTAGCATACCTTATTGTTGCATGCGCCGCAATTCTTAGGATCCTTCTTGAAATCAACGCAAGAAGAGCCGCAACTGCTTTGACCAGGCTTGCATTTGGGGACGCACGTTCCGCCTTGGCACTTTTGGCTGTGTTTATCACACTGAGGCATAATGTTAGAGTCCGTCTATTCAGTCTTGTCCAAAATTGTGATAGATGTTAGGGAAAACTTACAACATTGCCGCATTTTCCACAGTTCCATGGGTCATCCTTTAGGTCAACGCACCGAGAGCCGCATCTGGTTTGACCATACTTGCACTTGGGGATGCAAACTCCTTTTTGACATGTCTGACTTCCTTTATCACACTGAACTTGCGTTAGAGATCTTTGACGGAGATTTTACTAAGATGAACCAAGCAGAGTGGGAGATAACTCACAGTGTTGCCGCACTTCCCACAGTTCCATGGATCGTCCTTTAGATCAACGCACCGAGAGCCGCATCTAGTTTGACCATACTTGCACTTGGGAATGCAGACACCATCTTGACATTTCTGGTTATCCTTGTCACACTAAGACTTCCCGTTAGCCTTTGTCTTACTTGGGATCTAATCGAAGCAAACAGCGCGGAACTTACAGTATTGCCGCATTTTCCACAGTTCCACGGATCATCCTTTAGGTCAACACACCGAGAGCCGCATCTAGTTTGGCCATACTTGCACTTGGTAATGCATACTCCATCTCGGCATTTCTGATTATCTTTGTCACACTGAAGTTTGTTTATTAGATCCCTCGCATCTTCTTAAATCTGAAGTGGAGTAAGGTCGTCGAATACTCACCTTATTACCACACTTGCCACAGTTCCAGAGGTCTCTAGAGTAGTCTGGACACTTGCCGTTGCATTGGGGTCTGTTAGAGTTGTCACATACGCAAGCTCCATTCTTGCAGTGCGTTCCGCGTGGGCACTGTTGATATTTCAACTATTAGTATGTGCTGATGATACCACAATATAGTGTGAGACTTACAGTGACTCCACATTTGCCACAATTTTGCCAATCCGAGCTGTAATCTGGGCACCTGCCTTTGCATTGAGGCTTATTGGAATTCTTGCAGACACAGGAGCCTTTATCGCAACGGGTTTCACGAGGACACTACAGTAGATATTAGTATTCGTTGGACAAGATGATAACCTTACTTATGCCCCCGAAGCGAAGCAGATCGAATTCTTCATAACCTGAATGGGGAAGTATAGACATACGCGGTTGTAACACTTGCCGCAGTTCCAATTGTCGTAACCAGTGTCCTTGCAGTGACCGTCACACAGCTTCTTGGCCGGGTTGCTAGAACGCGGGCCGCAGTCATAGCAAGGGCCTTGACCTTTGGCTGCTAACGACGTACACTGTTTTCCATACTGATGGAAATTGGCAGCGCACCACTGCGCGCATTGGCCGTTTCCATTCCCATTGCCGGTAGCGAAGACGCCGCAGACTGTTATAGTGTAAGAGCTTGCTTGTTGTCTTTGGGTATGATGATAGTAGGAGACGAACCTAATGCAACCAATAGCAGAGGAATATGTTTGAGCATTTTTAGTAACGATTGAACTGTGAATATCTAGCTCTGTGGGTGAGCAGATGCTTGAAAAATTGTCGATTGTGTGAGGCAAGGCTTGCAATTTATAGCCAACTGCTTAGGATACCCAAGAATAGCATAAACATACGAGTCACTTGTTGGTGGCTTTGGTGCCATGAATCTCGCCACTAACAGCCTCGGCGCAAACAGTTGTTTTCTCGTATGGCTGTTTCCTCGCGACTCAACGCTACTCACTGTATCGAACCTTTTGCCTAATCATGATGCTATTCTTGCAACCATAGTAAAGTCTTATTGTGCATCAATGGTAGCGCCGTTGGTCTTTGCACCATCAACGCCACCACAGCCGAGCTAGCGGTTCAGCCGGATCAGCCTCATTGTAAGCTGCTGTCAACTCTACTTGTCCTTGTCGTACGGTCGATACTACTGGTTGAGGATTGAATGTGCATAAAGACAGTGGGAACAACTTAGTGTCCCCGGGCGATCGATCCGATGCCTCGAGCTTGCTACAGAACAGGGCGAAACGACGATCCGGAAATTCCCAGCATGAAAATTAGTACGCTCTTAGATATTGATACGCAAATTAAAACTATGTTAGACATGTGGAGTTTCGAAGCTGGGATTTCATGTTGGTGGTTGCAAGTCAATATCTAAATTCAATGCGAATATGTCACGGTTGTACCAAATCGAATCCCGACAATTGCCCTTCCTCAGCTCTCATGCGTCGCAGCACTCGATATTATGCAGAAATAAGAAGAAGTCTGATGAGGGACTCTTGGGAACATTTGCCGCTGCCCACTCAGATGGCTGCCAGGCTTTAGTGATCCCTCCATGACAGAGTCGTGCTTGATAGCAGCAGCTGACTATGGAGCATGAATTCAAGCTTACAGCTATACTTTCAGCTACTAATGGTGGCCGGAACAAATCGAATCCGTGTACTGAAATCTGACCACCGACATACAGTGGGGGCTATGTTCGGGGCTTTGAACACGAGCCTTGAGCTTGACGCCTCCCCGTCCCGTATTTAGATTCCTGACACATCAGCACCGAGGCGTTGAATAATTCATATGAGGATTTCAATATCTTCTGCGGGAAAGAAGTTTCATGCTCTCTGTCCAATCCCGCTCACGATATGTGACATTATAGACTTGTCGTGCAGCCGCATTATGCACATCTTACCAGGTAGGCTGATCATAACCAGACTCTATGCTGTCATGGTGCAGGCACCGGACCGTCGCGACCAATCGCCTTGCTAGCCCCACCGTTAAATCCAGCGGTGGTGATGGCTGTTGATCCTCGTATTCACTCCCGGGTCAAAGTTTAATCTTCAGCCCGGTGCTAGCCTTAGTGCCCGTTGGTCCTATAGGCAGCCTGCCCGTTAGTCAAGGAATGGAATGCTCCAGACTTCTCAATGCATGGTGACCACAGTTCAGGTAAAATGGACCAGGAACTTGGCCTGGTCATTGTTGCTAGCATGAATAATGAAGAAAGTATGACGAGAAGGCCGTGTGCTAAACGTCTCTGTGTCGTATACGCGGTTTTGGCACCTTGACTTCGGTCGAGGCTAACTAGGACGAATGTCGTTCCGTGTTTTAGTAAAAACTGAATAAATTGTATTGAGTGGCTTCAAATGCAAGCAGCCTGCGTATTATGCAGACAGGGATGATATAACGGGCACTGTGCCCAAATATCCATAACGACAAAGGCGAGAGCTATCGTCATGTGTGCATAGTTGAGATGGTGGATTTTGGAGGCCCCAATTTCTGGGAATACTGTCCCGGCTAACCTTTGTTTAGACGGTTCTACGATGCTTGTAATATGTGATCAACATACCACACGTCATGGATATTTGACATGAGAAGGCGGATAGACTGACTGAAGGTTCAGGTGAGGATGTAGATGCCACTTCTTGGCGTTGGGCATGAACTTGGAGAGTTTTCTCTTGTGCCTTTCTTCGGTTAGTATGAGTAATACAAAAAGCATAAATATTCAACGGATGGATGCAGTTGGGGTGAATGGAGTATGATCGGCTGTGCAGCGTGGCTCAAGCCATTAGGAAGCGGCCTCCAAGCCAACTCCAAGGCTCGGGGTACCACTGGCGGTGGGGCGCGCCTCGGCTACTCCTTCTCAGCCTTACATTAGATATGATGGTCTAGAATCCTCGTGCTCCGTGGCCATGGTGTTGGCTGACCTAGCCATGGCGGAGCTATGGCGCTACCCTACCAAGGCCCAAAGTGCAGGTGACAGGCGAATCATATACGGGGCATGCTGAGTCTTCGGTCTATTTTGATACCTGGCTGGCGGAGGCTGGGAGTATGAGACGTCTCTTCGACAGAGAAGCAGGTTTTCGAGTATAATGTAGGTCACGTAGCGTACTGGCCGAATACGATCGGAGCTTCATACGGCCGTTCACTTGTCCCAAGGCACATACATGTTGTCATCCTTGGCTCACACAAATTGACTTGCATGCTTCCCACGCTACTAACTTGGACTGATGTTGGTGCTGGGGGTCTAGATATGGATCTCTCATGGCTAGTGTTTTTTGCGAATGAGGACAACTGCAAGCCCAGGGACTTCTTATCGATGGATTTGTTCCAAGGCATACATACTCCTTATGTTGACAAATTATCAAAATACTCCTCTCCACTTGGTGAGAAATGAGGTCTTACTCTACATGCGCTTTATCTCTTCAATTGCCGATAGTTTTGGATGATGAAGAGATCAACTAAGGTGACTTATAACGAATCCTCTAATTCGCAGGGTTTAGGACCTTTGTACAACGCGTTTCGTGGAATTAACATGTCCGTCCATGACCCCTCATTAATGGAGCCCCCACAATCCCACCCCACGTTGTCGTTGTTGATTTCCCCGGTTGAGCCTAACTACATACACATGGGGAGGGGAAGAAAGCAGCTTATAAGTTTATGAGTTCGCTAATGGCTTTAGGACCTGGGACTCACCGCTTCTCACGGACTGTGGCTTCAACTTGAGCCTATAGTTACAACATGGTGAAACTCTGTGTGCCCATTGCGTTAGCTCTGTCACAGCAATGCTTGGCCAATTCGATCTCCCGAGACGTGGATGGGCCCGCAAGGACCTATGCAGAGTGCCAGCGAAAGACCTGCAGTCCATTGGCTGGCTGTCCTGAAGGCACACTGTTTGTCAGCCAGCACAGTCCATTGGCCAATTTCTCTACTATACAGGCTGCTGTAGCTTCTCTACCTCATGACGACTCATCTCATGTGATCCTCATTGCGCCAGGGACATACTTAGAGCAGATTAATGTTACGAGACCTGGCCCGGTGACGCTCCTGGGTCAGAGTAATGACCCATATCGCGGGCTGTTATATGGCGACGTTGAGTCCGACACTACTCACAAAAACGAGGTCCAGGTTCACTGGGCAGCCGCAAACAGCGATAACACTGGAAAGATCATGGACAACGCGTTCACGACTGTTTTGACCATTGCGCCTACATGGAACGCCTCGCTTACAGGAACTGGGCCCACCGGATTCCCAGTACCAGCGGATACGCCACCGGGAAGCGCAGACTTCCGTGCTTACAACATTGATTTCCGTAACGTCTTTGCGCTCCAGGCGGCTGGGCCAGCCTTGGCAGTTGGCGTTGCCTACGCAAATGCCAGCTTCTATGGATGTGGCTTCTACAGCTACCAGGATACGGTGTACATTGGTAAGCTCGGCAACGCCTACTTCTACGACAATGTCATTGCCGGCCAAACAGATTTCCTATATGGTTTTGGCACGGCTTGGATCGAGAAGTCGACACTTGCTCTTCGCAATTGCGGCGGAGGCATTACTGCTTGGAAAGGTAAGAGCCAAAGCCCAAGTTCAAGATAGCATTACGTTCTCTAACAAACCATCAAGGGACCAACACCACCTTCACTAATAAATACGGCGTTTACGTGTCAAAATCGCGTGTTATCGCGGCGAACGAGACAATTGCAGCCACAATAGCTGGAAAGTGTCCACTCGGACGACCTTGGAACTCTTTGCATCGCAGCATCTTCCTAGAGTCTTACCTAGATGGGAGCATCCTACCAGCCGGATACATCAAGTGGGGCGCTACAGATCCGCGATTCGATAACAAGACCTTCATGGCTGTTTATGACGATAATGGCCCAGGATATGATGTCGATAGCCTCAAAGGGAGCAATGTCACAATTGTACTGGACAAGGAAGGCATTCAACCTTACAGTTCTCCCGATGAGGTTTTTACAGGCCGCAATGGGGAGCCGGGTAATTCGGGCTGGATTGATGAAAGCGTATACACTGCAACATAAAAGGTCAGCTACATAAGCAATAATAGAGACACTAGACTTGATAGCATCCAGACATCGTATTGTGGAACAGCCAAAGTGATCATGTTAATTATTTGCCTGCTAAATAACACATAGCATGATTGATACAGGCTTCTTAGCTCTTATAAACAAGCAAACCATCACGTGATCCTAAAAGGACTTGGTTCCGTGGTCTAGCTGGTCATGGCATCTCGTTAACACCGAGAAGGTCCCCGGTTCGAGCCCGGGCGGAATCATTCTTTTTGCTTATTTCTGGACAAAGATCATCTGGTAGTTCAATTTTTGCTGCTTGCTTCGATTTGGGGTTTGCTCCGGTAAAGGGCCTTATGATTCTGATGCTGAGGAAAAGAGTAAGACTGCTAGGCGGCTGCTAAAACGAATTGAATAAAGCCATAGAAGTAGAGCGGACTTGTCGACAAAACTTGCTTCTCTTGACAGTTTACTCGGGCACTGAGTTCGGCAGAAGTTGGGCCGTCTGTCGTGGAGATCTATTGATAAACGGGTTTGTAGCCTTTTTCAGGGACCGTAAGTGGTGCGTTCCAATGAGTCCGACACCTCCGAGCACTACGGATCTGGCTGTCTCTCACGCATAGACTGTCAACGACGCACTACAGGTTACATAGTCGGGTGTAATCCACATGTTCATGCATACCATGGCTGGTTTGGGTGCAGAACAACCCTTAAATCCAGTTGTAATCTCAATCAACACGATGAATGCTAGCAAGGAAATTTATTCCTTACGAAGTGATCTTGTATCTGTCATATGAGTGGATAAGTGAGCATTTGATAGACATTGCCAAGGTTGATGGTTTTGCTAAACAAGGTAACTTCAATTTTCAGAATTACGTTCTCTCTGTTGAAGTGATTCTGTTGGCTGACGAGAATAGCACAACCCCGTCTCACGCATAAAGAATCGCAAAAGTGGTGACAAAGAGACAGGTATAGATAATATTGGCAATTCAGCATTTAACGTGGGGCAACACATTGACGGCTTCACGGTTACTTGTTGTGCATGCTCGCTTCGTCGCCGAGATATATCTAGGGTAATTGAGTGAGCCATCCACTCTCAACCTCACACCAGTAGGTTTAAGTGTTGGGAGCCCAGATACTGCATTTAATTTTTGACATCTAGAGCAAAAGGTCGTGCTATATTAGAAAACATGCCAGCGAATTCCTTAACCTGTTCATTACATGCATGCTTCATAGTAGTCCAAGCAAAGCAAGCAGGAACAGAAGTCGACCTGATTCTATGGATAATGGACTACCAACTTTTGCAGTTTTACGGCAACGGAATAGCGTAAATTCTTCCATATCATTCCCTAGAATAAGTGAATACTCCGGAAGTCTTCATGGTCAAGAGGCAGGCAGCCAATTTTGTTCACTGCAAAACCTGCGAGTTTTAGCGATCGAGGAGGACACTGCTGGCGTCCGCACTCGGTTGGTCGACTAATGGATGGTTACTCATAAACGGGTTCAGGGTCTATGCCAGCTTAAAAAGCCCAAAGCAGTCTGGTCTCAAAGATCAGCGCACATATCTTAAGATTAGTCAAAACAATAGCCAAAGGCGTGATGATCAATCAAGGCTGAAGACTGCCAAGCCGTTGGGTTCAATCATCGTATCAAGTGCAGGTACCAATCTCGCATGGATGTGTCTCTCAACTTGACCGCTTCTGTAAACATGAAAAGAAGTAAACCCAAAACAACGTAGTAATGATCACGTCCCAGGGGATGCATGTGCGTAGATTCCTCCTGTTTGAGTGTGATGCTGACCGACACCCCGAATCACTAGTGTACCCCAGCTAGTTGTTATGCTATTGATAATATATTACTTCCTGCCACCGAGGAAGCATCCTAGCCTGCTCACAATGACTTATTGCTCTGTGGACAAACTGACAATCAGCCATGGCAAACGAAGGTATCATGAGTTTAATTTGGGAATAACCACACGCAGATGTATATACATGCGTATAATCTACTTTAAATGGTCTCTCTGTAACTTACGTGAATTTTGCCTCGACCCTGTCTTGTCTCGCTACCAGATCCTCACCATTCAATTAGCTTAGACCCTTGAGGCTGAGCTCGATGGCAGGGATTTGTTGATATCACAAAAAGTGAACCAATCGCATGGGGTTCGTGTGATTCCCGAAACCTCAGGCCCTTATAAGCTCCGGTGAGACCCTAAAGTTGCTTAATTGCGCACATGAATTAACCCTTAAGCTAGCTTCCATGGCGCTATCATTTGGTTTGTGTAACATGCACGTATTGGTGGAAACTCAAGCTCATTTATCACGCGGATCAACTTTATGGTAGTTGTTGTACAGTCACATTGTTCATGCGATATGATTTCTGTGCTCAGAGGTGATGTTTTTTACTGCAACACAGTTAAATCACCCAGAGGGGCTTCAATTATGGAAACCCAAGATAAATCGAGCCCAGAAGTTGATTAAGCATGCATATCACTTGAATATACAGTGGTTTCCAAGTTCGATTCTATACGCTTTCCAGGCTCGACTTCAGATTTATGTCGAATACGAGGAAGCAAAATCATCCAAGGTCATGCGCTATGGCTCGCTTGTGCATGCTGCAACCAGGCTGCCATGTTAGTGTAGCCATCCTTGATGTCTTGTAGGGGTTCTACTCTGGGACGGTGCATCCATGGAGGATCCAATGGTAAGGATCATGAAGACCACGCGTCTCTGACTGCAAAAGTTTATGAGTATGAAATATCTATAAAAGGCGGCGCAATCCCATATCAATGAGAGAGAAGAACAATCAGAGCAAGGCTTTAGACAAAGACAGACAACTCCTTCTGGCAATTCGCTACCTTACTTCTATTAAGAATCCCTTGAATCGTCTCGATACTGAGCGCATAAGTCAAAATGAAGGTCTCCATTTTTGCTGCAGAATCACTTTTAGCTCTGGTGGCATTGATGCCAACCAGGACAAAGGCGAATTTTGACATCTATGTTGGACAAGACTTCGCTTGGGATACCCCCTACAACACTTGGCAAATCTTCGAAGCCGAGCCTAGTTGTAACGATGCTTGGAACAGCCCTCTATACTTCGATAGAGATGATGTCTCTCACTGGGACGGTGTCAGGTGTGATGGAAAGGGCTGCAAGAACAACTATCCTTCACAGGTTAAGACATTGGAGATGGCATTCACTCACTCGCATCCCGTCTATCATTGGAGTAAGTTTCTTGTACTCCTTCCGGCTGCCCTCTCCTCATCCCAATGTTCTGCATATGGGTGTGATCAGTGCTTGATCGGTGAATCAGGAGCAAGCAAAGCACTTAAAACCGTTAGAGAGAGTATGAATATTAATCTTGAACACAAACAGCTATTTACCACGATCGCAACTGGAACATGTATGGCCTGGACGGGAAGATATACGGTCGCTGCATTCCATTCCCTAGCGACGACTATCTTTGCGCAGGTGCCTTTGGAAGTAGACAGGGCGTCCGTATGTTCCGCTGCCTGACCAAGTTTACTGCTCCGCAGATCAATGCAGCTTTCAGCAACAAGAAAATGTCTGCTTTGGAGACGGAATTCGAAATATCTAACCGAACAAGCCCCGAGGCCTGAAGTCCCTGGGTCTTTAGGTGACATATTTGGTCCATCAGTCAATGCCGACAGCTCAAAGCTCCTGGTCTACTCTTCCATATATTTATCTACTTTCATTTCCTTGTCCTTCTCTTTTCCTGTTCCCAATATTTAACTTGTACAGATCGTTAATGGATCAAGAGGACATCATATAGTGTGTTGGGCTCAGGAGGAAAGGAAAGAATCCGCGTTTAGTTTTAGCACCCTAGTTTAGCTTTCACCTATCACCTACTTGAGGGTAACAACATTGCAGTCTGACTAACCTTAAGGAAGGGTCAAACCTGCATTTATTATCTTCTTCAATGGATACAATTTTTGTTTCTTATTTTAAACACTCATGGGATATCATATCACCAGAAAGTTTCCACGAAATGGTTTCTTTATTGCCACTCTGTTGTAGTAGTCATGACCCTTGAAGTAATCGACCTCATGGTTAAACCCATCATTAATTCAAAATCATAATTTTTGATTGAGATTACCTAAAGACTTACATTGGCAAGGAGCTTCATACTCCCACAAAAATAACCGTCAAGTGATAGTACTAGGGAATGGAAAACTAACAAGTCTGGGATAGATATGGCAGTATTTTATTGTCAAAATAGTCTGAAGTAGCGGGAGGATGCAATATACAGTATCCATGAGCATCGTGTCCCCGTGCTGATTGTTAAGACTTCATCTGGGTGGGATTTTGCAAGAAAAGCTCTTGGGCTTATCAGAAGGATGTGCCTAGGACACCCAGTGTTTCATGAGGTTATCCTTTCTCGTAAACTCTTTATTACAAGAGCATACTAACGTTCCTCGCGTTTCCGCCCCAAATGAGTCTTTGCATGTTTCTTCATACAAGATTGATAAGCCATCCTGGTGCCGCAGGAATGACATAGGACAGGCTTTTCATTTTTCCGAATATGCGCACTAGTAGATGTTAAATAAGCAGTGAGAAATACGTCAGGGTGCCTACTTTCTTTCTCCGTTGGTTTTAAATGACTCGTTACACCCGGCGCGATTGCAATGATACCTCCCGCCCACAATGCCCTCTTCTTTTGGTGGATATGATAGTCTCAATTCATCAAACTCCTTACTAATTTCGTCTCCCGACACTATTTCAGTCGAGTTTTCGGAATAGTACGCATGGGTAAAGGAAACCTCTTCAGAAAACGGTTCGGTGGAAATAACTGTGGAATGGCGGCCAATTTGGTTGATCGACGCAGATGAGCCATTCTACAGAGTGGAGTAAACCATCTGTGGATCGTGCAAAGGGTGTTGTTCCGACAGTAATCTATCCGAATCGAATGAGGGAGAATCTTCGATACTTGACGTAAAAGGATTTGGCATGTCTAACTGAGAAGAATATTCCAAAGGTTGGTTGAAGGCATCGCTGTTCAAGAAGTAGTCGTCTTGGGGACTGATGGGTAATGAATACTCAAATGGTAAAGGAGTGAAACCATCAAGAGAAACAGGCAGTAGAATGTTGTCCTCAACAGCGGTCTGTGTTAAATCGATATGATAATTAAAATCTTGGGGCAGGCCAGGAAAAAGTCTAGCATCATAGGTTCCTCATCAGCTTTTGCGAGTAAATGTGTACAGTAACAGAAACTGACCTGCGAAGGGTTCGGACGGGTCCATGCCCGAATACATGGACCCGTCTTCATCTGGATACTGAGTAGGAGACCCACTCATAAGCTAGTGATTCACGTATGAACTTAAAGGATGATGAGTATGAATAATTAGAAGTGATTGATAAAGACGCTGTTTGGGGATTACGGCAGACTTTATAGTGTGGAAACCAGAATGGTCTTTGAAAACTACCCACTATGTTGCAATGAAGCTTGCCAGCCGCAAGTTCACATTCTGCACTGACAATGCACGGGCTGATATCACCAATTGTAAGGAATCATTGTTACAGGAAATCCATCTATTCAGCCAAGATTTGGCGCAGGAGGCATACTGGATTTGCATCCGGATGTGAGCATGGGACACATATGAAACTTTGCCTGGAGAAGGCGACGAATGACGGTTCTCAAAGCTCAATATTGCACCTTAAGAAGCTGCAGTAAATGCCACCTTATATGCAAATATATGCCAGAGGACGACCAAATTCCTTGATGTGGGGTGCTGAATATTACTTCATTGGATAGTAAAGGATGCAGTTGGCTGCGTTTAGTTACATTAACGTCCCAAAGCTCTCATATGTCTATTGCAGCCCAGCCAATGTGCAAATATCATTGGAGCCTGACGCCGGAGGCTCGCATCTCCGCATAAGTCACACCGAAATTCTTCAGTCCGATCCGACAGATCATTATCAGGCTGGTATCTGTGACTCATGAACGTGGGAAGTCTGTTCTGGGACTAATTTTCTGGCATACCAAAGACGGAAGCGTAGAAAAGGAACAGAAAGGTGTATCTCGCCATCCCCAATTCAAACCTATATATCACTGATTTTCATCCTCCACCCAACACACACAGGTCCTTTATGCTGCGACGGCTGACAACATGGGTAAAGGCCAGCCGAGGTTAGACAAATACAAGAGCCTCATAGCGCGCAGCTATGAAGCGTTGATTTTGTTGTTGATCAAACAAAAGGTGCAAGGCTTGCACGTATTTGCGAACCATGGAACAAACTCATTAATAGGCTCTCGTCGTCGACTAACCAAGAACCTAGCCTTTATTTGTGACAGAAAGAAGGGGGCGATTCGACTGCATCAGTTGTTATCGAAGACTGCGATGACTGTTTCAAGTTCTGGGTTGCTTTAAATGCAAAGAAAGAGACTATGAACCTTGATATTCGTCTCAGCTTGACTAAGTTCCTAGGAGGGGTGTTGACGATACTTCAGAGAATATCAAAGCAGCCAATGCTTAGTGAGAATCAAAGAAGTACTGAAGAAGATCAATTGGCACGTAAATGCGCAACTTTTGCAAACAAAAGACTCAAAAACGAAGTGCATATCTTGCAGAACAGCGTTCGTGTTTGCCTCGAATATTTGGAAACTAGCATCGACAATCATGGCTTGTCAGGCGGAGGTGGGTTGCATGAGAAGCCAATACCTTCATTTCACTGAATAACAAGACAGAAATGAGCAAACTAAAATCCTGGATGGTTCAGTTTGGGTTCAATGGATTGGAGTGCAAATACGAAATGTGCTTGATTGCTTACAAAGCTCGACATGATGCTCCTATGAAGATACTTGAGCAGCTTGCCCAGGAATCCAATAGCATTATGCTTCCCGAGGGGATATATCGAGCGTTTGAGACTGCTAAACACTTCATAGGTCGACTGGCTGACCACATTCGGGTGCCAAAGCAACTCATTGAAGATGCTGTCCGCAGAAAAGACCTCCTCGATACCATTCAAGTTGATGTAATAGAGGCTCCTATTTGTGTACGGCCACCGGAGGTTGACTCTCATACAACATTAGACAGGATTCTTCGCAGAATGTCTAACTCAAAAATGTCAATCAGCCTGCACTAAAGCAATGGCTACAGAGTCTGCAGAATCACATCAATATCGAAACTAGGATTATGGAAGAATATGCAAAGATGCATAAAAATCCTCCCATTGTTCATTCAGAGATTCAGGGGCTGGAACATTTTCACAGGAACAAGCTGCGCTACGCAGATGGCGATAAATTCGTAGGGACCAGTAAGCCCTCATGCTTCTGCTGCAAGCTATATTTTCGACACCATCCCTCGAGGCCAGTTGAACCGGAGTCCCATGAAGAGGCGTACCGTAACTGGGGCCCCATCCTGGCCCCTGAAGGGTTAACGACCCTCTTTACATGGAGCAGAGAGACATCCTCAACCTCGTCAACCAAGATGTTCGCGCTGCCTTGGCGGAAAATATCCCCAACTTTCATCATCCGAATTCTGTTACAGGGATTACTCAGTCAAATGATGGCCATGGAATTCTCGACCATGGTGAGCTGACGAATGAAGGTTAGTCAATTTCGTATCTTCGATTTATTTTGCTTGTGATTTATGCAGATGCTAAGTTTCTATGTTTCATCAGTTGGACACTCGGATACTCATGACAACCAGGAGTCAGATTCGGATTGTGACGATGGTGGCGCTCGGTTGTAACAGTAAATGCAGTCACTGCAATGACCTGGTCATCATTTCTGATACGCATCGACAGTACAGTAGAATAGGAGCAACCCGTTTTTTTCCTTTGTAGGAGGATGATCTCCAAGCGGAATGATTACAAATGATATTTGAAGTTTTTCAGACGGAAATATGCTCTTCCTCACCAGAAAGATTCCCGACGTGTGACCATGTACACATTTCCATTGACCTGAGAGAAAAGAAACGACATGGGATTGGCAGAGCAGATGGGAGCCTTGGGCCGCGTGTAGCTATTGGTGAGCATGCATAGAAGGGCAAGGCATATAAGGCAAGGCGTAAGCTGCTTTGGTTCGCGGACGACGCATAATCACTTGTTTTGCCATCCACGCTTGCGCCTACCCCTTCGCCCATTTCCGTTCATAATGCCCCATACCCGTGTCCTAGGTCTCACTTCTTACAGCAACGGTTGTGCTGAAGCTACGGTGGGTAAAGTATACTTGTAAGAGCGAAAACGAGGCCTGGGCTCTCTTTGTTTTATTATTTTATTTTACGCTGATTTCATATTTTACACTCAATCTCCATAGATAAGAATTTACGAGTCATGTGTTTTTCAACTATCAATACCAGTTGAGTCCTGTGATTCCTGCGCGGCAGGAATCCCCGAAGTTATTGCCTATCCCATGTCCCATCTTACAGCGATGCCTACGTTGAGTGACTGTGGGGTTTCAAGGGACGGCTGGTTCTATATTATCTCATGCTTGAATTAGCCTGTTGCATTTTTTTCTTTGCTAATTTCTTCATTTCTTTTCCTGCAAGCTTACTTAGTCTAAACACCCTGCTCTGGACCAAGCCCAACCATCAAAAATACCGGTACAGAGCCTCACAATCCTGGGGCAAAGCCGAAGATACGAGCCTATAATAGATTGAGTTGCTATTCCTCCCATACTACGCAATGGCCAGCCGCAACACGTTAGGTTTAATATGGAGCGCGATGGTCGGAGAGCTCAGGTCAGCGACGAGAAGTGAGACTGACCTTGAGGCTCTGTATGCTAAGGAGAAATCCAGTCGGATGACGGTTTGTGGTCTCGCTTATCTTGGTCTTGTTTCTTCTTCTCTGAAATTTCTAATGCTTAGCAAATTCGCGATATTCCTTCTGCTCCTTTTTAATGCAGTCTCTAATTGTCAAGGATTTAGGATCGCCTATGTAATGAATCTGTCACTCGACCATACAAGTACACAGCTCTTGACGCGCGTGGGACAAACATAACCAACTCGATAAGGCTGCTTGAGCTATTGCCTGGATCACGGCAAGATGATATATGCTGTCGTCTCGTCCAGGCCGATCTCAACACATGCAGCAAAACGTATGAAGCTCTGTCTTACGTCTGGGGCCCTTCGCAAGATGTGACACCAATCCAGATCAATGACGCTACATTAATGGTAGGGACAAATCTTCGAAGTGCACTCCTCAACCTCAGACACACAAACCAGTCTAGAGTTCTGTGGGTAGATATTGTCTGCATAAACCAACAAGACATAGACGAGAAGGCTCAGCAGGTAGCGATCATGGGAACTATTTATCGAAGCGCAAAACAAGTCACCGTCTGGCTGGGTGATGCCACCAAGTACTCAAAAGAGGCTTTTAAGACCCTTACCATGCTGGATAACGGGAGGCGCACTTTTTCGCAACGTGGCAGTGAGGCGGAGGCTCTTCGATCGAAGCTTCAGAAACTCTTCAAACATGATACCGTCATCGAACATATGTTTGAGGTTCCTTGGTGGTTCCGAGCCTGGACGGCGCAAGAGATCATCCTAGCAGCAGATGCGCTCATAGTCTGGGAAGCTACGAGATTAATTGGGACGTCTTGGTTGGCGGTATTGAGTTTGGCATCGATTTGGGCATCTGGGAGTCGGCAGGCCTAGGGGTCTGGAATAGCTCTAACTTCCTACCGTTCCAGGCAGTGATGAAGCTGAAGCGAGAATCGCCTCTTCCTAATGTCGCAGACAACATATTGAGACATCTTGCTCATACTCGTTTCCGACAGGCGACCAAACCCTGTGATAAGATCTTCTCCGTTCTTGGACTGAGTAAGGACAATTCAGCGAGTTTGGGCATTCAACCTGACTACAGAGCGTCTACCACTGAAATCTATCGCAATTTTGCCGAACGATCGATTTCCGTTGCCGGCAATTATGACATTCTGGGATTTTGCCAGGATGCTGATGATTGCGTATATACGAGTCAGCTGCCATCATGGGTCCCAGACTGGAGCTCGACCAAATACATCGCTATGCCTCTGCTAACCGATTCTCTTGGGAGATCCCGCATGACCTATGCATCTGGGACATCGAGCAAGGCTACACCACTCTTCCTTAGTGGAGATGCCGTCATGATCACGCGAGGCCAGGTGCTGGATCGTATAGATGCAATGACGGCAGTGCTGAGATACCTGGATGAGGGGGAATGGGAAGATCAAACGATAGAGGAAGCGAATGAGGATCAAAGCATAAGGAAATGTTTCAAGAAGTCGGGGTCGAGTTTAAATTCATCTTCCGCCAGTTCCAGAAAGTGGTGCCTCACCTGGAGACATATATCGGCTGGGAAACGTTTGTTAGGGATATGCATTCTGATGGAATCAAAAGTACTGCAGAGGATGCTACTGAGATTTATATGCAGACAATATGCGCAGGAACTATGGCGCCTGGCGGTTACGAAGAGACTAGAAAGTTGTTTCAGTCGTGGCTCGATTCACTTAGCTCAGTCCGGCGGCTCAAGAACTGGAAGGTGGACAGATGGCAATCCTTATACAATCCTCTGGGCCTTGGAGGATACCTGAAGAGTTCGTGGAATAACTCTGGTGAGTTTATTCAGTACATGAAGGCCGCATATGAGCGTCGTCTTGGGGCAACAAGGAGCCGTCGGATTTGCCTCCTGCCCAAGAAGACTGAAATTGGCGATTGCTTGGTAATTTTGGAGGGGGTAGAGTTCCTGTTATCTTAAGGAGTGGTGTCGACGGCACTTATACCTTCATTGGGAAGCCTATGTCCATGAATTAATGGACGGGTCGGCCTTTGATGAGACTAAGTGCGAGGAATTGCATATATGCTGAAAAACCAGAATATTATGAGAACTTTCCAAGTAGACTAGAGTTGCCAATAGTCATCATTAATTTGCTGAAAGTATTGAATTACACATTACATGTTCTAGTAGAATTGATAACGATCACTATACCCTCTTTAACGCAGCATATGACATACAACCAGATATTGTATTTCAGTCACAGAGAAATATTCATTAGGCTTGCAAACTCTCCTATTCAAGACATTACCGTCAAGCGATTCACAAGACTGTCATATCTCTGGCAGAGTAGCTATGGGCCAGGTTGTAGAGAGGATTAAGTCTAGTGAAATTATGATAAGTATCAAGCTGAAGCTGATTATCGAATGCTTCTGTGTGAATGTTTAACTTTTGTGTCAGGCTAAGAGCTGCACATACCAAAAATTTTGACACGTAAAAACTCACCCCAAACGCCAATAATTACAATAGAAGGCATTAAGAGAATCCGGCCTTCATTATGCGGCCTCAGCGGTAGTGAGAGTTCTGAGTTGGAAGGTGGCTGCATGTTTAGGCCAAGGTACATGGCGTATCAGTGGATCTCAGCCCATCACTTGCTTGAAGAGTAGTAGTATACTGCATTTGCATTGTGTTAGCCCACGCATTCGGCAACAAATGCGGCAAATAAAGATTGATGTTGGATACTTCAACTTGATTCATGATAAGAACCCCTCTTTCTGATGTCATAGCATGTGGATATTTTCCAACACGTGGTTGTTGTCACGTACTGGTAAGGGCTGGGAGAATGTATAAAGTAGGTGAGGCCTGGTTGAATCCCAGGGCACATGAAGCTATCGAGGTAGTGAAGCATAGTTGTTTCTCAGTATCCTACTTTTCGATTACATTGCAGCTATCCCCATAAAGATTGTTATTCATTCACTATGTCGACGCATCAAAGCTTCTCGGGCAAAATCATAACCATCGCTGGCGCAAGCCGCGGTATAGGGCTTGCCACGGTGAAATATCTTCTGGCTCGTGGAGCAACCGTTTCCATCTCAAGCTCATCAGATGAAAATCTAGCGAAAGCAGTCCAAGAATTGAAGCAGCAATTTCCAGATATTGATATTGAAGATTCCTTGATGTCGCAGGTTTGTGACATAACAAAACTTGAAATGGTGGAAGAATGGATTAGAACGACAAAGGCGAGATTTGGTAGAATTGATGGATGTGCCAATGTTTCTGGTAAGTAATTATTGTGCAAAGGGTGTTTGGAGCAGCATTGAACAATAGTAGGAAAGGAGCAGCGTTGCATAAACACGCTTAGCGATATGCCTCTTGACGACTGGCACGGGATAGTTGATGTCAATCTTCATGGCATGTTCTACCTATTAAGAGAGGAGATGAAAGCAATTTCAGAAGGTGGGAGTATCGTGAATGTCGCCAGCATTGCTTGCAAATATGCTTCAGCTGGTTTCGGTGCCTACATTGCCTCGAAGCATGCCGTAGTCGGCCTCACTAGGGCTGCCGCTTTCGAAGGAGCACCTCGCTCCATACGAGTTAACGCGATATGCCCGTAAGGAAACCAAATCGACGAGACTCTGGATATTTATAACTAAAACAAATCTAGTGGAATGGTCCGCAGTGACATGACTACACTTCCATTCAAGCTCCCGGATGGTACACCTTTTTGTTTCCAGAGGAAAGTGTTCCACAGCTCTTTCGACGTTTTGCTCAACCAGACGAGATAGCGGCGTCGATATGTTTTCTGCTAGGCGATGAAAGCAAATTTGTGACGAAAGCGGAGTGGTACGTCGATGGAGGATATGTGGGAGGCAGTTACACTGGATGAACAAGTCAGCATCTGCGCTAGCTATTGATTTGTTTGAGGATAAATGAAACCAAGTTCCTAGTAACTAACAGCTTAGAGAATAATGATTCAAGGATGCATCAGGCTGGAGACGCCGTGTCTTATGGCAGTTTGTGACGCGGTCTGATATTACATTTATAGGTTAAATATAGGAATCTTTCTTTAAACACTCAAGGCCGATACCATACGGTGAGGTTCAGGTTCAGAGTTTACTATTTCAAACCTTGCATTTTATAAGCTGGTCCATTGTTTGCCGCGTATGGCATCGGCATAGTGTACATCTTGCCTCATCGGGTACTCTGAATTCCTGGGTATTAATCGCTGGGTTAATTCTTTGTATGTTAATATTGGTTACTTAGATCACTGTCCTCTTCTTCTACACCAAACTATCTAAACAAGAATAGCCGAGCGCTTGCTTGCCACACTCTTGTACCACTTGTTATCAGCGACTAATGCAAGGCCAATTCTTCGAAAATGACCTGACTCAGTGGCTACAGGCTGCACTAAAAGACCCACGAACGCGTGATTTTGCAAGTTTGCCAAAGGGTTTCCGCCAGGTGTGTAGTTACGCTGGAAGAAATCATCGCTGCCAAAGTCGGACTCTGCGTCGCAGTCATAGTAGTCCTCACCTTCTTCCTCCTCCTCCTCTTCCTCCTCCTCTTCATCATCATCATCATCATCATCATCATCATCCTCGTCATCACCATCTTCTTCTTCTTCTTCTTCTTCTTCTTCTTCTTCCTCCTCTGCATCCACACCATACATATCTTGACCTTCGTCCCTAGCTCGGGGATGAATAATTCATAAATCCGTTCCCTTTCTTCCTGCTCAACAGAATGCTTCGCCGTGAAAATGCAAAATGTGTCTGTCAAAGCAATATCATTCTGAAGACTGCTACTACAGTCCAGGATTGCCACGCCAACCATTCTCCGATCTACCTTATTATACAAGATCAGGGTGGTATCCCGATTGCGGTATGTTTTGAGAGCAAACCAAAAGCATGCCATCTCTTCCGTACTATTCCCCATGTTGGTATCTGCCCAGTCGAGCAGCTCCAACCGTGGATATCTGCGAGCAGGTGTACAACCAACTTCTCCCATATCGCTGGAGGCATGCAAAAATGCGGCATTGCCCTGAGAACTTATGGAAAATTCTCCATAGGAGCGGAAATACCCCTCAGTTTCTTCAGAGTACGATACGCTGAAATACTCAAGCTCGCCCATGGTGGAAGCCCAAGACCATGAGGGAGGTCCTGGAGGACTGCTGGCCGGTAGAAGTTATCGCTTTGAGCGCGACGGTGGTATTTCTTGTGCCAGACGAGATCATCAGGAATGGCCCATTGCCGACAGCCGTGTACACATTCCCCATCCTCTCTTCTATTCCCTGCAGAGCCACTGGCTTATCACTGACATAAGTCAGAGACCGGCTGCAGTATTCCATGACCATGCCGTGCCAGCCATGACTACCTCGTGGTAATGTTCCTTCTTGAAAGGTTGAGCCGTCATGGGTTTTAACATCGGTCTCGTTAAATACGCAATTCCACGCTGGGCCAGTGTCGGTGAAGTACGCTATTCTTCTAGAGAGGATAGCTTCTTGTGTTACCCAACCCCTGGTGGATAGTGGAAGCTTCTGATAGTACTTGCTGGGTTGCTTTAAACTGCCACGCAGATAAATAGACCCGAGTTGCTCGGGTTGGCCCGGGATAGGGTACGGAAGTGACAGAGGAGCATCAGGAGAGGCAATGTCGAAAAATAGCCCCTCTGTTGAGTCTCGAGCTGAGGAAGCCGCGATTGTAAGGGATGCTAATTCATAAACGCGGCCCATCCGAGCCGCTTCATGGGTCCAGTCCGCGGTATTATCCTGAATAATGCAAAGGCTATCGATCCACAGATAGCGGATTCCCAAGAACCGCGTGACTGCGACGGCGTCACGAAAGGTTTTGGGCAGGCTGGACACCAGAATTCCCGCCAGATGGCTTCCTATATTGCTTCCCACCGTCCTCAGTGGTCGTTTCTCTGGAGGGCCCCAGCAATGGCTGAGTGCGACATATCTGCCTTGAAGACCATCCGTTTGTACCAGTCGAATTTTTGATGAATCGCCCGCCTCCACGTCAAGAACTCGCGTGGGGAGAGCATTTGGCTGTGATTCATCGAGAACCCTACCGGAAATTGTCGTCACACATACTTTATCGTGGTTTTCTTGGCATTCCTTCAACCAAGATTGTATCATACCAAGGGCTTCCTGACAACCAGAGTTCGTAAACGGTAGTTCTTTTGTCAACACGCTGTGTGAGAGGGCTGCCGGGTCGTCTGTAAGATTTTGTCAGCTCCCATACGCCACAGAGAAAGGGCAGCTGTAGATTAATTACTCGGTGGTGCATATATATCGTATATGCCTCCAGCTACACCACTATTCCATCCCTCCGGATTCTTGCAGTCTATTCTAACCGAAAGTAAGGTTGGTTGACGGTGTCTGGATGAAGCAATTTCTTCAGAGTACATGCTCAAATGGGCTCTCGCATGTGTCCCAAGCCCCTTCACCAGAATGGCTTGAAATTCATCGTTTAACCACGAACAAAAGACGCATGATCTAGAGAGCTTCCTCCGAGAAAGTGGTTCTTCCATTTCCAGCATTGCGGTGCTCATCGTCGCCATTTTCTGCACGAAAGTGCGACACACATGGCAAAGAGCCTCCATATATGCAGTAGCTGGTAGGGCAAGGGTAGTGGCAATGGAAGCAGTAAGGTAATGGTGATGGAAGACCTGGTCCTAGTCAAGGTATCAATACTATGTCCTTGTACTTGGACAATGCAGTTTTCTTGCAAATAACAGCTTGAGCATCTTGACTCCATACAGAGCAAGTTCACCACAGTACGGTGCACCCAGATATAACCAGCAGTCGGTTCTACTTCTCTTGGTGCTAAAGAGCGGGGTTGAGTGCGGCTGATATCAAATGCTGTGGTCCGGCATACGTTATTAATCGGATACTGATAATATTCAGTCACTTTCCGTCTCACATGGAAACTTTTGGCTTGTGTTCAAGCATTTCTGCTGTGTACAAATAATTACATACCATGCGTCGCATTCACGGCTAATATCATGCAGAGATGTGTGGTTCTAAAGTCATTTCATGTACCAGCAATACAACTAATCACTCGTAAGCGTATGTCTTACGACTATCTATCAGATGCATACTTAGTTCGGATATCCAAATTCGGTAATAATGTGCCCAAAGTTGTCATCGTTGGCAGCTCCATAGTAGCTGAAGACCTGCACGTCTTGGAGCAACGGCATATAATCCAACCAATCTGGGAGGTCCAGTGCGCAAGATAGCCTGGCAGCTACCTTGAATGGGCGTCTCGTCCGTAATCAATAAATATATGCATGCATGCCCAAAATCATCAACGTTGCATTGACTCGGGGTATTCCACAGAGGACCTATCAAGAGGTCTGTTGGCGGTTTGGAGAGTTAAGTCTTTCACTGCTTCAGGGCCAAGATGAGTGTTTGAAAGTCCCAGATGGGTTCATTCAGATGCATAAGGCATTCACACTCGCCTTCAATTCACTAGCTGGCGCAATGATTTTCTTCTCTACCTACACCACCGAGCAAGTGAAAGTGAGCGTTCCCTTGATCGCATTCACCTGCATCTTGTACAGGAGAAATGCTCGACCTAGCTTCTGCTCTATAAGTTCTTGGAACATCATAAATGCGTTCTTCCCTATTACTTTCGTACTTTGGTGATATAGCCACACTGCCAAATTGTTAGACTTGTCGTTGCCTTGTACTCCGCCGTTCATCCAGAATCGTGATATTTGGAGCAGAGCAGACAACTTCAAGCGGATTTTTCTTACCTGTATTGAGCGAATGGCATCGTGTTTCCATGTCCGCAGGTTAAACACAAGGTATTTCGACGGTTTCTTGCCTTCCTAGACGACAAGTTACAAGAGACCTATAGGAACGAGCCGCACTGGAACAAAAATGGACCAGTTTAGAGATAGTTCACGTTAAAATGACAGACTCCGAGCCTTCAACTGTTACTTTTCTCTACTAGACAACGCAAAATTATCAAGTTCCTATACTAGATGCTATGGCAGGTAGCGGGTGAACAATGGGTCGGGCCAGTTCTGGATGGATTATGTTTAAATAGATCCGACCAAAGAATTAGGAGATGGCTATTCTCATCCTGAAATATACTAGTGCGCGACGTGCTGCCAACAGAAACCCCTACTGGTGACTCAAGCAGGTGGGTGGCTGTTTGGGATCAAGCAGGTTAATCTTTTGAGTCTCCAGTCCAAAGAACGTTCCTATCTCTTAGAGTCCAAGTTTGAAATAGACTCCTTTAAGCGGATGAGATAATCCCGTTCCCTCTGGCATTCTGCCTCTTTTTTCAACAGCGCAGCTACTCTTGCTTGGTACTTCTTCTTCATTTCTTGGATTAGCTGATCATCACTTAGCACGTCACCCTCTGCAATACTAGGCGACCAGTTCTGCCCTTGAAGACCAAAAGAAGTTATTCCAATATCTTGAGAGTTCGTCGATGGTAAAGAGGCAACAGAATTCTCTGTTGTTAGAGAGCCTAAGTTGCTGTTTTGGGCGCCATGCCTCAGATGTAGTTTTTGCATCTTCGTATGTGCTCACGGAGCTTGTCCTCACGCTTGAAGGCTTGCTGAGGCATGGACTTTTGCAGCTCGGTGCGGGACAGGGAAACAAGTTCTGCTCAAGTGAATGTTTTTCATGCCGATGTCGATCGAGTGTCCATTGCCTTGCGAAAACCTTCGTGCAGTTGGTACATCTAAATTTAGGACGCCGGTCATTGCTTGGACTACACCTGGCTCCGTTAAGATGGATATTCACTACAACTGAGAGTTAGGACTTACAAGATTAAGTCAGTGGATGAGGAATCTTGGTAATGTGTCTGTCCATTGCTATCAGTCAGCATGGCCATCGAAACCCCCAGCTCCGACACTGTTGAATGCGTAGTAGGATCTTCCAACGAGTTGGGTGTGAAGCCTTCAAATTCATTTTCTCCTGGGAATTCCAAGAGCAAGCCTCTAGCTTGCCCGACAATGTTCGAGTCGTGGTGAAGCATGCCTGAAGGTTCTCCGAGATCGGTATGCCAAATGAAGGGTGCTGTAGAGCCCAACGGCTCTATATCAACGCAGCTAAAGCTCGTTGACAACGGTGACCATATACTTGCTGAGGGCGGAGGATTTCTCAACGGTATAGACGCAGTGATAAGCGCCTTGGTTGAAGAGACCTTCAGTGAGGATGGTATCTGCGTATTCTCATGCTGGATTTTATCTCCAAAGAACGAATCGGCAATCGGAGAGGCAGTCGGAGAGGCTTCAGAGAGTAGATTTTGACTGTCCAAAAAGTCGAACAGGGTGTCGATTGCTCCGACACTTTGGGGAGGGTGAAACATCCAACAGACACCCCATAGTACCACGAGTGCCGTCCAGATTGTCCATGGCATTGTTGTACACAAGTGTCTCATCCTTCCTGAGAACTCAAGGCTGAGATCAAGAAGCTTTTCAAACAAACTCGAGCCTCGGAACCATCGTTCAGCTCGATCCCAGATTCTTTCCAAAACCTCGTCGATATGTGCAAAAGATCTTCTAACTCCTCCTCCATCTCTTCTGACAAGCAGTCACTGTGTGCAAGGACTCTCCATAAATCGTGTTGAAGCTCCATGGTCTGTAACAGGCTTAAATATGAGGCATCACTGTCTCGAAGATGCCCAAGCCTAACCAGGATACTCTTAGAATATTGTTTGCCGTACTTGGCCCCGAATCTCTTGAACGCGGGACTGGCGCTTGGGTGTTGGGAAGCATGAAAGAAGTAACGTTGCTTGTCGAGGGCGGCGCGAAAGGAAACCATCCAAGTTTTGCATATCTTATTGGACAGGTGGTGATCTTCGTCGGCTGCGCGTCGAGAATTATCCACCTCGATGCATTTCGACTCGACCATGACAAGGCCCGCATAAATCTCTTTGACTTCTTTGATAAGTTGATCCCGCTCTGTAGACCGCTCGCCGGCATCTGTTATTAACGCGACACCGCAGTCTTCTGGATCAAGCTCAACTGTAGCATGTTTGGATGAAGAAGCTTTCCTCTGAGGTATTGATTTCTCTAAAAGTTTAGGCGTCTCATCGGATTGCAGTTGTGATTGATTGCCTATGCTCTCAATCTCTGAAGTGAAGTCGACCATACCTTCGTCGTGGAAAGTGGATCTTTTGGCGGAAACATCATGCATACTGGCGGCGCCATAGCTATTGAGGTTTGTCGTCCAACCGCCAATGCAAGAAAGGTCATTCATTTCCATGGAACCCTTACTGTAGCTGCCGCGACCACGGGTGGAACCAGGACTCTGATTCATGGACAGAAGATCTTGACCAGCGATTGCATTCATAGAAATCTTTAATGGATAAGAAGTCTAAGCAAGAGGCAGCCTGGAGAGACTTAAGCCAGACGATCAACAAGTGCCGCCTTCAGCATTCGAAATAACGAAGAAGTGAACTGTTTGACGGCAGAAGTTAAGAGAAGAATTTAGGGTGCTCAGCTTAAAACCAGGGTGCAAACCAAGGCGCAGCACCCCATTTTCCCAAGCTTTGATTGGTGCCATGATTGTCGGTAGTGGTGGCCGTGCCGGTGACAGACGCCCTGGGCTTTTGGTGCTGCATGGGCCGAGATTCATCAGAATTGGCTGGATGTCGGAGAATCATTGTTGGTCCCTGCTTTGCACCTTGGAATTACGCTTGATGGCACCCCAGACACTGGCTAAGGGACCCGAAAATTGAACACGAGCCTATGCCGGGGTGCAATAGGAACGCCTTTACGACTACAATATCGGTCGAGGGTGTTGCATAAGCGGTCAGTGGTGTAATGAATGGGTCATAAGCAAGGTGTGATTGATTTACCCATACATCAGGTTTATAAATGAGCACCAGATACTACTCTCATGAGAATAGTTTTAGTAAGTGATACTTTCCCTCCAAAAAATAGCTGATAGGTCTCAAAATGAAGCCGCAGGACAACCAAAAACATATTCAGTCCTCTAGGTCAGACAAAGAGTAAGTAAAGCGGCTCCAACTGAGCCCAGTACCTCCGACTAATATAGTATACCATGTTTAGAGATATGACATATAAGCGCAAGCCAAGGATTCCAAATAACTCGGTATTCCAGCAGATGCTGTTGACTCGTCTTCACGAAACCACTTCTTGGCAGGATCGCCTGGTACAACTTGGTATGGAGAGCGAAGCCTCGGGGATAAAGGGATGAGTGTCCATACTTGTGTGCCACAACCCTCTTCTAATTCAGTAATGGGACATGGCGTATCGCTTTAATAGTCCAAGGTCATGCTTGGGACAAGCAATGCTTTAAACCCTATTGTAGTTTCGAAATTCTTAGCTTTCTTCAAATCTTGGGAAGCTCAGATATGCTTGCAGCGGATTCATACGGAGCCCCAATTTACAGCAAAGCCGTATATGAGATTTGTTATGCCAGAAGGTACTTGATCGAGCCAAGAATTCCGGGATTGTTTTTCTTTAATGCCCTGGGTGACTAGTTGTTAGGTGCTGGAGTTATATTTCACTGCGAAACGGTAATGGGGATCACAATTGCAGTAAGCTTTCAACCCTCCGTACGCCCGCTGACATGATTATGGACCAATTCAATAAATGAAAATGAGTTGGCAGAGAACAAGAAGGCCTGGATCCGCCAAAGTAAGTCATATAGAATTCTAAGGTTGGAAAGTAGCACTGATTCTTGAGTGACACATAAGAGCATCAACATCAGTCTATTTAATGAGAGTCGAAATCTTTTCACTATTCCTCGTAGAATTATACAGAAGTCTGGATCCAAAGAACATGACTATTAAGGCCACAGTACAGGGTACCGTGAAAGCCAAATAGATATTAAATTGAGAAGTAATAACCACGTCCTCATTCCAGTGTAACGTCGGGACTGCGAATAGTGTGGCGAAAAATGTTCCAGGCAGAAAGACGAGGGTCATGATAGCGACAACCCTCATGGATGCGCTATCCTCCTTGGCAGAGGTAGCGATTTGCAGGCTGGTCGCCGCATCGTTTTGTGCATTCAGACTAAACACCTAGACGTGTGTTAATATCGTGGTGTTTCATGCAAAGGACTGCCTGTCAACAAAGCAAGAGACAGGACAGGCTCAACAAGCTTACAATCGAGAGAAGCCTTCTTGCACGCTCCTGCAAGTAGTCCACTTCAACCTTCAACATGTTCGTTCGCTTCAAGATGAGCTTCACTGATGCTGCCACTTGCGATATATCGTGCTCATAGTTGACAGGATCTCTTCTGGCTTGGACGTGCTGTTCCACTATAGGTGTCATTAATGCATGAATCTGGCCAAGATCTAACGCTGTTGGTATGTTTCGTTCGATGCCAGCTACAGCGGCGGCCCAGAATCCAACGGCCTGTGAGATGTCTCGCAGATCACCAATGGTTTTGCTACGACGAGAAGCTTGAGGCGAAGCTTCATCGTAGCGCTCCCAATAGTCCCAACAGCCATAGCCAGTCTGGCTTTCGGCACTACGGAACACCCCGCGCGCGTTCAGAAACATCGTCGGCCCAGCGAGAGAAGTCGATTAGAGCAATGAGACGAAGAAACCATGGATAAGGAGCAGATCTTTTGTGGTGTGTTAGTGTCTCAAGAAAGCGAGGGAAAATATCCGCCGTGGATGACACGATATCTGGAGCACCTGGCATAAAAATTGCTTTTGTCAAATTTTGCGGTTTGTTGTAAGACCAAATCATGATATATGAGTTGGTTCTTAGATAGTATGTGTCCACGTCTGGATGCTTCGTCTCTAACTCAACAAACCCGTAGGTGCCTCTTGCGAACATATGAAGAGCATAAGGATCTAGCTCGCAAGTGCTGAAGATATCGGAAAACAAGTCTCTCGCCACACTGAGCACGCCCTCTTGATCCTGATCAATTTTCACAATCTGCGTATAGCACCTCACAACCTGGCTTACTTCTGGGCCGGACACAGGATGACTGAGCCGACCCAGCAGCGCTTTGGAAGGCAGATTCTTCTGCTCGACGATGATGTTATCTCCATCGTACACCTTGATCTCAGCGATGGAGTGATATGTAGCAGCAGACATGAATCGCCGCCTGCAAGGAAAATCTAGTTTCGCCTGCTGCCGAAGGTCATCCATGCTGTAAGGTAATTGACAGTAGAATTCAGGCTGTGGCTTGAGCGCTGGTAGCTGCTACCGAATGAAGTATTAGAGATGGAGGTGAAAGGCGATTTGCATGCCAAAGCTCACTTCGGAGGCATCAAACAACAGAAATGCGTAACGGAAACCAGATGGCAGATCCTTCCAGATACGCCAGCGCAGGTCGAATTTCGCCTTGCATTTAGCCTTGTCGAGGCGGGGTACAGGCGCAAATCAGGATGCCTAATGCGTAGAACTGTGGGAGAGGGAGAGGAAGCCTGACTTGCCTATACTAACAACTTGACTGTTTCTATGTCAAGCCCTTGAATATCGGGATTTGGTCAGTTTGACACATTGTTCATAACATTAACACCCCTAGCCTCGAGTCCCTTGTTCAAATGTTACCCATTCCTCCTTCATCAACTTTTGCAAATCTCTTGCCCAATCGAACGAGGAAAGCATTGGAAATTCTTGTTGAATGCATATAATATTTACAAATTACACATTACATGTCTCTAGTGTCTGTTGTTGACGCGTATATGCGACCTAGTTCGACATATTGTAACCTGGCACACTTGCAAGCCGGTGTTCCATACATCGTCTTGCCAATGATCCTCCCTCCATCCACTACAATCCCAACTCCTTCAGGCACGGAGTCATCATACAGGAGCCCTGGAATTCGATAAAGTTGAGTCGCATCTAACATTGGTTTCTCCCACATAGTCAGTCGATACACCGCGCGCCGCCCGCATATCTTGCAGCTAACCTGAGCAATGCCTTCCATGGCTCTACCATACTCCCGGTGGAACCACTCAGCTTCTCCGGCTGCATTATCCAGGCGGGATTCCTTGGCATACTTTCCTTTTTTCTTCAATTTCAAGGCAGATATCAGCTTCTTTGTAACCCCTAATCTTCGTTGCACTACTTCTTCCTCAACCTCGAAATAGAGCAATGAGCTGTACTCCTCCAAATAACTCCGCAACTTAACCAAGTCATAATTTTTCGAATAGTCTGTATGATTCTGAAATCCCGCGCGTCTCCACTCACCATAGACGCCTTTCTTCTCATCTAGTGGGAAAATGCGGTCCATAGCAGCACAGAGGGCTTCTGGATCATGCCCACTAGCCCTTACTACCTTTGACAAAACATGATCCACAACGAGTTCTGCATCCGATTCAAAGCCATATAACTCAAACCATTCGAGAACACCAACAGATTCAAGTCTGGGCTTAATTCTACCGTCCGTCACGATCGGTAAATAGATTGCCTTTTGATGACACCGACCCAGATCCCACAGCTTCCAAGTAGACGCTGAATGTCCTCGCAACCACGGCGCCTGACGCTCGGGTTTTCTTCGCTCGGAGGGATGAAGAGCAAGGGCGTATAATCATCTTGAAGAAGCGCATGGGATGCCAGAGAAAAGAAATATGCGAAATGATCCTTGACGATGACTAGAGGGTCTTCCACCGGTTGAAAGTCCAGCATCTTCCCCAAAGCTAAGAGGTAGTCCTTTTGATGCCGCCATTGCCGATGACCTAGAATCCCGATAGCCCAGCCAAGAGTTTTATGCATATCTTGTTCGTTTTTCCACGCCTCCATATCTATCCAAGATGTCATCCGCTTGAGAGTGGTCTTTTGCTTCCAGATGTCTTGGGTGACTTCAGAGATACTGCGTTCCTTGACCCATTTAGAGTGTGTGGCGTCTAGTAAGTGACATAGCTCCGTTGCAGTTGCATTAGATATTGTGTAATCCTCCGTAAGAACAATAACGCGGTTGCTTTGCATATACTCCAATGCCACCCACATCCGGTCGAACCACCTTGAGCGGATGATGCCCGAGAAATAAATTATGAATCTATCATAAGGCAGTTTCTTTGTTTGGATTGCCAGATGATCTGCTTTGACATCATCCAAATGAATGACAGTGTGCTCGGCGTGGTTGTATATTTCCGGAATGGCCAGTAGGAGCCGACCTTGTATGTCAGACTGCCATTGCGGAACGCTCAAATAATCGTGCCATATCTCAGCGTCGGGAAACTTCTCGGTTAGCGCTAGAAGTGTTTTGACCGGAGTTTGATAGACTAGCCGGGACGCTTCTAAACTCTCTATATGAAGATCCTGTGCGATCGCGACCTCTTCGTGCCAGGCGTGTGAGATTGGAATATAGTTAGTGTCTTGTGCTTTCATACAGGAAAGATGTCGATTGAAAATCCGAAGGTTCCCTGGCGCTATTGGTTCTTGCGTGATATCAATCACGCGTGGGTGCGTGCCGCTACTTTGTTCCAGGCTGACCGTGCGGATCGGGGAGAGCCTTGTGGATGGAAAGGCTCTTCACATATCATGCAATCAGAGTCAAGTCCAGTGCCCCAGATGAATGCCAGGAACTCGGACTGGGGAGTTTGCCGCGACTCTTCGCCGACATGAAACAAGATGATGGGCTCCTGCCAATGACCACTGTCTTGACGTTTCCTCTTCAGGTGCGACCTTTCCGGGTCTATGTCGAACACGGAAGAGTTATCTGGAACATCTGTCGCCATAATTGACTGGACGACAGTTGTTATACACAACTATAATGTTTTATGTAGCCATTGAATAGCTATTGGTCGAACACTGTTGCGGCCACCATCTTGGGTGCTTCTGAAGACGTGGTTTGTGATGTAGAATCACGAGGTGGGCATGAACGGAGCTGAGCAGAGCTGAATTTAGCTCAAGCAGCCTCAAATCAGCCCCTAAAAAGACAGGCGTTGCCTTATGTCAGCATGTGATGCTAGGAGGACTGGGGTGGATTGAGCTTGTCTTGATCTATGGATGGTAATAAAACTTCAAAGTACAAATGTTGAATGAAGCAAAATGATACAAATTGCCAATTAGACGTGTTATACTCTCTATTGAGAGTTATGTCATTGCTGAAGGGCAGTTTCCATCTCTCAGAGTTGAACTACAGTGCCTCTTCCAATTATATGTGGAATTGGAGAGATACAGGAGTGTTTCGATATGATCATATATGCACAGTAATTCAACATCAAGACAGCACCGATCAAGAGTGTAACAGAATAAGAATGATTTTTATTTTATTTTTCTATCGTAAGGATCTCTTTAAAGACACGAATAATTATGGTGACATACCAAATCTATGCATAAGTTTAGGACTTGAACGTCATGTCCTTCTCTTACTCTTTCACAGACACGCCTCGTATAACAACAATTTACTGTCTTCTGTATGTAACTATTTGTTCTCTGGAATCTAAGGCAGCCAAATTCTCACCGCATGTACGGAGTAATGTATCATACAATAGATTGTCAGTTAGTTTGCCTATGACCCATCTAATTCGGAGATGAAGTATCCGATGAAGCTGCACAGGAGCTCGATGTTCGATAACATTGTTTCCTGAACTAAATTTTGAAGTGAAATCTCTCATTGCAACAACAAGCGGTGAGATCAAAAAGACATATCAGGCAGCCTTGCATCGGCTCAGCAGGCATCTGTCTGTCTCATAAAACGCCACGGCAACCATTATTTGACACTTCAACTTGACGGCTCGAATTATGCAGAAGGCCTACCAGAAGCCGAACCCCGCACGATAACCTATAAATTGCACTTGACTCTGCCATTCTCTGTCTTCTTTTCAGATGTGTGGAACAGTAGATACGATCTTCAAAGACGTAAGAGAATATGACAGCAGCCAAAACCATCCAGAACAAAGAGGCCACCAAGGCATTCGCTATCCAGGATGTGCCCGGCAGAGGCAAAAGCGTCATCTCGACAATGCCCATTCCCAGGGGCACCCGCATTCTCTGCGAAGAGCCCCTTGTTGTCAACCGTCCAGGCCAATCAGCCCCAAAGCAACTACTAGACGCCATTCATCGACAGGTTGACGCTCTCAGTAAAGAACAGAGGGAGGCATTCCTTTCTCTACATAACATCCATCCTTACATGGATGCCAAGGAGCAATATGTCGGCATTTTCCGTACGAACGCCCTTCCTATCCACGATGAGGAGATGGACGGAGGCATTTTCCTCGAGGCATCTCGTCTAAATCATGCCTGTGATAACAATGCACAGAAAAGTTGGAATGAGAACATAAAACGACATACTATACATGCAATTCGAGATATTCCAGCGGGAGATGAGATAACCATCACGTATTTGGGTACTCTCAGAAACCGAAAAGAGCGCCAAAAAGCTCTTCGCGATAAATTTGGATTCACTTGCAAATGTCGCCTTTGCTCTTTGCCCTTGGAACTCAGCAGAGAAGCAGACAAGAGACTAGACCAGATATTTTATATCGACAGACTCGTTGGATATATTGGAATCGACAGGTTTATGTCACAGCCACTCAAGATGCTCAGATTCATCGATCGTCAGGTTTGCCTCTACAATGAGCATGGACCACACGATATCGGCCTGCCAAGAGCTTACATCGACGCGGCGTAACTTGTCATTGCTCACAATGATTTGGCACGTGGAAAAGCTTTCATTGAAAGGGCCCTCTCCGGATGGAGATGTATTGAAGGTGATGATTCTCCACAGATGGATCAGTTTGGTAATCTGTATAAGAATCCAACAGAGTGTGAGATCTACGGTATATCCAAGAGATGGACCACCAAAGTGGATGAAATACCCCAAGGCCTGAGTGAAACTGACTTTGATAATTGGCTCTGGAGAAGAGAAAACCTCTCATCCCAGGACAGCCTGCAAATTTCCGCAACTCCGACTTCTTCCTCAACTTTGCGGACTTGCCTAACGAGTATGAGGTTGATCCTAGACTCTACGATGGTTTCGACCGGCAGGATTGCTCACCTAGACGCCATTGGTGCATCATAGGCGAGATCGTGAGCAGTTTGAACGTCCTGCGCCTGCAGATGGAAGTAAAGGACAAGAGTGGGGCGATTTTTCCACTATTCTTTTATACTAAACATCGAGGCAATGAGGTACCTTACTCGCAGAGGAAAATCGGAAACACGGTTGTTCTTATGTACGCAAAGAATCACGCGTTTCTAGACGGACAGGTCGGTATTCGTCATGAAGAGGACACTTACTTCAGAGTAAGATTTTACTTCCAGGAGATTCATGCCGGCCCCTAACAAACCTCACACCCTAGGCTTTTCCTTGTTCCATCCAACGCCTGTTGGGTCTGAATGACCAGGTACAAGAGTATTCTGTCAAGTCTGGTTCTGGCCAGGTTTGCCATGGATGTGGCAAGAACGATCTACCATTGCAGAAATGTGCTAAATGCTCACTGTTCTGGTACTGCAGCAAGGTAAAGCTATTCATCCCTAATATGTGAATATCCATGTCTAATGCAAAAACACAGGAGTGCCAGACCACTGGTTGGAAGAATAAGGGTCACAAATCCGATTGCAAACTTCTGAGTGATTCTGATCTGCAGGGATTGTTTTCTTTGGATTGGAACAAGTTCGAACGCCATGTGAGGTTTCCCATCAGCAGGGACTCGTCATAGTTTACGATGGCCCTCCAGGTATCGATGACCATCAGCGATTGGCTACATTGAAATTTAGAAATCTCAAGAATCACCAAGATAATATCTTAGACCAAAAATGAATGGTATTGACAGAGTCTGCGCCTCTCAAGTATTCATGATGAATTAATCCATGCTTAGGAGAACTGAGTTGACACATGTGAATATCGCTTTATGCCTCTGACCGAAAGAGGAAGTGCACATTTTGACCACAATGTGCACTTCCTCTTTCGGCGGTCAGATTAATGTAATTTTTATCTAATGGCAGTGAGCGTTGCCAGATTGTGCTGTAGTAAGAAAAATTGCTTGGTTTCATTGACCTCTCTGGGGTCATGGCTCAAAGGGTGTCCATCGGCGAATGCGACGGGGTCTGTGATTCACACACCCTTTTACTCCCTTGTCAATTCGTCAACTATTTAATCCCTTGTCATGCCTTTTACTCATAAAAATATCTCGGATTGTCGCGCCGTACAAAGAATACTACTTGTACTTTTGTGACCACTTCTTCTTTCCAGTCTCCCAAACGTAGGCTTCCAATTCCACGACGCTTGCCTCCGTCTTCTTTCCCAGCTTACATGTCACTTATGAGTCCAAACAATTTATCCGACATCCAAGATGTCAGTCCCTTTATAGGGCTTCCTCCAGAAATATGGGACAGAATCGCAGGCAAACTCGACAAGAAAACGCTTGACGCTGCCACGAGAGCTTCGCATCTGTTCCGAAGACTTCTGATTCGTCCACTTTTTACAAGGCTCGTCTCGAAGCCCCCATGAACAACTTTCGTCAAAGCTCCAGCACATTCTGAAATCAGACCTTGCTTGCCGCAATCTCTTAGACCCGAAGAAATATGTCCAGTTAGTGCAAAGTTCAACATGTGGCTTAGTTACTGACCCAGTTGTAGTCAGCTTTGGATTGAAGTCCTTCCCCAAAGGAGCCAGAACCAGGCAACGAAGCGGCCGCTCTGACTCTTCCTACCGAACCCAATAACTTTGAACGCGATCTTCCGGGTCAGGTCGTAAGCTTGCTCTGCTGTCTTCCAAACTTAATCACGCTCGGAATAGCACTCAAAGGCTTCAGCGAACATCAAAACGCAGAGTTTGCGCGTACCATTTCCGAAATTGCACCACTGAAAATCAAGGAACTTTTGCAACTCTCACAGACGTTGCTGCAACCTCAATCCTCCAGGCATGCCCTCGTCTACGACAGCATGATTCAGGCTCAAGTAATCGGTCGGTACAAACCTGCTCCACACCCATTATTGGCCAATTGATGAAGTCGCAACCGAAGTTGAGAAGACTTGACGTTAGACACAACCCAGGATCTGGCTCTGACATTGATGACAGCTCCGGTGATGACGACGAGCCTGAACGGACCACCACGATGTTCATTAATCCGACGATTATTCGTTGTGTTTTGAAGACCTTCAGAGACCTCCAATGGCTTTCAATATGTGAGCACCTGCCGTATAAGCCCGATCCATGGCATGGGTGGGAGGAGTTTGTGAGTTGGTTTTTCCCCTATTTACACACTGAAGCAAACTAACATGGTACAGCATTCCTCTATCAAGAACCTAACCGCCATCCTCGCCGAACACAAAGATCTAAGAGGGCTACGCATCGAGCTCCGTCACGAAACCGCATGGGAACTTGTGCGATGTGACACCAGATTGGGAAAAGAGGACTTTGGCGATAAAAATCCACCATACTAGACAATTATTACACAGATGTGCTGGAGGAGGTGATGGAGTGTCTCCCGTATGTCGAACAGCTCAGCATCTGGGCCAGGGACGCAAACCTTTGCTATCAGCTTCGCAGAAGCCTATCTGGTGTGAAGAGCTTCATTGTTAACACTGATAGTTCGGGTGGCATGAAGCTTACCCATGGCATACACCCTTATGCGCTCTTTGGCTACCCAGTTCCATAAGTTTCCTCCAGTTTGCACAGAGGGAAGTTGAGCTTTCGAGGTGAGATACTGTCCTCGGGCGGTTTTGTCACGGTTAGGGTCTTGGTATTTAACACATGTCTTATGTCAACCACATACTATCATAGCCATAAGTTAAATAGCCTATGTAAGGAATAATTAAATAATTGTCCACGAGATTTTCCTTAGTATACGGCGTCACTCAAATGTGAGTCGACATTTTCATAACATATTCATGACATTGATACCATGCATCATCAATCCCTTGTGGAATTATTTTCTCCTAGGATACATCTTCCTTATGCTCTTGATGTATTTCCGTCATAACATTTCCCATTGTTAATGCTCCCTTGCCTTTCCCAAACGCCTTGCCAGATATGTATGTGAGTTTATTCGTTCATCGACATGACTTTAAAAGAGTGGAGTTAAAAAAAAAAGCGGCCGTGAAGCCAAGTTCGTAATATGCCGCTGTTCACCAACGGTGTGAAGATTTAAGCGAGCGTTGTGAGGCGCTGGAGAACAGTGAGAACACCTAGGAACAAAACATTAGTCTCATGGGATTTCAAACAAGTAGCTGGAAATCTGTACTTACCACTGACACCTTGAGTCAAGGTAGCGGTAGCCTCAGTACTACGGTTTCCAAGGCTGACGGTCACAACATCCTTGACGGAGCCATCCTCGCCCAGCGTATTGGCCCATTTGAAGACCTTCTCGTCCTCACGTCCATCACCAATGACCATCATAAAGTCTACGGGATCCTTGTGGCTTTCGTCTGCGTTCAATCTCTCCTTGATATTGCCAAAGATGGTCTGGGCCGCCGTGGTCTTGGTCCAATCTATCGGCTCAACAACAATGCAACCGTCCATAGGCACAGCATGCACGCGCTGCTCCTCGCAGGCGTCATTGACATGGCTAGAGCAGTCAGATGCTTGTCGTGACGCCAACTCGTAGTCTTCGGCACTCTTGTAATGGAAGATGAGACTGCAACGGCGCTCCTCAATAACGGCACCGGGAGTACGCTCCAAGTAGTATGTCATGATAGGCTTGACCGACTCTTTCCAGTCCCTGATTTGCTTTGTGTCCGCCATCTCGGTCCACTTGTCCTTGCCGCAATCCTTGACGAAGCAGCCATTCTCAGCGATGAGACCGAGGTTGGACACACGGCGGAAGAGACGGTCCAATTCCTCGGGGCGGCGGCCAGACATGATGTAAACGGTGTTGCGCTCATCTAGCAAGAGGTCGTTCAGGATATCGACGGTGCGCTGAGGGCTGACGGTGATGATCTGGTTGACAGGTCCCCAGCTGACAAGGGTACCTTCATAATCGAGCAGGAAAAGGCGGCGCTTCGAGTTAACGTACTTGGTTGAGAGAGACTGGAGGGACAAGCGGGGCACGGAAACCTGGTCACGTTTATGCTGCTCCTCGTGAACCTTATCCAGGCGGCTCAAGAATTCGGTGAACCAGTGTGAACCGGTGTGGTGGGCAACAGCCTCGTATAGCTTCTCCCATCGTCGCTTCTTCTCATCGTCACCCATCTCGATAGCCTGCTTGATGGCGTCGGCACACTGGCGGTAATCCCAGGGGTTGACGGAGAGCTCGTTTCTACCGAAAAGGGAAGAGGTGCCCGTGAACTCGGACAGGATGAGAGAACCGTGCTTCATGTCGGGGAAGATCTTGCCATCCTGGCAGAAAAGGTACTCGTGAGAAGTGAGGTTCATGCCCTCGCGCTGGCTAGTGATCATGAGAGCGTCGGCGATGGTGAGGAGGGCCAGGTACTGCGCGTAGTCAATATCTTGCTTGAGGTAGACGACAGGCTGGTAAGCCAGGTTGGCCCAGGATGAGTTGACACGGGTCACAATATCGGAGACCGTGGCATCAAGGTCGCCCTTCTCGCTGCTGGAGAGGGCAACTTGAATGAGAACGGTGTTCTCGCGCCACTGAGGGTTCTTGTTCAGGAAGAGCTCGTATGAGAGGAGCTTTTGACGAACACCACGGACATGATCGAGCTTGTCACGGGCCACGATCAGCTTCTTGCCCTTGTAACGCTCCTGCATAATTTTGATCCACTTGAGGACGTCCTCATCGCCGCGGTGTTTGCACAAGCTGATGGGATCGATACCAATGGCTAGGTTCACGACGTCGACGAAGCGGTCCTCGAGCTGAAGGCCGTCAGGGGTGGCCTCAACGCTGAGGAGACGGCTGCAAGTCTGGAGGAAGTGGCGGGTGTACTCGTGGATCTGGAAACCGATCAGGTTGGCGCCGAGCATACCCTCAAGGAGCTCCTTGCGAACAGCAAGGCAGCGGAAGACCTCGGAGGAGGGGAAGGCGACGTGGAGGAAGAAGCCGATCTTGGCGTCAGGCAGCTTCTTGCGGACCATGCCGGGGACGAGGAGCAGGTGGTAGTCGTGGATCCAGATGACGTCGCCTCGCTTCCAGTTCTTGACGAGCTTATCAGCAAAGGCCTGGTTCACGTTGACGTAGTACTTCCAGGAATGGTCCTCGTAAGCCTTGCTCTTGGGGTTGTCGGGGATCTGGTAGTGGAAGACGGGCCACAAAATCTGCTTGCAGAAGTGGGTGTAGTGGCCGTCAAAGTCCTTATCGGAGCAGAAGACGGTCAACATGTCGTACTCGGTGGCCAGGGTATCTTCAATGTCCTGCTTCTGCTGGGTACCCTCGAGGGCATCAGTAGGCATGCCCAAGGTGCCAACCCAAGTGTACTCGCCAAGACCGCCGTCGCGAGCGGCAGCCTGGGCGGCATTGCGCAAACCACCGTTGCCCTGGTCGGCATTGACGACCTTCCAGCCGGCGGAGGCAAAGACGCGGTCGTGGCTCTCGCTACGGAGCAAGGGCTTGGGCTGGTTGACGCCCTGGCGACCAAGCTCGCGAGCCTTCTGCAGGGTGCGACTGTGCTCGGAGATGGCAGCGGGAGGAGGCGAGTTGGCGCGCGACTTGGGCTGGTTGGCGCGACCACCCCAGGTGGTGGAGCCGCGATCGTTGGGAGAGCCCGTCTCGTGAGGGAACTGGATGCGGAAGCCATCCTCGTTAAGGAAGGGCTCCATGGTATCGACCTCGGTCTCGGTGGGAGTGTGAGGAGGGGTCAGGTCAGGACGAGGAGTAAAGAGACTAGGCGGGACCTCAGTCGTCGCGGGAGTCTTGGGGGCGGCGCATCGATGGTCTTGGTGGTCCATTGTCGCGGGAGGCCATGGCTGCGCGGAGGGCTGCCGGGGAGGTCGAAGTGGATAGTTTTGGGGAGGAAGCTGGAGGTAGAGAGGGAGTCAAAGTTAGCCATGGTCGCGATCGATTGACCAAGGAGCACGAGGTAGCCCAGGGAAGACTGTGGCAGAAGTGGTGGTGATGGTTGAAAACGGATCGCGACAAAAAAAGTCTTGGTGGGGAACTTACAGGGAGCAGACAAACACCGTCATGGTGGGCTACCGAGGATGAGCTCTCCGAGCCAGGCAGACAGACGAAGAAACAGGTGCTGTTTGTCGTGAGACGAAGAAAAAGGGAAGGACAAATACTTCTATTTTCCCTTTTGCTTCAAACGAGTTTTAGAAGAGTAGGCAAAAAGCGGCCTGAGAGCTGGAGGAGACGATATCCCTCTTTTTTTTTTTCTTCCTACTCCGGATTTGTTGCTAGCAGCTCCCGTACGACGAGCGCATGTGGGATAGCTGACTTTTTTGAATGGGCAGCACAATGCCTGGAAGCGGTTAAAGAAGAATAAAATAAATAATAAAAAATGAAACAAGGTGAGGTGGTGCACGGGTCACGTAGGAGGTAGCGGCAGGGAGGCGCAGTAGTCGACAGGGATTGTGAAGCTGTCAGACACAGTACAGTTGTTTGTTTGCTGATGGCAGCTCGGAATAAGTCGCTGAGAGGGAGATTGAGAGAGAGAGAGCAGCAGGGTTTCCTATCCGAGATGGAGGGTGGCAGCCGCAGTATAATAGTAATAGTAATAGCAGGGAGGGTGGTGGTAATGGAAGCCAAGGTACGGGCCACAGAAGCTCGAAGATTCGACAGATTTCCAAGATGGAGGGAGGGTGGGCACGGAGCGAGACGGGTGGGAATGATGAATCGGGAATTTTCCAGATGGTGACGAGGAGAAGAGAGGAAGGGGAAAAAAATGCCAATGAAGCTGCAGAGGGTCTGACGTAATGACTCTGGCCCAAGGAAGAATAAGCTGCTGATGCTGCTGCACCTGGTTGTTGTAGGTACAGCCTAAGGGGCCTAGCGGTGGGCAGGATGGGGCCTGGTCTGCCAGGGAGCAGGGAAGCCGTGGGTGGCAGGGGGTGCACAGTGCTGTTGTTGTAGGTACAGCCTGCGCTGTTTGTGCCGTGTCGCTGTTGCTGCTGCTGTAGCTGTAGCTGTAGTTATGCTTTGCTGTGCCGTGCGCAGTGGGCAGGGTCACCACCAAAGACAATCAATCGATCGAGCGTCTTCCTCCCAAACAAACACACTCCTTGACGTCGTCGACAGGAGGCTTTGGTCCGGACCAACAAAGGCCAATGTGACAGTGCCGTGTGTCTTGGGTCGTGTGATAGACCGATCAACAGACTCGAGTCGAAACGGGCACTTCGTTCCTCTTCGCTCTTTAGAGAACAAAAATCTTCGAACCGATCAAGATGGCGATGGAGGTTGCATGTGAGGCCCTATTTCAATAGCCTGCACCGGCGGGGCTGGTTGGGGAAAACACCGCAACACCTGAGACTCGAAGAGGCAACCAAGGGAGGCCGATGCACCGTTGATTGGGTATTTCGCTCTCTTTCTTTTTTTCCCAGTAATAAAACCCGTCTGCTCTGGCGGGGTGTTTTATAAACCAGGGAGAGAGACAAGGGGAGGCGACAATTGATAAAAAGACCAGGTCAATGTGCCGGGAGAAAGGCCGTTGCGTTGGCCCCTGGCTTAAGAAGAGACGGGCTCAGATAAAAGAGTTCCCTGGCCTTCGCATAGAGAGAGTTCAATAGCTCTGGCGTTTCTTAGAGCTCGGAGTAAACAGGCTTGGTTCGCTTTGCCTCGGACCCTAGCTTCCCTTGACCGAGCCTAAAGTAATACACACACTCGCTCACGCTCGCACGTCCTGTACAGTATGTATGTATGTGTCTACGTGGTTCTTCCTCCTACCTGTACCCAAGACAGGGCGATGTGCTTATGCAGCCCGAAACCACCGCAACCCCCAGGCCAAGCCAATGGAACCAGAAGGAGAGGAGGGGAAAGCGTTGGGGAACTAGAGACAAACCAAAATGGTTCCCACCCATCCTACGTAGAGATACAGTGAAAAGAAAAGAGAAAAAAGAACCCCAGCAGCCGGCTTGTCGTCGTGGTGGTAATGACGATGGGTTGGATGGGTGGGTTCATGAGCGGTTTGACAGCGCGCCGCTCGCGCACGGGAGGGAGGGAGGGGCTTGAAGGGAAGCGAAAAAGGTGGGCTTGGCTCCGCCCTATATTCCAACGTTCTCTTTGCCAAAGGAATGGAAACGGGTGACCTGGGTTGGCCAACCAAGCCAAGGGGGCGTGCCAGCCTAGGGCGTGTGTAAGTCCAGGCTAATACAGCAAGTGTGAGTGGGTGCGTGGCTGAAGCTTTTACACAGGCTGCGTGAGATTCCCATCATCGGCCAAACTAAACGACATGGCATGGTTACTGCCCGTACCATTGAGCTCTTTCTTCTTATCTCTGCCCCAAGCTTCTGTCTGTTTCTTCTCCAGATACGAGTAAACCACCAGACGCCCACGGACAAAAATGCAGAAAAGGCCGGTGCTGGTTCGCAATGCCGTCATGGGTTGCGCTTCAACTGGATCTCCCAACCTGCTGCTGGCCTGGACTTGCGTGAATAATAAGACCTACCCCAACCAAACCAGCATTTCCACAGCACAGTCAAATCCTCCAAGTTCAAGCTCATGCACATCTCCCATGGGGACGCCCAGAGACCAAAATAAAACACACGCAAGAGAAATCAAGGCAGATCACAAAGTCTAGAACCACCCGTCTTAGAGTTGGCACTACCCAGGCCCTGGAATCCGCTGCACCCACTCCCACGCCTCCGTTTTCCCCTCTTCGCCTCTCCTCGTCGCAATCACACACGTTAGAGGGCCTTTTCTCCCATATCTAGCTCGTGATTGACTTTCGTGCTCAGACACTGTACTGACGCGGCGGGTAGGACGTAGGACGTGCTGTGAGGGGGACGGGGAGGGGGCAGAACCTTGGCAATTACATAAAGTCGACGGTGCTATTTCGTCCTTTGGTTGTCTTCGCCTTCGGAACTGTGGGGAGAAGGAGGCGAATTGCTGCTTCTTCGTCTTCCCCGCATCTTAGCAAACAGAGACCGTCCTTGGTCCAGTTGTTTTTGTCAGTATGGAGATGGCGATCCACGCCGATGAGCAGACCAGGCCTTTAGCGGCTTTGGTGTCTAAGGAATTGTCTTGTAGTTAAACCTGGTGCTGAGCAGTTCGAGCCCTGCTGTAGTCGCCTCAAAGCTACACAACCACAACAGTCTTTACCAGCGTCTTGCGCCTCACACCAGCCAACCAACTAACTAACCAACCTACCGATCCCAAACTCCGTCCTTGCCGTTGTCCTCACTTTTGCGCCCATCAGCAACTCGACTCAACTCAAATCAACTCGACCCAAACTCGGTGTTTCCCGTCTTTCTTTCTTTTTGCTGTTGGTCCACACCGAAAGCCTCCTACCTCTGCTGCATGATCCGTCTAGCGAACCACGACCTGGCTCTGACTTGCATCACACCACCTCCCCGTCCTCTTCCCGCAACTCATTCGCCCATGCGACGCTGCCTCCTGCGGCCCTCCCATGCAGGGGTGAGTTCTGGATCTGGCATCTCAAACCCAGCGGGCGGTGCGAAAGCATGTGGCACCGAACGACGGGCCACAAGCACAGTCACACATGCCCCAACGGAGCCAGTTGGAGGCTTTTCTGCATGCAGGACCACTTTCTCGCCCCCAGGCCGGATCTTCAGGTGCACTATGTGACCCGTCGACTAGACATGCGCATGAAGCCGCAACCGAATGGACATCTGTCTAGATGCCCGTTTTGCTCGTCAAACCACATTTCCATTCCACGTCCCAAGAACACGGGCTGTTTCTCAAGCCCAACTCGCCGCTTCTCGTAGGTTGACGCCCAACAAGCCCAGCCCGTGGACGGAAACAAGCCGAGAGCTACCGTTCCAACTGAACTGGACACCATCGTGGAGCTCCTGCTCAGGTCCAAGAACAGGCGGGGCGCGCCCAACCCACACCCTCCCATGTGCCCGTCCCGAGCTTTATCACAAGCCCGTTGACCTGGAACTCCTCCAAAGCAGTTAGTTGACCAGCTCGCCATCGGCACATTCAATTATTTTTATTTTTATTTTATTTTTGAGCCTCGCAACGGGCGGCTCTTTTAACTCAGCCTGCATGGGATGAAAAAATGAAAAATCTCACCTACCACCACCATCACCCCCAGCTGCAGCATTCGCTTCTCCCTGTATCTCTTGGCTCAATTCGAAAGGTCCCAATCCTACACAGGTGGTTAACTAAGAGCCAGCTGGTGCAAACTCTGTCCACCCCTCCTTTCCCCTGCGATAACTACACTGTTTCTCTGAGGCCATCCCAAAGGAGCGTCTGGTGCCGCCCGCGCAATCTGAGAGGCTTGATCTGGACTTGCCCTGTAGGCGTCTTGCTCTGTAGCCATCTTTCGAGTTCGCGGGACGGGATTGGCAAGCTTCAGCTTGGCGCTTTGCATACGTTTACCACGTTATGGACCTTGCATACGCACATGTCCTAGGCGAAACGCCCTTCAGGTTCCAGATCAATACCGAACCCTACCCGAAACCCAAAAACACGACATGTCCATCGTCCCATACCAGTTGTCAGCATTGCCGTTGACCTTACAGTAAGTGGAGATGGACTCTCAAACAACCACAGCAGGTCAATCAGGTAGGTCTGTACTCTGTAGTTTGTTCCACTACGGATCAGTAGCTGCAAGTCTCTGCCCTACCCGCTAGCCAGACCAACATTTGCCGAGCAGGATTCTTGGAATAACACGTCTCGGCACGGCACAACGGAAACACACGGACGGTCCTTTTCTGGGGTTCCTTCTCCTTCAATGAGCCATTTCCCAGTAAATGCGACGCGTGCATGCAAACTGCATTGTCACATCAAGCGAAAGGCCAAATTTTGCATCTGCTTAACCCCTTCCCACGACACGGCCGTCCGAGACCAATCCGCGGCCCCCGTGGTTAGCCGCCAGGCCACCTATCGCCAACACACAGCGAGCCACTATGTCGCGACATTCTGTGCTTCTTGGTCTTCACATGCCGCTAGATAAAGGCCGCCCTCCTAGGCCCCACGAGTCGAGGCCTTAAGAGAACTGCATCTCTGCCCCGTTGTTAAGCAAGGCCAGTATTGTCCAAATCCAAGGAATGGGCTGCTTGTCCACACCATCTCCAGGTGCCGTTTTCCATAGATTACAACCGAATTTTGATGCTTACATGAATCACATTCTGCCAGCTCCCCATGCACTCCTCCTATCACTTGGCTTAGGCAGCCAATCCGTCTCATTCAATCGCATCCGGCGGAACCTGCCTCCGTAATCACCGGCGACAACCGTTGCCAGCACGCCGTTGTCAGATCCCGGGGTTAGACAATGAATGACACCATAGATCCACTACGACTTTTTTCACCAGCCCAACACCCTGGCAAGCACCGCATCCTGTTCTGTTCGCAGGGAAAGACTCATTCAGCCACACCAAGCATCAAGCCCCGGAGCTTCTACTCCAATGATGGCCCGAGCCGGACCCAGTTCCGACGCCCCATGCCCAGCCCAGAACCAGCTGCCGTTGGTGGGATGACGACGACGATGATGCTTCCATTTGATATCACGTCCGTTCTCTCAATGATATGCGCGCAAATTGGCATTCCACGCCTCGTGGCACCCAGGGCTCAACGGCCAACACCCTCCATCCCCGCATTCCGGCCCGTGCTGCCCAAGGCCGTTGTGCTTATCGGACGCAGCTGATATGGAGGAACACTGGTCTGGTGTAAATGCCAAAGCGCCCGTACACGTCGCCTAGTTTTGGATGTCGTCAGCCCGGCCATGCATGCTGCAACATAATTCGTCGAGTGGCCCGGACTTCTCTCCAATAGGTAAACCCAGGGCGTAGATCACTGCCATGTGACTGACCATCGAAGAACTCGCTCGAATAGTCGATAGCAATAGATTTTGTCTTGTAATGCCGGAGCAAAAATAAGCGATCCTGGATTTAACACCGACGGGATCGTCTCGGTCAGTTTCGGGATGCCATGATCACCACCTTCTTGACGCTAGTTAATCTAATTCTGTCAAATGGAACCATTTTGTCTTGCCTCCACTGCCAAATAATGGACTACCCACTTGGACTCCACGGTGTCAAGTAAACCTCAGTCTGATGTCTGGGGAAGTTTCAACATGCAGCCACTTATGAAAGTGAACCTTAGTACTGGTTCCTTGACGTGGATGACAATCAATAGACACGCTGTGGAACAGCATCTGTGCACTCTGAATTTATCAACGGCCCTTCTGGTATGCCCGTTGACCCACCGCTCAAGTAGATAATAGATAACATTCTTACGCTTGTATCCCGATACAGATACCCCAGGCCTGATATCCATGCTGCTGTTTGATAGTGAGCTCATTGGTGGCCAACTTCTGATGATCTAAAGTTTGAGCTGAGGCCTTGTCCTCAATGAGACCTCACAAATGGATGACGAGGTTGTCGCTGGCTAGTGTACGTATTCTACACCTTCATAAGCACTATTCCGTTCTTGAACTCTCGTCTTTGCCTAATTGCCCTGCTTGACATCTAGACTAAGCATACAATCATGCGACAATCTGCTGAGACAAAATCTACACAAGACCCATAGTTACATCTTTCCATGGGTACAGGCGACAGTCTTCCGCTGCAAGCTAGCCTCGCCCGCATTCTGTACTCGAAAAATCTCATCTTGATTCCCAAGTCGATTAACTCGACCTCCCCATCGAACATGATACACGCACCCTACAGTCCGGTAGGACCTGTCCTGTCATGCACTGTTCGGATACATGGTTGAACAAAGTGCATATTCTATTGCTTTGGCCACATGATTCGTCGGGCTATTTTATAAATGACAAGTGCTTTTGATCGACGTTCACCATACGACGAGGATGGTTTGTAAATGAATCATCGACATCTTCGCTTTGCCTTCGGATCGTCGAGACTCAATGAGTTCATGCATCAGTTCATAATATATCCGGCTTGAAACATTCCTCCCTGGGACATGAAAGAGTTCATTGCGTATGACTCGACTGCATGAACTCGGGTGCCAGTCTTGTTTCGTCGTACTTGCATGATTCACTGTCATTGAGCTTGTAGCCCTATTGAGATAATTCATATTGTCGCTTCGGCAGCAAGGTAGGATCGTCGCCTTGGTAAAGAGGACCGCCTAGGTTTGACTTGCGGCCTGCATTCGTATCCGAGGGCCAAGCCAACAATAATTGATGTCAGGATGGTCGATATTGCAGTCGCGGCCCATGACAGGCTAGAGACCCCTCGCTTAACGACATTACGGTGGCCGAGTACCGCGGTTGACGGATGATGGTGAGGAGCAGCCTGGATTTGTGTTCCTCTCTTCATTGCCTGCCTTTTCATCCTGACGGGTGAGAGGGATGATTGGACTGAGAGGTTCGGTGACCACGAACTCGCCTAGACGGGTCATTGAATGGCGCGAATTGATCTGGAACATCGAAACCCGGTACTGGAAACATCATTTCCGTATTTTGGTGAATAAGGAGTGGCGATTGCTGTGTGGCAGTGCTATGTTGCATTTGGTGCGGCATCTGATGCTGAGTTGAGGGGTTTCTTCATGCTCATGGAGCTCAGGCTCCTCCTGTAATGGCTGTTGTTGTTCAGCTTGAAGTCGTCGCCGTTTCCCTCTTTGCGCATGTCCCTCAGGATGTCTCCGGGTTTCCTCTATCGCTGAGTGACGTTTGCGCTGTGCTTCGGCGCGTTGAACGCGCTGGACCTCTTCATTCTGTACAGCGTAGATGGCAGCAATCCTCAACTGCAACTGGGACAGTATGTTCAAACGTTCAGGTTGTGATATTTTGCGGTAGTCTGTTTTGAATTGCTGAAAGGTATCGCCTGTTAGGCGGAGAACAGCATTAGAGACACCAGCGACCTGCATGGCGGCCGAGGTCTCGGCATCTGGACAAGGGCCATCATCTAGCTAACGTTAGTTTCAAGATTAAAGACGAGTGCGGAAACCAAGACCTTCGTCGGGGCCATTTGGCACTCCATCTTCGTCCTCAAGGCTGGCTTCGGAAGGGTGGGAGGTTCGGGTGTTCCTGGCTCATGGTTGTGCTGATCACAGTGTATCGTCAGGACCCAGCCCTGGAGAGGCTTGCGGAAGACAGCCTTGGCTCTCCATGGACAGTCAGTCTTTTTAGTCGAAGTCTTGTGCTTGGTTGCCGTGCTCTTATACGGCCGTCCTCCCTGTTGCAGACCAGGTCGCAACGAACAATCTCGTTGCCGGGCACGTCAGCACCACCGTGGCGACTGCGATGCGATCTCGACTTGACCACCTTGTAGCCCTCCTTTTCCATGCGGTTGTTCAATTCGCGCATCAAGTCATCGTACGTCTTGTACACACCACCCGTCTGCGGCACCGCAATCGACGACAGAACGCCGAACATGATAGGCCGGCGCAGGGTTGGAGGGTTGGTATGCGTGTGATTTTGGAGCGCGACCTGTGCGATTTTGCGGAATGCAACGCAAAACATACTCGCTGTCGGCTAAGCCCCGGCTATTCCCACCGAGCCTCCTCTACCACGACTTACACCGTTGCCAGGTGTAAATGGAGAGTCACTTCGTTACTGACGGTTGCTCTTAAATCTTGACGTGAATAATTGCCTGATTTTCTTTCTCATTTATTCTTCAACCTGGGAGTATGAATCTTCGCATCACTTCAGCCCGCAGTAAACGAGGCCCCGTTGTCTTGCAAGTCATCACCACTTCTAGGAACACGCTTCGCTTCTACGATTCGCAGTGTACTTTTCATCACTGAATCTGAACTCAAACCTGATCATGTCCTCTTCAAATTTCTTTCCCAGTCAATCGCTCTCTTCGTCCAGCTACTTTCACAATGCCAGGTCTTCATCCAGGGCTAACGGGCCATCGTCGAACCCAAGAACAGTGCCTTTGGCCGGAACTGCGCCGTCTTTAACTAGTACCAGGCCTAGCACTAGGGCAAGCATCTCTCGTCCGTCCACTTCTCGCTCGACAGCCCGTCCCAGCACTGCGTCTGGACGCAAGTCCCGTGCCACGACGACTTCTTCCGTTCTTGGGCTCAATGAAACACAAAGTGTCGTTTGCGCGGTCTGTGAGGCACGTGGCGTCACACCCTCCGTGGGTGTCGCTTTTGTCGATGTCTCCCATGGTGAGGTTGTTCTAAGCCAAATTTGCGATAACCAGTCCTACGTCAAGACAATTCACAAGATTCAAATGGCTTCTCCAAGCCGCATCATTTTCATGGCTTCCGCATGCCCCCTAACCGACCGAGCACACTTTACTCCCTTATCGAAAGGCTCATACCGGATGCTCAGGTTGACGCCTTTGATCGGTCTGCCTGGTCTGAGACTGCGGGTTTGGACTACATTCAAGACCTAGCTTTTGTCAACGATATCGAGCCCTTGAAGGTTGTCATTAATGGCAAGTTTTATGCAACCAGTTCATTTTCAGCAGTATGTCCAGTTTTAACCACTACGATGGCCGCCTTTGTGTCCTAACAATTCATAGACAATGAAGTTTATCGAGTACAATTTCAGCATCAACTTTGCTCCTCATTCCCTCCGTATTCGTTATCAGCCTTCTGAAGACACCATGATGATTGACATATCAGCTATTCAGTCTCTTGAAATCATGCAGAATCTGCAAAGCCCCAAGTCGAAAGACTCTCTGTTCAGGCTCCTCAACCATACCACTACGCCAATGGGTTTACGAATGCTCCGAAGCAACATACTCCAACCACCTACACGTCAGGATTTGTTTATAACGCCACGATACGACGCACTCGAGGAGCTTACGACCAATGAGGAGATGTTTCATGAAGTCCGGAAATGTACGAGTTCCCTTCATTTACTATCAGAGATACTAAGTTATGTAGCTCTAAAGCTCTTTCATGACGTTGAAAAGCTTTTGACCAAGGTGAGTTGATCCTTCGAGCAAGCAGGCAATTGGCTAACACCTGAAGCTCATCATTATTCCCACGAGTCCAGGGGTAGTTCAGGTGGAGGAACAAATCAACCAGGTTCTCATGATGAAGAGCTTCTTAGAATCAGTTCCAAACCTTCATCATGCGCTCTTCCCAGCTCAAAGCGCTCTACTGACAAAGGTTCGCGACTTGTGCCGGCCAGAAATTACGACCCCATATTGGCCAACATTCGAAATACGATCGAGGCCGACGTCACTTATATGAAGTCCCCTCTTGATCTTCGCAACCAGCGAACATTTGCCGTCAAAGCTGGCATCAGCGGTATGCTGGACGTGGCGAGGCAGACATACAAGGAGCTCACTGAGGAGATTCACCAGCATGTTGATGAGATTAGTGGTGAGTAATGTGGTCTGATCTTATGTTGTTGCGACACTAACTATTCACAGAGAGTTGTGGTTTAAATGTCACTTTGAAGTTTGACAACGGCCGGAAATACTGGTTGCGTATTGCTGCTGGTGATGTAGAGGAAGAAGGGCTTCCATCAATGTTTATCAACACAGTTCGCAAGAAGGATAAGATTGAGTGTCAGACTCTTATTCTCGTCAAATTAAACGCGCGGCTCTCTGACACATATAACGAAGTGGTGATTCGGAGTGACTCGGTTATTCATGAGCTGATTAAGGAGCTCCGACAAAAAGCACCAGATTTATTTCGAGTTTGCGAGTCAGTCGCACTGATCGACATGATATCCTCATTCGCTCAACTTGCGTCAATCCGAGATTACACCCGACCCCAGCTTACAGGAATACTTGCTTTGCAGGCTGCACGACATCCGATAGTGGACAAGGTAACATCCGGTCATCTTCCCGCATGTCTACTGGATATTGTTGCTAATGGGCCAGGCTCTATCTGGGAATTTTGTACCAAATGATTATTACTCAAGTGAGCAATACCGTTTTCATGCCATCACCGGATGCAATATGGGTGGCAAGAGCACGTACATTCGGTCCGTGGCTCTGCTGCAGATCATGGTACAGATTGGCTCTTTCGTACCCGCAGAGTATGCCTCGTTTCCGATCATTCACAACATTTTCGCACGAGTGTCGCTAGACGACAACATCGAAGCCAACATGTCTTCATTTTCGGTCGAGATGCGGGAAATGGCATTCATTCTCCGGAATGTGGATGAAAAAAGCATCGCCATCATAGACGAGCTGGGCCGAGGAACAAGCACTCGAGACGGACTCGCCATTGCCCTTGCCATGGCCGAAGCATTGATTCAAAGCAAAGCCTCAGTATGGTTCGCCACGCATTTTGTGGACTTGGCAAAGGTGCTTGCTGACCGCCCAGGCGTATTGAATCTACACCTTGCTGCCAAAAGTTCGATTACGGATGACGGTCTACCACATATCACCTTGTTGTACAAGGCGACTTCGGGTAGCGTGGACGATGAGGAGCATTACGGCATCAATCTGGCCAAAGCTTTGGGAATGCCAGCCAGTTTTATTGAGAAAGCTACGGAGGTTTCCAATGCTTTGAGAGAACGGAAGAAGGCTCGTGAGCAGAGCTCTGAGTCGCGAAAGCTACTCGCTCGAAGAAAACTGGTCTTGAATCTTTACAATGCGTTGCAGCAAGCGAGAGATTCAGATAGCAGAGAGGCACTACCCAGATACCTCCAGCGACTTCAAGTGGAGTTCATATTGCAGATGGAGGAGGTTGATAATATGTAAGAATAGATCGGAAGCTATTATTGAGCAGAGTGAAAAGTAAAGATTCAGCCTAAACTGACGTCGCTCCAAAACATACCATGTTCAAGGCAATATCCACTTCTTGGCCTAAATCCATTTCGTTATCATTTCCATGGGAGAACAGTTACAAAAATCCTTCGAGACAACTAATGGTGACCAGCAAAGCGAGGAAGCAAAGTCAAATGCTACTCACGATACTATTTGCCTAGTGATTCTCATAACCCCGTCTGAGCTCCCACAGACTCCGCCACCCATCGCCATAATTTTGTGATTAAAGAAACCACCAATGTGGAACATAAAGGGCAAATACTACAGATAACGCTATTACCAAAACATTCCCATAACCACATTCAACCTGGTACAGATCATGACACTCCTTTTACAAGGCTCTAGATAAGGCAAAAGTAGGGAAGTAGGTGGCCAATCACCTATTAATATGCAACCATACCGCCAAAAACTGGATTCTCTTAGTAGTTGTAATCCCTACTCCCTCCTCAAGCATCAAAGCTTCATCAGAATTGCCATCTGGCCATTCCACCTCGACCTCCAAGTCCGGGCTGTACAATGTGACAATACATTGTACCTTTGTTGTCGGCACCAAAACAACGATATGTCCTTTCTCGCCTGCCACTGGTTTAGCACTATGATTCATCTCGATTACCTGTCGCGGAGCATCCTGGTAGTTTGGCGGAAGCCAACCCATTTCGGCTAATTCAGCATTAAGAATGTCGAAGCTTGTTTTGGCACGTGAAGTCCATGGTAGGCTGTAGGTTCCATCATGGATCATTTCACGATGAGAGTCGTTGAATATCAGATAGCCTGCGAACAGTGCCGCCTTTTGTGCGTCCTTTGATATACGGATTCGCTTGTGGTGTACGAGAGCGGTAGGTGGCGGACCCGTGTACGGCATGGGTGTTTCACCAAGCTCGTCAACTTGCGGATTTGTTGACGGAATCGAGTGCAAATTTGGATCGTATTCTATGCAATGCCTTGTCTTTAGAGCCCCTTCTCTATATCTTTCGAAGCCGGTTAAGAAGTCCTGGCAAAGTTCTCGTTGCAGCTTTGTGGTGGACTGTTCAGTGACCTGCTTTTCCACGGCCTCTTGCAAGACTGTGGAAAGAGCTTGAAACATAGCCCGCCTATATGAATAAATTTCATCCTCCACAGACCCATTGGGAGCCTCCGTAGTCTTCGTTGGTTGGCCTTCTCCCTGTCGCTCTTGATCTGGCACGATGTAGCTGTTGTTCCCCAAGGTATCCCGGACAGGGTCGTATCTGTGACCCAGTTGTGAGATGCCTGCGATAGCTTGAACAAATTCCCAAGACTCGCCAAGAAATGGGGGTTAATTGCTCTGGTTTCTTGTTGCCCTTTCGTTTGAAGTCTAAGATACCAGCTTGGGCATTCTGCTCGGCAACAGGCTCGCCAAGTGCTCCTTGGAGTTTCTTCATGAAATCGTAGCGTAAAAGGGCAGGAGGGGTTTCTGAAGAGAGTCCCTTATCTTTATTTTCTTTCCTTATGAACAGACGCCGTCGACTGTGAATGACTGTGGCGGGCGGCGGAAGATCTTTGCACCAAACGGGATAGTATGCGACTTTGATATCAAAATTATTGAGATATCGCACGACATCAAAAGACGCCGCTTCAGGAAATTGGTGGATAACTAAAAGTCGATAAATACGTAATGATTCCTGTCTCTTGACTGGTGGTTCGCGTAATTTGTCTCTTGTTTCGAGACTCTCTAACCTTGAGGTGCAACCAAACCACTCTTCAAGCGTCTTCCCTGTATTTCGGGCTCTAGCTGACATTTTCCAGGAGTCTTCGTTGAAATGCATAGCCCAGTTCAACATAGGATCATCGGCGAGTCGTGGTTTGAAGCGGATCTTATCCCCTTTGGTGGTGAGAATCTCAGTTGGCCATATTTGAGAAGTAACATAAGGGGCTGCCGCCCCAGCAGCGCTATCTGCGCTAATGAAGGTCAAATGGTGGACCGTTGAGTCAGGGATTCCAGGCACCTCATCTTGGGTCATCTCAAGAGTCACGGCCCCGTTAACCTCATGGGCGTACAAATGTTCAATTTTCTCCGCTTTCCAGAACTCCGATTTGTGGAGGTTCAACGACACAATTATATCTTTGAGACGATTGGCCAACTCCCATAGTTTAGGGGCCTCCCTAGGTGTCTTGATGTTGTGTCGCGTACGTATATGACTGAACCAGGAGGAAGAGAATTCACGTGTATCTCCACCTCCACGGAGTCTTTGTAACGTGTTCACGGTAGACTTAGAATCGGCATACGGAATGCGAAAGCCAGCTTGTTCAATCGCATTAACATGTCGAACAAATTCAGTCTCATCTTTAGGGCACAGCAATCTTTTGGTGACCGACGGCGTCCCGCGTCGTTTGATAGGGGACCCGTAGGGGACCCGTCGTAACATACCAGGTCGACATATCCTACCAGTCGCGCAAATGTCGAATGATATCCACTCCTGTTGTAAGTGAGAAGTTGATATCCACACCAAAGGATAACTAAATGTTCTCCCAGTCGACGTCAAACCAGATGCTAAGAGTAGCAAAGTGGGGAGACGATAAAATTAGAGCGGGAACCTACAGATGCACCTGGCGCTGTGCAAATATGCAAATATGGCTTATGTAATCATGTACCTGCACCGTGGAATTCTATCATATATGGGATTTAAAACTAATGTATATATAAAAGAGAAAAAGAAATAAAAGCCCATATATGCATAATTATATAACTATAATTACTATATCGGTTATTTACTTAAGGCAAAACAACACCACGCCGCAGATCGCAAGTTCGATTACTTGGGAGGCTCATGATAATAATGCCAGAGAGTCCATGAATGATATTGAGTACCACATGTCATCTGATTAATTGATACTCCATAAAAGTATGAGGTAGGATACAGAGTATTGCGTTTATTAAAGAAAATGGAAGATGGTTGCTTAACTCTTCCGTCAAGACCGGGCAGTCTGCAGCCTTCATCCCCATCGAGGGCGACGAAGGAAAACTGATCTAGGGTAGCTGAAATAAAACGACGTATTCCTGCCTTTCCGCAATACCCTGATACAATGGAAGAAACATTGAGAGATGGTGGTAACGGGTAAGGCTTCACCATACGCTTGATGTACTCGGTACAGCAAGAGTGGACAATACTGATTCAACCTCAACGTGCTCAACGGCGGTATTTGTGTAAGCTAGGCTGGGCTGGGTAGCACTGGCTTGACCCAGTGCTCTTTTATCCTCCGATGGATGCCCTCGGTGTGCATGGGTGGCTAGGGAATAAGCGTCTCAGGCTCGCTGATTGAATCAAGGACTAAATTTTTGAAGCTATTGCAAGTATCGATAGGTCATGGTGGAGCTTTTGTTGCTCTCTTAGGCTGCTGTTATGGGCCATAGCAGATGGGTACGGATTTCATGGTGGAGGGAGGCTGCCATTGCCATGCAATGATGTGGTTCTGAATGCATGAGGGCGGCAGCTGAACGTCGGGGACTGTCAATAGCGGCCTCGCGCAAAGGCAGCAACCAGACGTAGATTTGTTGGGAGCGAAATGAGGTTGCCTGGCGCTAGCGGGTGCAGTAGTAGGCAAAGGCTTACTTGCTGGTCTTGGCCGCGTCAGAGGTACTCGCGTCCTACACGATTGATACGGTCCAGCTGGTTAGTGGCACATAATGTCTATAGCACATGTGATAGACCGGGGCTTCTTATTCTCCGTGCGGAAAATTCGTATGCATATCTGATTCAATCTAAGTTTGGATCCTAATTAAAGGATGCTTATCCGGCAACGCGTAATTGTTGGTTGCGTGGATTTTTCGTTGAATACTGTGTGTGGCCTTGGTACAGACTACAAAGGAGCACATGTTGATTCAGAAGCCTCGGGTGGCAACTGTCAAGTGAAAACTGGTTGCACCGCCACACATGCGGCGCCACATCATTACCCAATCGGGCATATTCGCCTCTCGGCTTTGACAAACGTCACGGCGACTTGGCTCGCGTAACCACGGCTCTGGCAGACCAGAAGATCTAGGCAGTCTATCGCATTCTATTCGTGGCGCAGTGTACAATGTTCTGGGTCATGCGGCGCCATTGGCCTATGGGAGTGGCTTGCCTCTGCCAGCCCACCTTGGCTGCCACGCAAGTCTCAGCTGTGGGGAGCATAGTGAGGCAAACATGGCCCTGGGCTGGCGTATATGAACGCTGACGACGACGCCATGGTCTGGACACTCGTTTGTTCAATTTTTGTTCCTTTATTAGTGACTCAGTATGGGCTCCTTGTTTGTCGAATCTCCTCCTCAAACATCTGCCCGCCGAGCTACCACCAACAGCAACAACATACGTGAAATGGCTCCCTCCATCGAGTCATCTCTCGATACGCAAGGTCTAGCAAGCGAACAACGCGGACTGCTAGATCTCATCGACAAACTTCAGTTTGCCCAGCTCGACAATGTCAAGCTCCCACAAATCGTCGTCGTTGGCGACCAGTCAGCTGGTAAGAGCTCGGTCCTCGAGGCTCTGACCGGCACGCCCTTCCCAAGAGACGCCGGTGCTTGTACTCGTTTTGCGACAGAGATCAGACTGCGACGATCGAAGCAGACCCAGCTCAAAGTCTCGATTATTCCTGACAAAAACCGTCCATACAACGAACAGGCTCGCTTACTTCAGTATGGAGGCGATGTCACGGGCGATGTGCCCTTTGAGACGATGATGAGGACGCTACCGAGCTCATTGCGCCGCGAAATATTCCCGGACGATTTGCTGCCCGCGATGTCCTGGTTGTGGAGAAGAGTGGCCCGGACATGCCTCTCTTGACCCTTGTCGACTTGCCCGGTCTGGTGCGAGTTGCCAACCGTGATCAATCCGAGGACGACATCCGCACCATCGAGGCGCTATCTGACCGATACATGAAAAGCTCGCGCACAATCATCCTCGCCGTTGTCGGCGGCAACAACGACTACGTTCAAGCACCCATTCTGCGCAAAGCCCGCCACTTCGACCCTACGGGCTCCGCACCATCGGCGTCCTGACCAAGCCAGACATGACGGAGCGCATCGGCCTCGAGGACAAGTTCATCGAGCTGGTCACCAACAAGGACCAGGAGAACCACTTCAAGCTCGGCTGGTACGTGCTGCTCAACCCCGGCCCAGGCGAGACGTGGACCACCAAGGAGGACCGCAACCGGCGCGAGGCCGAGTTCTTCACCCGCGGCAAATGGAGTGCTCTGCCGCCCCAGATGTGGGGTGTCGGTGCTCTTCAGCAGAAGCTGAGCACACAACTGCAGCGTCACATTGGCAAGCATGTCAAGTCCCTACGCCGTCAGATTCAAGAAGCCCTGGAGCGCTGCGAGGCGCAGCTTAAGGCGATGGGCGCAGGCAAGGACACTATCGAAGAGATGCGGTTTGAGATGGGTGAGCTGTTCACGGCAAGCAACAACCTCGTCACACCAGCAGTGAATGGCAATTATAAAAACCCATTCGGCGAGCGTTTCTTTGCTAGGCATAGCCATCCAAAGGGTACGCCATCCCAGAAGTTGCGTGCTCGTGTGCGTGAGGAGAGTGAACGATTCGCTCGGCGCTTCCGTCAGTACGGACGCAGGGTCAACTTTGACCAGGCTGGTGGAAATGCTGGTCCGGCTGCATCGCTGCCATCTCCCGGTACAGTCGGCGACCGGTCGAAGAAGGAATTTGCCCATCAGGAAGTTGAACCCCTGCTGAGACAGATCCGTGGTAACGAGCTTCCTCTCGACTCCAACCCACGAGCACCATACATCTTGTTCCAGGACTATTCCAGGAACTGGCCGCTCCTTTCACAGGAGTACAAGGATAACATGGGAATCATCTGCAACGAATTCCTTGCCGATGTCATCGACCACGTCTGGCCAGAGCGAATGCGCGATCCCATGCGATACCACTTCTTGGAGCACAAGATCCGAGAACTGATGGAAAACGCAGACAAGGAGCTAAACCGCTTGACGGACGACATGGAACTGGAGGTCCAGCCTTTCGATCCGGAGTACGAAGACCGCTTGAGAAAATGGCGGGCTGAGTCTACAGAGAATGGTGGAACATACACTGAAGCAGAGGAAGTGCTCGAGAAGATGCTTATTTACTACGACCTGACGGCGAGAATCTTCACTCGCAATGTCATCACGCAGGTTGTGGAGCGACACTTGATGCTCGGCATGCTGCGTCTGTTCAACCCCATTGAGATCTTGCGCATGGGCGACTCAACGATCGAGGCTATTGCCGCCGAGAACAAGGAGACCCGCGATAGACGCAAGGCGCTCAAGGCACAGAAGGCCGCCATTGAGGAGGCCCGAAGCATCTGCGCCAGTCTTGCCATGAGGAGTGAGCTACGAGCTTACCAGGACGAGCCGGAGGATGACACAGTCACCGACGATGAGGACGGTGTGCAGCGAAATGCTTCTACGCGTCGACCTGTCTCCTCTTACAACCACGTCGACCAGTCTGCTCGACGACAGGAGCCCGTTCGTCGTGTGACCCGCGAAGAGCGTCCCCGCTCTGTTGTGAATGACATGGACAGTCACACACCTACCACCCCTCAGCACGAGAGTCGCCCCAACAACAACAACCCGTATCATCAAGAGGCGCCTCGCGATTGGGACCACCCATTCTACACAACCAGCGGCTCCACGCAACAAGCCCCGACGCGGGACGTGCCGCCCCGCCTCCACGACCGCAGAAGGTAGGCATCGATGAGCCGGAGCGGTTCTACGATACCACGCCAAGAGCAGAGATGGCGAATCAGAGCGGCGGACGGGCGAGGAGAGCGCGAGGCAGAGACTGGCTTCAGCGATGAGGATGGGTAACTAAGTGAGCTAGGCTAGGGGATATAATGCGGAGTTGTTGGATATTATTGGGTATAGGAATTGGACAGGGCGGTAATGTTTTCAGCGTATAGATATCCTAGAATGAGCCGATTGTTTTCGTAGGTTGTGTTAAGACAGGTCAATTATTATTCATATTCTCGAAGATGCTCTCGGCATTGGTGATCCGGCTTGGCGTGAGAGCAGGCTAGGAGTGAAGATGACGACGTTTGTGTGTGGGGATATGGAACGAAGAATAAATAACAAGGAAGATGTTAATGAAATGGAATTGAACACCACAGAAAAAATATGCAGAATATTTAATCTTCATACTATGCACTTGAAATGACTGAAGGAAATGTTTTACTACACAAATTGTATGCATCCGCAGACGTGCTGTATTTGCATGTGCAATCCAAGCTGTGGGTTGGACGGAAGCTACTAGATGGGCTCTTCAAGTGCTAAAAATAAAGGCTAGCGGTGCCCCGTAGGCGCTAAGCAGGGTTTACGGCACGCTGGACGCCGTACGGGAAGCCCTGGGCTGGGGCTGGATTGGTGCAGCAATACTTGGCTGGCCCGTCTTGGCGTCTGACCTACGTCATGCCTTGTTGCTTGTCAATAAGAAGCTTTGGATGGATGAAGCGGCAGAGCTTGGGACTGCATTGATCTTGCGTTTACTACTGCTCTTATTTCCTAAATCAAATCAAATCAAATCAATCTACCATATTAACTAACATACGTCGCGCTTCGATGGTCGGCAAGCGCTCCCTCAACCGCTCAGAGCCGTCTGAATACCCGTCTCCTTCATGGCGCGCCGATCCCAAAGCCTACGCTGCCAATCACGGTGTGCGTGACGATCTCGAGACCGGACGACGTCTTAATCACCCCAAAGGGCCTCACCCTCGCATCTTCCAGTTCCGCGACGCGGCCAGGACGGCTCTCGCTGATCTGAGGCGTGATGAGCTCCAGAAGGAGCTGCTCGGCGGCATCGATAGACACGAGCTCGAGCGCTTCCGCAAATCGGACGAAGACCTCAAGGCGATCAAGAACAAGAAGCTGCGCAAGTTCTACGAGGCCCAGAACGAGAAGCTGAATGACTGGCTCGAGGTCGATGCTGTCGTCACCGCCCTCACCCAGGAGGTGCTGAGCTCGCTGAACCCGGACCCAGACCGTGACGGCGACCGTGAGCGCGAAGGCGGTATACAGCGCGTGGCTGGCGAGATTGGTGAGCTTCTCCCCGACGAGGAGCGTGCGCGGCGCCGTAAGGCGGCTCGCCAGGCTGCCATTGCCGTCAACGTCAACGTCGTTGCCAACATTCTTCTCTTGGTGGGTAAGGCGTTTGCTGTCTTCACAACAGGCTCGCTTTCGCTGCTGGCCTCCCTTGTCGACTCCGCCCTGGATCTACTCTGCACCCTGATTGTTTGGTCGACGAACAGGATCGTCCTGTGGCGGCTTAACGCGCTGCGCAAGCGGTTCCCGGTTGGCAAACGACGTCTGGAGCCGTTGGGCATTCTCGTGTTTAGCATCATCATGGTCATCAGTTTCGCACAAATCTTGCAAGAGTCTGTCCAGCGACTCATGTCTGGATCGAGGGAAGTCGAAGTCTTGAGCCCTGCGGCTATAGCCTCTCTTCTCTCGACGATTGTTCTGAAAGGTATCATTGGATTGTGCTGCTACCCCATCAAGACGAGTCAGGTGCAGGCCCTGGTCAAGGACTGCGAGACGGACTGTCTCTTCAACTCTTTCTCCTTGATATTCCCTTCGTTGGCCACTTGTTGAACATCTGGTGGCTGGATCCACTTGGTGCAGGTCTGCTTAGCTTGTACATCATCTACGACTGGGGCCACATGTCATTCGAAAACGTTGTCCGCCTTTCTGGAGAGGCGGCTGACGAGAATACCGTACGGAAGCTCACCTATCTTGCATACCGCTTTTCTCCCGTTCTGGAAGGAATCAAGAGCATCGTGGCGTACCACGAAGGAGACGGCATTGTTGCTGAATTTGATGTCCTCATGGACGGACAGACCCGACTGTACCGCTCGCATGACATTGCTGAGACTCTGCAGTACTGCGCCGAGGGCCTGAAGGAAGTAGACAGAGCGTTTGTATCTACCGACTATTCCGCGGCTGGCCCGACCGGACATAGTCTGGATTCTGAGTGGAACCATTAACGACGCAATAAACAGTGCTGGCTATGTGATGATTAGAGTCGATACGACTGAAGAAGAATCGCAGAACCGAACATCGGCTAGCTGATATTATTATACCTGTACATAAAACCAAAAGGGTTAGGGTCATATATTTGGACCTTAGGTATGCATTACAGAGGCGTAATCAGAATGGAATAAACATGTTTTTACTATTGAGACTGAGAATTAAGGTTGACCACGGACTTGGTCCTGTAAGCTCGTATTGCTTCATGGGGGTTTCCTCAGCCATGGTTAGTATCTGATTTTATACTCCTATGATGTTCAGTAATAGATGAAGCCTATCCAAGTTTTATTTATTCAACTTAAAAGTTATTGGTAAGTTTCTTCTCTTCCTTTTCTAGTGGGTAGACCAGGGCCTACCACTTCAAGTAGTATCTTTTTGACAAAAGTCGATGAATGTGGCGCGGCATGTTGCAATATTATTGCCAGTTGGATTTATGATAAATTAACTTATAAGGTCTAATTTGAGTAGTAAATCAGCAATAATCAATGACACGCAAGTCACCTGCTTGTTTCGCGCAGCCAAGGATGTGGTGAGGCTGTTTATGGGGCTGAGTATGGCAGCCTCGCAAAGCCTCGCCCGCCCCGCACTTCAGCAGAAGACAGCTGAGATACCAGAGGTGTGGAGGACTGATCAATTGTTTGCTCATCTGCTGAGACATAAACTGATCTTAGCTAACCCGTATCGGTTGAATCCGTTCGTCTTCTACCTGCGCCTGAAATGAACGCTCTACGCCACGTAGCTTTATCAACCTTTCAAACCAGAACTTTCCATAAATGTCCACAGAAATACGATGTTGTTACCGCCAAGCTCAATGAATCGTCCGGGGTTGACTGGGTACAGAGACTCGCACCCTGGCGGATATTGATGCGATATGCCAATACGCGCCTTCGCTACTCCTGGTCAAAGTAAATTATGATGCATCAGTCTCTCGGCATGCTTTTCACAGCAGTGTATACGATTGCCAAAAGCTTTTCGAGACGCTTCATATTGACACATATGGTCTCGGCATGGTGGCGAATGACATGACAGGCTTTCATTTTCTTGACGAGATTAAGTCTGATAGTTGCAATAGCTACTATCTTCAATGCTCGGCGTATAAGATCCTTTGGTCCTATGATAGGCAGACAAGGTGTTCAAGAGCGGTGGTATTTGTGGCAACGTCTAAGAGAGGTCTTCCAGCGTTTAATGACCTCATAGCTACGATGCGAGTCAACATTGATCTGATCTCACACCCGCTACTCCTGCCTCTATCTGCGGGAATTCAGACGCTCACCTTCTTTGATAGCATACTTCGTTCCTCGTATGACACGTGCTGTATCATCGAGACGAGCACTGGATATCGAAATGAGTTGGGGCCAATGGTGGACGACGATGCCCTGCTGGGCCACAAGGATCTATCACGAAAGCTGAGCGTTCTGGTCCGGAAAGCGGAAAAGTTCGTGCGGCAGATAAAACAATGGAAACTGGCAATAGCAGCACTTGAGTTGAATCTATTAGAAAGCACCAAGCCAGGGAGAATCCGAATGAGTTGGTCCATCACAGCCCAGGTCGTGTCTCTGCAGCCACCGCGATACATCTTATTCAAAGGAAACTAGATGTGATGGAGATTGATTTCGCTTACGTTCGTGCAAGAGCTTCCAACCACGCTGTCGCTGTATGTCATTGCCCCTTGGTGGAAGTGCCCTGTCTAGATATGCTAAGAACAGAGAAGATTACTCAGTTGATAGCACAGAAAGACACACTCACCTCTATTAAACTGGCTATGACTGCTACGCGGGACAGCTCATCCATGAAAGTGGTCGCCATCATGACCATGGCTTTTTGCCGGGGACCTTCTTCGCTGCAGTCTTCGCTATCCCCTCTTTGGAATGGGACACTGAGAACGTCATCCGGAGTAATTTCTGGGTTTATATAGCATTCACGCTTCCTTCTACGTTATTGGTGTTCATATTTTGGGCTAGTTTAACACAACGAGATGAGCTCCTCGCCTTGTATAGAAAGGTACTCGCGGGGCCTTACCCTGCAAAGCCTTAGCATGTTTGAGAAAGATGCCTGGTATTGGATATGAAAGCGTTAGTCAAATTACATAAATCAGGAATACACTCATCGATTTGTTAAGGGACACTGGCAACACTTAAATAATGACACTGTCTCTGTGCCTACCGAAATCGGTAGATACCCATGACTTTCATAGCTAATGGCATTTTCCAATCTGATTTGTTATCGCAGGCTCTGATCTGTAACAACTTCAAGCTCTCGTCTGTCATTATTTATATTAAAGAATTATAATACAGCTGGTGTGAGCATATTTGAGCTACCAAGGCACTCAGGCTATTTTCATTGACATTGGTGTAGATTTATAGCTCGAAGACAAAAGATCCGGCAATTATGGCAATCAATCCAATGGCAAGGCTCTGTTTAGGAGCCAATGTCCCGACGCCTCCGGTAGGTTCAGGAGTAGACACTGGTTCTGCCGACGTTGTAGCTGCGGACTGAGATGATGTTTGTGCGGGTGAGCTTGACAAGGGACTTGACTCCGCTGGAGGCTTTGCTGTGCTTGAAATAACCTCGGTTGAGGATTTGATTGTCGAGGTTTCACTTGTTGAACTTTCGCTTGTTGTTGACCAATGCAGCGTCGGCTCCGCTGTCTCGAATGGAAGCGTTGTAACATCAATATCCACACTCGCCGTAGGTTCCACATCATAATCATCGTCGCTGTCCGCATCGCCTTCTGAACCATCAAAGTCCGGGTCCGGGTCGGCATAGTCACAGTCAAATGAGTAGCTTTTGAAGCCCCTTCCCCTACTGCCACACACGTACCATCCGCATCCGACCCTGGCTCGAAAGATGCTGCGGGCAGGGCGCAAAGGCCATCTGTGAAAACATTCCACCATGGCACCGCTCCATTGTCACACCATGGTCGTTCGTTGAGGATGAAGCTTCCAAAGGCGCCAAGATACTCTTGTGACGACTCTGCGTGTGCGCAAAAGTCACGACCAACGATAGCATCATTGACAAACACGGGCTCTTGACATTGGGTATCAGAGAAAAGGGTAATGTTGCCCGTGACGGAGAGTTTAGCCTGTGCAGTAATGACAGGGAGGATCACTGCCACGAGAACGATGTCTCTAGTCGTCGGAATTGAGGGCGTCATCGTAATGTAATAATCCAGCTCGTTTGGATTTCCGTGGCGATTTGCCTGAGGCTAAAGAATGGACGCCGCCGTAGATGCGGCTGCAAATGATGAGAAAGAGAGAGCTGAGGATACAGCAAAGCACGAAGAGGTTGAGGCTCAAAACTCCTTAATTACTCAGCGGAGTCTAGGCTAATCTCGGAGAGATTTGCTGATGACAGTCTAGCTTCTTCCATGCTTTCGTGCTACCTTGAACATACAGGGTCCTATCACCAAGTGAGCCAACCCCAGAACCTCCCATAGTCTATATACTGGGCTGGATATGAAAGGGCAAGGATAAAGATTCGGTATAGACGTAAAACCATGCTTTTTTGGTTCAGATATTATAACAGCATATATTATTTACCAGAATATATAATGGTCAACGAATCTCTCTACTTCTACGTTTCGTTTCTAAGCGTTTTTATATAACCTAATTAATACCGTAAAGCATATTTCACATGAACTTGACTTATTAACGGTTGCAAACGTGATTTGTCCTGGTCATTTGCAGCTGCGTGTGCATTTTTCTGCCAGTTTAACATATGTCAACAATGCTTCCAAAATAACGCCCACTGGCGCCTTGACCCTCCTGTGTGCGCATTCTAACCACAATAACGCCAAGGTAAGGACCGTAGCTGGCTGACCCCTTTAATGTCAACATTCTAGATCAGGCAAAAACCACACAAGTCAGTCGTCCCATCGGATTGACCGGGCCCATTCCGCCACAGTGCACCGTGCATGACGCCCGGCACAAATGTTGGGCCAACAAAATGCCATCTTCTTTCTCCCGCTTCCCTCAGGATAACAGGCCATTCGGCTCCTTCAAGCAACACCACAGAGTCTCCTTCTTTTACTGAGGCAAGTCCTGTGGCTAGGGTTGTTATTTGTAGAGAATCGAGGCGTACCGATATCAACGCCTTCTCGTTCAAATTAGCGGACAGGTGGCTGAATAGGTTAAGAACATCTGGGGTACAATCCAGAAGTCTCCCATCGTGCTCAATCTGATTAGATAGTAGTGAAGCCGCAATGATGGCGCAGCTTGTCAGCTCTTCAGTCCACCCTGCTGCTTCTGCGGTTGACACAGCCCTCTGCCACTTTGCCACTAGCTCCTCCCCAGCATTCAGATTGTATTCCGTATCAGGATATTCCAAAATGTCTAACCAGACGTTGAAAGCTTGACTTGACTCAGAATAGCTGTTCTGGTTCAAAATGTCGAGGAACATGTCTTCAATATCTTCGCTGTAAGACTCTGCACCGTCTTGCAAGAGACGGTGTAACTGGCGGAAGAATCTAATCTTATCAATTAAGAGACGCAAAGTTTCAACATCATCTACGAGACCATCAATTTTGGTGGTTAAGATGGTCAATCCACATTGCTCAGGTCGCGTCGGAAAGACTGTGGTAGCTTGGCTTTCGCTGCCCAAAGTCACAACTCTCCCAACGACTTTGCCTCTAACACAAAGCTCTCCGGGTCGCGGATTCAGTAATCTTGATTCTTGTACAGCAATCTTGGAGCCTCCCGTTGCGTCACCCAATGGTACAGAGGCTTTTAGTTCAACACCAGAGAAGTCCGGTACCCAGCTGGGAAGAGAACTGTGATTATGGCACGCGTCTCCAAGAATGTTGAGTTTTTGGGACCACATGATCATGGCAACGGTAGCTTCTTCGTACACGCGAGGAAGTGGTTTCAAATAGTCCACTTTAGGCAGTTGAATGCCCAGATTTGTATACATTGCGTGCAGTCCATAGATTCTGTCTTTAGGTTCTGTTGCCTGGAGTTTGTTGCATTGGGCGAGACAAGAGGATATAAAGACGACTCTCTGATCTCGCTCATCGTCTATGTTCTCCAGGCTACGCTCCAGGTGCGGAGCCACTTGGTCCCAAATATAACCTCTTAGCACATTTCGCATGTCAATTCCCCATAGTTCTTGTATGCTTGAGGATCAATTTCCTCAATGAATTCATCATATAGCAAAAATCGAGCTGCTTTGTAATAGATATCCCATGGGATGCTGCTATTTCCGCACACAACCTGACAGTCACGAGAAAAACTCGCTTCTTGTACCGTCCAGATGCGAGAGTGCCAGGGGTGGCAGAATATGTGGTTAAGGGCGGAAGATTCCACGTCTATTTTCCCTTGCTGTCTAAGTTTTGCTGTGGTTCCGCCAAATCAAAACGCGTCAATTGCTGTTTATCAGTGTTAAGGGTGATTGCTTGAACATACAGTCAAATAGCAACAGCTTTTTCAAACCGCGCTGGGAAGGACAAGACCCTATTCGTTCCAAGTGCACCATTAGTTCCCTCGTGCATTCGTTTCCTGGACCTAGCCAACATAGCGTGCGCCTCGCCTTCTGATAGATTTCACCCATGAGCGCCACCTGCGTATTACGCTCATTCACACTGTCGCTGCTGCTACCCTGGTCTATGCAGATTGCATCCACCCACAAGACACGGTCATGGTCTGCCAGTCGTAGGTGTCGGAGAGCAGACTCGCAGTTTGGCGTCACCAACAGCTGCTGGCCGTCGCATAAAACAGGCACCGTGCCCACTGGTGACCCCCAAACGTAGGAAAGTGCTTCGAAGCCATCAGTGCTTTGAGATGTGATGCTATCGAGGCTTGCTTCTGTCAAGGTAAACTGCAAGGTAGCCGTGAAACTGGGTGATGGGTAGAGTGTCAGTACCCGCAGCGAGCGTGGAGACGACAGCCGACAGTGCTGGAAGTCGGCCCTTGGCCTTGAGGGCATGGTACTGACGGACATATAACCTAAAAACGACGAGTTATGGTTAGATAGTGACGGTATTATTCCCTACAGTCATGGGTGCATTGTCCTTCTCCGTCAGACTAGCCGGTGTATTTGGGGCTGGTCTGCAGCCCGCGTGTCCTTACAAGCCACCCCGTAAGCTGCATAAATCATGGATTAGTACATCAGAATACCCAAGAATACGGGCCCACTCACCCGAGACGTCCCTTTTGAACTTGCGAATACTTGAGCTGTTTGTATATATATGGTTTGTAGTACTCTTATGTAGGGGTTTCGAACAGTATATGTGTGGGTTCGTTTCAATTGAAAATGTGGTCACAATTGAGATGGTGTAACTGGAACCATCCACTATTTCTCCATTGTTCAGGAGGACTTAGCCAGGCTAACCATCGGCTTTCTGACCGGCTCAGATGGGCCAGGATAGTTCACCCTAAAGCGGGAAGTACTCAGTCTCAAGAAAGGACAAAGAAATGCTCATTGTATTCTTTAGAGTGTTATATTCACTGATAGATATATCTGGGGTATTAATCACAAGAGCGGCGAGTATCCGTGAGTTTCGGATGGTCATAGTTGGTCCCAAAATAATATTGCTTTCTGGTAATACTCATAGATTACTATTGCCAAGCTGTTCTAAGCCATATTATCATCCAACTCCAAAGTGAACCCCTAAAATCTAAGTCGCTTGCTATCGTGTATCATAAAGAGTTGCCAAAATGAGGCAACAGCATCATTCCCAACTCCGAATCTATCTCTACTTGTTTTCAACTGACAGCTGATGGACTACTCGACCGACCTCCCAATAAAACATCTACTCTTACAATTTTATGGTACAATCAGACTTGCAGGCTTGAGTCTCTCGTGCTCAGTTCAGGTGGATGCATGGTATCTTCGTCCTCTCCCATGAAGTCGGTCGGGTCGGTTTGCTCATCTAGTTTCTCAACCTGGTTTCGCTCGGCCAAAGCATACTTGCTCTTTCGACGAATGACATGTCCGTAACGGTAGAAGATGAAGGGGATGAAGGCCAGCAGTGTCGCGACACCTGCGATGAGAGAACCTCCACCGCCAACACCGAGAGCATTGAACATTTGAGTGGTGAACAGTGGTGCACCTGCGCTTCCTGCAGATCGAGCGACAGTGTTGGCGGCAATAACGGAAGCGGCATAGTCGGCGTAGGCATCGGTGACGTAGTTTAGGTAGGCGACGAAAATGAGCATGAGAGAAGCGCCGAGAAACGTGCCTCCGATAGTTGGGACAATCCAGTGGACAGAACTGTTTTTGGTCAGCAATGGATTCATTTGCCATAAAGATATGATAGCACTTACTTGTACTCGGCGCTCCAACAGAACCAGAACATGAAGATGGGAAAGCCTACGCCACCAATCATGGCCAAGATCATTCGATCCTCTGGGAGCAGCTCCTGGTTCGCATTGGCCTTGCGTCTGCGGCGCCGGGTATCCGCAAAGATAATGAGCGCCCCAATCACAGCGCCAACGGCTTGACCAAGAATAGGCAGCTGCGAGACTCCAGCATTCCATCCTCTCATGTCCTGGAAGACAATTGGATAGATGCTGAAGAGCATGAACTGAAGGGTGAACACAACGCAGGAATAAATGCAACAGAGAAACGAGATAAGATCGAAAAGTAAAATCCATGGCCGGGTCAATGCAATCTTGTATATATGTATCAGGCGAGGCTTGTTCGCTTCGGCCTCTGATTGAACGTCATGGCCTTGTTCTCGAGCCCGAGCTGCCTTTTTCGTCAAGACTGTCGGGCCATGAGTCTCCGGGATCGTGAACATGAGCAAGATACTGAAGGCTCCTAGCCAGAGACAGACGTACATGCCCCAGCGCCAATCTCTCTTCAGTTCCAAGAACCCAGAAATGACTGGGCCCAAGGCAGGGCCAACCCAGGAGGCGCCGCTGAAGATTGCCATAGCATTACCTCGCTCAATTGGATCCCAGAGATCGACGAGGACACCGGGTGCTGTGGCCAGGAAGCGGCGACAAATGTGCCAGCCAGGAATCTGCCAACTAAGAGACCACCAAAATTGGGTGGCCAGGCAGTCAGAAATGTGAAGGCGAAGTAGATGAGAAACGTCATATAAAAGATCCATCTTCGACCATAGAATTCGGACAAAGGCGCAAAAATAAGCGGACCAGCACAGAACCCGAGGAGGAATAGCGTCGTAGTGAGCTTGGCAGCAACCTCTGAAATGTGAAACTCCTCCGTAATTGATTGAGTCGTGCCGGACGTAATGCTCGATGCCACATTGCCGTTCATCGCTAGGAACACAGAAACCAGAGTGATGTACCATCTTCGTAGAAGAGACCAGTTGCGGGGTTCTCAATATCCCCTGGCCTGAAGTCGATGTAGCCATTGTCACCAATATAAGGCTTAAGCTGTGCTTCGGGTTCAGCGTCAGGTTTGACGGTGACACCTGAGAGGCTTCGGTGGAGAAAATTCATGATAGTTGTATTTGAGTATCAAAACATCGGTAACAGACCATACAATACAATATGAATGGATACGGATCTTGTTACAAAGCAGCAAGCTACTTATATAGCATGTTTGCAAGATCTTCGATTCCCATGTGCAAGCGCCATGGAGAAGTTCAAATAGAGACGTCATGTGGAAAATATCTTCTCCATTACTTTCGACTTCAAACATCAGTCACACAGCCGTGGCGCATTAACAATCCCTAACGATGGAGTTTGTGGATTGGTGTTTACCATATTTGGGTAGACTTGACGTAAAGTGTCTGCACGAGTTGCTTATGTGATTCCTGAATAGGGAATTTCGGGGCCAGTTATGATCTCCCACTAGCGGTTTGACGTCAAAATGCCGGAGGTACGTCCGGGTGTTATTCCCAGCAGCCGCTACCGGAGCTCAGCTCCGTCAAGTATCATTAGCGTTGCACGGCAAAAGTTGGGATGGGAATCTAAATTTTACCATGCTTAACTGAACAACGGGTGAGCTTAATAGTAGAAACTGGGACCGTAAGGTAGTGTCGTTGGATGATTATCACTACGAAAGGATAGAAATTTATGTGGAGGCCTACGATTACTTCTAAAGTCTTTTCTAAATTTACTTTTATGAGCTGTGTGGTTTTATCTCTCCATCTAGATCTCAATGTGAATCGGCAAGCTAACCAAGATCTGATGAAGTGTAGTTGGAAAAGCATCCTAGTTGCATGAAGGCTACCCAAACTTACAACCATGCACTCCGATGGCACTCGATGATGGATCTGCGAACAGATTGCACAAGCACTTCAGCTCAATTCAGTCCAATTCTTTCTTGTCCCGGAAAACAAAATCTTCAAATTACGTCAGGCAAGGCCTTACTCCTTAAGTTACCCACAAAAGTGGAGAGCCCCTGAGTGCATGACACAGAGATGGTACTGTATTCAACAATCCTTGGTAACTAGACACACAGTGGACACCCCAGGTCAAGAAACAAACGGCTGAGTAGTGGCGGGCCTGCATCGCCTTCTGTAGATCTCACCAGAGATCCCCAGTCTGACCCCATTTAAGGCATCACTAAAGAGACCCATGCGGAGATTTCAGGCCGAGTTGAGAGGCGGAATGACGATTCCATGTCTTGCTAATGACCAGGTCATTGCTTACTTGGTGGTTTCCTCGTATTTCGTGTTCAAGTATCCAAGTATCCAAAAGACTATCGTAGGAGAAACATATCGTGGACACTTCTACCGATTAACTTGTAACTTACATTCACTTTTGTACCAGTTCGATTTTGGTCAGAAGAATATAGTTAGCTGACATTGATTTCGTTTTTTGAGTATTGTTACAAGACTGGTAGTAATTTGGAGTGCCATCCTCTGACTAAGATGCCAAGATGGTAGTATTGGCTCCAATGTAGGGTAAGTGCTTGTTTATGAAGAACCAGGCATGTGGGTTATGAAAAATACCAACGGTGGAAGCTACGAGATGCTTAGTTCTCCAACCTGGGGAAGATTTGCACCCCAGAAAAATGTCATCATCTGCACAAAGAGTCCACGCAGCTTGGGAAATGGCCCACTTCACAAATATATGGGTCATATTGCTGTTAGACTGTAGTTGAGTCATGGAAAGTGAATTGCGTGCGAGTGGCATGTTGTAAATATGGCAATAAGAAAGGGAGGAGATCAGCTTTGATATAATTTCACAAGTGAACATTTTCACTCATTAGAAAGGACGTAGGTTGACCCTAATGTAGCCATGTCCTGTTTGTGATTAGTACTAGGCATTACATGGTATTTAAAATCATTTTTATTATCATTTTTCTTGTAACTTGCTAACAGTTTACTATGGTACGGGATGAAGATACAAATGCTCTGAGTCCCCTTGTAAGAATACGTTATTCTTATGTTAATCGCGCTGCCTTGAGTATAATCTTTCTTCAACCACGGTGGAGAGTTTGCTAGACATATAAATCCCAAGTTATGGCTGAATTTCGTAGATATACATAGCTGTATTGGGTGTCAATGTCGACAGCCGTTTAGGCATAAAGAGCCTTGAAAATATGTACTTTTGAGATTGGGTATTTTTGAAGCTGATAGTAGGTTAATTTGCAATTCAGGACGTCTCTTAAGAACGTGATCCAAGATTCATAGCCAGTCATCTGAATTTCGTAGGACTTTTGACCGACTAATCAAATCGCCTATAGAATCCACATCCTCGAGATATGCATAACAGATTGAAGAATCGGAGTACCAGGCAAATATGGAGTTTATTGCTTCCGAAAGCTCGGCGCTTGACGTCTGATCGATGCAACAGGTGTCCACCCATGCCCATGCATAACCGTCTTTTTTGCTTGTTGGCAGCAGTATTCAATCTTCTGGAATCCTTTTCTTGAACGCGCTCGACTAAGGGGCTCCATGTCTTGAAGTGACACCTCCTCACCCCAGGTGTGCGATAAGATGGCATACTACGGTATACGTTGGGGTCAAGGAAATGCTTCAGCTCATAAGAGTCTACATCGATAAGCCGCATGATGGTGAAGCAGGAAAGCCGGCGGTGCGAGGCTACGTAATTTGGTAACCTTTGTGGTTTACGAATCACTATAGGTCCGTATTGCTAGCAGTCAGGCGTGGTGTTCGTTTATGGTATGTTCAACAAGCTCAACTTGAGGAACGTAAGAAACAAACCACTCTACAGCGCAACTTCGCTCGAATAAGGTGGTAACAACCCCACGCCCCACCTTAACCAGGATTATACTCATATCGCTTCTCTAAATATGCAATTACATTGCTTCCCTCATCTCGGCCACATCTTACGATTGGATCAACTCCGACAAAGATATAACGCAGAAAAGCCAACGCTTTCTTTTAAACCCTGTCAAACCAGATATCTTATTTTTCGTGAACGGCTCAAACTAATGACCACAAGCTCACAATTTACAATTAAAAACTTACTGATTATATCATCATCACTTACCAGCGCCACCATTTCAGGTTACAAGTAGTTTCCATCGCTGCCCATGGCTCCAGTTGAAGACAAGTAAGCATCCCTGAGAAAGGACGTATATAGCAGCCTATATTGCGGTTGCTGTAGCTATTCGCACTATAATAATGGCACGACATTAACTTGACCTCTGTTAGCTTCCCTGCAGTTCGTGCTTGCATTTTTGATATGGATGGCCTCCTCATCAATTCAGAAGATATCATCACTCTGTGCACGAATCATCTTTTAGAAAAATATGGAAGGCCGATCTTTACTTCGTCGATTCGGGCGCAGCTTATGGGTGTCCCAGACTCGACCAACGGCGATATTTTCCATAATTGGGCCAAGTTACCCGTATCTCGTGAAGACTTTACCCGCGAATTAAAGAAGCAAATGCAACTACGTTTTCCAGACTGCGAGCCGCTGCCTGGTGCTCACGCCATTTTATCAAATCTTAGCCGCGCCCGTTCCACCCCTTCCGGGGACAAGATTGAGTTGGCATTAGCATCTAGCACTAAGAGTCATACGTACAAACTGAAAACATCAAAACCAGAAACAAAAGAACTGCTTAACTTCTTCCAGCCTGAGCATCGGATTCTAGGCGATGATACGCGACTACGACAAGGACGAGGAAAACCAGCCCCGACATATATCTGGTCGCGTTAGAGTCGTTAAACTCGGAGAGGGTCCTGGCAAGGATGCTATCAAGGCTAACGAATGTTTGGTCTTTGAAGATAGTGTGGCAGGTGTCGAGGCTGGAAGACGGGCCGGAATGAGAGTTGTTTGGGTACCCCATCCAGATGTAGCATCTGAGTATCGGGGACGCAGAAAGAAGTGTTGGCTGCGAGGTCAGGAATGTTTAATCTTGGAGACGACCAGCAGTTGGGAGAGATAGATGACGGCTGGGCTGAAAGCATTGCAAGCCTGGAAGACTTCGATTACAAGAGATACGGCATTGAAGTGTCGTCCTGAGTGTCATCATGCGCAATAACTCGTAAACAAATTTATCATTTTTTTTGTTCAGTATGGAGACAAACTTTCCCCTTTTCACCGTTAGTCGTGCAGGTGGCTTCGACAGTATGTCCCATTGAATAAACATAAATATTCGATTTCTCTTAGCTATGAGAAATGCTATTAGACGATCAAGGCAATATCAGTCCTAAATTTCCATTTTCTTTCACTATCATTAATAGCGTAGGTAGAGCAAGATTCCTAAAGAGATAATTGGGAACCATGTTACTCTAACTCATCGCTTGTTTCTGTTAAACTACTAAATTAAGAGACGAGACAGTAAATTTGGCTGATCAACGCGCCCAGAAAGCAACAATGTGGTCAAAGTCAGCCATCGTCAGGGTCTTTACATCTCGCTCATCCCCAGTAATATCTTTCCTTAAGCGGGAGGCTACTTTGAGAGCAACCGAAGCCTTTTGTGCCTTACCCGTGGCTTCAAATAACTTGGCTTTGAAGAAAGTAGTGCGAGCAATTTCATTTCTGTGAGCATTTGGGTCGATAGACCAGATATTCAACGCTACCTCAACTGTGGCACTAAAAGAAGTTAGAGTATTATTTGACAGCGTGATCACGGGTGGTAGTACTTACATAGCCTCTTCGATGCGGCCCAAACGGTGAAGATGCTCGGCAATTTTATGAGTGATGTTTGCTGTATAAAAGTCTTTGTCGCCAACGGTTGCGCGCATGTGGCGCCACGCTCGCTGGTGATATTCGAAACTCTCATCCAGTTGGTTTTGCGCGGCACGAAGGTTACCAAGCGCATAAAGAATTAACCCAGTACGGACGGACTCTCGGTCGTCTTTGCCAAGAACCTTTTCTCTGCCCGCTAAACTGTCCAGAAGAAGTGTATTACATTCCTCGATTTTTCCTTGTGCCAGAAGGGCCCAGCTCAAATTGGCCTCACCGGACCGAGGAATGTAATTACCTAGAGCCTTTCGAATCTTCAAAGCTTCTTTGAGATCAGCTTCGCCTTCTTCATACCTTTCATCCTGAATGCGCGAGATTCCACGCTCTGCGTAAGCTAGATATAATCGCTCATCTACTACTCCCAGCTCTTTGCATATCTTAGAAACTAAATCGAAAGAACGTTCCTTGTAGATACGGCTAGCATCGAAATCACTCGCATCCATGTAGATAGCTCCTAAGCAGAAGTATATATCTGCGAGTAGAGAATCTCGATCCGCATGTGTCGAAGACTCACAGATCTTGCGTGCAGTCTCAAAAAAACCATCAAAATCCTTTGTCCGCCCCGCTCCTTCTGATACCTGATAAACTTAGCCTAGGGAGCAATAAAGTCGGATTTACTATCATGTACATACCAGGCAGCCTCATTTAGTAGCTTCGCAAAATGTAAATTGGTGGCCACAGAGGGTTCTAAAATGGTTGGCCAGAGTTGATGCATTCTTAGGACATGGGGATAAATAGTCGCACAGACAGGCCATCTCCCAACTTGTAGTCTGCCTCCACTCGATTTGGGCTGGGGTAGCTCTGGTTCTTTTGATGGCTTAGGCATGGCAGATGGCCAATTTGCCCAAAGAATGCGTATAATTTTGTCAAATATAGACCGTTTTGTTACAGCATCCATTGTCGTAAGAATTGCGTCTTGTACTATACGATGAACTGATATCTGCTGTTTTAACTTGTCCCTTTGAACTAATGACGATTGTAGGAGATCAGTTCGAGCCTCGATGTAGTTGCTCTTCTTGAACTGTGCGCCGTTAGCGCAAATTAATTCCATGGATACTTGCATCAACAAGTCGTCTCCAATGCAGTCTGGATCTAAGAACGAGATCAACTCCAACAACTGTCGAGCTTGAGGTTTCAATTTTTCGAATGCCCATACTGTAGAGATAGAATGCCGGTATGTGACCAAACTGGTATCAAACTTTGTGTCATATAAACTCGCATGTTCTTCGTGGTCTTTGTATAATTCAAAGAATTCTGAAAGAGTAAGGTCTTGTCGGCGAATGATGCCCGCCATTTGGGAAATAGCCAGAGGCACACCGCCAATTTCATCACATATCTTCTTAGCTGTGTCGTCTTCTGTCTCGTTGAAAGCAGTGGTAAGATGATGGAATAACATGAGACTCTCTTCCAGTGTGAACGGACTAAGATCCATTCCTGACGGTATCCTTGTAAACATGTTCTTCGCCAGGGGTCACGGCTAGTGATCAAAACCGATCCACTCCCTTGAGGCCAGTAGTCCGCTAATATTATTGGATCATCTGCATTATCGAAGATAAGCAGCCAGGTCGCCTCTGACCTCGGTTGTCCCTGGTGGAATAACTCGTCCGACTCTGAGAGAAACCGCTGAGGGTTAGAAAACCACCCTTTAACAGTCTCTCTACTGACTACTTGACTCTTGCAGTCTGAAGGATCTTCAAGTCCCAGTGCCAAGGATATCTGCTGGTAATGGTGTTCAAGTTTCGCAATTTCATCGGCCACGACCCAGAATACTGCGTCAAAAGAGCCTTTATGGCGGTGAGCGAACTCTCGAGCTATTTCTGTCTTTCCAATTCCACCAAATCCACAAAGCGCAAATTGTCGGAGAGCGTTGCCGGAGGATGTCACTGCATTCTTTGAAGGTAAGAGTTCAACGGCAAGACGCTCCAAGACATCTTCACGGCCGCAAAAATCTTCATTTACAGAATGCTTGTCAAGTACAATGCATGGTAAGTGAAGGGACTTGGGTACCTGAGGATTAGGTGTTATGGGTCGATGTACCAACTCGAACCCGGAAAGAGATGATCCTGCTGTTTCTTTGTTCGAGGGCCACTCGGTAAGCTCTAATTTCTCGACTGATGGGTGTCAGTACGCGGGTTGTCTATTATTGTAGCTTTAAGCTCACCTTGGATTGGTAACTCGCTGAATGTGGGCGAGTAAGCGCTGGTTGTCGTGTACTGGTATTCCTCTTACTACCATTAGTACCATGATACAGTTTCTGCAAATATTCACTACTCACGATCCCGAAGACGAAGTGAAACAAGTTTTTCCGCATCAAGGAAAGTGTCATGAATGAATCTATGAATTACGAATAAGCCTTCCCCGCCGAGGCTCTTTGTAAAAAGGCACGTGTCATTATGGTTGAGATTAAGCCCAACCATCGTCTCCATTGGGGCATGACTCGAACAAGCGTCACGGCCTACCAACTATAGTACGAGTCAGCGTTCCCATTTGTAAGAAGCTTAAGAACCTGAGATTGACCTGTTGGTATTTTGGACGCAATGGCATGGAGCCATACTTGGTCTCCCTCAATTCGTAGGCAGAAAGTATGGGAGTGCGGAACGAAATCTCCTCAAACCTATCTGCAAGGTCGACCAAAATAGCACCTTCCTGTTCAATATTGGTACTAGGGATCTTCAATGTTTTGCCAGTAGTCGCTTCCAAGACGTCTCGAAAACGCATGAAACTTGTGGTCTTATCGCCAAAACGATGCGGTGTGCTCAGAAAGATGACTCCTGCTATAGCATTAACTGTGGATCCATATCGAGCGAACTGTTTGTTGGCAACGCACAAAGCCTGCTTGACCACGACACCACCCAAACTGTGGCAGACTATCACGATTGGCTTGCAGCCAAGCTAGAAGAAAATGCATCAATAAGCGCGTTGCATGGACAACCCGAAAAGGGGCAGCCTAGACTCTTTCACCTACCGGATCCGGACCTGGCCGGGCATGTTTATCACTTAGTTTCTGAAGAAAGTCGTAGCCTTGCATCAGGATGGACTCCCACGAGGATTTGACGCCCACGAATGGCGAAGTGTAGTGGTAAGAAAGGACGCGTGCCCCAGCACCAGAGCCTGGCAGCGTGTTGAGCCACTCTGGGTTCGCAAAGGGCCAATCCTCCGGTGAGATGGTCCCGATACCGGGAACTAGCACAATGCTATGGTCACCTATGTAAGTGATGGACTCGGCTTGGTGGTGTAGATATCTTACTCTACACCATGCTGGGAAGAGTCGACTGAATCTCGCAGCACTTGAAGGCCACCAACGGCAGAGAAGTTCCCTAGGCTGGCCATGGCTGGGACGTTAAAGCTGCTGTACAGACTATTTCCTTTCTAAACTAGGCATGCTATGCAAAAATTAGCGCGATGCTCGACTGGGCCTGAACAGGACATTGCAGGTAGTCGTCCGGTTAACAGTGGGTACTCGTAGTTCGACCTAGGAAGGAAGCTCAGGTACTGTACCATACCAAGCGCCGGAGTCATCGATCAGCGAATCGAGACGTTCCAACACGACCGGCCTGGCGTATTGTATTTCAAGCCCAACAAAGAGGTTTTCAATCTGCCTGCGCCGGAAGCTGTGTTGGTTGCTCCAAGCCTGCGGGGCACATGCGGTTAAAGGTCGGAAACACAATGCATGCACGCACCCAACACGCACAAGTCGAACTGCGCTGGTGGTACTCTGTACCTGGCAAGCAAAACCCCATTATCAGACAGATAAGGTACCTGTGTAGGTACCTACTAAGTAACAGTAACTGGTAGCAGGCCACCTATCAAAACACCAAGCATGTAGGGTGGTGCCGTGTTAAGCATCTAGAATACGCGGAGGCTGTCTATCTTTCAACAGAGCAAGTAAGTTGTGTCTTATATGAAAAATCATAAAAGTAAAAATAAAAATAAAATCTCATGAAGTTGGAACACAAACCAGGAATGGAAGCGACGAAAACGCCAGGTAGAACTTGCTTGCTTACCTACCTACTTATCCATCTAATTTTACACTTCAAGTGTTGGCTCGACTGAAACGTGAGGCTGCATCTTAGGAGAGCAGTAATTGGCTAAGCAGGTAAGCAATTGGCGCGCGCATATCCCAAACGTTGTTTAAGCGCTCTGTCCAACCGGTGTTACCAAAAGACGCCCTTATTTGATTGTTTGCCTCTCGCCTTTTCTACTATCTTTCTTTTCTCTTCCTGTTTTTCATTTTGTCCCCCTTTAATTGAAGCAAAGCAAGGCATGTAAAGTATCCAGTGTTGTGCCCTATTGAGACACTGTTTATGGTCAACATGGAGCGCCACAAGTCCGTATCATGTCCGTACGCCTCATGTTCATGTAGCCTAGCCTTTGACTTACACTTCCCCGGCAGGTACACCTGAGAATTATGCCCGGGCAATAATCTCTCTGTCTAAACGATATTCCAGCACATCTGCATTCCTGGGAAACAATTACGTCGACCTCGCAGCATGGTTGCTGCAAGATCAGGGCCTTTTCAATCCTGCCAAGTTGAAAGAAAATATCGTTCCGGTCGCTTCCACCTCTGAAACGCCTCACCATTTAGTCGTGGTGTACAACACAACCGAGAAGAAGTGGTGTGTGCAAGCATATAACCAAGACCAGCACCAAGACTTCTATTCTACCCCTCTGCCCAAGCAGGAGGTTTAGGACAGCTGGTATTTATTCGAGGCTTTATATCGCCTGCCTGGATGTCGGTGCTTGGGAGCAGATATAATATTGATCCAGAATTCTTTAGACGACACATGGATTTTCTTTCTGCTAGCATAGATAGGCATGCTTTCAGTTTTCCATCGCTTGCGAGTTCTTCAGACAACATATTTCGCCTCTGCGTGAGTACGCTTCTTCACCGCGATGATTTCGGTGGGCAGGATCTACAATCGCAGCGCGCATCTCAAGCCATTGAGCTTGGAGCATACAGGGTACAACAACTCAACTCTGGCAAAACCTGCTGTGGAGACTCCTTGGTCCGAGAGTACTCTACCATGTGCTCGCGCTTTTCTGTGGTTGAGCAATGGATCTCGCTTTACGTCACCAAAGCACATGGGGATTGGACTGGTAAGAAGCAAGCCTGCCCACCGCGAGATGAATAGACTACTCATGTCCTCATTAAGTGATCGCCTGGATGGACCACGGCAGGCCTTTAGAGAAATCTCCTCCAGGGCCATGGACAAGTCACATCGAATCCAAAGCTACGTCGCTTCCTATCCTCCAATATCATCACAAGATGGCATTTCGAAACACCGTCAACCGCCTCGATCCAGATGAAAACGCTTCAGCAGATGTGCCTCAAACCACAGCAATCCTTCCATTGCAGTATGACTCCGTGCTCGCACTTGCCAATCTCGCCCGTCGCGCGCCTCAAGATCCGCTGTCCATGTGTATCCCGTTATTTACTCATGCAGCCTTCTCTGAAGTGCAGTTCTTGAACCTCATGGAGTCGAAAATCCAAAGTTTGATGAACGCGATGGATGAAGGAGTCCCGCCCGATGCGCTGGGGACTTTCCAGTATTTCTCCAATATTCTTCATAGGCATGCCCAGCAACTCAAAGATAGTATCCGAGCACTTTGTAGGTTAGCTGAGCGAAGCAATCAAGGCTTAAGTGGAACCAAGGCGGAAAGTTCACTGTCAATCAATAACCCGCCAATAGGCATTAGCACACCATTACGCTGTCAACCCCTGATTCCACAGTATTCAAATTAGATGGCTCCAGTGCTTGGGACGGTGCCTTCACCTCAAAGAGCCTCTTGGAGGATTATAACCTTCTCTGTATTCGTTGCGTTGACCTGTCAAAGATGTGCACTCGGGGCATAACTCTAGCAATGGGCAAAGCTTCTATCGAGGAATCTCGCAAAGTAATAGAACAATCTCAACGTCTCAAGAGATTAACTATTCTGGCGACGCTTTTCATCCCTCTCAGCTTCACTACCAGCCTTTTTGGTATGAACGTTGATCTCTTGGGACAGAGCACAGTAAAGTTCTGGTGGTTTCTTGTTTTGTGCATACCAATCACAGTCTTCGCTTATATGTGCTACCTTTGGGACTCTCAAGGTCTAATGCAGTGGTTTGCGACATCCTGGAAATGGTTTGTCGACACTCGGCAGATCCTTACTACTAAAAGTAGTGAGAAAGATCCGGCTTATGTTGTCTGATTTGTCTAATTGAACGGTCGGCTATCCTGTTGATCAGGGCTCGGATGTAAAAGGTTATTTACTCGAAAGTCTTTCGCGGGTGTCTATTAGGCGCCATTTGAAGGTTACAGGATTGTATGTGTACTCTAGTTTAAACTTTGGAGCAGACAGTTGAGAGCCACTTTTTGAGCTTGTTCTTATCAAAAATAAATTCACCTAATATACATAGTAATAGTAGCTCATACCCTTCGTAAAGGGTGGAATGTTCGTTGAAGACACGGGCTGGAGCATTATACATAGTTTTGTGATTGATTTGGCCTCTAATCTTGACATTGTGGAACTGATATTTCTGACTCGAAACTGCGTTTGCTTCTGATAAGATTACATATCTCTTGTGCCCCGGGACTTCCAATCATTCCGGCTTCTTTGCCATGCATAAAAGAAAAGGAAAGGTCATCATTTCGCCCTTTTCGGCATCCCAAGTTTCTTTTGCCTCCAGGAATTCACCAGTGTACCGCTCTACCCTCTTCTCGGCCGTCCATCCTACACTCACATTAATGTCGATGAAACCAGTTTTCTCCAAGAGGTCGGCCATCCACGCTCTGTTGATTCCGTGTCTCTCTACTCCTTCAAGTTTAGCTTCGGGGTGAAATTTCCTAGCTTCTGGACCAAAGTCTTCGAAATCAGTCAATGCTACCATGCCGCCTGGCTTCAAACATCCAAACATGGTTTTGAGGACTGATTGTACATCTTGAATATGATGCAGGACCAAGTGAGATGTTACGAGGTCGAATTTTAGCCTCGGACCATCAGGCAAAGAGGCCTCTGCAGGAGGGAGGTGGGGATCTTCGGCATCTTCCAGTAGGAGGGAGAGGGGTATTATATTCTTTGGAGCCTCGGACTGAGACAGCTTGGACTTCAGCACTTCAATCATTCCTCTGCAGCGTCTACTGCAATGAGTCGATTCGCCCTGGATGAGGAGGGTAGACTTAAGAGGCCTGTGCCACAACCGATCTCAAGAATGTCTGGTTTCTTGGCGCCGGGATCGTGAAAGAGCGGGACTTTCTCCTGGATAACTTTCCATGCCTCAAGGCTTCGCTGATGGACAAAAGGATTGCTGTCCCATGCTGCTGCTTCAGCGTTGAAGCGGGTTTTATTCGTCAGAGCAGAAGGTGCACTCATGTTGGCTTATGATCCGTGTGTGTGAAGAGCGAGACCCCGCAAACACCACCGACAAGCCGAACCTATTATTAGTGACTCCACATCTCGTTGAACACAGCCCGCTAAACTACCTAGGTAATCATGACCTCAAAATCTTCGCTTTACATGTCCTGTCCACGACTGGGCTCGTAGCATCCATTTGATACACCATGGTATATACCCGTGGCTCTCATATTAATCCAATAAACAAATATCTAAATATATGTTATCAATGCGTTTGCGTGCACAAGCCTTCCGGAACTATGCAACTTCATGAAAACCAGGAACAATTCTGGAATATACACAGAATTTGAGAACATCTCATTATGAAGGTTTATCCCTTCCTATCAATACTAAATTAACCAAGAAATTATTCGTCTTGTACACCTTCATCTTGTAAAGGGATCCCATGGTGTGCCACTTTAAGGTGCTATAGGGTAGGCTACTTACAAGCGTCCCTAAATCCTCGGCCCGCCGGAACAACTCACCCAATGCATCGTCCATGAACCAACCACAAGCTTCTGATGCTTGAATCTCGCCAGAATGGCGGTTGCTTCAGAGATTCCTAAGTTTGTCATAGACTTATCGTTGCCACCAGAAACGCGATACAACCATGTTGTGCCCCATTTTAGACATGTGCTGGATCAACAAGAGCTACCGACCGTCTTCACGGACCTACTGCGTCACTTAGCTGGACCTGTGGGAAGGTTTCTGGAGATCGTAGCGCAGATCTTGCTACGCCGAGTTTACGATGAAGAGGAGACTGCCGAGATCAGAGGGATCGCCCAGAGTAGTGGAATTGCGCTTCACATCTTGATTGCCTTCAATGTGCTCCTGGACCTGCTGCTAGGCTGTACGAGCGGCGGGGCTCGAGTCTTTGACCCCAAAACGCCGGCATCACAACAGTCAACGCGCATGCTACACTTCCGGACTCTTGACTGGGCCATGGACCCAATACGAAAGCTTACAGTGGAGTTTGACTTTGTCCGTCATCGTGGTGGGCCAGTCATTGCGTCCTCGGTTACTTACCTCGGCTACGTTGGGGTCTTGACTGGAGTAAAGAAAGGCCTAAGCATGAGTCTAAACTTCAGACCCCATCACTCTAGAGACACGTGGAAGCAAGAGTTGTCTTTTCGCTGGCATCAAGCGATGGTTGTGCTTGGATTTAGGCGATCAATCTCCAGCGACTTGCGCGGTTTTCTGCTGGGTTCTCAGAACGAGCGCTTAAGCGACGGCGAAGAGCTGCCGGAAAACTCTCTGGACTCTATCCTATCGAGTCTAGTTACTTCTCGCTCCACAGCGGCATATCTCATTTTCTGCACACCACAAAAGGTCTTCATTGTCGAGAAAGACAACGGCAAGGCCTCAATCCGCGACTCGGACTTGTTCTTGGCCGCGCACAATCACGATGCTAGCGACGAAGCAGACCCATCTGAGCTTGAACAAGCAGCAGAGAGCGAAGACGCAATTGGAATGGCAGACATCATACGATATTCTCGTGAGAAAAAGGAACATCTCGATCATATTTGGACCAAACGTATGCAGACATGCCAAAAACGGACTAAACGACCGGGAAACGTTGTGTCAGTAAACGATGTGATCAAAATCGTTACGGACGAACTGATAAGCAATGACCAGACTCATTATGCTGTCGTTATGGATCCAAAAGAAGGGAAGATTCTTTGGAGAGGAGTCTATCTGGTGGAGGAGTGATGCCGTAGAGGTTAGAAGTATAACTAAATTAGAGCAACCATATCATACGATATGCAACAAAGCCACTGAATAGCCGAAGACCTATGGGTAGAATAAATCTCCTCCAATTTCTATTTTTCGAAAATAAACATAGTACTGATGAGGTGAGCATGGACTGACTATATTAGTGATGGTCGATAATGGATCACTGGCTGACATTACAGACAACTGATTTGTCCGGATATATGCCAAGACTCCACTGTCTTCTACAGGACATTGGCATAAACCAAAAGCAGTAAAAAATAAGTCACAATGTTGTAAATGATCATTCAAATAAATATCCATTGCAATTGCTTGGGGCAACAATGAAACGGCATCTGGCAGACTGAATAACAGCCACAACATAAATCATACTCACCTGTGTACTCAAACTTCAAGGCTTTACAATGACGAAACTGCATAGGGAGGCGATAGGGAGACATTTTACACGTACCATACAGAGATTTTCTACACTGAACGATGGGTTTCCAAATTTGGATAATATAACAAAAGGAGCGGTTATGTAACTGTGACTGTTTAATAATCATATTCTCACTTACATGCATGAGCCTTGGCGACGATAGTGGGGCCAGTATCGTCAAGAACCTCAATTGTGCCGAGGTTCATGACATACACAAAACCTTTTCGGAAGACTTTACTAATGACCTCATAATTGGATGCGGCATCAGCGGCATTACGGTAAGTTGCCGCTCGTCCTCGCATCGCCGTCTTGGACAAGGAAAATCTCTCCCGTGGGCCACTCAGGCAACTGGATTGGTCATTAGACCTTCATGGATCTATGACAATGAGCTCTCCTTCATGATTACTGATAGGAAGTGGCGATTCTCATGTTCATGGCGGGTGGATATTCTTGTCAGACTTCATTGACCTAGGACGCGCGCGCCAAGTAGGAAATCCTAGCGAGACAATGGCATCATCACTGTCCTGAGCCCTCTACCTGATAGGCACTTTTTCTACATTGAGCTGTGCAAGATGTGGGAATACGACCAGGTACCTGAGACCGCTACCTCGCGTAGTCGGAGTGTAATCCCGAAGAAAGCTGGCAAAGCGGTTTTGCTGTGGACTGTAACGTTCCATATTCTTGAACATGGCAATAGAAGAATCAGGAGGATTGAATTGAAAAGTATATAAGATAGAGAGTGAATCCCCAAATGAAGGAATATCACACCAGCACAGATCAACAGTCATCTACAGCACAACACCTTACTCACTTCTTATCATCTCACAAGCCTTTCAAAATGAAGAACTCTGTCTTTGTCTCCATCGCCACTCTGGCACTGGGCCTGGGCGTCAACGCTATGCCTGCGAACACCAACATCGCGAGAGAGGCGGCCGTTGATGGTAACAACGTGGACAAGCGTGCTCAAGTCTGCGTCTTTGTCGGTACCGACGCAAACTGGGGTGGCCTTACTTCCAACCAGTGTGCTGCGCCAGGTGTTTGCTGTGAGTAATCAGTATTTACGTCTCAAAATTCCCAAAATGAAAACCCTGTACAGTGACAAAGTAATGAATCGGTGACACTGATTAAACTACTATAGGGAACGAGAACTCTTCCTTCGAGGACCAGATCAGCGCTATCGGTGCTGACCACGGTCACTGCCGCGCCTTCTTGTATGTCCAGACATCCAATCTTATCCAAACACTCCAATAGCCATAGATAAATTAACATACCATTTAGCGCCCGCGACTGCAGCGACAACGAGGGACACTTCGACTTTGGAAACCCTGGTATCGCTGATCTTTCCAGATATGGTGATGGCAAGTCCAACGACCGCATCAGCAGCTGGCAGTGTATCGAGTGATTGGCTACTCTATAAATCTACTAGAGGAGGTGGACGGACTTGATGTTGAAAGGGGAGAGAAAACTTGAGGGATTGGCAATCAAGATAGAATGAGTGGTAGCTAGCTCTGTCAGTAGCTATATATACTCTAAGCTGTTTCTCAACTTGCTAGAACTACGTGTGATATCGATACACAAATTCATTGGAGTTCTTGCCACCCTCTGCGTAGAAATATCTCTTCTTAGGACCAAAAGTTAGCTAATTCTAGGGCATGTAGATGGAGTGAGAAGTCTCCTTGATATCATGGACTCGGCAAATGAAGGTGGTGATATGGGTGGCCCACCAGTTGGAGGACGTGTAGCAGCCAATATACTCCTTCAACAGTGGCCGAGCGCATTTAATTTTCCGATTTGAGAACTTAGCAGACAATGTTTTAATCAGAGCTATCCAGAGCCTCCATTGCCGAATGAAGACTCTATGCTGACCCAGGCGGAGCTTGTTTAAGTAAAAGGGTCTTTATTTTGGTCCTATGTATACGATTATAATCCCTGGGAGGCTAGAAGGCTAGAAAGCTATGTACATTATACTGGACGCTTGGTATTCTAGTGTAGCATCTAGTAGTTTTACGATTTTGTACTATGGTGATATTGTGGTTCTACATTCACCTATGCCATCATGGTAAGAACTTGAGCTTCGTGGCATATCTGACAGTCAGACATCACTGATTTCATTCCCATTGAAAACGAAGCCTCTCGGGTTCGGGTTTGGTTTCGTCACGACGTGCCGAGCTACCCAGAGTTGGGTTTTGATCTAGGACATCGACACTACTCGGATCATCATTCTTAGCACTGCTCGCATCGGCAACATCACTTTTGGTCTCAGGTTCACCCCATAATCCGTCCCAATCCTGTCGTCATCAAAAATGTTATCGTGTAGATAGTATTGGTCATGGAAGCCTTGCGGCACTGGGGGTGAATTACATGTTGTTTCGGCCAAACATCAGAATCCGGCTCTAGCACACAAATGGTAAAAAGACCCTGATACTGAGCTTTGACTATGTACATGTTTGAAATTCCAGCTTCAGCGTGGTTTGGGTCTCCATCTTCTCACCTCAGTTATCTGTGGCTGCTACATCGGCCCAAAGCTTGGGAAGATATTCAAAACTGCTCGTATTCTTTAGGTCCAAAGACCATTTGTACATGCACCGCCCAACCATCGCACACCAGGAACTGTTGGAAATTTGCGCAAATAAGATCACACAGTCCTTTCTCGTATCAAATCAGACGTGTTAATGGCCACTCCAATTAGACCAGCACAGGTCGTTCAAGAGGACATCGTGGTTAGACACGGAATTCCCTTAAAGAGTAAGTGTGCGCGCACATCTATCCCTACTAGCAGTGCTCCAACCGCTACCCTAGGAAAGCCCAACCAAATAGACTATAAAAGCGCAAATCATACCCGCGCATTAGTAGATTAGCAAGGATTTAGAAAGTGCCTAGAACTCAAGAAATGGGACAGTAATGCGTGCTTTTTACAGAGTCTTGTGGTGGATCTAGTCTATCCGTTTTACCCGTAGGATCGCTTGTCTTTGAGATCCACTGAACGAAACTTATTACCGTTAGCTCCATACGTGTCAGTGGAGCTTATTGAATAGGTGACAGTACTGCAAATGCAGGGGTTTACTGCAAGGTAGGGCCATGTGGGTGCAATACCGGTTGTAGCTGGTAGATTTCAGGCTCATGTTTTATTAGTCTCAGCCTCAACCAACTGCATAAGTAGGTAGTTGTAACAAGGTGGGGGCTGGGAGTTGTACTGTGTTCAATCCTCTGGGTCCTCGCTGTCCCAGGCCCACTGGTAGATAGAACTACTGCCATTCTAGGTCTATCGCGCACATACAGTAAGTCGACCCTGGCGTCAATGAGGGTCTATAATGTAAAAAGACCGGCGGTCGAACATGTGATTTGATAAGCGAGATTCCCATAGAGTCTCGGCATATGCGAAGCTGAATCGATACTAGCCGCAGGCGATGGCCCATTGATAGTGCACTGTCCCAAAGAATTGTATCTTGAAGGTTGTCTCATGAGAGTAGTATAAACTGAATGCGCAAATGAGGATTGATGGAACCGCGAATTACATCGCCTTGCCAAGTCTCCGGATTTTTACGGATATAGTTGGGGCTCAGATATCCGAGCACCCTACTGCGTGGAGTAGGGAGATGTCTGCACAGTCACGATTGTGTAGACCGGGACTCTTGCGGGTTCATACTAGCGGCGCTCATGATAGCTCCGCTGTTCCACTCTGGCCGGCTGGGATCTCATTCTCGTATCAAACGGGGTCGAGTACTGGAGAAAACATTGCGCAACATCCAGTTCTAACAATCCAATCGGAAGAGCTTGCAAGAAGCTATACCCCTGCTTGATCCACAACTCAACCTCACAACTGTTTTTGACCTTGCAATTGTTAACACTGCTTTGTATCCAGACTTTGCTTGCAGTGGAAACTAGAACGAATTGGGTATACAATCAGATCTATCTCACTGGCATGCTCTACTTGATATTCAGAGAGGGGAGTGTGAATTGAAGTATCATGAGGGCCATAGGTATTACTCACTGGCCAAGGTAAAAGTATAAATAAGAGGTCCCTTCGCCCTCCAACAGCTTTTCTTTCTTCTCTCAGCACCCAGGCTTCTACCTCTATCATCCCACCAGTTACTTAACCATCTCTCCAATATGCTTTTCCCTCAGGTCTTCCTCAGCCTCGTTGCTGGCGCCTCCGCTATTGACATCTGGCTGAACTGGAGCAACGGCTGCAACGGCAAGAAGAGTGTTCTATGCCCAAACCTCAACCCTAACACATGCTGTTCAAACACAGGAGTGTCAGGAAGTCCATTTGATGGTGTTGCAATTACCGAGATCCCTACAGAATGGAGAATCGAGGGCAGGGGCCACCAGGGTTCCGGATGTGGTACCGCCATTCAGCTCGAGAGAAGCAATGGCGCCAAGTCCCTTTGCTTGAAGAAGGGACCTTTCGGAGGCGGTGGCTATGGCTTCGTCAACTCTAAGCGCTCCGTCAGTGCTGACATCGATTGTGCCGAAATCGTGAGACCCTCTATCGTCGTTTTTGGCGATGGTGTCCGATACAACCTTACCGACCTGGATGATGCTTCCTATCATGAAATGGTGAGTTTTCCTCCATTGGGAGAATTTATGAGATCTATACTAATCAGAGATTTTCTAGTTAGTAAATGCCTTTGCCATTAGAGAATCCAACCTCGCTTGCTTTCTTTATATCCGTCGAAAACAGAAACCCTTCCTTTTGCTATATTTTTCATCCGCTAACTGTTTTATTTCTCTTTAGTCTTTCCATTGCAGTATCCGACGAAGACTCCGCGGGTGTCCCCAGAAGTTCGAAGCAAACCTCTTGGGTTAAGCGTTTGGAATGTTTGAGGGTGCCTGGACAGTTTATACTCGCTTGTATTTCAAGGCCGTCGTTTTCCTCATCTGGCCCTTTGCTGTCATATACGAGCTCAAGTCTACACTGTACTTAGCATATCTACCGATTTAATTCTCCAGCTCCGAGGAAATGGTTAGATTGGCAAATTCAAATCATTGATGTCCTTAACTATTATGAACTGAAAAGTTGGGTTCTTTTGAAGATTGAGAGGCAACACATCCAGTGCTATAAGACCTGAACCCTAAAAATATGTATTTTTCCGAGTCAATGTCACCATGAACTTGTATCAAATGCCTCGTTTGTCAAGGTCGGCAGATCTCTGACAATGCAGACCTGCTTTTGTAGAAAGCCGAGAAGTATTGAAATTTCATGCTGGGTTTCACACATGTATGGCAAACATCACTGAACCAGCCTGACTTCCAATTGGCCACTTCATTTAGTGGAACGGGTCCAGTCCCAGCCCCCAATCGGCAGCAGTGGCATAAACTTAGCATGAAATCCCAATGCTTTTGTATTTCCGCGGGTGGTATCATTCTCCTCAGCAGCACATACAAATGAGAAGAACCCCTGAGAGGAACATTATGTCATTCTGTCCTGTGGATGGAGGAACGCGGCTCTTAGTGTATATGATTTTTGGGGGTAATGAAGTCAATTCAACTCATGGGATTATTGGCTCCATTCATACAGTAGCTTATCTTGAGCCCCTCATCTTTATCAAGCCAACTCCGCAACAGCTTTGCTAGACTGGACTAAATTTGTATCGTACAAAACAACCGAAAATAGACTCAACAATTGCCCTCGAATGAGAAACAAGTCAATCATGGCACCTCCTATCCTCGAATTTGAACCGCCACTGCTGAACTCCGCCTGTCCATGGGCTACAACGGCAGAAGATCTGCGTCAGCTCTTGCTCTCCAAATGGACAGGAGCCGTTACTACACGTACCTCGCTTCTCCGAGGCTTTACGCACGATGATTCAGTTCATCGCTACCTCTTCTTCGATCCTGTTACTGCTCGGCCTGCTGCTGGTACAGGCTCCGGGCCAGAGTCGCCTACGTCTGCCATGGACCCAATCGCCACTGCCAGCCTTAATAGTTTAGGCTATAGCCCGATTGTTCTGCAAGAATATCTCTCAATCATTGATACTCTTGCTAACGAGATGCCAGAAGTGACGAAGACAATTATAATCAGTGTAACCGGGAGCGCCGAGGAGGTATTTGAGTGTTACGAGGTCATTAAGAAGGCCAGCACTTCTATCCGATTCCCTCTAGCCATGGAAATAAATCTCAGCTGTCCTAACATACCAGGGCATCCACCACCAGCGTATGATGGGCCTGCACTCTCGAGATATCTGTCCTTACTACCTGAGCTGCCTGCATTGCCTCTCGGAATCAAGACTCCTCCGTACACATACCACGCTCAGTTCGCCACCCTCGTGGAGGAGCTCCGCCTAGCAGCTACCAAAATCAGTTTTATTACCGCAACAAACACCCTGGGCTCATGCCTTGTGTTGGACCCTGAGACTCAGTTGCCTGGTCAAGGTTTTGGAGGCATGGCTGGGTCCGCTTTGCACCCACTGGCTCTAGGCAATGTTGCCACAATCCGGAGAATGTTGGATGAAACTCCAGGTCTTTCCCATGTAAGGATAATCGGTGTGGGAGGTGTCAGCGATGTGTCAGGATATGGAAGATTTAAGAAAGTTGGTGCTTTTGCAGTGGCAGTGGGAACCGCCTTGGGAAAACAGGGTGTCGCTGTATTTGAGAAGATTGGGCAAGGAGACAATGTGTAGTGATGAAGAAAATCATTTAGAAGTGATTCTAACTCCAGCATAACTAGCCATTAAAGCGATTCAAGCAAGTACCAATCCCATAGGCCTACTATGATGCGTCACATTTAAAGATGTTGAACACAAACTGCGGTAAAGACTGTTATTTGATATTTTCAAACTATGTACATTTATAGTAAGATATATACAGAAAATCTCCTCATATGTCACTGTTACTGTTCGTGTATGTACGGTCTTGGTAAGATGACGCTTAGCGTCTAGAAGAAGTGAAAAAGCTAACCTGGCCTCTCAAAAGCTGCGTGACGACTTAAATCTTGATACGTCGAACACGCGAGACAGGTCCAGTTTGTCCACCGATGGTGCGAGTCACGTCACGCTCCTTATTACCAGTCGGGGCTTGGGCTGAATCATCTCCATAAGGATCAAAGCTTGCCATGAAGTTGATTCGTTCGATAATCTTTTGGTTGGTGAAGTCACCAGATCGAGTTCTAAAGTCGTTAAGGTTGTAAGGCTTGGGCCTCCAGGTAGGGTTCATAGGGTCCAAGAAAGTGGCTTCGTTGTACCCATAATTGGGAAGAATGGTGACGTTGAATGCTGCCATCATGTCGTGATCCTCGTGGATCAGGTTGTGGCAATGGAACATGTATAGTCCACTATAATTCGTTAGTCAATTAATTGTTGAGTTATGAAGGTTATGAGCTTACCCCCAGGGTTGGTAGTGAGCTTCAACGCGAACGGTTTCTCCCTTGGCCAGCCAGACAACATCCTTCAAACCTTCAGCCTCGTAGGGCATGACACCACGGTCACCAGTACGAGACAGGACTTTGAAATCGACAAGGTGAACATGAATTGGGTGTGTCCAGCCGCCGGAACTGTTCTCCAGCTCCCAGATCTCAACTGTGCCTCGAGGAACATTAGCAAGCACACGGTTCTGCACGTCAGCAAATCCGACATCATTGATAAGCCACTGTCCGTTGCTGCGGTGGAATCGGAAATGGTGGTTGATAGCAGAACCATGAGGGGGAAAGGCACTTGGCGCAAAGTGGTAGGCACAACGGATGTGTCAGGCTGAGCCAAGGGGCCAGACCCAACCACGAATCGCATCACCTTATTAGTGTTCAAGTAGTCATCATCAGCACCAAAGTCTCCAACATCTTCGAGGTTGCGAAGATCAATGCTCTTTCCCTTGTAAGGAGAAAAGTCGAAGACAACTTCCCAACGCTCAGCCATCGACGCATACTAAAATCTCATTAGTTCATGCAACATGAATAGGAATGTTCGGTACGCACGAGAGTAGAAGCTTGAACAGGGCGGGTCAGCAGACCGGCGTCTGAGGCAATGACCTTGAAGGGAATCTTGGTGCTGGTACTGGTGGACTGAGCGAAGTAGAGGGCAAATGATCGAGAGACAGCCGCGTTGAGGAAACGAAGGCGGTATTTGCGTGGCTCCACATTGAAGAAAGGCCAAGGTTGTCCATTCTAAATTGTGTTAGTATCCATTAGATACACATGCGAAACCCTTGGGGCATCCTGTCATGCACTAGTCTAGGATCACTTACCACATGGATTATATCGCCGAAGAGGCTGTCTGTCTCACCTGCAGTGGAGAAAAGACTGCCATCGTTTTTGTACTGCTTTGATGCGAGCACCAGAGGGATGTCATATTGACCATAGCCACTGGGCAGACCAAGCGCGTCCTCGGCGGGGTCGCTGATCAGGTAGGCACCGGCCTGGCCGAAGTAGGCATTTTCCGCAGTCTATACCAAGACGTGTTAGTTAGAAAACGTGGTAAGGTTACCCCGGTATGGCTTTTAGACTCACAATTGCCACAGCATGGTCATGGTACCACAAGAAACGAGCGGATTGGTCGTTAGGATAGTAATAGTCCTTGTATTGACCAGGGAGAGTGGTATCCTCGGCCCAACCATCAAAGGGGCACGAGAAGGAGATCCATGCAGATGGACAGAGTTGGGCTTGGTGGAATTATTAATGAAGCGGACTATACTCTCCGTACCTCGAGGAACAATGATTGTTGGGCCAGGAGAAATTCCATCATAGCCAACGAGTTTGGCTGGACCAAGGTTAGGATAAACCTGTTGAGTGAAGGACTTGATCTCAATCTCATAGTACCGGATTTCCTTCCCATTAACAGGGTTTGTGACAACACTAGGTCGGTTAGTATATAAAAAGTAAGATTTAGAAGTTTGATGACATACAGCTTGGGCTGCTTCACAGGAGGGATTGGCAAAGGCTTCTGGTAGATGAACTTGTACTCGGGGCTGAGCCAGTCCTTTCGCTTTCGCAAAGTAGAAGTAGTAGCAGGAGGTACGTCTTCAACAATACCTTCAAGTGCCTCGACCTCTGACTGGGGATATGATAAGGAAGGTTCTCCTCGCCAATGATGCTTTCTTCAATGGTACTGTCCTCTTGAGCATCTTGAGCAAGGCCGCCCTTGACAAAGGCTAAGCCAAGGGCAAGAAGCCCGACACCGCCACGGACGAGCATTTTGAATGAAATGAGAGATCAATAAACTTGGAGTGCTCCAATATCTAACTAGAAGTGCGAGATGAAATCAAATAGAAGTGAACCCTGCTGTGTCCTCTGAAATTGAGGTTGTAGCTGGGAAAAGCACCCTTTTATCCTCCGTCTGAAGTGACTCGCAGAACGTGGGTTGGCCTCGGCTAGTACTGTTTCGACAATTTTGCACCACTATTGAAGAGAAAGAAGCAACATCGTGATCCCATGATGGGAAACCTTCTTGAGAATACGGCTGGAGCCCCTGGACTGCTTGAAGTCTAGGTCGCGGCTGCATATCGCCATCCTACCTGGGGTCCCTTGCAAGGCATCTTCACCTTATCAATAGTCGTCCCCAAGGACTATTATGATCGACCAATCATTGTGTAAATCCACTTCCTCGCTGTGACGAAGGTTGCGTGCACTCTTTTCTATTCTTTTCTTGTTGCTTGATAGATCAAAGATGCATCTGTGCCAGGCTCTTCAACTCCTTGAAGTTTCAAGGAGGAGTCAAAATTAGTTATTTTCTCTTCAAGTTCGTTGTATCCTTTGAATAGAATTTCGTTGCTGAAGAGCCGCTCCAACACAGGCATGATGTCAGCATCGTCGCATTGCGTCTCGCCACCACGTTTTCTTTGCATTCGCAATGTCTTCCCAGCGTTCCGGCTTGGCGCTCCTGAGCAGATCCTAGCCTTGAGTAATCCTTGTGGTAGATTGCTTTTGCGAGCAACACTATGACCTTCAGCCGCCCAGGTCTGACAACCCACTGTTCAGGGGCTTCCTGACCACCCAATCAGATGAATCTATGGGGGTGGACCGGATGAGGTGGGTGTTAATGTGAGCAATTGTCTTGCACTATCCAGGATGTATTACTTCTCTAGGATGTGCGCACGGTCTGATTACCCTGTTTCGATCCAGCCCTCACTCGCCAAGATCGAGGGTTGCCTTGTCTGTGTGTCCAATCGAACCTCATAGGTGCGCTAACCCCTGTTCGACTCCAGTCTGTACAACTTGGGGATAACCTCAATCACCTGCACAACTATTAGTTGCTCATAAAAGTAAACCTACTTTCAATAATACACCAGATAGCGAGGGTGTTTCTTGGATAAATGCCAAATGATTTCAAGTCCACCGAAGTTCTCGGTCTAAGAACCTGGAGGCACTCAATCCTACGCAACTCGGAATCATGAAAAAAAGCCCGGCATCCCTACCCTCCTTTCCACCCACAACTCGGGCAATGTCCAGACCTTGTCAAAGATTAAGCTAGGGGCAACTATTCGTCAACAGAATGTTCCACATTGCCATAGTCCAGGACAAGGATAATTCGTCCGTGTGACAATCGACGGCAAGTCGCGGCCAAGTGCATAGTTCGTTTTTACCCGAACTCTGACCTCGGAAGTAAGGATCATGGGAGCAGGAGCAACTCCGCAGTTGTCTCGAACTTCAATCACCCCCACCAGCTTTTCTAAGCCTTGTGGAGCCGAAAAGTTAAGCTTCAAGTAAGCTGAGGGTCGTATTGGTTGATCCCTGTCTGGTCGATCATCAGCTGAACACCGTGTGTAGGCAGACCGTCGGAGCCGCTGCCAAGGTTACACCTCCAAGTTTTAGAAATTTCGGCTATCGACGCCACTCTAGAATTCGTCACGGGCGTGATTCACGGTCGGGCACGTCCCTCAGCCCATTCATCGTGAGCACGGTTCCTCAGCTGATGCGTCCTACAAGTCCGACTTACGGAATCATGACCACAAGGCTTTGAAAGCATGGACATGTTAAGTCTCCTGCTGAAACACTCCCTGTCATCGGACCTTATGGCCCTTCGCGGGACTTCGAATCACAGCCTTGAAATGCCAGAACCAGCATTGATCGACGTCCAAGCGAAGGTGCAAAACAGGGTAACCTTGTCCGGACATTCCATGCTGCGAATGAAACAAGTGGTGAGTTGATCTTGATTTCAATGCAGAAAAAGTAATATATTGCCCACCTGAAATTCTACACATTGCTTCCTTGATCATCAGCATTGAATAGCGATCGGAAAGTTGCCACTGGTATTGACTACACAGATGCAAAATGGGCTGACAAGGTTTCGAGTTAAGCAATGGCAGGGTGACGCATTCCGTCTTCCGGCGCTTCCGATCCCAGCACTTACTGGAGAGTAATCTATCCTCAGAGTTCAGCTCTCAGACAAAGAGTTTTTCAGGAGGCCTCTAGGATTGCATATTCAGCATGTTCAACACGCGCCTCAAGCAGCTTCTTAGGTATAGATTTGATCTCCAAAGCTGTGTAGATTGCTTTGTGGTTTTCGAAAAGTAGATACCTACGATTTGTATTCAAAGGCGTCGCTTTTACTATGGACTTACCAAGAATGTGTAGTAAGATTTTACGATTTCTTTCGCTGAGAAATCATTCTAGCTGTCCATTAAAACTCGATAAGAACATCAGAGTCTCATGATCTACAATAATAAAATCAATTTACTCGTAATAGAGATTCCATTCAGTTCGCGGCGATGGAATCAGCATTGGGAACATAAGATCAACATTTTCCACGTCATATCCACGCAAAAATCAAACAAAATCAATATTAATGTGATGATATCTAGTTATTGGAAAATAAAATATCCATGGTTACGGTACAAGCTTGTGATTTCGTGTCGAATACGTTTTACCTCTGTAAATCTTCGTCGATTCTAGGATGAAGCATAGTTCAGGCACCACGGTTTATAGCTGAGTGGTAACTGGTTCAGTGCCCGAGCTAATTGACATGCATGACCACGTGGCTAGGCATTGCAACTAGATAATGCCGGCCAACAACAAATCCCAACACATCCTGGTCAACTTGGCACGAGACCCAGACATGATTCATGTACGCAGTCAAAGCCCGTCGCGAGACCTAATACATTTGCAGTATTCATCTATTTTCTTGGCTTTGTCTTTTTCAAAACTGATTAGCAAGATCAATGGATCAGAGCACAGGAACTTTTGATATGATGAAGGCTTCTCAATCACTCAAGACTACAGTCGAAACTCCAATTTTAACTCACGTGAAACCTGGACTACAAAGTAACATTTTAAAGGAGAATCCTAGCATTTGGCCTAAGCGAATCCGCCTCATATTTGCTTTTAGAATAGTCGTCTTGACATGTAGAGCGGGCCTAGGGTAGATCGCTAATGTCGAGTTCGTTAAGCTCAATTTTATGTTTGTACTAGCGCTGAACAGGGAGATACCCTTGAGCTGTCAGGTGTGTTCTAAGTTTGTCCTCTTCCTTGTTTAGCCTGACTAATAGGCACCATTGGAGAAGAATGATATAAATTAGTTGTGAAAGTAGGCTGGAAGTTGGCAATGGTATGCTTGTTGTAAAGAAGTTTGAACCTGTGACACAAATTCCTGCTACCAGCTTTCACGTTGCAACAATTGGGGTGGGAACAGGTCCCATTCAACAAATTTTCCCACAGTCTAGTCACAATATCAACGAGAATACATTATCATATGCGGGCTCTTACAGCTCGAGTCAACAAAAACAAAATGCGTCTCGCAGACTACCATGTCCATTAAGGTTTCCAAGTAAGACATAACTAGCTCCGTCACTTGACCTATTTCTGATCCGTAGTGTTTTTCGCCTTGGTACGGCAATGGGCCCAGTATGCTTGGTTTTCAGCTTTGTGCATGGGTATGGAAGAAATTCTGGATACTGCCTGCAAATACCACAAGACAGCGGGCTATCGGGTGATAACTGTGACGCCAAACCAGTAACCGCATGCTGTATCCCAAGATGTAGACTAGTCTCGTGGCGATGCTGAATCAACTGCATGGTTGAGCTACATTTACGTCGTGTGGGAAGCTGAACTCGACTATCGGACTGGGGCAGGGGTTCTCGACAAGTAAATGTTGGCAGTCCACTCCACTTCCTGGGCGAGTCGCTAGCCTTACAGAAGCGCTTCATGCATAATAACAAGTCCCGCGGTAACACAGTAATGGCTGTTTCTTTCACATGAATCACGCAATGAGATAGCATACGAAGCAGAAGGTTGGCGAGTGGTGTTAACGATAACTCATGAGTAGGAAGACAAATGCAGGGTTCACCATAATGCTCCTGCCAGTGGCGCCTGCAACAACCTTCTTTAGCATGTTAATTTTTGGTTCACAAATAGGTAGTGAATTTAGCTGCATCGTGCTTGTCAGGGGACATGGGGATTTCCGCAGCCACGGTTACGAGGCATTAATCAAGCACCTCGGCATTTGCGAATATGACAAGGGTATGAGGGTGTTCCCTGTGCTCCATAAAAATCATTGTGAAGCTAATGACTCCTCGTCACATTATTCGAGCTCCTCGCCCTTTTCCGTGCCAGTTGGAGAACCAGGTTCGTCGGTTTTGTCAGAGAAGAATCTGGCGAACAATCCTGAACGCTCAACGAGATTCCTTGCCCACAACCATGAAGCTTTCAGCAGACCTTGCCAGGCTACTGATACGCAGAAAACGCCAACTAGTACAGCGAGAGGTGCGGATATCTGCCAAAATAGTACCTGTGTGTCAACCCAATCCGGGTTTGATGGTCCACCGTTCATGCTCATATAAGCTGCTACAAAGCTCAGAGGCAGAAACGTAACAGTCACTACCGTGAACACGAAAATGGCGCGGTTCTGGTCGTCTTTGGTGATCTCCGTAATACCTTCCACAATATCAATAAGCTCCTGGTCTCTCGCGAGATTCGCCTTATACATTTGGCTCTGTTCATGGAGCTTCTCAATAGTTTCTTCGATAATGTAGGCCTCAATTCTGTAGGTCTTCCGCCGTGAGTCAACTAATGGTTCTATGTGCGTGTCTGGGTTCAGGACTACTAGCAGAGACCGTAAGACTTTGCGTTGCCATTTTGCCACCTGCTGGAAGCGTCTGATCTCGTCCATAAGAGCAAGAATTTGTGGAATATAACGTTTGTGAGGGCGCCGGATAATCTGAGAACCCTGTATTCAAAGTTAATGGGTTGTCAACTGCCAGATGTATGAAGAGAGGCAAAAGAAATAGTAAGCATACAAAGTTGTCTTCATAGCCTCTGTACAGCTCGGCGACGTTTGAGTTGTTGAATACTGACTCTTGCAATATGTTGGAGATTAATTGCATAGCCAGGCCATGGGCTCCCACGGAGCTAAAGAATTTCGCAACATCATCATTCTTCCTATTTTCTTCGGATGTAATCAGGGCTCTCTCGGCACTCTTCATTAGGGTTGTAATTTCCGACCCAGTCATTTTGAGGTATCGGTATTTCTCCTGCAGGTCGCTATCAAATGCAAGGCTTCTCGCGCTGTCTTGGAGAACATCATTACGGTAGTAAGAATGCATTGCTTCCATCAAGAGTGGCACGCTACAGACAAACGCTATAAGAACCTGTAGCGCATTTAGCAGTGCGTATGGGACACCTTGAGCTGGTTGTCGAAAGCGATCACCAAAAACCACTCCATCTTGGAGCTCCTGGCTTCCTTGATGATTTGTATCATGGTGTCACGGCTCGTTGTTAGAAATTCAGTGAATTCCTTTTTAGTCTTTCATCGGCAGCGGCGGATAATGGAAGCAGGTATTCTCGTAGCCGCACCTCTGAAGTTGTTTCAGAGAAATGCTTTTGACGGAGATGTGCGATCGCCTCCTCCACTGTATCATATATTATCCCGATTTCGCAGCTATGACATGCAACATGTCTTGCAGCATTATACTCATATTTCAGCCCAGGGAGGGGAATTGGTACCCTCGATATAACCCATTTTTGTTCACTCTCTGGAGCGTCTTGCGATCTCAAATACTAGTGTCAAAGTTAACTGCCATGAAACTTGGATGTGAATCAATGCAGAGCTACCTGTGTTCCTTTGGACAAGGCGTCATAGTAAAATGAGAGTACTTGTGAAGAGTGGCTCTTCGGGGCGAACGCTTCAAGTGCTCGGATAGAAGCTGACAGGTATTGTCGATAAAGCTGATGGAGGCCTTCATTGTCAAGATTCGATGATTGTGAGCGATTGGGCTTCTTCTTAGAAGCAGAGAGATTCTGAATGTGCATTTCGATATTTTCTATCCCAACTTGCATAATCGTGGGATTAAAATTGAGATCCGGGAATTTCTGCTGTAGATCGGCTACAAATGGATGATGGTGCTCAGCCAGGGCAATCTCTGTTCGAATCAAGCAGGCTCTAACACTTTCTTCTTGGTCTTCATCACTGGTCGTCTTACTATTGATTTCAGTGGTATTTGCCGATGGCGTACTTGCTTCTAGGATGCTCCAGCCTAGGAAAGGTGGAACTTTGGGATGATAATCAGGAAGAGAAGGTGCTAAATATCCCCGTTAATATTAGCATCACATATGGTTATGAATATGAGACCGGATATCATTGTCTACCCAGATGCACGCACCTTCTGTAGACTCTGGTGTAGAGATCTTGCGTATGCCGAAGAATTCGTCATCATCAGCGCCTTTTTCGGACACGTGGACACTGCTTTTCGTGCTACTGGCGGAGTCCCTATAGCCACTTAATGATGAACTTGAGCTACTAGATGAAGATGAACCATCATTGATCCATTCAGCTTTGACGTGGATGAGGGGTTGCCTTGGCTGTTTGATAAGTTTAGACCAGGTCCTTGCCGTCAACGGCTCACCATCAGCACTTAGCAGCTGGATTTCATCGACATCAGGAGAATTGTCCAAGGCAAGGCCGACCTTATCCATAGCGGCTGCTAGTTGTTCTACGACACTAGATTGTAGTTTCTATGTCCTTTTGTTAGGCCGCACGACCTATGATCACTTGTTACAAGGTAGGTTTTGAAGGACTCACAAAGAATGTTTCACATCGCTTAAGGGGATTTGAAATTGAAGATGCTCAGGAGTTGTAACTTGAACAAATTTCTCGTCAGAAAGCTTGGTATACTGTTCTCGTATATCAATGTTTTCCTGGAGTGCTGATCTCCGTCGGGGGTCTCCATACGTGAACACTTGTCCTATTACATTATGTTAGTATGTAGCTAGGTTGGTGGATGTTAGGTTGAAAGAATTACCAGAGTCCACAATCAGTACCCAGGTCTCACAAAGCCAGAGAATTTGGTCAGCTGCAGCACCATCATGCTTCCTGAAGAATTGGTTTTGTCTCGCTCAAATGATGTGTCATACGGATTGAACACTTCATGCAGTTTCCGAGGAACACAGATTCCCTTGCGAAATTTGATATTGAAGCTTCGAGTAAATGCGTCAACCTGTACTTGTGGTATAGAAGCAAAAACTGCCGATGCAACTGTTTTCCCGCCAGAATCCACATCACATCTCAAGACGGTCCCCGGCTCCACGTACCAATTACTACGGCTCCTCTTCATTTTCTTGTCGTGGATAGCTTTGAATATGGACTGCATGGCGAGTTGGCTATCTGGGTTCGTAGTCAGGTTGCCTCCATGCAATGCTATGTTCTGCAATAAAATATGCGTTAGTATGACATGGTGGCATTCTTTCGATGTTGAGTAATGCGTACTTCGAATTCCGAAAAGTCCATTATGGTTCTCGACACGTGTCTATAATCCGGTAAGCAAGGGCAGCCTAGCATACCAAGAATAAGAGGGACTGACAGCCAAGTTATGCGCTCATTTTCGCCTGTGGTAGAAGATCCGCCAGGTGGATTGCTGTATTTTGTGAGCTCTAAAGCTACCGATATTGGTCCTAGTTCGTCAGGATATAGGCGCGCCGAGCTGAATTCATTACGCTCCATTGGAGTCGGATTCGACTCAAGTATTGGCATAGTGAGTTGACGGCGAGGAAACCTTTGCTCTTGGGCTTGCCTTCTTGCTTGCAGTATGAGGCCAGCCTTTCGAGCTACCGAACGGGATCTGATTGACTCTGCTCCATCGCTTTCTTCATCTGACGATTCGCTTGATGTGTCGTCATCGGACGAACTGCTAGATGATCCGCTAGAGAAGCTAGGTGGTGGAGGAATGTGTGACTTTCCTCTTCGCCCTGCCATAGGGGAGGTGGCATGCGTGCACCAGGGGAGGCCCCATACCCATACCCATACCAGGACGAGGGGCGGCAGAGAAATGATAAGGTGTAGATGCAGGGCCAGACTTGAAACCTTTTTGGTCCCAGGAGTATTCGAAGTGTTTTTTCTGAATGCCATGCCGGCCTTGCTGGTGGGCTTGATGACCTCACTGACTCAGATTTATCAACAGTCTTCAATGCTTTTTTCTTTACAGGTTTTCCAGTCAAGAAAGTCAACACAGCGGAATTCTTCGTATGTGGATTTTTGAGTGAGCAGGCGGCTTTCTATCGACATTTATGATATTCGGCCCAGGTGGTATGGGCATTGGCATAGGCACAGGCTTCGGAGGTCCTGGGGTGCATTATAATACGGTGGGACTCCTGGTCTGAACATAGGAGGTCTTGCGACTCGGGAGCCTTGTCCATAGGCCACATGGTCATGGTGACGGTCATGCCCGGTCGCACAAGATGCTTCCATGTGGCCGGGAGGATTATTTCTCCTTCGGAATCCGATAGATCATAGTGACCTTCTTGAACGTGGGGTCCTAAAACATCGACTTGGAGGAAAGCAGCCTTGATCAAATCTTCCATTCCCTGTATAGTAGGTTAGTATCAACAGATGAGTGCTTCTGAGGCCACCGCAGCCGACTCACCGACCACTCCCGCACCATCTCAAAGGGAAACGAGAATTTTCTGCCAACAGCATCCTTGAAGCGGATGATTTCTAAAGGTTCGCCATCTCGCATGTTGGATGCCATAGTGCCCGCTCTGTCCCGGTCTTAGCCCTGATTTTAATGAGAAGAGCGACTTCTGTTGTGACTGTAGAACGGCCGACAAAACAAATGTCACATAACATGTGTCCTGGCTAGCATGAGGGAGGCAGATACATGATAGCGAATCCCGGTATTAATATGACAGGCGCGAAGAGGGTGGCTGGGACTACCAAATTCGTTGTTGTTGTAGGTTTTGTCTGGTGGTGCAAGAGAGAAAAAACTGGCAACAAACGCAGACATGGATTGATCCAGCCATTGCCTATGCAAGGCTTTCATTGAGGCTCTTTCCCTCATCCCAGGTGCAGGGATCAGCAAAGCTGACTCACATGTCCTAGAGCCTGTTTTCGTGCCCACCGATGAAGTCTTTAGCTTCTAGTTGGCCAATCGAGGCTCGGTGACATTCAACATGAAGAGCCTGATACTACGACGGCAAGAATATTTCCGCATACGTGTGAAGCTTTCGAACAACTCTGCCGAACGTCTATCAAATAGCAGCAAACCTCATATAACTCAATGCCATCAAATAATTTATAGAATTTACCAAACTTCTTTTCATCACTCAGAGGGAGCTACGAAGGGTCGTTGATATGTCAAATTAGCTAGTCATATGCTGTAAACTAATTGAAGACAATAGTTAATTCATTGAACTCAAGGAAACGCAGAGAGCCTCTGAGCAAAACCATAGCCATGAGCCAAAAAGTAATGACTGTATGTTTTGAAGGACTTCAAATACGATAACTAGAAGATACGCAGTTTTGGTTGTGATAGAGCATTTGAAGCGAGGTACATTCTAGGTTAAAAATAAATCGCGAGGATGAATTGTGCTCACCGCTGGTGCATAAGGCATACGCTGACTAACAATACTAGACCATCTTTACCTTATTGCGCAATAGCTAATGAACTCACAACTATTAACTTAGCAACGATAGCTTGGGCCACTGGTCCTAGCTAGCATTAGTAGTTATCTACATGTTTAGCAGTGGGCTTGAACCTCAGAACCTAGATATGGCGGACATCTAATATAAAATAGCCATGAAAGTGGATTCTAAAACGAACACGGTCTACGAGGCTTAAGGCACCAAACTTGGTACGCTCCTAAAGATCAATTCTCCTTAGCCCGACTCCGACTAGTTCTGTGGCTTAAAAACATCCAAGATGGCTCCTCTCCCAAGAGCTGCAGCCAAATCTAAGCTCGAGCGACCCTTGGCGTCTTCCAGCAGTGGATCCAAGCCCTTCTCGCCCACCAAGAATCGCATGACTTCAGCATCATGCCCATCCGGCCGTTTGGGAAATCATCAATCTCCTCTCCGTCAAGGCTTCTGTCATTCGCTGCCACAATGTGTAGTGCACCATTGCCCAAGCCGTTCTTGACTTTTAAGTCTGCCGTGGCGAAGAAGTCGTCAAAGTGGTCAACATGGCACGTTTCTATTCCTTTCGATTTAGAGGAGAAGGCGAATTGACCCATGGTGCTGACGGATTGGGGGTGGTGAGCGAGATAATGCAGTAATGGGGGTTATGCTGCGGCGTTTCATCTCCCATATCGATGTCGAGCCCGGCGTCCAGGCAGCGCGTCCAAAGTCTCTTGCAGGACTCGCGGAAGTCTGGTGGCTGTCGCAATAGCCGACGGACGCGCGGACGCCAGGAATTAATCCGCAGGGTGAGGCATTGTGCCGCAATGCGGTGGAGAGCAGTGAAACCATCTGGGTCAAACAGGGGTTCGCAGAGAGGTGCCCCGAGGGATAGAAGCATCTCAACTACCCGGGGCGCAATACCTTCAGACCGAGCTGCACAGGCGTGAAGCCCTTACTATCCTTGACCAACGTGAGAGGTCGCGCCTCCGGTTTTCTTAGAAACTCAAGGATGTGGCGCTCCTGTATGCTTGGATTCGACAGCAGGATGTGCTAATGCAAAACACCACGTCAGCTGTTAAACTTACAAGGAAGTTTAGGCTTGGAATAACTTACCAGTGCATTGTCTCCGTCTGCATTCACCGCCGATATCTCAGCACCATGATCCAACATGTTCAAAAACAAGCCGCTAGGATCCCACATAAGGTTATCTTTATCTTCCTTTTCATCGTCATCGGTGAGATAGTAGTATGACTCCGTCCAAATAATAGCTGAATTGCAAGCCGCCAGGAACACGGTCTCGCCTTTTAGACCCGTTTTGTTGAAATCAAGGCCGTAATCCACCAGAAGATCCAAATATCTCCGTTCGCACAATGAGTTGTCGAATATATGATGAAGCAGAGGCACTTCTTCTTCGATCGTTTGTTCCACTCCCTCATCGTCCTCGGAGAATCTCAGTAAAACCATGGGACCGAAAGGGTCCGCTCCTCTATCGAGCAGCAACTTTATTATATCGGCACGCAGATCCTTCCCTGTCTTCTCTACGTGAGGTTGTGTATAGTCATGGTACAACAAAGCACCAGCTAAAGGCACTGCCGGCTCACGTGCGTGGATCGGTGTGGAGTGAATCGACCAGTCCAATTGCTCGTGTGTATAAATCGGGCATGATTCTTTACGATTAACGTCGGCGCCGTTGTCCAGTGCCATTTGTACAAGATCGATATTAAGTTTTCCAATGCCAAGCCATAGGAACTTGGTCATATGATCAGATATGTTGGCGCCGTACCTCCCAAGCACCTGAAGTACCAATGGGTTCTCTGCTAAGTCTACGCTTGAGCGATCTTTGTTGTCTTTGATGTTGAAGTCGGCCCCTAGCTCTAGAAGCAGCTCCACGAAGCGGACAGAAAATATCTTGTCGCTCGCACACGCATGATGGAGCGCCGTCATGCCCTTTCTGTCTTGTTGATTGATGTTGGCACCCTTCTCGACAAGATAGCGGATGGCATCAAGATGCCAAAACCTTTGGCTGAATGCCAGAGTTGGCAGAAGATCGTGGGAAAAGAACGACTGCTGGGCCTCCTTACCTACGTCGTATATCACAGACGGGCAATTCACGTCCACGCCACATACCTCTATGAGGACCCGCAGCATCTCCATATTGGGGCATTCTCGCCGACAGGCAGTCAGGAGCAATGGCTCGACTTTCCATGACGTTGGGCGGAAATAATCCCCACTGTATGTATACTCTCTGGTTTCCAAAAAGTGTCTTTCCCCACGAGCCACTTTCCTCAAACGGAATGCTAGTCGTAACGTTGTCGGATATCATATTCAAGGTCCATTTGTCTATGGGTGCGGCATCGGGGTCTTCATCACGGCGAGCAAGAGCACCAAGTTGAATCATGATCTCGGTGAGGCCAGCCAGAGCCACACCCTCGATGAAGCTGAACCGGCGATGGAAGGGTCTTTTAAACGAACTATCTTCATGCTCTGCTTTATGCAAAGTCATGAAGAAGTTTGCTTGATGGAGCTTGAGCCATGCAATGTCATCAATGGAGAGTGTGGAAACGAAGTCCCACGGTTCGGAAAGTATCTTCTTTTTATCCAATTCATCTGCTGTGGCCAGAGCTGAATTTTCGGGGTTGACTCCAAAGCCGAGGCATCCAAGTGCCGCTGCAGAGCCATGAGCATACCCTTGCAGCCCAGCTTCGAAGCCCTTTCCGTCGGTGTTATCATATCTAGCGTCCCTTTTGCGACAGGGTCAGCCCCAGCCGAAAGCAGACATTCCGTGACAGACAAAATAGAAAGCTCTGCGTTTTCAAGCAAATACGCTCCAACATAATTGGCCGCTCGGCTAAATCTCAACGATAGATATGGGGTGAACTTCTTGGGCTGTTTTGGAGAAGACTGAAGAATGTAGGGTCTGTATCGATCAAAACAAATTTCCTGGTCTGAATTTATTGCCTCCTCGTTCTTAGTCCATTGGCGCTGCTCGTCGATAAACTCGGCGCAAGCATGTAGCGGAGTCAAGCCTTGCTCATCACGAGCGGTGATGTCTGCTCCAGCACGGAGCATCGACGTGACAGAATCGGCGATTCCACTGATGCAAGCATCGAAGAGTGGTGTACGTCCGTTCGAGTCCCTCTCGTGGACCAAATCCGCGTTGCGGCTAGTGAGATACCCTACCACTGCAGAGTTTCGAGCTCGTGCTGCCAGATGCAACACATTTCTGTTGCCTTGTGCTAGAGACCGGACAGCTGCGCCGCTCTCTAATAACACGTGAACATATGTAATCGATTCCTTGTTACATAGCATAGCTGCCATGTGCAAGGGAGTCAACCCTTCATTATCGGGTGCATTGATGTCAAAGCCCTCTTTAGTCTTGCCAAGGAATTCCAACAGAGACAGGAGATGCTCTCCAGATTCGGCCCTCCCGTACCATGGGTAATACTCGGGTGGAAATAAAGGTGCAGGGGTGTAAGTCCATCGTTTGATTGTGATCGTGGGGAGAGTCCGTAGGCTAGGAGCTGCTCTAGCATACCAAATTCGTGGCTTCGTCCCATTGAGGAGCCTACCAATGTAATCGCAAGATGCATCAAGTTCATTCCACTATTGTCAGTTTTGAGAGGGTCGAGTCCTAGATTTACGAGTTCCCGAAGGCGCTCTACTGTCGCAGGAAAAAATCTGGAAGGTCGGCGTCTGTCAATCAACTGAAACAAGGCACCTCGGCCTAAGTTATTCGTCGCATGTATGTCTGCTCCGGCTTTGATAAAAGCGTCAAATACGGCTACGTCTTCCACAGATACCATCAATGGAGTTGCGCCGTCTTCTCGCTTCGCCTCGATTGATACTCCCACAGAGATCAATGCTTGTATAAAAGGACAGGGTCTCGCTTCGGCTTGTCCTCGTCCTGGTCACCCTCGCTATTTGAAATCCCATGTCTGAGTGAAAACATTGCCTGTTCAAGCAGTTTTGAGTCTGCGCAAGTCTGAAGCATGAGCTTGAACGTTTCTAGGTCACAACACTGCAACGCCTCTACCAGCACAGCTATAGGGTCACCACCAGCATCGATTCGGGCTCCTTTCTGAATGAGATAGCTAGCCAGCTCCGCTCTTGTGTTCATCTCAATGCGTTCGTGGCCCTTTCTCGTCTCCCAATCCATGAAATCGCTCCAATCTGTATCATCCCAGAACAATGCAAGAGGAGGCAGGGTGCCAGGTGCTTGTGCTGGACCCACAGTGCGTTTACGTCTGCTCCATGATCAAGCAATATTTCCATCAATTTCACATCGATATGGTTCCTGACGGCTCTGTGAATGAGTGCAGCTTCCTCGTTGTCTCTAACATCAACCTTGGCCCCCGCTTCAAGCAAGAATTCGAGAGGTTTCCGAACGCTCTTATTGAATGACTGGGGAAAGAGGCAAAGTATTGGGGTGTCACCCATTCCATCTTTCGTTTCTAGATCCGCGCCGGCATCGATGAGAAGCTGGAATATCTGCGTGGAGATCTCGTGGTTGCCATCATGCCAGTTTGCTGCAAGTGCGTGCAAAACCGTTCTTTCTTTCTGTGGCTGCGGTGTTGCTTCGTCAGAGCTGCCATACTTGACAATTGTCTCGCGGCTGTTGATGTCATGAAATGTAGGCAGCAGCAACTTGACGCAGTCAACATGCTGTGGAGTCTTGCCTTCGGCTGCGCAGGCTTGATACAGTGCCGTGCCGTATTTCGTCCTCCAAACTGTGGGGTTCTTGTTCAAGATTATGATTTCCAGCATTTTGGCATAACCACAGGAGGCGTAGTAACAAATCAGTTCTGAGTTTTCAGCTTCAGGTATATAATCCGTCAAAAGATGCAGACATTCTGGTGAGGTCTCGTAGAGAGACTTCTTAGAAAATGAATGATCAGGTTGGAATCCATTCCGTAATAGAAACTCTAGTGCTCGCGAATGGCATTTGGCAAGGATAGATGCCATTAGAGATGCTGGGATTGTAGAATCTGGGGGCTACAGGACTTAGTAGACCAGATCATTTCCATAATCTCTATATGGTTTTGGCGGCAAGCGATTTCGAAAGGCGAACCAGCCGAGAATATTTCCTCGCTACCTGCTGCATTTAATAACTGATCTCCTGATTCCGAGGAAGCCTTTTCCAATTCGATGCGAACCAACTCCCTCAGTCCTGCTTCTGCGGCAAAGTGCAAGGGTGATTTCGCAAAACATAGCGAGCTTATTCGCACCCAATAAAACCCTCCATGGTCATCTTGGTGCTGGTATGTTTTACAAATGGCTGCAATCTCGTCGAAAAGGTCTTGAGCAACAATCTCCTTTGTATAGGAAACATGAGTCATGTAGTTGTAAGCATAAGTTAAAAAGGGCGAGGTGATTGCGGGATCCTCGTCCTCATGGCGCAGAAACACTGAAGCTAAATTCATTACTCTCAGGCAAGAAACTGCCAAATCCTTGTGAGTCAAAGTTGTATCCAAAATGGGGAACTGGACCGCCCTTCCCTCGCCAGGATTGGTTCTTGCGGTGTCAAGAAGGAATTCTGTGAATGAATGATGGATCACCTGGACTGTTTCGTCTTCCAGGATAAGCAAAAGGGGTGGCAGGCTACTCTTGCTATGTTCTTGCATTTTTCTAATGATCCTAGGTCGTGCACCTTGTGCAGGTAACCAGCTACTTCGCGGAGACGCATCGGTCGGACAGCATGTGTAATAAGCCCGAGCAGAGCTGCCTGGATCTTCGTATCGATGCCAACTTTTCTTGCTTGCCGTGCCAGCATCTCATTGTACATGTCTTCGAGGTGTACTGGAAGTGCCTGCATGTCGATATGTGCGTTGGACTCCAGGTGCGGTAGGATTTGATCAATGAGTAGCTTGGCGTAGAGAAATAAGCCTCGAGACCGAGTAGAGATCTTCTGCGCAAGGGCTTCCTGGTCCATGTCTTGTACCGACTTGTTCTGAGCTAAGCGATGCCGGATAAACACCTCAATCTCCTTGCCCACCCTGTCTTCTTCGAGACTGATGTGGAGGATGGTGGCCGCAGACAGACAGCTTTGTAGGTCTTGTCTCGGTCGACTTGTCATGAAAAGCTTTAGTCTGGAGGGGCTGGATGCTGCAAGCCTGTTCAGACGTTGAAAGAATACTTCGGAGCCTTTCTTCTCCATCTCATCCAGCGCATCGACCACGCAAAACACTTTGGGCGCATCTTCAAGGCCTCTTAGGATGCAGTCCCATAAAACATTTTCGCTCACATTCTTGAGCGGCTCATCGATCATTGCGTGAAGCGTGCCTTGGACGGAAATACTGTAAGGGAGGAGCTGGGCCAACCAGTCTCTCATCAGTGATACCGGATGCCTATTGGCAAGAATGATGTGACGGAAAAAGAAGAACAAGACGGGTGCGTTGGAGGCCTGTAGCTGGTCGACTATGGACGCTGCAAGGACTGACTTGCCAGCGCCTGGAACGCCCTTGATCCATAGACAGCCATGTTGGGGAGTTGCGCCATTGTTTGTAGCGCTCAGTTTCGCATATCCAGGTGCCCGTGCCTGGAGTACGGCTGCGGAGGTGCCTTTGAAACTCGCTGGACTCGGCAGTGTAGTCGGTTGGCTCCAGCCATTTTCTGATCCTATTCAGCTCCTCGAGCGGAAGGCGGGCTTCTTGTGAATCGACAAGTTCGAAGTCGGACTCGCCGTCGCTGCCCAAGGGTTCACCGCTCATGGTTGTTGGAGTTGTAATGAGTTGGACCGCGACGGTATGCTCTCCATGACGGTGTAAGCTCGTTACTGCGAGGACGAGTCAGCTTTGGTGGGGTCGCCTAGGCTACAGTGGAAATTGAAATTGGTTCAGCTCCGCTCCTACATTAAGAGCGCGAAACCTGGAGGATAGTAGATAATAATAGTCTAACTTGTGTAACCAAGTCAGAAAGGTACAGGGTAGCCAGAAATGAAAAGCCCAAATTGGTGATGGGACACAATTCCAAAGTAGTGGCTCCAGTCAATCAATCAAATCACATGACCTGCGTTGATAATTGTTTTCTCTAGCTTTTTCCTCGGTACAGTCATAAAATAAAAAGCTGGGGCGCGCGTAACATCACCGTACAGCAGCTTATACCGAATATCGGAGCCGTTCAGGTGTTGTGAAAATTCCTGCCGCAAGTCACCGTCTCAAATCGCGCATCAGCATCACCATCTCTGCACCGACCACCGCCTGTTCTGTTGTGGGAAAAAATGTCTGCCGTGTCTTCTATCGAGATTGGCTCTCTGCCATTGGTTGCGAGGTACGATTGCATTGAGTCCTGGTGTCGATGAGGCTCGACGACTGTCTTGAGATTCATTGCGCTGACGCTGACGGCTTTTCGTTTTCTTTTGCAGGGGTAAGGTGAGGGAGTTGTATAAAATCAACGACTCTACCCTCCTCATGGCAGTGTCCGACCGCATCTCCGCCTACGATGTGGTCCTGTCGACGGGCATCCCTGACAAGGGCGCCGTTCTGTGCCAGATCTCAGGTTCGTAACTGAAATGCTGCTATTCCTCCCGTAGAAAGGCCTCGCCGGGCCATGCTTTGGTCTGCCATTTCGTCAATCCGTGACCAAAATATGTTGATTCTGTAATAGCGCACTGGTTCTCCGTGCTCAGCAAGCAGGTCCCAGGCCTCAAGCACCACCTGATCAGCATGAAGCCCCCTGCTGAGGTTTCTCAATCCGAAAAGGACATCCTCCGCGGTCGCTGCATGCAGGTGCGATCGCTTAAGGTGTTCCCTGTTGAGGCTATCGGTTCGTCCTGACCTCGTGTAACCTTGCCATGAGCATCAGCATCACTAACATCAAGTAACAGTCCGTGGATATTTGGCTGGTAGCTCATGGGCTGAGTAAGCTATGGCGACTACTATGCGGATTCCAACGATGACTGATAACACGACTCAGGTACAAGAAGACCGGCACCATCCATGGCCTTCCCCAGCCTGCTGGCCTCCAATGCTCCGAGAAGCTCCCCGGAGGCCCCATCTACACTCGTAAGTGACATGTGTAAACCAAAAAGGCTGTGTATTGTCTTGTTTCTTGTTGCGACAATGCATCGCCCTCGCAGAACCGAAACCATTGGATTACACTGGATACTCCTGATGCTTGGGCCAATTACTGATACCAACCCTACAGCCTCGACAAAGGCCCCTGCTGGCGAATCAGACGAGAACATTTCTCCCGCAAAGGCACGAGGTTAGTTCGTGCTTGACATGCCCTGTTCCCGCCATGTAAGAAATGGCAAAACATGGGGCAATCGTACTGATGCACTTATCTAGAGATTGTCGGTGACAAGTATGCGGACAAGATTGAGGTATGCTGTCCCCGAAGCTCATGTTCCTGCAGTAGAACTTTACACGGCAATTGCTTCACCTTAAGATCGCTATCATCGAGTGAGTTGGTCTGATACTGATGGCTGATTTAGTCTCTGGCTTTGAGCCTGTACTCTGCGGCACATGCATATGCTGTAAGTTGATCCCATACAGTGGTGTTGAGTTCGCTCCTCAAAACTACCCCAATGAACACTCAGTGATCGAATTATTGCTGACGTGGAATCACAGCTCGAGAAGGAATTGTCATTGCGTGAGTGCTGCAGCCATGTGGTCAAATTGTTGAATGAATGCTCAAACACTCGCGGCATGACCACATCTTAAATATTTAAACATACGCTAACTATTCATAGTGACACCAAGTTTGAGTTCGGTGAGGCTCAGATCCCTGTGTGAATGTCATGTACTTGCTAACTAGAAACAAAGGCCTCGATGAAGAGACCGACGAGGTTGTTCTGATCGACGAAGTCCTGTGAGTTGAGCAAGAAATATTTATTGCAAGCAAGCCTATCATTGATCTTACTGCTGACCGATTCTACTTACAGCACCCCCGACAGCTCCTGTTTCTGGCCTGCACCCGTCAATGTTGGCCAGGATCAGCCTTCGTTCGACAAGCAGTACATCCGAGACTGGCTGGTTGCCAATGGCAAGAAGGGCCAGCAGGGCGTATGTGACGGCTCATTTCTTTCAGTCCTCAACTTTTCCGTATTCTAGCGACACATGCTTACACAATGTTAGGTGGAACTGCCCGATGAAATCGTGCAGAAGACGCGTGAGCTGTACCGCGACATTTTCCAGCGCTTGACTGGCAAGACGCTTGAAGAGTCTATTGAGGCTATTTAGACGTTAGCGACAATGCAGTCGTTGATGTAGGCGTAAAAAACATATTCGTCGGGGTAGGCCGATTATCTGGATCTCTGTCCACAACACTCAATACATGAATCAAGTCGTGCCAGACCACCGAGCCAAGCTTAAAGCCGTGACTGCAAGAATCTTAAGAATTTGTATAGAGGTCTCCCCTGCCCAAAGTCTCGTCGCAGCTGTCGCTTTCGACGTGCTGAAACAAGCCGCTCATCTTTGAAAAGTAACTGCCACACGATGGACACTGATACATCATGTCGGTCCAGTAACGCTCATCTACCATGAACTGATCGGATGCACGGCATTCGGAAGCGAGGTCATCGATGAAGTCTATATCGGCGTCGGACTCGCAGGTGCCTTGCTCGAGGTGTAGGATCATGGCCGATGTCCAGATGAACTGGCGGTCGCAGCCGTAGCATGTCACCCACTCTGGTGAATGGGTTCTCTCGTGCTGTTTTTGTCTTCTAATCAGCTTGAGTGATGTTGTAAAATTCGTAGCTCAACTCACCATTCTCAGATTCTGATACGATTTGAAATATTGATTGCACTCAGTGCACAGGTTGTGTTCGTCGATGTCGTGCTGCATGAGACCAGCCGCTGAGCCGTAACTAGTTTCGCAGGAAGTGCAATAATGATGAACCGTTTCTTGGTGACGTTCAAGAGCGTCATACGATAAAAAGTCGGGCGTGTATGGGCAGTCCTGACACTGAAAGTGCGAGGACGAGTGTTTGAGGTGCTGCTGCATTGCCGAGGACGAGTCGAATGGTCTCTCGCAGGGGAAGCAGTACCAGTGGTGACTTGAAGTCTGGTAGTGCTGCTCGATGGAAGCTTCGGAGACAAAGTCCCTGTCGCATTTCCGGCAGTATGCCATGGCTAACGGTTGTGTGGGAGAGTCAGCAACCAGCGGAGGGCGGAGGCAAGGCAGAGGCAAGGCAGAGATGTGAAGGGCGAAGAATGTGCGGGTTCAGGATTTCCACTGATGGAAAGAATTCGAATCGGATAAATGTGTGCTGATTGCCAGCTGAAACGAGGTGGTGGTTAGTGGAAGGCCTCCTACAGCTCAAGCATGTTGATACGAGGCGGGTTGATGCATCGTTGCCACGTCAAAATGACAATTCACTTTTACCAAGGAAGTGAAGCGGGAGACAAGGCTGGGGAAACCACAATTCAATTTTACTTTGATCAATTATGCGCAAGCATGTTCTACTCGCATGCGAGCGCGCTGTACATGTTGCCATGACCTGACAAGTACTCAGCCAAATCACTACCATACTGCCCAGTCTGGGTACCCTCATTACCCTTTCGCTGACGGAAGAGATCTTCAATTGCCCATCCGACTCTCTCAGCGCCAATCTTGGCCCCTCCGATGTTTGGAGCTGCGGGACCGAGCTGCAGGGCTGCTAGTCTTCCCACCAAGAACAGTGGCACGCCGTCCTTCCACATGAGGTCGTCGTTGATGCAAGGGAACCCACCATGGCCATGGATTGGATACTTATCCAGCATGGTCTGCAGGTACGGTAATGACGAGAAGTCAGTCTGTATTCCCGTCGCAAAGTACAGGTAGTCCATGGGAGGAAGGTCGTCGATCGGCGGCTCCGTCTTTATGATCCACTGGCCACGCTCCTCGTCAAAACGTGCGTCGGATATACTGGTCATCGTGTGAAGCTCCAGTTTACCAGCGCTGGCATGCTTCTTGAGTCGCTTGTTGAAGGTCGGTGTGACGCTGCCTCCGCCGCGCGCCTCCTTGATTATGTCCAGGCGCTCGAGATCTGAATCTGCCAGCCAGAAGCGCGCCTGCTCCGCATTCTTGTACTTGCCCATCCATTGAAGGTCTACATCAAAGTGCTTCACTCGGCAGGGTCCGCGCATGAAGTGATAAACTTTTGTGACTCCTCGGCGGATAGCAAGGTCGGAGAGCTGCGCCGAAGTCAAGCCACCACCAACGACGACGATGCTGGTCGGTTGCGAGGCCTGTATTTTGCGGACAACGACGGGGTCGGGAAACTCTTTGATCTGCATGCTGTGGCATGCTTGGGGAGATTTGTCAAGTCGCTTGGCATTGAGGGTATCTTGGGGATGCGCGGTACGTTTGCTGGACCGACGGCGAGAATCACGGCGCGAGCAAACCGGCGACTTTCAGGTGTCGTAACGGTGAAGAGCTTCTCATCATCAACGGAGACCCCTTGACCACTCCATAGTCGATATCTTGAACGCCCTCTTTACGTATGATGTCAGCACCAAGCCTGTATCGCTGGGCGACCTCATCGCAATGCTCACAAAAGAGCGACTGGGAGGGCGTGTAGTAATCGTTTCGCTCTCTGAGATTGATCGATATCCGAGCCTCTTGTCTAAATTTGATGTTAGGAAGATGTTCAATTTGAGCACGACTATTTATTGAGATCCCGCATGGGTCCCGATGAATTGGATGATGCTGTAGATGCAGGACGGTGCTGATCTGGATCACACTTACTTTCCACCACAAGCCCGATTGCACAACATCTTCTTCCGCGCATGCTTGCTGACTTCTTTGCCGACGCAGTTCTTGATCTCGATAAGCTCGCCCTCGCGGTTCTGTCCGTACGCATACGCCAGCAGAGCATCGCGGTCTTGCGGGTCGACATGCCATAGCATAGGGCTGCGCAGGTGGGATATATCGTAGGTGCTGAAGAGCTTGTTCCAGCGGCTCAGCCATTTATCGCCCGTCGCATCGAGAACAAGCATGCGGAGGTCGGTGGCTGCGGAGCGGCCCGCTTGCGCGGTTGAGATCTTGCCAGATTTCACATGCTTGAGAGAGACGCCGTGGCCGTGTTTGTTGATCCACGAGAGACGACGGTGCTCTTCGTCAGTGAACAGGGCAGCAGGTGCATGTTCACGGAGACGAGCTGCCGTGGCGAGACCGCATGGACCGGCTCTAGTGAGCAGTTAGCAGGCTGGTTTCTTTGAGGGTGCGAAGAGGGCAGTGCATACCCCACGATGATTACGTCGTAAACCTCCTCTTCCTGAGCAGACATGGCTTCGAGTTGGCACTAGGTCGGGTTTGCACAGAACACTACGCATTCGATGTGTTGAAGACAGCACAACGACCAGCGCCCAACGAACCGGCATGCCAACCTGTCTTTAAGCCCCGACAGATGCTTTCTTTCGGGTCCTCCATTATGTCAGGTGCCTGCGACGCGACGCTCAGTCGTGCATTGTGAGAACCTTTATGGACAGGCTAATGCCGCGGCGATGATATAGTTGGTGGTTTAGGCTTCGATGCAATCGTGAACCTTGATGGCCAGATCATCAGGGTCCTCTCAAGCGCAGAGATATGAAGATGACGCATCTCTCTAGTAAAGTATATGTGTTCATATCGTGTCGTGTCGTGCAATTGAGAACGGGTATGCGTGAGTGTGAGACCGGAGCCGAGTGCCTCTCCTCTCGGCAACTCGACTGAAATGAAATGACGGTTGGCCAAACTCGCCAAATACCCATAAGCGGTAAACAATCAGATGTCAGACCTTATCAAGGCACGTCTGAGGCAAACCAACGGAAACAGTTGGTTCCGTGCTCGTGACACCAGAGAACGTCAAGGCTGCTCACCGGCTGAGCTGGCGAGTCCCTGGGATATAAGCCAGCCTGGTCTACGTACGGCCCGGGGAGCAGGCAGGGGACTGCAGCTTGGCTCGTGGCTCACCGGGACTTTGGTTACGGACGAAGCTTACGGCCGCATGAGATGCCGTATTTTCCAAGAGTCCGAAAGGACGGTTGACCCTGGCCAGCGATTCGTCTTTGTCGCTGGTGCCTTTCAGGTGGTTGTGTTGGTTACGCGGCATAACGTAGCATCGACGCTTGATTGAGAGCGCGTCCACCCCGTTGCCTGACGGAGCTGAGGATTCTACGCAAAAAACCCCGTTGGAGAATATGTAATCTCTGGCCGATTGCGTACGAATCCCAGACATGCCACGCTGTTCCCAATGAGTTGTGGCGACCATGCACAGCGCTCAGCTTTTGCTCGGGACAATCGGCTCCATCTGCTTCCCCAAGTCGACCATGAGCCGCCTCGTGCAAAGACAAAAAGCGAGGGCGAGATTAGGGCCTTGATTCACTAAGCTTCGCGTTACAGGAAACTAGCTAGCCGGCTAGGGTGGCTTGTGTCCCCTCCCCAGGGCTTCTAAATCCATCCGCTGGTGAGTGACTGGGACTTGGGACAATCAGTCTCCACGTCTCAAGCCACCGTCTTATGTTTGGAAACCTTCCAACCGCCCAATCACGCACCGGGCTCGCTGCCAGATCGCGACCCACTCACCCGGCCGTAGATGATCGCTGTATGTCTTGTCGCGGCCCTGACCTGCCTGGCGCAGGGTTTGCTTGTGGGAGGGTGGGGAGCGCAGATCGGAACCCTTGGACGGCTCGCCGCAGCTCAGCCTGCGAAACGCGAAAGCGCGAGCTGCCGCCGAAAACAGCCACTGCTGTGCGCGCCTTGCTCCATCCTGCATCCTGCGACCCACGGAGGTGATCCGGCTGCGCGAACAGACGGCCCCAAGTCCCGAACGCTGCACCGCGCGACCAGGCGGCAGTGGCACCGTTGGAAGCCATGCGGCTTGGTTAGGTCTGACAGGTTATGGATGATTGTCTTGCACATCTGCTTTCTCGTTGTATATATTGTGCCGTGGTCATCCCTCCGTCGGCTGTCTTTGTCCCTTCGTTCTCTATAGCCATTCACACCAACAACACCTCTACACTTAAACGGATACCCAACTCCCATTCAATTAACAGCATTCTCACATCATAGATCCCTTTTCTACAATTCCCATTCATACCCCCTCCGTCATCAAATCACCCTATAATCGCCAACATGACCACCCACACCATCCGCAAGATCCAATACGCCGAATTCGGTGACCCTTCTGTTGTCAAACTCATCAACGCCGAGATTCCTGCCCCTGCCAAGAATGAGATCCAATGCGATGTATACTACTCTGGCTTTGGCGGCTCCGACATCAACATGCGGCTCGGCTCATACCCTCAGCAAAAGGCTGCTCCACTTACCCCGGGTTACTGCTTCGTCGGCCGCGTGACCGCCAACGGCTCGGGAGCCTCAAGTTCAAGGTCGGCGACCTCGTCGGCGCTCTCACCGTCTATGACTCTGAGGCTGAGAAGATCAACGTTGCTGAGAAATACGTCATCGCTATACCCGAGAATGTCGACATGCGCGAGGCCGTCGGCATCATTCTGGACTGGAACACCGCCTATGGCCTGGTCAACCGGGCCACCAAAGTCACAAAGGGCCAGCGAGTCTTTGTCCACTGCATCAGCGGCGCTGTCGGCTATGGTATCATGACGCTGTGTCAGCTTGCCGGTGCTACAGTTTACGGCACCGCTTCAGAGAGCAAGCATGAAGGCCTGCGCCAACTTGGCGTGACCCCTTCACCTACAAGGACAAGAAGTGGATAGAAGCCATGAAGGCGACTGGCGGCGCCCACGTTGTCTACGATCCCCTCGGTTTTGAGAGCTTTGACGAGTCGTGGGACATTTTGATCCGTAACGAGCCCAGCATCCTCGTCGGCTTCGGCGGAAACTTGAACGTCATTTCGGGCGAGGTTGGCAAGACGCGCTCGCAATTCCCTCCATCATCCGCCTCCTCGCCAAGAACGGCTGCTTGTGGACAAAGCGCAGCACCAGCTTCTACTACGTCGACCGCGATCGCAGCACCTTCATGGAGGACCTGCAGGCCCTCATGGGTATGTTGGCCGAGGGCAAGTTTGAAGTCCCCGTCAAGAAGGTCTGGGATCTGGACAATGTCCGAGATGCCCACGAGAACTGGAACGCGATCCCTGGCATGGGCTGCTGCATGATTCGTGTGCACCCCGACGCGTAATTGTTGGTTTCTGATGGAGGAAATATGCGATAACTGGTTTAGAATATCTGAGAGCAAGGCGTTTGGTGGTCTGATTTGGAATGATATGATTAGCTATTAGATTTTGAACTGGTTAATAAATTCACAATCGATTTTCAATTTACTAGACTGAAGTTACGATCGCCAATTGATCTGGGATTAGTACAGTGGACCAAAATCTCACCAAAGAAATACAGCGCGCTTGTCTGCCTAGCCATTGAGCCATTCTGGTTCGTAAGGACAGCTATCTAGGATACACTGCATCAATTCATCATCCAGTTGAGCTCTTGAATTTGTAATTGTTTTACAATACCCCTCAATTCATTGATGGAGCCTTGTCCTCGATCAATTTCTCTCCATCCCACAACGGACCTCCAGGGTAGATGTAACCCTCGTCAACCTTTTGTCTTCTGTATTGCTCGATCGAGGTTTGGATGCCTGCTCCAAAGTCAGCCATCAGATCACACATACAAAAATAATCAAAGCAAAACCTACCAGGTGCCTTATTCAAAAGGCATCGGGAATAAGGACGCCTTCTGGCAGCGTCGTAGTTGACTCACTCTCGACTTCAATTTGGGCGCAGCTGGGGTACAATTGGGCTGGGCTCTGACTGATAAACTTACCGTCCAGATACCACACAAAGCCAGGGAAAATGAGATCCATTCGCAGGAGATACTGTCCTGGCGGTGTCTGTTTTGGCAATTCAAAGATAAACTACCTCAAATTAACATGACTTCTATTGCTGGTGGTCGCAATTGAGACTTACACGTGGCGGAGTGTCCTCCTTGTTACGTGGCCACCAATGCACAGGCTCTCGGTCCTGCTTTCGGATTTCTAATCCGGTGGTATGGATCTTGATCCATTCTCCGCTACCGTTGTATTCATGCACATCCTGGTCATCGGGGACCTTGGACAGATGTGCCACAACAGGGCCATCATGGATGATGTGCATCGTCTTCAGAAAACTCAGAACCGTATCTTCACAACTACGTGGAGGCTTACTTACGCTCCCATTGTACGTTTGCCAACTGCAGAATCCTCTGTTCTCGGGGCAACCATCCCAAGTTACTTTATCTGATTCCCAGACTGTGGGTTCCGCTGCAGTTGTAACAAATTCTAGGGTATCTCCAGCTTTCAGCTTCAGAACTTCGGTATCGGCCGCGTGCGCCATGTTATCGCGACCACAGCGAACGGAGTCAGGATAGTCAGTAGTGCTGTACGTGGGGAAGTGGTAGCCTCGATAATTGTTCTGCGTGTCCGGGCTGGCCAACTCTGTAAATGCGTCTGTCTTGTTCCTTTTCACAGATGAGTTGAGCACACGCAGATGGATTGCCGGGAAAGTTACCGAATAAATTGGAAGGGGCTTGCCATTCGCCATTGACGGCGACGCGGACAAAAGTGACTGGATCAAGTGTTAGCAAAGCATTTAACAGAAAATATGGATTGAGCATACAATGTCCATGCGCAGCGGGTATTACAGCTGCAAGAGCTAAAATAAGGGATGCATAATGCATTTTGACACGACTCTTTCTGACTGAATACACCAGAACGAATGTCTTACTGAGTTGAATGGGAATTTGCGACACATTCCAACTTGATGGTAACTTCTGGTTTTATAGTGCCGCCCATGACTCCTAACTGCTGCACTCAGATGTCAGAAAACCAACCTGTACATCCCAAAATGGGATACGGAATCTCACACACAGACGTAAAAGGCGGTTTTAGTAACTGTTAGCCAATCATCTTGACAATTCCTTCGCCAACCCTCCATTTTACACCATAAAAGGATAGATCAGCAGATGCGGAGTTGCACTGGATAACACCCAAGCTGCTGTTTCTGCAAGAAGAGCGGGAGCAGAGATTCCTGAACTACCTTTTAGGCACAAATCAGGTTGCAAAGACAGGAGGGTAACTCAGCAACACGAGCTTAAACTTGTTTAAGATTTGGCTTTTGTGTCACTGTGCTCGGTAATCACGGAGTTTACGGACGAATTAAGCAGTAGATGTTGGATTGATGGTTAAGGTCGAACAAAGACATAGCGGGACGGCTATGGCAAACCAGGCTCATGACATTTGGCGAGGATAACAGCAAATTTTGGAAACAATATGAGCTATTTATTAATCGCTTTCAGGAAACGTCCAAATTGGATCAACAGTCAGTATCACAGGCTCAACCAAGTTGAAAGCAGATGGCAACCTGAAAAATAGAGAAGACTCTTAGAGTAACCTTAAATTAAGACGGAGCGGTGAGAAATATTGGAACAGAGGGTGAAAGAAAGTTATAAAGAAGAGCCGTTAGGTGTTTTTCTACATTGTGGCCACATTTGGTCAACTAACCAACACGAAAGGAAACACTGGAGGAAATTGCACACCAATGGCAGACATGCAGCAATTCAAGACGAATATTATTAAAAATATGTTAACCGAGTTCTAGAAAGAGAACAGGTTTCTAGCGCTCCACATAAATAGGAACCAGGTTACTGAGACTTGTGTTGAGTTAAGAACTGATCAACAGTGGACGAATCAAGTGATGTCATTAAATTGACGTCACCATTGTCGCATTCCTAGTAATTTATTTACAGTCATTATAAACGGAGTATCTTTCTCCAACTTCAATCAGAGCTTTGATCAAACATAATTTGAATAGAATCCCAAAGACAACATGACTTACAGAATTGCGACTCTCAGTCGCTTCGCGCTCGGAGCTCAGCCCCACCTACTGCCCGGCTGTTTGTGCCCACCACCAGCGCCGTCCCCGGTCCACTCCGTCGAAATCTCCACCAAAGCCCGGCGCCTCGTCTAGCCGCCCAAGTCAATGATAACAACGAAGAGAAGAACCCAAACGAAGATCGGAAAACGGCAGACGTCCAGCCTGATACCGAGAACATCCTCGGCGGTAGCGCCAAGGGCCGTACGGGCGGCGGGAGCCTCTTGAGAGCTCGTCGCGCAACGCACCGCCGAAACCCAAAGTGGACAATTTCAGCACGCCAGGGCGGATACAAACAAGGAGTTGTCCGAGGAGCAAAAGCGTGAGGTAGAGGAGCACAACCGCGATTTCGAGGAAAAGCACGATAAAGGCACCAGGGCACCGGAGGACAAAGTGGACAAGAAGTTTTGGGCGGGCACGGAGTCGCGACAGTGAGATCTAGATGGTGAGAAAGAGCTGGGGGCGATAGAGTGACGAATGCGGCTCCTCGTGTGTAGGATTGAACTGGAGAGGTCAAGAAGGATGGTTCCTATTGAGGCCATTTGCCTTAAAGCAGAACAATATTATAGGTGGCAAACACCAGCCCTATGCCATAGATAAGGCTGAGCAAATATACTTCCCTGCATATTTTAAGAAACTTCTTGTTCCTTTAAATTCCAAATGTAACTGTACTATGCTTGGCCCCTACCTGCAGTCATCAAGGGAACACTGCCGTGTGTCAGCAAGGTCGAGGTCATTGCAGCGCCTCCCCGGAGCTGTGCCCTGTGCGGCGATCTAAGCTCAGATTGAAGGGAACGGTTCCATGATGCCCGGCAGATGTGTTACCGAGCTCTGTCGTTGATGTAATGAGTTCTGCTCGGCGAGTTGCTTAATGCGATCTACGAAATTATTGCCTTTCAATGTTGGGCGCGTAAAAGCCAGTATAACTTTAGAACTGAGTAACGACATGCATAATCTATGCAGCCATGTGACCCCAAGAGTGATCGTTAAAAAAACGAAAAAGGAGAAAAGAATTCATTGACTTGGGACATGTGTGGTGGGGTAATTGTCCAGCAATGTGCCCAGGCAGTTCGCGGTGCACGTTCCTTCCACGGGCCATCTACACCATCATTGCTATCTCGCGGTGCAATACAGAAATGAAGATGGTGGTGGGCGCACAGGTCAGCGAACAGTGCCCAAAAGCGGAGGATGAGTTGAGGCTCTGTGACGGGCCGCACTTACTTACGCTTAGACCGCGCGGAACTGCACGTACTAAGACGAAGCACGTACTAAGATGAATAAGAATAGCACCGAGTCCTGTACATCTGTACTGATGTAATCTTGTGGAGGAAATGGTTTGGTTGGTTGGACTTCAGGTACGGCTTGCCAATGACATGCTGGATACAATTTGGAATACCTCCCACTGGTGGGCTGACACCTTGCAGTTGCATCTGTGGCCACCGAACCGTTCGGGATGAGACTAAAGAAGCCGTGGCCGTGACTGAGATACATCTCCTGCTTAATTTAGAGACTCTGTCAACAAACAAGATGATATGTAATGTTGGGCGAACCACCTGGGCCACGCACCAGGCGGACCCTTAAGAACACTTCCATTTCAGTGACGCGTACGTAGTGGACAGGGGTCGGATGGGCCCTTGCTGACCCCAAAATGGCCTACGCTCACATACACTGGGGCAAAGACTGTCTGCAGCCAGCTGAACTGATCCAGCTGCATGCTCTCCCTACTTTCTTTATTCTAACTCATCACTCAACCAGCCAATCAGCCAGTGCCGCGAGAACATGGTAGAACTGTTCCGGATGTGTATCGCTGCACAGACCAGGGCGAAACGACATGTAGTCTAATTGTAGAAAAAGCCACCCGAGATTGCCCTTTAAGGCGCACCTTGCAGGCAAGAGGCTGACAGGATGGGAGTGCCGAGGCGGGAAGCCAGGAAGAGTTCGATGAGTTGCATGTAAATCTTTGAACTTCGCCAATTGCTTAAAAGGCGTGGGCTTCTCTCGTCAAGCTTGCGAGTTAGAACAATGACAGGCCTCGTTTGGTAAACAATATCTTATTCATTTCTGATAACCCTTAGTCGGAGCGTGTGATCATGCCAGATAACAAGAACTATCTCAAAGTCCCTCGTGGGAGAAGTATTCCTGGCACCTTTGCCTATCAAAGCGACACCATGCCTCCCCAACTGAACAGCTGGCTCCGCGAGGATCCTCGAGACATGGCCTGGCACAATTTGGATTCTGTCTTGATGCCTCCAACAAGTGTGTCGTCATCCAATACTGCTAGTAATGGCCAAAGCAAAGGTGGACGGAAGTGAGGAAAAGAATGATTCAACTATGACGAGTACGTATATCTACTGAAACTTCTCGAGCTATCAGAAATGCTGATATGTTTTGTTGTGCGAGTAGTCCATCTCCGTTGACACGATTGACGATATTAGCACGATGTACGAGTATGAATGGATTGGGTTTCAATGATTGTGATTTATCACAACTACTTATGATATTTTTTACAAGCGGGCTTTTCTCATGTTGCACTAGATAGGGCGGAAGGACGGAGAAAAATGTAAGAGTAAATATGGAGATGCGCAAATCGCTCTCATTTGAGTGAGAAGAACGGCAGGAAGAGTAGGCCCATTTTCTTGTAGAATTATTTTCATTCTCGATAAATGATGCAGAATGTTATTTTTGAATAAGTCACCCGGTAACCTTTTTTGTCTATGGTATAAGCCTTGCGCATCAATCATGCTTAGTTGGCACCTGTGTCACTTGCACTTGGCGCATTGATAGCCACTTTTTCAAAGACATCATTGCCTGTCTCTACCATTCCAGCCTTATCACAAAGCCTCGATATTGCGGAGATTGCATGTTACACCATGCCAGAAGTCTGTGAATGGTGCCATTGCACTGTTTAGATTGAGCGTGTTGCAATCACTAACAACATTTCTGATAATCATGATAGTGGCATGACATTCAACTATTGGGCAACTTTGATAGGAAATAGGCATATATATATCAATATACTTCTGGCTTGCCTCTGTCCAGCAGACCTGACAGTATAGTTTTCACAGAACAAGTGTTGACTGGACGGGGTCCGAGTCCCGTGGAAACAGAGGCAGAAGAGACAAAGAAAATGCAGCCTGAGCTTATTATGAATGTATGCAATCATATTAGCTTATCTATAGTACTAATTTCAGTATGTATTGTCAGTTACCTGCATAGGTGGAAGCAAGGGGATTATGACTCGTATGCGAAGCCTGATTATTTTAGAATGGCAATGACAAGCTCGGAGCTACCAACACGGTAGGCTCTTGTTGAGGTCCTCATTTACGTCAAGGTTGGGCGTGTAGGGTTTTCTTATCGGTCCAGTGACCATCCCGTTCAGCATTATGACCAAAGGAGCTACCGGTGAGCGACTCAGTCACATCAGATCGAAAGGCAGGCAAACACATCTGAGATCACGAGATGTGCGCCCTACTTGGGGTGAGACCAAAACATGCAGCCCAGGGCGCAGCCCAAATCCGTGGAATCCGAGGTCTGCCACGCCGTGATTGGGTGTTCTGGCTGCAGGCTGGCTGCACATCGTATCATCTATTAGAGTCTATTAATATTAGCTAAACTGTACACTGTCATCTGACGTTATAGACATGGAAATGGTTGCTATTGAACCGTGCCAGAGCACACCCAGATAGGACTCTGTTCGATGCATTCAACAAGGATAAAGATACCGAAAATTTATTGCGTCGTTCGGCGAACCTGTGACACCGCGGCGCCCTTGGTGGGCTTTCTGGTGGTGGCTGTGTGGCACTGTTGCTTGCCCCGTTGACGCATGTAATCTACGGGTGCAGGGCACACAGATCCCGCCATGCGGCTCAAAAGGGCACTAGTAAGGACTTGGGGTCGGATAACTGGCTGTCCATGATCCGGCCGCACAATGGCCTAGTGTGCCCGCACCGGCGATTGGCTCCAGAGTCAAACCTGGGTTGTCCTGTAAACTGGTGTAGTGCCCTGTGACCGTACGCGAGCAAAACACCATCGCACTATGACTTTCCGAATGGGGTAAGGGAACGGGCTGGGCATCATTGGTTTCGTGACCAGGGTCCTAAGCATCATCGAGGTGAGGTGGTGGTTGGGCCAGAAGGGGCCTAGACTAAAGGATTGATCTCCGGTATTCCCTAGCAAGTCGGCATCAACGGGAAGACAGCATGGTCCTAGCCTAAACATGGTCCTAGCCCAAAAAATCGAGGTTGCTGCAGGGTTATACTTATACTGTATGATAGACCAGACCAGACGCCAAGATGCATCCGTTGCCCCGTTCCCACACCCCTTCACTCCCAGGTCTTTTCCTACCACCCTCCCCGCCGTCACCTTGTCGACCCGTCACCGTCCCCAAGTAGGCGAGGATCCCAAGAGCTGCGCAACCAACGTCTGCATCAAAACCACCCGGTGTTGGTTGGTTGTGGAGCCTCCCGCTGTACGCAGTCCGAGTCGCCATTTCATGCACGCAAACTCACTTGCTGTTGCGCATCACGCCCCACCACCTGTTTTATAGCGCAGTATCGAGATGGTTGCGTCTGATTGTTGCTGCGTCTGGATTGTTGGTTCCTGAAGTATGAGACAATCTTTAATCTTCAACATCGTTTAAAAGCCTGCGTGAGTTGAATGGAGAACTGTTCTGTGGCTGACGTGAGCAGAAAAACCGTGATGTACAGAAAGCCTAACACAAACGTAGTCTGTCCATGAGACGCTCAACCCGACATAGCAAAAGCAGACGCCATGCTCTTAGATGGAGCGACTAACGAGTAAACAAAGCAATTCAGGTATGTAGTTATACCATATACTATACCCTGCAGGGGGCGCATACGGCAGGACGGGGAGGGAGGGGGCACAAACGGTGGCGCATGGTCATCTGCCGTTCGTGGCCCCTGGAGGAGGTGGAGGGAGGTGGAGGGAGGCGGAGGGAGAGAGTGAGATTCAACGACACATGTATGCCCGGAGTGTACGGTATGAAGCATGCCACTTCAGTCTTGACCTCATCATGGAGAGTCTGGGGCCCCTCGTGGGCTGCTGTATGCTCTGCCCCCTGCTGTATGCTCTGTCCCCTCCTTCTCCTCCCTAAACGTACCCACCATGGAGCCCTGTGGTGATCTGTTGGACACACCCTCCTCTTCGAATCTTTCAATGCGGCCAACAGCTGCGAAATCTCTTTTCGGTAGTCCCTGCGTATCGCGGGATTGGAGCCAACACGTCCGAAGAAACGAAACCGAAACATGTGGCTCCGCGCCGCAGGTCGGACTCACCGCCTGGACAAGTTGCGGACTACTTTACCCGCTTGTGGTAAGGTAGATGGGATTGGTTTGGTTGCCTTAACCTGACTTACACGAACGACCCCTTGTCCGCCGGCCAAGGGGCACGGTTTAAGGCCCAAAGAGGAAGTGCAAAAACCAACAAGAAGTGCGGTGCAGATACGCATCCATTGATTGCGCTAGAATAAAATGACCAAGAAGGAGAATAATTCATTCAAGACCGAGAGGTATACAGCTTTGTTTCATGGTGTGCGCATAACAAGAAAGGCGCCGCTGAGACGCAAACTAGGCCGACGACATTGATGCATCTCTACCTATCGTGCATAACGCAACGCATCCGGACATTCTTCCACCCACCCAGCGATTCATTACCCAAGCAAGAGGAGGGAGGGCATGAAACCAAGGCATCTCCCCATGCGCGCATTTACACATTAGGCAGCTCGCACCTAACGCATCTGCCACGACTAGCGCCCATAAGCGCTACAAGCGTAAGCGCTACAAGCGTAAGCGCGGGAGCGCTTATCACAATAAGGAGGGATAAGCGCTCACGGACAGAACAGAACAGAGGGTGACGAATTATGCTGTAAGCCGCATGCCAAAAGCAGACAGATGTGACACGGACTGCGTCGTGATAATGGCGGTCGGGGTTAAATCCTTGCCGTTGATGGCAATGGTGTAAGCCAGCAGGCATTATGTGAGGCAGGACGACACCCACTGTGGCCCTCCGAGGCTTAATGTCACTTGTAAACGTACGTGGAGATATCCAGTGCTGCGAGCTAAAGTGAGTGTCATGTCCTCCGCTCAAACCGTATTTCGTAATCGCGGCTACACCCCTGTCTGCCATCAGCCCTCCCTTTGATGCGTGCACATCCTCGGCGGTCGGCTCTGCAGAACTGGCCGTCATGTCCCTGTCTCGTAGGCCCATAGCGACACACCACAAGCCTCACGGCACTACCTCTTCGTCGCAGCACGGACCGATTGGCGTGGCTGAACCACCCCGGGCCACCCCTGACGATGCTGTTGAAGTTCCACCCTATGCCTCAATTACTCAATTAGGACACGGCCAGTCGGGGCCCTCTATGGCAGGGTGCGCCTCGTCATTCGCCTCCGTTGCCGAGCTTGGAGAGACGTTTTGCATGTTTGGCTCGACGGATGAACCGTGACAGGAAACTTTCGCCACCGGGGCACCTGGATCTGCTACGGAACCCTGCTCCCACGACGCCAGATTGCCAACCCACCTCGCGCTGTAGATGGATGGTCTGTATCTTCTCATGAGGCAACCGTTGCCTTGCCTCGTCGCTCAGGGCCGGGACATCACTTACTGGTCTAGGACGAACATGACTTACCTACCAAGGAGCGTCCGCGTGGACGGTTTTTTCGGCATAAGCTTCTGACAGGATGAGTGCTGGCCAGATGCTTGCCCCCACCGCATCTCACCGGGTTCCCTAGTGTGCTGCCGACACAAAACAGACACATGGGCTAGCCATATGCAGGTAATAAGACCAGCCCAGCTAGGAGTTTCCCAAAACATCGTGATGTAGGGCCGTAGCTTGGTCATGTAGGGCAGGGGAGCATCGAGGGGATCTTCGGAACCAGACCATTGGTGGTGTGGGAGGTCCCAGCTCTGCCTCGCCCTCCACCAGCGCCGTTATTCAGCCGAAGACCGCCATGAGTTGTGGTATCTGTGACTGCGATAGGTGGGAGTGTGGAGGAAAACACAAAGATGGCTGCTGCCTTTTTCTGTGCTGTTCGGTCACGATTTGGAGTAGCACGTTGCCTTCTATTTTTATTTTATTTAATTGTATTTATTATTTATATTAATTGTATCATCATCGTTATCATCATTATTTTCTCAAGTGGTATTCCATCTTATGCAATGTTTCAATGTCGCATGAGAGGCAACTGGGCAATCTGATGGCAGGCAGACAAACCCGGAGCCAAACAGGCTCAATCAAACCGAGCCGAGCTCAGTCAGAATAGACCGGACTCCTCAGAATTAAACCGGACAAAACCGGACTAGGCGGACAAAACAGGACCATCAGCAAAGACCCTGGGGGTTAGGGGCGTGGTTTGGCAGGGGAGGGCAATGAGGCACAGAAGAACAGAAGAAGAAAGACGGTTGCCTCCAACCACAGTTACCACCACGGTTACCCACCCACACCCGAATCGCACACCCTCCCTTCCATTCCCTGCCCATGCAGCATGCCTCGCGTGGAATCAAAGATACTGAATACGCTGATGCACCGTGTTCAAGATTGCCCAACCGATGTCTGGGTTGCCCTTCCACACATCTGCACAGGCAGGAATCCTCCGGTGTGGAAGTCTCGGTCACGCTCATGACGCATACGGAACGGTATGTAGGGCCAAATTCATACATAAAGGCCCTTCTCTTCTACACAACCTAAGGCCATCGGCACCAGACGACTCTCATCTTTCGAGCAACCTTATCTTTTCTGCCCAGCCTTTCTTTCTCCTTACCAGACCATGTCAGACAAGAAGCATGACTTTGTCCCAGTCCCTCGTAGGGGCGACGCAGCCTTCACTTTCAATCACCTCCATGATACGGGTCCCCACAGTTACAGAACTGGCTCAACGAGGGCCCTCGCACAATGCCATGGCACAGCATAGCCTCCGTACCGAGACTGCCGACACATACCAAGCCGTCTCCATACACTGGTGCCAGCCCTAGTCGTGCAACGGCAGAGCAGGGCAGTCACAAGTCATCTTGAGAGGACAACAGTGCGGCCATGAAGAGGTGCTTCATTCCTGTCCACAAACTCATGTCGTTATACATGGCCAACATACTGACCTATATATAATAGCCCCATTTGTGATGGATTTTAAGCTTGATCCATTAATGTTTCAACGGCGCTTTATCACGACCGATTACGACTAAATGAATTGAGATACCCTGCCGCGCGTTAGATTCTGCTTTCAGTCATGCTTGGCAAAGAAATGTAGAAGTGGGGAGAGTGTCAGAGTAACTATGAAAATGGGATCATACAAGGAAGTCCTTGTCAAATACAATCTAGCGTGATGTGTATTCATCATGTAATGTGAAGAAAGAAATAGTGCAAAGTGCCAACGTACCTGTGCCTCCTGTCTCGATCGTGTAGATGGACACGCAAAGGGACGCTCGACGTGCCCTGATGTGAACTGTTATACAATCTTGTATTCTCATCTCGTTAATAACTGCTTCATTGCACCGATGGTTCCTGCGTCTTATGGCCGGTCCATTCCTGAAGAGCCCGCAAGACCGCCAATAGCACTTCGAACGTAGTCGACAAGCGCCTTGACCAAGCCCTGATGTTTGTTCTTGCCGTCAGCGCCGCGTACAGGCTCGGTTCCCATCGTGGGCAACACATTATCACCGGCGGACAAGCTGACGAAGAGCGCAAATGGAACCAGCCAGACGCAGAGGCCAAAGTACGAGGCGATCATGGTGAAGCTAGGGTTATCGACTCGTTCGTAGTACGAGGAGCGCTGGTAGGCTCGAGCCTGGGTAGCAGAGAAATGTCTAAACCAGACATAGTGATCTAGCAGCACGAGGACTAAATCTCAGGTCAGCTTGAAGCTCGGCTCGCGTGGCGCAACCAGACTCACCACAAGACAAGATGAAGAGAGGGTCGGAAAGCTTCACGAAAGGGAATCGCCGCATGTTGCCCAAATACACGACATGAGAAACAACACCAAGCAGCGTGCCCCAGAAGGAAACCCATCAATCAGCCATAGCAATGTCTGGACAACAATGATGGTGTAGATCAGGCGCGTCAAAAGCCGCTTGGCGATAACGGTGTGCTCCTCGACAAGCTCCGACAGGTAATACAAGCCCGAGGCAATGGACAGCGTGAGGAAGCAGAAGCCAAGGATGGCTCCCGCGTATCCGATCAAGGGAGAACCCACATTGTTGCGGTCGTGGTGTCTTGGGGAGGAGACAATACGATGCAAATTTGGGAGGTGATAAAGGTTCAAGTTTCGCAAGCTTTGAGGACACGGTGCAGAGGGACCCGTTCTGCGGGAGCTTGGTTCTCCTGCTCCGGGCCATTTCCGGATGCAGCATATACAAGGAGGCAGGGGTAGGAGAGGCTACGTTCGCGGCGAAAATGACGATTTTTATATGAATGATATATCCAAGTAAGTATTGGGAGTCTATATGCTTTAATTTCGAATTGTGAAGTGTCATGAATCAACTGGAATGATTGAGGCTAGCTCTCTAGTAGCTGTAAGACCTCAGCCAAGGCACTTAAATCCGTCCAAACCCAGCTCAACCCAAAAGGAAGCCTCTTATCGATAAGGTTCCCCACACAAAAATTGTCCAACCCACCAGCAACACCACCGCTTCATGAGAAGATCAACCGGCGTGGTGTCAATTTGCATATACGACGACAATCGGAACCATCTCTGACCTATTATCCCTCTTGGGAGAAGAAATAATCCTTCCAAAGTCAAATAAACCCACAATTCTTCAAAATGTCGCGCCCTGAAGATACCCTGTAAGTACTCCGCGACAACTTCACCCCCGCCCTGCTCCTCCAATGGACGCCGTTCTAAATCTCAGCACAGCGCTGCCGACGTGCACTACGACGACATCGAGGCTCGCAAGTACACCACCAGTTCCCGAATCCAGAATATTCAGGCGTCTATGACCCGCCGTGCCCTTGAGCTGCTCGACCTCAAGACGCCTTCGCTCATCCTCGATATCGGCTGCGGCAGCGGTCTGTCTGGAGAAATCCTCTCCTCAGTCGACCCCGAAGAGGGCGGCCCTCATACCTGGATCGGCATGGACGTCTCCCCTCCATGCTCGACATTGCCCTCCAGCGCGACGTTGAGGGCGACCTGCTTCTCGCCGACATCGGTCAGGGCGTGCCATTCCGTGCGGGCTCATTCGATGCCGCCGTCAGCATCTCTGCCATCCAGTGGCTCTGCAGCGCCGAGACGAGTGATACCTCCCCAACTGGTCGACTGACACGCTTTTTCAACGGCTTGTACGCTTCACTCAAGCGCGGTGGCCGTGCCGTCTGTCAGTTCTACCCCAAGAACGACCAGCAGCGTAACATGATCACCCAGGCTGCCGTCAAGGCTGGCTTCGGTGCTGGTTTGCTCGAGGACGACCCGGGCACCAAGAACGTGAAGCTGTATCTCGTGTTGACTGTTGGTGGCAGCGCTGTGGAGGGCACTGGCGACATCACCGGCGTCGTCGACGGTATGGACGGCGTCGACGTGGTGGATATGCGCAAGAAGCTCAAGGTGGCCAACACCAACATGTCCAAGGGTAGCAAGGCATGGATCGTCAAGAAGAAGGAGCAAATGGAGCGCAAGGGCAAGGTTGTCAAGGCCACGTCCAAGTACACCGGACGCAAGCGACGACCTGCGTTCTAAGCCATGGCTGCTTCCATGATTACCATGACTCAATGTGCATTGCAAGGCGTTGGTTTGGGATGAGTATCCGTATCCATATCACTATCTAGATCTAGAACTTCAGAATTGCAAGATACCCTTTTCTTCACATCCGAGTTCCAGTCGTATGGCTCCGCCAATCCTTGGCTGCCTTATTTCATTGCCATCAGCACCTTTGTGGTGCTTTGCGTCATCAAATCGCCCTTTTTAATCATTTACTCTGGCTTCATGGTGGGGAAAGCCAGCACCTCTCTGATGCTGTAGTTGTCGGTCAGGAACATAATCATGCGGTCAATACCCATGCCCCAGCCACCGGTGGGTGGCAGCGCGTGCTCAAGAGCACGGCAGAAAGTCTCATCAACCATCTGGGCCTCGTCGTCACCCTGGGCCTTCTGGTGGGCCTGCTCCTCGAATCGCAAGCGCTGCTCAGCGGCGACGTTCAACTCGGTGTAACTATGGAGGTGTAAGCGGACAGTTTGCATCAATAAGATCTAATTACTTACGCGTTGACAATTTCCTTCTTGCAGACGAAAGCCTCGAAACGCTCGCAGAGACCAGGCGAAGTACGCGAAGCCTTGGCAAGGGAGACATCATCAGGGGTGACCTAGGCACGTTAGTACTCCAAGCTGATAATCTCGAACTGGGAAACGTAAACTAACCAGTGATGAATGTGGGGTTAATCTGGCTTCAGGTTAGTGACTGGTTTCTTTATTTCAAGAGGGCCAACTTACGCATTGCGACTCGAGATACTCGCCGACAAGAGCGTCGAGCATACGGGCGTTGGTCAGAGGAGGGTTGCACTCGACGCCAGACTTCTTCAGCATCCTCTTGAGGAAGTCGCCAGTCTCGTCGGTGTGGAGCTGCTCGGAGGGAGGGAACTTCTCGCCCAGAATCTCCTCCAGGGTGGTGATCATGTCGATACGTCGCCAGGGAGCCTCCCAGTTGACCTCGTACTCCTCACCCTTGACAGTGTGGTACTTGGTCTTGTAGGAGCCGTGGATGTGCTTGACAAGGCCAGAGACGAGCTCCTCGGTCATGTCCATGAGGTCGTAGACATCGGCGTAGGCCATATAGAACTCAAGAGTGGTGAACTCTGTGTATCTGTTAGCAGGAGAAAAGTAAGAAGAAACGGTTGCAACACATACCAGGGTTGTGGGTCAAGTCCATGCTCTCGTTACGGAACTGACGTCCCATCTCGTACACACGGTTGAGGCCACCGACGACCAGCATCTTGAGGTACAGCTCTGGGGCGACACGCAGGTACATGTCCATGTTGAGGTCGTTGTGGTGGGTGATGAAAGGCTTGGCGGTGGCACCACCAGCAATGGCGTTGAGCATGGGGGTCTGAACGGAGATGAAGTCGCGCTCGTCGAACCAGCGACGGATGTAGGAGTCGACCTTGGCACGAGTGATGAAGATATCACGGGCCTTGTCGTTCATCATGAGATCGAGGTATCGCTGGCGGAATCGCTGCTCAGAGTTCTTGAAGCCATAGTGGTCGTCGGGGATCTAGCTGGGTCAGTCCCGGACTTGAGGAGGGGCAACAGGAGGGGCTGCGTGGGCGTACCTGGTGAAGACAGGGTGACAGGAGAGTGACCTCGATGGCGGCAATGGAGAGCTCTCCAGAGTAGTCATCGCCGGAGCCTTGCTTGTTCTTGGGGTTGGTTCGGCTGGGAAGCCACGGATACCTATGATTGGGTTAGGGCAGGGTCGCGACAGAGGACGAGTTGTGATCAGTACCGATGATGTCTCCTCGTCGCAGGTTGACGTGCTGCTCGTCAAAAGGAGTGGAGCCCTCCTCAAGGTTGTCGGCTTGCGCAAGAACCTGCAGTCTGACGCCCTGTAGATGGGTGTTAGTGACCCATTTGACAAGTTGGGGATGTCCCACGTACCTCGGAGCGGATGTCGTAGAAGAAAAGCTTGCTACCGGCGGAACGCTTGACGTAGACACGGCCAGCGAGCTGGACAACTCTTGACTTGTCGGACTCGCCGTTCTTGAGGTGCTTGAACTCATCGGCGAACTTGCGGATATCGTAGTCGACATTGTACTGCACGTGCCGTTAGTATTTTGGCAAACGGGAACCGGAATCGGTCGAGGATCGTACCTTGTGAGGGTAGGCCTTGCCCTGGACATGGAGCTTGTTGACGGTCGCCGATCGAATCTCAAAGTACTGAATGATAATGCGGTTAGACATGGTCATATTGGGTGCATAGATTTATGGTGCTGATGGCTCACCTGGTTGGGAGTCAGGTCCTTCTCGGCAGCCTCAGCACTGGTCTTCTTGGGGCCAGCGCCAGCCTCAGGCTGGGGCTTGGAGGCGGCCTTCTCGACCTTGGCAGCCTCCTTCTCGCGCTGCTTCTGGCGACGCTTGAACTCGCTCTTGGAGATGAGCTCGCCCGTCACCTCATCAAGATGAAGCTTGCCAGTCGCAGTAACGATCTCGTTGGTGGCAGCGACGGCGGCGGCGGCCTGATCGGGTTGGTTGTCCGCCATGGTGGAATCGCAGTGAAGATTGGGTGATATAAGGATGGGAGACTACGGCGAGTATGAGGACCGGTTAGTCTGAGCCCAAGAATTATATAATTTTTTTCGGGTTGCGATTTGACTCACGAGAAAATGCTTCGAGTCACAGAAATCCAATGAGGTAGGAGGGCAGCAACCCCGCCATCTGGTACTGTAACCCTGGTCGGCCAGCCAATCCAGCCAATATCGATTGACTCCCAGGCCAAAAAGTACCTTGCAGCAAGTACCTGCCTACCGACCTACATCGGAGCCTCTATCCCACCAATTTTCGACGCCGGAATTTTAGAAACACCGACCAGCCGAGATGTTGCTGGCTGGGCCACCATCTACTCTATCCATTACTTGCACCAATCTGCCTACCTCTATCCTAGTCGCGATACCATAGTATCTACAAGCAAACATAAACACCACAACAACTTCCCTGCCCCAGCAAACATAACAATCCTAATATCTACTTGCGAACATAGCAAATTTGGCATCTTCCGTACCCATGCCATTCATTCCCTCATATGATCCCGTTCCTTGCCTTGTTTCCCATTTTGATCTACACACAAATCATGTATTCTGATTCTCACCCCATGCATCGTACCCCTACTGATTGCAACCTTGTGACTCAACTGCAACATCACATCTCACCCAACTTCTGATCAGCCTCTCTTGACAGCATCCGAGATCGGGTATCACCAGCACCACACTTATATTTTAAGCTTGCTTTGCTTGATCCTTCTCGCCCGATTTTTTCCTGTTGCAATTGTTCCATCAATCATCATGTTGTCTTCCCTGTTCAATGACTGTCTCCCTTCTATCCCATTGATCAATGCCAATCATAGTACATGAAATCCGCAATCCTACATCTTGGTACAGCCTCACTAAGGCTCCTCCTTCCTCATCCTCACGGTACTTCTGGCTTCACCTCCCTTTTGGAGGGGCCAGGTAATCTTCCGGAGTCTCATTCGTTGGTGGTGCCTTGCAACAGAATTAGTCCTTGTCTTGTCACACTTTTATACCACCTACCTGCAGCTTCTCGGCCCATTCCCTAACATTCTCATAGTTTTTGCATGTATGCCTCGTGTTAAAATCTGGAAAGGCAATTGGCTCGTTGGGGTAAACCCAGACCTGGCCTAGCATGCCCGTGTCGACGTTGCACATGAGGACCTGGCGAACCGTGTCCAGGCAATGAGCTTCCCACGATTAGTTATATATTTACATGGCAGAATACCAAAACGAGATGCAACACAGAGGAATCGGGGACAAACTTACTAACATGGAGCCTTAGTATGTGCTCCTCGTTTTTAAAGGCGTGCATCCCCATCTCTTTATAATAGTCGTAATTGAAGTACAACGCCTTGCGGACCAAGTTCTACTCATGTATTAGCCCCAATAACACAGCGAATTCCCGCTTGTCTTACCAAGCAATGCAGGTGATGAAGCCCTTCAACATTGACAAAGAATCCGTCACCATACTTCTCTGCCCGTTGAACGAAGGAATCGTCGAGTCCACTCCTTAGGCCATCCTCTTTCGAGATGACCCCAGCTCGATCTTAATCGAGTCAGTTCGGCAGTCTCAGATTCCAAGTTTAGCACTCACAATCAACCCCCAATGCCTCCCACGCAGCATCAACCTCCGGTGACCCATTCTTCCTAAAGATGTTTTCCTCCATGAAAGAGCCATCGAAAGGACGCGGTGCATATTGAATCCCGACATCTCGCAGTAAGGGTGCTATAGTATTTGTCAGTGCATCCGCATCCCAAGGTAGTGAGACTCACATACACCATTGAGAGGTATGCTTTGAACATTGTGCATCAAGCGGCTGCCCGACATTGATGCGTGTACCAATATACAACGATGTGATGCTCACGGCACAAAATGCGGCTGCCATAGCACCACGTCTCAACCAACTATTCGACCGTGACTTGTTTGTATTCTTGACTTGGTCCCATGTTGGTGTCGCTGGCTCAACATCTTCTTCAGACCCCTCCTGGTTTCTCACCAATGGGTCGCGCAAGTTTTCTTCTTTGTCCATACTCTCAGTTATTACTTCTGCCTCAGCTGCAGCAAGTGTCTGAGCCGAAGAAGGAGTCTCTTATGTCAGCTCACGATGGAAGCGCCGTTGGGATTCGTAAGGTTAAGGTAAGAAGACCTTGTTGGATCCTTCATTCCAGACCATTGACATAACTCACTTTTTGAATCCGCTATTATGAAAGACTTTGTGGGTTTGAAGCTTGTGATCTCGTGTTTACTTTTGAATCGTAGGCTTGGGAGAAAGCCATCACCAATGGTGTAGCATATGGTGTGAAGCTTGTCGTGCGGAGGAGCCCGTGCTCCGGTAGAGCCAGCATTGGATACAAGCCAAACAAGTTTCCATCACGCGATCCTTCTTTTCGCGCCATAAAACTGCTTGTCAGCAGTAGTGTCCCAATTGACAATCCATACTCCCCGAGGAAAGGGTAGCTTGTCTGTGCATCTCGCCAACACCCTTGGCAAACTCAAATCAATTTTCCTCGGCCTGGATTGAATACGAGCTCGGTCTCGATCATTGATTCGTAGCTCCAAAGCCAGCTCATGAACCGAGAAGATCCAAGAGGAGACACTATTGCTCAGCTGAAAATGAAGCTGATAATATTGCACTTTTGTTTGGATGGTGTGCTTGGGCTGGCATAATGCATGAATTAAAACCTCACCAGCTCGGCAGATTGCGTGCTCATTCAGCAAACAATGCAATCACGATACAATCTGTCCAAACAATTGAGTCTTGTTCCTGGGTGTGATATCATACTGAAGCGGCGCCTCAAACATTCCTAGACCAGCTAAGGAAAACACCAGCGCTATTCTACCTGAACTCTGATGCACATCAAGACTTCCGCATCCGGCGTTTTCGAACATGACTATAAGCCACGAAATACTTAGTGCACTTCCAAGAAAACACACTAGGCACGGATATGACTCCAGCCATGCGGTCAGTCACGAAGCGAGGCGCACGATCACGCCGATGATAGTGCAAATAATGCATCAAAAGAACGCGCGGGAAGCTGAACTACATGCCGATCAATGCGAGCCTAGGAATGCCCAGTACTGATTGATCAGCTGGGGCAAACGACATCATCGCAGTTTGATGGATTGGATGGTTTAAATAGAGGCACAATGGCCGGCTGAACACCCAGCTCCAAAAACCTATCTCCAGTCTTTCATTGCTAGAACAAAGCACTTTCTCACCACCAATCAACAACTCGAATAAATTCATAATGAGACTCAACTTGCTTGCGGTTCTTGCGGTCCTCCCCGCGGTGCTTGCGGCCCCAGCACCCAATCCCAACCCTGAGGCTGAAGCAGTTGCAGCTCCAGCTCCACTTCCCGAACCTGAAGCTCAACCCATTGCGGTTCCGGACTCTGAAAAACGTGGCTACGGCGACTACGGCAAATACCCTCCTCCAAAGGGTGGTTATGGATCCTACGGCAAATACCCTCCCCAAGGGTGGCTATCCTGCTCCAAAGGGGGTTATCCGCCTCCCAAGGATGGTTATCCCGCTCCCAAGGGTGGCTATCCCCTCCTAAGGATGGGTATCCTGCTCCCAAGGGTGGCTATGGCAGTTATGGCAAATACCCTCCCCCAAAGGCGGATATGGTGACTATGGAAAGTACAAGGGAACTTAAAACATAGTGACTCATTTGTCCGTTGCCCTGAAGGCTTTCTTCCAATACTGAGCAGAAGAGGAATTGGTAAGGATGGACGGGAGGATGCAGTGACTGCTAGAGACTAGAACTACACTCAATGATCAGTGGCATCCTATATAACTCCAATAATACTTTGAATGCCAATGGTTGGCTAGTAAATCTAATAATCATCGAACTTGTCCAAGTAAGCAATATGAGTCGATATGTTCCTGTTATCTCTTACCATAACTGTTACGATTTACCACTCGGCCAGTAGGCAGCCGGGGCTCAAAATAACCATAGCAAGGTGCCCCTCCTAATTGGTCAACCCGAAAGTGACCATGGGGTATAAACAAACGGTTTTTTCATATCGAGCTGTGCGATTGTCGCTGCTAAATCGTTGAGTGGAAGGAGATGTTCGACTTTCGGTGACAATAAATGCAACCCACTTTACTGGGAACATGGCGCATAAACGACGTTCCATAAATGGTTACTGCACCAGAGCCTATCCCTAGCACAACCTCATTGTTGTTGCAAGCTTGAGGCTTCGTGAAAAAGCACCTTATCTTTTTATAGAAGGTCGACGGTGAGCCCTATTATGGGAGCCATATTGGCCAGAAAAGTGGCAAGGGGTTGTATTTGATGGCCAGGCAGGTGTAGCACAATTCACGCTCACCGTTAAAGCAATTAAACCCATTAGGCTACAGCCTTTATTACAGGGGCAAAGCCTACACCGATCGCCCACATAAAACCATCCCGACCATAACTATCATCCTTCAATCGTTTCTTCAACCCAACTATCATTTGATCAAATTTCACACCACTGCAAATCGTGCAATCATGTCCAATCCCGAGCCCGGCCAGAATTTGGGCTACCTGCCTCTAATTCCTGAAATATGGCACCACATTTGTTCCCATTTATCCAAGCCAAACCTTTCCTGCCTGAGACTTGTCGCCTCTCCGCTGAACGAGATAGCCATGTACCATATCTACAAGTCCATAAGGGTTGAAGCTATCGAGGATTCGGTCCAGCGTTTTGTCAGCATTGCCAAATCTCCTCGACTCAGAGACTTGGTTCGGGAGGTCACGATCGACACCTGGATTGGGCCTGATTTCGCGTATCACGCCAATGAAGATTACATGTTACCAGTGGTATTCATGCAAGCTCTGCCCTACCTTCGTGCCTTCAAAAACACGGCACATCTTCACTTGCGGTTTAGCGAGCATTGCGGAGATGTTAGCGATTGGGGATATGATATTGAGGAAACTTTCGAGTTTCGCTACCGTGTGCTCGACACTATTTGTCATTGCATCGCAGGCATGTGGACAATTCAAAGGCAGCAGACGATTGACCAAATTTTGGAGCCAGATAACTGGAGTTTTGAGGACGAGGAAAAAGCACTTCCATTCGAATATATTGACGAAGATCTTGGTGTCCCAGATGACCAAGCCTTCCAACTCCAGGAGCTTACGATTTCTAACCTGGCGGATAATTACGACTATAATCTTTACTCCTCTGAAGCCTGGCTCAAGGTAATATCACTGCCGAGTCTGATAGACCTGAAACTTCTTGTCGTGACAGAAGTTGATGACGCATCACCAGAGCGAGCGGTCTTTTGCAGGTATAAATACAGCTTTTTGAATCTCTTTCCTCTGGATGGCTGAAATCAAACCTCGCCCAGAATTTGAAAGTACTGTCACTTTATTACCGCTCATACTGGGGTTGGTTTCCGAAACCAGACCTTAGGAACATCAAGCTACCCCAATTGAAGATTTTAGCACTTGGCAATTTTGTTTTAAGCCATGAGTGGGAGGCTGATTGGTTTGCATCTCTGGGTAAAGAAAACGGAAGCGGGGCCTCGAGGAACTATATCTTGACGATTGTCCCATCTTGTTTGAAGCTCGCCAGCGAGGTCCTTTGAACAGTCAATCCGGTTATCCTGGCTATCCTAATCTTGGCCAAGTACTGAATCGCGATGGACATTGTTCAAATTACGAGTTCCCTCTGCGCTGGCACCACGTTCTGTCTCACTGGGCCGAATCAATGAAAGGCCTCCGGCTTTTCTGCATGGGCTATAGTGATTGGGATACGGATCGAGCCCATTATGATTATATGGATGAGGAAATGACGATATACGATGGACATGACACGGATAAGCTTAGCCATCGACTCTCTCACAACTTGCATCGAATATTTCCCGGATCCGACGTATGTAAAGAACTAGACGAGGATATATACCGAGGATCTATTTCAAGAGAGCTCTTATTCGGCAACGGAATGCACAGGTCGCGAGGAGGTCAAATGCAATACATCTCATACGACATGGGCATAGGGCCTGATCAGTATTGCGAGATGATCTCATATAGAGAAAACGATACTGGTTACGAACCGGAAGAAGGAACTGGTTCCAAAGATGACTCTGCATATGAAGCCCTCATGGCTACAGTAAAAGAGAGACTCGACAAAAGCCGAAGATAACATAAAGCTTCGTACATCACTCAACCTGCAGTTCGTCAATAGTTGACTTGATTGTCCTAGGAGTACGACAAGTTTAGCTATATATTTTTGTTATTGAAATTTTGTTTTCTATTCTGCCAATGGCAGTGACCATCTTATCGTTGGGTCAGAATATGAACCCATCTGGAGAATGAACCTCTCCGCAGACGGAATGCCTCAATACTTGCTGGCCAAGCTCACAATTATCGGATTCTAAAAACAATGCTTTCGGAGATAGCCAGCTCAGATATCGATAGCGGGCAATCCCCGTTAGCACCTTGAGCAAATTTAGTTTCACCTAAAAATGCGGGTAATGTTATCTGTTCATAGCCATGATTTCTAATTACTAGTAATGTGTCACTTCCTGGAACGGTTTTTGCTAGGTTGTCACCACCCCAACTCTCAGACATTTTCATGATCATTTGGGGCCATTGCTTGCCTTTGAACCCTACTTTGGTGAATTTAAAGTATTAGTGTCCACTCGCTCCAGTGTCTCTCCACTCCCTATAGTTCTGTGTTGCAAGATGGGTAGTTGTGATTGAGGGAATATCAGGCCAAAAAAATATGGCAGAGAAGTAATTTAGAGGCTGTGCAGGCTCAGTCGTCTCTGTATTATACTCTTTGAGGTTTTCTAGACGAAGGTTAGCATTAATGAATGTAGACAAATGACCCAACTCACTGTCCTGAGCACCCATGCCTTTTCTTGGTGCTTCCTGAGAGCTTGCCGGCTTCATCTCCAGTGGCTATGATGACCCTATTTTATTGTCTTAAAACCTAGTATTTATGTATGCTTATTAGGACTCCAACAATGTCAAAAGCAAGAGGCGAAGAACACGAAAATTCCAGTGCTCAAAAATGGATGGCAAGTAAAGTACAGGTCTGATGAGAAGATGAAATGTTCTTACGTTAGTTTAATGCATCATGCCATAATTTCCGCCCCGTATGTCTCCTCAGAGAGAAAAGGGGGCAAAAGCCCAATTTTACAACCAACAACCCGTTTACAGAGCGAGATTGTAACATACCCGGCCATAGGACCAACTGTCTACAGTGTGGATGTCACTGTACCAACAGCCCGTCTGTTGGTTGCCTCTTCGCTTGATCAGAGTTACCTCCATATTCCTAGACCCTTACCTTTTCTGCTCCCGCACATATTTTTTCTCTTCCTTTCTCACTTTTACAATTTTTGACATCTCCGGCTCCATTCATAACTAGAGATGGCTTGGTTCACACTTCTTAACTCTGCTATTGTGGCAATATGCACCTTTGTGGCATATATTGCTCGAATCACATATAACCATCGCCGGAAAATTGATGACCTCCGCAAACAAGGCATGGTAAGTCAGTATCTTCAATTATCCAAAGATGGAATGACCTAGTTACTCACTTCACTTGGTAGCCCATGCCGAAGAAATGGAATTGGATAACTGGGCATTTAATGGTGCTTCAGAAATACGTTGATGGCATTCCACCAGATGCTGCCGTGGCCTTTGCTATGAAAGATCTCGCCCAGGAGTTTACTGACACCGAAGTTTTCCTCGTGGACTTCTGGCCAGTTTATCCTCCCCTTGTTACGATTTTCGGACCTGAAGTTATAAATCAAGTATGCAATCAGTATAACCTACCGAAAACCACCACCGCCTTCCGATTCATGAAGCCGATAGCAGGCGGTCCTAATCTTGTTACTATGAATGGAGATGAATGGAAATACTGGAGGTCCATATTCAACCCCGGATTCAGTACTGGGGCAATGTTGAATAACGTCCCCATATCGTGGATTCGGTTCTCATATTTCGAGAAAAATTAGTCGCAAAGATTGGTCAAGGCATGTTTTCACTCGATGAGTTTGCAACAAAACTCACTATGGAAATTATTCTCAAAGTCGCGCTGTAAGTTTCTGTCACTTCTCTCAAACTGATTTTTCCAATTTTACTTCGTGTTCAAATTACTCCAGTTTCATAAGTAACTCAACCACCGTACTGATCAGCGCCAAGTGATCATGCTTCAGATTATCAAAGATCGCCAAATATTCTAGCTATTGCGCTTAAGCGAATTATGACCTGGCACTCCTTCTGGGATCCACGAGTGCTTATGAATCCAGTTCGACCTTTGATCCAGCGATACAATGGCTATATCATGAACAGCTATATCCGCAAGGAGCTAATGCAGCGATTTGAAGAAGCTATACGAGAGAGATTGAAAGATCATCCAACCAAGTCCATGCCAACCAAATCAGTCATTGGACTTGCATTACAGGCATATTTGGGAGATGACCAAACCATAACTGCCTCCAAGCGCAACAAACCGGACGAAAAGTTCATAGAATATGCCACATGGCAAATCCGACTTTTCCTTTTCGCAGGAACAGATACAACTGCGACAATGCTTGTTTATCTTTATCATGTGCTTGCTAAACATCCAACCTGGTTGAGGAAATTGAGAGAAGAACACGACCAGGTTTTTGGGAAAGTCCCTCAGAGGCGGCCAAGATCCTAAAGGAAAACCCGAATCTTTTGAACAACTGCAGGCTCACAATTGCTGTTATAAAGGAGGCACTGCGTCTCTATGGACCTGCCGGAAGTATGCGGTCCGGACTTCCAGGAATAACTATCACGGATCTTCAGGGGAATAAACATCCCATGCACTATATTGGTGCCAATATACTTCATCAAGCATTGCATCTTAATCACAGAGTTTGGCCAAAAGCTGAGGAATTTCTTCCTGAAAGGTTCCTTGTTGGGCCTGAACATGAGCTTTATCCTAATACTCTAGCATTCCGACCTTTTGAACAAGGGCCTAGGAATTGTATCGGGCAGACTCTGGTTTGGAACGAGCTTAAAATTGCTCTTGTCCTAACATGCAGGGAACTAGATATCAAAGACGCCTATGCAGACTTTGATGCTCAGAGGGAATCCAATATGGGGCTACTTGAGAGAACAAAGCAGTGGATGTTTGGAAAGCCCACTACCACGCTTCACGGTGAAAGGGCTTACCAGACGGATTCAGGAGGCTTACATCCAGTGGATGGATACCCATGTTACGTTAGCTGGGCGAAAAATTGAGAATTGGAATGAATCCATTGTGTTATGGGCGGCTGGGAAGCAGTGTATCCATTTCAAACATGTGGAAAACTAAGAAAAAGACACGTACACAACGAAAAGCTGTTGATTTGAATGATTTAGTAGATATTTCCGTCTACATGCTGCCAAAGGATCATTTTGAACGTTGTTTCTGTGCTCAAATTGCCAACGACAGGGTTTACAAACAAAAGTATGTCATGTTTCTACGACCTATGGCCATTACATAACCACCATTAAGAGAACTTGTTGTGCTTGACTTTTTGAAATATTGGTCGTTCTGAACTCTACCGAAGAAATAAATTTGAAGAACAAATCCTTGAACATCTAGGCAAAGTTTGACCATAAACTTTTCGTTTTCCAATCACAAATATCACGCTCTTTGTGTCCAGCACAGCCAAGTCGATACAGGAGAAATCCTCTTCTAAGTTCCAATCATGAATGACCCGTTGCCGTTCTGGAGAAGTCTAGCTAACTCCTCAATCTCTCCTGCCATGATCTGGGTAAAATGGTCGCCTTCTCGCAGTGGAGGAATATATTTCAAATCTGTTGTCAGGTTGTTGCCGCCGAATAGCTTGACAAGCATTTGTGCAGCTGAAGCGCGATTAAGTGGATTTATGACTGCCATTTCTTTGATTGCCGGGTCGAATCGTTGGGCGCTACTTAACAAAAACTGCCAGAGCTCGTAGTACCATTGTTGATTGACGCTTGGAGGTGTGCGTAGTGAATCAAGAGAACCATTCATCCACAGTATAGTCACGAAAAGTGACCATACATCTGAATTTGATGCAGGTGGTTGGGTTGAGTCATCCACAGCTATCTCAGGAGCCATGTAAAGTGGAGTTCCACCTCGTAGTCGAGCAAACTGTGGGTGGTTACTTAATCCAAAATCGGCCAGGATGAAATTGACTTCTCCGGATTCTGGAGAATTTCTGTACAAGATGTTTGCTGGCTTTAAATCTCGATGGACTATGTTGCGACTGGAAAGGAAATCTAATGCCTGAAGCATCTCACGAAGCACTTGGTTGGAGAAGCTTTTACATCGTGGTCCATCTTGATGTTTCAATGAGTGAAGAGTTCCTTTCATCAAAGGCATGATCAGATTGACATTTTTGAATGTACTGGGGGTTCTTCCCAACCAAGGAATCCGACAATGTTTGGCTAGTAAAGTTAGATCACCCTTATTTTGCTGATAATTTAACGACAGGGTGAACACTTACATGCTGCAGTGTTGACTGAACAAAAACCTCGCGTTTTGGATCTACGCCATTCGACGCGTTGCCCTTGATCGACTTGACAGCTAGCCACCGACCTGTGTCGATATCAACAGCTCGACGGACAACTCCGAAACCTCCATTGCCAATTCTATGGATTACTCGGTATCTTATGTCTGACTTCCTTGGCATATCAGTCGTCCACTTTCCTTTTGACGATTGGAGTGCGAGTTTTCCGAGGGCGGTTAAATTAACATGCGAACTTCTAGTGAACCGAAAAATACTTTCGTGGCGGTTTTCGTAAATGTCTTGTATCGAGTAATTCCAGTTTAGGCGGAATATTGCCGGGTTGCTGCTGTCTCCTATGGAGAGTATCGTATTGATTCCTGGCAGGACAACGACTCTGCGCAGTCGCCCTGGTTGAAATGGAATGGCATCCTTACCAATGAATTGACAGGATTGTTGCCTTGATTGATCATGCAGAAGTACAAGGAGGCTCTCTGGGTTGACCTCGAACGAGCAATGAGTACGGGAGATGTCTGACCCGGTCATAAGAATATCACCATTTCGCCCCAAAGTCGCCAAGGTTGTAGTGTGGGCCGACATTAGGCAAAACGGTGGGATAGCTAGTCCAGAACCAACCGATTTATCGTCGTGAAAATGCTTGTTTGATTCCATGAAGCTCACTTTCATAGCTCGATCGCTCTTCGGCATCAGAACGAACAATGGTCTGAGTGGTAGGGATGTGAAAGGCTCCATTGTCAGTCTGTCACCCAAAGTGCGTTACTTCTTGGACAGGAACTTAGGACAAAAGATGCAGCAGTACAAGAACCTGGTGGAACACTACTCAATAGGGGAGGTTGATTTGAGCAAGTGTAAGGGACAACATTTGGATCATAACTTGGACTTGAATATTTATATTTCGTAAAAAATCCACATTCGCTTACGTTTGCCCAGTTACCTCCCCAGCACAGCTCTACTGCATGTGGTGTGTCCTAGGTCAAACAAATTCACTTCACCTATCGCAGATGAGGTGGAAGTGAAGTCGAATGACTGACCGAGGGCACAAGGTGTGCTTGACTAGTGAATGATTTTGTCACGGGTAACTAGCCTAAACATTATTGTCACTGTTGTTTTAGTTTGTTGACCACGATATTCTAGAAGTTGATTTCATTGGATAACCCATGTCCTTGCTCTACTGAACAACGGATGTGGCGTACAAACAGATTGCACGAGATTTGCTTTGGATGTTTCATTGCAGTAAGGCATAGAACAGCACGGATCAGTCCAAGCAATGGGTGAATGTTACGACTGCATTGACCACGTGCGTGTAACGGGAGTTGGAATTTACGTCACGAGAAGCTTTATGTACTGTGCCAATAGTACAGTACCGTACATAATTCCTATATATATTTGTGAATAGACATATTTGTATTTCTGCACAGTAAAGAGAAGGCCAATGAAAGATACGAATATCATTTGGAGTCCAGTTCTAAACATAGAAAAGTGGTCAAAGTGTGTACGGAGTCATTTGCTTTTGTTAAGTATTTCTTTGTTTATAAGATCATGTGAACATTCTTTGACAAGCCATTACTTGAGTTGCGAATATATAAGCTTGTTGGGTTGTGCTCTTTTTAAACATCAATTTCAACTATGAATTTTCATCTCCAATTATATTGAAAAAACTCATCATGAAATCTTTCCCAGAAGTCAAAATAATTAATGGCACGTCTTATGCAGATTACCTCGATCGTCGCATTGCACGGTACACGAAAGAGTATATCGCGTCTCTTCCCTTCTTCCAATTTGAAGACCAGGTCAAAGAGCTTATAGATCGTTGGTCTTATGATCATAGCCCCTCTTCTGACATAAGGCGTATGCCCAAGAATATAAATGTCTATCAACTCGCAGTGGAGACTGTAAAGGAGCGCTGGGTTGACCAGGGTATCTGGGACGAGACGTGGAAAGATGAAGGGGTTTGGTACTGGAAACACGACATTATGCGGCGAAGTTTTGTCGACTTAAGACCAAGGACGTCTGCTCCATTTATACAACTCCTAAATGTGAGAGCGTGGAGGGCGGAAGACCTGTATCAAACATTCAATTTGTCTGAACGACGGCCACCACCTGAGAATTACGCTGCCCGGCCTATCCATCAATTCTTGTACCAAATGTCACTGGAACGCGCCTACATATTAAGCCACGGAGATAACCTCGAGTATATCAGATATGCTCTGGGAGTATATTGCACGAAAGACATAGAACGAATTGGTCAGCAAATTAAAAGTGATCCTCGGATAAAATGTTTGCCCTTTGACAACAAGAACGACCCATACGGAGAAGATTACATACGAGAGAATGCGAATTCAGTGTCTTACGAAGTCACCAAGGCAATTTGGAAGAGCAGGGGCATTTGGGACGATCATGCGGGAATGATGCCAGGCAATTCATGGCAGCATGAACGGGAATACAGCAGCTTGATTCTTGATATTTGTGCTCCCAACAAATCATGGGGTGATTTGGAGTATCCCGAAACCAGCGCAATGTACGAGATGGTCTCCCGGACCATAGGACCAGCACTGGTTGATACCAGAGAAGATGACACCGCGGTTCCTCAGAGTGCTCTCTCTGGAATCAAATTGGGGATCACAAGAAGTCAGTTGCGGCGAGATATTTTGGCCGCATCGGCAACACCCCAATTTTCGATGAATACGTGGACAGAGAACAAAATCAACGCACTTGACGAGATGCGTCTGTCTAGCTTCGATTGAAAGATGGCGGCGGACCGACACAAAAGATTAAAAACTCTTGTTGAGTTGGAAACAAAACAGGCACCTATTTGGCTGTTGTGCTTGCGGTGCTGCGCTCAGGCTATGGAGGCCACTGGGATAGAATTACTATGTATATGCCTTGCGCATTATACATATTATGGGAAACGAGCCCTATCTTCCTTTATGAACTTTAAGTCTCTCGTAATACAGGCTCGTCACGTAAGATCTTCCGGGCTGGGGCATAACTACAAGAGCGGCAGCTACTGCAGAAGGTCAGTGGGAATAGCTGTAAATAGGCCCCTTACACGAGCTGGGGCTGTGATGTAGGTATACAATGTAGCGCTTTGTAACAAGCCTGGTTGCTGGCACTTGTATCATGCGCCAATATACTAGGGAAAGCAAGTGACCCCACATTTCTGCGGTTTAAAATGGCTCGATGCCCCTGTCAGTACTTGTCTAAGCTGGACTATGTGCCAGTCCGCAGCCAAAGGGATAAGCCATCTCAATACCTATAAATAGTGATGTCTGCCCTTTAGAGTTAGAAAGAATTACTCACACTTCTGTCCTCACTTCAAAGCCCTAAGTGAAGCCATCACACGTTAGGATTCATGGTTTCCTATCAGTCCGCTCTCGACTTTGAAGATCAAGTATACGTTCAAACCACTCTAAGCTGACCTCAATGTATCTAGACCCTAAATAAGGATACTGCCGCCTGAGAGTCGGGAATACTGGCTAGCCAAATAACCAGAGGGTCTACATAGGTACCCTACCACCAGCAGTGATACACTCGATTGCAGTCACTGTTATTTGTTTGTCACGCGCGCCTCTATAGTTTCGTCTGTCATCCTTATTAAGGAGGACTTCAACCGCACTTGGACTAATTTCAAAACATATGAATTGTCCCTGACCTAACTTTTTGGATACTGGTAATTATGCTTTACCTCCTATGGCCTGAATGTGAAAATTCGCTAATTCGTCCCAACCCGTAACCGTCAGCTTGTGGCTTATTGAGATGGATTCCCAAAATGTGTTTCCCCAATAGACAATGTCGATTCACAATCAAGTCAACAACTAGACGCTCTACGTTTCACGCCCTATCAATACCGTCATTTGAATCCAAATGAAATCAGGGTTCTAGACCTGCTTCCTGGAACAGACCAGGACAAAATAACCATCAACATTCGGCACACTCTAATGAAGGATCTACTGGATGCAGAATGTACGGCACTTTCCTACACCTGGGGAGATCCTAAAAACACTCAAGTCATACAATGCAGCAACGAAGGTCACCTCATCGTCACAAGTGAATGCTTCTCTGCACTTCATCGTCTCCGACTTCCTGACAAGCTACAAACTCTCTGGGTCGACGCAATCTGCATCAATCAATCCGACATTCCAGAGAGAAATCACCAAGTCACGCTCATGTCCGAGATATACCATCTCTCATCCAAAGTAGCCATCTACCTCGGCGACGAATCGGCAGACAGCAAAGTCGCACTGAAATACATCACCGATCACTACTACAGGCGATTCAAGTATGGTCTAGCAAACATGAGCGTAGAAACGACGGAAGCCATCCAACGACTTTTCTCTCGACCATGGTTCTCACGCGTCTGGGTCATTCAAGAAGCACGCAATGCAAAGGTGGCACAAGTTTACTGTGGCGATGAGATCTTCTCGTGGGAATGCATCCTAACGCTTCCATGGCACGCGTCTTATTTCCCGGAATCCTCAGTCGGTCGTCAGCCGTATGTTGCGGTGCCTCCTTCGACTTACTGGAAGCGAGAGAAGTATGCATATATTGGAGATCAGCTATCTCCCGAGCTGCTCTACCAGCATCTATTGCGTGCAAAGGGTGTTTGGCGACGGACCCGAGAGATAAGGTGTTTGCATTGCTGCCGTTGTTTAAGAATGCTCATGACGCGCTTGTTGAAGCGGATCTGTTGCCGAACTATGCATTTGATACGGGAAAGGTTTTCTTGAATGTGGCCAGATATCTTATTAGAAGAGTTGGGTGGGCTCTTCTCTACGCTGTTGAAGATGGCAGTGTCTTGAACCTTCCATCGTGGTCAGTAGGCTCCTTCTATTACAACTGAGCGATTTTTGAGCATTGGGTGTCTAAGAAAACTTCGTTTACTAACCCCACAAGGTGTCCAGATTGGAGTATTCTCCCGGCAACACCTCTTCTCTACGACTTCGACCGCATTCCCTCGAAGACGACTTCCCACCACCAAGTGCCAGCTCACCTGTCATCCTCTCAAACAACACGCTTCTCATCCACGCCATTCGTCACTCAGAAATAACTCACCTCAGTGTCCCCTGCGATATTAGCACCCCAACCTGGCCCACCACTATTTTCCAAGATTGGTACGACTTTCTCCTTGACACCTTCGCACTTCACCACACCGAAAGAACGCCATACCCAGCCGACCCAGAGAATTCTCCCGGCCAAGATACGGAATACTATCTTCGGTCCATCTACTCTTTTCTGAGCGCCCATTATAACGACTCAGGTATCTCCCGACATAGAAGTGAGCGACTCGATGCCATTAATGCATATGCTCCTGCACCAAACGGCGCAGAAAATCAAGGTCAGAAACAAGCACAGGATAGATTTCGAAACCGGTGTCGAGGTCAGCGGGTATTTCTGACGGGAAAAGGAGAGGTTGGGTTGGCGCCTGTGAATGCCGAGGTAGGGGATGCTGTGGTTTGTGTGGAGGCGGGAACGGTGCCTTTTCTGTTAAGAAAGGTGTGCGATGGGACGGTGAGGTTGGTAGGGAAGTGTGAGATTATACGACTTGTGCCCAAGGAGGATGCTAAATCGCATATGTTTGATGAGGGACCAGTGAGGGGCAGGGAGTTTGTGAAGGAGGTGCTAGGTGGAGGTGAGGTGTTCGAGGAGTTTTTGATTGTATAAGACGGTGTAAAAGTGGCCGAGGTAAAGGTTCGTTTTTCCTCAAAATATGTATATATTACTATACTGCTTAGCAGCAGCTAATCTGAAGCTCCGATTCATAGCTTCAATAGATGAGGAATCCGCAAGAATGCCTTCGTCACTTTATTGTCCTAACTAGGTTACCAAGTTCCTCTATCATCAACACTCAATGTCCTTTTTCTTGTTAAATAGGTCCACTAAGATGCTACCTACCACTTCAACCTGGGGCCGTGGTAGCAGGGAGTTCGGGTTTTGTCATGCACCATGATATTTTTGAACATGCGAGTGTTTCAGTTGCCATCTGATTAGTATATCCAAGTCATTTTATAATTACCTATCCTTTCGTGCAATCGTTGCCAACGCAACCCCGCGTTCATTCTCTTGCTATCAACCTATGATTCTACTCAAAGACCCGTACTATCAAATGTTTCTCGACGAACTACTCCTTCTTGCCGATTAGTGCCTGTTCTATTGGCTGTGACAGTTTGTACTGAGGATCTGAACCATCTTCTTGTCGGCAGCAATCGTTCTCCCACCCAGTCTCCAATCTCATCACCTTTATATCCATAGACTACAGCGGCAACAACAACTAATGCAGTGACTGGTAAGCTCGTAGACCAAAAGATTGCTTGGCTGAAATTCATGTCTCTTATGTCTGCGGTGTTCATTCCCATGAAACTTGTTACAAAAGACATGGGAAGAAAGAACAGTGTAACAATGGTGAAGACTCGAATGGCTTTTCCGTGATCCTCTTCAACAATTTCAATGGTCTGACGGACACGCTCTTTGAAATGAACTGTTTTCTCAGACAAGTCATCCATGTCCTTAGACCGGGCCTGTAGTTTACGCTGCTGCTGGCGGGCGAACACTCGCTCTCTTCGAAATTGTCCAATTCTGGTTGCATTCGTTATGCGAAGGGATCGTGGCGACAAAAGTTGGAGCAAATTGCTGAGGAGCTTGGTTTGTGCGGAGGAAATAACGGAAACAGCTGCAAGTTCCTCTTGAAGGGCATTGATGTCCAAGAATAATCGTTTCTGTGGACGTCGACTAGCTTGAATATGAAGCCTTGTGGTGTAGCTGCGGTACATTTCGATATAGTCAGCATTCGAATTTCGAGATGCAAGTACAAATTCGGGAAGTAATTTCCTATTCTGTACGCTTGCTATCAACGAAAGAAGTAGAAACTCTGCCCCCACGGCCTCAACGCCTAATAAATTGTCGACCTCTTGAGATGTGGTACCCAGAAGTATGACATCCTTTTGGCATCTTGCAGCAACCTCCAAGTCTCATGATGAGCTTCTGAGGCCCAGGTCTGCAATCTTCCTAGTCGAAGATTGATGTTTCTGGGCTGTGGATCTATACCAAGGTCTTCAGCTTCAACTATTCTCGTGTTGTATGAGGAAAGTATCTGCGCCTGCAAAATGTACATGATCACAATTTCGCCAAATGCATCAACAAGATTGGTCGGGAGAGGTGGCCTCTGTGGCTCCTTCTTGCGTGGTTTCTCAGTCCAGGCGTTGGCTACAAGGCCATGTAGTTCGTTAAGCTGGTCTCTCACAGAGACAATGCTATCGAGAAAATCGTCCAGAGCGGCGAGAACGCCAAATTGGGTTGGCTGCTCAATTTCGGTCTCGAAAATAACCTGCAACCAGACGAAACAAGGGTCATCAGGAGGGTTTTGACTTTCTACTACGCACTCTCTGTGCAAATGTAGATGCTTCAGAGCCATTGCTGCGGTGGCATATGTTTTGCCTGATCTACATGCTGTGCATGTGGCCCAAGCCTGGCGATGTTTGTGTTTCCCATCTAGCCCGATTACAGAACCCAAAGGCTTGTCAAAGTCCCTGATCACATATTGCCTTGAAGAAGTAGTTATTGTATTTATCATGTGCCAAGTAAGATGCTGGAATCATAGTGATTTTCATTAGCATAGAGAACTTCTCAAGTCATAGGCCCGCGGCTGTTACTTACTCGACACATAGCGTCAACAGCTCCCCAGAAGCGGACAGGGATATGGTGACTGAGTGGACTGCCGGTATCGGGAATAAACGCTCGTAAGATATCGTTGGATACGTCAATCAGATCTTTCATCAGTTTCATTTCATACCTAGCACTCCAGTTGAGCAGCTTCGACTTCCTGTGAGGATTGGTTGGGTTTTCGCTCTTTCTAGTCGGGTCTTGGCTACTCCCTCCCCACTGGCTACCAGATCCAACTCCAAGATCTTTCATCCCGGGAGGCTCTGGATATGGCTGCTCTGAGAAATCAGTTGAAGGAGTGCTGGGTTTGTTGTGTTTTGAGCCCATCTGACTTGACTCGGGCTTCAAGCTAGAAGATGTTTCATTGTCGATTTTTTCATTCGATCTGATAAATCCGGGGTGTGTAATAATTGCTGTCTATGTGTTAGATCCCCAAGAGTGCATTTATATCCACGGGAGTAAAGACGGCCTCTTTCATTGCGAAGCAAAGACTTGTTCATTGAACTGAGAATTTTGACCAATGTCTTCTCGGTTTCGTCAGAATTCCTTTGTTTTGGCTCGTTCTTTAGTCTCCAGGTCAAGAAGGGGACCGACTGTAGGTTTAGTTTGGCATTCTGAACTTCAATCTCGCTTTCAGTCACTGAATCAGGGATAAGATTGATATCTGCGTGGGGCTCCTCGGAACCGGTACGAAAGCGTACACCTCGTCTGTGCTCTCCAGGTGAGCCGAGATCTAGTGGATTATTGCTTTCTTTGCGATGAATAGACATGGGCCGACGCTTTGCAGTCCTAGGAGAGCCGCTACCTTTCCATGGCTTCTCGACTTCAACATCGATTTCAGCCATGCCTGTTTCCACTCTAGGAAGGAAGACTGGAGACATTGAGCGCTGTTTTGAGTGCTTTTCTCTTCAACAACCTCAACATTGAAAGGTACATTGAAGCTTTGATCACTCCTTTCTTGAGGATGAGCCTTCAGCGAATTAGATGCAGGAAATGACTCTTCATGTTTATTCTGATTGGAAAATTGGACGGTTTCAGGAACTCTTTGTGTTCCTTCAACTGAGGGTTGGGGACTTTGCCAAAGTTTCGTATTGCGTAGTTGAGTTCTAGACGACCTCTTGGTCGTAGAACCTGTGTTCGACGAGTCGGTATCCTATTATAGGTCAGCAACCATCATTCCAAGACCAGCTTTATTATAAGGACGTACACTTGAGACTTCATCTTCCAAACTCGTACTTTGTCCATCAGTGTCTGTTTGGTGCTCTAAATCGAATATCTGTGGACTAAAATGGTTCTCCATTGCTGGGTCATTTATCACATCGCCTCGATGCATTGTGCTTTGGTTCCGTTGAACACCACCTCCAATATTGTTGTCATCGAACCGCTGGCCAGGCCCTATTGAATAAGGAGATCTTGTTCGTAAACTTGCACCATAATAAGGTCTTCTACTTGTTCTCGGGGTTTCCAGCGAGTGTTATACGGCAAAGGATATCCCGGTTCTGTAAGACTGTAGTTTTGGCGGCCAACGGCATATTCGTCGTTCGAATCGGACCATTCGTCTGTCTCCTGAGCCCTTTTTCCACCTCTCCGATGACGTGATGTATTAGAATTCGATGAGTTACGTTGGTGCCTTCTTATCCCTTGTCTATCGTATGGGGTCGTTTCGCTTCGTAATTCGACAGAGTCATCTGACTGGTATCGAGTGATTCCCTTAACAGACGAAAACGATTCCACATTTTTCATTTTTTCAGTGCGAATGTGATCATTGTTTTTGTCAGATACAATTCCAACTTCAGGGTTTTGGAAAAGAACCAACTGTTGCTGCTTAGGATGTTGTAGCCCGTCAAGCGGCGTGGTAGTGACTGATATACCTTGTCTAGGCATTGGCTGCTCTTTTCAACGGCATCGGTTTCAGGCACGACATAATCACCTGAGTATGCGTCCGCATTAGTTCTCCCAGGTATTGCACCGCTAGCATTAACCGATAGGTTTTCTGTTTCGAGTATACCAACTGTTCCGCTCACAGCTTTTTCCGCCTGAAGCATCTGCATAGGCTTTGAGGGCGCATCACCCCGTTGGTCGCTATGGGGCAGCAATTCCAGTTCCTTAGACTCAGATTGCTGAATGTTGTTCTGGAATGCATCTTCGTATACGTCTTCATTCTCACCAACCCGTGATACTCGAGGTATAACATTTAATTCTTGCTTTGACCCCTCCCTACTATCTGTTGGCGTTCTAAAATTTGTATAGGAGGAACGTTCCCTTCGTATCTGTCGCCGTCTACCAGCAGGTGGAGACACTGAAATCGGATCGGATCTGCCACGAAACGTAGATTCGTTTCGGCGTATATTCCCGTAGTTCTTTCGGGTAGGTAACTCGGGCATAGATCTATAGTAGGAGTCACTCCTGCTATTATATGCATAGCTCGAGCCTCTGAGAGCTGTTGGAGTGGTGGCGAGATTCGAGGTGTCATGACCATATGAAGATGGATACGCATACTGTGATCTTGGTGGCTCAGTTCTGGTTGAGCGAGGCTCATAGGTATTCGATATTCCATATATGCCTGTTTCTAGTTTGCTTTGATAGTCTGTATGTGTCTGGTAGGGGTCCGGTGGCCCAAAAGCTGTGCGAGAGGTTGCCATGTATGATCTCTTACCCTTCATATACAAGTCCAGGACGCGAGTAGTGGAGGTTGATAGTATTTGCAACCATTTTTCTGATGTTAGCAACTCGCCATCCGTATCCAACAAATCATATTCTAGTGCATCAGAAGTATCTCCCTTTATCAAGGTCACGGCATGCCTCAATAAGTCTACATAGGTGTAGTCTGTATCGACAACGCTGTGGTGCCTTTGACCTTGATCATCGATAAGGCGGACAACTATCAATTCTCCGTCCTTGTAGCTCCTCAGTTCTGTTTCGATAGCGTCACCCTGGATCTCTCGAAGTGGGCGGTCCGACATCGTAATGAGGATATTAGTGCCGATTAATAGACACCATAGTTGGTCTGCATGTATGAGATCTTTGGAGTGCCTTCTGAATATTTTCTGCACAATTTGGCCTTTTATCTTCTCTTCCATATCATAGCCATAGAGGCTTTGGAGCAATGTTCGAGAATGATATCCATCAGTTGAAACGACAGGCGGTTGCAAACTGACGTAGGGCGCAGAGAAGAACAAAACCGGCTCAGTTTCTTTTGGCTCTTCTGGATTTAGATACCCAGTATATCTGCCAATATATCTGATAATTGCACCCATTTCTAGGTATGAACCGCTTTCAGAAGACCTTCCAAATCGACTTTCAACCTCATCAAGAAGCGTGATGGCGACTGCAATTAGATCATTGGGTATAAACGGGCAGTTCAGCACAAGCCTCTGCGTCGAAATATTAGTAACATGTCAAATAATTGTGATTCAGTGAATTCCTCTTGTACCTGAAGTATTTGCAGATCCAGTCCTGTTCGCTGCATATGCCTATGGGCTTATCAATATTAGGATCTGTGGGGGAAGAATTCACTTACAGCCACCGCAACTGTACGGGAATAGAATCCGATTCCCTCTTTTGGGGTCCGCCAGGACAGATGAGCGTTGTTTTCCCTTGCTTGTTGTTTTCTGCCTTGTATTCTAGTGCATGAATTGTTAAGAGCTCACATACAGATCCACTTTCGGTCAAGACGGTCACGGGCTGCCTCCAGGCCACGATCTCGTTGTTTGCCTGCTTCTTGCTTTCAAAAGACTCTTGGCTCTCTGTTGAAATTTTTTATTCTTCTTCACATGGATTGTAACTGAAAGCCCAATTTTCTCCACCTTGGCGAAGCTCATTTCTTCATCGTCTTGATCAAGGATTTCGAGATCCAGAACAGAATCATGATCTGAGACATCGAGATTCGGAGCAACTGTTCTATTCCATCCTGGCATGGAACGCCTATTTCTGGTGGGCGATGTTTTGGGGGCAAACGGGTTGCTGTATGGCCCTGGGACGAACGGAGGTGAAGGTGGCCTGGAGGGGTGGTAATAAGGCATAGCTGGCTCGAACGCACTACCTGGTGGTGGAAGCGGCCTATACGTAGAGTCCCCATAAGGGGCTGCATAGTATTGCGAATAAGGACGAGAGTAAGGCGGAGGTATGTACAGCGGAGGTTCTAGATAACGACGAGCCCGAGATGAGGTTCCAGCAGCGGCACGATTGAAGTTACGGCGACGATAACTCTGCTCATTATACCTATTATCTTGGTGAGCTAACCGTTGACGGTAATGACGGTCAGTGTCGTCCTCCGATGAGTAGCCGCTATAGAGGCGATTGTTAACGACAACTGGCTGAACAGGGATAGAAGCAGCTCCTAATATTGGCTCAGATGGGTTGTTTTGGTAGCCCGGGATAGCCTCAACTCTGCTGGCCGAATCTTTCAAATGTAGATCTCGCTCTGAACGAAGAGGATCTGCTCTTCGAACCCGATCATTATCATATGTGTTTATCTGAGGAGGCTGCCGATTGGGCGAATCGCGTCTAAGGGGCAAATGAGCTTCATTGTATGTTGGATTGTTGTTAATATCCCGTCTTTCCACATCATTTTCAGTCTGTAATATGCCATTCTCAAATTGCTGCGAAGTTGCGGTAGGATCAGAGTGCAGGTGTGTCGGCTCCGTGCCCCTTGTGGGGTCGTCTTCGTCGGACGCATCTTCGACATACGCGACATGCGCGGCGCGTGTGTTGCTTGCTGAAGACATTCGTATCAAGAGCAGGGCCCCTTCCGCCCACTGTTATGACGAGTAAAGAGAGATCACATCAGGACACAAAATTGAGACGGAGTCCACGCTCATTAAGAACGATCGGCTCTATTTTAGTGCGTGGCTGACCCTTCGGGTCAATTTTTTCTATGTCACGACAGGGCGGAAGGCTGAAGCTGACTAGGATGATTGACCACTCCAAGTGGATCACCACCCCTGTCAGCATGTGCATTTGTAGGGTCAGCTGGTAATGACCCGAGTCAACGAAGCTCATGATGCCAAGCTTCGGGTTCTGATTGCTGGTACTTTGTAGATGAATATTGAAAAGGACAAAATAGTCGACTTGCATCTATCGGATCTCAATTTGGTATTTCAATTGCTTCGTTCTTTTTAATACGAAGTTCCTTAAGAAAATTAAAAATAAGAATTAGATAATTAAAAAATGAAGTGAATATTTTTATGTAAGCCACGGTCACACCTATCCATTCTCCTTATTTATCGATATTAAGAAAACTTTTTCATATTCAACTCCTCAACCCAGATTGCACGACTAAATATATCAAATGTTGTAACTACATTATCAATATAGCGACCAGAGGCATTTCATATTGCATACACTCTGATGATCAATTGATCCTTCATAGAACGCAAGGCCAGAAGCGTAAAATCTTATTGATAGGAGAAAATAAAAGATTCCGGCTTATACTTCTCTGAACAAACCCAAGCAGACTGTAGTTTTTGACCCTTAAGAAGGATAGTGACGTGAAGCTAACTTGGGGAAGCCAAAATTAAACATCAAGTTAATCCTTTCCACTCCATGCCCAGGACAACGTAATATAAGTTAATCACTCAGACAGAACATTCGTTCAAAAGTATCTTATATTAAACTTCTTGGCTTCAAATTTTGCTGTACTAGAAAATGTCTCATAGTGATCCTTTACCTCCCTTGCGACCACGCTGCTTCTTTTGATCCTCCGTCTTACGGTTCGCCTCATTACCATTTCTAATCTTGCCCATCTCTTCTTGGTTCTTGGACGCATTCTTGTCATTCTTTCCTTTTCCTCCCTTACCCTTCTTTCCTCTAACAAGGATCTCAAATTTGGTGCAGTCATCCTGAGCACCTCGCTGAGCAACAGGCATGTTTACAGGTTGGTGATTCTGGGCAGCGATCATAGTGCAGACACGGTAAACGCCAGGGCCAAGGCCACCGGTGACCTCATGAGTGAGGAGGCCACGGCCGTTACCGGCGTCATCAATGCCTTTGAAATGAGCAAATACTGATGGGTCAGGTGGAGTCGTGGTCTCAAAGTCGCCGATTTCCTGAATCGTGATGTGACAGTGGCCAATGACATTCCCTTGCTCGTCAAGATCTTGAGGAGCGGAGTAGTAGTTGGTCGTAGGATTGACAAAGTGGCCAGCATTTAGATTCCGAGTCTGAACGGCAACATTGAAAGTGGTGTTGGCTTCAATCACCTGTCCAGGCTTCGGGGAAATAATGATAGCAGAGATCATATTGGTGACGGCGGGGATCCTGCCCATGGGAATGCCGTTGCACGAGCCATCTGTGACTTGCATGCCATTGGTAAGAGTGCCACTGTCCTGGCAAAAATTGATGAAATTGTTATCGTCTCTGCATGTCTGTATGAGCAACTATGTGGTACGACAAGTGCATTGCTATAAAACTTACGTTGCAGACGCTGCTTGTCCCGGCTTTATTCCTTCAGTGCCGGGCTCTTGGCCGGACAAACCGCTGGCGGGCTGATGTAGGTTGGGATTGAGGATGATTTGCGCTGGAGGTGTCGCGTTCTCGTTACCTTGCCCGTTACCTCCTGCCGATCCGTTGCCGTTGCCATTATTCTGCCCCTTGTTCGGGCCATATTGAAATTTGTTCTCTCCACGTCCACCCTGCCCTTTGCCACCAAACCGATTGAACCCCAGCCAGAGCCGAACCGGGGTTGAGCAGCCGCGCCGTCAATGGCACCGGCGAAAACGAGGAAAGACGCAGCGAGGACGGGAAAATGCATCTTGGTAGAGACAGACGATTGAATTAAGAATTCTTGACGGGTGTGACGAATCAGTCCAGCTGACAATTAAAGAAGGAGAATAAATCGAAAAAGCTGTAGAAGCTAGTGCTCGGATCTACCGGCGAAGATGAAGAGAAGAATGAGAGAAAAGACGGAGTGAATGAAGTGTCTGCTGATGTGTGGTGAAGAAAATCTCATGGAAGGACGGGAAACGTCCAACTTTTATACAACACGGCCCAAGTCTGTCAACATCAACGTGCCAACCCAATACTCTGTGTCCAAGTCCTAAGCTGTGCCACCCGCAAAGCAATGCGGCCAAATGGTCTGTGTCGTTGTGGACCCCATGTCGTCAAGAAGTATGAAACAAGAACGAGACACGTCAGTTTGGTTGCATTTGCCGAATTCGACAATTTTGATTATGAGATGAGATGAAACAGCGATACCCCGCTTGACCATGCCCCTAAATTGGACATCGGTTGAAGAGGCTTGGACGAGGCTTTGCTCGAAATTCCCCACGGCTCAGCCATCATGTACGTGCCAAAACCTGAAACTGCAATCCTCTGGGGGCCGCTGCTGTTTCAGCGACTACTTTTTCCATGCTACCAACAGATATTGGAGACAATATCAGACCAACAGCTACCACCGATGCTCGTATTTTCCCATTCAATTTTATGTTATGGACACTGCCTCACTATATCATGAAAATCGGAGCTATTCGAGCCGCGCTGTTAATTCATGTTCAAAGAGCAGAGCTATCCAATAGGCCAAGACAAAAAGAATTAACACAAAGTAAATAAATAAAATAAAAATAAAAAAATAAAAAAGAGTAAGAACGATAAAAGCCTATCAAGCAAACCGAATGAAACAAGGTGGCTGGTTTGTCCCTCCGCTAGCCAATGTTGTGTTGCTTTCCGCATCACAGAATATGAGGCGTTCCTCCACCAAGCCCAACAGCGCTAGAAAGAGGTCGAGTGACAGAAAAGGGTAACGCAGAGCAAAAGATCAAGGATGACAGACGACGGCAATTCACTCCCATTTAATACATTGGTAAAAAATATCTTCAGGGCACCGGTTACCGCTCAGCACATGCATCACTGGTCGTGGAAACGGGAGAGATTTGGCTCACCTTTGCTGGCATAGCGAACTGTCCAGGGCACTCATAAGGCCTCGAGAAATGCTTTTTTCTCGCTTTGATGATAGGAACTGTCTGAAATAGGATGCCTGAGAAGAGTAAGCCGTCCATGTTGGTTCAAACCCTTGAGATCTAAGGAAATATGCGGTGTGTATAGGGTAGGTCATTGGTGGTTGAACTAGATGCGATCTGTCTGAGGCTATCGTGTCTGGCAAATAAATCAATGGGGACAAAATGAATTCGATAGCGCACTGCACGAAAACATAAGTTAAAGCAATACATATAGTAATAAAGAGTCACTAAACACCCAAGCCAATCCTGATACCTAATTACTTCATTCCAAGCTCTTCAATGCCCGAATGACAACCAACCACGGTCGCTGGATAAAATTCTCCCAAAATTCTGGGTTGGCTCGGACAATTTCAGATTTGTCATAGGATATAACCTCCACATTTGTCAAGCCGAATTTCTTGTAAAGCTCCAGAGATGGCGAGGAGCTAAGGTCCATAGTTGTGGCTTCGAATTCGAAAGGCGGATTTGAAAAGACGGAAACAGTGTAACTTGTACCACCAGGAATGATCTTGATGTCCTTAACGACCTGTCCGTATTTCCCACTGCTGAAGGCTGGGCTGAAAGGATCCGACGCACGGATGCCAACGAATTTACCGCCAGGCTTGAGATAAGCAGTGACATTCTGCCACATGCCGTAAAGCATACCGACGGTTCTAGCATGATCAAAAACCCAGTTTGCCATGACCATATCGTATTGTCCAAGTTGAAGATGATCCATAGGCTTAGATACATCCGCCTCGTAGAATCGAATCTTATCCCTACGGCCTAATGCCAACTCTGTATCTTTAGCCACTGTAATCATTTCCGGTGAGAAGTCCACCAGATCTACTCTCTTAGCACCCGCATTGATGGCTTCACGTGCATAGATTCCACTACCCCCACCAAGGTCGAGGATTAACAGGTCAGTGGCATCACCAATAGCATGCTTCACCAGTTGAATTTCGACTCTGCCGACCGCTGTATCTGCAACGCCCGAATTGTACTCTGCTGCAGTCTCAGAGTAGTCTTTTGGACTTGTGATTGGGTTGACATCTCGTTGAGCGTTACGGATATTTTCCAACCTTGAAGAGTTCACAGGCAGTGTAGCGGGGCTTATCAGTTTTATATCATTTACAACACAAGACAAAGGGAAAAAGCGCACATGGCTCTGTATTCACTATACCAGGCCGGGCACAAGACGAAAAGCCACATGCATACTTGAGGTTTAGCTTTATGCAGATAAACGCAGCAACCTACTCGTTTCGGCATCACCAGACATGATTAAGGCCGTAAGGACTAAAGTCCTGCGTGCTCCAGGGATTCCGCTGACACAGGTAGGTATGTTATCAGACGCACATGCATGTCTGTGCAGGCCACTTCTCCAAAGTACCAAGTCTTTGGGCTTTTGAGAATTTGGCTCATGCGAACGGATCCATAAGGAAGTATTCATTATCTCCCAAGAATCTTGATGATTCCTTACATCTACCAGGCTGTTAAATAACCTAGAAACTTTAACTACGGGTCCGGGGCAATTCAATTCCCTTGTCAACAAAAGTTGACTGGGTTTCCATGCGGCCTTTGATGTAACCACTTGGGCACCACTTGGATTTAAAAGGAGTTCTGTACTTTGAACAATTTCAGAACTAGTTGGCTAATCTATTGGCCAGTCAGCTTCGTAAAAGCCAAAAGCACTCTAAGCAATTAGCTAACATATATGAGGCCAACTCAGTGCAGCATTAATCCGCATAGACCAAGCTATGATCCCAGATATCGATGCATCCTAAATCATTAATCGAGACAGTCGCACCCCCTAAAACTGCTTTGAACAATCCCCAATATTCTCATTAGTTACCATAACTTTCGGTTGGGTATCAAACTCCGAGACTGCCCGCTTTGGGGCAAAATAAGTCAAGTTGTCTTCGACGGGCTTGCTTGTACCACATAGATGACTGTTTCATGCCTAATAATTATGTATTATTCTTTACTTGGAGATACTTTCTAAGAACTAACATACACTCTACCACAGAATGCCTTTATTTTTATGCTTATGATTACGTGCACACATTATGGACTTGGGAGCGAGCTATGGCTCTGATACTGGGCCAGACCAAGATTGGTAACCCTACAGTAGCAATGCAACTAGCACTCCCACAACAAGGCCAACAAGACCAGAGGTGCCAACAATTGAGCCACCCGCAATGACTGGAGTTTCCTTGGGAGTGGCACTGGCTGTGTGAGTAGGAAGGTGAACCGCGGAGACGGTAATGGAAGCTGCCTCAACGTCTAACGTGGTTGTGGGCCAAGTGTTTGTCGCGCCCGCTTGTTGATCCTTAATCATTGTTTCGAAGCCTGGTTGGACAGAATTCATTACTACAGCGATTGGCAATTGACTTGTTTCGTAGACAGGATGATGCCGATAGGGGCGGTGGAAATATACAAGCTGGAAGACCACCCAGGGACGTCGATTGGCTTGGAGTGGCTCGGAACGGGCCCAATTGTGACCACGCGGGGTGTCGTATGTGCTAGCTTACTTGTACTGCCGACGCGAGTGTAAGCATCTGGCAACGTGTAAGTGGCTGTTATCCTGGGGCAAAACGTCGTGTGGCTCGTGATGACTTTGGTCGTGACCTTGCCGACGGAGCAGTTGGTGACGGTCTTGGAACACGAATTGATGGTGTATGTGATCGTAGTCGTCAACGTTGAAGTTTGGAAAGGCGGACGGGTGATTGCCGCATGGTTTGAGGAACTCGGTGTTATCTCCGACGAAGTGCTCACCGAAGTCACTTGGGTCGAGGTTGATGCCTTTCCCAAGTATTGCTGCCGCGGCTGCTGGTTGTCCCCGTCAAAGCATTGATAAACGTCACAGAATCGAGTGGCGAGCTCGAGGAAGTGCTAGTAGCATGCACGGCAGTCGTTTCGGATGGTGAGGTAGTGTCGCTCGTGGTTGGAAGAATGATAATCGTAGACCTATCCGCAAGAGCACCAGAAGAAAAGTCTGAAGAAGTGGGAACAATGTCAATCGAATTGCCTTGGCGGGATGCATCCTTAGTCGGAACTGTGTTACTGGGTGTTGAATTGATGGCCTCTGAAGTGGATATTGTAGTTCCATCAGAAACTGAGCTGCTGGTCTCGGGGCTGCTAGCCTTGCTGGTCGTCCCGGGTGTGCTAGTTTCGAAGTCACTAATGACAGAACTGCTCGCCTCAGTACTCAATATGTCATCACTCGAAGCACTAGTCGTAGATGTAACGATTGAGGTAGTAGTTTCTGACGCCCTACTAGATGTCGTAATGGTGGACGGGCCTGTCACCAAGCTGGTGGTGTCACTGGTAGTGACTTCAGGCGTAACGGGGTCATCTAGATTCACAGAAGTCCCCGAAACGATGGAAGTCACGGAAGTCTCTGAAGTTTGAGAACTAACGGATGTCACATCAGACGAGCTTGATGTCGTCGTTTCTACAAATGTTGAGACGGTCGTCTCCAAGGAGGTTACAGGCACCGTGGTGGATGAGGTTGGTATAGACGTATCCGCAGTGGTCTGCATAGAAGCACTGGATGAGACTGTAGCAGAGGCGTCTGTCGATGAGGCACAGCAGTATTTGAAGGAGTGGGAGTAGACGTGGGAGTAGGCGTGGAAGTCGACGCAGGGGCACAACCGCCAACACTAGAGGGCACAGCTCCAGGTCCGCTACCTATGGCGACAAGTCTGGTTTCGCATCTTCTTTGTGGTACCGAGTTGGCGAGGTGAACCTCACGGTTATCCCAGTCGAAAACTATATATGCGGCGTGGAGAAATGTGGCTCCAAGAATCGGGAGAGCTGCGACCACTCAGTTAGTACCAGCAATACAGGCATACAACAAACACGAACCATCATCTTGGTAAGCACCGAGGTAGCAGACACCACCCTGCTGCCAAATGAAATCGCTCAACGGAACGTTGATGACGGAACCCCAAATGTGAAGTTGATGGCACTGTCCTCGTCAGCGATGGAGCAGTCTATGCTATATTGGTTGGATCCTGCGATGGGGACCGCCTCGGGGAAGGCAGCGAGGAGCCCTTGGAAAATGGGACTAGGAAGCCGCTCAGCGCCGAACCGCTGTTGACGTGGAATGCTTGAGTCCCGCTGTTAAGTACGAGCACGCCTTCACCTTCGCGCGCTACTGTGATGCTGCCGGTGTTGATTCAGTAGCTGTAAAGATGTTAGGGCAAACACTAAGGCATTTGATATTTGCGTGGACTTGCCGTGTGTAGCCGTCAGGAGACTGGCTGGCTGGGACGATAGGCAGCTTCTCCAGAGATCCTGAGTACCTCGAGGTGTCGATACCATCAAGAATTAGAGCACCTGTTGGTTCGTTGCATAGTTAGTCATTCTTCATAGCGTTAGGTCTCAATAGTAGGCAACTCCTGCAATCTTACCGTCGTCACTTTCAATACTGCGGAGGTCTAGGCTGAAGGCCCTGCTCTGAATGAATCCCTGATAGTACAAGGTATCCAAAAGGTAAGGGTAAGGGCTGTCCCATCCAGATAGCGACGGGCTGAGACCCAATTGGCCAACGGGGAAGGCCTCGCTGTCGAACGCAGCGCCGAATATCTGGATCTGAGCACGAGCGGCTGGCACGTGTTAGCTCCTGCATCCAAGTATGAAGGTCTTAAAGCAATGACGAAGGTTCTACTCACGACCCACGGTTACATAGTCGTAGCCATATTCCCAGCCAACGGTGCCATCAGGCTGCTGCTGTCCACCCTGCGTAGCTAGGTCCACGAACGTCGTACTTTGAGTGAAACGACCTGCAGCCTGGCAGAGCCCTGGGTTCGATGATTTTCCACACACTGGGTTTACCCACAGCTCGTCGGAGCCAGTGTTGACTTCGAGGCTGACAGTCTGGCCCGGCGTGCCAACGGTGATGTTGACAGTGTAGAGTGTGCCGGTGAGCTGGCTGTCGACACCGACATCGAACTGTCGTCTGGCGATGTTTCTTCCACTCGTGGCTTGAAGGGAGAGATTAAGGATACTTGAGGGGTGATCGCGAAGGCACATTTCAGGAAAGGTAGCAAGCTATAAAGAATGCTTAGATTCTTCATCGTGTCCGTATCCTTCAGCCCAGTTGATTCCTAAGCAAAACAAATGAACGAGTGACTCTGCTAAGAGAACACGAGGAAGAAGCGCCAAAGACAAACAAGCGACCGAGGTTGGTAAGAAAAGAGGGTAAGGAAAAGATAACTTGGCTCAGCTTGAGAAAAATTGTGATCGTAGATCGTGGCGGCCTAGTGGTGGCTAGCCACCCGCAATTGACAGGAGTTTGAGACATATCAGATGGATCGGGAAATATCATCGCGAATCTATGGGTAAGCGACGTTTACGATTGCGTAAATTGTGGACGTGAAAAAGTGCATGATGTATGTATGAATTCAGACCTCTTTACTGTGCCGTCTAAGAAGCGTGGCAGAGCCTCGACTCAGTCACGAGTATGGCTGCAGGATTTAGAAGACGGATGCTTTACTTTGCAGAATACATTAGTCAAATTGGGAAATAAGGGAGTTTGACCAAGATCCATTAATAGTTCGAACCGCGCTCCAGAGCTGGCCCCGATAGCTCACTGGATGAATTCACATCCATCTAGTCAGCAGGTTTACTTTGCCGGGGACATCCCCAGATCATGGACGGCCCCTAAAAAGTTTCAGACTGTGGATACGAACAAGCATTTGCTGCGTGGTATCCGAATTTTCCTTCCTTGAGCTGTTCATTGCCCTTTTAACTGCATCAGGCACCCACAGTGGCTTTCCAAAGGAAGAAAACAAAGTAAACAAGATGACTTGTTATTTCAATTCTCATGCCGTCATCATGTTTCATGCCAGAAGGGGCTGGTATCAGTCCCGCTCAGGAATTGCCAAGGCATTGTTCTTTGCAAAGTGAGACAAACCAATGATCAGCCTCACAACATGGGCTTGCAACATTGGGCTGAATAGTTGACTGGAATGTTAGAAAACAAATTGAGAGCAATACTATGATTTAACAAGTTATTAGAAACGATCTTGGAGACAAAAACTGCTCGGAAACACCACGAGATTCCGTTCGGATTGCTAGGTAGGCCGCGGTTGACATGGCTAGCAACGGTGACCATAACCAGTGCGTTTGTATGCCTGCAGGCAGACCAACGGATGCAGCTCAACTATAATCACTCTGTATCAATCTCATTGATGAATAACGATGCCTCATCACACACGAGACAATGTCCCCAGACGCCACCATCACCAACCCGCATTCTAGTGCATATGAGATAATACCTAACGGGTCGTCCGGCCAAGTGGCCACGTGGCAGTGCGTATAAGAGAGAACCGCCAATAAGAGGCTCGGATTTAATGAGGCAATAATGGAAGAGAGCAATTTGGGGTTTCTTCCTTTCTTTTCTCTCTCTCTTGAAATGTGAAGCAAAGTAGTAGAAGGCGAAGAAGATGAGTGCCACCAAGTTGGAAGACTGACGTGAAGGGCTGCTCTCTGAGCAGCCACCAGTGCCCTGTTACCACAGTAAAGACACCCAGTGATGCTCTTGATGAGACCCAAAAGCATCGTTCTGGAGTTTAATATGATTGTGGGCTCTAGTGCTAGGGAGGTTGTCTTGTGAGGCCAGTTATTATGCTAAATACTAAAGGAACAATATAAAGGAGAACAGATCAACAGCTATGTTTCTGTTCCGGGCCATTGAACTCCGGTGCCACTCCCAGCTCCCGTTGGAGACCACATTATCCAAACTGTTTCGTGCTATAGCGAGGCAGAGTGAATGGAGCAAGGGGAGGTGGAGCGCAAAGCCTTTAATTCGGACAAGAATATGAGATAGGTCAGAATACCATAATCGATTTTCTTCTTCTTGATTTCTTCAGAAGAGAGGTTCATTTCGAAATCCCCACGCGAGTACCTTATTTATAATTGTAGACACTGATGGGTCCTGAGCCAAAGGATAAATAGTGGGCGCACAGACTAACCGCCTAATTTCTATTTGGACTAGGATAGACACTTATCGCGCTAATCTCCTGGGATCATATTTTTTCTCGTCATACTTCTCATTGTTTCAGTCAAGACTTCGACATTGCGCCTGTCTAAGTCGCGTAGCCAGTTGGTATTAGCCCACAATGGAACAGTTTTCAGTTGCTGCTCAACATAGCGGGGCGATTAATCACGTCCATACATTTCTTTTCCCGCCATCTACCGTCCAAGCTCTGCGCGAAGTCCGCCTAGCCGTGACAGTCATCGCTGTAGCGTTCGTGACAGTCAAGGCTCTACAACATTTTGGGACTGAGATGCGAAGACGAAATTAGGGACTACTGTGTCCGTCGGTATGTCACTTGTCTTTTCACCATTCCTTGGATCTAGCAATCGCACCAAGTATCTAGATCTAAGTTGACGAGGATAGCCTAAGTTAATTGTCTTCCAGCTGTGAAGGATAATTAGAAGTTTGGGTGTCTAGTACGAGGGCTCCTATGAGAGACATGAGATGGGTATATAGAAATGTACGTATGAGTACTTTGTGTTAAGAGATGGTATATTCAGGAGAGAAGACGATGAGTTCTTGGTGCCGCATAACATGATTCTCTAGTATTTAGAGCGTAAAGCTGGGTACCAAAGAGACATTAGCAAGGACTCCTCAGACAAAAGGATGGCGTGATAGCAATTATCGTTGTGACTATTGTTGATATCGAATAAGTCTCAAGAAGGACTAACTAATTGTCGTACAATGTCAAATTGTTCCAAGATAAGGGACCCCTTCAGCTGCATGGACAGCTTCGCGTGTCCACGTATTGCATCATCGAAGCTTGCCGCACAAATTCTAGGTGTGCATGTACTGTATATGGCATGAAAGCTAGCTACCTCGTAGAAGGGTGGATAAGGACTTGCAGTAGTGCCATCTCAAACCATCACCGAAAGCCGCATCTCTGAGGTAAGGATGTGTTAATGCCAGTCTCTGCAGCTTCAGGCTGTTGAGTCACTAAATCGCAAGAACCATGGTATTCGTGTTACAGTCAATGGTACAAATTTTACTACTACTCTATGACTATCAATGGAACTGGATGTTACAATGCTCTGCTGGGACTCCAGCCAAGTGTTTTCTACTAGCCTTTCCTATCCTTCACTAATGATATCGATTACTGTTCTCCACCGTTGTGCTGCCCCACTTTGTTTTGGATCTTGTACTTTCTTCTTCTTCATTTTCTCTTTTCTGGATTTAAAAATTCATATCTAAGTGTTGCTTCTTGATAACAATGCTACATAAACTCCAGATAAACATAGCGACAGACTATGCATAATTCATCATTCCATCATATAAGCCCCTTCGAGCCCTTTGGTAGTTTCTGACTTTGTGACCGAAGACGCCTCAAAGTCGCATGGTCGCTCAGTCAATGTGAAGTTGTCACATCTTGGCTTGTTTTCATCGCAATGCAGAGCTTTATGAACCATCTGTGGGCTAAAGGTCTAGGCAATGTGGTATGGTGCCACCAATTACTTTGATATGCCTTCGCTTGCACTCCTAACACCCGTTACGAGATTCTTTGTGACAGCGGCGAGGCAGTGTTGTGTCCGTCTTAATACTGCGTAGGTAGCATCCAACATTGTAAGACCAGAAAATCGCTGGAACACAGGGGAGCGTTAGGGTGACATAACTATGTAATAACGTACTTACATAGCCTCGTACTAGACATTGCGACTTCCTTGAGCTTTCTGGAACAGAAAGGTGCTTGAACGGCTAGACTCACGGACAGTATGTGAAGAGTAGCTCTTGGTGTAGGCTCGGCGTAGCGAAGCGGGTCCACTATTCATTCAATATTTATTTCGATGGCATCCATACATATTCGTTCAATGTTGAATCTGACCAAGACCATAGCTCTAGGCTCCTCTGCTTAAAGTTAGGCCTAAAAACGAACATCGGCTTCATTACTATCATGTTTTTACGGCGTACTTTATTGTCAGTGAGTGATAGAGGGCTAGAGCCTCTAACACCAGTTTTGACTTGCAACTTCAGCGTCGCTAAGCTACGACACAACCTTTCTCAAGCAAACCACAGCGGAGGACCAAGGTCTTTAGTTCAAACCTCGCCTCAAGGAACTTAATACAACTTTGAATATCATATTTCTCATATCAACCGATATAAGTCAATATGTTGTCATTGACCTTATAGTTTGACTACTAGCAAGATAGTAAGGACACTCGCGCAGACACAAATCTCCCCTATGTCACTATGTGCAAGTATAGCGGCTGGATGTGACAAGCAACTCTTGGTTTGGTGATAGGACCTGCAAAGGGCATCATAGTCTGCCATTTAAATATTGAATCTTCTGTTGTTATTGTACCACTCTTGTCGACATTATGAATGCTAATCATGCCCCTTGGTTTAAATCGAAAGTTGCTATGATGTGCTTATTGTCACATTAGTACCAAACTTTCTCAAGATAAGCAGGTTTCAAGACAAAATTACGAACGGTAAGCCCTATGGTGTTACTTCTATTGCCATTTTGCCTATCAGCTAATTATCCTGCATATCCTATATCTCATTGAATGTGCGAGGACCACATTGAGGTATCGGGCAGGGATTTGATCCAATTGGAGCTGGCGGGAAACAAGTGACACTAGCTAGCTAATAAATTTCCTGATGATAGAAGTCCCAACATTTCGTGATTTTACAAAGATCTACATACTATGTCCAGCATCCTGAGAACGATATCGTGTTTCTATTGAATGAGATTGATTGTTCGTCATATAACTAATGGTCTACTTGATGCGATCACCAATATCTTCGAGGACATAGATTTGCCCATACAGGTCCGTAACATGAATAAAAAGTCGTAACATATCCACAAAATCCTTTCGCTCAAGTTCCTGCTCTAATGAATCCATCGCTAATTCGAGGCCACGTCGTTCATATTCGGCGATCCACAATAATTCTTGCTTAGCTCTGTCACGTTCATTCCTCATCATGAGTCCGAGACCTTCAGAGCTCATGAAGAATTCTGGGAAATTAATAGAATTGAGTGCGCGCTCATTAGCGTCGCGAGCCATTGACCCCAGGTCATTGTACATACGGCATAAGCTGGCAAGATGCCGACATGCATCCTCAGCCAGGTAAGTTGTTCGTGCCGATGCCAGAATATTCGTAGTACCTAACTGTAGAGAATTGTCGATCAAACAACAGAAAAAAGTAAACGAAAAGGGCAGGATGTATGATCAGCTGATGTGCTGCGTACCCAATGATAGAATGTCCGACCAGGCTCACAATACTCCATGGGTAAGTCCGGAGCCGCGCTATTGCGTTCAAACTGCTCCCACTGTCTGCGAAGACGAATATTGTCCTGCGCATGCGTGATATGCGCAAGGAGAAAAGTTTCCAGGTCGTAAATTAATTGTTTGCGGAGCCTTTTTGAACTGGAGCATACAGCTGGATGTCGCAGAATGTGAGCAACAAACAAATGCAGTACATCCTTGACATCTGCTTTCTGAGGTTCCCTGTTTGGACTATCGAATTGAGACTGGATGGTTAATTGTAGATCAACTTTATCATCTTTTCCATTCCTGGTGTCAGTCAAGATGTTCTCGCTCGTCTTGTTATCCCTCTCAGACCTATTTTGATCCGTTGAAGTAACAGAGTTAGGTGACCAACTAGAGTGACTGTATTCGGCCATGACGTCCCTAACCAGCCCTATGATAGCGTCTAACTCTTGGCTGAAATATCGTTCGACAACACTTTCCATGTACTCATCTATCTGAAAGTTGAAAATTGATAGTACCATCATCTCATATAACATGGAGGGGCTCGCTGCACAGACGTGTAAGGTGGAGCATGCGGTAAAGGCTAATGTAATCATGAAGGTATACTTATGGTTATCCGCTGAGGTTTGTGGAAACAGAGCCAGCTGGTGTCGCCGCAAAGACTGCAAAGCAAAGCAAGCTTGCATTTCAGCAACATTGAGAGCCCATATGTCGTGATTGCGAAACAGAGCTGTTCGTGCTAATAAAGCGGTGGCTTTCTTCATGCCGCTCAATATGCCGCTTGAGACCAGCATCGCTTCACTTCCCCTCATGAAACTTTTCTCGATTTGTGCTATGGGTGGCATGGTGATGAAAAATGCTGCTATGCAGTATGCCTCGCTGAGTGTGTTGGAGCCGTAAGTAACCTTTTCAATCCAAAGATGATGACCTTTCGCCCAATTATGCCTGTTAACGGAAAGAAATGATTTCGCAACAGCCATAGCGGCGATCAGCTTGCCCTGCTCTAATTGCCTGATCCAGGGCAGTGTAGCTAAGGATGATAAGGCAAGAATTCCGTAAGACGTCAGCTCACAAATCCCATTCCATGAACCATCTTCCTTTTGCGTGCTAATGAGTCTCAGAAGAATGTGTAGTGTGGCTGTGGCTACATCTTCGTGCAGGCTAGGAGTTTGAACAAAAGCTTTGAGACATAACTCTGGGTACTGGCAGAGAAGCTCGAAGGCCCGCGCCACAAGCATCATCCAGTACAACTCGCTCGTATGCTAAATTTCACCATATCAGCATCATACCCACTTCGACAAATTGTGTTGAGTGACAGAAAACCACAAGTCCAAGGTTCATACCCATTTATCCTTAACATGTCCCTCAAAAATCTGCCGTGTCAGAAACTGCACAGTCTTGATGATTTGAGTTAAATACAGCGCTCGATCTTCTCTCGTGAGTAAGAGTATCAAAACATTGCAATTTGCGGTAAAACTCGGGTTTCTTTCTCCAGGATAAGTTATGAAATGTGTGTCGCTTTCGAACCTGTGGAGAAATGGCTCGATGGTTGTATCTCTGCCCAAATGGCATAGAACTTCAAGTCCCTTTGCTGTGTCGTCCACATCAGGCAGACTCCTGGAGCTTTCTCAAGGATCAGTTTACTCAGGCCATTTAGAGTGAGATCAACATTGCGTACCAAAACCGAGGATACCATTTTGTTCTTTGATCATTGTTTCCATGAATTGCTGAAAGATTGGAAGCTCAATGTCACCTTTCAACAGGCCAACCCAAGCAAATGTACTGATAACCTGTAGTTTACAAAATCGACATATAGTCAAACTAAGTGTTCATGTATTTGGGTATAATCGCTTACCCAGCTAAGTTCAAATATTGTTGTAGGCCAAGCGCAAGGCACCCCACCATATTTATCAGCACCGGCCCTATTGACAACACTCCTGAGATAAGCTTCCGCTTGTGCATCCCATTCTGATGCGTTCATTAGGTATGCTGCAGTGGAACTATAAAGCGGTTAGAATAAGGATACTTAGTCGATGACTGGGATCTGACACACGCTGGGAACCCATCATAGAACCGTTAGGTTCTTGGCATGGACGGACTTTATCGAAGTCTATGTGTCCAACAAAAGCCTCAAGTGAGTGATGGAGTGTTGATTGCGTATGATAGAGGGTTTTAGCGGGCAATCTAGTCAACTTTTCGTCACGTACGGCTTTCAAAGCCTCTAGCTTGGGAAGGTCGATGCCAATCCCTTCCTCCGCGAGGGAAGTCAACAATGGTATAATTAGTAATTCAGTCCCGACTTGCTCTGATGAGTTTATATCCCAGTTATTGAACATTGCTGCTAAAGCTCTTTCTGCTCTTTCGCTCCTAAGCAACCAGTCCTCATAGTCTGGCTCAATTTGTAAATGCTTTTTCAAGGCAAGAAGTGCTGCTGACGTGTTGAGAATTCCGTCCACTGTGGAGGCGTATGACTCCCAAGATCCTGACGGTAGCTGCTCAGCCAGTATAAAGTCGAAGCATTCTGGAAATAGCCATGTGCCATTTGGATTCTGAATCATGGCCAGCCATGCTGTGTCGTACACGGACGTGGACATAGATCCAAAACCTTGCTTTGAAGCACATTGAGTTGCTAGTTTGCGTAACAAAGTCCTTGCCTGGTCCATTGTGAGGTTCTGAGTAAGCATGGTTGGGTCAAGTAGTTATGAATGTCTGAACGCGGGCATACACATCAACAGTTCGTAGAGTTCGAAAGGTTACTATTGTGGGAGCACAGTCACCAAATATGAAGAAAGCTCTACATTGACTACATTTACATCTAAGAACTCCATCACTGATTACTTTTTGCTCATTGGTTGGGCCACAGCTTTAGCATCGCCCTGAAGCGTCCATGACTTCCGAGTGACATCTCAGTACAAGTATGGCCTGAATTGTCAATCCACAATTTCAATAGCGGCTAAGGCGGCATCATGAACTTTGTCTTTCTGTCGGTATCTGCAGGAACTTCTGGATCCAACCCTGCAGAACCACAACCTTGCATCTTTCACAGCGGGATTGGCTTTAGCCGAAACATGAGATAAGCATGGGATAATAAAGGGGGCGGGGATTTAGGCAGACAAGCCCGGAGGCTCTGTTGCATGCACGGCGTCTTCAAAACAGGAAAAGAAAACCTTGCACATTACACGTAACTTGAAATCCTTATGCATGTTATGCGCCTGACCAGGCTAGTGATCCCAAATGACACCGTCTTGGGTAACACTGGTGGGTTGCATCCTGTTGGTTGTGAGAACGGAGGGCTTTTGTTGCATTCCCGAGAGGGGGTTACGCACAGGGATGGATTCTCCCATTCCTATCATAAAACTGTTGGTCTCAGAACCAACCTGCAGATTGCGCAGGGCATCTGCACTCATCGAACAATAATCCTGAGAAAATCACCAGCGCCACAACAACTAAAAGCTTTTCAAAGGCACCCATTCGTGTCTAAAAGCAAAGTTCTTTCCTGGTCACTCCCAAGATACGCACGTAGCCTCATTTACCTTGTTTCCAGCCTTGCCAAAACCAGCAACATGTCTTCTAACCCTACCAACCCGATCTTGGTGTATATCACCCGTAAGTCTTCGTTCATGGTTGTAGCTGAACCCTCAGATATCAATACTAACTCCCTTGGGTAGCACCGGGGCCAAATTCCTGGAAGGTGAGTCATAAAATTTATCTGAATTGCGCCCTAACCATGTGCTGTCTTTAGAATGTCCCACTTACGCTATGTCCAGACAGTCTTTTTGCTTGAAGAACTCGGACTTAACTACAAGCTCGAGCCATTTAGATTTGACGATATCAAGAAGAAGCCATTTATTGACATAAACCCCAACGGCCGTGTTCCAGCAATAAAAGATCCCAACACCGACTTGACACTCTGGGAATCCGGTGCCATCAACCAGTACATTATTGAGCAGTACGATATTGAGAAACGGTTAACGTATACAAGCCTGAAAGAGAAGAATCTACTCAACCAATGGTTGCAATTCCAAATGAGTGGTCAAGGCCCTTACTATGGTCAATGTTCTTGGTTTCAGCATCTTCATCATGAGAAATTCCCTTCGGCTATCGAGAGATATGCTAAGGAGATCAAGCGCATTAATGGAGTGATTGAGCGTGTCCTCTCTGAGAATGATTCTCAGTGGCTGGTCGGTGATAAGATGACATATGCGGATATGGCATTTGCCCCTGGAACTTCCGTCTTAGCGAGGTGCTGTTACAGTCATGGGATGAGGTCTGGGATGGATTTCCACGAACACGTGCCTGGCATGAGCGTATGATCGAGCTTCCATCTTGGAAGCGGATCATGGAGACCCAGGCTCGTCTCATGGATGACCAAGGATTACAGTGGAATGGTGTTCCAAAGGGCATTGAGACTTTTACAGAGTATGAGGCTAAGATCGCAGCCGGGGAAGATACTACTACACAGACCTGAATTTCCAGAATTCAGTTTCTCTCAAGTAGATAGAATTTGAATACAAGACATTTTTTGGATGTAAGGAAATAAATCTTCTTGATGCAAAGTCAATGGCATCAACTAGCTGGAAACCTATTGTGTTATCAAACATCTTCTCTATATTGGTGATAAGATACTACGTTATATACCAAACAAGAAATTGTTGCTTAAGTCCCATCCAATGCAGAATTTGGGATAAGATTCTGTGTCAATAACGTTTCTCGGACCTTCACGTTCCTCCGAATATAAAAAACCATTTCCAAGACCCTCAATTTCGTGTAATCACTTTTACTACTACTCCCCTTCTCGGAAAGATTCCCATCCTTTGAACCATTGGGTGTTCCTTATGAGGTACATACTGCATGTTTGTTTACCTGAATTGTACACCAGATCACTTACCTTAGCTTGGCTTCAGAAAAAAAAAGAAGAAGAAAAAACCCCGCTTCGGAAGGCTTAATGTGGAGTTCCTGAGCCTGTGGTGTTTTCCTGGTGAGGCTTCTCCTTGACTTCAAGAGGTTCTTCTCTCGTAGTTTGCTTGCTTTTGGTTGAAATCCATCTGCATCCAAGTAGTAGAAAAAGGCAATGACTGGTGCCACAGCAGGAATATACTGTCCATAGTTAGCCATCTAAACTCTGCTTTCAATAGACAAGTATCAGGACGGGATGCTCACGAAAACTTGTGACACAGACAAGCTATATCCGGAAATCAGCTTTGGAAGGTCGCTGTTGTCTCCAACTGCGTTTAGGTCTGTTACGCCTGATGAGATGATGTTTTCCACAATATCTCCTCGAGCGATGGAATCAAGATTTCTATGCAGCTGTTGATCAAAGACGGTTTGACCAATGGCCATGAATATAGCACAACTAGTAGAGATGACGGATAATAATGTCGAAGAGCCAAGTGGAACTAAATCTTGTGGAAGCGATGACTGTATAGCCAGGTGCGACTGTACATTAGGTGTATCATCAGTAAACGGGTACATCCTTGACTTAATGATAGTGCTTACCATGTTGGAAGTCAAAGAGTAGCCAATACCTCCAAATATTTGATAGCCAATCCAGTGAGCATTTGAAATGCCAGGATAGATTGTTGTTAACAACCCCCACCAACGCATACTGAAAGCTGAGCAAATAGCAGAAATGGGTTCCACCAGCCTACTGATGTTACCATAGCTGACCCTATGAATGCAGCAAGCACATCTGCAACTACTGTTGGAAGGAAATTGATACCACTGCGCACGGGCGACAAACGTAAAACTCCTTGGAACCATATAGGTAACCAGTAAATGACAACCTGGAACGGTCCGTTCACGAAAAAGGCTGCCGCACATAGTAGAGAAAGGTTCCGATTCACTAAGAAAAGCCGAGGTGGAATCAGAGCGTTCTCTCCTCGACGGAGAATCCACGCTACGAATACTACCAAGACTGTGCCGAAACCAACGAACTGGCCGATGACGACGGAGGATGACCATCCATATTTGACATCCCTCCCCATTGTAAAGCGAGAAGGAGCATTGTGATGGAACCTGAAAACAGAGCAACACCGAGTAGGTCAAAATTTTGCACTTTCGCGATCAATGCATTGTTTTCGGCTTCAGCAGGTTTCAATTTCACCAAAAGAAAAAACAACAATGCCGCAAGGCCCCAATTGGCAGCTATATTTTGTGATTAGTCTTAATAACCAAGGGTCTGAGAAAATCGCAGCACAAACATTGATATAAAAGCACCATCGCCAAGTAACTTTTTGCGTTAAAGCCCCGCTCAAAACAGGCCCCACGATGCTAGCAATGGAAAACGTTGATCCCATGAGACCCGTCCATATGGCGCGCTTATGAAGGGGATTATGGTGGCCAGAATTGTAAAACCACCGGCAAAGATTCCCGAGGCACCTATTCCTGCAATGGCGCGACCAGCTATGAAGGTTTCTGAGGCAGATGCCAAAGCACATACCAGGCTACCTGCTTCAAAGATGAATAGGTACACTAGGTAGGTTAATTTCTTTGAAAATAGCGTGTATATTCTGCCGGCGAGTGGCTGGGTTGCAGACATCGCAACCATGAAAGCCGCCCCATACCATCCAATATCACGAGTCGATTGAAATTCAGTTGTGATTATGGGTATAGCAGTAGCAATCAAGTTATAGTCCTGTTTAATGTTCAGCACGCTAGCTTACTGTCAACAGAGTTTGTACTCACCAGTCCAACTAGAAAGGTACAGAGACAAATAGCTAAATGAATGATGATGAGTTTCATACCCCGAACCTCATTATCAGGGTCAATATCATCGTTGATGTTGCTCCGGGCAGTATCTTCGTCCTCAGGGTATAGGTCTGCCATAGTGGGACGGAATGATGCCATTCACAAGTAAATTTGTGAAAGTATTGTAGGGGCCACGCCAACAGCACAAGACTCAAATCAGTTAATCCGAACGTTGGCAAGTTAATGGCTTGGTGTTCAACATTTGCAGGTAAACAGTAGAAAATCTGAGGGATCTCCTAGGTTGTGTTGGCCAGAAGGGTGGTAGACAGTTCCGGAACGCATACAAGCAGGAGCCGCGTGTCTCTGAATTACGGAACGGACCAACGCTTGTAAACGATTGACTTCCTTCATCCCACATGGACAGTCAAGCTCGGGTGATTTGCCCCTGTAGGAAGTTAGGGATGCACTGCCAACAAAGCATGCACTATTACAATACCGATATGACAGGGACCTTTCTGAAATGAGCCGCCCAAATGAGGCGATGTGCATGGTTCTTTCGTTGAGACACGGAATCATTGAGCCGTGTTGCATGTAGTCAGCCAAATTGTCATCTCTGTCGACCGACCAACCATCCTACACACCTTCAACAAAGAAGATGAAGGAGCGGCGATAAGAGAGCAAAGGGCCGGAGCAAGGCCACCGACCAACACAACTTCATAGCTACGTTACATGATTGGTTGACCCTTCCAGCTTGCTGTTCCACAAGCCATTTTCGTGGCTTGTATTACAAATCCCTGTCGCTTTTCAGCCCGGGACTAGGATGTGTGTCCCGCGTTGCAGCAGGCTCGCAGATATTCCTAGTTAATCACCCGGTGCGCAGGGATTTCAGCAATCCACTAGAGCTCGGCCCGTCCCAGTTGCCCAAAGGAGCCGCATGTCAAAACCAACAGCATAACCTCAGAGTAAGTGCAATGCACTAACACGTCAAGTGAACCTCCCTTTTTATGCCCCTTGTTAGTTACCTCTTACCTCAAATGTAGACTGGATATCTGAAGGCACCACTCATGTCGATAAAATGACCAACGAACGATCCGCAGACCCATCACCCCAACTTCTGTTCTCAAGCTTATCACACCTTCTCGTGCAAAATCCGGAAAGAACAACAAGGGCTGCACCTATTCCATTACTACACCACCGTGGCGGACGACTTTCACAGGATGGAACAGTTACCACCGCCTCCTTATCCTTCAGTAGTTACCACGGCCTTGATCGCCAACTCCGTTATATGGCCCATTGTCTCGATCACTTCGATAATACTTCGTTTCGCTGCCCGTCGCAAGTCAGGGCAGCAACTACACTCTGATGACTACTGGATTGTTGTTTCGTGGTTCTTGACTCTTACACTCAGTGCTCTCGTCTGGGTATATGCTAGCAAGTCAGGTGTAAACCACTACAAAGTGGACTTTCTAAAGGGAACAGAATCGTCGTTAGAGGTATGTCGCAGCACCATTGGGTTATTGGGTATCTTATTGCTGACAAGACTCTGTTTTCATAAAGCTCGTGTTTCTCTCTTCCTGTTATGTGCAGTTTCCCTGGCTGCCGTAAAGATCTCAGTACTCTTGTTCTACAAGCGAATCTTTAGCACTCCCATGTTCCGCGTGTGTGTCTGGGTCGCCATTGCCACTGTATCGATATGGTGCTTTCTGTTTTTCTTCCTGATTCTCTTCGGTATCGAACCAGTCGCATTTCCTTAACAGCAGTCGCCCTGCGCCTTGATACTACGGCAATAGGACTCAGCCCAGGCTGCTAGCAGCTTTTCGTTGGACATTATTGTGCTTTGCTTGCCACTACCGGTAATCTCACGTCTCAATATGAAATCTAAGCGCAAATTTGCCGTGGCATTGATCTTTTGGCTCGGAGCCTTTTGTGCTGTTGCTGCTATCGTCCGCACTGCTCTTCTTCATCAATCAATTCGCCAAGTCGTATCCTCTGATGGATTTAGCCGTGTTGGTATGTGTCAATGCCAGGAATTCCAATGTCCAGAACTGATACTTCAATCTGCAGCCAGCCAGTCGAAACAGTACATATTCATGGTAATCGAGCCTAATTGCTCCATTTTAGCGGCATCTCTGCCAACATATGGACCACTTTTCAGTGGCGGACGAGCTCCCGAATCGATTATACGCAGTGTGCGTAGCATTTTCAGCCTTCGCAGCATAGGTAGTAACTCCTCACGACCGAGTCGGCGAAATTACGTTGCTTCGATCAATAATCAGGAGGTGCCAGCATGAATGCGGCAGATTCCCAAGTCGAACTTCAGGCGGTGGAGGACTGGCCCGGTAAGGGTAAGCGAGAAGTGCTTATTACTGGAAACAAGGAAAGTGATGAGGTGTCTTCACTAAACGGAATACCGCATCGCCAGGGAACCATTGCTGTCACCAACAAAGTTTCCGTTTCTAGAAGCTGAATGAACATTGAGCAAAGATGCACCCTATATTGACCGACAATACATTTTGTATAGGAGAACATAACACGTAAATTACTACTATTTTAAACGCTGGGAACGAACATTAGGTGTAGACATAATTCTTAACAACATTTACACCTACCACTTGTCTCCTGTACTCGTCAAGTGGATGACTGTATCAGCGAAGTAGTACTGTGTTCTCGGGAAATGTGATCCATGCTTAAAATAACGGGTCATTACACCTTGCTCAGGGTGAGAAACGGAAACAGGATCTGTACATTTTCTCACATATGCAAGTCCCACTGTACAGCTGTTCAGACGCTCTACATTTAACCAATTTGAATGCGTCCCTTACATGGGTGCCTTATTGCCTAAATAACACTTGCAGACAAGCGTGCGGCCCCAAGCCAGTAATTGTGGTCGGAGAGCGCTACGTGCTTGGGTCCCGCTATGCACGTAGTCGAAGAAAGAGGAATGTGTATGTCTCAAATAACATATGAACGCGGATGCCCCTCCTCTGAAACGAGCAGTCCCGCTGATTATAGCACACAATACCAGTCCCAAAGCCCTTGCAGTAGTATTTTCATCTTTCTACCAAACCAAGACAATATGGATCTGGGCGGTAAAACCGGACTGGTGTTTTCTGACGCTATACATTCACTTTCATACGGATTTCTGATCGCTGTCCTACTGTATGTCTGTGTGGACGCGTTCTCGACGCAGTATGAAATCCAGAAATTGGTCGGGATGCCTCTCGTAGGTAGTCCAACTAGCATAGTGCCAAAGTTCATTCTCAACTTGTTCTATGCATGGAAGGCAACAGATTTGGCTCAGGAAGGCTATGAGAAAGTATGAAACCATTATCACACGTCGCTGGAGTTCTTTAATTCTTGCTAATAAAGCCAGTATCCTGATTCAGCATTCCAGCTAGTTCGCAGTGAGGGTCGAGTGGTTGTCCTTCCACTCTCATTGCTTGAAGAACTCAGTCGGCTACCTTCGAGTATTTGCGAGTCTACACCAGCATTAGAACGTGATTTGGTGGGCTCCTTAACAGGCGTCAGCTTGATCTTGGAGAACAGGCTCCATCATTCAATTGTGCAGCGAAAGCTGACACCAAGGCTTCCACTTTTACTACCCCAAATGGAAGATGCTGTCACCAGTGCATTCGCCGAACACTTCCCTCAGAACGAAGAATGGGTGGAATTTCAGCCTTATAAAGCACTCTGCCATGTTTCCGCTCGGCTTGGGGCAGAGGTCATCGTAGGCCCAGCATATTGCGACGATCCGCAGTGGCTGCACATCGCCATCAATTATACTGAAAGCTGTAAGTTCACATGCACTATGAGCCTAAAGAGGATTTGGTGGATATCTCCACCGCACACCTTACAACTTCATACTGATTTATTGGGAAGTGTTCAAGACAGTTGTTGTATTGCGATGCTTTCCCACCTGGATTCGCCCTGTACTTAGCCGTCTCTTGCCTTCATACTGGGAAGGTCGGAGACTGCTTGAAAATGGCAAGAAGCTGCTAGCACCAAGAGTACAAGAACTTCTTGATAAGAACAATGATGGAACGTGGCAACCCCACGACGACGACCCGGAGGACCTTAATGTTCTTAGTTGGCTTGCCAACCTGGCGAAAGGGCCCGATAGGAATGCGGACACCATTGGGCATGTCCTGATCCTAGTTGCTCTTGCAGCTGTGCATACGACGTTGTTGCGCATGGTAAACGTACTTTACGATGTGGTAGATGCCGGATGCCACCTTCAAAGCCAACTTTTGGAAGAGCTAGCAGCTACGGCTAGATGTGGATGGCATGACAACGGCAATCCATATGACTCACTGGAGAAAATGGATAGCGTGTTGAGAGAATCACAACGAATGTCTCCCCAACAACTCTGGGGATGAAGCGGCTTTTCAATCAGTCATACACATTCCAGGATGGCACACACGTCACTGCCGGTACATATACGTGCCTGCCGGTGTATGCGATTGAGAATGACCCAGCCAGAACAACCGACCCTAAGAAGTTTGATGGACTCCGTGCGTATCGAGAAGCGCGAAAAGGCGATGCCAACAAGGCTAATGATTACCTCTTCTCGACACCAGGCCACAACTTCCTCAATTTCGGTTACGGTAAAACGGCTTGCCCTGGTCGTTTCTTCGCTAGTGTGGTGTCAAAAATGGTTACGGTAAAAGCACTGAGCGACTACGAGTTCAGGTTTGCGCCAGGGACTGAGAGGCCCCGTAATATTATTGCACATGAGTTCCTCTTTACATCACCTTGGACTAAAATGCATGTCAGGCGAAAGCCTGTAGGATCTTGTCCTTTCTAAACCTTTTGATTATCCTACATCAGGGACTGGAACATGCCTGTTTGGGTTATTGAATCTCATATTAAGTTCTTATAGTAGCCTTAGTATGCATAATGAACAATAAATGGATGCTTTTGCCGATGTACTCAGGACCTAGGAATTTCCATGAGAATTACTAACCCAAAGAACAACATTGTGTGCTCTGCTTCTCCCTCGCGTGTGCCCACTTTTGAGATTCAAGGACTTCTAGCAAGAAAACAGACTTGACTTTGTTGCCTCTGGTGCACTAAATCATTTCGTAAGAGTGCTTGCAGCTTTAGTTGGCATTATTGAATGTTCAGTGGCTGTACAATTCTGCTTCAGCAAAGCTCAATTGCCGTTACAACTGTGATGGGTCGCGGGCCGCATTACAATTCGGATAATCGGCTCGCCGCCACGGGATGGTATCGTTCTAGACCCTATCCTAGCCAAAGTCCCTCCGGAGATGCATGCTCGTCGGCGCAGCAAGTTGTGTAAGCACATTGTTGGCTTGTTGGCTTGTTGGCTTGTCATGCGCACATCATCCTGGCTGAAACCAAGAGCCAACAAGAACCACACAAGGTAAGCGGCATGGAAATAACTGGGATGGCACTGCACATGCAGATTCTCCTCACTTAACACAGCCCAATAAACAAATTTATTTAGGTTGCATCGCTTGTGCCAACTTGATATTTGCATGCGGTTGGTTTGAGTTAAGGGCAGTATGACTAGGACGGGCTCCCAACATTCCGCCCCACACTGAAGCTGGTTTTCGGTGTCCTCGGCGTTACCGGAAAAGGGGACAATGCATGCATACGTAGTACGTAGCATGGGCAACCGTGCAATGAGACCTGCCGTCTTAGTGATTTTAATAAGTTCGACCAACGCAAGGTAGTATTTCCAGCATTCGTCAATCCAAGTTGAGAAAGATTCAGCAAATCTCCAAAGTAACGTGCAAGATGCAGGGTTCGTTGTGGGGTCCACGACCGCTTGGGGTCCATCACTCGGTTGTGCAATTCCTGTGCATGAGTGTGATTAATGAATCCTCACATCTCGTCCCGTCCCGTCCCGTACCCTCCTCTATCAAGTCCTACCATGGCGGCTGTCATCCAATTTTCCTCACCGGATGAAACCAGAACTCCCAACAGGCCAGGAACTGCGGCATTTCCCTGCTGCCTTGGTCCTTAGTTAAGGGAACTCAAGGTTGCATTGGCTGTGTAAGGTGCTCCGCTCACTCTGCTTTGCTAGCAATAATGGTATTTCTGGGCTGTACCTTTCAAGTACCTTTCGTGTACACCCCCAAATGGATGTTCGCTCCGCTTCAAGTGCATTCCACGGCTCAATTGGGGGTATCTGCACTGGACGGACCAACATCCTTGAGAGTCCAATGCTTTGGAGTGATGGGATCGCGGCCATCGGGTTGTACTACATGTAGAATTCAGGAGTAGAATGATAGCTTTGAAGCATACTTCGCCTCACACTCTCTCGCTCGGTCCATTCATTCACAATACCCAGTTACTCCGCTGTAATTATGCGTACACCATCGTCTTGATTATATGAGAATCACGGTTTAGCAGTTGCTCTATTATATTTTAAGCCAGTATGCTACTTGAGCACCTTCTCAGCGACCAACGGTCGACACTGACCATAATATTAATCCCAATCCTTGTGGGATCATTCACTTATCTCCTGCAGGCTCTAGCCTCTTCCAGCTCTGGAGATGACCTCATGACCGCCAACAAATCATACTGGTGGGAGCCGTCATATTTTGCGCGCGTTCGATGGATCACGAATGCGTCAGAAATCATTAAGGTAGCGGACAGATTAGTGAGTGCCTTTGATCCGGCTCCATAACCATATATCTCGGAAGAAACTCCAAGTTGCTGATCCCCATTTCGTCTTCTCAGGCAGGAAACCGCCCATATCGCCTTGCACGCGGGGATACCGATCAGATTGTACTGCCGCCATCCTTCATCCCTGAATTGAACCGTCTTGGGATAGATACACTCAACAGCCGGGAGTCACATGCCTTTGGGCTACTTGGTCATCTAACCGGCATGGACGTAGTTCGTAAAACTGGCTTCCACGTCCGAGTGCTCTTGTCATACATTAGCCCAGCTCTTCCAACGCTTTTCCCATTAATGGGGGCACGAATTTCTGCTGGCATGAAGAGCGAGTTCCTCAAAATGGTGATTGGACAACTATACAGCCGAGCAAAGCTATAGTTCGATGCATCAGCGAGGCTATCGCTCTGGTCCTATTTGGAGCCGATATGACAGAAGGAAATCCAGAGCTTGTGCACCTCACTCACGAGCATACCAATAACGGTAAGCATCTCAAACAACCAGACATCTAAATGCATCACTTTCGGCTCGGCTTACTGATTTGGCTCGTTGGTCTCTTTTAGTGTTTCAAGTTTGTTTCACTATGCGCTGTTTGCCAGCATTTCTTCAACCCATCGCAGTCTGGTTCCTTCCAGCGAAGTGGCGTCTTATAAGTGGTTGGTCCAAGTTCAGGAGTTATGTTGTACCACGAGTCCATGAACAGAAAACGACTACTGAGGAAGGGAGGACTTCCCGCAAGTTTCGTCGATACCAATCCCAATGTCATCTCATGGATGGTCAAGGATGGTCGCAATGAACTAGAGCGTGACTCTGAAGTATTGACAGTGCTTGCTGGTTCCATTGCAGCTGGCTCGACATACAGCATCACAAACTTCTGTTGTCGAACCATCACTGATTTGGTGGCACATTCAGAAGTCTTAGCCGAAATTCGAGCCGAAATTCGGCAGAAAAACACCCAAGTTGGTGGCCGCTGGGACATGGCAGCACTCAATGGACTTGAAAAGCTTGAATCCGCCATGAAAGAATCCTCTCGCCTCACACCTGGGACTTTGCTCGTTTATAGTCGTGTTGTTAAGAAAGATCATGTGCTATCAAACGGGCTGAAGCTGAAAAGGGGGCAATTTGTCACCATGTCTGGTGCTCAACGCACCATGGATCCAGACTTATACGACAATCCTGAGGAGTATCAAGGTCTACGCTTCTGTGAAGATAGCCGTTTGGCAGACCATCGCAATAAGCCTTTCAGTAGCATAGACACTGATATTCTTACATGGGGTGCTGGTCGTTGGGCCTGCCCTGGTCGCCTGATTACAGATATGGCAGCCAAGATCTTGCTTGTAAAGTTGATCGATGAGTACGAGTTTCTCTTCGTGAACAATAAGCCTCTGGAGAAAAGCGTAATGCATGAATTTCTTTTCTTCCATCCAGATAATGAAATCCTGGTTCAGAAGAGGCAGGACTCGTGTGGCATTATTTTTGTATGAGAAGCAGACTACTCGAACGTTTGTGGCTAAAATGCAGAGGTTAAGAGTTGAAAGTTTAGAGAAGAAAGACTTAGGATATCTATCAGCTAGAATGTCTTTATTTTTGATACTTATTAAGATAACCCAAATTTTCGAGAGTAAAATGAATTTATCTAGTTAGCCAGGGCTTGAAATTCCAATCAGGTTGTCAATATATCAAAACTGAATTATGGCATAATTTTGTATGGAGGACGCTTTTGGTCTCCAGGGTGCTAATGTCTGCCTATTCCATGGTTACAATGCCAAGAAGCCGGGCCAAGGAACCTACTGGTGAGGAATTCGTGTCGTTTCCAGGGCTTGCTAAAAAGGAGTATGTGCTGACCAACAGAGCCTTAGAAGTCCACAGTGGAGTGCCCTGAGTATAATTTGAACCCATTCTGCCACCTTTTTCAGTTCCTTTTTCTTACACAATCTTCTACCTCGAGTTCTCGAAATCTCCTGAGAGGCAGGTACCATGCTGCTCAAAGTTGTTCTATTTCTCTTTGCCAGGTTGGCACACTCACGAGCTATACGGGCTCCATGCGCACCCCCGTGACTGTCGACTTGTTTCTCGGGGCAAAGCGCGATGGTGAATACTCTTTCGCTGCCAGTGTTATTGCAGCTGATGAAGCAGCAACAACTTATGAAATTGTGTGCCAATCAGGAGCTCTCAACCTGCCTGGATTCCCAACAACAACGTGTGATGCCAAAGATCCTGTGAGTCAAGCAGATAAAATAGATTCATGCCCCTAACTGACTTTAAACAAGCCGTGGACCGTCACTGAAGGACCATCCACAATGGTTGGTGTTTTGTCGACTGCTATAGGGAAGTCACAGCGATTCTTGCAGAAACATGTGTTCTAGAAGAACGGACTGCTGCTCATTGTAATTATACTTTTGAGGGCGTTTTTCCAGATGGAACTACATCTACTGTGTACCCGACTACTATTACAGGTGATCTATGGTGGGAGTATCCGGTCAAGGTGACAGCTGGAGCGGAGAAGCTTTTGCCAGAGGAGACTGGGCTGTAAACTTGTGGAGTTTGGCGCTGGTACATGAGGCTGCCCAGGAGTTTCTACCTCAATGCAATTATTCTCTTAAAATTGCTCTTGAACAAGAAACCCTGCCAAGGCTCATACCTGGTCCTCTTCCAATCGAGTTATCCTTACCAGGTATGAGATAACCAAATGAAGCTATTTACGTCTTTCAAAACTCAGTCAAATATGTTACAGTAAATTAAGTGCATTGGGCAAGAGCTTCCTGTTTCACGCAAAGAAGGATTCATGTGTCAGATCATTGGGATACGAATGTGTAACTACCGCGTTTTCATCCGCCTGCTAAGTTATTTCTGTATTGACTGTGATGTCTAGCCATGTGTTAGAACCTTTTGACTAAGTACTGAGTTGACTTCTTATGTAAGAGTTTATGTGGTAATGATTTTGACTTCCACCACAACATCGTAGGGCTTAGCATTGGTTGGTTACGACGAACAAGGCTATCAGGTTAGATAAATCGCATGGGGTAGATGGAAAACTCAAAACATTCTCCATATCATTATGCTTTATCTCCATCCGTGCACTCTAGTCTGGCATGTGCATGTTTCCATGATACGATCACTCAGAGTGAATAATTGCAACCTCTATTATTCCAGACTGACTTTCTTCCCAAGAGATAAATACTGCCGTTGTCAGGAAGGGTTCGATGCAAAACGACCAGAGTAGATTGGATCCGAACTGCGACATGGAAGAAACATGAAAGCACTAGTTATAGGACGAGTTTTAGCTATATGAGAATATTACGGAACAGAGATTGGGTATACTAAAGACTTCAGAGAAAAGGGAAGTAGACGCACGTAGCTAAAATATAAACTGTATAACAACAAGATGGAGAAACTAGAATGCTTAGGTGAATATGGGGAAGATTCAAACCAAACTGATTGTTTTATTTGCCGTCGACCAAAATAGAAGATGCAAGTTCCGTCAATACTTCTTCAAGTCTGTGTTCCATTGTATAATGAGTCTCGTCCCATTCGTGCATTGTACAATGAGGAAGACGTTCTGAAATGTATCTTATCATCTGAATTGGTGCATTTTTATCTTTGGATCCATGCCATATGATGATTTTCTCATGCTTAACGTCCTCCAACTTGAAACCCCAATCTTTCTGAACAAGTAGCTGTGTCTCTAGCACAGTTCCATCTACGCCCTGCGCAAATGGTTCTCCGATCAACATTCGGACCAACCTTTCTCTGCGTTCGTTCAATGGGTAGCTGTCTTCGTCACTGGAAGATTCGATGTCTTGCTCCTTTTTCTTCGCTTCGTCCATCTTTTGAAGCCAAGACTCAATCCATCGGCTAGCCTGTGGTGTTCTGAGCATCCATTGTAGGATACCTACGGCCCAACCCAGTACTACACCGGTGACTCCAGGCCAGTGCGATGCCGCGTATGCCAAGATCTGTCTTGTGTATGTCATGTTATGTGATCCTGCTGCCCAGTGCGGAGCGCTGGCTAGAAGACCGACTGAGGTGAGCTTGCTGGGTGGTATCACGGCAGCGCAGGCAAGTGCGTACGGGCCTCCACCACTTGCACCCATCACCAAAAATTTCGTTAGTCCAAGATGTTCTGTAAGTTGGATCATATCTTTTGGCCAATCCACTAGTCGTCTATTAGGCTGATAAGTTGACAGTCCGAATCCAGGCCGATCTGGTGCAATGATCCGGAGGAGTGTTTATTGGCCACTGCATGCAATGCCGCTGACTCAAGCCGTGATGAAGGGTATCCATGAAAGCACAGGATCGGAAATCCGTTAGGCGAACCATATTCAGCGTACCCAAGAGTGCGGCCATCTGGAAGCTTCAGCTCATTATCTGTTCTATCGTATAGACGATAAGGCTTCTGCACTGTGCCAAACCCCTTTTTGTGTGAGAGACTTTGTTCAGTCATCCTGCCAATGCCCAATTGAGGGACGGGCTTACATCTCTGTAAGAATAACACAGACATTGATGTAGTACTTGTTGCCATTAAGTCAAAGGGGTGAGAATTTTATAAGCAAACATGCCATGGGGCGCAAATGAACGTTTAAGAAGTCACGAGCACGGTTGTTTTGAGTCACCCAAAGCAAGGTTGTCTCCAAATCAAGTAAGATGGAGCGCTCAGCATCATTTGCTGAACATGGGCGCCTTTTGACCAATAGCATGGCTCAAGAATTGCTAGGAAAGATGCCAAAGCGACCACTGACTAACACATTTTTAACCGAGCAGTCAGCATAGCGTTGCATTGCGGAAGAATTCGGAGGGCTTAGACTAGTTACCTTGTGTCTTTCATCATAGCATCGTACGGACCTTGACGGCAACTAAACATATGATGAGTCTACGATCTAGGGTTTAATAAACTCAGTCAGTCTTATTAGTCACTGACTTTGCTGGGTCTGTTTACAGTCCTCCTCCGTTCTTCAAATTTATCCAACGAGTTACGGCCATCAATGTTAAAACCGTATGGTGTCAGTGCTATGTGAACTTTCATTTCAGCTGATTATAGATTTTAATAAGTATAACCATTATATGCTATGGCTAGCCATGTTCCCTGAGCTGTAGCGATGCAGCTTATATCTTTCACCTAATAACTGCCCTTCTCGTCACTCTTGTCGCTGCCCCATTCGCCGCCTTTGTCGCCTCCCTCATCGCCCTTGCCGCCTCCCTCGTTGCCCTTGTCACCTCCATCATCCCCTTTTCACCTCCATCACCACCCTTATCACCGCCCCATTCGTCTCCCTTATCGCCTCCCTTATCGCCTCCTTTATCACCTCCATCATTACCCCATTCGCCTCCATCGCCATATTTATCACCGCCATCGCCGCCCTTGTCGCCTCCCCAGCTGTCTTTGTGGCCAAACTTGTCAAGGTTGCTCTTAATCTCGTCACTAATCTCCTTAACCCAGTCTATGACCTTGCCGACTGTTGGGTCGCGCGGGTTGAGAGGCACATCACGGCCGAAGATACCCTCAAGCAGCTTCTTTCCCCCTTGTCGTCGCCCCAGCTGTCCTTGTCTTTGTCGTCATCCTTGTCATCACCCCAACTGCCGTGGTCTTTGTCTTCTTCCTTGTCGTCACCCCAACTGCCATGGTCTTCCTTGTCATATCCCCAATCTTTGCCTTTGTCACTTCCCTTGTCATATCCCCAACCGTTGCCCTTGTCGCCTCCTTGACATGGTCCAAGAGAGCGGATACCAGGCCAGCAATTGGGTCGCGAGCAGCGAGGCTGGACCCGCTGGGGCAGCGAGGACAACTGGGAAGGCCAAGATGGCAGCGCAGGTAGCAGTTGTGAACTTCATATTGATAATGCCAGAAAGAGGCGTGGTAAAAAGCACCAGGAGGTATTATGAATTAATAGATATTATACTGGGTCGTAGTTTGTGTGATTGTGTAAGAAGCTGCCGATGCTGACGACCAGAATTGATGCCATGGGGCGACATCAAGGACCTTTATATACGTGAGTGGTGGCTACCAAAAGTGAACTTCGTGACGTGCAATAAAATCATTCCTTCAAGAGATAAGTTTGTGACGAATGTTGCCAAATGATTGTATCGTCATCATTGGATGGTTCCTTCGTGTTTACAATTTGATGTTGGAACAAAGGATTTGCAGTCTTTGGCGTTAAGCATAATGCTTGAGCGACTTCATAGACCCAATCAGGTTCAACTGAAGAATGTCAATATAGTGCCAGTGCATCAGTGGCTGCGGCTTTAGCTGGAAATATTTCGCGGGACCTGACAATTCCGCGAAGCTTTCTAATAGTTTCATTCCAGGGCCCCATTAGTGCATTCTGAGATATGCGATCGATCCCACAATATTTGTCACAGTTGAATCCTGGTAGAATATTTTCAAGAGTAGCTTCCTTGTTGATGACTAACGGTTATTCTAAAAGAAGGAAATCGTCTGGGGCGAGTTGTGGAAGTCCGTATTAATGCGCTTGTTTCTGGTTCCTCCGCCGCATTTCAAAACGCAGCGGAAAGGAGAGTTTACCACCCAATTGCATCAACTACACTTCATTCGCACTCCATTGCCTAAATTGGATGCAGCCCATTAATCCTTGAGAGAAGTTGAACTTCTACAATGTGAGTAATTCGAAACGGGGTCAGAGGCACTTGAGTTCCCGACCCGGCCTTTCCGGGCACACCATGTGAGCATTGACAGGGCATGGATATCATTGGAAATGGAGTCTCGTGGCGCATATGAAGATCATACTAGCTCCATATCTTGCGATGGGTTAGTCAAAGCTGTTTAGTTCTAACGCAATCCATACCCCATATCTCCTAGGAACAGACAGCTAGCTTGTTCAGTCCACATCCTCATTGGGATCCCCTTATGTCATGATAGTCCCCTATGGAGACGCTATCTCAACTTCGATCGCCAAGACCTCAACTTAGCGTATGCAATGGTTCTCCTGTCTTCGGTCCCTGGGCTTCTTACGCCCGATCGGGGCTTGGCCTGAACTAAACTTGAGGAAGCCCTGTTCAACGCTTTAGCATAAAGAATCGTACGTTTCTGGCTCCTTGTCTCCTATATATGCCACATGAATTAGTTATTCCACCAGTCCTGTACAACCTCTAATGGTTGACATAATGATTGCTCTTCGGGGTTCGATCAGACCATGCCTGACGCTGCAGACATGGAGGAATAAATCGCAATGTTGACAAAGATCAACCGATCTGCACAGCCTATTGCGATAGATCGCTTTCAATAGCTTGTATAAGTTGCTTAGTCCTATGCTCGATCATTACCTATTTCACAATTCTTCGAATTTTTGTTACAGCTTTAACAAAAGGTCACATTCGATCACATTAAAAATGATTATCAGAACATTAATTCGAAGAATTAGCTAGTTCATTCCTAGGCTCACAGGGCACATAACTTAGAAGCTTCCAAGGATAGTGTAGCTAGTAGCCACTTGAAGCACATGTCGAGCGTGGCGTACAACTCCAACGAACACACCCACATAAACTGATGGCAGGGTCCTTCACATTGGTCTAACCATAGCGAAATCCTTGGCCAATTTTCTCGGTACCTTTGCTGTATGGCTTCTGTCTAGCCTTTGCCTTGCCACTGGGTACTCTTTAAACACGGAATGGCTCGTCTGGTTGACTTTGCTTGTCGTTCTGTAACTTAGGCTGCATGCAGACGCATCTCTACACATTGGGCTCAGTGTCAATCAACACGCATCGAGCCTAGGGCCCACAAATTGGGAACCGAGTGCAGACGATAGATGATGGCTATAGTATGAGTGGAAATTGATGATGTCAAAACAAAATAAACGTCATAGTCTGAGTAATCTTGCTCGAGTAGTCTTCGGAGGTCTCCTTTTCTAGTTGAGCTTTAGGAAATGACTTTAAAAGACACGATTCTTCCTGTGAATACTTCGACTAGATCTCATTGTGGCTGAGCCTTGGACCAGACAACGGCCTGATGTTTGAATTAAAGAATCTTAGTATCTCTCGTTGATGTAACCGGAGGGGTACGTTGAACGAATGTATGACAACCCAGAACTACATGGCTAGACTTACTATATCACAGAGCGTAGCGCTTAGATCTCAACTTCATCATTCAATGGAAGCAAGTTTCACACGTTTCATTTCGCACAGTATAGTTGTTTCTCAAGACATCCAATTGGCTTCTGTCTATCACACTATGAATATACAACAGTTAAACCCTTTTTACTCGGTTCCATCACCACAGCTTAGTTCTGGGCAAGAAGGTTGGCAGTGCCAGAAGGAACGCCAGTGATGACACCAGAGAGAGCCTGGCTGCGGATGTAGTTGCACATGTTGGAAGCAGTGGAAGCACCAGTTCCCAGGTAGTAGGCACCGAGACCAGCAATGTGGGGAGCGGCCATGGAGGTACCGCTGAGAGTAGCAGTGCCACCACCGGGGCGCAGGCTGAGAACGTTGACACCAGGAGCGTAGATGTCAAGGAGGTTGCCGTAGTTGGAGAAAGAGGCGACACGGTCGTTGATGTCAGTGGCACCGACAGTGCAGGCGGAGGCAGTGGAGGCAGGGGAGACAGTGTTGATGTTCTGGGGCGGCCGAGAGAGTCACCGTTGCCGGCAGCGACAGCAAGGAAGAGACCAGCGCTGACGATGCGAGCGGCAGCGTCGTTCAGGGCCTGGGAGAAACCACCACCGAGAGACATGTTGACAACGAAACCGCGGGGGCAGGTGCTGGCGCGGGTGCGGGAGTCGGAAACGACGAAGTCCATACCGGAGACAATGCCGGAGCTGTAGCTGATTAGCGGAAATGCAATTCTCAATGGAAACAGTTTGTTACTTACGTGGTGCCGGAACCGGCAGAGTTCAGGACGGTAACACCGAAGACACGGGCCTTCTTGGCGACACCGTAGGTCTTTCCGGCAATGGTACCGGCGACGTGGGTACCGTGGCCCTGAGGGTCACCGCTGCTGGTGCCAGCGAAGTTGCGCAGGAAGGTAGCACGGCCCTCAAGATCCTGGAGAGATATTAGTCTTGCTAGGAGCATTTCTAACGCATAAGTCATCACGTACGGCGTGGGTGGTGTCAACACCGGTGTCAACAACGTAGGCGCAAGCACCAGTACCGGCGCTGTCGGCGTAGGTGTAGGTGGTGGAGCCCTTCTGGGTGTTGGAGAGACGGGCCAGACCCCAGGAGCGTTGCTCTGGGTGGCGAACATGTGGAAGATGGCCTCCTTCTCAATGTACTCGACCTGAGAGCCATCTGTCAGTATGATGTTCCGATCGTAGCCAGAAAAGTACTATGACTTACATCGGGGTTGTCACGGAGAGTCTCAACCTCCTCGGCGGTCAAGGTGGCAGCAAAGGCACCAATGTTCTCGAAGACGGTGTCGGCATCGGCAGCGATGGACTGGACAGCAGAGTTCACGGCAACTCGGGTGTTGGAGGAGGCAGCAGTCTTGAGCTTGACAATGTACTTGTTCTCAACGACCTCAGCGCCGGTGGGGTGATGAGAGGAGCACGCTTCTGGATAGCAGGAGCGGCAGCTGCCAGAGGCAGGAGGGCGAGAAGAACGGAGGCACGCATTTTGGATGCTGAAGATGGGATAACCGAGAAGAATCTGAGTCCGAAGTCTGAGGCTTGAAGCTACTGATGCTAAGCGTGAGGCTTGGTGAGGAGAAAAGCTCAGTTGACAAGGACGACTCGTGCTCTTATATAGATGTGTTCATGATATTCGGATGTCGTTCACGATGGACAACTGAGGCTCGGCTCGGATCGCCAAGTTAGGAAAGTCGCAACCTGTGATGAGATTCATACTAAATCTGATAACCTAAGCGTCAACGCCTGATTGGAGTCTCGCGTAAACACAGTCCCTCGCTTGCTCTGAGCACATTGCTCGTTCAAGACGACCAAAGCTGGACGACAACGCAATCGAGAAGCGAGCTTGGGCAGCAGCAGTGACCACCTTCTAAATCTGGAATCTGGGGCCGCCATGGCTCCCTTGAAAGGATTCACTCTCGCCCGATTCCCGCAACTTAGCCGCGGTGCTTGGATGATTTGCCTAGCAGGGCAACCAAGCTGCAGAGTCCCTGCTGACAGATATAGTCACAGAAGTGCCGTCTCGGTACCTTGATGGCTGTTCCATTGGGGTGGACCTGATCTCCTGCCATCAAACCGCCAAGTATGACTTCGAGGCCTGCCCAAAGAGGAAGCTCTCTGGTGGCATGGGACGTTTCCAAGTCAAAATGTCTTGACAACCTTCCCATCTGCGCATCAGCCCCTCGTTGGCTGCAGGAGGTTGGTCGGCGTTGTTATTCGCTTCGGGAGTGTCCCAACTGCACTGCCCGCAATTGGGAAAACATGACGATGGTAAAAGTCCAGCAGAAATTGGAAGGACTTTTTGCTTAGTGGGGCACCTACTCTAGAGGATATGATAATAGCACACAGATATGTGAGGGCGCCAAGGCGTTGGGGAGTTGCGAGGCAGGAAACCAGAAACCGCACGCTCCTAGTCCACCCGCGCAAAAGCGATGGCCTTCGGTCAATAAGTAGTCAATTCAAACACGTTATCTAAGGCTGATATCAAGATCAACTCCCGCAATCTCTCATCGGATTGTAGATCCGACTCTGAAAATCAGATGAAGTCGGAACTTTCCATGGAGATCTGGCCTGCCTGGAGGGCTGCGAGATGGCCATAGCTGCGCTGCGTTGTAACCTGGAGTGCCCTCCCCGACAGTCCGTGATTCAGATCAAGCAAGTGGTCTGTCGCAAAAGCTCGTGATTAGTGGGAAGTGGCCACTTATCGCCTTCTGGCCGATCATGGAACTCATGTGAAGACAGACCTTCCTAATTCACTTAGGCCTGTCAGGTCCCAACAGGCAGTTTATCTTTACACACGCATTAGGCTGGCGGTGTGGGCGGCAACACAAACCCCTGCTTTCCCCAGCTTAGATACCAGGTTGCATCGAGCTAGACGGATCGAATGCTCCAATGGCAAGGCTAACAAGGTGTCTCCACCTTCAAGTCCGAAGGTCATGAAGGGCGTTCGGTAATCTTGCTGACCCACTGTGCACACTCTCGAGCCACAATCATTTGCCGGGTCGAAACAGACTAAAGTGGCCTGGGTTCAGATATAATGCCCGGACCATTCCTGGCTGTTAACAAGTGATATTATAGCGGGTGAGAATGTTTGTGGAGGTACCGTGGGAGAGCTGGGGGCCAAACCTCCGAGCCATATTGTTCCGAGATTTCATTACCCACACCAACACAAGATGGTGGCTTTGCACCTGGTTGAAACTATGCCCAATATCACAGCTGCAGGACATGACAGACGTGGAGCGTACATGATAAGCCAGGCGGATCGGCAGTGCTTCCTTGGCAGATTCCACGAAAGGGCGCAACTCCGACTGCACGATATAGACCCTGGCTCATCTGGGGCAATTTGCTGACCCGCTGGCCCCTTTATGGTAATTGGGTTTATGCAGGCGCTGCCGGGAGCGTAGCGGAGATACTCGCACCGAAAGATTCTATGCGCACAGTATAGAAAAGGGCTGAGGCGCTGTCATTTGTTTCAAGTAATGTTTTTGTGACCTTCCAATTGTGATTTCGGCTGACGCTTCATATACACTACCAAGTTTAAAGCCTCCTGCTTAAATGGGTCATCCTGGGGTCAATGCTAACGGGATCCCCAAATTCTGGCGGGTGTATCCGTTGCTACTATGTATCATGATGCCCAGGATTTACGGTTGATTTGTTCCGCCCTTAGCATCAGTGTCAGCCCCACCGCATCATATGCTGCTGGATGACGATCCTTGAAGTCCTTGGTTTTGAGCAAGTATCTTATGAGACTACGGATTTGGTTAACATGCCGCGCTTGGCTGCCAAGTTCAAGATGTTGGTGCTGATTCTGAGGAGAGCTGGTGCCAACTCTCTCTCAAAGTTCGTCGCGTTATTCCTCGATTACCACATATCACGCTGGAGCAATTTCTTGTGCCATATGTGATTTGAATCTGACTATTCATCCATTTAGCTCGTTTTCTTATGTTGAACGAGCGAGTATACTTTAAGTAGATTTGACGTCATTTCCCCTTTTCCAACTGGCAAAACTCAGCACAAGTCATATAGGAGCAATCGCGACCTTTCATCGCTGAGCACAACATCTACGAGATACAGTTTCGAGTTTGAGACCTTTGGTGATAGCCTATGACACTCAATCACATGTATTTTCGAGGACATGGTAGGCACATACAGGAACCGGCCGTAAGTATGCAATACTGCGCAGCCAATGATCAATGTCTCTGGATGATATCGTTGGCCAAGACGGCTAGAAGACAGTAACTTGTGCTTACGAGATAATGGCTACAATATCTTGAGCGCATCAAGAATATTTTCAAGCAGCATTAACATCATTTTCGAGTCAGTTCTGTTAAGATTGACTATGACGAGCCAACCACTACAAACTGTGAAGCCCTATCTAGGTCCCAGACTATTTTCAATCTTTGCCTTTGTCTATGTCAACTAGGCATTTTCATCAATGGTAGTCAAGTGTTCTCTGTATAGGTTCAAAGAATGCTACAGTAGCATTGAGGGCATCAATTCTGGACCAATGGGATTAGCATGAGCTGTCAATCGAGTGCAACCTGAATAGCCTCAAGTGTGAATAGTATGATGTAGAACATAAGAATCAGTTCTAACCTATTTTCAAACTGAAAGTGCGCTACGCATTCCATAATAAGACAGTTCATATCCAAACAGACGACACAGTTCATAAAGAATCAACACACGAGTCTTTGCAAATCACCAAATTCCTCTCCAGCAAGACGAACATTCACATGTCAAATCCTACGTGGGCTGGTTCCACTGAATATATTGCACGCTGGGGCAATGCCGATAAGGGTCAAGAAAGTGGCGTCATTGAGATAATAGGGCTGGCTGCAGGGGGTGTTGCCCGATATATGGGTACTCTAGGATCTCACCTGCGTACATGAAGATCCGAACACTGAGGGATATACCAACATCATAACACTATTCTAGAATACTACGGCTCTGCAAGTGCTAGGTAGGGGTGTTATGTACTAGATGGCGCCTTCGATCTCGGAGCCATCGATCTTGCCGCGGTGGAACCCTCGGAGGAAATAGAGCATTTGGCCACGATGATATCCTTAGTTTCTACCAGAATTCTTACTCCAGTTCCCTCCTATACTACCTCTTATGCGCTATTTCTCTGGAACTTAGTGGAATTAAGCCAACCATTCGTGGCGGCCCAAGTCTGTGTTTCGAAAGCCTACCACACATTTCACATAACACCACCTGAGCAATGAGAAGTGACAGTTTGTCGGGTCTGAAAGCCTCAACCTACCCACGCTTGGGGTGGCGATTGTAGGTCGGTATCCAAAGATTGAATAATTAGGCATGATGAAATAAAAAATCTGTTAATTTTTGACTAAATCAAGGTAGGACAGGCTTCCTTATGCTATGACCAAACGATCTTCGGAGCGCATAAGCCTCTAGGGTAGATCAATCAATACAGAAATGTCCACGGTTCCCTTGACCAAGCAATTCATTCCCAACACAAAAGGCTTGTTTTCCACACATGATAAGTTTGCGTTCAGCTATTGAATCCTAAGAAGGCGGGAATCGCAAGCAAATTATTTGAAAGCGAGTAGAAAAACTACCTATGCCTCGGTAATGGCACGATGACCTCCATCTCTCGGTACAATTGAAGATTTCGGGGTAGCATTAACGCGAGCCACTAATTCCTCCCACTTTATACATGCGCTCGAGCAAAGATGTTACATGCAATTCACGCAACAATTCATGGCAATCATGTCGACCATTAATACACTGGAAAGTGACCAGACTTGGTCTCTATGGGACGAGGGCTCGCTGGAAGGAGCTTTTGAGTCAGAGGTCCAAGGCGAAAACAGCCAAAATATCGTCGTCACCAAAGTCGACCGCCCGTTTCTGTTCGGCTACAAGCCAGAAACCCCCAATGGACGCGGCATTCTAATTCTTGGCGGCGGTGGTTACGTGCAGCTGATGGTTGGTCGAGAGGGTGTTGCTGTAGCGAAATGGTTGAACACTCTCGGCTTCTACGCTTTCGTGTTGGTTCACAGATTCCCAAATGCTGAGACCTCGCCCCAAGCACCTCTGGATGACGCGCGGCGAGCTCTGAAGATAATGGAATCGAGTGGCCATGCGTCGAAAGGCCTAGGAATATGTGGACTTTCATCTGGCGGGCACTTGGGTGCGGCTCTTTTGGCCAAATACCCCAGCGAGTGGGAGTCACGACAGGCCACAATCCTGTCTCTGGATTTTGCTATCCTTGGATACGGTCCCATATCGACCAATGCAAAGGGCGGACGATTGTTGAGAACAAGCCGCCATTGCCGCCTGCGGAGAAGCAAGCTTTATATGATGTGGTCCAACCGGATGCGCAAATTATCTCATCACCACCGCCCTCTTTCATCGTTTATTCCAACAACGACCCGGTCGTCCCTGTCATTAATGCCTATCGCCTTGCCGAGGGCCTGACCAAAGCGAATGGCTCAGTGGAACTCCACATTTTTGCTGACGCACCACATGGCTTCGCATTAGACACGCCTGGTCTGCCGGTGTCTAAGTGGCCATCGATGTGCGAAGAATGGCTGCGACAACAAAGTTTCATTCAATAGTGAACACACCACAAAGGGACCATTAGATGTAACGACAGCGCTGTCAGTCAAATAATACATTGCGATTCGCAGGCAGCTTTGGCCACTGGTGTATTGCCAAATGCTTTCGTGACCAAGTCTTACTCTTTGCCCATGCAATTGGCAATGTCTGTTTGTGAGTATCAACAAACACCAATCAGAACCATGGCAATTGTGAAGACTGCCGAGCCCAAAATACCGTTGCCCTTGGTGTACGCAGTTCCGTAAAGGCTGAATCTCATAGATCTATCTCTGGTCCGCCTTCTCTTTTCTATCTATTCTCCCTTGCTCTGCTCTTCAATACGGAAAGCCTCAAGTATCACTGATTGTACGGACTGCACGGTTATAGGAATCTGTCGCTCCCCAATCCTCTGGTCCTGCACTTCATCCTTGCTCGCCCAAACGTAAGCCTGGTGTTCGTTTTGGTCCAAAGCCACTGCCTCAGAAGACTCGACTTCGGCCTCGAAAACGAAACGGCAGAAAGACTTTGTCCCATAACGATTCGTAAAGATTTGCCCCATCTCCTCTCCCTGGCGTTCGGGGACAAAGTGCCTAAACCGCTTTGCGACAAGGCCAGACTCTTCCCATAATTCTCGGGCCGCACCGTATAGTATGCTTGGATCCTCCCGGTCTACTGCTCCACCGGGTATCTCCCATCTGTTGGGCATTGAGTCATGGCTTGCGCGTTGGACGAGCAGAACGCGACCCTCTTGGTTGAAGACTACAACTCCGACGCATACCCCGTCGAGGGTGGAGTTGTTGTCTTGCTTCCATTGATCAACTGTGATATTCCATTTTGATAGTGATTCCTCCCAAGTGAAGTCGAAGGCCGATGTGGGATTTTGTGGATGAGACATTTGGAAGGTATTGAAATGATGCAACTGTTAGCTTAAGACCATGAGGGGTGGGAGGTCTAAAACTTGATACGAAGGAAATATGGAGTCAACGTCCCGAATTATTTTAACTACCCTGGACGGTATAACCTTCCGCCCTGCTTACTGTACTTGTGAAAGCTTACAAGTCCAAGATCGAATCTCGATGAGCAAGGGTAGAATACTCAAATCGATCTAACTGTCGTAGTACGGACAAGATTCCACGTATGACCATTAAGCTTATGGCCATTTCAACTTCTTCATTTGATCAATTCCAAGATAGTTGGTAAAGAAAGTTTCCACAAAATGTATCCGATTTATCATAATAAGAGAAGTTAAGTTGACTTTGTAAATTCTGGGTCCCTCAAGCAAGATCTCGCTACCAAGGGCTCTGGCTTTGTCTCATCCTTCTCTTGAGATTTTAAGTTCCTAAAATTGACATGACTAATTCTTTGCAGCATCGCGCTTACGCATTTCGACCTCACCGCTGCTATCCACTTCAATTACCGCCAATGCAGCGATAGGACTTGGCCGCTGTGCCGATGTAGGACGACTTGACGTTAAATGCGTTGGTGCTAAATGCATCGAATACAACAGTACCACAACCACTAGGGCTAGTACAGAGGAAGCTGCAGTCAAACTGGGCCAAGGAACATCTCGCGGTTTCGTGCTGAACGTAAAAAGTGCCAATGTTTCCCACATAGGGTTCCGTCAAGTTGTTGCATTGGTAAGACGTCCAAGTTGTGGTGGTGCATTTTCCACGACCATTACCTTCAGTGCACATCAAGAGCTAATCGAGGTGGTCTCATTAGGCTAGGAACTATTTGGAAATAAATGACTGTCTGTTTCGACTTACTTTTGCGGAATCATCACGGGCTGCCAGGCCAGAAGCCCCGGACGGAGCGGCGGTAACCGACGCAACGAGTATCATGTTCAGCCAAGTTGGAGTCTTCATGATGACAGATGAATTAGGTGTTGTTGCGTGAAGAGGTGATATCGGACCGGCTTGTTTTGATGGGGTGAGAGATGGAGAGGTTATTATAAAGGGGACCGTATGGCTCTTTTATACTCTAACCTGAAGAGTTATGATCGTGACATTTGTCGACTAAATCGCCTAGATCAGCTTAGCGATTGGGACATGGGCTGTCTTGTGCAGCTTTATTACATGCAGAGTAGTGGATTGCATTCCAAATAAAGCAAGACTCCGGGGCTTTTGTCTCATCTCAGACCACCGTGGTCTTGTTCTAGACTCATGAGCCATGTAACCACAGTAGGTCTTGCCTGGTCTCGATGTGCTTATGGCTTAGGAGTCATATTTCAGCAAATTAGCTTTTATTTGTCTACTAGGGGCATTCTGATGCTACTGCAACGCGCTTTGTGGACATCTCATATGTCGTTGACGCGAGTATTCATGTACCACCTTTTACCCAATCTATATCGGCTATGCTCGTGGCATCTTCATGTCGAAGTTTAGGTGAACACATGGACTGCAGAATCGAACTCCTAACTAGATTTCGAGTGTAAGGGTCAAGCTCAGCTGCGGATGCCAGATCCAAAAACAGTCAATAAGCTGTCTCTACCGAACAGAACGAGCATAGTCCCGCCAGATAGCTAAACACAAGAGTTATAACCTCGGGACTGACATTTATGCATTAAGAAGGAAAGATCCAACTCGAGAGTCTAGTATTTACAGGTCCATGTAGAGTACGGTCCCAATGACATAGAAACTAGCCACTGACCAGGTAGACCACCTACAACTTACATATCGCCTTATCCTTGGGACAAATATAATCCCCACACATATACGGTCTGTAGCACATGGCGCAGTCACCACCTCCCCAAGTTCCCTCGATTTTTGACCCGCGAATTATCCTATTATCCGTCATGTAGCAGGTTGTGACTTGGAAATGGTAGTCATCCCGGAACAGACTCGGCTTCCAACCATCTGCAGCTGTAATCTCGAGCTTCTTAACGTTGTTGGTCACAACGGCACGGTACCCATTACCGCAATCAAAGTTGAAAACGGTCTCCGCGCTCGCCAACATCTTGCCCAAACCCTTGTTGCATACCAGCAGGCCGTTGTCCCATATCTGCACATTCACGACGTCGTCTTGGAATGGACAGTTCTCCATGAAGGCGTGCGCCGCGATACAGCGCCGCTTTGGGGAGGGGAGGAGGTGGTGGTGGCTTGGTTGGTTCCGCGCCCGGGATTGTCCACTTGGCGCATCCACTTGTCGTGACAGTTGCCTCGCCATGCGGCCCTCCTATAAGCGTCCAAGTAGAGCTCGACACGCAAACACCGCCGGTGGGGCTTGGTGCCGGTTTGGTCAGCTGGGGCAGGTTGTCGGTGTTGATGGTGGTCAGCTGGCCGAAGCTCGCGCACGACGTAGTAGTCATACACACAGGGTCCCGCGGGCTGCCGTTACACACCGTAGCAGTTGTCGATGACAGACACACTTGGCCCGAAGACGCCGTCGGATCCGGTGGCAGCGTCGGCAGGTCCGTCAGGCCGCCCCCGAAGCCGCCGCCACTGATAGTGGGGATATCCGAGTCTGTGGGGCTCTCCGACTCGGTGGGAACAGGGACCGGCACACGGAAGTCTGGCGGGGTCCCGGTCGGCTTTGGCACGCAATAGAAGCCTGAACACAGCTTGCCGCAATCTCGCATGCAGATCGGACTGTTGGGTCCTGGGCGGTACGTGATGGGACGTGAGCTAGGATTGCCTAAGGGGAGGGGGCATGCGAGCTGGCGCTTTTCAAGGCTGCTGCTGTCTTCCCCGATCATACAAATGGTGGACCCGGTGAAGCCATTCCAGATGATTCTGCGACCTCTGCCCCGGTCTTATCATCCCAGAACTCAATTGGGCGTGAATATTTGTCTATGATGGCCTCTTTCATGCCTTTGGGTGAGCGATCTCCTTTGTAATGGGGGCTTGATCGGAGGGCGGCGACTAGACCGGCGGTCAAGGGGAAGCTGAAGTAGGGTTACGTGTTAGTATGCTGCATTATAGAGAAAAATACAGACGGAAGGCTTACAAAATGATGTTCCGGCCAGGGCTAAGGAGATCGAGATGCCACCAGGTGGGCTTGGCAGGGCCTGACCCGGTGCCCAGGCGTGGACAAGGTCCCCGTAGGCACTGAACCGCGCCCGGCCACCCCATTTGGTCGTTGCACCCACCACCAACATTCCTTCCAGGTGCGGAGCGACCAGTGCTGGCCACGCGCTGACTTTCACTGGCTCGTTTCCGGCAGCAGCAACGAAGATTATACCGTACGTCTCCTCCATCGTCTTCATTATCTCTTCTGAGAGGGCGTTAGTTTATGCAATGATGGCAAGAGATATTGTAACGTACGGAGGATAGTATACAATATACTAATTTCCGCCCCACTTGGCTGTGGTGCTCCAAAGGACATATTGACCACAACAGTATTCTTGGGCTTGGTGGCGGCATCGTCGGCGATTAGGAGGACAGCCTCAATCAGTTTCTCTCGAAACGTTACCTGGCGGCTCCCGAACTGAACACGCATTAAGACCAGCTCGGCCTTCCTTGCGACACCGACGGTGCGGCCGACGCCGTAGCTTCCCACGTGATATCCGTGCTGGTCGTCGTCCGTGGTTGGGTTAGGTTGGACACCCCATGGGCCTCCTTGTAGTTCCGTCGGACGTCTTATAGCTTTGTATTCCTGTGTGGGCAGCGTCAGCACATGATGCATCGTCCGAGACTATCCTAGATTCAACTTACCTCTGCGTCTGGCATCCAGCTCGGCTCGATCATATAAAACGTCTGACCCTCGCCCAGGCTTTCATCATCATACGAGTAGAGCCATTTGTTATTGTCTGGGTCGTGCAGATCCTCGTCTTTGCCTGTTACGTGCAGATCTTGACGCTGGTCGATGTTGAAGAAAGGTGGAAACGAGATGTGTGAAAGGTGCCAGTTCTCGCTTACTTCAGGCAAAATGGTCCTCTTTGCGAGCCATGGCCCGGACATGACATCTGTATCGTTGGTTGGTTCTAGGTCCCTAGTGACTGCATTATTGCCTTGAGGCACCGCAGGGCGGATATCCTCAGTGGGCGACCTGGCGACCCTAGAAAGCTAGAGGATCTGATATTAGTCATGTTTCAAAATATTGGAGCATTCGGAAGTACCTCTGGCAGTGTCCTGAAGAAGTCTTTCCCTAGTGGTCCCAGATTATATACGTAGAAGAACGCTGTAATGTCCATCTTGTCCGAGCGAACCTCAAAAAGCCCCCTTCATGCCGCGATTTTCCAACTCCTTCTTTCGTCTTTCGAGGATTTTTCTAATCTTGGTGTGCTGATCGGGCTTATCAAGGTTTCTGAGGAGCATAATGTAATCTTTCCCATCTTCCTCTTTGCATTTCCAGTCAGGCTCATTATCTGCCCGGGCCAGCAGTTCTGTCGCCGGCTCTGCCTCTGGCACATCAGTCACGTCTGGCGCAGCTGTCGCCTCGGCATCCCTGCGCTCAAGGGTGCATACGTCGACTTCCTGGTGGTCTCGGCATCCTTAAACTTGCAGCCCTTAACAGTCTCACATCTCGATGTTGTCGAGGTTGCTGTTGTCTTGACCTGGCCCCCACTCACGGTCGTTGCAAACTTACTTGTAATGAAGCAGAGCGAGGCCTCAACAGGAGTGCAGTCGGCAGGCTTTGGGGAGCCTTGATCGCACCTCCAGGCGATACACTATTATATAGAGATTTTGTTAGTCTCGTATACCTAATTATCTGGTAGAGTTATAAAGGTCCACTCACGACACCTGCGGCCATGGAGGCAAGGTACCGAAGAATGTAAAGCCAGGGGCAGCTTAATGAGGCCAATATCTGGGGCCCACTGGCAGGTATAATACGTTAGTAGGCTATCACACAAGAACACTATCGGGGATATGCGTACGGTCCCCAGATGCCTGGTGGCAAACTCCACTCCCAGCCTTGAATATTAATGTTGAGATCGTCCCAGGAGATGCAGATCTAAGGTATGGTCAGCGTGGATAAGCCAAGCGTGTTGTAGATGATCAAGACTTACCCAGAAGAACCAAAGCTTGCAGCTCACCTTCTGCTTCTTGTCGCCTTCAGGATCTTCACCCTCCTCGCTCACTGGTGTGGCAACCGGCACCAACTCCATCTCGGGCCAGGGTTTAGTAGGAACAAATGTAGGGTCAGGTCCATCATCATCATCATCCTCATCGTCGGGTAAAGTGGGAGTAGTGATGGGCAGAGGAGGGAGGATGGGCGGCGGAAGGTCCTTGTCATATTCCTCGTCGTCACCATCGCCTCCAACGCCACCTTCATTACCACCACCACCTTCGTTGCCACCACCACCTTCAGTACCACCGCCCCGGATGTGGGCTTGGGCCATTCACCAGAGGGACCGATAGTGATGGCAGGCCAAGGCGGCAACGTCAGTGTTCTAACCTGCGTGTGGCCGTCTGGTAGGGTCAGGGTGGTGACTGTCAAAGGGATATCGAGGCTGAGCGTCGGGGTAAACTTGGATTGGCTGCTGCTGTTGCCGGCTGGGATCTTAACGTTGTAGTAGTTGAGCGACTGAGTGGTAATTGCCTGGATGTGAACGGTAATGGTGGTTGTGGACCCGGGTCCAATCTCAAGAGATGTCGTATACGGCGGGATAGAGATGGTCGTCTCCGAAGACAGCGGTAGCGGTGGGAGCACGAAGCGGCACGGCGGCTCGCACTGGGCCTTGTGTGTCCTGTACACCTCCGGCGCAAGATAGACGACGTTTCCAAAGGCCTCGCCATCGGTAGGGAACCACAGACTTATCTCGCTCGTGTAGCCCTGCTGGTTTCCCTTGAGCCTGATGCTGGTGTCGGGTGACTCACCGGTGCCAATTTCCTCGACGGCCTTGCTGAAGATGTTGAAGATGGCGATGCTCGTGGACCCGCGTATCTCCATGATGCGCTCCTGGCAATCCTCGGATTGGAGGCACTTTTGGCCATAGTTATTGAACCACGAGTACAACCCCGCGCTGTGCACCAGCACATCCTCCGACTCGATAATGCGCAAACCCCAAGCCATCTCGCACGTTGTCTTTCCACAATCGCGCCAGTCCGGATCGCCAGGCAGGACACCAACAGCCGGCCACATAGGAAAGGGTGAGACAGCCTTGGGCTGGTAGTAAGGCGACTCGGTCTGGAGGTGGCCAAGGTAAACATTCTTGGCTCCGAGCAGCTGGTACTGATAGAATATAAGATGCTCGCTACCAGAGCCGTACATCCACACGGGACCTTGCGACTCTATAAGCACGCCGCGGGCGCCAAACAGCGAGATCTGTGAGGCGTTGCTCTCCGTCTCGAAGTACAGGCTCATATCATTATCATGATCGGCCAACCATGCCCAGAAGTTCTCAAAATAGCCGCTGGCTCGGGGGTAATGTGAAGCAGGAGCGAGACGCAGATGCAGGCATTATTTTGCGACTTTGCCGGGCAATTAGCGATATCTAGGTCCGTGCCGATGCCGCCTCCGACGCGGATATGCGAGTCCCAGAGGCCGGCAGCACCCTGCGAGCTCTCGTAGACGTTCCACTCCATCATGATAGCGCCCGCGGTAGCGCCCTTAACGGTGAAGAGCATGTCTACAATCTCCATAGTTCCTATATCGCCTTTCTCACCTACCCGGACAACCACCTTAGGGCTCTCCATATCGCCAAAGTAGCTGCCCGTAGCCTGAATTTGCGACCATCCGGTGCCCTGTATCTTGGAGCCTGTCGGAAATGTTATGGTGCCTTTGACCGAATAGATACCGGCTGGGAAATACGCAATCTTGCCAGCACTGAGGGCTTGCTTAAGGAAAGAGTTGATAGCGGCCGTGTTATCCCCAGTGCCGTCGTTCTTGCACCCATTTTGGGTAGCAATCATGAATGCCGAGGCGGGCAAGTCCTCATACTGAGGCCTCAGCCGCGTAAAGAGCTTACCGGATCCGTCAAGAAGTGGCTTAGGCTTCGGGGACGGTTCGGAACGTGGCCGGTGACCCTTTGGCCCGTGCCGCCAATGTACCGGCGGCCGTGGGCCCACAGATCCACGGTGGTGGTACCTCCTGGAAGCAGCGTTCTGCCGCCCTCAACGATGACAATAGCGCCAACGTTAGTAAAGTCGGTATTGTCGATGACGATATTGGGTGGTGCCGTGGCATGGTCGTTAGTCAGGATACCAATAGGCACGTTACGGATATTTGAGTCGATAATGGACACGGAGCCGATACCCTGTCCGTCGATGCCGCCGCGGCCACTGATGTTGAAAGCAATAGAACCGCCCTCAATATCGATTTTATGCCAGTTAAATCCCCAGTCCCAGACCATCTGGACCGCTGTAATGCAATTGCGGAATTTCAGCGATGTTGCCGTGTACTGTTGCGAGCCCACGCGCCAGCCGATGGCGCCACCCTCAAAAACGAGGTCTGATACAAAGCCACCGGACCCGTTTTCTGTAAAGATGCCGACGTGTGTGGGCGGTTTGCCCCCTGCCCCGCCGTAGGCATCCGGAATAGCAAGTTCTGCAGACTGCAAGCCTGGCTAACTTGCCAGTGGATGCCGGTGGGTGCGAGCTTTTGGCCATTCTCATCGGCAGCGGCGGGCATATCTGTTAGATCAAAGATGAAGTTGCGGATCTGGCGGAAGAACTGGTTTTGGTTGATATACCAGTTGATCCCGGACCCATCAGGCTTGGCCGTGTTAGGGATGTAGGGGTCGACGTCGACGAGGGCGATGCCTTTGAAGGTACTGCAGCCCTTGATTACAGGGCGGTCATGCGGGTCACCAACGAACTGGGTGAGATAGTACTGGATGATGGGCTTGCAGATTTTATACGTGCCGGGCTGAAGACGCATTAGACTCATGTTGAGAGAAGAGGCTGTGTTGAGTGCTTACCGGAAAGTAGACGAGGGCTCCTAGAACAAACGTGTTGCCACACTCCATTCCACAGCGGTCGCCGTCAATGATGGCGGCGTTGATTGCCTCTGTCGAGTCTTTGCTGCCGGTGTTATCGGCGCCGTAGTCCAGGACATTTCTGTAGTATTTGTAGCCGTTTCCAGCATGAGGTGCCTGGTATCAACCATGTGAGCAATTCCGGTCGGTTCAGAAGAAACATTTCATCGATACACACCATTCCAAGTGGACCCAGAGACGGCAGCCAGTACCGACCACCTTGACGGGCCTCGAGAGTGCCATTGAGTGCCTCGCTCGTTGTGTTGGGGACGAGGCCGGCCTCTCTTTCTCAGCCAGAGTGTCCATGTACCCTTCGAAGCTGCCAGACTCTGGCCAGACGGGGCCGTTATACTTCCCGTTGATCGGCGCAACGCCACGCTTGTTATCCGTGTTGTCCACCATGTAGACTGGAGGCAGTGGGGGCGCCTGCTGGAACGCCTCGGGATACGACTCGACCTTTGCCGGGCCCTTGAGGCTGTCCCATGCCGACGCAGCGTGTGCGGCCGGGACAGCCGCGCTGCTGAGCAGCAGAACAAGCAGGCTCCTCATGAGCGCCGCTGTGATCTTGTGCCCTCGATATAATCCCAAGCAATAGGTATAAAGAACAAAGAGAGTATGTGATTCAAGCTCTCGATAAGAAAGGTGGCAGACAACAGCCGGTGCCAATAACCCAGGCGGAACCAAGTTTGTCTTATATCACGACTGTCCGCTATACCTTCCATCAAGGCTTGCGGAAATCCCAATCTTTTGCGTTTCTGAAAAGAAATTCCCATGACTGATCAATACTCGTACGACGGTCTAGAACCACCCCCATCTTGATACTATACCTTGTAGCGAGCCAATCGGAATTTCCAACATCTTCATAAGAGGTTACACGTCCCAAGGGGTCGAGGCGCCACAATTCAGGTTCCAAATCCCTCCTCACACGATCTATGCATAAATGCTTGGCAAACAGAAAGTCCCAGATGGTGGAGCCTGTCAACAATGATCTGGGGTGGATAAACGTCTATATGTCCAAATAAGGAAACGTCAGGCTTCTATGAATAACAGGGTCCAAGAACCATAAGCCGCATAGTCCCCTGGAGAGGTCTAGAAGCGTCTGAAAGTTTAGGAACGCGACCATCCGCTTACTTTAACCTAACATATGTCCCCGAGGATCCATTGGTGGGCCTAGTTCCTGGTGCTTTCTATAGTCTCGTTAAAACTATGCACGATGCTATTCAGAGTTGGCCTCATCCCAGGTCCCCAGCTAGTGTCACCTTTGCTTCGGTTATTTCTGTCGTATTGGGGAAAAGTCAACTCAAATAAAGCAACTCCAGAAAGGTTAAAATGGATAGACGAGATGCTTTCCAGTTACTTATTTACAGAAACCTTGTTTATCGAACAACGGAGGCCGAGGTTGCTCTGACCGCCTCACGATCCAATAATCCTTTAGGCCCAAGTGCTGACGAAATTAGCCAGTCTCGAGGTATCATTGACTTTCCAGCTTGGGAGTCCTAGGAACTTCCCACTCGAGCATAATACACGAGATGTTGTAGGGTTCGGGATTCCGACCTCGCGCGAGTTGGAACGCGTTGGCGATAGTACGTGTGACAATCGAATGATGGAGAAACAAGATCAGTCACCGCCGACTATAAAGCAGTGCTAATTCCTCAAGAACCATCCTAAACATCTCGCCTCTCACCCTTCATCTGATACCAGTTCTGCAAGACATCACTTGATACTATTCAAACTCTATCAAAACCAAGATGCGTGCCTCTCACATCTACACTGCCATTGCCATGGCCAGCGTCGTGTCCGCTGCAGCCATTGAGAACCAGCTCCGCATGTGTAAGTTCATCACCGCCCTTAAATCAGTACAGCAGTGATCTGACCAATTCAAGGCCTATTCCCCGAGCCGGAGCGCCAGATCTGCTACTCAGAAAAGGGTGCCACGCCCCAGAACCTCGACGCGCGTGAGGTCGCCTTCACGGCGCGCTACCTGCGCGCATACCAGGCGCAGATGCTCGAGCAGGGTGGCTCGCCCTTCTGGAAGATGCCGCTGCCCGAGGCCGAGAACTGTGGCGAGTGGCAAGTCACCGCCAAGGGCCGCACCTGGGTCATGGCCAAGCTTGTTGGCGACGAGCCCGGTGCCGTGCTCTTCTCCGACATTGCCGCCACTATCGATGGCCTAGGGCTGGCCGATCCCACCAAGGCCCTCACTGCCTGCGGCACTGCCGGTGGACAGATGGGTACCATTGTCAACGCGACCGACCCTCTGTACCAGAGTGAAGAGTTCAAGGGATTCACCAATAGCGGCATTATCATCAAGCTCGTTAAAAGTCCCGTCTAACTTGCGTCCAACATGAGCAGAAAGAGGTGAAAGGATTAAGGGGTCGCTGTTTGGCTGAGTCTGTCAATACCTTGGAGGTCATAATGTTCCGTAGTCAATAAAATACATATATGCCTCTAATACGATTCCCCGAGAGTTTGATGTCTAACCTTTCTGTGACTCTAACAATAATTTATCATTAAATATGTAATTGATATTCGTTGGACTAATGCACTCAGTTGATAGGCCAAAGTTCACGGCTTTTGTAAGACAAGTTCTGACATAATGTCCCCGAGAGCCACGAATTTATGTGTTTCCTTTTCAAAATGTCTATATCACCTTACTTCCCGCCACCGTAACAAAAATCAGGGTCACTACAAGCTATGGGTTATTTCGACTTGTCAACATATCTACCACTGCTCTTCTTTTGCATTCCATCTCACCTCCCTTGTTTGGTTTTCAACTCGAAGTATGATGATCATTAGCTGATCGGTCTACGATTGTCAGCCAATCAACAAGTAAGACATCCCATCCGACGTGCTTTAAGAGAAGCTTCCAAAAGAGTTCAAAAGTCTTTATAATCTAACGTCTACATCATTCTCACTTCTGTCTCAGTGACACTCCCGAGCTTCCAGGGAGGCTTACAGAACAAAGGTTCGAATTCTTTTCTACGGGAGGCTTTTTGCTAATGAACTACTGCCTCCAGTTCATGAATTTCTGTTGCATGGCGCTTCATAGTTACTAAAGCCTCTCAAACTCTTTTGGCAATTTCTCTCCATTGACCCAAGCCGACACCCCTTGAGCAAAGAGCTCTGGAAACTGCATGTCCCATCCATGCGTTGCCTCCTCAATACAACTGCGCCTGACCCATCCTCGGGCCACGCTTCGCCCTGGGCAGTCCGCCTGCTTCTCAGTGCATCGGCGGTCCTCTCTATCGTTGGCACGTCATCGCCTTTCGCCCCCGCAATAGATATAGTTCGCACTTGCAACTGTCGCACGTGGTCCAATGTGAACGACAAGATCCATGGGAACATATCTTGGATCAGCTCCCAGGTGACATTGTTTTTCATCTCTGCTACTAACTCCTCGCTGAGTCGTAAACCAAGGAGTGAGGCCTGATACTGGTATACCCAGCCAGGGAGCCAACACAGCGTAAGCTTCATACTATAGTAGGTTATTGTAGTCCATCGCGCCATGAATAAACGTATCCCAACTATTGGAGCAGCACCTGTGACAAAGAGGGAGAGCACAAGATCAGGCTGGTCTAACGCGAGGCACTGTCCTATGTAGCCGCCCATGGACACGCCAACGACGTGGGCTTTTCCACCGTGGGCATGCGATTGAATGAGTTGTGCGACATGCCAGGCCGAATTTTCAGTTGTGCCCGGTTTAATGTGGCGTGAGGCAGAATGCAGCGGCAGGTCGGGCACAATGACATGAAAGTCAGAGAGGTACGGAAGGACAAGCGCAAACTCGAGACGACATGTAAACCCTCCGTGGAGAAGGATAACTGTTGTCGGTTTATCCTCATTCCATGAGGTAAACGATAATGACGCGTCAGGTGAGCCTGCCTCTGAGGATGAGGTCATGGCGAAAGTATGAAACCGAAGAGCTTTTAAGGTGGATATGACGGGCGCAATGATTGAACGTTGTCAAACGTGTCAATTCCGGAGACCAAATCGCAAATTCGCAATAGAATAGTCTAAGCGGCAGGTGAAGTTGTTATGTGCATCCCCACGGGTCCATTTAAAGGCCGAGCGTCCGAGCGACAAAGCGGCTCTAGGGTTGGCTTCGGCGTCCTAGATAGCCCCGAATCATTATGCAAGCTGACTACCAATTTCGCGTGTATAGATGTGCAGTCCGTGCCATCCCTGGCGCAATATAAATGAACGGTCAGCTGTGAATTCCTAGAAGGTAGCTACCATTAAGGACACATGAAAGTGTCTTTCTATCATAAATCCGACTCGGAAGGTAACCAAGATTAGAAAAAGCAGGGCCAAAACGGCTGCGACAGAATCTTGTTGAGCACATCGTGTAGAGAAACCTCGCCTCATCATTTCCTGCTTTGCTCCCTGGGATCAGCAATAAGTTAGCCTATCTACCCCGGAACGGCACTTGAGTTGGCCCCAACTTAATTATCCTTGTACTCTAAGCGATAGTTGGCTTAAGCCCAGCTCAACTCCGCTCGTCAAACAAGAAGTAGCTTCTCTATGAGCATTTATGCCATTCTGCGTAAGCAGACTTTGTGGGAAACACAATTCTTTCAAACGCCAAGACTTCTAAGCAGACGAATAAGCTCATAAAATTTACCGACCCAACGTCTAATAGCCAGACCTTTTCCCTAATAGCATCATCACAGTCAACGGCGTAAACCTGCACGAGCGTTGCACTCGAGGCGGTAAGGTTTCCTTACAATACTCAGATCATTAAGCAGGCTCAGAGTTGAATTAACCATCTGGCTTGAAAAGTAAAATACGATTTAGCATCACCTGAGAGTTATTGGTTCTCATTACGACCATAAAGGTAAAACGACCTCTCTCAAGGTTTATACACCAAATATCAGCAGAAGCTATCATTACCAACAAGCTGACTGGTATCGTACGAGATATTCCTATAAAGAATTGAGTGGAATGGATTCAGCCACCTATTGACTTGGCATGCTTAGAAAGTTCTTCAGAATCCCGATACCCTAAAATTTGAGTATAACCCCCTCGTCATACAAACCGCCCAGCTTAGCCACGCCGTTACGATGGGTCTAGACCATTCCCTGGGACCAGATGCCCTGGGCGCTTACAAGGCTTTGTCTCACTTGGGGGTCTGCTGGACTAGACTGCAGGGCGAAAGGTAAGGGAAAAGACGACTAGCGAGGAGTTGGATAACAAATGGTTTAAAATAAGCATAACGAGCGACGATCCAAAGGACCATTTTAAAGTGATGGCCGAGGTCTTATTTATACGGCTCTTTAACCAGCTTTTGTTCGTCTGTTTTTGAGATAGAATATTTGGTCGCCCTACTGCAACGGTTTTTGCTGTCTTCAATACTGTGGAACCCGCTTACATTCCAAATATTATCCCATTTTCAGCTTGAAAATGACCCTCCCACACCTCTTTGTTCTGTGGAGGTGCGGAAACTCTACTCGTACTTGTGCTACTATTATTTTACTCTTTTGATGGACTTGGCAAAGTTGTCGAGTCGCATCTCTGTCTCAGGGTGGCGCCTTGGATTTCAGCTCATAATTTTATCAGGGCCCAGCTGAAGGCGAAAGTTCCGCCACAGGACACATTAGTTTCAGACATCAGGGTCTTTTGAGATCTTTTGTTTAACACAAAGAATAAGACATTCTATAGAGCTCAAATACTTGTGGCCGCCTGAGAAGAGACTGTTTCGCCGCTCCTTGTATTCTTATATTGTTTCGCCTATATAAAGAGAAATCATCAGCCCTCATCACGCCGTTGCTGCCCCTATCTTCGTCGCCTCACATTTATTTTTCCATCAATTCTTCTAATCGACTAACGTCATAGTGAGAACTGATTAGTCAATTAACAAAGATGATCTTACGTGAGTTGAATATAAATGACGCCATCTAGAGGACTATTCTAATACGTGTGATTGTCACAGGCAGATTGCTACATATTTTAGCAATAAGCTTTTCTTTGCAAGTCTCAGCAACAGATTTTGTTCCGGTCTACAACGAGGGGGACCCTGGCAATGGCATTGGTGGCTACGATCTCAGATCGCCCGCTGATCGTGTCTTTGCCCTTGACTATGAGTCTTCAGGCAGCCTAGATCATCTCGCTCTTTATAGACCAGGCACTGGTACTTTCTGGATCCTTCGTAAAGATGGGAATAATTTTAGTCCAGTATATCAGCAAGGTGACCCTGGCCAGGGCGTTGGTGGCTATGACCTGAAGCACCCTAATGACGCGGCTTTTGCCTTTGACTATGAAAGCACCGGTAAACTCGACCACATTGTTCTATACAGGCCAGGATTTGGTGCTATCTTCATTCTCAAGCGAGATGGTAGCTTATATACACCTGTCTATGCTCAGGGCCATGGCGGGGCAGGCATTGGAGGATACGACCTCAGGAGCGCAAATGATCGAATGTTTGCATTTGATTATAACCATTCAGGTCGCTTGGACCATCTAGCAATCTACCGCCCCGGTACTGGTACAATGTGGATCCTGAGGCGAACCAGGAATCGCTGGGCTCCCGTGTATCAACAGGGTGATCCTGGCCGGGGCATTGGTGGCTATGATCTTCGCAGTCAGGCCGATCGTGCGTTTGCCTTTGACTGGGAGAGCAGTGGCAAGATGGATCACATTGCACTATACCGCCCTGGGACCGGTACATTTTGGGTTCTGCGAAATGTAAACGGAGCATTCTCACCCGTTTACCAGCAAGGCGATCCAGGCAGGGGCATTGGCGGCTATGATCTTCGCAGTAGAGATGATGTGGCCATGGCCTTTGACTGGGATCAAAGCGGCAAGAATGACCACGTTGCTCTCTACCGGCCCGGCACCGGTACGTTTTGGGTAGTCAAGCGGAATCGTGGCCTGTTTTCTCCAGTTTTCCAAGAAGGAGATCCTGGTCAAGGTGTGGGTGGCTATGACTTGAAGAGCAGAGCCGACAAGGTGATAGCATTTGACTATGATGGATCTGGTAAAGCGACCATTTGGTTCTTTATCGAACCAACGGGAGCGGAACTATCTGGATTCTAAAGCCTATCTATGACAGCTGAAAGCGAAATTAACTAAAGAAGATGTTACTACTCGGTGATGCTGATCTACACCCTGGCTCTAATAGTAAGAGTTTTGTTCTCTCTTTAGTAAAGAGTAGATAATCAGTATCTTATTAGATGTGCGAGGGGCACATCTACATAATGGACATGGATCTGATCCAATTAAAACCGGGAAAAAACTAATAATATTAGCTAGCTAGCAAATTAGCTGGTAATAGAAGTCCTAGTATTTAGACTTTTTATAAAAAGCTATATTATATATTAAGCAACCCTACCTTAGCCTTATATCCTTCTGAGCTTTCTGGGGCCTTTATTTATTAGGATACCCTAATTATAGCTAAGCCTGGCTATTAATATTATTCATATTTAGCTATTATAATAAGCCTGGCTTTTTAAGATATTAAAAGCTCTGATTATAAGGGCTATTAATCTGGAGGCCTTAATAAGCTTAATATCTTCCTTAATCTCTAGGGCTTAGTTAATATTATTTAATTAGGATAATTATATTCTTAAATATATATATTTTTTTAATTAATTAGCTTTATTATAGATCTTAAAGATATTATTAAATAAGGCTTAAAGCTATTAATTTTATAATTTATAGGGTTTTTAGCTTAGTTATTTTTAAAGCTATAAAATAAAATTATTTATAAGGATAATTAAAAGAAGGAAATTTTAAGTTAAGGCTTAAGCTAGGCTTTAATATTAATAATATTTAAATTATATAATTAATCTTAAATAATTAATTTTATTTATATTATTTATTTAATTATTATAATTAATAGTTATTAATAAAAATATAATTATAAAATAAATATTTAATTAAATTTTTATTTAATTTAATAATTATATAATTATATTAAATTAATTTTTTTTTATATAATAATCTTATAGTCTATATAAACTATAAATAAAAATAATATTAAAATATTATTTTTAAGCTATTTAATTAATTTTTAAGTTAGTTAATTAATTAGTTAATTAGCTAATTATAGCTATAATTAACTAGAGCCCTGATTTTCCTATTAATTTTATTATTAAGTATAGGCTAGGCCTTAAGCTAGCCTTAGATTTACTTTAATTATTCTTTTTATTAATTTCCTTAAGGTTAGCTATATAATAATATAGCCTATAGCTTATATAGTAGGTTTCTATAGCCTTAATCCTTATAATTTTGAAGGCTTTAAATAGATTTAATAATAAAAAAGATTATTTATAATAATATAATATATTTTAATAAATAGCTTATTTATTAAAGCTATAATAATAATTTAAATTAGGTTTAATAATAATAATTTAATTAATTAATTTATTATTATATTCTTTATTAACTTAATAGCTAATTTATTAAATAGCTTATTTAAGAGCCTAGGCTTAGATTCTAGCTTAAGGCTCTTATTATTTAAATCCTTAAATAAAGATTTATATATAATATTATTTAATAAGCTATTATTTAATAAATTATTATTTAATAAATTATTATTTAATAAGCTATTATTTAAAGCTTGAATATTAATTAAAGATTAAAGATTTATTAATAAAAAATTAATAAATTTAAATTATAATTTAAATAAATATTAAAACTATAAAAAAATATCCTTAAGCTATTAAAGCTTAAACCTTAAACCCTATAAATATTAATTTATTTTTAATAATTATTTTATAATAAAATTATCCTTTATTTTTAATAATTATTTTATAATAAAATTATCCTTTAAAGTTAATAATTTTTTTATTTATTATAATAATATTATTAATTTAAATAATAAAAATAATAATTTTTATTATATAATTAAATTATTTATTAATTTTATTAAAAAAGCTAAGGTTTTTATTTTAATATAATCTAGTATTATAATCCATGCTGATATAATGCCTAAAACATATTGGAATAGACTAACCTAGATCCATAGGATAACTAAAGACTATATACCTTACCCTCTACCTAGCTATAATAAATACGGAAGTATATACTATAGGAAACCTTATAAATAAGAATTCCCAGTCTACTAAAAAAATACGGAGAATAAATCTCTTAGAATAATAAAATAAGGGCACAGAAGGAATCTGTATATAATATCAAGTTAATAGACAATAACAAGAATATACTATGCAAGAGCAATTAATATAATTAATATATTAATATAATAAACCTAAATAAAGACTCTAGAATATAAATTAATAAAATTTACTAATTAAACTAAGAGCGAATAAATAAAATATTACTCCCAGGAGCAATAAAAACCAATATCGCTCCAGGAGCAAGGAAGCATAGGCTCGCTCCTAAACTAAAATAAACAGTATATAGATAGGAGTTTTCTTCTGGTTATTAACTAGAAGACTACTAGCTATTAATAATATATAGTCGCTAAGCTACCCTTAACCTGAGTTCTAAAGGTAACTTACCTGACTAGTGATAACTATATAATATTGCTTTAAGTTAAAGTAAGCCTTATTTATTTATTTAAGGATAACTACTCAATCTTACTTACCCTATACCTATTAAATAGTATAGAATAACCCTGATTATTATATCTAGATTATAAATATAAAATTATTTTTATAATAAAATAAATTAATTAATTAAATAAATTAAATTAAATTTATTAATTATAAAAGCCTTTTAAAGATTTTTATATTAAAAATCCTTATATAAAGTTATATAAATTTAAATCCTTATTTATAAATAGATTTTATTAATATTTATAAAGCTTTAATAATTATCCTAATTTCTTTTAGCTAGTTTAAGTATAGCTACTATAGCTTAATTTAAATAATTAATTTATTATTTAATTATATATTTTAATAAAAAAATCTTAAATAACTATAAAAATATTAATAAAAATAACTATTTAATAAGGAAATTATAATCTAAAATATTAAATAATTTAAATTAATTATTAATAATATCTATAGGCTTTATATTTAGCTAAAAAATATTATTTATAGCTTAATCCCATTAATTATTAAATATCTATATTAATATTAAATATCTAGCTAATCTTATAGTCTAACTAGGCTTTTATTTAGGCTTTTATCTATAATAGCTACTTTATCTAACCTTCTTAATAGGTATAATATCTATAATATATATATTAAATAAATTAAATACCTAGCTAGCTAGCTATGGAGAATTTTTTAAGTTATTTTATATACCGATATATTAATTAAGATATTGCGGGTTTTTATGTAGATGTGCCCCTCGTATACCTAAGGGGATTGGTTATAATAAGCTGAATGGTTCTAAATTGGGTATAACCATGCTATTACATGATAGAATGAGGCAGCTAGCATAGCTGTTCCTTCTATACACTTAAAATTCATTCAAACAAATCACACGTTCTAATATCCTTGCCTCTATATTAGGTGTAACGATTCTCCAGGACTTCTTTTCTCATCCGAATATAGAGTTATACCTTAAAAGTCTGCCTAATCTAGCAGACTGTCAAGAGGCAGACTTATTGTTTGAATGACTTGATAGACTCTTAGTCCGTTCATTGATCATGTCTTGGCCTGAATATTCTGGACTGCGATGATAGAGAATAGTTGGACACTTGCTGGCCCGGCCATCTCGTGGCAGATCTCTTTCCAGCTGATATCGTGCTTATCCTTTGGCGCCAAGTCTTGTACTTACCACAACTCTCTGAAGGCCGCTGAGAGACTTGGGCAGATTTCCTCACGTCATCGATTGCACCACTCAAGACGTAACGAGTGACAAATTTGTGAGGAATATCTGTCCCTGGGAGTGCCATCCAGGGTTAAAGACGCCATTAATAGCGTGTAGTCACGTACCTGCAGTCGCTGACGAATTGACCGACATGATTGGTCCCAGGGCTCCGGTGTCGGCCCCGCGTTTCGGTTGCAGTCACGGAGCATCAGTGACAACCTCTTCTCCTCTCTTCTGTCTTTTTATTCTTATTTCTTGCCACGATCATTGCTGCAGAGTTGCCGTCTGTGCTTGATACGCAATGGCGTGTAGAGCTGTGAGAAATTACCTTGCGCTCCACCCATGTCGGCTAGAGACTGATCTCTTTCTTGTAGGTCGCCATCGCCCGTGTGGCTCGATTACACGCGAGTTACCGTACGTCGAGTCGCTTTCTAGTACGCCCACTATGCCACCAATCCTCGATTCGCCGTTCCCTGACCACCTCGGCCTCCTCTCGTGCGAATGTATCGCCTGTTCAAACGCCGGGGTCCGCCTTCTCCAATATACCACCCGTCAAGAACCCCAAACCTTGACCGAGAAGATCCTACAACGCTACTCCGTCGGTCTTCCCGAAGGCAAGGTCGTCCGAACCGGTGACTACGTTCAGATCCAGCCTCACAGATGTCTCACCCATGATAATACCTGGCCCGTGGCCATGAGGTTCATGTCGACCGGTGCTACCAAGATCAAGGATCCCTCTCAGCTTGTCTTTGCCCTCGACCATGATGTACAGAACAAGAGCCCCAGCAATGTGAAGAAGTATGAGCAAATCCAAGAGTTTGCCAAGAAGCATGGTGTCAACTTTTTCCCCGCAGGTCACGGCATCGGTCACCAAATCATGGTAAGCCCCTTTGCCTTACTGGGCATCTTCAGTTTGCTAACCGAGGGATAGGTTGAAGAGCTATTCGTTTGGCCAGGAACCCTGTGCGTTGGGTCCGACAGTCACAGTAACATGTACGGAGCTCTGGGAAGCTTGGGTGTTGCCTTGGTCAGGACTGACGCGGCTGGAATCTTCGCTACCGGAAAGAGCTGGTTCCAGTGTCCCCAGTAGTACAGGTTAATCTGCTTGGTACGCTGCCTCCAGGCGTTCGCGGCAAGGATGTTATCGTTGCACTTTGTGGACTCTTCCTCTGGATGTGTTGAACCACAGTGTCGAATTCGTGGGATCAGAGGAAACTATGGCTAGTATCCCTGTCGATGACAGGTTGACAATTAGCAACATGTCAACTGAGTGGTCTGCTACGTCTGCGATGGTATGCCACCTGCTCGATCCTCAATTCGTATGTGCAGGCTCCTCGTCTAACAGATTCATGCATAGTTCCCGATAGACAAAACACTGGAGCGTTGGCTCCGGCACAAGGCTACAGAGGCAGCAATGGTGGAGGATCGGACAACTCGGCAACGGATTACGCACAAAAAGGTCGATGAACTCTTTGCTAACCCTCTTCGAGCCGACCCCGGAGCACAGTATGCAAAGAAGCTCTACCTTGACCTCTCTACCTTGTCGCCTTACATTTCCGGACCCAACTCTGTCAAAATCTCAACACCACTACATGATCTTGCCTCGAAGAACATCAAGGTACACAGGGGTATATTGTGAGCTGTACCAACTCGCGAAGCTCAGATCTGAAGGCCGCCGCCAAAGTGTTCCAGGATGCTGCCGAGGCCAACGGTGGCAAGATTCCTAAGATCGCAGATGGTGTCAAGCTTTATATTGCAGCAGCTTCAGCTCGAGAGCAGGCCATAGCCGAGGATGAAGGTAGCTGGCAGACCTTGGTTGAGGCTGGAGCTACTGTACTCCCACCATCATGCGGTCCATGCATCGGACTGGTAAGTAGCCACCGCTCCTTGTGTGGAAAATGTGTTGACCGATGTTACGCAGGGCACTGGCTTACTCGAGGATGGTGAGGTGGGGATTTCGGCCTCAAACCGAAACTTCAAGGGCCGTCTCGGGTCAAGACGTGAGTTCATCCTGTACCACTTCTTTTACATTTGTGGGATTTAGAGTACTGACGGCCAGAAGTTGCGCATGCGTATCTTTCTAGCCCCGAGGTTGTCGCTGCAAGCGTTCTAAACGGTGTCATTTCCGGCCCCGGCGTTTATGAGGTGCCTGAGGATTACTCTGGCGTACAATACGGTTACGGCACCGGAGAACCTGCCACCATCGGAAGTGAGCTCGGCAGCGCCCTCGAGCAGCTCGAGTCTCTCGTCGATAGGGTCGAGACGACCGCCCCTGCCGGTGATGGTGCTTCTCAGGCATCCACAAAGATCCTTCCGGGTTTCCCTACGAAGATAAGCGGTGAGATTGTATTTGCCGATGCCGACAACTTGGACACCGACAACGTGTATGCTGGCAAGTACACGTACCAGGACGATATCACCCAGGAAGGCATGGCCCGCGTATGCATGGAGAATTACGACCCTGAGTTCAGGTCCATCACAAAGCCCAACGATATCCTCGTCTCGGGATTCAACTTTGGATGCGGTTCCTCAAGAGAGCAAGCCGCAACAGCCCTTCTGGCAAGACAAATCCCGCTTGTCGTAGCCGGCAGCTTCTCCAACATCTTTGTCCGAAACGGTATCAACAATGCGCTGCCTTGTCTAGAACTGCCGCGGTTGGTGGAGCGTCTCCGTGCGGTTTTTGCAGACAAGATCCCTACCCGACGCACAGGCTGGACCCTGACATGGGATATTACCCGCAGTGTTATTGAGGTGCAGGAGGGCGAGAACGGGGAGCGCTGGGAGGAAAAGGTTGGAGAGTTTTCGGAGAATCTGCAGGAGATTATCGCCAAGGGCGGTTTGGTAGGATGGGTCAAGCACGAGCTTGCAAAGTCTGCCCAATAGATGGCAGTGGGAAAAGGTTATGGGTGATCTAACGTGAAATGGCATCTTTAGACGGGTTGTAAAAGCATCGCTGGATATGTGCTATCCAAGCCACTGGAGTAAAAGAATGTTATGATAACAGGTTCAAAAGTAAGAACAGTCTAGAAAAAGCTTACTTGAGTGAGCATCAAGCGTGTTAGTCCAATTATACATGGCTGTTGTGCACAAGGATAGATACGCTTATATGATTATAACCAAGCTCCTCGCAGTTTGCAGCTTCCTAACTAATGAGCCGCCAGAATGTATGATCAACCACAGCGAGATGATACTGGAAGAATATCTGGCCCCATTTAATGGTCGTCAGCTTTTTCGAAGCACAAATCTCATAAGCAAACCTGTTATAGGAATATAAGGGCTTAAGCTAATGTCAAGGACATGTTACTGTACTGCTCTACAGTATCTTAGTTGACCAAGACTCGCTCAATGGCTCACCAAGGTTTCATGATTCCACCTTGACATGTCTAATCAACACATGGCGTCTTGATTCTTCACCAGTCAAACTGGATAGTCTATGTGCAGATACCTGACATATTTATACAATAGCATGTCTACGCATCTTTCCCTCACGAACATCCCCGTTCACTTCCCGATCGCTGAGCGAAACACCCTTCTTCTTATCATCCATCAACTCCGTCAAACACTCCACCAGATCTCGCGCAACTTCCTCCGTGTTTTGATGATGGAAGACTAGCCGTCCGTTCGGGAACACGACAATGTTCCTCCTGGCGCAATAATCCACAAACGCAGACCCCGGGATATCTACGCTCGCCAAGTCCAGCACTATCATGTTCGTCTGCACCGGCAAGACAAACTTATACCCCAGCTCTTGCAGCTTGCCAGCCGTCGTCTTGGCCAGGGCATGTACCTGCGCGAGCCGCGGTAGGGAGTAGTCCAGCGCTGCACTCGCGGCCGCGGCCATCATGCCGGGCTGGCGGGTTCCGCCGCCGAACATTTTGCGGTAGTACTTGGCGCGGGCGATGAAGGCCTTCGTGCCCACGATAACGCTGCCCATGGGCGCGCCAACACCCTTAGACATGCAAAGCGACATGCTGTCGAAGCAGGCGGCGTAGTCTTTGAGCGAGACACCTTCGCCGACCACACCGTCGAAAACTCGTGCGGCATCGCAGTGCATCCTCACCGGTTGCTGTCCCTCTGGCACTGGGTAGGATCGTACAAACTTCGAAATGGCTTGCGCCTCTGCTAAGGGAAGAATAGTGCCACTCATAGTATTCTCAAGTGCAACAACTCGAGTTGGAGGGAAGTGAACTGATAACAAATTAACCCTTTTCTTCACATGACTTAGTATTGATACCACGCACTGTTGTCATCAGCGATCATGTTTGCCTTGACGTCTTCCAGAGTAAGATGCACCCCGTTCTTTGGGTGCACCGTCGTGACCGAAGCCTGCGACATGACCGGCAGAGCTCCAGACTCCCACGCATAGATATGCGCGCGGTGGTCCAGCAGCACCGTATGAGGCGGCTGGGTCAGGTGCGTGCGCAGACAGACCTGGTTGCCCTGCGTGCCCGACACAACCCACAGAGCGGCCTCCTTGCCGGTCAAATCGATGATCTTCTGCTCCAACGCCTTCACAGACGGATCACCATCAGTGTCGTAAATGTCATCGTTGAAGGAGGCGTCGAATATCGCCTTGTCGGTTAGCAGAGCCCACGCATAGTCTAACAGAGGCGTCTCACCTCCATCATGGACTCAGTCGGAACGGTCATGACATCTGAGCGAAAATCGCGAGACGCCTTATCCGTGGCCGCCTTCAGCTTGGCTCCCATTCTGGGGCTGATGAGGGATTCTTCGCTTCCAGCCATGATGAGTTAGTCCTATCGCTGTGTTGGAGAAAGTGTCGAGCAGTCGAAATGTCAACAATGGAAGCTGGACCCCGACCCAGCGTGCAATTTATAGCGCTCACGGCGGCCCCACGAGAGGTCACATCGGACAGGACATTGGGCATTTCAGCTGAACAGTACTGTACATGGATGGGCAGTGTTGAAGACGTTGTGTTTTCCGCGGCAAAACCCGTCCTTATTGATCTACGATACTAACAATACATGATGTGTAGTGGATATTCTATAAGAACTCTGTGAAGACCATCCATTTGCGAACCAACACGTCTCAGATAAGCCCAGCTTTCCAACCAGTTTCCCGCGGGCAAGTTGCGCTGAAACAAACCCGTCCTGAAGAAACACTGGGCTGCAAATAGTCTCAGACACACATATTGCGGGGAACTCGCCGCAACTAAACCGCTCTAAGTAAGGATGCCTTCTGCAACGAGCTCAATGGCTAGATCTAGCGTCGTGGCGCCCTCTCAGAGACAGTCTGTGGATCCAATCCGCGGGCAACTCGAGCATCCTACGGACGAGCAGCTCCCCCAATCAGTACAGTATCTCGTTACCCACTGTCGCTGTGTAGCGCGTGATGGAAACTCCACTGCTGAATGGAGAGAACCCCGTGAGAGCTATCATGATGGGGCAGAAGCAGCTCCATCTCATGGCTTGGCTCCGATCGCGGCGACGATGCGCGATAAGCCCTCTTCTAGATAGTCTGACGGATGGGAGAAGACAATCCTAAACCACCCGCGCTCCTCGGAACCAAACTTCACACCTGCCGCCAAGAAGACCTTTTGCTCGAGCAGAGCGTCTGCAACGGCTTGATCAACACCATCCTCCTCACAGAGCGGATGCGTCTTGCGGTACGCCGTACCCAGATTCACCCAGAGGAAGAACGCCGCCGAAACTCCCGGTGCATACTCAATACCGTGCTCCCGCGCCCACGTCGCAACTCGCTCGTGTTTCTGTGCCAGTTTCCTTTGATTCTCACGCACGAAAGCCTCGACCCAGTCATCGTCATCTAGAAAGTTAGCCGTAACATGTTCCGACATGGACGAGACGGAGCTGTACAGCGCAACCGGCCCCATCGCCGCGTGCAGCCTGGGATTGTTCTGGGAGACGATAGCGCCTAGGCGCAGCCCATTGGCGCCAAAGTCCTTCGAGATGCCCCAGACGACGTGGACAAGGCCGGGGTCGATGATGCCTTCCAGTGGGATGGAGAGGCAAGACTCAAATGGCACCGGAGCCGGGAACTTGTCGACCGTATTGACAAACGTAGATAATGCGTATATCTCATCGCTGATGTAGTGAATCCCATGGCGCTGGCACAGCTGGAGCAACGCAACAATCACCTCACGAGGGTAGCATCTCCCCAGTGGGTTGTGCGGGTTCGCGATAATGAGACCTGCCACCCTTTTCCCTTGCCTCTGCACCTCGAGGATCTTGTCCTCGTACTTCTTGACCGCGTCGATGCCCAAAGGATCCAGCCCATTAAAGTCCACCGTTTCAAGCACCGTCCCCATACGCAGCGTAACGTCATCAAAAAGGTGGCATAGTACGGCTTGCCCAACAGAAACACATCTCCTGGGTTCGCCAGCGCCCAAGACAGATGCTCAATCGCAGAGCTGCACCCATTCGTGACGGCGATATGCCTCGGCTCAATAGGCGTAAGTGCCTGAAGCTGTCTGCCGAGGAACCGCGCCAGCACGCTCTTCAGTCGCTTCCCACCATCGCCATAAGTAAAGCGCCTCCGGTGGCAGCTGCATGTGCTTGTGGATGTGCGCCGAGATCGTGTCTAGCATCAGGCGGTTCTCAGCGACTCCCAGGTTGACGATGCCCCCAGCATTGGAGGTTGGGCACCAGTTATCCTGCAAGACTTCCCAGAACTGGTATCTGGGATCCGGCTTGGAGAGCTCATGAGCTCGTTGCGAAAGCGACATCTTGAAGAGACGAAGAGTGAGTGACAATATGACCTTGAAGTATGTAAGAGTGAAAGAGAGAGGTGGGTTTTAAATGCAACAAGGATTGGTTACCTGTACGTAAAAGTTAAGCTGGTTAAATCATTTGTTTGACTCACTCTTCACTTACACGCATCCAAGCCATACTAGAAACCTCGCTTGTTAGCTTAAACCAACCAGCTTTGGTCTAGTTGACATTGATAGGCACACATACAAGCTCAGTCACGGAGTCTCAATTGACATGCCAAGACTCGAAAGGCGCCGGAAATGTCCAGTATATATCGTGGATGCTTCATTTGGTACGGGCAATTGGTCTAGACCACGTACACTCAAGCTTAGTCTTCTTGTTCAATGATTCACAAATAAGAGGCCGTGCCCAGCAGTGGGTAACATGCAAAATTGTATCTATGCAATCGACAAAAGCATACTCCTCGTAACGATGCCAGGCTACACATACAATCTCATCCTCATCGAACAGCTGCCCCTGAAGGGCCATGCCTTCATTCGCCCCCTCCCCTGTTGTCCCGCGCACATCTCCACAACTCTAGCCGAATAATCATTCCTCCCATGGTGTTTTCTTAATTCCTCGACCGCATGTCCATTAACATCCATCCGGGACGAGACAAAGATTGCGCCGTCGGTCGGTTTCCAAAGCTTGTTCGGGGTATTCGAGGGTTATCGTAGTGGTGGTGGTGCATGGCGAGGGGCCCGCATGGTTCAGGTATATATGTTACGGGAATTTCGAACCATCGGCCCCTCCCTTTTCAAACGCGTAAAGAGATTTACAGAGTCTCCATCTTGTCGAGGATGGCCTTGGTGAACTCGTGGGTGGTGGACTCACCGCCCATGTCGCGGGTGCGGACCTTGCTGTTAAGAGGAAATACCCGTTAGTTTCGGTTTCAAGCCAGACAAGATAGCAAATCAGGAAAGGTAGTAAACTTACCCTCGGCAATGACGCCGTAGATGGCCTTGGAGATGCGGTTGGCGTGGTCGTCAAGACCAAGGTGGCGCAGCAGCATGCTGCCGGACAGGATCATGGCGGTGGGGTTGGCCTGGTCCTTGCCCTTGATGTCGAGACCGACGTGACGGCAACCGGGCTCGAAGACGGCGACCTCACGGCCCATGTTGCAGCCGGGGACGATACCGGGGCCACCAACCAGGGCGGCACCGATGTTGGACAGGATACCACCGTACAGGTTAGGCATGACCATGACGTCGAACTGCTGAGGGCGGGAGACGGCCTGCATGGAGGCGTTGTCGACAATCATGTCGTTGACCTCGAGGGTGGGGTACTCCTTGGCGGTCTGGTGGAAGGTGCTGCGGAACAGACCGTCGGCCAGCTTCATGATGTTGGCCTTGTGGATGCAGGTGACCTTGGAACGGCCGTTGGCGAGGGCGAAGGCGAAGGCGAACTTGGCGATACGCTCCGACTTGGCGCGGGTGATGATCTTGAGCGACTCGACGACGCCGGGAACGCTCTGGTGCTCGAGACCAGAGTACTCACCCTCGGTGTTCTCACGGATGATGCACATGTCGACGTCCTTGTGGCGGGTCTCGTAGCCGGGAATGTTCTTGATCAAGCTGATGCTGGCGTAGATGTCGAGCTCCTGACGCATGGCGACGTTGAAGCTCTGGTGGCCGGAGCGGCTGATGGGGTGTGCAGGATACCCTTGAGGCCGAGCTTGTTGCGGCGCAGGAGGCGACGGACTCGCGGAAGGCAGACTCGGTGCGGCCGCCCTCGAGACCGGAGACCTCGATCTGCTCCCACTCGATGGGGACGTTGTCGGCCTTGAAGACGGTCTTGACCGACTCGGCGACCTCGGCACCGATACCATCACCGGGGATGAGGGTGACGGTGTACTTGCCACCGAACTTGGCGGGCTTGAAGATGTCGGACTGGACGGTAGCGAAGGAGCGCGTGGCAGCGGGGCGGCGCCGCGCAGGACCTGGAGGAGAGAAGCCATGTTAGTTATTGAGCGGACATCAGATGCAAGAGTCAATGCTGCTTCCACGACGGCGTGCTGGCGGAGTCCGTCTTGTCGCATCGCCAGGCCCAAGACATGCATGCCACACGGGTGAGCCGTCTTTTTCTCCTGACGTCAACTGCGCTCAATTGCGACACAGCCCAGGCAGACGGGATAAAAGCACCGCAGAGACGACAACGACGCAACAGCTTCCCAATGCCACAGCAGCCTCGCCAATTGCCCATTGGGCCCGTTGCAGGTCCGTGTCGGGTCGTCGTCTTCGCTGCATCCAACCTCCCTGCGTATTCCCTCACTCCCGTCGCTACCCGCCAGCAACAGGAAAAAAGACTCAGGAAAAGAACAGCACACGTACCTGCGCCGACCGAACGGAGCTTCGGGACAGCATGGCTGGAGACTTGAAAGGAAATCTGGAAAGGGTGGAGAGGAGATTGCTTCGAGAGCACCGATTGGGGAAAAGGAAGAGAAAGGAACAAGGAGGAGGGTCTTGGGAGAAGGTTGCGGAAAAGTTGTCACAAAGAAAAGTCACGGGTGGTAGGTAGAAAAGAGGAAGGAAAAAGGTTCAGTGCAGTTATTGGATTGGCTGCCGTGCTCCGCCCAATGTAAAGAAGCCGAGGAACCCAAAAATGCATCTGGTTGCCCCTCAGGAAGCTACAGCAACACACCAGGCCCCCAACAGCGCCTCCAGGCGTGTTACAGGCGTCCTCCTCCCTGCAGCGAACCCACTGAAATCCCGCAATGGCCTGCCCCACGGGCCACCTACGTACCTGCGACAGCCCAGCCAGCAGCGTCACTACCGCCATTTTTTCTCGATTTCGCCCTTAGCACCGGCGCTAACCTCGGCCTAGCCCGGAGAGCGAAGACAATTCCGAGCTGCGCCATTCCGTCCGCGAGCCTGCTGAGTCAGCCCCAGTCTCGGCGCACTTATCTTTATCTATCTAATCTAAACACCAGCCATCGATCCCGGCGTCACTGTGGAGTACATCGTGGTAAGCCTCATCTGGTGTGGCAGGGGTGCAGCATTAACAAAACATATCATGTCAACAAGTATAATATATTCTTATGCCATACACAGATGGAGTCCCTTAGTCTCACTCGAATGTATCAATTGGTAGATGTGAATTAACACAGATATAGCTTATGATGACTGCATCCTCAATTACCTTACATCTCAACTCTACAATGGTATACATAGGTGTGTGCCACGGGTAGACACCTACATATATACATTAGCACATGCATTAACTGATAAGTATGAACTGACACACGATCAATGTGCAATGCGATCAACAACACACTCCGCATTTCTCCTAGACCAGCTTCACCCCCAAGCACACCACATGGTCACATCAACAGTCACAGCAAACACCATCAATTCTCCTTGTATACAGCCCTTTATTGTCCCCATTCACCTCACAGCCTCTCTAGCCGAAGACCCCGGCCGAGAACCCCGCCAGCAACAGAGCACAGATAATACCGCGAAAAATACCATCTAATAAAGGATGCCTGATCCATCGTTCTCCTGTCCAGTGGTTTTGCCCCTTGTCCCATCTCCTCGTGTCTCTCTAAGTCCCATGCCTTCGTTTCCTCGATTCGTGCAGAATCGATTTTTCGTAAAACTCTTCCAGTGTTCCCTCGTGAAATATGTTCCGTCCCATAACTCCTCTCCTGTCGACCCTTGAGCCCTTTGCAATGTTCTGTATCCACTATGCGCGCAACTCCCGAAACGACAAGGTCTTCTAAAATGGCAAGCAGCCACGCCTTATCAACCCGCCATCTCCTCCTCGTCGAGTGGCTCGACCCGGACCAAGATCTCTTCGAGCAAGCCCTCCAAAAGCTGCCCACCTCGCGGCCCATACCCACGGGCTCTGCCTTATCGTAGTGGTCGATTTCCTTGCACACATGCGCCAGCTTGTATACCAGCTTGCGCACCTTTTCATGCGCCACCTCTGCTCGTTGCTGCTTCGCTGACACCGGCACTCCTCCCGCTTGCCCTCCTACCTTGTATAGCTGCTGCAACCTGATTTGCCGTCGCTTAAGGGCCTCTTCCAGAGCAGGGAATATCACGTCGTTGAGAGCGTCCAGCTCACCGTTGGGGTTTGACGGTGCAGGAGATGGGAAGGAAGACAGGGTCGCCGATATGTCCGATGGTGGAGCTGGGGATGGAGCCTTAGCCACCGGGGCGGCATGCGGCGCTGGGGCGCTCGTGGTCCCGAAATCTGCTGTTGTGACGAAACCCGCTGACCTTGGGGACCTGGCGATCCCCTATAAGGCGGAATTTCGGGAATGGTCATTGGCGGTATCCTCGACGATGGAGGCCGTGACAGATTCTGTTGCTGGTGAGGAGGCGGCGTCGGCGTCGAAGACTCAGCACTGCGACCTGCGACTCCTGAAGACAGGTTCAAGTTCAGCAGGCCCATATCCCGCTGTAGCTGAGCCTGTAACTCACGGTCGTAGTCTGGCGACGGTGCTGGGTTTACGCCAGGTGGCATCAGCTTGCTCGCCCGGGGCGTTTCAAACCCAGCATCCAGATCTCGGGTGGGTGGTTTTATAGGGCTCGGCGGTAGAGGCACCTTGGCAGGTGACCCCATGGGCTGTTGTAGCATAGGCTTGCGTTGCGGGCTCGTCTGCCGCGAGGTGCCTGCATTCGCAGCCTTGACAGTATCGTTGGGCTGTGTGTACAGCTCCCGAGACTTGTTCGGGCTCGCCTCTCTCCGCCTATCAGCATTGCTGTCCAGCGCATCCAAAGGCCGAGATGCCGCTCTAGCATTTGTTGCGCTCTCATCCATGTCATTGAGCCCTGGGCGGGTGACAAGGCCACCACGGTCGCCGACCAGCCGCACCGTTCCAAAATCCCACATGTCTTCGTCCACCCTCTCGCGCTCGGTTGGTGCACCACCGTCCGCATCCCAGTTTTCGTCGTCGTCGCCCTTGTGGGTGACCGCCCAGCGGCTGTGACGCTCAATCAGCTCTGTGAGGTACGACGTCTTCTTGGCCCTCCTGATGAAAGGGTGCCGTAGCAGGTCCTTGGCAGTCGGCCTCTTTTTCGGGTCGCGTTGCAGGCAGAGCTCAACAAACTCCTTGAAAGCCTTCGTAAAGTTGCCTTCAAGAACGGGTGGTGGGTTCTTGGGGATCAGAAACAGCACTTTCATGGGATGAATATCGGCATAGGGCGGCTCGCCGTTGGCCAGCTCCAGGGCAGTAATGCCAAGGGACCAGATGTCAGCCTTGTGGTCGTACCCAGACTGCTTAATGACTTCTGGTGCCATCCAAAAGGGTGTTCCAACAAAGGTGTTCTTCTTGGTCATGGTCGCTGACAGTTGGCCTGATACGCCAAAGTCGGCCAGCTTGACCTGGCCGTTGGAGCCAAGCAGAACATTGGCGGCTACAACCATGCCCACGGTTAGTGTACCCACGTCGCAGATCCAATCAGGGAGTTTGCTGTTCCTCGCTCACCTTTGACATCCCGATGCAGCTTCTTATCGGAGTGCAGATAGTCCAAGCCCAGCAGCAGCTCGCGCACGATGATAGCGATGTAGTCCTCGCCAATGGGGCCAGGCTTCATGAGATCCGCGCAGCTACCCCAGAGCAAAACTCCATGACTATCCATAGCTCTGCTCCTTTGGCGTAGGAGCCATAGTATTTAGTCACGTAAGGGGACTGCAGCTCCGACAGGATGGCGATCTCCTGTATGATATCCTCGACCTCGTCCTCTGCGCTCTCGATGTCGATGACCTTGATGGCGACGGCATGACCGGTTCTTTTGTCGACACTGCGTAACAGACAGACGTCGTGTTAGTAATTCTCGGCTCGAACATTTGTTCGTACGTTGGGCCAGAAAGGGAGGTTGTGGTGGAAGCTCCATGTAACCACATACCCTTTGTAGACCTTGCCAAAACTGCCACCACCTGCAACACAGTCAGAACCGCTACCCAGCTGGGCACGTCTTGAAGGGAGAGAACGCACCGATGCAGTATTCCTTGGAGTACAGCAGCTCCGGGTCCAGGGCCTCGTGGCCGTCGTCTGCGTCTCGGTCTCGCTCAGCCATGGTGGGATGCGCCTTGGGCGTGTCGTCGGTCGGCTGTGGCCGCGACGGCGCGCTCCAGAGTTGGAACAGCTTGCCGGTGGGGATCTGGGAATGCCCGGGGCGTCGCTTGGGCGTGGCGACGAGGCGCAATTGCGTCTGCTGGCGGTGTCGGTGAGGGCGTATGTATGTGTATGTCAAGGGCAAGGTCGAGCGAGCGTTGGAGTTGAAGCGGTCCCGCACGTGTAACTGTACCCGTAACTGTAATAACTGTAAGGCAAAGCAGCAGGCAGGGCGAGATAAGGCGCCTATCGGGCAGCCCGCTGTAAGGTACAGTGGGAAAGCGGGCGGTGAACCCCACTACGACCGCTAAGCTCTTAGGCGCGTCCTGCTTTTTGCTTTTACAGGCACAGGTGCCAGATTAAATTGACTGCCGTGAGACAGAAGAGATTCAGGCACATTAGGCAATGCAAAGCAAGGGAAAAGAAAGAAAAAAAAGTGAAACCCTCAAGTACCTACTAAAGTACCCAGGTAGCCAGTCACCCACCCACCCTTATCTTGTCACTTATTTGTTTTGGTCCCAAGAGAGGAGAAAAGAAAAGAAATAAAAAAGAAAAAGAGAAATAAAACCACTCACAACCAGCATCGACAAGGATGCTGCGCAATGTTTACAAAAGTTTCATACAGCTAAACAAAAAGTAAACTGAACAAGACACCTCACAACAATTGGCTCAGCTTCCCTGTATCCTGGCATTATTTACCCCGGGGTAAAGTGAGGGGTGTTGGTCGCGTTAACAGGCCGCGCCGGGTTGCCAGAGCAAAGAGATCTGTCAGACATCAGCTTATGATTGGAGCCCCTGCCACTATAGCTCGTGTGGGAGGGGCACCTCCAGGGCTGATCTATTGGATGAGAAAGGCCATCTCGACTCATTGGTAGTCTGAGGCCCATTCAATGACGAACGTCGTGGTTCTCATGTTGGCTTAGTTCCGTGACATACTGTACCTTGTCTGGAGGTTTCCTTAATTATGGCTTTCTCGGAAGTGCACAACAGACTATCATGACAGACTATCACGACACACCATCATGCGGCAGCATAGATCAATCATACCAATGTCATTCAAGTCTAGGCGTCAAGAATCCTAGCTGCTGGGAGATACCATGGTGGCGATCCCAAGGCCTCTCAAAACCCCTGTCCGTGTACACCCATCATCGTGGCAATCCCTTCCTCGCTGCGACCCTGCGTCCCGTCTATCTATACCTGTAGCAAGCAATACCATACAGCATTCCACGTTTTAGCATGCCGAGCTCAAAAATACCAGCTGTGCCCTCGTAGATCCGTCTTTACTCTTCGATGAATTCAATCATCACGGTGCCCTGCTTCAGTCCGTTCTCTTCAATCGTGCCGTCCAGATTATCAATCAAATCTTGCCCTTGCGGCATCTTCTTTAGTTCAAACTCAACCTTCTCTCTGCCTTCAAGCGGCTCCGCCTTGAGCCACTCGTAAATACGCCGGACCGTATCCTGCAGGTTGAATCTCCGGATGACTCGGCCGTTGGGGTGTCGGAACTGGATGCGCGTCGTGGTGGCCGGGTTGTTGTCTGGTTCCACGTGTGGGTTCGTCGACGATATCTGTGAGAACGGGCTCTGCGCCGACGGTGCCGCCTCGGCCTGCTCAGGTTCCTTGCCCTTATCTTCAGAGCCGGGAGGAGCCGGGGACTTGGTCAAGGCATCGGGATCAAAGACATTTGGCGTCGATGCAGACCCGCTGCTCTCCGCGCCCGCCAGGCTATTCTTGAGAGCCATTTCCAGCATCTCGTCCTCCGTCATACGATCCACGTCGACCGTCTGGGGTTTGCGGACCGTCGACTTGGCGACAGGGTTCTTGCTGTTGGCCGCTAGGCTGTACCTGTCCAGGAACTCTGCCAACTCCGCATGGAACTCGGGGGCTGAGGAAACGGCCTTCCGCTCCATACCTTGACTTGCTCGCCTGTTCGTGGGTCGATGATGGAGACGTGAGGGTAGTTGTCGGGATTCTCGTGGCTTTGGTTTGGGAAGTAGAAGGTGATGTACTCCTGCGCATCCGGATAATCCTTGTCATATTGCAGGAAGATGAAGTTCTCTGACACAAGAGAGCGCACGGCTTCGTCCTTCCAGATGTCGCGGTTCAAGGCCTGGCAAGTGAAGTCGTTCATGTCCTGCAAGTTGACCATGATCCACTTTTTCTCGTCTTTGCCTTCTGTGCGAGCCTCGTCCCAGGATAGCCGGGCCATCAAGTCATAAGGAGGACGGAATAGGTCTTGCAGTCGCCTGGCATGGGCACCGTTTTCGCCGGCGGGTGCTTCCGTCGTGTCACCCCATATCCGCTGTCCGAATGGGCCTCCGGATCGGTCTGGTTGGACATGGTCAGTATGAATGTCTAAGCGCCACAAATGCTCGACTTCTCGCATGCTTCGAGGGTCACTTACGGGGTGGCTGTCTCCTGCGACGTAGCTGATCAAACAGGGCTGTGTCCAGGTCATCTTGGTGGCTCCACGATGGGTCGGGCGCCACCAGGGTTTCTGTTGTGCGTGCTATCGGTGCTCTCACGTCCTCTCCGGCCAAGCCGCCACCAGAGCCCGATCCATGGTTTTCTCGGTACAGCTCCTCTTGCAGACGCTTGGCCATGGCAGCGTCCTCTTCCTCTTGGGCCACGGCCGCGGCATGTGCAGCAGCCACTCGTCCGTCATCTGAGTCGTTGTCATCACCATCATCGCCCATGTACATGTCGTCATCATCATCGCTATCTATGTGGATGACACCGCTCGCATCTTCACGGCCGATGTTGCCTCTTGATCGTGGCGGAGGCACCGCTGGCTGGGCGGAGCTGGACGAGATGCCAGCCCCAATGCCGGACGCCAGCTCTGGATTCTCAAAGTATAGGCCTACCGCACGCTCAAAGTCGCCGTTGGCCAGCTCGAGAAAGCCCCGGGCCACGTCCGGCGTGGCACCAGTGACGGTGGCAAAGGACGTGATATTCTCTTCCATGTTTCCAGTCGCTAAGTCTCGGGTGGTTCGCTAGGTGGCTCAGGCCAACAAGTATGCGCTGAAGCAGCCGGGCGCGATGGAACGGCTCGATGCGACAGCTCGCTGGGGGTCGAAGTGACGAGGCGGTAGCTGTTTCGGAGTTACCAACAAGCTTGAGCCTGATGTTGAAGGATGGTCAGGTTTGGGCCCCGCAATAGCAGTGGTAGCAAGAAGAAGAAGAAGTAGCGGTAGCAGCAGCAGCAGCAACAGCAGCAACAGTAACAGCTGTAGGAGAAAAGAACCGACGAGTGGCACTTCAGTCCCGTGGGCAGGTGTGAATCACATGAGGCAACAGGAGGGGCCTATTGTCAGTGCAAGAGAAGGGTTTTTGCCTTACGGGTGAGATGCGAGGATGGAAGTCAAGTCTACGGTACGGTACGGTGACGAGCTCTAACAGGAAAGTATAGAGACAGTGAGTGACAGTGACCATGACAGGCCACAGCCGCAGTGACGCAAACAACCCTGGAAGCACCGCGGGGCATTTTTGGTCGCGTTACATAAGATGAGCACCCGGTACCTTGTGGGCTGCGCTGATAATCACCTGGGTTGTTTGTACCTGATACTTCTACTATGGTAGGCCATTAAAGTGCCGTATTTTTATTTTCTCTCCACATTGTCGAGGTAGTCTACTTACCCTGCACTGCATTTATTAACCACCCGTGGAAACATGCATGGCATATCGCTTCTCATGTCCCAAGCCTGTCAAGCACAAGTAACTCTTGTAAAGAAGTTTTCCGTCATAGAGATTTGACAGGAATGTTTGCTCTTTATTTCCTAGGATGTGTGGTTTTATCCATTGTTCGAGAGATGTGGAATTCAGTAGGCAAGCAAATATGCAGATGCGTTTTGCAAGTCTTCATAATCCATTTACACATGATGCAAGGCTTAAACCATGATACACAAGAGCGACACCTTTTATTTACTCCATTATGCTCAGATAGCCCCAAAGACAACTACATCTATGTAGATATATCACGTATCTCCTCTGACACCACTTTCCATGCCTTCTGGACCTCCACACCTCGCTCCACCTGGATTGCCGTTTTCACTGCCTCTTGCAGATGCTTCAACTGTTCCTGCGATGCACCGAATAGACCCCTCTTCTGCGCCTTGACTACCGATAAGACAGCTTCGGTCCGCTTGATCCTCTGTGCCTCTGTCCCTGACTCCACGGCATCCAGCCCTAGGCTGTCGATGTACGCCGCCCACGAACTGTCCTCACCGGCGCTTGTCGAAGGTTGTTGGCCGGACTTGGCCAGCGACACGGCGTCTGTTGCTAGGTCGTAGACGCAAGCATACCATGTCTCTCTCTTGATCGAATGAAACTTGTTGCTCCGGAGATATGGCTTCAATGATTCCACGATATCCCGCAACACAGCATCAGCCGAGGTGGCCATCTTTGCGCGGCTGTAGCCTCGAGCAATTGCTTCCAACCCATTCTTTGCTGTCTTGATAACAAGGTCCTCTTTGGAGTCAACATCCATCTTGTCCTCATCTAGGAGTTCATCGAGGTAAGGTTTCACAATCTGTACAATGTCCTCTAGCATGTCCAGGTCCTCCCGCGCCTTGGCAAATAGCCAGAGACACTTGAAGGCGTGCACGCGGTATTGTTCGTTGTTGCGCTTTGCTTCCCGTATCGCAATCTTTTTCATTTGTGCTGCAACCTGTGCATCGTTCCCCACAATGCCTTACCCTTCTCCACAAAGTCGGGGAACGATTCAAGCAGCTTCTCTTTGCCCTCAAACGTCTTCAAGGCAAGAGTTTTGTCGAAAACGGGCCATATCGCCTTCAAGTTAGCCTCGCTAATTTCGCCTGTGGCATCACTAGCCTTGCTAACATCGGCTACCATGGCAGCAACGGCAAACGCACCCGTGTGCCGCAACGACCATTGCGTAGTGTCCAGGCATCGCTCAACCAATGCCACAATCTCCGGAATGTATCGTACCACAGTGCGGTTACTGCCTGCGTGCTGGTTCCAGACTTCCTTGAATACCTTGCTGGTGTAGTCGTCAACATCGTGAGAACCAAGGTACGAAAATGGCAGCAGTAGTGTCTCCTGAGACGTAAAGTGATCCGGAGAAACCTTTGCCAAAGCGACTATCACATCTGAAATCTTCTGACGACGTGACTCCTCCTCCGACTGCACGTAAAGCTTTATGAACTGCTCACAAAAGCGTTGCTTGGCAGAGTCTGGGACCACCCTCATCATGTACGCGGCTGCACGGGCATATGCTTGGCTAACCTCATCGTTCTTGTCCAAAGTTTGCTTCTCCATCAGCTGCAAGAATCGCGCCGAAACAGGCCTGATATCGTTGGCGTGCCGAGTGAAGAGTGTTGACAGCACTCTGCTGCAGCCAATCTTGGTGGGCATGCCAATGGCGGTTTTAATAACCGCCTCTAATCTAGGAGCAAGCTCTAACATGACACCTTCATCAATAAATCGTAGGCAGTTCTCGATGGCCTCTGAGATTGGAGATTGGTTGACCATTTGTGATCTTAACTTGTCGATCTGATCTCGGCTCTCCTCGCCTGCCCGCTGATAATGATAGTTGATCTGTTGGGGTTCAATTGTGCTCAGTAGGCCAAGTAGCTGGGGCACCATATCAGGAATGTAGGATTTCAACGCATCTCCTCCTTGCTTCGCAATTTTCATCACTGTGATGGTGGCGAAGATCTGTACTTCCTGAACTGAGCTTTCAAGCGCTTTGTCAGACAAGAGGAATGGCAGGGCCTCTTGCATCATCGCCTTAGCTGCAGAGCCTTTGTTACTCTCTTCCAATTGACGGACGAGGCTGTTCGATAGAGCCATGCAAAGCTTCAGAGCCGCCTCACGGACACTGCCTTTGACGTCGTCGAGAACTTTGAGTGCAGCGGTCCAGATCTCCCGATAACGCTTCTCGTACTGCACAAATGGTCTTCCCTGGAGGAGATCGGCAATGGCAGCGCAGCAAGCCTCGCGCATGCGCCATTCGCGCCCCAATATACTCTTCAATAGATCGTCCAGAATCGCGTCAAAGTGTGTGTCAATAACCGCCGCCGAATCTTTAACAAGGGCTTTCCAAATATCGTTCATAGATCGCTGCACATTACTGTTAGGGTCGAACCTATATCTGTACAGCTTTGGATACAACTTCGGGTCCACTTCTGATTCAGACAGAATGTTGCTGAGCCCAAAGCGTCCAAACGCTGACCTAGTTGACCATGTAGCAGCGTTGGCGGCGAGAGACATGAACTTGTAAACAAGCCTTTGATCCCCAACCTCATTGGCCAAGTTCACAATATCTTTATATGACGTTACTGAACTCCCTTCTCCGGTTGGGAGAGCGCCAGGTTCAAATAGTTCAGTTTCCTGATCTACTTTGAGCTGTGTTCCGGTGCTGGTGAAGGCTGATACTAGATCCTTTACCAATGTCGCCTTGAGATCAGCATCACCGCGCTCGTAGACTAGAGACAGTCCGCGAGATGCAGTCTCCTGGACTAGCTCATCTCTTGCGCTAAGCAGACGCATGAAACCAGCCTGTGCCTCTCGTAGCCGGGACTGCACTTCGTTCAGATGCGAACAGTACTGGACCATACAGAAGAGCCAAATTCCAGATGCTTTCAGCAGGGATGGTTTGGTCGATTTGCAATCAGTCAGTATCTTTTCCAAGACTGATGTGACAAGTTTCCTCGAGATTCTTTTTGGAAGTCAAGGGTCTGTGGCTCGACGTCCATGGTGAGCTTGACAAAGTCGGAGTCCCATCGTGCAACGCCTGCGGTAAGCGAGTCGCCGACAGTGAAGTGTACCTCCACCTGCTTAATTTCGTGAAGTGCAAATAGCTCTTTAAGTATGGTGCCCAGCACACCACTAGACCAGTCAGTCTCCCCATCGGTAGAACTTGGAGCACTCTCGGCTTCGTCTAAGCACAGAGCCAGTCTGCCTAAGGCGAATATTGCCTTCTCGTTTCGCTTTTTGGCCTTGCTTACGAGCTTCTCCACGATGCTGCTCAAAGCGTACTTTCCTGCTGTCTCTGGTACTGCAAGCCCTGCAGACCAGAGTTGGGCGAATGCTTCCAAGGCGCACTCAAACAATGATTCAGGGATGCCTTCATCAACAAGGAGATAAACTGGCAAGGAATCACTGGTCAAAGATGGGGTGTTACCATAAAAGACACTGCGCGAACAAATGTGGCCAAAACCAAGCAACGCGCCCTCTGCAGCATTGAGCACTGGCCCAGCCGAACTCTCAGCATGGTCAAATATGCCATGGAGCACCTGAATCCATTTCTCAACATTGTCAAGGCCATTGGCAGGGTGAGGTGCAAGTATTCCAATCGCCTTTGCCGCAAGCGACCGAACCTCTTTACTGTTCGACTTGAGGAGATCCAAAAGCTTCTTGTCATGGGTCGCCAAAACGGCGAGAACAGCACTTGGACTCAAGGAGCCAACTTCTACAAAGCACCGGATACACTCTTCAGTGATGGTCGGGTCTTCAAGAAAAGACCCCTCCAAGCATGCCCTAAGATAGAAGGCAAGATACTCTGCTTCGACTGTTCGTAGGTACGAACGAATTTTCTCCCGAGTTGCAATCGCAGTTTTGACCTGTGCGTCTAAAGCCTGCATCCAATCAGGCTCGACCTTGAAGTCATCCAAGGCAGACAGAAACATAATTTGCCTGCAGTAACGCAGTGCGACTGGGTATGCAGACCGACGACCACCTTCAAAGTTTTGAAAGACCGAAACCTCAGATGTAACTGATGGCGCTGGAAGTGGTGACTGAGAATCCGACACAGTGCTAGGCTCGATAAACGAACCAAAGAAGGCGACGGTCATTGCTTTCCAGTCGGGCAATGACGGGCTCTTTTCGTTGTGTGCTAGGTATGTCCAGGGATCCAGGCCTTTATGGCCTTGTTCAATAACATCGCTCCGTTCGTTCTTTTGTCCTGCAACTGCAAGAATGTCAATCCATCGACCGCACAGGTCGGAGAAAGGAAGGCATTGGTTGGCCCATTTGACCACAGCATGGCGCGTACTGCGTACTGCAGGCGCCTCATCTTGGAGGGACATATAAGTCAGAAGCAAGTTTTGTAGTTCTGTCCTTGCGCTGTCAGTAGTTGCCAGGAAATCTGCAGCTAAGCTTGACAGCGCGCCATCAATATTGACGATAGATTCATTGGTAGGGTCCTCGGATAGCGAACGGAGTAGCCATCGAGCAAGGTCCAAGCGATCCGAGACTGGCCAGTCTGCTCCACGGCACAACATACCGATTGTCTCATATGCTTTGGAGCGGAGAGCGACGTCGTCAGAAGAGTTTTGTGTTGGTATAGGCCAGCCCTGTGACTCTACATAAGTCCTCATTATGCTCACAAGTTCGCGGCGCATGGCAAAGCCTTCTTTGGATGGTCCGACACGTGCAACCCATGACAGATATTGGAACAGTGCTCTATGCAGTTTGGTCCGTTCAAGAGCACTTGTAGGCTGGAGTGAGTTTTCTGAATTGTCTGTTGACTGCTGCAGGAAGTCACGAGAGACAACGCCCATGATCTCTTCGGACATTGTGGTCGAAATTGTAGATTTAGATAGCATTGCCAGAATGCGGGTACGATATGCTGCCGGCAGCCTAGCGTGCACTTGGAACAAGCGCCTGACGAGATCCGGCTCCTCTAAAGACACAGTGCTCCTCTTCACAATCTCTTCTCCAGCAGATGCAACTCGATTGTCGAAACTGGATGCGGCATAAAGAGCAGGGAAAAACTTCTCGTCGTCCAAGAAGGCGCCGCTGGCCAAAAGAGCGACGAGTTTGGCTTTCAATTCAGACATTCTCTTGAATACTGTTTGGCTTGCAGGGTCTTCTGTGCGGAAAAGTCCCAACTCTTCTGAGGAGAGGGTTGGGTTCATCACCTCCCACGAGCGAGTTCCGGTGGGTACACGGAGCCTAAAGAAAATGGAAATCATCTTGGCCAGGTACTTGGCATCGGCCGGATCTGATAGACCAATGGACTCTCTAAAGGCTTCATCGTCTTTGCTACCACGAGGTGGTATTCTTGCATCAAGAAGTAGTCGTAAGATAATCTGGAAGAATTGCCCAGCGCGTGACTCGCCTTCGTCTTTAGAAAAGCCACGCAGGGCAATGGGAATGAGATCGCGTCTATCGTCGTCATCTATGCGTTCCAAGCTGTGTTGAATGAAAGATAGGTCTAGCTGTTTGATGCTGGGGATTCTTGAGCCTTGTACTGTTCAAGGAGCGCTTTCACAGGTAGGACAACGCTTTGGAAGTTTGATTTTAGCCATGCAACAAGGTCAAAGAGTTTATGAGCTTACCTGGGTGCTTGAATGAATATCTTGAGTCTCATTAAGATCTGGATGACCTGTAGGGGTATTAGCAGACTACACCTAATCACTAGGAGATTCTGAGGAGTGACATACCTTGATCCGAACGGCCGCATGCTCACTTCCTGCTTTGAGAATTACCGGAGCAAGGAAGCGCTGTAATAATTGCTGCAGTTTTCCTCATTATTCGCTACGGCAAGAATCTTGAACTCGACGTTGTCAACCAGCTGCAGCTCCCGCTGCTCCGTTGAGGCGGTTGCCATGGCTGGTCACGTACGGCTCAAATGTGGGGGCCGAAGGACGAGAGAAAGAGTTGAAGATGTGGTCTAAACGGATGGACTTTTGCTCATAGTACAAAATTCAGGTAAAGTACGTTGAAAAGGCCAAAGGCAACCTTGGGATGACGAATATTGAGGAATGTCATCTCAGGGTGTTTCCATAGCACCTTCTAGTCAACCGCCGACTGACGACGTTCGAGACAACGGATTATGTAATGCCAGAGCTTGAGGTTAAGGTGGTCTTGGGCACGTGACCAACCACCTTGTGGTCAAGGTACTCACATACTGCAACCCGAGATGACGAGGTGGATTTGGTAGCTTGCTCGCATTGTCTGTACCATAACCATGGCTAAGAGAATTATTAAGTAAATTGTTTTTACACAGTTTCGCTTGGAAGCCCAGTTGGTTCGGATTGTTGTATGCTCACTATCCAAGCCGACAACAGCCATTATCGAATCAGCACTACCGCCAAAATGTCGACACAACAACCCCCAAAATATTCGATAAAGCTTCTTGCATATGAAAATGTCACCTGTATTGGAATGTTGCAGAATGATGATAGAAGCCACCCTTTGGGAAAGCTCTCTAGTTTATTTCTGTACCAATACCAAAGCCACATGACTCACAATCTAGTAACCAAACACGCAGACAAAACGTCTGCAGTCGATTACATTCAAGCTTGCTACGTCGGCTTACGATTAAAAGAGTCCTGGGATGATGTTTTGGAGTTATTCTGCCACGGAATAGGGTACAGACTATTATACAGAAACATTGGTAGCTCTCAAATCATCTTCAGTTATTTCATTGCTGATCACACCATGCAACCTAGCGGTAATCGTTAGACCATCTTTTTGTCAGCCAATGAATATTGATCAGTCTGTTTAGGAACTCCTTCAGAGGCTTTTCCTGGTCGAGGAAGCTATCCTGACCAGTTAGACATCATACAACATCATCATGACTTGCCAAGTACATCTCACAAGACCATAACTATCCCAACGAGAAGGGGACACTTTGTTGCTAACTCTTGGATACGATTATTAAAGCAGAAAACACCGTTACAAGTTTACTCGTGAAGGTACAGAGTGCATTGGATGGGTGTGCGGCCAGTTATACTTGATTTTACGTCTACCCATGTTAGTTCTGGAGAGGAAGACGTGCTTGGCGAAGCTGTTCAACATGAATGGGTTCAAAAGGTGTCCCAAGCGTCTTGGCCTGTCACCTACGGCACCCATCTTCAAGTCAGGGTCGAAGGCCAGGGAGTGAAAGGTGTTGAAAGTTGTCACCATTTCTCAAATTGAACCAGAATCCATAAATGTCATATAAACCTGATATAGCTTGCTTAAATAGTACCCGGTTTTTTATACCTTTGGCAACTATTTTTCAGGTAATCTTTCTGAGAAGTAGTACTACAGCTCCAAAGAGGCCGGGGTAAATGCATGGCTTAACAAAAGCTTGTGAGCACACTGTTTTGCAGGAAAATTAACAAACCGCAGAGCAATTTTGTGTATATATGGCGCCATAATTGCAATCTAGCTAAAGTTATTACGCATTGTGCCGTATTTCTATAGAAGGCGAGTCGAGATACATGCGCACTCTAGGTATGGACCGGAAATATTATATCATGGTCTTCAGAGAAAGTCGCAGTGACATCGTAATTCCATGGAACCTATTGTACGAATTGGCAGGCTCAGAATAAGCCCAGCGTTGAGCTAGTTTCTTACCTAGTCCTGGATACTTTACAGACCATTGAGATTCAGATTCATGGTTGGCTGTTGCTCAAGCCCGATACCGGCTATGAGTTGGTGTGGTCCACCATTTGAGCGCACGGTGTTGGCCTGCCCGACAGTAAGCGTTAACCCTGCATCAATTCGGTTAGGTCGTCGTCAGATAGATGTGCATGGTAGGTATCACTGTGGCTGTGTGATTGGTGTGAACTGACCTGAGTCAGGGAGGAGCAGGTAGGTTTACAATAGCTGTTGGATATGGCGAATGGAGATGAGGCCTAAATCGCGTGTCCATGTTATGACATAGGCGATAGTGATGCTTGCGTTACGAGCTCCTTCATGGCACATGCAGCAGCGTACGGGTTGAAACTGCATGGCATAATTTGGACGTTAGCCCCGCGTCATGGGTTGGGCCACAGCAGACGTCATAGGCGAGTCAAGGCGCATGGGAGCTTTGCTGCGTCGGATACGACGAATCCACAAGCCAAGGATAATCCGCTTCACCTTCGGCTCTCTGCCTCCGTAACAAGCATGAAGACAGAACGAGGGGTAAACAGCCTTTTGCGACAAGTTGTTCAGCCAATTGTCTGTCCTATCTCAAGCAAGAGTTCTTGCTCAAGTTCAAGCTTACCTAGCGAGCCCTGTCGAGCTGAGGTGCAGGGGTTTGCAATGGCGGCTCCATCTCGCTTCTCTTCCATCACTTCCAAGCAGAACAAAACGACCAGTCATTCTGCGTAGGTCAACACTGATCGACGGGGACTGCCCGAAGCGGCTTAGACAGGCAAGAGCCTACAAATACCATCAATGGTCAGCCATTGTGCTCAGGACGCTTTGTGCGTACATTGGTATCTTACTGTTTGCGTGCAAGGAGGGCTTGTACACACAGTAAGTACTGGAGCTGCTCAGTCATGCGGGTCTAGTCTAGTTAGCAGCTATGACTTGCAGCAACACTGTGTAGAACCCCGTTCCTCATTGGAAGATACAACGAAGAGGTGGGGAGGGTGTGCAGAAGAGCTTGCACTCAAATCGAAGGTTCTTGAGTTTGGCTGACAACACAACTGACGGTTAACGAAGCGAGAATAGCAATTTGTACATATCGTGCATAGAACTGCATATGATCCAATGACGACTGGTTTCGGTGGGTGATTGGTCCAATGTGTGCGCTCTGCAGTGATCTCTAGAGGGTGTTTTTCCATGGATCTTTTCTGGGGCTTGCAGACCGTGGAAAGTGGTTGTAGGGCGGACGTTTCTGCCCGATTGATCTGGAATGGGCAGCATTGACGTGTTAGTAAGAGATGGGTCCTCCGAAATCAATGCAAGTTCTGTAAGATCTCGCGTTCCTGGGTAAAATTGGAATCAGAGACAGTTTCGAACTGACTGCGAGACCCCGAATCTGCAGGGCGTAACGAGGCAATACCTTGTTTGCTCAACCCAGCCGGTTACTCGTGGGATAGGCTTGATCGAGCTCAAACCGTTGGAATATCGTAGCGAGATACCCCGGATCCTGATTAATTTCATTTCAGAATGGTGCCATCTGCCTCAAAGAACGCAAAGAAGCTGGAAACGTCGATCGTCGCTACTTCGTACCATACCATTCTGGCATTTCGCGCAGATTAGGGTCATCGATAAAACAAAATTCGCTTCAAGCATCCTGCCGATGTAGCTGACTAGAAGCCAAATCTACGCCATCCCCTGTAGCGCTTTAATAGGGCTGTGGTGGATGCTATAGTATGAAGGATGAACTTGAGTATCAACATGGATGATTGGATTAGTTCTCATCAGGTTACCCAATCAATTTCCATGGTTAATGATGATAAATGCATATGGTGTCATGGCCTTGGACAGATATACCGAATCACCAAATACACGCCAACATGGTGGTGTCTCAATCTCAGCACGCGCCGCCGCTTGGGGTGACAGGCCTAGCCATCATATTTCTATGAATGCAGAAGGCGAAACCTATCCTAATCGGTAAATCTTCTTTATAAGGGCAACGGAATACAAAGGTTGGGCTTAAACGGTTTGCACTCTCATCCTGATTAGATGCTGGGCAAATAAATTTAGGTCCATAGTCAGGTATGGCATCGGATGTCTTCAGCTCTGCACAAGTGAAGTTGCAACATACTACTCATGGAGATGCGCATGGTTGCAGACTGCAATGCGCGCAGCAGCTCGAACTTGGCGAATAGAGATGCAGGTATATCGATAAAGTAGTGTTTATGTTTTAATCATTTCTTTTTGCGTACAGTCTTGGGCTCTTAGATAACGTTGCTGGTCAGCTTACCGCTCCGACACAGTTCATCTAACGAATCTCCGGCTCTAATCGAAGTGCTGATTGAATCAAGCGAGTCCCAATTGGTGGGTTCTTAGGTTGTGCTGGATGTGTATTGGTGTCTTGGGCCAAGATACAGGGATGGGTACGCTTGAGACAAAACTTTTGCAACTGTCAAACCCCGTTGTCTTGGATGGTGGCCGAGGTCTCGGTTGGTTGGCCGAGTATCGCCGCGCAGCATAACGGCATGCATGCAGATCGTGCCTAGATGCCTACGTCCTAGTCATAGGGAACTGGTCCCAGGTTGAATGACCTGGGAAAGGTTGAGACACTCGCAGTACGCAGCCGGGAGAGCTCTGAAGAGCACTGAGGTGCTAGTCCCTGTTCAGCAAATAGCTCGCAATGCATTCGGTTGATTGCCGGTTTCATTCCATGGCATTCTATGGCAGATTAGCTTCGCACTTTGAACGACTCGTCAATCTAACTTAGACCTCGACCAAGCTGTATCATTTGCCCAACGGAAGAAACTGCCCTAACGCACTTTTTGGGGGTCGTGTCATGATTCGGACGCAAGGAGGGTGGTTTCCTCGGCAGTCAGGCCAGGTCAGCCCAGTCCAGAGAGCAAGTAGCGTAGCATCGCATCATAGGTGCAGGGGCCGGGCGCCTCAATGGCTCATCAGGGCCAGGATAGCTTCAGCCTTACTGCTATGTCTGGCACAGGCCTCCAACTGCGGTTTGCTCAACCGTAGCCGGCAGCAGCTCGTATTCTGCTCCGGGTGAAGCTGTACGGCCAATGCCCTTCTCGCACCGAGTTTGCTGTGCCAGCCATGCTTGCTTGCTGCTCACTAGAGTTCCGGGCGAGCATTAACTGCCCAAGCTATTTGGGGTTGGTGCGGTCGACGATTGCTAGCGACACGCCCCCTCTAGCAGAGCAACGAACCTTGCTTCTGTATCCGTCTTTCTCGGGCTCTTCGGCAAGCCGCCCTGGGCAAAGCACCTGTGAAATGCCGAGGCCTTACTCGTTGTTCGTGTTTCGTGTGGGGATTGTCAGGTTACGAAGAGTCGGGTCATTGACATGAGGAGCGCACCGAGAATGGTGATAACAACCAGGGTGTCGCATGGTGAGGTGATGTCCGGAGACTGGGCTAATTGAATAAAAGCATTTTAAACATTGGCAACCCCAGGTGGTGGAAGAGCGAGAGCTAGTCATGATGATGGTATATGATGGGTGCGAATCAAAAGGTATGTGGTGAGGAAGTTTAAGGAAAGGAACCTTTGCCAGTGATGCATCAGGCTTCCATAAGAGAGGCTGCAGGTACTGTACAGCCCAGTGTTTATTCTATCTACTGTAGACTGTGTAGCAAAGCTTTGCCGGGCGCAGGCAAGCTTCGTCAACTCACGCAAACAAGCTGTTTCTACACCATCCCAAGGATAAATTAGCCCTGTATGTTAACAGCAGAAAACAGGTGTGATTTAATCTATGGTATCATAACGTGCCGGGTTGGGTAGTCCTTCATGTGCCTCACTTTAGTGTGCTCGCTCTCTTTCCGGTATTGCACAGTGCACACTGTCGATAGAGGGGTACGTCTCACGGTGCATGGAAGTATCTCGACTCACCAAATCCTCGTGTCTCGTCAAAAATCTAGACCTCATCCATCACAGCTTCACACGCACATCTTTACCCTCCACAGCCGCTCCATTCTTCATCCCCATCCGTCAAGAACAAGCAGTGGAAAGCTAAACAAGCTGCTCAAGCTCGTGAGACGTTACCGGGGTTCTTGGTGACTTTAATTTCTTGTCGCCTCCGTCTCCTCGCGTCCCAGCCGATTCCTGCTTTTTCCTCCTTTTACATCTACTGTTCTGCAGTCATCTCTCTTCGCTGCGTTGTACTCTGTGCAAGCTATCCTTCTTGTCGTCGTTTCTGCCCTGCAAAGTTGGTTTTTCGTCGACGTCCCACAAATCCATATTCGCCCTGTTACACGTCTCCCATCTGCCCAGCGGGACACAGACGGCCCAGTCGAGCAAAGCAAGGCGAAGTGAAGCTGCAAGCAAACGCACGACATCCGCCATCCGAGCAAACATAACAGCGTCATTCGTCGACGCTGCCGGGATCGAGTCGTGTGCGTGTTTCAGTACGACATCAAACAGGCGACCACACACCCCGACCCGAGATCGAAGATCGCTCTGCCGCCCTAAAGCCAAAGCAGCAAGCAAGCAAAGGCATCTCTCTCCACACGAGAGACGCCCCTCCGCACACCCTGGTCGAGAGGACAAGGCAGAGAGGCACGCCCTTACAGCCCTCCCTCCCTTTCCTTTTCCTTGCCTCCTAGGTACTTCGCCCAGTCCCCGCGCAACCTGGACTAGAGGCTGCGCCGGCTGCTTTTAGTGCGTCGTGTCCAACAAGACAGGACAGTGAGAGAAAAAAAAGAGGGCTTTACTTTACCTAGCTCTGCCTGCCGCAAATCCGGAAACTCTTTTTTCCCTTTCTCTTCCTCCCTTCTCTCCCTCCATCTTTTTCCTCCCGGCTGCTACGGTCTTCCCTTGCGCGTGTTTCGGGATCTTGGCTGAAGAGTGTTACGGTTGTTTTTGCTGGCGCCTAAAAGTAAGTCTCGATTTTCCCTGTCCTCTTCCCCGTCCTCTACCTTGCAGTTGTCCGACCGTCGTCTCGGGTCGAAATGTGGTGGTGACCGCGAATGCGCGCCCACGCCTACGATGCGAGATCCAGTGCTACCCCTGGAGGCGATGACGAAATTCCCAACCGAAGCATTATCGCAACTCGTTTGCCTAGCAGGAAGCAATATCGATAGAGATCGATAGAGACAGCTACCAGCATTATCTCATGCTATCGCAATCAAATCGCGGCTTGTTCAAACCAGGAATACCCACCTTCCTGTCGCCAATGTACCCACCTTTCAACAATCTGATGACGCCGCGCAAATATCCCCCTTCGTGCTCGTCGCTGTTCGTCAAACTCATCTGGGCCACGCTCCTCGTCGGGCAGCCAGCGGAACCGCATTCGGCCCATCTTATGACACGGGCTTGTCCGTCTTGCGCATTGGCATGGTCTTACCACCCGGCAAGCTCAGCATGACTAGTGGGTCTGAGCTTGACGAACGACGTATCACCATTTTTGCTTCATGCGACCCATCAATCTCCACGACCGAGTACCAAGTCTCTACGAATTCTTTTTCAAGAGTAAATACCTGGCACCTGGAAACACTTGGCGAAGGTGTTGACGTTGCGCTCGTCATTGACCGGCTGTTGCGCGCCTCGCTTTCGAGGACACATGGCTCGATCCGTCGATGAGTTTTGCGCACCTGTCAGGCATTGGGACCAGCTGGTCGGGCCGGCATGCGGTGTTGGGGATTCGCAAGCGGGACTCCTGTGCTCGCCACGGGACATGAATATACAACCTCATCCTGCAGCATTGGGATGCCTGCTTCTTCCGTGACCTCGAAACTGCCAAGAGTCAAGACCGAAGACTTGGTGCAACCGCAGTCACTCAACCCAGGCCTCACTCCTCGCATCTATTGGCACATCGCATTGAAAATCCGAGACGATCGAGACAACTGCACGCACATAGGACAACTTCTAACGATTTGGCATGCTGACTATCTAGTTCAGGTTCTAGTGATTTCGACAGCGTCTCAGCCGTTCCATCACATTCCTTAGGAATTTGCGGTTGCGCATACGTTCGATTAACGCTATTCCTGATTGTTACCCTCGGTTTCAGTCGACTTTACAGTCATTTCGGAGCTTAGCTCGACACAACAGCGCATTTGCCCTGTTGTGGTATATTAAAAGCATCTTTTGCTTGTTACTATAGGGGCGTGACGGCGTCTTGGACGATTCTCCCTGTACGGCTACTTTCCGGAGTTTCGTTTCGGTCTGGATACCAGTCTTTGTCGATTCGCCTTCAGTTCCCAGTGACTTTGTCTCTTGAGGAATACAGCTTCAATCTTCGTCTTCAAGTTTTCGAATTCAAGTTCTTGGGTAAGTTGCCTAGCTTGTTTAGTGTTTGTTGCTGCCTCCATAATTGTTTACCACCCTTATCTACCTGTACATGGTTAAACAAGCCACTGACAATGCTTCCAGAACAGTATGGCTTCAACTGGTTCCCCAATAAGAACCCACGACGTTAACACATACTCAGAAATGTCTTTCCCTAACGGAACCCCCTGCAGCCGACCTTTCGGTCGTGCCTCCTCCTGCCGGTGGCCCTGATGCCCCCAAGACTACTCTTTGGTAAGTATTCCGTGCAGTTTGAAGGTTGGTAATCTTACAGATCTTTAGGATGGGCGAGCTGGAGCCTTGGATGGACGAGAACTTCATCAAAGGTGTCTTCCTCTCTTCTGCCGGGGAAACTGTCAACGTGAAGGTTATTCGCGATAAGAACTCTGGGTAAGTCACAAGCGTGAGCTGCATCGAAACAACAGATTAGGAACTAACAGCCCCAGAAATGCCGGATACTGCTTCGTCGAGTTTTCTTCCGCTGATGCTGCTACCAAGGCTTTGACCTTGAACGGCACTCCGGTCCCCAACAGCTCTCGTCAGTTCAAGCTTAACTGGGCCTCTGGCGGAGGACTTGTTGACCGAAGGTGCGTTTATTTTCTTCTTCTTTTTCTTTTTCAAGCTTGGCATGTTGGTTTCGTATGGCTACACGGCCGAAGTGGAAGTCTGGTAGCTGTGAAGCTATGTCAGGCATCTGTCAGTTGTTCATGGAATGGTGTCTACCGCCTACAGCTGTCTGCTCCCACGTCAGCTTTCTCTTCACCTCCCCACCTCTTCATCATCAAGCCTATGCGTTTTCAACTTTGCAAAATTCATCAACTTCCCCAACTTATTCATCACTATCATTGAATTCGCTCCTAATGTCTGAACACGACAGAGATGACCGTGGCCCTGAATACAGCATCTTCGTGGGTGATCTCGGACCTGAGGTCAACGAGTATGTCCTGGTTTCGCTCTTCCAGGCTCGCTTCCCTCTTGCAAGTCTGCCAAGATCATGACCGATGCCATGTCTGGTCAGAGCCGTGGCTATGGCTTTGTTCGTTTCTCCGATGAGAACGACCAGCAGCGTGCTCTTGTAGAGATGCAGGGTGTTTACTGCGGTAACCGACCTATGAGGATCTCTACCGCCACCCCCAAGAACCGGTATGCACCATGTTATGAGCCGACTTTGAGATACTGAACAATAGCTAATCTTTCGTTCTCTTAGCGGCAACCAGGGTTTCGGCCACGCCCACCACGGCGGTAACGGACCCATGATGGCTGGTGGTGGCGGCATGCCCCAGCAGCAGATGTGGGGTCAGATGCAAGGCTTCCCCTACGGCGGCTTCAACCCTGCTACTCAGATGAACCAGTTCACCGATCCCAACAACACGACTGTCTTCGTCGGTGGTCTCTCGGGCTATGTGACCGAGGACGAGCTGCGTTCATTCTTCCAGGGCTTTGGTGAAATCACCTACGTCAAGATCCCTCCTGGCAAGGGCTGCGGTTTCGTCCAGTTCGTCCACCGCCACGCTGCTGAGATGGCCATCAACCAAATGCAGGGCTACCCCATCGGTAACTCTCGCGTTCGTCTGAGCTGGGGACGTTCCCAGAACAACTCGGGCGTTGGCACCCCTACCGTCCCGCTCCCCACCTCCTCACTACATGGGCCTCCCTAACCACGGCCCTGGTCCCTACGGTGGCCCTCACCACTTCGGTGGACCGGCTCCCGGCCTCCAGGGTCCTCCCGGCCCACCTGGTCCTCCCGGTCCTGCTGGCCCTCCTCAGGTAAGATGTCCCAGTGTCGAAGCGTGATGACTATTGTGCTAACAAACATCTGCAGTAACTGGTTACTGCTTATAACCCGTTCAAAAGAACGGACTAGAGCGCCTCACGAATAGGTCTCTGATTTACGCCTCTATGTTGTCCATGACTGGCTTCTTCTCTCGACAGCTCTGCCTCGGATAATGTTCGCACGTTGGGATTGATCTTCTGGTCATTGGCTTCAAAGTTTCCTTCAAGGTTTATTGCTTTCTCGCTCTGAGGTAAAACACGACACAACGACACTCGATTTTTCCTTGAGTCTCGAATCATGATCGGCGTTGGAGATCCTGGTCACCAGATGGCATGTCATCAGTTCAAATTTGATTCGATTCAAACTTCCATCGCTTTTCTTCCGTACTTGCTTTTGTTTGATGTCTTCCGTGCTTTGCAGTTTTCTAATGCCCTCCGTTTGGTACTGCTCTGTCTCGCTAAGTTTACAGCCAGCCTTGTGCATGCCTATTATGTTCCAATGCCCTTCCGAGCCTTGTATTGCTTGTAGTCTCTTGTTTGCATGCTCTAACAGTTCTGGCGTTGAGATCGTGATACCCTCTGGCGCTGATAAAAAGATTATCAGGAGGCATCTTTAGCGGTGGTGACAAATTGGTGGGTGGATGGTTTCGGTTTCGTGATATAAGGCATCACTGTATAGACGATACCAGCCGGCAGGGAGACGGATTGTTATGGCTGCATGAAAGCGTTGCCACTAGAGCCAAAAATTAGATGGTTGAATAAAAGCTTGACTTTTTGATGTCTATCTTGACCCTCTGGAACTAAATCATGTTACCTATGTCAGCCAGCTATAAAGAGCATGTGTATTCGAGCCATCCATCCTCGAGCCTCTTCCCACCTCAGCATAGTCCTGGCATCTAAGCACCCTGCGGGAAAAGGTTGTGCGACACTCGAATCCTCTGCCGTCGGTTCTGACTAACCCAGCTTGGTATTGTAGCTTTCGATATTAAACATCGAAGAAATTCCATTTAGACACGCCAATTGCGACTTGAGCAGCACCCTATGAGCAGGGGCCTCACCCAGGAACGGACAAACGGGTATTGTTTTCTATGGCATAAGTATTCGCCGAGAGGTACAATGGGTCTGACATTTTTGCGGACTTTCGAGTTCCATGGCGTGCGTTGTTCGTTCACCTATTCCATATAGTTCGTGGTCTTTAGAGCGTCAACGTGTCTATCGCCCATCCTAGTTTCCGATTTGGACGATACAGTCTCGTTATTAAGCCATTTGTTTCCACATGTTCAGATTGTGATCGAGAGGAAGCTGGTTAGGGAACATAGTTATGAGTATGCGCCTTAAGCCCGTACATCACCAGCGTTCATTACTAAAGTTTGAAAATGAACAAGGCTTTCGCAGATATATCATTCTTCCTGGCGTATTATTATCTGGCATGTTATAATCTACAATCACCTTCAACTGGTTAGTGTTATGGATATGTCTATTTGCTTAGCTATTAGGAACCTGCACTCCACCGTCTTTTCATCGATACGCTATATCATGTGGGTGACCACAAACCCTCGGCTCTGTCAGAGTCCTCCCATATTGAATTACACAGAATCTACTATTGAGCTAGGAGGATCTATAGTTGTTTTAAATCAGCATCTTAGCCTGGTTGGCGGGGGCGCATTCGCTCTCGGATTCCACTCCACGTCGTATTCGTGTCATAATACCCCTACCAATGCAAAACACCAAAATAGTGAACTCCATGAGTGAAGGCGCAGTGCAAAGCAGGCATATTGCTAACGAACTTGTATCGGGATTCCAGCTGGTCTTCCTAGAGACTAGCTAATTAACCATAAAAATCGTTGCGGAGATCCTTTGCATTGAATCGCAATTAATGCAAGTTTTCTTCAGCTGCCTATACGGTGCCATCGATGCTACCTTAGCCATGTCATGCATGATCTTCAACAACCCCATGGTTCCCGCGCAGGAGACGATATGTGGGACGTGGATATATAACTCCGCTACAAGACCCTCACCTGAGCCTGGCGGAGTAGCTCTGTATTCGTATCCTACTCTTAAACATATAAACTCGCTATCCAGACATATACAGTCTCCTCCATCACCTCACTTTCGACTAGTTTTGATTCTTCTCCTGATTTTGTACAGCTGTTCTCTGTCACTTCAACCTACCGAACTTACCATCTGGATTATCTGTCATTATGATCCCTCAGTCCCAGACTTCGACGACCTCCCAAAGGTTGAAGGCATGCCTCAGGGCTGCGCTTGGGGTGTTTTCGATCGCGATGGAAAGAAAGACACATATGGGACGCTCAATTTTCTCAGCCCTGAAGTCGTCAAGGCCGCAGCTTCTGAAGTTAAGGACGGTGTCTCAATCTCTCTCAAGTAATACTGTTCCTAAAGAAATACCTGACCAAGAGCTCATGATACTAACTTTCATGCTCAGCTGGCCTTTGAATGGCTTTGCCAAGTTACCGATACCTGGACGCAGGCAGCCCAAGCACACCTTTTTCTCTTTTGCCGAGAAGGCAGCGGAGGAAGGCAGTGACATTGACCATGCCTGGGACGATGAAATTGAAATCAACACGCAGTCCAGTAGTCAATGGGACAGTTTCTGCCATTATGCGCATCAGCATACTGGGCGGAACTACAATGGTGCTAAAGCTACTCGTGAGAAGCTCAGTGCTGATCCTACAGAAAATGACAGGCTGCCGACGCTAGAAAGCTGGCATTCCCGTGGTTGCGTGGTTGGTAGAGGTGTGCTGCTTGACTTCAAAGCCTACTCTGAGGCTGTAGGAAAGGAATACGAACCATTTGGGTCTTCATTCATCACGGCCGAGGAGCTGGATGCGTGTGCTGTGCACCAAGGTGTTGAGTTTCATCCTGGAGACATTCTTCTCATTAGGACTGGGCAAACCGAATTCGTCGAAGACTCTTCTGCTGAGGAGCTGGGCAAAGCTCTGGTTAAGGGCCATTTCAGCGGTCTTAATGGTGCAGAAGAAACGGCCCGGTGGCTCTGGAATAAGCGGTTTGCTGCTGTTGCGTCGGACTCGTTGGCTTTGGAAGCATATCCTCCTCGTGGGCCTGATGGAAACACTAACCCAGCGGGAAACCTCAGTATGTGTGCTCGTAAGATATCTAGAGGGGTTATGAAGTTAACCGGTCACAGTTCTTCACGAATATATGCTTTCCTGCTTTGGCATGCCAATTGGCGAGCTTTGGGATTTGAGGCGACTGGCAGAGTACTGCCAAAAGGCCAAGCGTTATTCTTTCATGATCACGTCGGCACCATTGAACCTCCCACACTTGATCGGATCTCCGCCGAATGCACTTGCCATCCTTTAAGCGCCAGGTAAGTGTTCTATGGAATTATTAGCCGTGCGACTATGGCATAAGGATGAATATAGTGACCACTCACGGAAGAGTATTAACCAAGAGACCAAGGGGTATACGCGGACGCGAATGCGGTTTCAACCTGAACATATGACTGGGTGCTGAGCAAAGACGGGCTATGGCATTAGGAGGTGAATGAGCTAGTCTTGGCAATGTATCTAGGCGATAGAGAAATATACCATCGTCTTGCTTTGTTGGTGAGTAGGAACTGAGATGACCATTTCTATCACGGGAAACGAGACAAGGCTGCGTGCTTGGTTCAGCAACGTGCCAAAATAGCAGTAACATATCTCAAGCATAGGCAAATAGAGCGAGTCACATTCAATCAGACAAACATCCGCAAGCAAAAGAGTATATTGTAAAAACAGCTGAACTCCAATTCCGCGAGGTATACCCCATTTTCCAATTCACAAAACGCCGCTCCTGGCAGCCTTGTAGAAGACCCTTCAAGCGCCCTCTATATCGAAGATCCAATCAAGCTGTTCTCCTAGGCCTGTGATAGCCCGACTCTCAGTATCAAACGTTGTCGTCTCTTAGCAATTATTGGCAAAGAAAATTCTCATAAATCTTCACATTATCTTCATCCCCATGAAGTCATTGCCATACTTCGGTTTGTCTATTCTGCCTCCCCAGAGGGAGGGAAGGGTTGGCCACCTTGTGTGCTCTTTGGTCAATTTCAGACCGTCCAGCCTCAGAGTCGCGTAAAATGGCAATCCACGATTGACCATCGTCGCATGTGATAGCCAAATGCCCGTTTGTATTCTGCAAAGCGTCGCAAAACTCCACCGTCTTGTCGTGCCGTCCGAATTACTCGGGTGGAAACGGCTCTCAATCGTTCGGCGTCAGCGTGATGGGATTTGTAGGCCGTCGTAATGAAATGACAAGCGCAGCCATGTCATAATTATATAGGATCCTGATCGGACAGATTAGCGAAGTTCGAACTAAGGCTTTGGTGTTAAACTCACCATTCCGTGTGACGCAAGTCTCACGGCATCATCACCGGCGCTCAGAACATGACGTTGGGGCTGGCAACGACCATGACACTAGCACGCTTCATGTTGGCGGCAAAGGTGTAGTTGTCAAACGACTCGTACATGCTTCGGTGTTTGTGCACGTTGTGGTGATCGTTCTCCATAGGAGGGGAGGAGGTGGTGGTGGAGGAGCAGCAAGCGTGGCGGCGAGATCCTGAACATTCATGGACATGACACGGGTCATGCGCTTCGAGGCTCGTGAGCTGACGGTGCCAGCGGTAGACTTTCTCTTCGACTTGGTGGTGGCTTGTCTGTACGGCTTGATGGCGGGCTTCAGAGCAGCAGGCTTTGGGGCCGGCTTAGGCGCTGCCTTGAGGATAGGCTTGATGACAACGGTGGGCTGGCCAGTGAGGGACTGAGTAGTGGCAGTTGCGGCGGCGGCGGCAGCGGCGACGTTGATCTTGCTGCCACGACGGCGTGAGAAGAAGCTGCGGAACGTCTTGGCTCGGCGCAGGAAGAAGTTGGGCCTCGACTTGGCGGCGGGAGGAGGGATAGGGATCTGGACAACTTCGTCGGTGATGGTTCGGCTGATGAGAGGCCAGTTCTGGACCTGATCGTCGGAGGGCGAGATGGGAGAGACAGGGATGGGGTCGTAGTAGCTCATGGTGAACGTTTATTCGTTTGTTCGCGAAAGTAAACGGTTCAGGGTTGTGAGTTGGAAATGGTCAAAGTATTGACGTTTGAAAGTGAAGGGTATCCTCGGAATTGCAACTGTCGAATTGAAGCACAGAAAAACAACGATATCGATAAACAGATGGTAAGTGTGAATAAAAAAGAATTTGTTGCAACAGAGAAAGGAATAAGGAATAATGAACTAAGGAATGAAAATAGGAAAAATGAATGGACGACAAAGTCTTGGGAATAGTAGTTGATGGCGACGGAGCCTTGATGTAGTCCAGCAGCAGGCAGGGCTCCCAGGCTTGTCTATTTGACTTCTGGAAGGATTCAGCTGCTCGACCCCGAACTAAAGCAATCTAGCACCCCGTAGCACAAGAATAGGATCTGCCAGGGGTTTCAAAGATAACGGTGTGGGTGGGTTGGTGGGCGGACAGAAATTGGCATGGAGCCAGAGGTGGTTGACAAGCCAGGGGTTTGAAGGCAAGCCATGCTCACACGAACGGTCAAGCCTCTGCTGCCACTGGAGAGCGTGCAATGAATGAGCCCACAGAGGCATTCCGGCGGGACGACTTGAGATCGCCTTCGCGTGAGCATGGAGACTTGGCAGTTTGTGACACGGATATCAGCATGGTTTCCGACAGACAACGGAGTCGCTTGTGCAACAATCCAAGCACTCACTTCACCAGCCTTCAGTTTCAGTGTATCGTAGCATCAGATGATGACAGACGAACGAGTCGATTCTACGTATCTGGGACCCTGGCGATTCCGCTAAACCAATGCAATACGATAGGAGAATGTGCCCTGGAAAGGCTTCGCGATGCCATTTCCAGAACGCCGCCAACGCCGCCATGCCACGAGGGCTGACGCTTTACAAATCTTTCCTCCCAAGCACCCTGCCTACGATGTAAAAGACCGCGCTGCCAAAAGTGGTAGCCCGGGAAATTGGGTGCAGCAGCGTGGCCCCATGTCAGCCCGCGCGACCAAGAATCAGCCCTGTCAGAGGCGAGAACAGGGGCTTCGAGTTCGCACCCCTGAAGGGCCGCTTTCAATTTCAGTTCAGACGACGAGCTAGCTGCGAGCACCTTGTGGGGATTTCTTCGAGAATCGCAAGGCTCAGACCCAAGGGCGTGATTGTCGCGTCACATCGGGGTAAGCTAGGCAGGTTGCTGGCCGAGCAGGGCAGAGTCTGGGTAAGTCGAGTTTGAATTGTGCTGACATGACCTGACTTGAGAGGAGAAGAGGAGCCAGCGCCTTGCTGCACGCAAGCATGAACTGTCGTGTCGGGCTTTACGCGACAGTGTTTCAACCTGGGTCGCCTCGTCCTGGACCGCCAATGTTCATCAGATCTGCTTAGACGTCATTGGATCGGTCTCGTAGACATCCTGTAGGCTTCGGGAGCGAGAGATGAAGCAGCAAGCAGAGAGTAGAGCCGTTTCTATTTTTGGCCCATCCATTTGTCTAGGTCATTCACTGTCGTCTCTTCAGCTCCACCAACCCCTGCAGCGTCTTCTGCCAAGGTCCCTCCACCTCCGGCCCCTTCCTGTGAATCCTACCAGGCGCTAGCCCGGCCAGCGTGACCATCCCTGACAGGGCTCCAATCTTTCTAGAAGTCTTGTCTGTCGCGGTTCAGGCAAAGATTCCCAGTGCGGGCTGCATAAGCTGGGCCAGTTGCATTTGCCGCTTATGCTGTTGTCATGCTTGCAGTCGACGAGTGGACGACGATCGGGGCCGAGCTACAGCCAAGTGGTGGTCCAAGGCGACGCCACAGGAGAATGGCAACTCTTCTCTTTGCATCGTGGGTTCAAGATGTCGAACGACAGCCTGGAGTTGAGCCATCAGCCCGTAGCGACGTCGGAGCTAACCCAAAGACACGATGGTTTGCTGACGGGCGCGCTAGCTCAGGTCTGTCTATCGACGCTACGTCTGCATACCATTCCTTCCAACAGGAGCAACTTCGTGGAATCATGCTCGCTCCAATCGCCCATCCACCCCGTCTGTTACCCAAGTCCCATTGCAAAGGCAGATGCCGTGCTCGGTGCGGGTGCTCCGTGGTCCTGTGCGTTCCACCCGTCACGAATCTGCCTGTGCGAAGCTCCCTGCTCCGTCCAGCACACCCATGAAGCCAAGCACTGATCCCTTTAATCTTACACCCTGTTTGGGCGGAGGCGACGTTCGGCGCCACATGGTCGTGATCTGAGGTGAGCGCAGAGATGCTTTCATCAATATTACCATCTCTGTTGCGGCTAATGCCAACTTTCGTCCGATAAATGCCTGGCTTTTGTTTTGTTAGTGGCCAGGCTACGCAGTGGCGGAAGCCATCAACTACACGGGGCTATAATTGGACATGCCTTGTGACGGGCTCTATACATCCACCAACAGCCGGACGTTGCGTTGCCGGCAAGATAACGAGACTTGGGAGACACACTGACCCTTTTCTCCCCGAGATCAGATGATGACAAGGCCCAGAGCCGTCGGTCGTGCCTGGCCCGTTCTCACGATCTCTCCCCTGTGCTCTCCCATGCGTGGTTTGTACTATGTATCAAGGCGGCCTGCTTCTGATTCGCACAAGCCCGAAGACCGGCTGAAGGATGGTTTGCCCTGCAGTTTTGGAAAGCTTATCTGGGCTCGGACTCGGTGCAGCAGGTCTCTAGCGTCGAAGACATGGGTGCGGGCTGTCCGGCGTTCTGTGGGGTTTGCAATTTACGCGTGGGTTATTCTGAGCGCATGGGCTTGAAGACATGCTGCTGAGCGTCATTTTAATTCGTTCTTCTGGCGGAGATCTGGGAAAGAGAGCCTGACGCCTTTTCTGTCAGATGAGAGCCTTGACTAGTCCACTCGATCGTATAGCCTTGCGGGTATAGTCAGTAACCGATAGGCAGGATAACCGGTTAAGGCTATGAAGCACTTACCGAGATGTTCGATTGGTGTGTCAGAGCGTCCTCGCTGGTTCATAGTGCGCGGTGAATGAACAGCAAAGATCTGGAGTCTTGCGCGATGGTGAGGTGCTTCCTTTGCGCCACTTCAAGGGGTCAAGGTGCCTTGCGCATTTGATACGCAGGATTTGGCTGGACCTGACCGTCTCGGTTCATTCTAATCCTGTCTCTGTATAGGCTAGTGAGTAGCTGAGCATGAGTCGGCAGGCAGTTTGAGGATGGTTTGCTTATCGACTATTTCCACCTCCGCGGGAGGAGTTACATGCAATCGAGAGGAACAGCCTCGTCAAATTGCTTGGCGCATTCACTCGCTGAATGAAGTGAAGCAATGGATATCGATGGCGAGAGTGATATATACGAAATGGTGTTTTTCTCTTCTTTGGGAAATTTTGATAAGATAGTATCTATCATCTGGCACTCGGACTATAGACTATGCCCTTCCTAAACGTGGATGCGTTGGCAGCCCTTGCCAGCTGCCCGCCACCTCGACACCTGCTCCCATCTATACACACGATAGCCACCCGATTCGCCTATCTCTACACGCATGCTTGGAGCACCAGCGCGCGGCAAAAGTGATGGTGCTGTGCTATCAATGAGTTTGTTGCCCTCGTAATTGTCCTTGATATTTATCTCCTTCTACGTGTAGCTTAATGGAGACTGTGGTAAGTGGTGGTGTGCACCACGCGTTTCCTTCTACCGTGCTTGGTACTATTGTTGAGCTGTTCGTTCATCCGACGCATGGGTTTCTCACTTGCCGTGCATTACATTTCGTCACCTAAACAAGAAAGAGTGCTTCAGTCATTGCGCATGGCCTTAACACAGCCGTCAGGGTTGAAAATATGCTCTGTTGCGTAATGATGCCTCTAGACTATCGACCCCTTGATAGCGAGCCACTCCGTAGCCCCGACCCTGATATCACAGAATTCTATAAAATGAAACCCTCGGCCAAAAAGACTCCATGATCCGAAATACCGTACAAGCAAATCTCAACTATCTTTTAAACCATCACACCGCCGTTCATGAGCAGCGTCTGGCCATGCACCCAAGAGCTCTCGTCGCCCGCCAGGAAGTTGACCAGGTTAGCAATGTCCTCAGGCTCACCCAGGCGGTTGAAGGGCTGGCGCCCTTGAGCATGTTGATGACGCCCTCGGGCTTGCCGCGGAAGAAGAGGTCAGTGGCCGTGGGGCCGGGGGCGACGGCGTTGACGCTGATGCCGCTGGCGCCGAGGCCCTTGGCCAGCACACGGGTCATTTGCTCGATGGCGCCCTTGGTGGCGGCGTAGAGGAGGTAGTTGGGCGCGACGCTGGAGAAGTGGCAGACGCCAGAGGAGACGAAGATGATGCGGGAGCCGCGGGGCATGTGAGGCACGGCTTTCTGTTTTGCAATGGTTAGTACTGCGCAGGTGAAGTTTGGGGTAGGGTCGAGTCAAGCCTTACCTGGGCCAGGAAGTAGGGTCCCTTGACATTCATGTTGAAGGTCGAGTCGAAGTCGGCCTCGGTGGTGTCCTGCAGGGTTCGCATGGGCATGATGGCGGCGTTCAACACAATCGTGTCAAGCTTGCCAAACTTGGCAACGGCCTCGTTGACCAGCTTCTCGTTGTCCTCCATCTTGGAGACGTCGGCCTGAACTGCGATGGCGCGGTCTTCGCCGATGGCCTTCACCATGGCATTGGCAGCGTCCGCATTGGTGAAGTAGTTGATGACGACGCTGGCACCCTCGCGGGCAACACGCTCAATGATCGCTTTGCCGATACCGTTGGAGGAACCGGTGACGAGAACGACCTTGCCCTTGAGAGACATTTTGCCCGTGTTGGAATTGGTGTTGTTTAGAGGCTGGTAAAGCTCTTGATTGATGCTCTGCTGTTAGTGGTGATCGAGGATGTAGGAAGACAGCAGCTCAGTTGTGTCACGACCGAAGCATTGGTAAAATCAGCCATCTCCCTGGACCCGACACCTCCTGCTCTTTATACCTGATGAGCTCCCTCCATGAGTAGCTGCTTGGTTGGTTCTCATGTCCTCGCAATGACGTTGCCCGGACCGGAGTTGGGACACCACCCCCACTTCCGGCTCACGGAGCTGCAGTTGGTCCAGCAGCGTTTTTTCCGCGAGACTCGGCTTTACAGGCCATTTTGCGCGCAACTAAATCCGGCAAAGTGATCGATGTGGCGTCGGTGCCGGTGGGATGGTGTTATGACAAACGTGTATTGGAGGGAAGAAGACCCTGATCCCCGCATAACGGTATTTGCGCCTCAATCGAAGGGTAAAATGCGTGAGCTTAGGCAAGGGTCCGTCATAACAGGTTTTTTGGGAGACGGCTTACCGAATCATGGCGGATTGATGTAGGGCTTTGTGCAACAACAATCGGAAGGAAATGCCGTGATGCCTGGACTGGCACTGAAATTTCGTAGCGGGTCGCTCAGTGCTCTAAGTGCGCCTGAAACCAGGCACAAGAGTAAACATGCCATGCGACTTTTGGTTGTTGAGAGACGCAGGAAATTTGAACAGGGCTAACACTGGACTTGATGTGACTTGCCTTGGTCCGAACTACATCCTATCCGTGAGCAATAGGTTATTCTATCCGATTCACAATCTGGCGAAAGTTACTGCCCCTACATCTGCTTTGGTAGATCGTGCGGTTGGCCGCAGCCATGTAGTATGAGCAGGTCGCCTTAGAGTGTTTTAGTATTTCCGCTTACATGTCATTTATTCGAATAAACTTGCCTTTCATAGCTCGTCTAGTAGATCAAGCCTTGTGTGCTTTTTTACTAGGCTCGTCCATTCCATCCATTTCACCCACTTCCATCATCGTGTAAACCAATCCTAAGGACCGAATAATTCAATCCAAATTGTCAATCGTGGAGGGTAGATATCAGTCGTTTGGTTCATGTCGACCGTGCTAGGAAATTGGCCGGTTATCATCTGATTTCGCATAGACGGGGTCAAACCTACAGTTACTTTGGTCTGCTCATCAGTCGTCGTCAGGCCAAGCCCCTTTCAATGGTACTCTATGCAGCTCGCTTTGTAGAGTATGCAATGGATCTCCTTGCATCTTCCTCAGGAAGAGTATGGTCTACTTATCCCGTCGAAAAATGCCAAAGCCAACCCCCATAGGCTTTGCCAAGGGATCGCCCAGTGTCTTCACGACCCAGTTAGTGCACGAGAAAGAGCCTCAGACGCCACGTCTTCGGTGCGTTGAACAATTAGTATTCTAAGTTCTTGTGTCGTAGAAAAGTTGTAGCAGACTCGTTGGTAGATCTAGACAGGCGAGTGAGCCTTCAACTCAGAATCAAGTATCAAAGGATACGTTCCAAGTTCTTCTCGACGCTGTCTAGTCTAGTGTGCCCCAATACCGTCAAAGGTGCTTGTATGGGGGTGCTCAGACTCCCTTGCTTTGCTTGGCTCGAGTTTACATGCACCTTAAAGCCAGTTTGGTATCGGAGGGCTCCTATCGAGCAATATAGGCCAAGCTCGCAAGACCTTTGGTGATTACTCTCGCAAGTCAGGACCGTCTGATAGACTGACTTCACTCTGTGGCTTTTGCGTGCCTTAGCATTGTGGAGGCCCATCATCTTCGTAGAGCACCTGTTGCTTGCTGTGACGAAGTTCGAAGGATTCTATGTTGTGCCGGAAGTCGTTGCTCATCGAATAGATCCGCCCGTATCTTCCTCTGATTTAACACAGCGAGAGGTCCAGCCGTGGTCAGCAGACTCAAAGTCTAGCTCCAGGCAGCTCAGGTCTCGGCTATTCGGATCGACCGTTTGTGCGTATGCGAAGCGTCACAAAATATAAAGTCGTTCGAAGTGTGGTGTGGGATGATCGGTCCAAGGTGTTGGAAAGAGCTTCGAGCTTTTGCTATAGATTCGCACACTTAGGCGCAAGAAGATCAGTACTTGGTTGAAGAGCTAAGTGAATGGATAGCTTACGGGTGGATAGAGTCTCCAGGGCCAGATCTGGCTAAAGCCCAACTTGAGCTGTAGGCCGGCACATAGCGAGGGTTCTATCTTGGCTCCATGAACGCGTAACACTGCTCTGACTGCTTGGCTCTGCGGTTTGTCTAACCCGTCGGGGTGTCGAGGTGAGACTGAGGGAGGATTTTGTAGCATGACGGAGGTCTGTGTAGCTGCATAATAGCTCGATTGGCGGGAGTCTTCAGGACAGGTCTGAGATTGATGGCTGGGTGTTGCTTGAGGTCGGTGATGTGAACAGGGTTCCTCTTAAGAGACGGGTTGCAATGTCTGACGAAAATGGGCCATGGAGGATGAAGGCCTACGAGGAGAGAGTTCGGTGGATTGTTTACGTCTTGGTTTTTCTTTTATTCTCTTTTCTTTTCCTTCTTTGCAGTAATCCTGGGAGTATGCATGCATGTACTCTACCGCCTGGCAGAAATCACCAAAGATAAATACAGCATTTTCTTTTATGTTCAGGCTGATCTTCTTCGAGCATAGCTTTCATAACCTTGCAATCACCATACCCATATTTACAATTCATCGCACGTATTAGAGGAGAACGTCAACTTCTTGTGAAAGAATTGCTGACGCAAGATTTCGTGAGAAGCTGGCCAGAAACTGTCTAGGATGCGGGTACATGCGGTTTGGGGATGCAGCTGCAGCATATGCAATTCTCCAAAGCGGATATTTAGCAGCACCCTTGCATCATAGTCTTCTGTCTTGGTGATTCACGCCGAGACCAGGAACTGTGAGCATGCAGAATGACCACTAGCCTGGTTGTCAGTCAGCTGCAGAACACTGGAGGAAGCGGTAAGCAGGACGGCGGTGCCTTGCGAATCACGAAGGCCTGAATAACGTGGTTTAGAAATTGGATAAATATTATTAAATTAACCTGATGTTAAAGAAGTTTAAAAATATATATTTATTAACATTTAACCCGCCCACAGTCCACATATTCACGGGCTGTCGCTCTCAGCCATCACTTCAGGCTGTCTATTTTCTGCTCCCCACTTTGGGTGGTCGGACATGGCGACAATGTCACCCACAGCTGCAGGGAAGCTCGGGCTTTCCTAGGGTAGCTGCAGCATCTGGACCGGGAGCAGCCAGTTCGGACCAAAGGGTGCCTCACCATGCACCTTGGAGTTGCATCGCCTTCGGCCACGGCGTGATGGACATGGCCTGGCCTGGTCGATAGAGCTGCTGCATGCCAAAGCGGGGTTTGGGGCAATTGGCCAACGAGACGAGGCCAAGAATGTGAATGAAAGAAAAGGATTTCACTAAATTATTGTCCTTTTGCCTCTGTGAACGGCGTCTTTACTTTCCTGTGTCGGTGTAGACCTGGTAGAGACAAGGGTCAGCCAGATAGGGAAGGGAACGGCGTCTGCATGCTTCTCTCAACATTTCACGAAGCAGCAAAAAACCTCCGGGACACAGCATTGCCATATTGCATTCTTGGTCACAATATTGCCACCCGGAATTCGGCAGGCTGCTGCTGGTTGCTGCTCGTAAACCCTTGAATAAGAGATTGTGCGATGCGAGATGCGCTCCACCAGCGGGGGCCGTGGGTCTGCTCCCATGCAAAAAGACGCCATCGATGGGCAGGGAGGAAGGGGAAAATGGCTTGAGACTAGCAATAAGCATATAAACTACCTTAACAACTTAGGTCAAGCAGTTAAAAAAAAGGTGCAAGAAAATACTCCGAACCGACATCTTAACAGCATCCCCTGGAAGGACCAACGCCAACAACAACAACACCGACGCCCAACTCCAATGACAACCCTGTAGTCAAGCGGCTCTTTGCTCACTCTCAGCACAATCCCGACCGTGCCGTTACGTAGACCTGCTACGATGTTGCGGGATATTGCATCCATCCATCCATCCACCCGCATGCGACCTCGACTGCTTGCTAGCATACGAGGGAACTTTTGCTTATCTGCCAGAGAGGTCCTCGTCTTGGCTCGTGGCTCCGACCCCATGGTCATTTGTTATCTCTTGCCTGATCCTTACTAGATTCAAAGGCTCCAATCGGTAGAGACGCGGGGCAGCGAATCCACAATTGCCGAGACGCCAGAGATACTGTAACTTACAGGTCAGTGTCTCGCCCGGACATGGTTCCATCCCCGCCACCGTCCTTTGCCAAGAGCACCGTTTCCTGCCTGTTCTGGGAAGGGCCATGTATGGAACCTTTTCTTCGCCCCGGTCGTCTGGTTAATATTGTGCTGTCCAGCCCTCCGGCGCCTCCAAGTGGACGATCGCTTGCAGTGTGGAGAGCGAGCAGGACCCCGATGATGATGGTTGGACAATGTAAACAATGGATGGGTGGGACGTGAGATACCTCCGCGAGCAGCAGGGGCGGCCAGAAAATTCGAATAAATAACCGGATGCGCGCCGTTGATTGTCTAGTCTGCTTTGCTGCTCTACAGACCTCGGATCCGTTGTCCGCTGTCCAGGAGAGAACCAAAGTCTGCCAATCCCTTGACTTTTCGCCCAACATGCGTTTCTCTACCATCACCGGCGCCGTTCTCTCGGCCGCCATTGCTCCCGTTCTGGCCAAGGAGCTGCCTGTCGACGAGGAGAGGGCTTCCAGTGAGTGCTTCCTAAATGAAAAATGTCGTCCTGATGCTAACTCGTCTGTGCTATAGGGCTCTACGACTCCGGTCTCATCCACGAGCAGCTGATTGCCAAGAAGATTGTGCGTTTCCCCAATCGACCACCCGCCCTCTTCATAACCCATCCTAACATGTCCCCTACAGGCTCACTGGGAGGCCGAGCAAGCTTCCGGTGCCATGAACGTCACTCAATGGCCCCGTCTCAACCCCACCAAGTGCATCAACGGTGTTGCCGAGGCCATCCCTGGCGACCCTCTCCACACCTTCAGGTGCAAGAACGTGAGTCTTATCTCTTTCAATGGTTCCACGCGACAGCTTGACTGACCTGCGTGTCTCAGTTTGACCTCCTGGACTTCATCAACCACGAGGACCTTGGCTCCTCGGCCGCTACCAGGACATCAAGAGTGGCAGCTCTGCCTGGGGCTGGACCGACCCCAAGTCTGGCCGAGAGTTCATTGGTAAGTTTGGTGCCTTTTACACCGCAATCATCCTAGGCCAATCTCTTACATTGTACAGCTTCTGGTGTCTACGATGGTGTCAGCTTCATCGAGATTCTTCCTGAGGGCAGACTCCTTCCTCTCGCTTTCCTGTAGGTCTTACTGCATGTCTCCCATGAATTCAAGCATTAACCCATAATCCAGGCCAAAGTTCGCTAAGCTCGAACGCGGCGCCTACTGGACCGAGATTCGTCCCTACAAGCACTACATGGTCATCGGTAGTGAGCTTGTCGGCAACGGTGTTCAGATTTTCGACATGACCAAGGTGAGTGCCTTTGCGCTAAAGACTTCAGACTCTGTCAGCTGACCTGTTTCGTTAGCTGCTGCCTCTCGATGGCTCCAACGGCATCGTCCGCTTCACCAACGAGAAGGACCTCACTGGTCATTTCAACGAGACCCTCCCCATCGGCCGAAGCCACAACGTCGTCATCAACGAGGAGCTCAACTACGGTGTTGCTGTCGGTGTTCAGCCCCGTGACCAGTACTGCTTCGGTGGTCTGCACTTCTTCACTCTGGACGACCCGTCCAACCCCGTCTCCCTGGGCTGCGATGGCCAGGACGGCTACACCCACGATGTGCGTAAATTACCATTGGCTGCAAAAGGTTTCTCTAACGCGTGCTCTAGGCTCAATGTCTCGTCTACCGTGGACCCCACGAGAAGTACGTCAACCGTGAGATCTGCTACGGTTACAACGAGGACACCCTGACCATGTAAGACATCTTGCTGCCCACTACTCAAATGCACAATTTCTCATAGTATTTCTTTTTAGCTTCGATGTTACCAACAAGAGCGATGTCACCATCATCTCCCGAGTCACCTACGAAGGCGCCACCTTCACCCACCAGGGCTGGGTTGACGATGTCAACAACCAGCAGTGGCTCTTCATGGACGACGAGTACGACGAGGACGAGCTTGCCGGCCCCGCCGCCGACGGCTACCCCGTCACCTACATCTGGGATATCCGTGATCTCGAGAACCCCAAGCAAACCGGACTTTACAAGGGTGCCAACAAGGGTATTGACCACAACCAGTACAAGTGGGGTGACTACATCTTCCAGTCCAGCTACGGCTCTGGTATGCGTGTCTACGATGTCTCTTCCGTGCCCCAGGACCCTACTGGCAACTCCGTCTGCGAGGTCGGCTTCTTCGACACCTACCCTGAGGACGACAAGGTCGACGGTAACGGTCTCGTCCAGTTCTCCGGCTCGTGGCACTCGTACGGTGGCTTCAAGTCTGGCTACGTCTTCATCAACACCATCGAGCGTGGTGCCTTCCTCGTCAAGCGCGGCAAGTTCGAGAAGTGCCCTGCCAAGACCTGCAACGCCGACAACTGCCTGCGCTCCATGCGCTCCACCAGCGTCAAGGGCCGTCTTGAGGAGAGCCAGGAGTTCTGCGCCGACTTCACCGACGGCTGGAACGCCCAGGTCACTGCCGTGCCTCAGTTCGCCCGTGAGGCCTGCTCTGGCAACGTCATCAGCCGTGTCTCCTCGGCTTGCTCGTGCTTGCCTACTGCTACTGCTGCTCCTTAAGTTAGTAGATGTGAGGTATATGAGAAGGACAGGGACATAACTCTTGCTCATGAACATGGAGGAGGAAGTAGTCAATATCCCAAAACATAGACAAAAGTAAAATAATGATGACATGCAAATATCTGACAAACTTGAGCAAAGTGCCAGATGTGATATGCTTGGCCAATCCATAACATGATTGTGTAATGAGTACTGTAACGGCTTACACACACCAGAGTAGACGTCTCTAAGTCACTTCACGACAAATACATGATGTGCACAAGTATTAAAGAACTTCATGTCAATCACCAGCTACGTAACTATCTACCTCATTCTCTAGTACCATCGACACAATAATTTGCTCGGAATAATTTGGCCGCATCAGTGCACACTCTAGCACTGCTAGAGGATCAGACTTGTGCAGCCATGGAGTTGGCTCGCTGTGTCGTAGGATCTCATCATTTGCAGTGTGTGAAGCAATATGGAACAAAGCCAACCATAACGCAATAAACAAGAGGAGAATAACCGCATCAGTACACACTCTAGCATTTGCCAGAGGATTCGACTTGCGCAGCCATGGGGGTGGCTTGCTGTGTCATTAGGGTCTCATCATTTGCGCACGAAGAAATCTACCGCTTCAAAGACAAGTGGGTAGAATTGAAGCACAAATAAATCGGGAAAATAAAGAGAACCGCCGCATCAGTACACAATCTAGCACTGCTAGAGGACTCGACTTGTGCAGCCATGGAGTTGGCTTGCTGTGTCGTGGGGTGTCATCATTTGCGGCGGAGGAGGACATATCTAGATGCCTTCCTGACAGAGAGTCGTTGAAACGCAAGCACCCTACCACTTGGCAAGATGCAAACACTCCAACTACTTCAATCGGGCGAATGAAGGAAAGAAAATAGTAAAACACCTACCTGAGCGAGAGAGGAGAGTCGCAGGACAAGGTGTATAGCCACTAGGCGATACACCATGTTTCAACGACCTCACTCGGACACCGAAGAGAAGACAGAGGCTCTCAAAATTCAAGAGCTACTGAAGCGCAAACAACCTGCCACTCGGCTAAATTCTGACGCTCCAATGACTGAATCGGGGAAGAGGGAAGTACGAAGCAAAACAAAGAAAAGGGAGGGAGTAGTTCGCATCAGAGATGTGGTTATATCATCGGCGAAGCACACTGCCTAGGCTTAGTGCAAACACCTCAAACCATCAGACATTTCATCATTTGCGAGAGAGCAAAAGAAAACAGAGCGGTATGTAAAGGAAGATCGAATAGAGGGGCGAGTCTTACTCATCGAGGATTTGTGTTTGTATCCGGTGGACGTGTCCACCAGGTTCGAAAGGATCGGTCGCCCGAAAGATGGGAATGAAGTCGGGTAGTCATCTGGACCAAAATGTTAGCGCAGAGTCACCAAGATGAAGAGCGAACTTACCGGTTCTCTGAAGACCATTCTACTCAAGTTGGCTCATCTGTGGCCTGGTCAGCAAGCGAGACGAGGGGGACAGTTTACCTCGACTAGTAGTCCTACAGACAGTCAGTAGGAGGAGCAGAGGAAGGATAGCGAGAACTTACAAGCCATGGTGTCGCGGGTATACCTTGGCCTGTTACGAAGCGTAACGGCTTTCGGTTGTTCTTTTGTTCGTTCGAGCAGGAGTCTTGTGTCTCCTCGTTTGTTCACAGCATTGTCGATCGATCGTCAAGGAGTCTCGATTCTTATCTGCGAGAAATGTCAGCATCCATTCTGAAGAAAGAGGAGAGAGCGAAAGTAGTCAGCTTAGCTTGGTAGTAAAGAAGAAGTGCCTTATAACTTGTCAGTAAGGAGACGGACGAAAGACTTACCAGACCAGTAGAGAGAAGTTTCACTAACGGGCTTGAAGAAGCCCGGGAAGACTTGGTCAGTAAGCTGAAATGAAAAGGGAACAGGAGTACTCACAGGGGTGAAAAATGTAAAGGCCATGGAGGACGACCTGTAGTCAGAAAAGTAGTCAGCGTTCTTGGTGGTGACATTCAGATGAGATGGAAAGAAGAGGACCCCTCAGAAGTGATTCGGGTTCGTCAGAAGCCTGAAGAACCCAAATCTAACTCATCATTGGGGGTGGGCAGGAATGAAAGTGAGGAAATGGGTAACTTACCAATGAGTTTCGACCGAGCAGACTAGAGACATGGGTAGAAGTTAGCCAAGGACCACGAGAAAGAACAAAAACAGGAAGAAGGGAGATCCCTCAGAAGACTCATCATTGGGGATCGGAGGTTAGCAACAAGCAAGAAAAGGAGAAAAGGGACTTAGCAGAGTTCTTGTCGAGACGAAGTGCGAACTGTAAATGGAAAAGTCAGTCAAAATCCAAGCCAACATGTGAAAGAGAGAAAAGAAGAGTGAAGATTTTTCCCCTCAGATATGATTTCTTTTCATCAGAGAAGTCTGAAGAACCCAAATCAAAGTCATCACTGGGGCGATAGGAGGAGAAGAGCAGAAATGAAGGACTTACCTGAGATGAGGAGGAGAGGTGATAGGAGGATGCTTGTCAAAGGACGGTGAAGAAGGGAAGAAAGCCTAAGACAAGTTAGTGTGAGAGGAGAAGGAGGAGACTTACCAGAATGAAGGAGGGAGGGGAATCTAGAAAAAGTCAGCATGAGAGGAGGAGGAGAAGACTTACCTTGAATGAAGGAGGGAGAAAAACCTGGACGAAGTTAGCATGAGAGGAGGAGGAGACTCACTATGAATAAAGGAGGGAGGAAAATCTGGAAGAAGTCAGCGTGGGGAGGAGGAGGAGGAGACTTACTGGAAAGAATGAAAGAGGAAGAAAAACCTGGAAGAAGTTAACATGAAAGGAGGAGGCTTACCTAGGTAAGAAGGAAGAGAATATAGAAGAGTGAAGTCAGTGTGAGAGGAGGAGGAGTCGACTTACCAGTACAAAAAGGAAAAGGAGAAAATCTAGAAGAATAAAGTCAGTGTCAAAGGAGATGGGTAATACTGACCAAGAATGAAGAAAAGAAGAAGACCTAAGAGAAGTTAGTGTTGAAGGAGGTGGAAGAGACTTACCAAGAAAGACAAGAAGGGAGAGAATCTAGATGAGAGAAGTCAGTGTCAAAGGGGTGGAGACTTACCAAGGAAGAATGGGAGAAGACCTAAAAGAAGTCAGTGTCGAAGGAGGAGGAGGAGACTTACCAAGAAAGAATGGAAGGCCTAAGAGGAATGTGTAGTCGGTGTTGGAACAAACCACAAACCTTGAAGGATGATGAAGAAGGAAGAAGGAAGATCGAGGAGAGCTGGTGAGAGGAAGGATTTAAATAGCCGTGAGGGGCGTGCGAGGAGAGACGAGTGATCTAAGTGATCTGCCGGCAGTCAGATCACAATGAGCCTCAAATGGATTCAAAAGAAGGACTGTGGAGACCAAAATGATACTAATGCTGCACCTCAATGCGCATATGGCTATGAGAAGCGAGCTCGAGCAGGGATAGAAGCTTCTCGTCGGCCTCACAATAGATGTGAATCAGATATTCTCCTGTGTAGGCCAATGAGAATTCGAGCAGCTCCTCACGAGGGAGATTAATCAGGTCATGAGCAGGTTTGCATAGCCTCATTTCTTTCTGTCGATCCGGTGATCGGAGGCTGGGAGAGTCTGCTCTGTGCTTGGCCTCTCAATGACATTGGACTGCCGCTTCAGAGTGCCTACAATGGAGTTAATGACTGGGCAGTGATCCTGTGTGCTCTCACTCGTTCTGTATAACTTCTATTGATCTTGATCTAAACGTATGAGACAATACAAGGGTCTCAGCAGAGTGCATGGTGGTGAAGAGATATGCACGTAGGGCAGTCTATTGTTAGCGTCAGGAACGTTACCTCGATCTACGAGGCGGATCGGCTCCTCGATCTTGACAGGCACTAACTGCCGCGTAAGGGTGGTGTGGAGCCTTTGGCAGGGCTAGTCCCCGATGTGAGAGGAGAATCAGGCCATGGGGGTGTGGGAAGACTGAGGAGGGGGTGCAAGAGGCGAGGGGACTGGCAGGATGGTGAGTGGGAGGACAGAGTAGAGGGGAGAGAGTAGGGGCAGGCAGTGGTGAGAGTCTTGATGGTTGAAGCAAGCTGTAGAGGCTTGAGTGGTTGTAGCAGAGTCTTGAAACTATTAGTAGAGAGTGTATTCGGAAAAGGGGTTTCTCATGATGTGAATCTTCTCATTGTGCAGTGGTAGACAGAACCAGCGATCCTTTGCTCCCAAGAGCCTCACTTTCTCTTCTCTCGCTACGAGGATGCTCACAAGCCACGTCACAGGCTACGCAAAAAGATTTCCATAGTGAACAGGCTCGTAATAAAGAACAGTATCTTCGGCGAAAGCTATGTAGTCGTGACTGTGGTGTAGCCTTGGTTGGGTGGTTTCAAATCGTGATCTCCTCGCCTGCCCCGAAGCAGCATCACCAAAGGCACAAACTACCATGAAAACACTAGAGACTACGGAACAGATCTATGTAGAGCTTGTGAAGAACAGAGACCAAGATCGGTTTGTTTGGAGAAGAGTGCCCTGGCCTGTTGATGGAACATCACGCGATTCAACGCACAGAGGAGCGAGAAACACACTCTAACTGCTCCTCCACGATGACTTCTCTCCTCCTTGCGTGCTACTATATGCTCTCCTCATGGGATGTGGAATTATAAGCTCGGTCGTATCGCTCGTTGGGCGAGGGCTGGAGGCGGACAAACGATCGTGGTTTGGGCTTCGATGGGCTCACTAGAACGCGAAGACAGTGACTTTTAAGTCAGAATAAGCAACTTCATCTACCATACTGGATCACTTACTTGGTAAACGACCATGGAGCGTTTGCTTTTCAAAAGAAGATTCAGGGGTTGATAGGTAGGCCAGCGCAGGCAAAGGTCAAGGACAGGGGCTTAATCGGATCTAGAGGAAACACGGAACAGAGTAGTCAAAATTGAAGAATTTAACAAGCATCATATCTTTCTGTGAGACTCCTTGGGCCTTGGAATCAAGAACGTCAAAAAGGCGTCGATGCTGCGAGCCTTCTACTGGAATCTGCAAGGCCCCGTTTCGTGGCACCAGAGCACTGTTGGTTGCAAATTTTCCGCCCGTCCAACTTGACTTTGTAAACACCAATTTTTCTACCATACGCAGCAGACACAGCACAAGAAAACGGCTCACGGGTTGTCTCATCCCCAAGACAACTCCTTTCACACGTCAGACTACGGTTTGTTTGCTAATCATTAAACGCTTTTTACCTGCAGTCTCAAAACGTCAGGGGCAACCAAATCATCCAAGACTACAACGAAACGCTTGTCTGCAATGTCATGCAGATGAAGACTCCGCTTTGGGATTCTTCAAGGCTTCTAGTGCACCAGGATGGGTCTTAAAGTGGTAGTATGAACCCTGAATCTTGGCTTAACGCTAACTGTCGATCATTCAGTCTAACCCTTCGACCGACCACGAACGAGCTGCTACCTCCACGACCGCTCGATTCATCGAACGATGAGGAATAATACAAAGGAGGAGTGCTGCTCGCAATGGGTGCAGTTCATCCTTACTACGCAGAGCTGGCGATGCAGAGAGATGGAAAAATGGTAAAATCAAGTGTACAAACAGGACACGGCCTTGTTCAGATGCTGCTACGCTGAGAACCATGGGCACTTTACTTCTCTCAGACCATCTTGAGTAGGTAGGGAGAAATAGCTTAATGCATGGAGATTATCTAGAAGGAAGCACTTGGGGGCATGACATGTAACTCCTGAGCAAACCAAATGACTACGCTCTTGTTGATAAGCGCACGAGCGCATCATGCTGTGTATTTGTTGGCCCGTAGCGACAGTACTCAGTGAGATATTGTCAGAATCACTCGTTGGGTTCGTATTGGGCACTGGGGATGTCGTAGTCGCGCAGAACATCACCTCTGTGTGGGGAGTAGACGGAGGAGAACTGAGATCTTCGTGAGCAGTGTTCATCTGTGGGTTTAGGGGTCTGTCACCATTAACTTGCAATGGGCAAGTACATGTCAGTGTGTTCTTTGCAATGGCGGCTGTCTTTTGAGATGTAAGCTTGCCCCTGAGAATATCGTGTCAAATCATGGCTTGCCTCTTTGCTCGATGATCCGCAGCTCAAACATGTTATGTGAACCGAACCGTGAGATGTAGCTGTCTTGGCCCGAAGAGAATTGTTGGCCCTTGATCAAAGTCGACGGTAAACGATGCCGTGGTTCTTGTTGTTCGTTGCTAGATCCACAGAGTCTGTGTTGTCCAGTCAGTGGTCAACGTATCTTTCAAGTAAGACAAGAGAAATCAAACGACTCAAGTATGATAGAATAGCATTTCAAATAGTTGATAAATCAGTGGTGAGCATGTAAGTCCCAGTATGGATATGTTGAGAGTAAAAGCAACGGCGCGTCCATGCGTGGGAACAAGAATAAAATAAATGTTGCCGAGCATGAGAGAGATCATGGGGGCAATTCTAGGCCTACTTGGGGGCAATGGAGTAGAATGGCCGGTGTCCCTCGCACTTTGACACGTGAACAGCCGTTTTGGAGCATGTCTACTAACCTTCAGGAGAAGTCTGGAATCATGGCGAAGTCCCCAATATAGTTTTGCTTACCCTGCACCTCTCAGCCCTCAGGAAATTCTCAACAAATTCCCCAGTATCGCAATAAAAATGCAGTAAACTTCATTAAGCCTTCTTGCATAACAGCTTCACTCTGAATAGTAATATGAAGCCCCAGTCGAGTCTGCTGGTTTTGCTATTCCCACGACCCGCCGTTTTTTATGTGTATCTGGTATGCAACATCGTGAAAAGTATGTTAAAGTACAAAGTTGATACCGAGTGATGACCAAGCAGAAGAAGAGGGACAACAGAATAAAAACAAGAAAATAACAGAATTTCTAAGAGTATGGGCTCGTATAAATTATTTACTTCTCCTAGTTTTGCTAAGACAAATAATTGTTGCGAACGGATAATAATATTGTACTTAAAGGAAGCCAAACAATTGCGGGTAGATGATGGTAGGAAACAAACCAAGGCAGCAAAAGTAGGAAGTACTTGTGCCAGTACATCACTGAAATGATGAAGGATCCTTCAAATGCACATTTCTTGGAATCTATCTAAAATCTTTCTAGTTAACCGAGTCATCATTATCCCACTCGTCAAGATGAGACACGTGCTTCCAGTCCTTCCTCATACTTCCTCCATGCATTTCCAATCGGCTGGATGAGAGTATAGCTAGCAGGGCTGTCAAACTCTTGCACACCGTTGATCAAGTACAGCGGCGTCATCTCGCCGTCCTCACTAAAATACAGCTTTGGCCTCTCTCTGCGATAGTACGTCGTCGACGTGCCATCCGTGAACTCGACCGTCGTGTTGTAGGCTAATGTGATGTTGTTGTAGTGCCAAGGTCCTTTGTAGTCTCTAGCAAATAAATGGGCGCCGACTCGGGGACCTTTTAGACCCAGTGCGATGTCGATCATGTGGTGTACGAGGAAGTGCCAGTGTCCTCGCTTGTCTCTCCAAAGGAACGGATCCTCACTTCTCAAAGAGGGATCAATATCCATGAAACCAGGCTCTGAGACAATCTCGTAGGGACCAGTAAAGTTCTTAGCGTAGAAGATGTTGTTCTTCTCAATGCCTAAGAGCATTTCTTTCGTAGGGTTTTCTGGTGTCCAAAGTGGCCAAGCTGCTGGGTTGGTGACATTGATTAGTAGCGGGATAGGCTCGCTCCAAGTCCTCAAGTCGGGAGAGCTAGACACCGAGATGGTATTATTTCGCTTCGTTGAGCGACAAACATTGGGCGTTTCCCAATCCATGCCAATGAAATGCATCAAATACTTGTTCTCGGCCGGGTTCCAGATCGTTGTTGGATTGTGACGGAAAGTAGGGAACAGCTTCTGGGCCCAGGTGTATGGGCCTCGGGGTCCGGTCCTAGATTCGGCTCGGATTACTTCGCTAAATGGCCTCCAGCCTCCGAGCCCACAGCCATGGCTCATTTGAGAAATGACGAGGTGAAAGAGACCAGGGTCCTCACGGTCGTGTATAATATGACCACCCCAAGACGAGTTGCCAGCACCCTCCTTGTAGAAGTCTGGGAGTGTGATGTTGGTGTGATTGTAGCCTGTCCACCTCTCAACTGGTTGCAGGTCCAATGCACTGCAGTCAGCACCTCTCCAGCCTGGGTCACAAACGCAGGTGTTGTTGCAGGCACAGACTCCATTGAGACTGCAATCTTCCATACTTTGACATGCTAAAGCACACCAAAGTAGGACAGCAAAAGCCCATAGCCTCGTGATTCCTTGACCTTGGTACATATTGAGATGTTGCCCGTAGTGCAGCTCGCAAATTGGTAAACACCATCGAGTGAGCACCAGTGTTCAGGAACTTTCACCTGTGTGTCATTAAATGCGTCCTCTATTTGCGGGGTCCGTTGGGGTTCGTGCCAATATTGGCCGAACCCACTGGACATGATCGCCATCGGAGATTTTGTCATCCATTGCTGGCTCTCTGCAGGGCTCTTGTATAGCCCTGCAAGATCTTGCGGGGACTCTGCCAAGAGCAGGTAGTAGCGCATTAAAATCCACCAGTTGGGTATTTAAGATCGGCCGGGCGAGGACGGGATGGGCAAGCAGGGAGCTTCGTGGGATGACCGTACAGGACGAAACTAGAGACAGCAGAGGTGAGTAAATGTTCTCGCAATCAACTTCATTTCAAAGGGTGATACTCAAGATGGGAATGGTATTTCAGTAAACTGGCAACTTGGACGGTGACAGGAAGATGACTGGCTTGAGTGTGGCATGGAAAAGGGAGATTTTGTAGGGCAAAGCCAAAAGACGAATCTTGGCTGAAATCATGGCCAGTATCACACAAGGAGAGCTCTTGTTTAGGCATTGCGTGGACGGCAGCTTGCAGCAGGCTGGCTAGCAATCAACACTGTTACCGCCATTGGCTTGACACCTGAGGGCGAATTGATGATTGACTTATGCATATTATTTCTAATCTCTGTTGCACAATTTCACATCTAGATACGGCACACTTGCATGCCGCTTCTACGCCTAGACAGTGCCTGGTAATGCATTCAAGTTAAACACTGCGTCATTTTCTTTATTTGCCACGTAGATACCTTAAAAAGGTACGGGGTAGCAGGTTCTGTGGGTGAACATGTACTAACAAGTTTGTTAGCTAGCTGAGAGAATAGATGATGAGTTGTATGGGCTTTCAAACAATCATAAATTGAGTGTTTTGTATCAAACAGAATTTGTCTTGGCCCCAAAAAATTATTATTGTAAAAAAGAAAGGGAAAAAACAGCTACTGCAAGTTTGCATCGTGAGGCTGGCGTATACCACCTTATTCAATGGGCAAAAGAAAAATCTGAAGATTCATAGCAACACCTGGTCTCGATCCAGGGACCTACGGGTTATGAGCCCGTCGCTCTTCCCTGAGCTATGTTGCTGATGCCTTTGATGAAAGATTAGTCGCGGGTATTTGGCTATCTATTGGTATGGAGTGAGTCATTTTGCTGAGATGGGTCCAAGGCCCACCACTATGGGGCTCTCTCAGTCTTGCCCGCCCCATTTTGGCATCTCCTTTGCAAACGGCAGTAAGGATCCGGATATGCCGGTGGATCAGACAAAGGTTGTTTGATCCTGGCGTTCAATGTTGTTGGCTTGGTAAGCCGCAGCTGAGAAGTCCCTTCAACGCCTGATACTAATCCACATACAGAGTACAGATGATGAAGCTGTATGAATCAGGCGAAACTGTCACGTGAGGGTCATGGCCCTGCCAGAATCGACCTACTCTTTTGCTTTTACAGCAGGTGAGTAAATGGTTGGTTTCACGGGCAGAAAATCTGATTTTAAATCCAGCTTTTGGTGTGTTTATTTCATGATGGTAACTGATTGATTAGCTTCTTTTTCCACTCTGGACTACCCGCTCCTGCTAAGCTGAACCAACAAGGCCTTATTCACAAGCCAGCGTCTCCAGATCCAACTCCTCCTTGCGACGCCTAAACATTAGCCTGGCATCTGGGTCCATAGCGATCGCGCTGCCTTTTATCAACGGCTTTGCCGTAGACCCAGGGGCCAGCTTCCAATCGTACTTCAAGATGAGATGACACAAAGCGATCTTGATCTCATTCGCCGCAAAGAACCTGCCAGGGCAGGCAAAGGGCCCATGTCCAAACACCGTATGTTCCGAACTGGTTGATACGAGCTGGGCTTTGTTCTCGCAGCCGGGCTGTTCACGGATGTTTCTGAACCGGAAAATGTCAAACTTCTCAGGATTGGGATAGATTTCGGGATTCCATAGGTTATATGCGTCGACAACCGTCCGTTCTCCCTTTCGTATCACCACATTGTCGGTCAGTCGCACGTCATTGGCTGCTAGACGGCGCATGGATACTACATCAAACGGTAAGCCAATGTCATCCAGGATTCTGGTGAGTCGCGGTATCATACAAACTTGGTTGGGCATTAACCGCTGTGTCTCCTTAATGGCGCTATCCAGTAGCTTCATATTGTAAAGGGCACTCTTCTTCCACCCTTCGGCCTGCAATACACCAATCACTTCCTCCCGAATGGGTGCGAGAAACTCCGTACTTTGAGCCAGCATCATCAGGGTTTGCGACAGTAAGTTGGTTGTGGTATGTATGGCAGCAAATGAAAGTGTTAGTTGGAAGGTTGCAGGGTCATACGGTTCACCAGCACTCTCAGACTCAGCCCAAACAAGTGCATCATCGAAGTTGAGCTCCTCCGAGCCAGGCTTAACATCGCTTGACGCAAGCTGCCGCCGTTTCAATATGACACCGTTTATAAGTCTTCGGGCAGCTTTAATGGACTCCAGACTCTGCTTACAGTCAGGGTCAAATACACAGGCGAAGGGTCGGAAAAGGGATGGCAGCATATTGAGCTTCGCTGCAGCTTTGAACGCGGTTATGGTGTAGCTCTTGGTAATCGCCAGCCACTCTTCATTCCGGCAAAGTTCGTCCCCTAAGAAGACTCGAGAAGACATCCGAGCGACGATATCAAGAAGAGAGTTTTTATGGCTATCTCCTTCCACTCTATTAATGGTAAGCAAGGCGTGCGTGATGACTCCTGAGGGAGGGAAGCCTACCTGTAGAGTCACCGAATGTAATACCAACTGCATGAGTGCATTCCGAAGATAAAGGGGCCGTAACCACATCTAATAGATTCAAATTGAGCGGCGTGCTATCACGTATAAAGTGTCACTTACTGAGCTGCTTTGTGAGTTGCTTCCGCACAACCTTCTGCAAGACCTCAGCTTTATGATTGATAAAACTGAATGTCTCAAAAGGTCGAAGGTGGGTATGGAAATCCTTTAGCTTGAGTTAAATGGTTGAAAATGACATGAGATCCCAAATAACAACTTACGTCGAGAATCGCCAATCGAAAATTTAAACCAGACGGGTCAGATGAGGATTTGACAGCTTCTGCAGAATCGGGTGGGAGCACGATCATTTCCCCAGTTCAGTGAGGATCCTGAATGGCTTGCCCTTGAACTTTTCTCGGGATTCCCTCAAGATGTTGAGTCCATCTTGCAGATATTCATATTGTTTTTGGGCGCGGAACTGCCACCATGCTGGAGCATTGACGAGGGGAACTGGCTCCTCTTGAAACTGGTCGAGAAGAAAGTGAACCCAATCGCAATCGTAACCATAACCCAAGCGGCTATATTACCTGAAGGCATGTCCGTGTAGTCACGCCACATGTCCATCAGCAAAGGACGGGCGGATGGAATCATTTTTGCTTTCGGTGCCACTCAACAATATTTTGTAACAATGGAAAGCTCCACGGAATCGTAATTAGGCACTTGAGCATTTCAGCCTTATATGAATGTTGCCAAAGGCATTGCATACATCGGGATTAGTATAATCAAATTCCGCTCAGCACGGGTTTCGGGAACGCTAGCGACCCGAGAGCCAGTCGGCACAGATCACGATAGGCAGGAATATGCATAGTGAATGGAGCGTCCCATAGCCGTAGCAGCTAGCATAAATATTACGTGCGTGGCTCGAAGGGCTATACGATGAACGGACGGTGCTTGGTGCGTGGCCGAAGGAGGAAGGTCTTGCCAACCATACAGACCTAAGTCGCTACGAGATACCAACTGGATGGATGAGTATACTGACTTGGCATATCCTTCATTAGAACGTGTTGGGAAGTATCTAATAATATCATTTGAGAGTTGTATCAAGAAGAATGAATCATTAATAACCACAGCCAAGCTGTACGACATATAGGAAGTCTCAAAGTGAAATGAACCCAGAAGCGACAATTAGGGAAATGACGCGTCGGTAGTCAGAATTGAGGAGTCAATCATCTTGAATTGCTTCCAGGTTCCACTCTTGAGGAGTTACCTACCAGTCTCGGGCTGTTTCATCTACCGAGCACTCCTCATGATCATCAGCCCAGATGGCGCTAGAGATGCACCCTTTATCTGAATAGGCCACGAACCCAAACCCGAATCCCGTGTCATTCATTACTAAGAGATCAAACTTGCCTTAGTAGGCCTTTTAAAGCATCTTCTTGCGCCCTTTTGACGGTATGGGGATACAGATGCGAGCTGCCTGTGCATTGGGCTGAAGCTTCAGCAGTGGGGGCAGTGCCAACCAAGCCTGGCATCATGATAAGTGGACACGATGACGAGATGCTCAATTTATTTGCTGTCAGTTGTGGCAAACCGGCTTCATATTCGTTTCTTTTGGTATCTAAGCTGTAAAATGAGTCTTGCTGTCATCAGCATAGGTCGTCTTGGTGAAGTTCTCGAGTCCTTGCTACAGTAATCCAACCAGTTGAACTAGAAGAGCTTGTTTATGATTGACGCCCCCAACTTATATTAACAGCTGTGTCTCTTACTACCACACCTGCGTCTATGACATCCCAAGCATTGGCCCTGTTGTCGTTGTTTTCATGTTTTTTGCGCTCCTTGTCGTCACTACTTGTAGAGACTCCAAAAGTATTCATTATGTCTTGAACAAAGTTAGCTCATGGCAAGGTAAAGTTGGAGTTCAGCATACCTTTCTTCCAGCTATGCAATTCCTTTTGCGCCTCTTTCCATACACGCGCAACCCAGCATGCCACGAGGAGATCAAAATCTTTCTCAGGCAATGCAGTTTCTATGGAAAGCCGCGGTGGAGATTCCAAGCTTTTGTCATCTCGGCGCTTAGCGGGTGTTTCTCTTGCTACCGGGAGCCCGGTCGCATCTAACCAGACAATATGATCGGAACCTTCTTTAGATGCACTGAAGTACCCATCGGTTTTGCATGAATACCATCCATTGATACCACGAGACATGGTAATCTCCTTATAGCTTTGTCGGCTGCCACCTTTGCCTTCTATCATGACGGGATTTCGATGATTCTGGAGGAAGTAGGGGTCTCTAACATCGTAAACATGGCTGAGCCGAGAGATCTTCTTGTTGCCATTGGTAGAGTTTGAGAATTTGGCCTTCTGGATGCCGTATATCGCGCTTTTTGCTTCACATGGCGGATGACTGACTTCGTAAAGAAGGATTTCTGGGGCTTCAGCTGCAAAGATAGCGCAGTTTTGCAGATGCAAAAGGCATGGTCCTCTCTGAGCAGGTGCTGTGGGTTTGTCTGTAGACGAAACTTCGTAATCTGGAGGAATTAGAGACGACATTTTGAAAAGACTACTGATGGGCCAATCAAACCAATTCAGAATATGAAAACTACAATTCAACATCCGCAGACGTTGCCCCTTTATACTGCCAAACTTGCTTGGCAAACAAGTCACGAACAGGGATTCAGCCTCACTAATAATGGTGTGCCCTGTTGGAGCGCAAGGGAGCCCACCTTGCCCACCTAGTTGAGTGGCTGAGAGAGACCTATATATAGACAGGAATCGTACCCCAACCCACTAGATGGATAGATAAACTTCATCTTCTCCACATACGCCAGATTTAAACATGCTCCTTATCAGGTCCGTGCCGTCATAAATGCGGCACAGCCAGAACATGGCAAAGGAGTTGTCATGCAAACTTCTTCGGGTAAAGTCTCGGTCGGGCTGGCGCTAGCTTTCGGTCGGTAAGGTAGAGTATGTTATTGTGGGCGGATTGTGTCAAGGCTCGTTATTAGCTATCTTCAAGAAACAGAAAGCCTGAATATCTGGGGTGTGGCTCACCAATTTGCATATCCTTGGATCACTTACAGACACAGGTTATCTCCTCTAGGAGTTCAATGAATGTCGTCAGTGTTGCAAGGATTCAAAGTGGCAAACACAACCTGCCTGAGCGATCCCAAAGGATCGGCAAACTTCGTAGTGATGGCTGTGGCCGTGGCCAATTTCTCTGCATACAGACGGTTTCGCTTGTGATACTTTGACAATGCTTTCTTGTTTGCGTCGCCGGATGCGAATCGGCCATGTTGCCCTGCTCAAAGTTGCGTCAGAAGCTAGATCGGGGCTTGGTGTCTGGACGTTCAATGAAGGGGAATGATCAACAAAAGACTCTTGCCTGAGAGAGTTCGAAATCGATCTTGCCTTAGAAGAATGAATATTCTAAGACAGGTCAATAGGCCCTTGGTGCTCGTGAACCCGTGCTAACGATAATGTAGCTCGTGATTCTATCAAACGAACTGCAAAACGACGTCAGTGACACATCCTTGTAAAGAAGAACATGGGAGTGAATGGAGATTAGAAGATTGTTTCTCTATTAACTCGTGTTGACGCCAAATTTGCCTGAGGACTGTGGACTGTGTGGCGTTGGATGAAAAGCGTGGAAGAGCCATAACCCAAGACTTAGTCAATTTTGGCTATGTAAGGGCAATCGTCTGTGCATCTATTGTCAGAGCTACGTAAAGGTGCAACCAAAAAGAAAGATAAAAAAAGGTGAGCTCACCGCCCTCAAAGCTGGGTATGACATGGACAGTTGTGTGGCAGTGGATGGCTGCCTCCATCCGACAGGGAAGGCTGTGTAACCATGTTTTAGTCTGTAGCCACCTTGGTTGTTTCGTCTCGTTAAAATTCTTTTTGAATATTTTTTTTTTTGAATGCCCGTATAACTTGCTGACTTATATTCTTGGCAGTACAGAATAGAATGATAGGCAACGAGAATCTCTCCTGATGAAGCATGTCAACATTCCCTAACTCCTCGACCAACCAGAACACACCTTCATCTTGGTACACCTCGCGAACCCCCAGAGGCTTGTTTGCCGCTCGACCAAGTATTGTGCTAATGTTCATGTGTTCAATTAGATGGCAAATGCTTCGGAGAATAAAGTCATTTCGTTCTGCTACCTACCACGCTCTTCTCTTCTCGGATAAGTCAACAAGCAACCTAAACAGGTTCCAAATAACATGTCAACAGACAAAGGCAGCGAGTTGGCAGAGAGCCCCTTAAAATACAGCCCCTGGAACTGTTTCTCCTGAAGGGAATGGGTTGGTATCTACGCACGATAGTAGTGTAAGATTCTGTCACGAGAATCGAAATGACCCCTTCTCCTTATTCCACAGCGTACGCTCTCTACGATTCTGGCCACAAGAAACAAAACGAAGACGAGGAGCCAAATCAAGTCAGTCACATCACACATTCAATCACCCTTCCCTGCATCTTGGTAGTCTCTCACAAATCTCTTGTGTCATAGGACTGGTATACGATACATTTTTCATTTGCATGCTGTGCATTTTCACGGGCCGAACCCCAAGCCTCCCTCCGTAACGCCGAGTGTCCCAAAACAACAAAATTACCATCCGCGACCAGCCAGCTTCTCCTCGGGCTTCATGCTGTCGCAGTTTATGCCGACCATGGCCTCGCCAAGCCCCGAGCTGCACTCGGCCAGGACCTTGGGGTCCTTGAAGTGGGTAGTGGCTCGCACGATGGCCTTGGCACGCTTCGCTGGGTCACCCGACTTGAAAATACCGCTGCCGACGAATACTCCGTCGCAGCCAAGCTGCATCATGAGGGCCGCGTCGGCAGGGGTGGCGACACCACCGGCGGCGAAGTTGACGACGGGCAGGCGGCCGGCCTCGGCGGTTTGGCGCAGCAGCTCAGCGTCAACCTCAAGCTCACGAGCGAGCTCGCGGATGCGGATGATGCCACCCTCGGCGAGAGCGGCCTTGGCCTGAGCGATTTGCTTGTTGACCGTCTTCATGTGGCGAACGGCCTCGACGACGTCGCCAGTACCGGCCTCACCCTTGGTTCGGATCATGGCAGCACCCTCGGCAATACGGCGAAGGGCCTCGCCAAGGTTGCGGCAGCCGCAGACAAAAGGCACGCTGAAGGGGCTCTTCTCGACGTGGCTCTCGTCGTCGGCGGGAGTCAGGACCTCGCTCTCGTCAATGTAGTCGACGCCCAGGGACTCAAGGATCTGGCACTCCACAAAGTGGCCGATACGGGCCTTGGCCATGACGGGGATGGTGACGGCGGCCTGGATCTCCTTGATCATGGCTGGGTCAGACATGCGGGCAACGCCGCCGTCCTTGCGAATATCGGCGGGCACACGCTCCAGGGCCATGACGGCACACGCTCCGGCCTCCTCAGCGATACGGGCCTGCTCGGCGTTGGTCACGTCCATGATGACACCACCCTTGAGCATCTGTGCCAGACCGGCCTTGAGGGCAAAGGCAGACTTGGGCTCGGCGGCAGCGCCGTTGCCGTTGGCGACAGGAGCATCAGAGACGTTGTTGTTGGTCATGGTGAAAGCGTGCTGGTTAGGCCGTGTACTAGACGAGACGAGGTGTAGTGAGGATGATGATGAGTGCTATTTGGGAAATGGAAGAAGAGAGGAGAAGCGTGGATTTAAAGTTGGCTCGCCACCCGTTTCTTTATATGCACGGCGTCCCGTAATCACGGATCAAGTGGACCAAATAAAGACCGCCAAGAGGGTTAAAAGAAAGAACCAGTGAATCAGATACGGAGCGGGAGACGAGGCGGGAGGAGAGAAGGGGTGGGACATGTGGCGACCAAGCGTGCGGTTGGTGTGGCCTATTGGACGGGATGGGATGGACGGCACCTTTTGGACTCGCCGCAGCAGCGACATGTTACCGCCGGCGTGCTACATACCTATTATTCATCAGGTATTTTTTTCTCTCATACAAGAGTAGCGTATTTACGCATGTACGTATGTACGGATGTACCTTATCTAGGTAACGTATGCACAGTCAGAGAGGAGAGCAGGAGGACCGAACGGGACAGAAAAGACCTGCCAGCGAGTTGCCTTGGTCGGTAACCTCGGCTCCGTGCTGCATGGCCGGTGTCTCCTCATTGGGCCGATGCACGCGGCCAGTATCGGGAGACGAGGAATCTCAGCAGCATGGGATGAGGGGATTAGTGGCATGAATGAACCGTCTGGTCAGAAATCTACTTTTTCTTTTCTTTTCTTTTCCGCCGGCCGTCGTCTCCGCGGGTTGACAGGTAAACCGTGAGCTTGCATATACTTGACTCATTGCGCGGGATCGGAGATGCCTCTTTGGCAGCTAATTACGCGGTCACAGGGCGATGATCCGTCATGGATACGGCCGGTTTGCTAAGGTGACCACCGGCTCAGGGCCCCATCCATTGCCGGAGACGAGATCGCAGGCCGCAAGACCCGCCGGTTGGAATCTGAGTCTGAGGGAGCCAAGCCAAGCCCCATCTTTGCCCATCCATGTAGGTACAGTAGGTACTTGGCCATGTATTTAGTCGATGACAGATCATCTGGTTAACCCGCGACGGTGGGAACATCTACCGGCCTCGTCCTATCACGGGCTCGACACGGCGGGCGATTTAACCCGCTCACTCTACGAGCTACCAGTCTAGCGTCGAGTTCCAGAGCATTCTATCCCGCTAGCACGCACTAAAGTCAAAGGGCGCGCCAGTCAGGGTCCGTCCGCATATGCGGAGGGCCGGGAGATGCATGAGACATGCAAGGTGCATGTACGTTTTGATGTTTTCTCCACTGTCGCCGCAGCGTCGCTGACGGAGTCTCCGTTTCCGGTCCGGTTTGCCATGTCACAGCCAGGTAACTCGTTGTTTCCGCCTCGTCATGTGCATTGTTTGGTGATCACTTCGCCTCGATTCGCTGTTAGTCACTCTTCTCTCCGTATCTGAAACCACACCTGGGGGATTTTTGGGCAAAGGACTCTTTCTTTCGTCTTGTTCCGCTTCATCTTTGTCGCAATCGTCATGGGTGTCCTCACTGTTGGTGTCCTGGCCCTCCAAGGCGGCTTCTCGGAGCATCTTGACCTCCTCCGGACGGCCGAGCAGCACCTCGCGTCGTCGCAAATCGCAAAGACAAAATTCAGCTTCATCGAGGTCCGCACGCCGCAAGAGCTCGCAGCATGCGATGCGCTCATCATTCCCGGTGGCGAAAGTACCGCCATTTCTCTAGTCGCCGCTGACTCTGGCCTCCTCGAACCACTACGAGATTTCGTCAAGTAAGACATTTTGCGCTGGGGTGATTGACATCATTTATCTAACGATGCATAATTTAGACTGCAAAGAAAACCGACCTGGGGAACCTGCGCGGGCCTCATTCTTCTCTCCGATGAAGCCAATGCCACCAAGAAGGGCGGCCAGGAACTCATCGGTGGCCTGGCCGTTCGCGTCCATCGCAACCACTTCGGCCGCCAGATCGAGAGTTTCGCCGCAGACCTTAACCTCCCATTCCTTTCAGAGAGCTCAGATTCGACCTCTTTCCCCGGTGTCTTCATCCGCGCGCCCGTCGTTGAAGAAGTCCTACCCACCGGTGCCGAGCAGCAAGCCAGCGACAGGCCGCAAGTCGAGGTTCTCGCCAAGCTCCCGGGGCGCGTGGACAAAATGAAGTCGGGCATGTCACAAGCGAGCACAAAGGACGATTCTGGCGATATTATTGCCGTGAGACAGGGCAACATCCTGGGCACCAGCTTCCACCCCGAACTCACCAAGGACTATCGATTGCACGCCTGGTGGCTACAGGAGATTCTGAAAACACGAGCGAGTCACGATTAATGTACACTAATTTCTAGACGTTAAAAATATCCCCATAGAGCTATATCACATAAAGAAAGATTCTTGTTGTTTGACTCCTGGTCGTTCATTATACGGGATCTCATCATGGTCTTCATCATATTCCACACCCTTCCTCTCTGGTCCTTTACCTCTCCGGCTGTGTTAGGAATCAGACAGCAGACTGTCTCCAGTCGATCTGGATTTCAATTCCTTTCGTCTTATCTCCGGCCTCGTCACTACAGGCTCGTCGTTCAATCCCAGGCTCTGCAGGATATCCGACCGTCCCATCGCCCTGGCAACATCCGCTGGTGACACCGTACTCGTCATCTTAACATCAGCGCCGTGCTGTACCAGTAGATGGACCAACTCAAAGTCCTGTTTCAAAAGCGCTTCCATGAGCGGTGTACGGCCTTTTTGTCCTTGACCTTGGGGCTTGCGCCGTGCTCTAGCAGCAGCATAGCAGCATCTCGATCACCTCGGTCCAGCGCATACAACAGCAGTGTTTCTCCTCCGCTCATTGTCACCTTTGTCTTGGCGCCATGCTGCAGTAAAAGCGCAAGAAGCTCCGTGCTACCCATTTCCATGGCGTGGCTGATGATCGGTCGACTCCAAGTGTGGTCCGAGGCGTTGGCAGACGCACCGTGCTCCAGCAGCGTACGCGCCAGATTGATCTTCTCTTCCAAGTTGAGTTTGGAGTCACGGATCACGCCGACCAAGATGCTCTGCGAGTACCAATCTTTGGCGTTGGCGTCTGCGCCATACGCTAGGAGTTTCTTGGCGTAGTCCAGCCGCTTCTTCGAGATTGCATCGACCAGGACTGGAACTCCAGTAACACTTCGTGAGTTTGGCTTGGCTCCGCGGCTCAAGAGCAACTCTGCCATTGCAAGGTCTTCCTTCTCCGAGGCCATTGATAGGAGCGAACCACCACTGATGTCGCTCGCGTTTGGATCAGCTCCGTGGTCTAGAAGCAGTCTAGCCACTTCCACATTACCCTTCTTGACTGCTATTGCCAAGACCGGTCGACCGCTGATATTATTAGCTTGTGGGTTGGCGCCGTGCTTTAGCAAGAGTTTGATGCCCTCCACATTCCCAGAAGCAACAACGTCTGCAAAGTACGGCTGACCAGAGACGCTCCGCTCGTCTACTCGGGCACCTTTCTTCATGAGCACACGAGCCACTCTTGTGCTGCCCTTTGATGCAGCCTGGAATAACGGTGGAGTCCCTGACCAGGTCGAGCTTTTCCAATCTGCGCCCAAGCTGATGAGCAGCTGGGCGGCCCCTCCTGGTCCGTCTGCACAGCACACTGCAGGGGCGAGTTGCCTTCTTCATCACGTCCGTTCACGTTGGCGCCTTGGGAAGCCAAGCCAGATATTTGTCTTTCGTCTCCGCGCAGAGTCGCCTGACATAGAGCCGAAACCATGGGATCTGGCTTTGGCCGGAGACTGGACGTCAAAGCTTTGAATGACTCAGACCAGGAGAACTTGCGCGAGCTGCTGCTGCTTGGTGAGGTCGGAGTTCCAGGAAAGGATGGAGCTGAGGCTGCGGTAGGGTCATATGGCGGAGGGATCTCTGCGTGGCTATTTGCAGTATTGACTTCGCCAGGTTCCACGAAGGGGCTTCGGGTTCAGAAATTGTGCGTATCGTAGAGTCTGCCTCTGCCAAGACCGCGACGCCCTCTACCTCAAGGCTGACGTCTTGTTCCTGGCCACTTCGCCTATGAGCATTGGGTTAGTCACTGAGATAGTTCTAGTCAGGCTATTTACGTCGGCTCACTTTTGAAGAATCTTTTGAAAATACGTAAATAATTGAATGTGTGAGGCCAGGAAGTCGTACTGAGGGGCCAGAAATGCTTTGTTGGCTATGCTCACATCGCCGAGGCCGAGTCGCTCCAGTTGCTTGTGTGAGGCGGCAATGGCAATGTCGCATGCTTCCAAAGCCTTGCTTAGATCCGTCTGTAGTTTAGTCGAGATGACCGTGGCAGCATTCAACGACGCTTCCAGGTGCAGAACCCCACGATTGACACCGTGGAGCATACCCACAAGGCTAGCGAGCCCCTCATGGCGGGTAGCCTCAACGATGGATTCAACTTCGTCAATGCTCGCAAGCGTACGACAAGATATCGACGAGCAGAGAGAGGAGAGAGAGACTAGCGAGAAGCCGTCCATGGCTGGTTGGTGCGGAGAAAACGGGTCTTGCTCCCCTCCGAGTCGCTAGCGTACTGAGGAACAGTCAAGGTCCGCATGATGGTTCCGGAGGTGCTTCGTTATAGAAGCAGCGTTCACAATCTCCATTGGCGATCCACGATTTTGATGTTTGTAAACAAAGCGCTAGTCAAGGTTCGCGCTTGGTTCCACATTAGTAGGGCTGAAGGGCGAAGACGTAGTTGATGTCGTGGACGCTGACGCGGTCCATGGTCGATGGCACCCTCCCTGTCAGCGGCTTCCAATGGAAACATCTAGCGTGCATGATGATTGCAAGCAGTTGGGTGTCGTCCAGGGCACAGCTCGTGGAATGGGTCACAAATGGAGACGTGCCATAAAAAGACAACTGGCAACGGCGACTTGAGGCTGGAAACTATTTTGAGTTTCAACTATTTGGGACAAACAGGCTGAACCAATCACACTGTTTAGGAAGTGATCTCATCTCAACCATGGTTCAGTTGATCGTCGCTCTGTTTACATGACTATCTATCATACCTGCACTCTAGTTGACCACCACATATGCTTGTCAAGTGAAATATGAGCCATGCCTACTTTCATTCTTTCTTTCGGGGTTCGCTAAGTTATCATTTATTTTGTCTTTATTTGTATCAGCGTCTTTAGTGAACGAGGTCGATTGAATTAAGGGCGAGGGTATCTCTGAGGCCCATCCCCACCGCACCGCAATCGACAGAGCACACTAACGAACAACCTTGACTGTCAGCTTTACGCATATATCATAGCTGTCAGATCTCTAAGCTTACCCGTTGTCCTATCTCTCACGCGGTGGGAGAATCTCGAAAAGCGTGTCTATTGAAGGCTGTCAGTCCTCGACACGGTCGCATCCAACCCAACCTCCTGCATCCCAACTCAGCCACCAGTCTCCTTTTTGCACAGCCTCGGTTGCCATTGTGCCTAGCAGTGTGCCTTTACCCTCGCTCGTGACTTGGTTGGGTCACACAACGCCAGACTGGCATGCACCACCGAACGTCTCCTGGCTTACCGAGAGCCTCCTGGGCTAGTACGCCTTGAGCACCCTGGTTCGTCGTGGTGAACCCACCGATTGCCGCCTTCAATCCGGACCTTTCGAAAACGCCGCCAACTGGAACAGCATGCCGCCACAAGGCAGAGAAGGCTCAATGCAGCACTCCGTTAGCGCTTGTGCGGCTCCTCAGCTACTTGCGTGAAGTTGGCTGTCACGATTCCCTCAAGTACTAGCTGAGATGCAAGGTGCGCCGCGGACCCGCTGTGCATTCGAATGGGCCATGTTGGGAGGCATTGTTCAGTATCGACGTCGACTACCTCCAAGATCGCAAACTTGGACCGACTTTCATTCTCAAGTTACTCTCGAGGATCGTCGCTAGAATGGCTTCGCTCCTTTCGCGTTTGCTCCCAGCCTCCGTCACCGCGAATTCGACTGCCAGCAGTGGACATGTCACCCATGCGCCAGAGACGCCCCGTATCGCTATTGGTCTTGCTGCAGCATATCTCCAGCATGAGATGATGGAGATGTATTGGGCCGGGGTCAAGAGAGAGCTTCCGTATATCCTCTTGACTCTGCGCAAATGGCAAACTCGAGAAGAGTACAGTGGTACTGTCTTGCCAGATGAGGAGAACCATCTTATCCACGGATTCGACACATTTGTGGACCAAGTCACACATAGCTCGCGACACCACTCTCTGAGATACGCACCTCCTCCAGAAGTTGTTCCTCCAAGTGACAAACCGCCGACTTATACTGAAGCCCTGGAGAACCGCGCCTGGGATATGTATGCTGAGCTCAATAGCATCCGGATCAAACAGGCTATCCGGGAAACGCTTGATGTGCCAAACGAGAGCAGTGTTCTGCAACGAAGGGCAAAGATGTTGCTTCAATCTGCCCAATTCCTGGATATCGACAAGATCATCGAATATAGAGATCCCGAGAGACTTTTATCGTTCTGGAAGCGCCCGGCACCTCCTCAATTAGTCGCATCTTCATTTGACGAGGCTAGCATGCCTCAGCTAGCACCCCAAACATGTTCGCTCTGCTACAAGGCCATCAGCAGCTCTTTGTTCAAGAGCGTCAAGGACGATTCTATCGTCTGCGAGAAGTGCTACAGGGACAAACACTATGGGCAATCGGGCTTCACTAAACACTATAAAACATGCTGTCTGGCAGCAGCAATCACGCCCGAAATCAGTCGCAAGATCTGCCACTGCAACAATATTCGACGCAGAGACAAGAATGGAAAACTTCGGCCTCTCTGGCCAGTTGATTCGGTCGCTGATGGTGGCTCCCATACGAAAGGTGGCCCAGGGAAGATTACATGTGGGTTAGAGCAGCTGACCGATCTGGTCGCTGAGGCCAAATACGCAGCTACTCGCATGAAGACGGAAGGAGATACGACACTTGCCGATCAAAGACGAGAGTCATTCGCAGAAATGCGAAAGATTCAAGATCTTGAGGACAAGAAGAGGAAGACAGCGAAAGACCATCAGCAGCGACTCGACAGGATAAAAAATGGTATACCGGTTATCTCAGAGTTTGGTACTTCTCAGGGATTAACAACTAGCGATCCTGAAAACATTCCAAGTTACCTTCAGTCCATCACGGATAACTATCCATACGGCAACGTTCATATGGCACTTCGCATTGGGCCGCTCATCATAGAGAACGGTGTCGCCAAGTTAGTTCCTCCTTCTCCGAATAAGCCCTTCGTAGTTCTGGACTAACATACAGCAGCACCCATGGAGGTGTTCTCATCACGAACCGGGATCCTCCTGAGCTTCAGATCCTTCGCGACGCCCCATCAGACATACAGCACAGCCTGCTCCTGACTGGCACGACCGAGCGCCGTCTCTATTCGCAAGTCCGTTCTCGAGTTCCTAAACGATACAAGGCAATGATGAAACAAATCGTTGGAGGTGCATTTTGCAGTTTCATCGACGAAGCGGCAGAAGCAGACATAATTGACACATTAATTCACGAAAGCGAACGACTAGTTGACGAGGGAGTCAGCCATACGGAAAAATCTGCTCGTCTTCAAGAAAGCACAAACCGACTCTTCGTGAAGATTAAGCCGTACCTCTCAGCGAGGATCAAGACATACATTGAAAGCATTGCATCTCGTCTACTTAATCCAGACGTAGAGCTTCGGTGGAACTTCAGGACCAACAACTGCCAGACCTTCTGTGACAACCTCATCGATCGCAATGTCTTCGGGGCTCTCTTTGCACCTCATGCAGCAAAGGTCGACCACGAAGCCGCCCCAATCACGACACCTTTATACCTCATGAGTTTCGTTTGCAGGCCAGGAGCCTATATTCCAGAAAAGGCTAAATCCAAGTTTGACGTGCCTAATGGGCTGACAGAAGAGTATCTGCTCAAATTCCGTTACGGCCGCCACGAAGAATGCGATATCATCGATACCCTATCGGAATATTGGTATGACTGGGGTGCCTTTGGAAGTCATCTGTATCAGTATCAGGATGTGTTCCTTGGGACTGCACTGAAGCATACGGACGGTATCCCATCAAATGCAATGAGTGCAACATTGCCAAGCATGCTTGGGCTTTCCCTTTGATACTTATTCCATTACCTCCCTACACCTTTCACGAGGAAGAAACTTGTACCCTCGGTCACCTCGGGCCGCAAAAGATTCTTTCTTGACGAGCACACTGCCGAACCCAACTTCTGGCCATATGACAGATATTGATTGGTTCCGCAATCGAATGACGGTTCTCCTTGCTCAAGACACACTCCTTACTGGAGCAACTGCCATGGCAAAATGTTCATTGTTCCGTCAATCCACACTGTGGCTCCATCTGCAGGCTGATGAGCGCAAGGATCGTCTCAAGCTCGGAGGCATCCACCGCGCACAGCCATTTAGCCATCATTTTGAGAAGGGCGCATATCATCAGTACTTCATTGCAGATTGGGCGTCATTGACCCTCCCGCGAAAATTGAGATTTACGAGAAAATGAGGGAATGGAAAGTAACTCGAGCAGATGTGGGAGATGACTCGCCTGACAACGATGATGGGGGTTCAGGTTGTGGGGGCTGTGGAGGGTTCGGCTGCGGTGTGATTGCAGTGGGTTGTGCTGGAGGACTTGATGCCAACGGCGGAGATACTTGTGGCTCTGGATGTGTGAGTGCTTGTCATGGAGACGATGGAGGGGCCGATGGTGGTGATGGTGGTTGCGGCGGTGGTTGTGGTGGTTGTGGTGGCTGTGGCGGCTGTGGATGATGACGGAAGGTTGCTTGGATAGGTATGATTATGGGGTTTCTTTGCATATTATGGCAGATTCAAAGTTTAATATCATCATTCGGGGAGATTCATGTCAACCAATTGTGTAGTGCCGGCGAGTTTAGATCTTCAATTGCCTCGTATTACAACTTCATGAGTGAACTCTATGTCCAGCCCAGTGGCATTCATGGTTCCCATTACATATCCACCACCGACGACTATTCCTTGGTAGTACAATCTCACACTGATTGCAGCGGATCCTGCCAACAAGAGATTTCTTAAGAGACCTTACGTCCCGCTCCTCCCTAATGTTACGCACCTCATCTGGGCCGAGCTCGGCACAGGAACGACAGACGCCTACTGGGGTTGAATGTGATTTTGATAGCCCACAAGCTTTGTGTTGCACAGACAGGTCAGTCTGCCTCCAGGTCGCGATCAAAGGTGCTGGTTGTGTGCGATCGCTGAGGAGATAGCAACGCGAACAGATAGCGTAGCAGTTCTCAACATGCGCTTGTGTACGTGGAACTGACACGGAAAAGTTCGAGACTCTGCACGTCTGATAAATTGTTAACCCATTGAGATCACAAATTGGTTACAGATAGATATGTTCGCTATGCTTACCTCGCAGGTGACCTTCGCGCAAGCCCAGCATTCGCTTTTGGTGTCGTTCTCGCAAGCACTCTCACAAAAGAGTTCCCGGCGATCAATGCGGTTGTCATTCTTAGGAGAAATACCGATCTACGTATGGCCTTTGAGGCCATGGAGACATTGACGACGTCATCAAGATGCAGGTTCTTAGCCAACGAAGCAGCCACAGCATCGTGTCGAAACAGTGCTCCAAGTGATCGATCCTTTTCGTCATCTGATATGACGGATAATTTTTCAAGGTCAATTCCAGTATTGGACCGTCGATGCCAAAGGCTAAAGCGTTGTAAATAATCGACAACAAGGAAATTCATCGCAGCAAGGACACGAGGTGCAGCTATGAGCGGAGCAACTAGAATGGCTACTCCAGCTACTCGGAAACTACCACAAGTTTAGTTAGACTCCTAGATTTGGGTCTTTAAGATAGTTTCACTGACATGTTCATAATCGCCATGATCTGAATTGTTAACTCTTGGTGGCAGAAGTCGTCGGTACAAGATGCGTATGTCCACGGGTGAGGGAGATAGGTGGAAGCGACTGCACATGCAGCTGTCATAAAGCAAATGAACACCATGTCCACGGCGAATAAGGCAAAATATCTCCGTACACGAAGGGAACTTGACCACTCGATCTGGTAACGCCCATGGCGCTTCTTGACTCTGTAGGCTAGATAAGAACCTACAATGCCCCATGCAGCCATTGATATGCCCTTTTGAAGATAAATGTTACCAATACGTTCGACTTCAAGTAAACAAATAGTAACTTACGGTGATAGTATGAAGCGCTTGGCTAACGTAGATGAGCCGGGTTTCATGACTGCCATGGCGACGAGTTGTCCCAAAAGCTGCTGATCCCGCTATAACACCGTAAAAGCCTGCTGGAACAATACCCACAATTCGAAGGAAAGTCGATGCTGAGGCAGATCTAATCAAGATGCCGCTCCCGACCGTAATCACCAAGATAATTGCCGAAATGACGCTAAAGGCGATGACGGCTGTCTTGCTCTCATATCGGTCCATCTGCGAGTATGGCGATTGTATTGTGGAATCACTTCAATGAGCAATAGGCGACATGGTCCATCTCCAGATAAATCTTCGAGGTTTTCGTCTCAACCTTGATGTTTGAACCTGGCTGCATTGTACCTGAGGCTTTCCCGCATGGACATGGTCATGTGGCTGAGGCTGAGCCGGGGCTGTTACACCGAAGCCGAACAAGGATAGGTGAATGAGGATGTGAGGCTTCCTCCGCTAATACGGCACACGCAGGCTTTCGCCGAGGCAGATCTGCGCCTGGGAGAATTAAAGCATTCTTGCGGCTAGGTTCTGGGCAAGCAGACTGAAAAAGATCGCGACGCATTTCCAGCACCCGCCAACACGGTGTCTTTCAACACAGAGCAAATCTTCTTCGGCTCGCGAAACATTAAAACCGGTCGCTAATCAAATGTCATTAGAAAATCACACCACCAAGAGAGCTCTACACAAATGCAGCAAAGCCTTGCTGTCAGGGTTAGCAAGGCCAGGCTATTCACAGACCTTGACCTTTCCTCCTGCACCTACGACAGAAGAGGAGCCAATTGTTCCAGCGCCATCTCTTTTAATTTTGACGATGCAAGCTTGACTGAAGAAGCGTTTGACGTTCGTCGTCTCCCACATCCGGCACAATGTGCTACGCATCTCCAGCTTCTGGAGGTGTTCTTCGTCCTACGACAGCGCATTCTCATTTCCGAAGAAATTGATGCTGGTTTCGGCATTGAGCCACAACGCGAAACAAAGACTGGCCGTCAAGGAGATGAAAAGACATTTAAAGATGCCACGCTTTGGGACAGGAGACAAATCAAGTGGACCTGATTTATCGAATTTGCTGTGGTCCGTTTTCTCGTCTGGAGGAAGTGTATAAGTCAATCGCCGAACACGATGCTAAAGAAGACCGAGGGGGTCATTTACTCTTGCAAAATCTGCCACCACTCGATGTTCTCATGGTTTGGCATTCCTTTATGCTGAACCCCGCCTACTGTCTAAATATTGCTCGGATGAATCACTATACCGAGTGGGCATGCCTTGGAAAACCGTCCACGGCGCAATAAGCAACAGAGACTGGGCATTTGGCCATGAAAAGACTGACTCAGACCATTTCGAACGCCAAACCAACCTCTCCGCGGATCTTTTGAAATGTTTTCCCAATGGAGCATCCTATCACCATCTACCCCCAATCTTGCTACGTTTGAGCTTCCGGCATCTCGACTGCAAACGGAGGGAACCACAGGGCCCGATGAATTAGACATCAAGTCTGATGACAGTCTATACCAGAAGTACTCTAAAGCATTCACCAGTGTCGACAGCGAATTAGCTGTCAAACTCAGAGACGCTGTGGTCCGCCAGACATCCTTTGTTGACAAGATGAACGACCGGCTTTGGATCCGGAGCCCAGAGGTTAAAGGAACAATTCGCCGAGCAATTGGGAGATACAAGAACTTCTTGACTTTACTAAAACTCTACCCAGGACACACAATCGTACCAACGCTTGATATTGATCTAGTCTGGCACACTCACCAGTGCACGTCGATCGTGTATGCAGAAGCCACAAAAGCCATTGTCGGTAGATTCATCAACCATGATGACACCATTGCGAAAGACAGTCTCGCTACCAGTTACGACGCCTCCAAGATTTACTACCGCGTTCACTTTGGGACAGAGTATAGGATATGTGGTTGCTGGGACTGCGAAGCCTTGCTGTCAGCGGTAGAGGACGCAACCCAGGCAGGTGAGGAACCAGACATGACAGCGCTCGCCAAAAAACGCAGGATCGAGTTACGTATTACCGAGCGGTGGAGATTGCCATAAGAAGCAAAAAGCCTCTTCCACTGTATATCTAAACGCACTTCAGCAATGGCACGGAAGTGTGTATTATTGGCTTGCTTAAATATCAGATGTAATGTTCTCGCCCAATGAGTGATGCATCTCTGTGTGGTGCGCGTCTGTTGCGCTCGCAAAACTGCGTCCCTTCCAGTCATGCCATGATTGGAACATCTCTAGCCTCTTTAGATATACCTTGCGTTTATGCACACTGAGGTCGCAAAATAGTAGATTTCCAAATTCATGAGATGTAACTTTGACTGCTCTGACCGTTTTGGGAGGTTGCGTCTCAGTTTCGGATGTCTCCGCGGCCGTCAAGGGTTGAGATTGAAGAACGGATTGCAGGATTACGATCTCACCAACAATTCGATAAGCAGGTTCGGGTAACGTCCAGCTCACTTCTGGTACTAGTTCTGGTAAGCCTGTTTCTGGAGCCTCAACGGCCATTGACTCGGAAGATCTGCGTTTTGAGGAGTCTATCGGATGGGAGTGCGCAACAACAGACGGTAACCCATATCGCGATCGATAGAGGTCTACAACGGAGCGGATATAAGACCGATCGGCTCTAGGGACTATATCGTATTCATTCACAAATGCAAGCATGAAGCCGACGTTTCGGTGCGCAGTGGCAATCTGTGTGAGGTCTGTTGAGATGACTGGTGCGGAGCCGAAGGTGACGAGGGAGAATTTTAGAGACGCGACTATTCACACTCTCGAGTTAGATATATCCTCCTGAATTGTCATACAAGCTGCGCAAATAAAGCGCATAAGCTCACATTTGACGGGGTTGTGGCAGATCAGATGCAAGAAGATGAGAGAAGAGACGGCGCCACCAGCCGAGTGACCTGTTAAGATCACCTCCGACAGCTCAGTATCAAGCTCTACCTGTCGTGTTATCTCTTCCATGAGCAGCGGAAGTAAAACTTTCGCGCACGTCAAGAATCCGCCGTGGGCCAGCAGAGCAGGTGCATCTTGGAATTCCTAACCCGGCAGTCCGGGAGAGACCTTTGTGAGTCAAGGGCTACAATGTATCCAGCTTATCACGAAGCAATGCACGCAAGCATGCATGCCCCTTCAATGCTCATGCCCGCTCCCACATACGCAGAGGCAGTACGTACAAACAATGGACTTGTGCGCTTCGGGTCCGCATTCATGTTCACCATGTGATCGGCCACGCTGGCGGTGCCTCTGACGGAGACGATGAGCGTTTTGCTCGCGTCCAACTTCCACATCGAGAGGGCCTTTTCCGTACCGGTTGTCGAGGGTGCGCGTGACATGACGGGTCTGAGGTCGGGTCCGGGCTGAGACATCGGATCGTAGACGAGCGAGGAGCATTGGCAGGCGGCAAGTAGCAGTTGCACAAGCTCGGGAGAGCTAGATTCGATCCGTGAGCAGTGTGGTCTAGCCATTGAATGGGTTGCAACATAGCGAGCCGAAGGAAAGGCTTCTGTACCATGTCCATTCCTCTCCTACATCATCGCCGACCGAGGAATTTAGGTATTTGGACGCTTCTTCCATCAGTCTCTCAAGATGTAGCTGGAGTAAGTCGCCGGGCTCCTCTGCAAAGGCGACGAGAAAGCTGCGCCTTAGCCGATAGGCCTCCAACACATAAGGGAGTAACGAGCATATTGACCTTCGTAGTTTACTTGGTCAAAGACAAAGTCCAGTCCTCAACAAGCTCAGCGACCGCAGCCGAAGTTGCGCGCAAGTTCTCGCTGGGTGGGAGTGCGGTCGAAGTCGAGGCTGTCGCATCGCCCGAGGCCGCAACTATGGGCCGTGCCGTTGCCCGTGCTGCCCGGCTCCGTACGAGCTTCGATTTCCACATGTCGGAACGGAACGGCGATCGGCTGGTATCGTTTCGAGAAGTCTTTGGCAAGAGTCGCGATATGAGGATGGTTGCCTGCGCGTGTGGATAGCCAAGCCAAGCCAAAGCTGCAGATGGTTGTCCTTTTGGCGGTAAATGTCCGGCGTCCCTGGTAATTTCACGTCATGTTACAGTGAGGCTGAACGCACTGTGACCCTATGTATCCATCCTTCTGAGTGAGGTTGCACACGCTCACACTTATCAGGTGAATTGAGGTGTTCGGTAACAAGTTCGGATGAGTTAGGTTGGAATATGATACATGAGTCTTAACGGGGAAAAGAAAGCCTCTATCTACTACAGCGAGATAGAGAATAATGTAGGAAAGGCCAATGGTCTTGGCATAGTCTTTAGTTGCGCAACCCCTGGTCTATAGCTTGAGTACTTCTACAAGCAAAGGATCATTGTTAAGTGGTTCAACACCTCACATTTGGGGAACATGCATCAGCTAGGCGTCTTGATTAGGCCAAGTGACCTGCGACCAGGAAACATAGCGTTTCGTTTGAGATTGCGATGGGCAAAGACAGGTTATTGCCATTGAAGGAGGGTATCAGTCTACACTAAACCACAAGCACAAGCCCAACTCCATAGCTGCCAAGTTGTATGTGCTTGCTGCAAGCTTCAAGCACAACAGCAGCCAGGATGATCATCACTGAGAAGCAGTTTGCGAAAAGGCGGTGTTTGGGTGCTAGTGACCTGGTAAATTGACGGTGTGCGCAGGGGTAGAGACAGTGCATCCACAAGTGGACATCCCTCTGCTCGCTACAGTGGGCATATGAACAATGATTCACACCGAACAGCACATGCGAACATGCATTGCAGGATCCAGGGACCTGGGTCGTATGTCGAGAGGCGAGGCCACGTCTCACTCGTAGCCTAGAAGCCCAGGTCGAGCCAGGAGCACGCGTGGGACCGTATAGCGACACCTGATCGTGCAAGCTTTGCCACCGTAATCAAATATGCTGAACAAGGCTGGGAATGGATAAACGGCCTTGCCACTTCATTTTCACTTCCCGCCGGAACTCCTCTCGGGAGACACCTGACCGAGCTTCCAGCGGGTTGGCGGTGTTGGTCTATCGTCAAGCTCCGATTCTCGCACCACCGTTGGCCTGCCTATTTTTGGTCCTCCACGGAGCTAGGGACTAGGCATTTGAATTACCCAGGATTAGCGCGACCTTTAATAATGAGCACTTTGGTGAGAAACCACTCTAGATGAACACCATGACGCCTTATGGGGTGGGTTCTGCTTAGCTTCACTTGCAGCAACGCATAAGATGGGCAGCACGTGGGCTCTACGTGTTTCGTCAAGATCTTTCTTGCATGAATTGAACTACAAGTCGCGTTCGTAGCGTTGGCGTAAACTTATTCTTTTCCACCTGGACCCTTTGCGATGCCCTGACCTTGAACGTGGCCAAAAGCCGGCGAGCACTGCGGGTCGTGCAGAATGTCACTGGACCGCTTCCTCCACTAGCAATGTCCCTACTTTTGTCCTAAGATGATGACACGGCATAATAACCGAACCATGTCGGTGGAACATGAGGTCCCCAGCCTTCATTAGCACAGCTTGATTTATTCACCCGATGGATCTAGGTGCAGTTTTGGCTTCACAATGGCTGGGGCTGGAGCAGCTGGTGCTTCTCGCCTATGATTCGTGAGGACGGAGTAGCTTGATGGAGTTTCGTGGATCCTAATCAAGCTATGGGTTTGGGGAGGGGCGTTGAAAGAAAAGGGTCTGGCGGCGCTTAGCGGACCACTCGCATGCTTGACCCCATTCTGAGACTGCACAGTCTGTCGTGGCTCTCCATCTCAGTGATTGAAGTTCCGTTTAAGCTTTTCACTAGATGTTAGTCGATATATGCCACTTCTGTTTTATGTATGGAACGGGATTGTGTCGCGGTTCTCGAATAGATTGGTAACAGAGTCTCCATTCAACACACTGCTCTAAAATTACCCCGAGCTGAAACAATATTTCGGTTATGCAACTGGCCCTCAACAAGTCACGCATTGAACACTGCGTGATCCTCATGTTCCACTGCCTTGACGCAAAAACCAGTATAGGGTAGCTGCAACCGGCAAGTGGTCGCGGAGGCGTTGAATTATCCCGCAAGGCTGGGCCCGGATAGCCTACAATGCCTCTGGCACGTCAAGAAACTAGGGAGAATTACGTCGTGGGTGATGCATACCGCACCCATCGGCAATGCAGAAGCCCACAGGTTTGGCACCTTACCGCAGCATGGGGAGCGTTCAGTGGAGTGAACACAGTCTCGGTCTTGCAGACACCGCATGTTGTTCCAGGAAGTACAGCTCTCTATAGTCAAGGTCCATCTTGATTATGAGGCCCAGAGGTAGTCATCACTAGAATAGGCAGGTTGCAGAATTGTCAAGCTTTTAAGTGACCCACTCCTCGTACAGTGACGGTAAGCAGTAATCCATATTTATACATGTGTATAGTGTTCACATGCATTGCTTCACGTCATGGCAACAGCTAATTGGAAGAAGACCGCTCATCGATAGTGCGAATGCTGGACACAGCATATACCCGACCAGTCCATAAGCGTCTATCGCCTGGTTTGTGAATAAGCCATTGGTCGATCACAGTAGGGAATAGCCCAACACCGTACATCTCTCGGCTTATGTGGCATAGGACATTTGCAAAAATTTTCCTAGACACCGCCTCTCTCGCCTCGTTCAGAGTACCGGAATAGATGTTGTTGACTAAAGGAGAAAGAAGAGGAAATGGTGATCACCGCAAGGTACATAATGCCACCGGCCGATCATGCGTCTATAACCAGACTTCGCTCGCATATTGCATGTCGGGACGGCACTTGCTAGGTGCCATGACCAAGAGACAAGAGCAGCGTAGTAGATAGCCAATACTTGGCTCCTCGCGTACCCTGTCGCACCGAGAGAGCTGGACGCGTCTCGAGCTGGTCAGCACTTGTCAGCCGGCTTACCCCGCGATGACAGCACGAAAGGTGGGCTGATAGGGTATGTGTAGGAATGGGAGGGAGGGAAGTTGGCTGTCTTGTCTTGCCTGCTCCTCGCCCACTGTGAGAGGCGTTTCCCAAGAGGCACCAGGCCCTTGGACACTGTACGTGAGCCATGGCGAGAGTCGAGATACAGCAACTCCAACCCAACTTTTCTCAAAGGTCCAGTTCCACCCACGAGGTCGCGTCGAGTCTGCCAATCCCAATCCCTATGGAGGGAGGGCGTGCTTCGAGAGGCGGTGTGCCTGCAATGTCAGGGGCCACGGCGGGTGGCGACAGGCTTTGGGGGCCATGATAAGAATGGGTCAAAGGGACAGGAAGGATTCATCGTGGAGTCTTCAGGGGTCTCCGAGTATAATTTACCGTGCTTAGCGGGCAGGGATTCGAATCCCGATCCACCCGCCCTGTCCTAGACCGACACGATTGACTATGGCAGGGTCAGCCCATGACCAAGATGACCAATTGCCTGTAGGAATTCCGGCCGATGTTGCCGCCCTCTGAGCTGCGTTTCACACTTTGTGCTCGGGTGCTGGATCTTCTCCTAATTCTACAAAATTCCCCTAAAGGGACATGGGCCCCGGGCGCCGTCCGCGTGCCTCATCAGAGGACAACGCGGTGAAGCACGTTGCAACTCACTCTCCACTTCAGCCATTACGAATATTTCACAGGTAAGTTCTCGGTCATCGCGATGGGGCAGTAGCTGCAATAGGAAGTAATACTAGACTTTTGGCTTCGGTTCTAGTTGGTGAGCCAAAGCTTGTTCACCGCAACGCATGTCGCTGGCTGTGCAAAGAGTGCAAAGGTTCCACATTGTAATACAGTGAGTGTGGCCTTTTGCCTTTGTTCACGATGACAACTGGTTCAACGCAGGAGCCGTGCAATCTATACGTCTTATTCTCACTGTAACTATATGCAGTGAAATATTTTTCCTCAATGCAAACCGCCTCTGTTACTACCCTGTTGGTCATCTTCACGCAGCAGACAAAGCATGCATATAACCAACCCTACAGGAATAACTTCTTGGTCTGGGCGACCGGCCATCCACGTCACACACTCTTTTCAACCTCGGCCAAGAGTTCTGAGTTCTGGGTTCTGACTACCGACAGAGCAGTCGTGAAACCTCGATGTGCTCCAGCTAGGGCGTATGAGATAGATGGCGTCCAGGATTTTCTCAGCCTTTTCCTCTTCTATGATGACCTTATAATTATCTCGATTGCCACGTTTTCTCACTCATCGGCTTTCTTGCATGTGTGGTAAGCTGTTGCCGGACCCCGATTGCTAGGGTGCGAATCCTTCCGTTATCCCAACGTAATATTTACTGGCCAGCCTCGTTCTCGTGCCCCTGTAAATAGCGGACCATTCCGGCCGCTGTATTCGGCCAACGTCTTCCGGAGCTACAGTAATTAACGGTACCTCCATACCGTTCCAGCCTGTGCGGTGGAGCGGAGCGGACGCTGAAGCATTTCCAAGACCCTTACCCTGGAGTCGATATGGTCTGGACTCGGTTATACCATCTTCTTGTTAAAAAGAAACAAATATCCAACATGTGACCGGACATTAAGCTCCTGGCGCAGAAATTTCTCTTAGCAACTTGTGTTACTACAAACTAGATGTGTCAGAATAGACTCGTGAACATAGACCTAGAGGCGGGTATGTTCCGTGAGTTGTGCCTGAGTAGGCAATGCTTAAACCACCATGTGCGTCGTGCCGTATGCATAATGGCCTCCGAGTGGCGGTTAGCTGATGCGCAGCCACATACGTAGGTGTTGTTTTGACGATTGTTGGCTTGCTTCCCGTCGAAAAGCGCTCATGGCAGTCAAGCCAACAGCGTTTATGGCTTCATTTCTTGTATCACCCGTGGCCCGTTGCTGAACCGTGCTGCATTTCCTTCTCTTGAAAGTAATGATAACCCCTGCAAAGCCTAGAGTGACGGTCCTCAGAACAGCACCCCCACAGTGCTCTAGAAGCACACCCATCAGAGCACGACAGACTCTTCCGCTTCCCGCCTCCCGCATCCGTGGTAGTGGGAACAGGCACCGAGGAGGCTAACTTTACGGACACCACCGTTATCGAGCTTACCTGCCTTGGCTACAGGGAACGCTTACTTGCTCTGACGGTCTTTAGGGCTGGCTGCTATGTCGCGTCTTCCAACCCCCGCCTCATACAGTTCCAAGATCGGCTCTGTCAACTCGCATATGTGCATGGTTTTCTTTCCAGAGGGCCAGCGAATCCTCCTACAATAGCCTCGACTAGGATTGTTCCCAAGCGATTTCTCTAGGGCTGGGCTTCTGTGGTGCATACACACGCACCACACCAATATGGTTGCACACACACACACACACACGCACACTTTTGCGCAGATGGAGATCTCTTAAGGTGACATCGCTTAATGGCCAACCAACATCGCTGGCTGGAAATAGCACACAACTTCTCCTTTCTTTGCAAGCACGTTTGAGGTTCTGATTACAGGCAACTATCATTTCCCATCTGTTGCAATAGCGCCAGACTTCCGTACCTTTCTTACTAATATCTACAAGCTCGTGGGATACGAGACTGGGACATGGTAACCTCGACAGAGAGCTGAAGTCTGCTTGCAAGCCCAGCCGCGCCCTTTGCTGCAAGCACCTCCACATCTACAAGCCACCCCTGCCTCTTTGGGATATTCTCATTACTATGTGCTGTGGGCTTCTGCACCGTTGACTACGTCTCACCCTACTATAGCCTAGTCCAGTGCCCAGGGCGGAGACAACTCGGACTAACTGCGTGGGGTTGCTCGAGTACCACGGACTTAGTTGGGCTGAGGCTCACACCTGCGCTAGGTTGCCACACATCATCATGTTCACACTCCTCTGCACGTCGTTCGTTAAACATGCCGCCCTTACGCCACCCCTCTTCTCCATCCGAAGCCTGGGGGCAGATCCTACCAGCGAGGCTAGGATGGTCCAGGGTCGTGGTCCAGTTGCAGGGGTTTCCCTCCGTCTCTGCAGGGCTCTCATGGATCCTATCCATACGCCCCTCCCTCCTTTGAACGTCGTAGCCACTGTAGACTGCCCGTTTCCGCTCTCTTCCAGAAGCTATGATCCATGCCGAGCTCCAGCGACGCAATCTTTCGCGTCTTCTGATCTGACTTGTTCTCATTTCCAAATCAGAAGCTCGGGTGAACTTGAACTTTCGTCACAAGACGAATTGGCGTTTCGCCAGAGACGGTTAACGAAACAGATTCGAATGCCGTTTCTCCTGTAGAGATAGCAACAACTTACCCGATTCATTCCTTTCCTAGAAACAAAAAGAAGAGAACGCCGAGCGGCCAACGAATGCCGTACACGCTTGTAGAAACAACCACCGAGAAATATTTCCCTTCCCGAGAAGAACCCAACCAATATGGAGCCGGAACAGCGTCTTGAGATAGAGCAGTTCCTGCTCAAGGACCCTGCGATCAAGCAGGTCAAGGTCCTCAATGTCGCCGCCGACGGCCAGGAACCGCAATGGACTGTCGTACTGTCCCTCGTCCGACTCGACGACGGCACCCATCCCGACGCCTCTGTCGTCTCCAAGGCCCGAAAGGCCCTGCGCAAGAGCCTCCAGAGCTCTGGTAGCAAAGCCACGATCCCCAAGAAATGGAGCATGCTGGAGGAGCTCCCGATCGGCCTTGATGGCGAAGTAGACGAATATGCGCTGCACATGCAGCTCACGGGCGAGACACCCAGCGATGCGGGCCTGTCCCCAAGGAAAAACGAAAGATCCTCGCAGACCGGACTGCGCGACTACCCGCCGGAGGGTTCCCGGCCGACGAGGTCCCAAAACCGAGACGGAGCTGGTGCTGAGGGCGCTGTGGGCCAAGGTTTTGCGCCGCGACGCTCAAGAGATTGGCAAGAAGGACAGCTTCTTGCAGCTCGGTGGTGACTCCATCACTGCCATCGAGCTGGTGTCGCTGGCCATGCAGTACGGCATTGGCCTTACAGTTGTCGCTATTATGCAGGGCTCGCGCCTCGAGGCCATGGCAGCATCCGCCACCCTCGACGACGACGAGGTTTCTTTCGACACGCAGCCTTTCGCCCTCCTCCCGACTGCTGCTGCCCACTCCGTCCTTAATGAGATCCGCCAGAAGTGCGGACTATCCCTAACCAAGATATTGAAGACGCCTACCCCTGCACGACCCTTCAAGAAGGTCTCATGGCGTTGGGCCTGAAGCAGCCAGGCTCCTACATTACGAAGCATCCTTGGACGCTGCCAGCGAACGTTGACATTGGCCGTTTCCGCCAGGCCTGGGAGAAAACGATTGAGCTGTGCACGCCTCTGCGATCGCGCATTGTCATTATTGGAGGTGCCGTTATCCAGGCCGTGGTCAAGGATGACATTGAGTGGGAGGAGACCACCGAACGACTCGACCCGGCCACGCTTATTAGCCCTCCGCAAAATCTTTATGGCTCGAAGCTTTGCCGTTACGCGCTGACCAAGAACGAGTCCGGAGGCTACTCGTTCATTCTTACCATGCACCACGCCGTGTTCGACGGTATGACGGTGCGTATTGTACTTGACATCTTCCACCGAATTTACCACAACGAAATCCCCGAGAGCGTCCCGCGATATTCCAGCTTTATCCAGTACGTTGCTGGTCTCGACACAAGCGATTCCAAAGAATACTGGAGAAAGGAGCTGCAGGGATCTACACGGGCGACCTTCCCATCCAGCGTGGGCGCGATGGCCATATCCGAGAGCACGACGCGCCAAATGAAGCAAATTATCAGCTTCCCACAGGTGATGGACTCTTCCATTACCAAGGCATCCATCATTCGAGCTGCCTGGGCCTTGGTACTGGCACGATATAGCGATTCCGATGACGTGTGTTTCGGCACTACCGTATCCGGTCGCCAAGCCCCGGTCCCCGGCCTGACTGAGATGCCCGGTCCGATGATTGCCACAGTCCCGGTCCGGGTCCGCATCGACCGAAACCAATCCATCTCTCAATTCCTTACCGATGTGCAGAACCAGGGCTCTGGCATGGTGCCTTATGAGCAATTCGGTTTGCAGAACATCTCCAAGCTTAGCCCTGATGCTCAAGATGCCTGCGATTTCTCCAGTTTGCTCGTTATTCAACCCCGTCAGCATCTGTCCTACACGAGCCAAGGTGGCGCTGATTCAGTTGTGCTGGATGGAGATGCGGACCTCTTCATCTCTGACGAGGCTATGCAAAACTACTTCAACTACCCACTGGTCATCCAAGGTCATCTCCTCGACAAGACGGTTGAGCTCGATTTTACTTACGATGCGGCCGTCATTGCCGAGTCACAGCTCCTAGCCTTGTACCGCCAGTTCGATCACGTTGTTCAGCAGCTTCTTGTTCAAGATGAAACTCCGTTAAGCCAGATCTCCGTCGCCAGTGCCTCGGATGTCAAGCAGTCCATCGAATGGAACAGCGAGGAGCCAGAGATTATCGAAGCCTGCATTCATGATCTTATCGATATGCGTGCCCAGCGTCGACCTGATGCCTTGGCCATCCGAGCTTGGGATGCTGAACTTACGTACCAGCAGTTGAATGAGGCGGCGAACCGGCTTGCAAAGTACCTGATTGAAGCCCACGGAATCAAGCCCGACGACCTCGTCCACGTATGCTTTGAGAAATCGGCCTGGTTTTTCGTCTCAATCCTCGCTATCAACAAGGCTGGTGGCGCATGGGTCCCCTCGATCCTTCGCATCCACTTCAGCGCCAGCAGCAAGTTGTGTCTCAGACTAAGGCCAAGCTTGCGCTCTCGTCCTCCTCGAATGTTCCTCTATGCAGTGGTTTGGTATCAAACGTTGTGGAAGTTTCAGAGACTTTCATCCGGAAACTAGAGGAATCGAACAAGCAAGCTGGTTTGACTGCGCCCGAGACCGAAGTCACCCCTCGACACGCTGCCTATGTGCTTTTCACGTCCGGTTCAACAGGAACACCTAAGGGTTTGGTCATGGAACATGGCTCCGTCTGTACTAGTCAGAGGGCTATTGCCAAGCGTCTGGGACTTACCTCCGATGTTAGGATCTTGCAGTTCGCGGCATATGTGTTTGATTTGAGTATTGGTGAGATCGTCGCTCCTCTCCTCCACGGTGCCTGCCTCTGCATTCCATCCGAAGAAACTCGTATGAACGGTCTTACCCAGTTTATCGCTGATATGGACATCAACTGGGCCTTCTTAACACCCTCTTTTATTCGAACTTTGCGACCGGAAAGCGTACCTAGCCTTGAGCTTATCCTGCTGGCAGGTGAAGCTGTAGGCCGAGACATTCTTGACACATGGTTCGGCAAGGTCCGCCTAGTGAACGGTTGGGGCCCGGCTGAGACCTGTGTCTTCAGTACGCTCCATGAGTGGAAATCGAAGGAGGAATCGCCTCTAACAGTTGGTCGTCCTGTGGGAGGTTTCTGTTGGATCGTTGATGCCGAGGACCCTCAACGATTGGCGCCGGTTGGAGCCCTCGGTGAGGTGGTGATCCAAGGCCCTACCTTACTACGAGAGTATCTTGCCGATCCTGTAAGAACTGAGGCATCGTCGGTCAGGTCATTGCCATCATGGGCGCCTCGTCGGGATTTAAAGCATTGGAATCGCTTTTACAAGTCTGGCGATCTTTGCTCATACAATCCTGACGGTACGATCGAATTTTCAACCCGTAAGGACACCCAGATCAAGATCCGTGGTCTTCGAGTCGAGCTTGGTGAAGTTGAGCACCACATTCGAGAGGCCCTTGATGCCGTGCGACAGGTTGCTGTTGATGTGTACAAGACCGAGAGCGGTACAGGTTTGGTATCCTACCTTTGCTATAACGATGATACGAGGATAGCTGGAACTAAGTCGGCCGATACTGATGACACCGTCTTCATGCCGTTGACTTCCGATTTGCAGGTTCAGATCACTGCTATGGTCGGTCAGCTCAGCGTCTCACTCCCCGATATATGATTCCCTCACTGTTTATTCCGTGCCGTTACATGCCCTCCATCACATCAACAAAGCTTGATCGTAACCTCTTGAAACGACTGACAGCGGCGTTGAGTCGTGAGGACTTGGCGAGCTATTCCTTGGTCGATGGCAAGAAGAGAGCGCCGGAGACTCCAATGGAAAGTCGCATGCAGCTCCTGTGGGCTGAACTTCTGAGTCTGCCTACAGAGTCGATCGGTCGAGATGATAGTTTCTTGCGGATGGGTGGTGACTCTATTGCTGCTATCCATCTTGTTTCCAAGGCTCGTGAGGCGGGCATTTCTCTCACTGTTAAGGATATCTTTGACGACGCGCGTTTGTCCGCTGTAGCCGCAGCTGCTACAGAGATCACCGATGGAGACAGGGCGGATATGCACACCGAGCCCTCTCTCTCCTCAGTGAAGAAGAGCGCGAGGTGGTCTTTGGTGGTGAGTTGCGCAGGCAGTGCGGCCTTTCGAGCAGCCAAGAGGTGGAAGATGCCTATCCTTGCACAAAGTTGCAGGAAGGTCTCATTGCCCTCGCCGCCAAGTACCCTGGATCTTACATCACCAAGTACATTTACCGACTACCTGAGCATGTCGACCTTGACCGCTTTAAGAACTCGTGGGAAACCGCGGTCCAGCTCTGCGCTAACTTGCGCACGAGAATCATCCACGACCGTGGGTTCACTATCCAGGCCATTATCAAGGACGATATTTCTTGGGAAAACACTGGCTCACACACCGTACGCTCCTACATGGAGGAGTCCAACAAGATGGAGATGAGCTATGGTATGAGGCTGTGCCGTTATGCCATTATTAGACAAGAAAATGGCCAGAACTATTTCATCTGGCTTGTTCATCACTCCATCCACGATGGTTGGAGTATGCGTATTGTTTTAGATACAGTTCTCCAGGTCTACCACAATCGCAGTCTCCCTCTCTATCACCTCATTCCGGTTTCATTAAGTACGTTATGAATCTGGACCAGGAGGTTGTGGGCGACTACTGGAGGAAGCAACTTCATGAGGCTAAGCGCGCCTCGTTCCCACCTCCCATTCAGGGTATGGGTGGAGAGATTTGCATGATGGACAAGCGAATTGACCTTCCTGATGCTAAGAGCACGTCAATCACCAAGGCTTCCATTCTCCGTGCAGCTTGGGCCATCGTCCTAGCCAAGTACTGTGGCACTGATGATGTATGCTTTGGTACCACTGTGTCTGGTCGCCAAGCTTCCGTTCCAGGCTTGGAAACCATGCCAGGTCCCGTTATTGGCACTGTCCCTGTCCGAGTTCGCTTGGACAGCGAGAAACTCGATTTCCGATATCCTTCAGGACGTTCAGAAGCAAGCCACAGACATGATTCCTTATGAGCAGTTTGGTCTGCAAAGCATCTCTCGACTAGGACCAGATGCGAAGGATGCTTGTGACTTTTCCAGCTTACTCGTTATCCAACCTGGCCAGCAGATTACTCATGCCCATACTAGTGATGATGGTATTCTCATCATGGGCCAGGAGGAGCAAAACATGGCTGAAGAGGCGATGAAGGGATACTTCAATTACCCTCTCGTTATCATGAGCTACATTTACAACGATAGGATCGAGCAGCGACTGGCTTATGACACAAGCGTCCTTGACGAGGCCCAGTTGGAGGGCCTGACCCATCATTATGAGTTCGTTGTGCGACAGCTTCTTGCTCAGGACACCAGGCCATTTAGCGAGATCTCGCTTGTTGACTCCTGGGATCTCGATCGTGCCATCGAAGCAAACAGACTTACCGAAGCCACAGCTTCCTGCACCCACTGGAAGATCAGCGAGCAGATCCAAGTTCGACCCAATGACCCTGCCGTGGCATCTTGGGATGGTGATTTGACATATGCCCAACTTGGTCATTTCGCGTCACGCCTTGCTTTGAAGCTCCAGGAGTTTGGTGTTGGACCCGAAAAGATGGTACCGATCTGCTTCCCGAAATCGACCTGGGCAATCGTTGCAATGGTTGCTATTGAGATGGCTGGAGGTGCATTCGTTCCACTTGACCCGAAGGCACCATCTGCTCGTCTGCAGAGCATCTTGGAGGACACAAATGCCACTCTCGTCCTTGCCGCGCCGTCCTCCCAGTCTGCCTTAGACGGAATCAATGTGAATGTCTTCCTCGTTGACGAGGAAGTTCTACTGGAATTATCGGACCCAGTCAGACCTATTGTATCCAACGCAGAGCCCCAGAACGCGTGCTTTGTCATCTTCACTTCAGGTAGTACCGGAAAGCCGAAGGGTATGATCATGCAACATGATGCAACATGCTCTTCCTCGGACGCCTATGGCGCTGACCTGGGCATCGGCCCTGGTACACGTGTGTTCCAGTTCTCCGCCTACACCTTTGACGTCGGTATTTTGGATGTCCTAGTCACCCTCATGCGTGGTGGCTGCATCTGTGTGCCCTCTGATCATGACCGTATGAACGACCTCGCTGGTGTTGTCAACTCAACCAAGGCCAATTGGGTGTTCCTCACCCCGACGGTGGCCGATTTGCTTTCACCTACTGAGGTTCCGACGCTGAAGTGTGTTTGCTTGGGTGGTGAAGCCATCAGCAAGAAATCTGCCGATCGTTGGAAGGATGCCGTGGAGCTTCATGGTCTTTACGGTCCTGCCGAAGCCTCCATTTGTGCTTGGAACTCTGTAGTAGGTAAGTCAGGTAGGTCCACTAACCTTGGTAGGCCACTTTCGAGCGCATTCTGGGTTGTTGAGCCCTCGAATCCCCGGCAGTTCGTCCCTCTGGGTTGCATCGGTGAACTCCTGATTCAGGGACCAATGCTTGCCCGTGGGTATATCAACGTCAGCGCCGAAGCTGCTGCGAACTGGATGGAGGACGCGTACTGGCTCCCCGGCGAGGGTCGCCAACGAGCATACAGAACCGGTGATCTTGTTCGACGAAATTACGACGGAACATTCGACTATATGGGACGAAAGGACACCCAGATCAAACTCCACGGCCAACGTGTGGAACTGGGAGAAATTGAGGCCCGAATCCACGAGCACTTGCCCACCGAAATTAGTGCCATGGTAGAAGTTGTGAAGGGAGAGGAGCAAGGACCTGATAGCCTCTTGGCCTTCCTTTGGTATACCGACGGACCAAACTTCCACCCCGAACTGCCCGTGCAACTCCTCGAAAACGTGACAGACGAAGTCAAGAAGCTTATCGCACAGCTGGACTCTTCGCTCAACCTTGTACTGCCTTCTTACATGATTCCATCTACCTACTTGGTATACCAGGGTAAGCCCGAGCAAACCACTTCAGGCAAGGTCAACCGAAGAGCTTTGGCTGCTCTCGCTCGCTCTACATCGGCGCATGATCGTCTGCGTTTTGCGCCGGACGCCGAGGAGAGCGAGCCTCCCACAACCGCAATGGAATTCCAATTGAGAGACCTCTGGGCTCAGGTCCTCAACATCCCTGCTGATGACATTGGTAAGAATGATAGCTTCCTCCGACTTGGAGGTGACTCCATCACCGCGATCCAGCTTGTCTCTCAAGCTGCGCAAAATGGCATCCGTATGACCGTGGCAACTATCTTCCGTGACCCTCGCCTTTCGCATATGGCTGAGGCCGCCATTTCTGGCGAGAGCCGTCCAGTCTATGAAGCAACACCTTACAGTATGCTTCCAGCAAACAACGTCGATACCATCATTGCAGAGATTACCAAGAAATGCGGTCTTGCTAGTTCGTCGGCCGTCCAAGACGCCTACCCATGCACTGCTCTCCAAGAAGGTCTCATGGCGTTGGCCGCAAAGCAACCTGGTTCGTATATCGCAAAACACGTCTATAGAATTCCTTCAAGCGTGGATGTTGCCCGATTCAAGGCTGCTTGGGCCAAGACTGTGGACACCTGTGCCAATATGCGTACTCGAATTGTCCTTGCTGGCGGTCTCACAGTGCAGGCTGTAATTAATGAGGAGACCCGGTGGGAGAAGACATCAGGTATGGATTTGCGTTCGTTCATGGTTGCTAGCCAGAAGATGCAGATGAGCTATGGATCCTCACTGTCAAGATATGCTCTGGTCAGAGACGAGAACAACGACTTGTGCTTCGTCTGGATCGTCCACCATACTGTTTTCGACGGTTGGTCTATGCGTTTGATCCTCGATACCTTGTACAAGATGTACGAGGGTCTTGAGCCACCTGCGTTGCAACCATACTCTGGATTTATTAAGTACACTACCGCTATCGATGAAAATGCTGCTGGTGATTATTGGAAAGATCAGCTTCACGACGCCAAACGGGCTACTTTCCCACCTCGTTCTCTCGTGGCTGGTTCATCTCATACCGAAAAGGTCAGCCGAATTATGAAGACCAAGATCTCTTTCCCACGCTCCACGGAAACCTCTATCACAAAGGCCTCTATTCTCAGGGCCGCTTGGGCTATCATCCTCGCCCGTTACTGCGATACCGATGACGTGTGCTTTGGAACTACCGTCTCCGGCCGTCATGCACCCGTACCAGGACTGGAAGCCATGCCCGGTCCTATGATCGCTACAGTTCCCGTGCGAGTTCGTCTTGATCGTCAGAAACGCATGACAGATTTCCTTCTCCAAGTTCAAAACCAGGCGTCCGAAATGGTCGCTTATGAGCAGTTCGGTTTGCAAAACATTGCTAAGCTAGGCCCCGACGCTCAGGATGCATGTGATTTCTCCAGCTTGTTGGTTGTCCAGCCTGCCCAGCAGATGGCTCCTAAGGACAGCAATGCCAGCGAGATTCTTATGTCTGGTGACTCCGAGGATTTCATGGTAGAGGAAGGCCTGCAAAACTACTTCAACTACCCACTCGTTATACAAGGCCTGATGTACGACGATTATGTGGAGCTCCTCCTTGTCTATGATGCTGAGCATCTTAACGAATCAAAGTTGCAGGCACTTTCACACCAATATGAGAATGTGGTTCAGCAGTTGCTTGCTCAAGATAATTCTGCTCTTGGTGATCTGGCTCTTGCTAGCCCATGGGATCTTCAGCAAGCAATTCAGTGGAATGGAGAGGACCCTGAAATCATCAACCACTGTGTCCATGAGCTCGTTGAGGCACAAGCCCAGCGACGACCTGAGGCTATGGCTATTCGTGCATGGGATCATCAACTTACGTACAATGAGCTCAACCGCGCAGCCAACAGGCTGGCCAACTACCTCGTTAAGAGCTTTGGTGTAAGACCTGATGATCTTGTGCATGTTTGCTTCGAAAAGTCTGCCTGGTTTTTCGTATCAATTCTAGCTATCAACAAGGCCGGAGGAGCTTGGGTGCCCCTTGATCCCTCACATCCGGCACAACGCCAACAGCAGGTTGTCGGCCAAACCCGAGCTCGGCTTGCCCTGGCCTCCCCAGCCAATGTTGAGCTTTGTTCCGGCCTTGTACCAACAGTGATCGAAGTGACACCTGCTCTTGACAAGAAATTGTCTCAAGATCCAGCGGCCTCCAACCAAGGTCCTGTTGTTCCCGTCTCGCCTCGCAATGCCGCATATGTGCTGTTCACATCCGGATCTACTGGCACTCCTAAGGGTCTTGTTATGGAACACGGGTCCGTCTGTACAAGTCAGACTGCTATTGCAAAGCGGCTTGGACTCACCCCTGATGTCAAAATGTTGCAATTCGCTGCTTACGTCTTTGACTTGTGTATTGGTGAGATTGTTGCGCCTCTTATCTCTGGTGCCTGCCTTTGCGTTCCATCCGAAGATATCCGTATGAATGGCTTGACGGACTTCATTGCTGCTATGAACATCAACTGGGCTTTCCTGACCCCGCATTCGTCCGCACGCTTAAGCCTTCAGAGGTGCCTTCTTTGGAGCTTTTGTTATTGGCTGGAGAAGCTGTCGGTCGAGATGTTCTGGAGACCTGGTTTGGCAAATTGCGACTTATCAATGGTTGGGGACCGGCCGAGACTTGTGTGTTTAGCACCCTTCACGAGTGGAAATCACTGTCCGAGTCCTCCTCAATGTTGGTCGCCCAGTTGGAGGTTTCTGCTGGATCGTAGACCCCTCTGATCCTACAAAGCTAGCCCCCACGGGTACCTTGGGTGAGGTTGTTATCCAGGGTCCTACCTTATTGCGGGAGTACCTTGCAGACCCTGAGAAGACGGAGGCATCGATGGTTCGATCGCTTCCTGAGTGGGCCCCACGCCGCTCGCTGCCATCGTGGAACCGTTTCTATAAATCGGGCGATCTTTGCTACTATAACCCGGATGGTACGATCGAATTCTCTACTCGTAAGGATACTCAGGTCAAGATTCGAGGCCTGCGAGTTGAGCTTGGCGAAGTGGAACACCACATTAGAAACTCCCTTCCATCTGTTCGTCAAGTTGCAGTCGATGTCTTTAAGACCGATGCAGGAACTAACCTCGTGTCCTACCTCTGCTTTAATGAGGATACCGTAACGACAAACGCTCTCGACGGAATTTTCTTGCCCATTACTAGTGAGCTCCAAAGCCAGCTGTTGGCTATGGTGGGTGAGCTGAGCGTGTCGTTGCCTCGATACATGGTCCCTACTCTGTTTATTCCATGCAAACACATGCCATTCATCACGTCGACGAAACTTGATCGCAATGGACTCCGCCGCATGACTGCCGCATTGAGCCAAGAAGAACTTACGCTTTATGCCTTATCTGGAGGTGAAAAGCGCGCACCTGAGACTCCTATGGAGAGCCGACTTCAATTATTGTGGGCTGAGTTGCTCAATATCCCTGCTGAGTCTATAGGTCGTGATGATAGCTTCCTTCGCATTGGCGGTGATTCGATCACCACTATCCACCTGATTACCTTGGCTCGAGAGGTTGGAATTTCACTTACTGTCAGGGATGTTTTCGATGACCCTCGCCTTTCTGCTGTTGCTGCCAAGGCCGTTGAAGTTGTCCCTGGATCCGAATCGGATGAGATTACGCAGATTGCGCCGTTCAGCTTGCTGGATGACCATTTCCGTAAGCTAGCACGCAGTGGAATCATTGAGAAGCAGTGCCAGCTCGCCCCTGGAGAGGATGTCGAAGACGCCTACCCTTGCACCAAGCTTCAAGAAGGTTTGATGACACTAGCTGTCAAACAGCCAGGTTCCTACATCGCCAAATACGTGTACAAGCTGCCCGAATTTGTCAATGTCGATCGATTCAGAGATGCCTGGGAGCAAACGATTGAGCTGTCCGGAAACCTGCGTACCCGTATTGTTCACCTCGAAGGAAATACGATCCAGGCTCTCATTAGCCAACCGGCTCATTGGGAGGAAACAAAGGGTATGGATGTCCGCTCATTCATGACTGCCTATCAGAAGACAGAAATGGGTTATGGTTCGCCACTGTGCCGTTATGCTCTTATCCGCGAGTCAAACGGCGAGAATTACTTCATTTGGATCATACACCACGCTGTCTATGACGGCTGGAGCATGTTGATTGCACAGAATATCCTTCAGCGCCTGTACCATGGCGTTGCACCCCCGTTCTCCATCCTTACTCTGGCTTCATTCGATACACCAGCAGCATCGACCAGAAGGCAGCAAGCAAGTACTGGCTGGATCAGCTCCATGATGCCAAGAGAGCAACGTTCCCGCCCACCAAGCAAGTCACCTCTAACGGCTCGACCGAGATCATCACTAAGACGATTCCTTTCCCTCGCTCAACTAACTCGTCCGTCACCAAAGCAACAATCTTGCGAGCTGCATGGGCTATTGTACTGGCTCGTTATTGCGATACAGACGATGTTACATTCGGTACAACGGTTTCCGGTCGACATGCTCCTGTGCCTGGTCTAGAAGCGATGCCAGGTCCTATGATTGCAACCATCCCCGTACGAGTTCAAGTTAAGCGCCAGCAGCGCATGTCCAAATTCCTCATGGAGGTTCAAAGCCAAGCCTCTGAGATGGTTGCGTTTGAACAGTTCGGTCTGCAGAACATCGCCAAGCTAAGTGCTGATGCACACGATGCCTGTGATTTCTCCAGCTTGCTGGTTATCCAGCCTGCCCAACAAGCTGGCTATGTGGAAGATTCAGCTGATGCTGTACTAATTACTGCTGGCTCAGATAAGATGGCAGCGGAAGCTGGCATGCAAAACTACTTCAGTTATCCCTTGTTGTCCAAGGTCATATGTACGATGACCATGTTGACCTTCAGCTCTTCTACGAAACGGATGTCCTTGCTAAGACCCAGCTTGATGCGTTGGCACACCAGTTTGAACATGTTGTTCAGCAGCTACTTGCAGTGGATGACACGTTGCTCGGCTCCATTTCAATTGCTGGCAACTGGGACTTGCAACAAGCCATTGCCCGCAACACGGAGACACCAGAAGTCCTAGATACTTGTGTCCATGAGCTTGTGGAACAACAGGCCAAGATCAGGCCCGGAGCTCTTGCTATCCGAGCATGGGATGCCGAATTCACATACAGCCAGCTGAACAGCGCTGCAAACCGGCTTGCCCATTTCCTCGTGGATTCATACAACGTGAGCTCAGACGAGCTTATTCACGTCTGCTTTGAAAAGTCAGCTTGGTTCTTTGTTGCAATTCTAGCCATCAACAAAGCTGGCGGTGCATGGGTACCTCTTGACCCATCGCACCCAGCTCAGCGCCAGCAGCAGGTTGTCAAGCAAACCCAAGCCAAGCTAGCCCTTGCATCGCCTGCAAACGTGGGTCTGTGTCAAGGTCTAGTTGCTCAAGTAGTTGAGGTCTCACCATCACTGGATCAAAAGCTGCTCGAGTCTACAGAGAAGAGCCAGTCTGGTCCTAGAAAGGTTTCATCTCGCAACGCAGCCTATGTTCTCTTCACCTCAGGCAGTACAGGTACCCCAAGGGTCTCGTTATGGAGCATGGAGCTGTCTGCACAAGTCAAACAGCCATCGCTAAGCGCCTCCGACTGACGCCTGATGTGAGGATGCTACAGTTCGCCTCATATGTGTTTGATCTCTGTATCGGTGAAATCGTCGCGCCGCTTATTTCAGGCGCGTGTCTCTGTATTCCGTCGGATGCCACCCGAATGAACGGCTTGAAAGAATTCATCCATGACTTGCAAATTAACTGGGCCTTTTTGACGCCTGCCTTCGTCCGTACCCTCAAGCCAAGCGATGTACCAAGCCTCGAATTGCTGCTGCTAGCTGGCGAGGCTGTGGGAAGAGATATTTTCGAGACCTGGTTTGGCAAGGTTCGCTTTGTCAACGGCTGGGGCCCTGCCGAGACTTGCGTTTTCAGTACTCTCCACGAATGGACCTCTTCTGACGAATCTCCCTTAACTGTCGGAAGGCCCGTGGGCGGTTACTGCTGGATTATTGACCCAGAAAACCCACAGCGTCTTGCTCCTATTGGAACGCTTGGTGAGGTTGTTATTCAAGGACCGACGCTTTTGCGTGAATACCTTTCCGACCCTGAGAAGACAGAAGCCTCTATGGTCAGGCTACTCCCTGACTGGGCACCTCAGAGAGAAAGTTCCTCTTGGAACCGTTTCTATAAATCTGGAGATCTTTGCTACTATAACCCAGACGGTACTATCGAGTTCGGTACTCGTAAGGATACCCAGGTTAAAATCCGCGGTCTTCGAGTGGAGCTAGGTGAAGTTGAACACCATATTCTTGCTTCTCTTGAAGGTTCCCGGCAAGTGGCTGTCGATGTTTTCAAGACCGAGGCTGCAACCAATCTTGTGGCATACTTTTCTTTCAGTGATGAAACCCGGGCACCAGGTGCTCAAACTGACTCTGATGGAGAACAAGTTTTCCTCCCTATCACAGAGGAACTTCAGAGCCAGCTTACTGCCCTCGTTGGTCAGCTTAGCGTATCTCTCCCTCGGTACATGGTGCCAACTCTATTCATCCCTTGCAGATACATGCCCTCGATCACGTCTACTAAGTTGGACCGCAATGGACTGAAACGTCTTACTGCAGAGCTTTCAAGGGATGATTTGGCGCAGTACTCGCTCGCCGATGGAAAGAAGAGAGCGCCCGAGACGCCTATGGAGAGTCGCCTCCAGCTCCTCTGGGCTCAAATCCTTAAGATTCCTGCGGAGTCTATTGGTAGAGATGACAGTTTCTTGCGAATTGGTGGTGATTCTATCGCAGCCATTCAACTTGTCAGCACCGCACGCGAAAACGGGCTCGCTCTTACGGTCAAAGACGTATTTGATGATGCTCGACTATCAGCTGTTGCCTCAAAAGTTCAGCCTCTTGACGAGTCCGCACAAGGCTCTACACAAGTACCACCCTTCAGTCTATTGAGCGAGCCTCTGAAACAACTCGCCTTGAGCGATAAGATCCGAACGCAATGCAAATTGGCACGGTCTCAAGTTATTGAGGATGCTTACCCATGCTCAAGCCTCCAGGAGGGTCTTATCGCTCTTGCCGTAAAGCAGCCAGGATCCTATATCACTCGCTACGCCTACAAACTTGCTGGTTTCGTTGACGTCGAAAAGTTCAAGGCAGCTTGGGAGCAAGCTGTTGTCTCATGCGCCAATCTCCGCACCAGAATAATCCACGAGAGCGGCAACACCTTCCAGGTTGTTGTGAAGGATGACCTGGCTTGGGAATCTACCGAAGGTACCACCCTGGACGGCTTTATTAAATCGACCCAGCTCGTCGAAATGGGCTACGGTTCGCGACTTTGCCGCTATGCGCTTGTAAAGGATGCCAACGGCGAGATCTATTTCTTCTGGGTCATCCATCACGCTGTCCACGATGGTTGGAGCATGCGAATCGTCCTTGATGCCCTGTTTGCAGCCTATCGTGGGTCTGTTTTGCCTCAGCTGGAACCGTACTCTGGATTTATCAACTATTCTTCTAAGCTGGATACGGATGCTGCCACTGACTACTGGAAGACCCAACTTCACCAGGCTACGCGAGCATCATTCCCGGCGCAAGGCGTGGCAGCGGCTTCAGGCAAATCAGAGAGTGTAACTCGCATCCTGGACAAGACTATCTCGCTTGGTAAATCTGCGAACACTTCCATCACTAAAGCATCCATCATTCGAACTGCCTGGGCTATTGTGCTCGCCCGCTATAGTGGCACTGACGATGTCTGCTTCGGTACCACTGTTTCCGGACGTAATGCGCCGGTGCCAGGCTTGGAGACAATGCCGGGTCCCGTTATCGCAACTGTCCCCGTTCGTGTTCGTTTCCAGAGCCAACGATCTGTGGCCAAGGTATTGCAAGATGTTCAGAGCCAGGCCCAGGAGATGACACATTTTGAACAATTTGGTCTCCAAAATATTTCCAGAGTCAGCTCTGACGCGCGCGAAGCATGCGATTTCTCTAGCTTGCTTGTCATTCAACCTGCGCAACAGATCTCGGATACCTATGCTACAGAAGACGCGATCCTGGTTGCAGGTGAAGTTACTGAGACTCTAGCTCAAGATGGTTTTAGCAATTACTTCAACTACCCGCTGGTTCTGCTTAGCAACATGTATGATGACCGTGTCGACCAGCGCCTTGTCTACGATGCCAACGTTCTTCATGAGACCCAGATGAAGGCGCTGTCTGAACACTTGGATTTCGTTATTCAACAGCTTCTTACGCTCAAGGACGCCCCTCTTAGCCAGGTTTCCTGGTTGGACCTTGGGACATCGAACATGCGATCAACTCCAACAGGCTCAAGCCAGCAAGCGATGTGTGCACCCACTGGTCAATTGAGCAGCAAATACAGAGTCGACCTGACGAAATCGCTGTTGCTTCATGGGAAGGCGATTTCACTTACAGCATGGTCGGCGCGCATGCATCCAAACTTGCTGTCAAGCTTCAAGAACTCGGCGTCGGTCCCGAGGTCTTTGTGCCCATCTGTTTCCCCAAGTCAAAATGGGCTGTCATTGCAATGGTCGCCATCCAGATGGCTGGAGGCGCTTTTGTTCCTCTTGATCCTAAGGCCCCACAGGCTCGATTGAAGAGTATTATTGAAGATACGAACTCTAAGCTTGTTGTTGCTGCGCCATCATTGAAGCCGATTGTTGAGACTCTAGGCGTCGATGTTCTCACTCTTGATGAAACAAGCCTGCGTCGCCTGCCGAGCCCTCAGGGCCCTGTTGTCAATAAGACACAGCCTGAAAATGCCAGTTTCACCATCTTTACCTCAGGTAGTACTGGTAAGCCTAAGGGCATGGTTATTACACACCGCGCAATTTGTTCATCCTCAGACGCCTATGGTGCTGACCTGCACATTGGCCCCGGCACTCGAGTGTTCCAATTTTCAGCCTATACATTCGATGTCGGTATCCTCGATGTCCTTGTGTCATTGATGCGTGGTGCCTGCGTCTGCGTGCCTTCCGATCACCAGCGTCTCAACGATCTAGCAAACACAATAAACCACTTCAAGGCAAACTGGGTTTTCTTGACACCCACTGTCGCTGATCTTCTCTCTCCATCTGAAGTTCCCGAGCTGCGGGTTGTGTGTCTTGGAGGTGAGGCTATCAGCAAGAAGTCTGCCGACCGCTGGAAGGATTCTGCTGAATTGCATGGTCTCTATGGACCAGCTGAGGCATCTATTTGCGCGTGGAATCCCTTGGTTGGCAAATCCGGCAAATCCACCAACATTGGTCGACCCTCGCCAGTGCTTTCTGGGTTGTTGATCCCGACAATATCAAGAGCCTTGTGCCTGTGGGCTGCATCGGTGAGCTGCTTATCGAGGGACCCATGCTTGCTCGCGGGTACCTTAACGTCGATGCAAAGACTGCCGCAAGCTGGATGAACAACGTCAATTGGCTGCCAGGCAATGCCTCCCGCCGTGTCTACCGTACTGGTGATTTAGTCCGTCGTAATCACGATGGTACGTTCGATTACATGGGCCGAAAGGATACGCAGGTCAAGCTCCATGGTCAAAGAGTCGAACTTGGTGAGATTGAAGCTCGTATCCACGAATTTATTCCTTCGGAAATGAGTGGCATGGTTGAAGTTGTTCCAGCGGAAGACGGCCAGGGCCCCGAAAGCTTGCTAGCATTCCTATGGTACACGGATGGTCCTAACTTCCATCCCAAGGCTCCTGTACAGCTATTCGAGACTGTATCTGATGAGATGAAGCAGCTTATCTCTCATTTGGATACCTCTCTTGGAAACAACCTTCCTTCTTATATGATTCCCTCAACTTATCTCATCTTCCAAGGCCAGCCTGAGCAAACAACTTCAGGAAAGGTGAACCGTCGTGGCCTAGCCAGCCTAGCTCGCGCTTCGACCACACAAGATCGCCTGCGCTTTGCACCAAATATGGCCAAGAGTGAGCCTCCAAGCACTCCCATGGAGTTTAAGCTTCGTGACCTGTGGGCTCAGGTCCTAAGTTGTCTCCCGAAGATGCAGAGACAATTGGAAAGAACGACAGCTTCCTCCGTATTGGTGGTGACTCGATCATGGCTATCCAACTGGTTTCCCTAGCTCAACTAGAGGGCCTGGAACTCTCTGTCGCAACCATCTTTGATGATCCCAGACTGGCGCCTATGGCTGAGGCCACAGTAGCTATGGAGGATGGCTTCAGCACTGAGACGTACGAAGCGCAGCCGTTCAGTATGCTTCCCGACCAGGCACTGGACATCATAATGTCAGACATCCAAGCGCAATGTGGCTTGCCAACCAAGTCTTCCATCGAGGATGCCTATCCTTGCACAAAGCTTCAGGAAGGTCTGATGGCCCTTGCTGTCAAACAGCCTGGCTCATATATCGCTAAGCACGTCTATCGCCTTCCTGACCATATCGATACCAAGCTTTTCAGGACTGCTTGGGAGCAAACTGTTGAGGCTTGCAGCAATCTGCGAACCAGGATAATTACGTCCGGAGGCGCTACTATCCAAGCCGTACTCAAGGAGAAGGCAGAATGGGAGAAGACAGATCAAGTAACTCTGTCAGAGTACATGGCGTTCGCAAAGACGATTGAGATGGGTTATGGCTCCCTCTATCCCGTTATGCTCTGGTAAAGGACGAGCAAAACAAGCAATGTTTTGTATGGGTTGCTCACCATACAGTCTTTGATGGCTGGACTGTGGGCATTATCCTGGAGACATTGCAACGCATTTACAACGGAGATGACTCGCTAAGCCTGAGACCTTACTCAGCCTTTATTAAGTACACGATTTCTGTTGATGAAGAGAATGCAAAGTCATACTGGAAGAATCAGCTCCAGGAAGCCAAACGGGCAACATTCCCTTCCACAGACTCTAACTCAAAGAACAACAGCGTTAGCCGCATGCTCAAGTCAACCATTGAGTTTCCCTGATCCACGGACAGTTCAATCACGAAGGCTTCTATCCTTCGAGCAGCGTGGGCTATGGTTCTTGCGCGCTACTGTGATAGCGACGACGTTACCTTCGGCACAACTGTTTCCGGTCGACAAGCACCAGTTCCTGGCTTGGAGTCCATGCCAGGTCCTATGATCGCTACACTACCTGTGCGTGTTAGAGTTGACAAACAACGCCCTATTATTGCTTTCCTCCAAGATATTCAAAAGCAGGCTTCGGAAATGATCGCCTATGAACAATTTGGCCTGCAGAACATCTCAAAGCTTAGCCAAGATGCCCAGGAAGCCTGCGAATTCTCAAGTTTGTTGGTCATTCAACCTGCACAACAACTCACAGACAAAGAGACAGGCTCGCACGCTGTTCTTGTCTCGAGAGACGGCGAGGACTCTTTGGCCGAAGAGGGCGTGCAGAACTATTTCAGTTATCCTCTCGTACTTCAAGGAGTCATTTTCGAAGACCACGTCGATTTAGTGGTTGTTTATGACTCTGAAAAGTTGACCGAGCCTCAACTTTTGGGCATGACAAGGCAATACGAGCATGTCGTGAATCAGTTATTAGCTCAAAGCGAGACACCCATTGGCGATGTTTCCATTGCCAGCTCATGGGACTTGAAGCAAGCTCTTGAATGGAATGCGGCCGATGATACTGAAATCATCGACGATTGTGTTCACCGACTGATTGAGAAGCAAGCTAGTCTGCGTCCTAATGCCATGGCTATACGCGCTTGGGATGCCGAGTTAACCTACAGCCAACTTGATCGGGCTGCGAACAGGCTTGCGCATCATCTCGTGGACAATTATTCAGTCCGACGTGGCGATCTGGTTCACGTGTGCTTTGAAAAGTCTGCTTGGTACTTCGTGTCTATCTTGGCTATCAACAAAGCAGGCGCTGGCTGGGTTCCTTTGGATCCCTCTCACCCTGTCCAACGCCAGGAGCAAGTTATTTCACAGACCAAGGCGACTCTTGCCCTCGTGTCCACCTCCAATATTGCATTATGCACTGAGCTTCTTCCCCAAGTGCTCGAAGTCACGGCTGCGCTTGATAAAAGCTTAGCCACCGATAACGAGAGGAGCCGACAAGGCCCTCAGATCAATGTCTCGCCCCGTGACGTTGTGTATACTCTGTTCACATCAGGAAGTACCGGTGTTCCCAAGGGCTTTGTCATGGAGCATGGCTCAGTCTCTACTAGTCAAATTGCCATTGGCAAGAGACTGGGACTCACGTCTGATGTACGGATGTTGCAGTTTGCAGCATTTGTCTTTGATCTTTCAATCGGTGAAATCCTAGGCCCATTGATTCATGGTGCCTGCCTTTGTATCCCATCCGAAGAGGATAGGATGAATAACCTGAAGCAATATATCCATGACATGAACGTTAACTGGGCCTACCTTACCCCAGCCTTTGCTCGAACATTGCGGCCAGAAGACGTCCCTAGCCTTGAGCTTTTGCTTCTAGCTGGTGAGGCTGTCAGCCGCGATGTCTTCGAAACGTGGTTCGGCAAAGTACGATTTATCAACGGTTGGGGTCCAGCTGAGACCTGCGTGTTTAGTACCCTTCACGAATGGAAATCAGCGGATGAATCACCCCTAACTGTGGGCCGACCCGTGGGTAGTTTCTGTTGGATAGTTGATCCCGAACATCCTGGAAGACTTGCGCCAACAGGGACACTTGGTGAGGTCGTTATTCAAGGCCCAACCCTGCTTCGGGAGTATCTAGCCGACCCAGTCAAGACAGAGGCTTCGATGGTTCGAGATCTGCCATCATGGGTTCCTCGCCGTGAATCTCAACACTGGAACCGATTCTATAAATCAGGTGATTTATGTTTCTATAACCCTGATGGAACCATTGAGTTCTCGAGCCGAAAGGATACTCAAGTTAAAATTCGCGGTCTTCGTGTTGAATTGGGCGAAGTCGAGCATCACATTCGTCGGACTTTGGAAGACGTGTGCCAAGTTGCTGTAGACGTATTCAAGACTGAAGCCGGCGTTAACTTGGTATCATATATCTGCTTCAACGAAGATACTCGCACCGGAAGCAGCGTGAAAGCACAAGATATCTTCCTGCCACTTACTTCCGATCTTCAAACAAAGATCAACGCTGCAGTCAACGAGATTAGTGTGTCTCTTCCTCGATATATGGTACCTACACTCTTTATCAACTGCAGTTATATGCCGTTTATTACGTCTACCAAGTTAGACCGAGGCGGCCTTCGCCGACTTACTTCCTTGCTTACTCAGGAAGAGCTGGAACAATATGCTCTTGTTGATAGCGAGAAGCGGGCTCCAGAGACACCCATGGAGAAACGCCTGCAGGCCCTTTGGTCCCAGGTCTTGAACATAGCGTCCGAAAAGATCGGACGCGATGACAGCTTCTTGCGTATTGGAGGTGACTCCATCACCGCTATCCACCTTATCACTGCAGCTCGATCTGTCGGAATTTCATTGATGGTCAAGGATATCTTCGATGACCCGCGTCTGTCAAGCGTGGCTGCTCGTGCTAAAGAGGCAGACCCAGACAGCGCTATTTCTGAGAGCCCCATGCTGTTGTTCCCTTCAGCCTGCTTGACGAGGTCTCCCGCGAGATTGCCCTGGGAAGCAAACTCCGCGAGCAATGTGGTCTGTCTGCAAACCAAACAATCCAAGATGCCTACCCTTGCACAAAACTGCAAGAAGGCCTTATGACACTAGCTGTTAAGCAGCCTGGTTCTTACATTGCCAAACATATCTATCGCTTACCGGCTACTGTAAACATACCCAAGTTCAAGGCTGCTTGGGAGCAAACCGTGCAACTCTCAGCCAATTTGCGCACCAGAATTGCACTACTTAACGGTGTTACCATCCAAGCAGTGATCCAAGGAGCCGCAGAATGGGAACCCACTGAGAACCTAGATTTCCAGTCATTCATGGACATTGTCCATTCTATGGAAATGGGTTACGGTTCCAGACTGTGCCGATATGCCCTGGTGCAAAACAGTGACGGTCAAACATACTTCGTCTGGGTCATTCATCACGCTGTCTACGATGGCTGGAGCATGCGTCTTGCACAGGAGACTTTACTCCATTTGTACCAGGACCAGCAGCCGCCAGTTCTGTACCCTTACTCTGGGTTCATCAAGTATACCACGAACATTAGCGAGGAGTCTGCTAGCAACTATTGGAGGAACCAACTCCAGGATGCCAAGCGAGCCACCTTCCCCCAGCCAAGCTGAGTGCCACGAGCGGTGCAACTCGAATTGTGTCAAAGACAATTGACTTCCCTAAATCGACGAATACATCCATCACCAAGGCCACCATATTGCGTGCCGCTTGGGCTATGGTTCTTGCTCGCTACAGCGATTCCGACGACGTGTGCTTCGGCACCACTGTCTCTGGTCGCCACGCCCCAGTTCCTGGCCTCGAGTCAATGCCCGGCCCCATGATTGCTACTGTGCCAGTCCGTATTCGATTAGATCAGCAGCAGAATATGGTGGACTTCCTCAATAATGTGCAGTCTCAGGCTTCTGATATGGTGGCATTCGAGCAGTTTGGTCTGCAAAATATCTCCAAGCTGAGTCCAGATGTTCAGGAAGCTTGTGACTTCTCGAGTCTTTTGGTCATTCAGCCCGCACAGCAAATGGGCTTCGTCGATAGTGACAGCGACGCCATCATGGTTTCAGCGGGAGACGAGAAACAATTAACCGAGGCGGGAATGCAGAACTATTTCAGTTACCCACTAGTCATTCAAGGCCATGTTTATGAAGATAAGGTGGAGCTGCTTCTCTTCTACGAATCTGGACATCTCGCTGAGTCTCAGATGATTGCACTGTCTCAGCAATTTGAGAATGTGGTTGGCCAGCTTTTGGCTCAAGACAAGCGACAGTTGGGTGCTGTTTCTATCTCTGGAGACTGGGACTTGCAACGTGCCCGAGAATTCAACGAAGAAGATCCGGAGATTATCGAGGCATGCATTCACCAACTCGTAGAGGCACAGGCCAAGCGACAGCCAAACGCCCCAGCTATTAAAGCCTGGGATGCCGAATTTTCCTATTCTCAACTCAACCAAGCTGCCAACAGGCTCGCACATCTGCTGGTTCGAAAGTATAACGTCCGTCCCGACGATCTCGTTCACGTTTGCTTCGAAAAGTCTGCTTGGTTCTTTGTTGCTATCTTAGCCATCAACAAGGCGGGTGGTGCATGGGTGCCTTTGGACCCCTCGCATCCTTCCCAGAGGCAGCAGCAGGTCACCCAGCAAACCAAGGCCAAGTTAGCTCTTACATCACCTGCCAACGCCGCTGTGTGTGAAGGTCTTGTTGAAACCATTCTTGAGGTCAGCCCAGCTCTTGATAAGACTCTGAAGAGAGAATCGAAGTCAAGTCAACAAGGACCAGTTTGCAAAGTAACCCCACGCAATGCAGCTTATGTTCTCTTCACCTCCGGAAGCACTGGAACACCCAAGGGTCTGGTTATGGAACATGGTGCTGTTTGTACCAGCCAGACGGCTATCAGCAAGAGACTTGGTTTGACTGCAGACGTGCGTATCCTTCAATTTGCTGCGTACGTCTTCGATTTATGCATCGGTGAAATCGTTGCCCCATTGATTTCCGGCGCCTGCCTCTGTGTGCCTTCTGAAGACACCCGAATGAATGGCCTTACAGACTTCATTGCAGCTAACAAGATCAACTGGGCCTTCCTTACCCCGGCTTTCATTCGAACTATCCGTCCCGAGGATGTTCCAAGCCTCGAGCTGCTTCTTCTAGCAGGCGAGGCCGTGGGCCAGGATATTCTTGATACATGGTTCGGCAAGCTCCGCCTAGTTAATGGTTGGGGCCCGGCTGAGACCTGTGTCTTCAGCACTTTACATGAATGGAAGGCAATTACTGAGTCACCCTTAACCGTAGGCCGACCAGTGGGAGGTTTCTGCTGGATTGTTGATCCTGAAAATCCACACCGCTTAGCACCAACGGGAACTCTCGGTGAAGTTGTTATTCAGGGCCCCACGCTTCTGCGTGAATATCTTGCTGATCCAGAACGAACTGAAGCCTCGATGGTCCGTTCTCTGCCTAACTGGGCCCCTCGCCGAGATTCCAAGTATTGGAACAGATTTTATAAGTCGGGTGACCTGTGCTATTATAACCCAGATGGCACAATCGAGTTCTCTACTCGCAAAGACACGCAGGTTAAGATTCGTGGCTTGCGAGTTGAACTTGGCGAAGTCGAGCATCATATCCACGCTGCCCTTGATGTTCGACAGGTTGTTGTTGATGTCTTCAGGAACGAAGCTGGTGTCAACCTTGTTTCTTACTTCTGTTTCACAGAGGAGACTCTGCCTGCTTCTGTTTCTACACCCGCTGATGCTATATTTGCTCCGATGACACCTGAATTGGCTGCACAGCTTACAGCCATGGTTGGTCAACTCAGCGTTACCTTACCACGATACATGGTCCCTACGCTCTTCATACCATGCCACCGCATGCCGACAATTACTTCAACCAAGTTGGACAGAAATACGCTGAAGCGCTTAACATCAACATTATCTCGTGAAGAACTTGCAGGCTATGCTCTTCAGGAAAGCAACAAGCGCGCCCCGAGACTCCCATGGAACGCTTGATGCAGCGACTCTGGGCTCAAGTTTTGAAGATGCCTGCAGAGTCCATCGGACGAGACGACAACTTCCTTCGCATTGGCGGTGATTCTATTGCTGCTATCCAGCTCGTTACTGTTGCGCGCGAGTCTGGCCTATCACTGGCAGTGAAGGATATCTTTGACGATCCACGTCTCTCGTCAGTGGCTGCCAAGGTTATTGAAGCTGATGAGCTCTTAACTACAAAGAAAATGGCACCTTTCAGTCTACTTGAAGAACCTGTTAGGAAGACTGTTTACAACGGTGTCTTGCGAGAGAAGTGTGGATTGACTGACGATCAAACCATTGAAGATGCCTTCCCTTGTTCGCGACTGCAAGAAGGTCTGATTGCGCTATCCGCGAAGCAACCGGGTTCTTACATCACAAAGTACGTATATCGCATTCCCAGCCATGTTGATGTTGGCAAGTTCCAAACTGCTTGGGAGCGTACCATTGAGGCTTGTGGCAACCTTCGCACACGTATTGTGCTCGAAGGTGGGTCGACAGTCCAAGCCGTGATTAAGGACGACATCTACTGGGATCCTACCGGAGACCTTGATATGCGCGGATACATGCATGCAATGGAGGACTTGAAGATGGGCTATGGCTCTCGTCTTTGCCGTTACGCTCTGATCCAGCAAGACAATGGAGACAACTACTTCATCTGGATCACTCACCATGCTATCCACGACGGATGGAGTATGTTGATTGTGATCGAGACCCTCTACCGCACCTACAAGGAGGGCGTTGCCCCATCATTGGAGCCCTACTCTCGATTTATCGAGTACACAATGAAGTTGGATACAGATATTGCAACAGAGTTCTGGAAAAAGCAATTGCATGAAGCCAAGCGTGCAGCCTTCCCTCCTGTAAAGTCCGTTCCAGGAGCCGAGAGCGCCACCCGCCTTTTGCAGAAGAAGATTCCATTCGGGCGTCTGGCCGATGCTTCAATTACCAAGGCCTCCGTCCTTCGCGCCGCTTGGGCTATTGTCCTTGCACGTTATTCTGATACCGATGATGTGTGCTTTGGCACAACAGTCTCTGGTCGAAATGCGGCTATTCCTGGCCTCGAATCTATGCCAGGTCCCGCAATTGCTACTGTTCCTGTCAGAGTCCGATTAGATGGTCAGAAGCCAGTATCGCGCATGTTGCACGATATTCAAGCCCAGGCCTCTGAAATGATTCCATTCGAACAATTTGGTTTGCAACACATCGCTAAAGTCAGCCAAGATGCTAAGGATGCCTGCGACTTCTCTAGTTTGCTCATTGTTCAGCCGACTCAACAAACAACTGACGCATACAACACATCTGATGCAATCCTGGTCCAGGACAGCAGTGAGCAAGACATGACCTCTGAGGCAATGAGCAACTACTTCAACTACCCTCTTGTTATCCTCAGTTATATCTGGGAGGATCATGTTGAGCAACGTTTGTTCTACGATGCCAATGTTGTTGGCAAAGAACAAATAATCGCACTGGCAGAGCACCTTGAGCATGTCATTCAACAGCTGGTGCCACAGGACAACACATTACTAAACGATATTTCCCTTGTGGGTGAATGGGATGTGCAGCACGCCATCGCCTCCAGCCGATTGAAGCCGACCACAACATCGTGTACGCACTGGCTGATCAACGAAAAGATCAAATCTCAGCCTGATGCCCCAGCTGTCGCTTCTTGGGACCAAGACTTGACTTATGAGGAGCTGGGAGTTTACGCTTCACGCCTAGCCCTCAAGTTGCAAGAACTTGGCGTTGGCCCCGAGGTACTTGTTCCATTCTGTTTCCCTAAGTCTACTTGGGCTATCGTCTCTATGCTCGCCGTCCAAATGGCTGGAGGTGCCTTTGTCCCTCTCGATCCTGCTGCACCACGAGCTCGTCTGCAAGGCATTTTGGAGGACACGAAGGCTAAGTTGGCAATTGTTTCACCCTCATGTGAAGATGTCCTTCAAGGACTCGTGGATACAATTGCAGTTGATGAAGCACTTCTCCTTGAGCTGCCAGACCCGATCACGCCAGTCACAGCTACTGCACAGCCAAACAACACTAGCTTTACCATCTTTACATCTGGTAGTACGGGTAAGCCCAAGGGAATGCTCATCCAGCATGATGCTATCTGTTCGTCTGCCGATGCTTATGGTATCGACCTTGATATCAAACAAGGAACACGCGTCTTCAACTTCTCTGCCTACACTTTCGATGTTGGTATTCTAGACGTTCTCGTCACTCTTATCAGGGGTGGATGTATTTGTGTTCCATCCGACCACGCCCGAGTCAATGCTCTTGCCCAATCTATCAGAGAACTGAAGGCGAACTGGGTATTCTTGACGCCCACAGTTGCCGACCTTTTGACTCCCTCCGAAGTGCCTGATCTGAGGGTAGTCTGCCTTGGTGGTGAGGCTATCGGTAAGAAGACTGCAGATAGGTGGAAGGACTCGGCAGAGCTCCATGGTCTGTACGGCCCGGCTGAGGCTTCTATCTGCGCATGGAACTCAGTGGTCGGCAAGTCTGGTCGCTCAACTAATCTCGGCCACCCCATTTCCAGTGCTTTCTGGGTGGTCGATGCTCAGGACATGCATCGCTTGGTCCCGGTTGGATGCGTCGGTGAACTTCTCATCGAAGGTCCCATGTTGGCTCGAGGATATCTCAATGTGAGCGCCGAGACAGCTGCGAACTGGCTCGAGAATATCGACTGGCTTCCAGGCCCAAAGGTCGGTCGTAGGGCTTACCGCACAGGCGATTTGGTCCGCCGTAACGCCGATGGCACCTTCGACTACATGGGCCGTAAAGATACTCAAGTCAAGCTGCACGGCCAACGTGTTGAGCTGGGCGAAATTGAGTCACGTATGCATGAGTTCATTCCCACTGAGATGAGTGGTATGGTAGATGTTGTCAAGGAGAGGACCAAGGCCCAGATGCTTTGATGGCCTTCCTCTGGTTCACTGATGGCCCGAACAGCAAACCCGACGAGACAGTCAAGCTTGTTGAAGAGGTTTCTGACAATCTTCGTGACGTTATCTCGCACCTCGATGTGTCACTGGGCATGGCATTGCCTTCATACATGATCCCTTCGACTTATCTCGTCTTCCAGGGCAAGCCCGAACAGACAACATCCGGCAAGGTTAACCGCCGTGCCCTTGCAACTCTTGCCCGAGCCTCTACTCCCCAAGAGAGGCTTCGATTCTCTCCCGAGGTAGGCCAAAGTGAGCCACCTTCGACGCCGATGGAATTCCAGCTACGAGATTTGTGGGCGCAAGTCCTTAAGATCCCTGCAGAGCAAATCGGCAAGAATGACAGCTTCCTCAGACTGGGAGGTGACTCTATCACTGCCATTCAACTCGTCTCTCTCGCACAGAAGAGTGGAATTAGCCTTACTGTTTCCACAATCTTCCAGGATCCTCGACTCTCTCACGTTGCTGCTGCCGCTGTTATTGACGACAGCGATCCATCAACCCCTATAGAGCCTTTCAGCCTCTTGCCTCAGGACAAGGTTGAGAGTATTACCTCTGAGATCCGCAAGCAGGCTGAGCTGTCCAAGCAGCAGGCTATCGAGGATATTTACCCTTGCACTGCACTGCAGGAAGGTCTCATGGCCCTTGCTGTCAAGCAGCCAGGATCATACATCGCTAAGCACACTTATCAATTGCCAGACCACGTGGATGTGAACCGCTTCAAGGCTGCCTGGGAGCGCACCATTGAGCTTTGCGCCAACCTTCGAACCACTGTCGCCCTTGCTGGAGGCAACGCGTACCAGGCGATCCTCAGCCATTCACCCCAGTGGGAGCAGACAGAAGGAATGCTCCTTCAAGATTTCATGCAGCATGTTCATACCCTGCACATGGGCTATGGCTCGCGTTTGTCACGCTATGCCGTAGTAAAAGACGAGAATGGCCAGAACTGTTTTGTCTGGATCGTGCACCACGCTGTTATCGATGGATGGAGCATTGCTCTCGTCCTCGATGCCCTCTACTGCGTATACCGCGAGACGGAGTTGCCTACCCTGAAGCCGTTCGCTCACTTCGTCAAGTACATGCTAAGCATCGACCAGGATGCCGCCAAGAACTACTGGGCTGAACAGCTCAAGGAAGCAAAGAAGGCCAATTTCCCGCCTGTTGCTGCTGTTGAGTCCAAGGCTGAAACCGTGAGCCGTGTTCTTGAGACCAAGATCTCGTTACCCAGGCCCGAGGATTCCAGCATTACCAAGGCCTCTATTTTGAGAGCAGCCTGGGCTATCGTCCTGGCTAAATATTCCGATTCCGACGATGTCTGCTTTGGTTCGACTGTTTCTGGTCGCAATGCTCCTGTTGCTGGGTCTGAATCAATGCCAGGCCCGATGCTTGCTACTGTCCCCGTGCGAGTCAAGCTTGATCGTAATCAGCGTGTTTCTGATTTCCTTCAAGAAGTCCAACTGCAGGCCACTGATATGGTTGCTTTCGAACAATATGGTCTACAGAAGATTTCCAAGATCAGTGCTGATGCGCAGGACGCTTGTGACTTTTCTAGTCTTATGGTCGTTCAGCCAGCACAGCAGATGGCGAAGGACGACACTGGCGACGCAGTCATTGTTGCACGCAATTCTGAAGGATCAATGGAAGCTGGATTGCAAAACTACTTCAGCTACCCGCTCGTGTTGCAAGGCGTCCTGCTCGAGAGCCACGCCGAGTTGGTCTTCGTCTACGACCCAAGCAGACTTGCCGAGCGCCAGCTTGTCGCTTTGTCCCACCACTTCGAGCACATTATCAAGCAACTTCTGTCGCCGAGTGGCCTCCTTCTTGGCGAGATTGAGGTTTCTAGCTCATGGGATTTGGAACAGGCCATGGTTTCAAACCGCGATCGACCAGAACTCGTCGAAGACTGCCTCCATCACATGTTTGAACGACAAGTACAGCTGCGTCCTGGCGCAGTCGCCATCCAAGCATGGGACAAGACATTTACTTACCGCCAATTGGATGAAGCTGCTAACAGACTTGCGCACTACCTTGTAAACAAATGTGGTGTAAAGGTTGAAGATATTGTTCATGCATGCTTTGAGAAGTCCGCCTGGTACATTGTCTCAATTCTGGCTATTAATAAGGCTGGAGCAGTATGGTCCCCGATGGATCCTTCTCATCCTCTTCAGCGTCACCAGCAGATAGCTCAAGCTACTGCTGCAAAGATTGTCCTCACTTCGGCTTCTAACCTTGAGCGCTGCTCTCAACTTTTCGACACCGTCATTGAAGTTTCAGCGGCCCTTGACCAGAAACTTACCACCAACACCAAATGGAGCAGCCAGCCGCCAGCAAACAATGTTACACCAAAGAATGCTGCTTACATCCTGTTTACCTCTGGTAGCACAGGCATCCCTAAGGGTCTGATCATGGAGCATGCTTCTGTTTGCACAAGTCAGACGGACATCGTCAAGAGGCTCAGAATGACCGTAGACGTTAGAATGCTCCAATTCGCTTCTCATGTCTTCGATCTCTCTGTCGGTGAGATTTATCTCACCTTGACTACCGGCTCATGCCTCTGCATCCCCTCCGACGAGGCACGCTTGACAGCTCTACCTGAGTTTATTCGAGAATACAAAGCTAACTGGGCCCTCCTCACGCCTGCCTTTGCTCGAACTATGAAGCCTGAGGATGTCCCTAACCTTGAATTGCTAATTCTAGCAGGTGAGGCTGTTAGCCGAGACGTCTTTGAGATCTGGTTCGGAAAGCTGCGTTTGCTTAATGGTTGGGGTCCTGCAGAAACCTGCGTTCTTAGCACCATACATGAATGGACGTCGCTGGATGAGTCTCCATTAACAATCGGTCAGCCAGTAGGTGGATTCTGCTGGATAGTTGACCCTGAGGATCCTCAGCGTTTGGCTCCTACCGGAACCCTAGGAGAAGTTGTCATCCAAGGCCCCACGATCTTGCGTGAATATCTGTCCGATCCAGAAAAGACGCAATCAAGCATTGTCACCCCCTTCCCTCCTGGGCGCCCAACGGGAACCAGCCATTCTGGAACCGTTTCTATAAGTCTGGAGACCTTGCTTCTTATAATGCCAACGGCGATATCGAATTCTCAGCTCGAAAGGATACGCAGGTAAAGATCCGTGGTCTTCGAGTCGAGCTTGGAGAAGTTGAATACCATGTTAAGGCGTTACTTGACGGCGTTATGCAAGTAGCTGTTGACGTTTTCAAGACAGAAACAAGCACTAATCTCGTCTCCTATCTCTGCTTCAACGAGGAGACGAAAGTGGTTGGAAATGCCAATGCTGACACTTCGTCGCTCTTCCTGCCACTCACAACTGAGCTTCAAACTCGCATCAACACAATGGTTGGTGAACTCAGTGTGACACTGCCTCGATACATGATTCCGACGTTGTTTATTCCCTGTGGCTATATGCCAGTGACTACTTCTGGCAAGCTAGACAGGAACACTCTCAAGCGATTGGCTTCAGTTCTCGAAGCCGAAGCTCTTACTAGCTACTCACTAACAGATAGCGAGAAGCGACCACCAGAGACCCCAATGGAACTCCGCCTCCAGAGACTTTGGGCAGAGACCCTAAGCTTAACCAAGATTCCATTGGTCGCGATGATAGTTTCTTGCGAATTGGAGGTGATTCCATTGCTGCTATTCAACTCATTACTGCGGCCAGAGAGGACGGTCTTTCTCTAACCATCAAGGACATCTTTGATGATCCACGACTCTCGAGCGTAGCGCTCAAGGCTGTCGAGGTCGTTTCCGATGGAGAAGAAAATAGCCAGGGACCACTCGAGCCATTCAGTCTGCTGGATCCAGAGGATCGCGAAGTAGCCTTGAGCCCAGCAATGCAGGAATTGTGCAATCTTTCGCCTACACAGGAAGTCGAGGACGCTTTCCCTGTGCACCCTTGCAGGAAGGCTTCATCACGTTGTCCGTCAAGCAACCCGGCTCATACATTGCTAAGCATGTCTACCGTCTACCTGATCATGTTGACCTGGACAGATTTGCCGCTGCTTGGGATAAGACCGTTAAGATCTGCGGAAACCTACGTACCAAGATTGTTATGATCAATGGCAAAGCCATCCAAGCCCTAGTTAAGCAGGGTGCCCTCTGGGAAGATACTCAGAACATGGGTATCCAAGCCTACATGAAAATCGCCCAGAAAATAGAGATGGGCTACGGCAAGCCTCTCTGTAGATACGCATTAATCCGAGACTCCAACGGCAGCAACTACTTTGTCTGGGTGATACACCACGCAGTTTATGACGGCTGGAGCATGCGCATCGCCCAAGACACCTTGCTACGTCTGTACGAAGGAACCGAACAACCGGTACTACATCCTTATGCTAGATTCATCAAGTATGTGAGCGCTATGGATCCAGGCGCAGCTGCCGAGTTCTGGAGCACACAGCTTCAAGACGCAAAGAAGGCAATTTATCCTCCAACAAAGCCGGCCACATCTGGAGAAACAGAAGCCACTACCCGCATCCTGCACAAAACCATTGAGATGCCTCGTCTCTCCAATACATCGATCACTAGAGCCTCAGTACTGCGCGCGGCCTGGGCAATTGTCCTTGCCCGCTACTGCGATAGTGATGATGTTTGCTTCGGAACAACGATATCTGGTCGTCATGCCCCAGTCCAAGGCTTGGAATCGATGCCAGGTCCTATGATTGCCACTGTCCCTGTTCGTGTCCGTCTCAACCGTCAAAAGGGTGTTTCAGAGTTCTTGTCGGACATCCAGAACCAGGCATTTGACATGGTCGCATATGAGCAATTTGGTCTCCAGAACATCTCAAAGATAAGCCCCGAAACCAGAGAAGCTTGCGATTTCTCAAGCTTGCTGGTTGTCCAACCGGCACAACAGATGGGCTTTGTTAACAGCTCGACCGAATCAATCATGACCGCCACTGGCGAGAGTGAGCTGACCGAGGAAGGAATGCAAAACTATTTCACCTTCCCATTGGTTATCCAGGGTCACATGATTGATGATCGCGTTGAACTGTATCTGTTCTACAAGACTGATGTTCTACAAGAACTCCAGATGCAAGGTCTTGCTGAGCAGTTCAATCATGTTGTTCAACAACTCCTTTCACAGGATGACACCCCACTTGCCTCCTTATCTGTTGCAGGACCTTGGGATCTTAAGCAGGCTCTGATATTTAACCCATACGACCCTGAGATTCATGAAATCTGCGTCCACCAATTGATTGAAGCAAAGGCCGAGTCCCAGCCAGATGCTATGGCCTTGCGGGCTTGGGACGGCGAGTTCACCTACAAACAATTTAACGAGGCTGCGAACCGCCTGGCCCATCATCTTATCGATGAATATCAAATTCAGACAGATGAACTTGTTCATGTTTGCTTCGAGAAGTCTGCCTGGTATTTCATTTCTATTTTGGCAATCAACAAGGCTGGTGGTGCCTGGGTACCACTCGACCCATCCCACCCATCTCAACGTCACCAGCAAGTTATTGACCAGACAAAGGCTAGACTTGCCCTGACTTCACCCACACAAGCTGGCATCTTTAACGGCATTGTTCCAAATGTACTGGAGATCACACCTGGGTTTGACAAGAGTCTACGACGCGATGCTGCTAAGAGCTCTCGTGGACCGAATGTCATTGTAACCCCCAGCAACGCAGCCTACGTGCTCTTTACATCCGGCAGCACAGGCGTTCCTAAAGGCTTTGTTATTGAACATCGCTCTGTTGCTGTTGCCATGTTGGCTATGGTTGAAAGACTGGGTATGACTTCTGATATCCGTATGCTGCAATTTGCCTCCTTTGTCTTCGATCTTTGCATTGGTGAGATCTTCGGTACTTTCTTCGCTGGAGCTTGCCTGTGTGTTCCATCCGAGGATATCAGGATGAACAGCCTACTCGATTTTATCCGCGATATGGATATCAACTGGGCATTCCTCACTCCTTCATATGTCCGCACCTTCAAGCCACAGGACGTCCCCAGTTTGAAGGCCTTGCTCCTTACAGGAGAAGCTACTGGTAAGGATGTCTTCGAGACATGGTTTGGAAGTGTCCGTCTTTTCAACGGTTGGGGTCCTGCAGAATGTACTGTCTTTAGTACCTTGCATGAATGGTTGTCTCGAGAAGAGTCTCACTTGACGGTTGGCAAGCCCTCCGGAGGTTTCCTTTGGATTGTCGATTCAGATGATCCCCAACGCCTATCACCCATTGGAACACCCGGAGAGATCATGATGCAAGGACCTAACTTGCTTCGTGAATATCTTGCTGATCCTAAGAAGACCGAAGCTACAACCGTTCGGTCTCTCCCTGAATGGGCTCCCAGACGTGAGAATCCTCTTTGGAACCGATTCTATAAGACTGGTGACTTGGGATTCTATAACCCAGATGGTACTATTGAGTTTGCCACTCGCAAGGACACTCAAGTCAAGATTAGAGGTCTTCGTGTGGAGCTTAGTGAAGTTGAGTACCATGTCCGCAGTGCACTTGAGGGAGTTCGTCAAGTCGGTGTGGACGTATTCAAGAGCGAAGCCGGTACCAACCTCGTTGCATACTTCTGCTTCACAAGCAACTCTCGCACCGCGGGTATTACACTCGATCCACATGACCCTGATTTGTTTATCGCCCTTACCGAGGAGATGAAGTCGCGTATCACCGCGATGGTTGGAAAACTCAGTGTTGTGTTACCACGATACATGATTCCTACCCTCTTCGTCCCTTGTGGCTATATGCCTCTTATTACGTCGACCAAGCTTGATCGTAAGCTTCTTCGACGCCGCACCGAAACCCTAACAAGGAGCAACTCACGCAATACTCATTGATGGACGGTGAGAAGCGTGCTCCAGATTCACCAATGGAGAAGCGTCTGCAGGCTCTGTGGGCTCAAATTCTGAAGATTCCTGCCGAAACAATCGGCAAGGACGATAACTTCCTTCGTATTGGTGGTGACTCTATCGCCGCTATTCAATTGACCACACTGGCACGCGAGGAAGGATTGAGCCTTACCGTGAAGGATATTTTCGATGATCCACGACTCGAAAGCGTCGCCTCCAAGACCGTCGAGATGGACGAGGCCGATCTCGAGGAGCTGGATGTTGAGCCATTCAGTCTCTTGAGTGACAATGTTCGTCAGCTCGCCGTTGGAAGTGCTCCTAAGCAGAATGGCCAAGTGCGTGATCAATGCAACCTCACATCCGACCAAGCAATTGAGGATGTCTATCCATGCACGAAGCTTCAAGAGGGTTTGATGGTCCTTGCTGTCACTCACCCTGGATCCTACATCATTAAATACGTGTACAAGTTGCCTAAGCATGTTGACATTGGTCGCTTCAAGTCAGCTTGGGCTCGCACTATTGAGAACTGTGGCAATCTTCGTACAAGAATCGCTAGAGTTGACGGAGTGTCGGTGCAGGCTCTTATCAAGAACGACGTTCGTTGGGAAGACACAGAGCATATGAACCTGAGAGCTGCATTGAACAAACTCCAGGATATCGAAATGGGTTATGGAACGCCGCTTTGCCGTTATGCTATTGTCAAGGATAACAACGGCGAGCATCACTTCATCTGGCTCATTCACCATGCCGTTTCCGATGGTTTCACACTTCGCATTGTTCTTGATACCCTGTACCGTTCTTATGCAGGCGCAGAGCCACCAGCCCTTCGACCCTACGCTGGCTTTATCAAATACGCTATGGATATGGATTACGAGGCAGCCAGCAGTTTCTGGCGCGATCAGCTCCGTGAGGCCAAGCGAGCAACTTTCCCGCCGCTTACCTCGCGTTCTTCCGACTCCTCTTCCAAGCAGAAAACGCGCCTGATGTCGACCAAGATCAGTCTACCTAAGATGACAAACACATCTGTCACCAAAGCCACGGTTGTTCGTGCAGCCTGGGCAGTATTGCTTGCACGATACAGTGATACTCAGGATATCTGCTTTGGTGCCACCGTGTCTGGTAGAAATGCTCCAGTTGCAGGCATTGAGACCATGGCTGGCCCTATCGTAGCTACCGTCCCAGTCCGTGTCCGACTTGACCGCAAGCAGCCTCTTTCACAACTTCTGCTTGATGTTCAAACGCAAGCTTCTGCCATGGTCGCATATGAACAGTTCGGTCTCCAGAACATCCAGAAGCTTGGTGCTGAAGCCAAGGATGCTTGCGACTTCTCTAGCTTGCTCGTTATTCAGCCTATGCAGCAAATGACGACTGAGGGCAGTGAGCAAACATTGCTTGAGCCATCAACTGATGAAGAGTTTAGCGCCGAAGAAGCATTGGATAGCTACTTCAACTTCCCTCTTGTTAATGATTGTCTTATCTATGACGATCATGTCGAGTTGATGTTCACATATGACTCGACAATTCTTGGAGAGGGACAACTCAAGGCTATGTCTCACCAGTTCGAGCATGTTCTTCAGCAGCTTATCTCACACGGCGATGAAACCCTCGAGAGCATTTCTATTGCTAGCCAGTGGGATCTTGAACAGGCCCGTGAGTGGAACAAGGAGGAGCACCCTGTCCTTCAAGCTTGCATCCACGACCTGATTTCCAAGCGTGCCTCCCAAACCCCGAACACGAAGCAATCTATTCCAGTGAGGGCAGCCTTACCTACGAACAGCTTGATAACCTCTCAACTCTTCTCGCTGTCCATCTCTCTAAGCTTGGTGTGGTCCCCGAAACAATGGTTCCTATGTGTTTCGAAAAGTCTATGTGGACCATTATTGCTATGATAGGTATAATGAAGGCAGGTGGTGTTTTCATTCCGGCCGATCCGTCACACCCGTTCGGCCGCCGTCAAGCCTTGATCGAAGAAGCTGGTGCGCAATACATGGTCGTCTCGCCCACAACAGCTGCATCCTGTGCTGGCCTTGTGCCTCATATGGTCGAGTTGTCCCCAGCCTTCTTGGCGCAATTGGCTAAAGAGATTGACGAGGATGATGAACCAAGCCAGAAACCAGAGCCTCACAACGCTGCATATGTGCTATTCACTTCTGGTTCTACTGGCAAGCCTAAGGCTATCGTTGTTGATCATACAGCTCTGTCCTCTAGTATTCGAGGTTTCGGTCGAGCTTACCACATGACTCCACGATCGCGTGTGTTGCAGTTCTCCAACTACGTCTTCGATGTCAGCTTGAGTGAAATCTTGGAAACGCTCGTCTTCGGTGGCACCGTTTGTGTCCCGAGTGAATCTGAGCGCATTGAGAAATTCGTGGACTTCGCCAAGAAAGCCAACGTGAACACAGCCATGTTGACAGCTTCATTCCTTCGTACAGTCAAGCCTATCGACGTACCAAGCATGGAAATGCTCATGCTGGTCGGCGAGCCGCCCACCAAGGACACGCTGGAAACTTGGTACGGACACGTCAAGGTTGTTAACGCATACGGACCTTCTGAGTGTTCAATTTTCTGTGCTTCACACCATTACCAATCGGCAGACGAGATCCCGACAAATGTCGGCCGCGGTTTCAGTGGTGCACTGTGGATCGTGGAGCCAGACAACTATAATCGTCTCGCGCCAATTGGATGCATTGGTGAAATTCTTCTTCAGCGTCATATGGCTCGTGGCTACCTGAACGATCCAGAGCGTACCATTAACTCTTTCATTGAAAATGTTACTTGGCTGCCAGCCCGGGAAGCAGATGACTCACGCAAGTTCTATAAGACAGGAGATCTCGGTCGTTACACTCCTGACGGCACGATTGAGTACCTGGGTCGTATGGATACTCAGGTCAAATTGAGAGGCTTCCGTATCGAATTGGGAGAAATCGAATACAACATCAAGAAATCACTCCCCGGCGTTGAGCATGTCGCAGTTGAGGTTGTGCGAGGCGATTCCAGAGAGTCACTGGTCGCCTTCATGAGCTTTGCGGAGACAGAGACTGAAGGACGTCAAGTTGTGGACGGCGATGTTTCACACTTGTTGCGTCCTATGGATGAGACTCTCAAGCACTCATTCATCTCCCTTGTCGAAGACCTCCGCTCCGTCTTACCAGCCTACATGGTCCCATCCTCGTTTATGCCTCTCCTCCAAATGCCCTTCATTACATCAATGAAGGTTAACCGTAAAGCTCTTCGAGCTATGGTTCAGAGCCTATCTCAAGACGAGATGGCAGAGTTCTCACTAGCAAGCAGAGATAAGATTGCTCCATCTACAGAAATGGAACTTGCACTGAGGATCTCTGGGCAGAGGTTCTCAAGATCGATCCAGAGACAATTGGCAAGAATGATAGCTTCCTTCAAATCGGTGGTGATTCTATCATGGCCATCCAGTTGGTTTCGGTGGCAGAACAACGTGGAATTTCCCTTACCGTTGGACAAATCTTCGCCGATTCTCGACTTTCTCACCTTGCCACAATTGCTGTACGTGGCAAGTCTCAAGTTTCCTTTGCCACAGAGGCGTTTGAGATGCTTCCTGTCGATCAATTTGACACTATTCTTCATGAAGCAAAGAAACAATGCGGCTTGTCTGTGGAGCAGACTTTTGAAGACGCCTATCCTTGTACACCGTTGCAAGAAGGTCTTATGGCCTTGACAGCTAAGCAGCCCGGTTCTTACGTTGGCAAATATGTCTATCGCCTGCCTGAGCACGTAGACATCCGTCTCTTCAAGAGTGCTTGGGAACAAACCTTGGATCTCTGTGCCAACCTCCGTACTAGGATCGTCCTTGTTGGCGGAGTCTCCGTTCAAGTTCTCCTCAAGGATGGAGTCAGCTGGGAATCATCTGAGGGTCATGACTTGCGTTCCTACCTCACGGATACTCAGACTCTCACCATGGGCTACGGTACACGTCTTTGCAGGTATGCCATGGTCCGTGACAGCAACGGGGACAATTACTTTGTCTGGACCATGCACCACGCCATCTTTGACGGTTGGAGCAATGCCTTGGTTCTCAACACCTTAGATAACCTCTATAGGTCGCGAGATATCCTTGATCTGAAGCCATACTCACACTTCATCAAGTACACCACGAGTCTCAAGGAAGAGGATGCTCGACAATTCTGGGCGGCTCAGCTCCAAGGAGCCAGCCGCGCTAGCTTCCCATCAGCACGTGCACCTGGATCTTCTCCTGGCGAATCTCGTGTCATGAAGAAGTCTATTCCTTCCCTCACTCGGATGACAAGACAATTACGCAAGCTTCTGTTTTGCGTGCCGCCTGGGCTATGCTCATCGCTCGCTATTCTGACACTGAGGATGTGTGTTTCGGTACCACAGTCTCTGGACGAAACGCTCCAGTGCCTGGATTAAGTGAGATGCCTGGTCCTATGATCGCCACTGTGCCCGTTCGCGTTCGCCTTGCTGGTGAGGGCACTGTTGCAGACTTCTTGCGCTCTATCCAATCTCAAACTTCGGATATGGTTTCTTATGAGCAGTTCGGTCTCCAGAACATTTCCAAGATTGGGCCGGACGCTAAGACAGCTTGCGACTTCTCCAGTTTGTTGGTCATCCAACCTGGTCAGCACTTGAGCTCGGCCGACAACATCACTGATCAGATTTTGGTTGCTCCCAGCAACGACAAGTTCTCTGCAGAAGAAGCAGCTGCAGGATACTTCAACTATCCTTTGGTCCTGCAAGGTCATACCTTTGATAACCATATTGATCTTGTCATTACCTATCACTCAGATGTCCTCAACGAGGCGCGACTAGAAGCCATGTCGCATCATCTCGAGCACATCATTGACCAGCTCTTGCTCAAGCCAAGCATGCCTGTCAACGAACTTTCAGTGGCCGGTGAATGGGACTTGAACCAAGCTATTGAGTGGAATGCTACTGAGCCTAAGCTTGTTAGTGAGTGTGCTCATGACCTTATCTCTAAGCAGGCGGCTCGATTCCCTTCCAAGGAAGCCATCTACTCTTCAGAGGGTAGCCTTACATACGCACAGCTAGAGCTTGGATCTACCCTGTTAGCCAATCACTTGGTCTCGCTAGGTGTTAAGCCCGAGACAATGGTGCCTATCTGCTTCGAGAAATCCATCTGGACCATTGTCGCGATGATTGGTATCATGAAGGCTGGTGGTGTTTTTATCCCTCTTGATCCCTCACACCATGTGAACCGCCGCAAGGCCCTCATTGAGGATGCCGATGCTGAGTTTATGGTCGTATCATCCTCTTCATTAGCCTCATGCGACGGCCTTGTTGAGAATGTTGTTGAACTTTCGCCGTCAATTATCTCCCAGCTCTCGCGAAAGGTCAGCCATACTCTAACTCTTGCTGACAAGCCGAAGCCCACGAATGCAGCATACGTCCTCTTTACCTCCGGTTCTACTGGAAAGCCTAAGGGTGTTGTCGTTGAACACGCAGCACTCTGCTCCAGTATTATGGGCCACGGAGTGAACTATGGTCTGAACGAACAGTCCCGGGTTCTTCAGTTCTCTAGTTACGTCTTTGACGTTAGTTTGGGAGAAATCCTCTCTACCTTGGTCTTAGGCGGTACCGTTTGCGTTCCGTCCGAGGAAGAGCGACTCCAAGGAACCGCTGAGTTCATAACAGAAGCCCGTGTTGACACTGCTATGTTAACGCCCTCTTTTGTTCGCACATTTACCCCGAGCAAGTTCCCACCTTGAAGACCCTTATTGTCGGTGGTGAGGCTCCTGCACAGGATACCCTTGAGACTTGGTACGGCCGTGTCAAGCTGATCAACGGATACGGGCCTGCAGAGGCTTGTATTTACTGCTCAACATACATCTACGAGTCCCTCGAGGACTCGCCAAGTACTATTGGCAATGGCGCTAACAACGCTTGCTGGGTTGTCGATCCTGAGAACCACGAGAAGCTTACCCTCTTGGGTGCATTGGTGAACTTCTACTTCAAGGCCATACTTTGGCCCGTGGCTACTTAAACAACGACGAAGCTACTGCAGCTTCGTTCCTTAGCCAGGTCACATGGTTGCCAGCGGCCCAAACGACAAACACGCCCAAGTTTTACAAGACTGGTGATTTGGTCCGCTACAGGCCTGATGGAACCCTGGAGTATCTTGGCCGCCGGGACACGCAAGTTAAGATCCGTGGTCAGCGTATGGAGTTGGCTGAAATTGAGTACGGCATCAAGAAACTATTGCCCAGCATCGAACATGTTGCTGTGGATGTCGTCCGACAAGAATCCAGGGAAGCCTTGGTCGCCATGGTCAACTTCACCGACGAGTCCGAGGAGGCCAGCCCAGAGGATACTGATGATCTGAGCAGCTCAGTCATGCCAATGGATGACAGCAAGCGCACTCTTCTGGTGGCTCTGGTTGATGACCTTCGAACAATTCTTCCAGCCTACATGGTACCCAACCTCTTCTTGCCACTCCGCTCCATGCCTTTTGTCAGCGCCATGAAGCTCGACCGAAAGAAGCTTCGTGCCCTTGCTGCCAGCCTCTCACAAGAGGTTCTCAACCGCTACTCTTTGGAGAACCGTGAGAAGGTAGAGCCTACTACAGAAATGGAGTACAAGATCCGAGATCTCTGGGCTCAGATCCTTAAGATTGATGCCGAAGAAATTGGAAAGAATGATAGCTTCCTTCTCATTGGTGGTGACTCTATCTCAGCCATACAGCTTGTATCTCTTGCTCAACAACACGACATTGGCCTGACGGTCGGCGACATCTTCGAGGACTCACGACTTTCACACGTAGCCTCAACTGCTGTTGTGGGCGAAGCGCTCTCATCGTTCACCTCAGAGCCTTTCAGCCTCCTTCCTGCAGAGGAGGTCGACATCGTCGTCTCAGATGTTCAGAAGACATGTGGCCTTCGGGCTGAGCAAATCATTGAAGATGCTTACCCATGTACACCTCTCCAAACTGGTTTGATGGCACTTGCCGTCAAGCAGCCGGGTTCATATGTGGCCAAATATATATATAAGCTTCCTAAGCATGTTGATATTGGCCGTTTCCGATCTGCTTGGGAACGTACTGTCGACATGTGTGGAAACCTGCGCACAAGAATCCTTTTGCAAGGCACCTCAACAGTCCAAGCTGTTCTGAAGGACAGACCCGAGTGGGAGTCGGTCGAGCAGCACGACCTGCGCTCATTCATCGTCGCCTCACGCTCAATTGACATGAGTTACGGCTCACCACTCTGCCGTTACGCCCTGATCAAGGGAAGCAATGGAGAGCATTATTTTATCTGGATCATGCATCACGCTATCTTCGATGGATGGTCTATGAACATTGCCATCGATTCGCTCTACCGCCTGTACGCTGGCTCAAACCCTCCAGCTATCCAGAGATACTCTGGCTTCATCAAGTACATCACTTCTATGAACGTTGATGCTGCTACCGACTACTGGAGCAAGCAGCTCCACGAAGCTAAGAAGGCTACCTTCCCACCCACATCTACTTCATCAGGTGCTAAGTCAGAAAATGTTACGCGAATGATGAAGAAGGCTATTCCATTCCCTCGTTCTACCGAGACGACGATAACCAAGGCCTCGATTTTGAGAGCTGCATGGGCCATACTGCTGGCGCGATACTGCGATACTGATGATATTTGCTTCGGAACAACTATTTCCGGCCGAAATGCTCCGGTACCTGGCTTGAGCGAAATGCCAGGACCGATGATTGCGACGGTGCCTGTGAGAGTAAAGATTGATCGCGAGCGTCCTGTCGCTAGCTTCCTGCGTGAAATTCAGACGCAAGCTTCTGAGATGGTAACCTACGAGCAATTTGGCTTGCAGAATATCTCCAAGATTAACCCAGATGCTAAGGATGCCTGCGACTTCAGCAGTTTGCTTGTCGTTCAACCCGGCCAAGGTGGTGCCGGAGTTGAGAGTGAGGAGTCAATCCTTGTGCCTGCTAACTCTGAGGAAAGCGTTGCTGAAGAGGCCATGCAAAACTACTTCAGCTACCCACTCGTGGTGCAAGGCCATGTTATGCCGGACATGGTCGATCTTGTCGTTGTCTATGATTGCGACGTCCTCAGCGAAGTGCAGCTTGTGGCCCTAACAAACCAGTATGAGCATATCGTCCAACAACTCCTTGCTCAGAACGAGACGCCCTCGGCTCTCTCATCATGTCCAGTGCCTGGGACGTGCAACAAGCTCTTGAAAGAAACGCAGAGGTGCCAGAGATTGTGGACTCCTGCGTTCATCAGCTCTTTGAGGCTCAAGCCCGTCAAAACCCCACCGCCATGGCTATTCGAGCCTGGGATGCCGAGTTCACCTACAGTGAGCTTGATGCCGCCGCCAACAGGTTGGCACACCATTTGATCGAAGAGTTCGATGTTTCAGTGGACGAGTTGATCCATGTCTGTTTTGAGAAGTCGGCTTGGTTCTTCGTTGCTATCTTGGCTATCAATAAGGCTGGTGCAGCTTGGGTGCCTTTGGATCCTTCACACCCTGCCCAACGCCTGCAACAAGTTGTCTCGCAGACCAAGGCCAGATTAGCTCTGACTTCCTCGTCCAACGCCGCACTTTGTGCAAACCTCGTCGAGCACGTTATTGAGGTTACACCATCGTTGGATAAGGCGCTACAAAAGAGCGACGCGAGCCGAAGCAAGCGTGGACCTGTCACCACCGTTTCTCCGCGCAACGCCGTTTATGTTCTGTTCACTTCCGGTAGTACAGGCACACCAAAGGGTCTGGTTATGGAGCATGGATCGGTATGCACCAGTCAGACTGCTATTGGCAAGCGATTAGGCATGACGAACAGCGTCCGTATGCTGCAGTTCGCAGCATTCGTCTTCGACTTGTCGATTGGTGAGATTGTGGCTCCTCTGATCCACGGAGCCTGCCTTTGCGTGCCGTCTGAGGAGATTAGGATGAACGGTCTCGCTAAGTTCGTTGCCGACATGAATATCAACTGGGCCTTCTTGACGCCAGCCTTCATTCGCACCTTGAAGCCTGCTGATGTGCCTACCCTAGAGCTTATCCTGCTTGCAGGTGAGGCTGTGGGTCGGGATATCTTCGACACATGGTTTGGCAAGGTCCGCCTTATTAACGGTTGGGGTCCCGCTGAGACCTGTGTCTTCAGCACTCTGCATGAATGGACTTCTTTGAGCGAATCGTCATTGACTGTGGGCAGACCCGTTGGTGGATTCTGTTGGATCGTCGACCCAGACGATCCTCAACGTCTTGCACCCACAGGCACCCTCGGAGAAGTTGTCATCCAAGGCCCGACCTTGCTCCGGGAGTATCTCTCAGACCCTGAACGCACTGAAGCATCGATGGTACGAAGCCTCCCCGAGTGGGCACCTCGAAGGACAGAATCACACTGGAACCGGTTCTATAAATCCGGTGATCTTTGTTACTATAACCCTGACGGCACGATTGAATTTTCAACCCGTAAGGATACTCAAGTCAAGATCCGAGGTCTTCGTGTTGAGCTCGGAGAGGTTGAACATCATATCCGTACAAGCTTGCAAGGGGTCCGTCAAGTGGCCGTGGATGTCTTCAAGGGCGATGCTGGTGTCAACCTTGTATCGTACTTCTGTTTCAGCGAAGACACCAAGACTGCTGGTGTGAACTCCGAAAGCAACAACGAGAACATGTTCCTCCCACTCACTACTGATCTCCAAGACCGAATCACAGCAATGGTGGGCCAACTTAGTGTTGCTCTTCCACGCTATATGGTACCTACGCTTTTCGTGCCCTGTCGATACATGCCCTTCATCACGTCCACTAAGCTGGATAGAAACACCCTGCGTCGAAAGACAGCTGAACTGACTCAAGAAGAGCTCGCAACTTACTCTCTTCTTGATGGCCAGAAACGAGCTCCTGAAACCCCTATGGAAGCCCACCTTCAAACTCTTTGGGCTGCCATCCTTCGCATTCCCGGTGACTCGATTGGTCGTGACGACAGCTTCCTCCGCATTGGTGGTGATTCCATTGCTGCTATTCAGCTTGTCTCTATTGCACGTGAGGCAGGCATTGGTCTTACTGTCAGGGATATCTTTGATGACCCACGTCTCTGTGCTGTTGCATCCAAGGCCGTCGAGATCACTGATGAGGAAAGACAAGATGCTAAGATCGTACCCTTTGGTTTGCTTCAAGACTCTTACCGCGGCCTTGTGCTCGATGAAAGCACCCGCAAGCAATGCAACCTACAGCCAGACGAGGCAATTGAGGACGCCTACCCCTGCACATCATTGCAAGAAGGCCTTATGGCGCTTGCTGTGAAGCAGCCTGGTTCATACATCGCCAAATACGTATACCAGCTCCCTTCACATATCGATGTGTCTCGATTCAGGAGGCTTGGCACCGCACCCTTGAACTCTGCGGTAACCTTCGCACTCGTATCGTCAACTATGATGGCACAGCTATTCAGGCTCTTGTCCGCAGTCAACCCCACTGGGAGCCAACAGATGGTCTGGATCTTACCTCGTATATGAAGAAGGCACAGGGCATAGAAATGGAATACGGCTCACCACTTTGCCGTTATGCCATGGTACAAGACGACGGGGTCAGTTACTTCGTTTGGGTTATCCACCACGCTATTTACGATGGATGGACCATGGGTATTGTCCTTGGCGCTCTACGAGCCGCTTACATGGGCACAGAGATGATTCCTCTCAGATCATACGCAGGGTTCATCAAATATGCACAGTCAATCGATCAGGAGGCTGCTAGCGATTACTGGAAGACTCAACTTTCGGACGCCAGAAGGGCTACTTATCCTCCTCCTCCTAAGCCTTTCAGTACCAAGTCTGAGACCGCCACCAAGGTTCTGAGAAGAACTCTTGATATGCCGACTATTACCAATATGACCATCACCAAGGCGTCCGTTCTTAGGGCGGCTTGGGCTCTGGTGCTAGCCCGATACTGCGATACCGACGATGTCACTTTTGGCTCCACTGTCTCAGGCCGAAATGCTCCTGTGCCAGGCCTCGGTGAAATGCCTGGTCCCATGATTGCTACTATACCTGTGAGAATCCGCTTGGACAACCTTCGACCAGTGTCCACCTTCTTGCAAGATGTGCAGACCCAGGCACTTGATATGGTTGCCTACGAGCAATTTGGTTTGCAGAAGATTTCCAAACTTGCACCTGAAATCAAGGAAGCTTGTGACTTTACCAGCTTGCTGGTCATTCAACCTGCTCAACAAGGTGCTGCAAGCAACGACCCTTCGGATGCTGTTGTCGTCGCCGCCGATCCAGCCAAGTACACCGCGGAAGAGTCCATGGAAGGTTACTTCAGTTATCCATTGGTTATCCAGGGACACATGTTCGATGATCGCGTCGACCTTGTGCTTATCTATGATTCTGAAGTTATCCCCGAATCCCAAGTTACTGCCATCTACCATCAGTACAACCACGTTGTCCAGCAACTTCTGGATTCCCCAGAAAATACTAGACTCGAGTCAATTTCAGTTGCTGCTCCTTGGGACTTGGAGCAAGCTCTCGAGCGAAACATTGAGGTCCCTGATATCATCGACTCCTGTGTACATACTCTTATTGAGAAACAAGCCCATATCCGACCGGATGCTTTGGCTATCCGCGCTTGGGATGCGGAGCTTACCTATCGAAAACTTAACCAAGCCGCGAATAGGCTCGCCAACTACATCCTATCCAGACATACTATTAACCCAGACGATTTGATCCATGTCTGTTTTGAAAAGTCGGCTTGGTTCTTTGTTGCTATCTTAGCAATCAACAAAGCCGGTGCAGCCTGGGTTCCACTTGATCCATCACATCCTCAACAGCGGCAAGAGCAGGTTGTCAAGCAAACTAAGGCCAAGCTTGCCCTTGCTTCCCTGCGAATGTCAAGCTTTGCGAGGGACTGGTCGAGAATGTTGTAGAGGTGTCGGCCGCTCTGGACGAACAGCTCTCTAAAGATGCTACCTCTGGTCTGCGTGCCCCTGAGACGAAGGTTTCTCCACGTAATGCTGTGTATGTCCTGTTCACCTCCGGCAGCACAGGAACTCCTAAGGGTCTCGTCATGGAGCATGGAGCTGTTTGCACTAGCCAGGTCGCTATCAGCAAACGTCTTGGCCTTACATCAGATGTAAGGATGTTGCAATTCGCTGCCTATGTCTTTGACCTCTCCATTGGTGAGATCATTGCTCCCTTGGTATCGGGAGCTTGTCTATGCATACCGTCTGAGGAAACGCGAATGAATGGTCTTACAGACTTCATCCGTGCTATGGATATTAACTGGGCCTTCTTAACCCCTGCCTTTGCCCGTACCTTGAACCCAGATGACGTCCCTAGTCTCGAGCTGTTGCTTCTTGCAGGAGAGGCTGTTGGTCGCGATGTGTTTGAGTCTTGGTTCGGGAAGGTCCGTCTTATCAATGGCTGGGGCCCTGCAGAAACATGTGTCTTTAGCACCCTTCACGAATGGTCCTCATCACAAGAGTCATCTTTAACTGTCGGACGTCCCGTTGGAGGTTTCTGTTGGATCGTTGACCCTGAAAATCCAAGCCGCCTTGCGCCGATCGGCACCATCGGTGAAGTGGTTATCCAAGGTCCCACCTTACTACGGGAGTACCTTTCCGACCCTGAGCGAACAGAAGCTTCAATGGTTCGTATGCTACCCGAATGGGCTCCATACCGTGGCTCCCGCGCATGGAGTCGCTTCTACAAGTCCGGTGATCTCTGCTACTATAATCCCGATGGAACTATTGAGTTCTCTACCCGCAAGGACACTCAGGTCAAGATTCGTGGCCTTCGTGTTGAACTTGGCGAAGTTGAGCACCATATCCGTTCCTCTTTGAAGGGCGTGCGTCAAGTTGCAGTTGATGTGTTTAAGTCCGATGGTGGTTCCAACCTGGCTGCTTACTTCTGTTTCAACGACGATAGCAAGACAGCGGCCACCAGGCCAGAGGGCAATGTGTTCCTACCTATCACAGAGAGTCTGCAAGGTGATATCACTGCCATGCTGGGACACTTAAGCGTGGCTCTGCCCCGATACATGGTTCCAACCTTGTTCATTCCCTGCCAGTACATGCCCTTCATCACGTCTACTAAGCTCGACAGGAATGGCTTGAAGCAGATGACTTCCGCATTAAGTCGTGAGGAACTTGCAATGTATGCTCTTCTCGACGGCAAGAAACGCGGCCCTGAAACTCCCATGGAAGTCCAGATGCAAGGCCTGTGGTCTCAGATACTCAATATCCCTACCGAGTCAATTGGTAAGGACGATAACTTCCTCCGAGTTGGCGGTGATTCGATTGCCGCTATTCGATTAGTCACTCTAGCACGAGAAACAGGCATCGAAATAACCGTCAAAGACATCTTCGATGACCCCGACTCTGCGCTGTAGCAGAGAAGGCTAGAGAGGCTGCAGGAGAAGATCTCCAGGCTGTTGCACCATTCAGCTTACTCTCGGAACCAATCCGTGAGCTTGTACTCAATACCCATCTACGCCAACAATGCGATTTAGGCGTTGACCAGGAACTTGACGATGCTTACCCATGCAACAAGCTACAGGAAGGTCTTATGGCTCTTTCTGTAACTCAGCCTGGATCCTATATCGCCAAGCAAGTTTTCCGTGTGCCCAGCCATATCGATCTCCAGCGCTTTAAGTCTGCCTGGGAGCGCACTGTCTTGATCTGCGATAACCTCCGAACTCGCATCCTTAACATTGAAGGGTACTCACTCCAGGCAATTGTGAAGAACGACGTTCGTTGGGAGCCTACTGAGGGTATTGACTTCAGAACCTTTATGGATGCTGCCCAGAAGATCCAGATGGGTTACAATGTACCCTTATGTCGCTATGCTCTGATTGAAGAGTCTCCCGAAGAGACCTATTTCGTCTGGATTGTCCACCATGCTGTGTTCGATGGCTGGTCCATGAATATCGTCTTTGAGACTTTCTTCAAGGCTTACCAGGACTTGCCGATCACGACCTTGGCACCTTACTCCGGCTTCATCAAATACACAATCAACATTGATGATGACGTCGCTCGTGATTACTGGAGAGATCAACTTCGTGATGCCAAGCGCGCAACATTCCCCCTGCTGCCAACAGCGTCAAGGCATCAACCAAATCCAAGAGTATCACTCGTCAATTGAGGAACCACGTCGACTTCCCACGCTCCTCAAACACTACATTCACAAAGGCAACAGTTATCCGTGCTGCTTGGGCAATTGTTCTAGCCCGATACTCTGATACAGATGACGTCTGCTTCGGCACAACAGTCTCCGGCCGTAACGCCCCTGTACACGGGCTTGAGACCATGGCTGGACCGGTCGTTGCAACTGTTCCTGTGCGCGTTCGGCTGCCGAAGCAGAAACAGATATCCAGCTTCTTGCAGGATGTACAAAATCAGTCATCTGGAATGATCCCTTACGAGCAATTCGGTGTCCAAAATATTTCTCGTCTTGGTGCTGATATCAAGGATGCTTGCGACTTCTCCAGTTTGCTAGTCATTCAACCTGCGCAGGTTCGTGCTGATGATGATGGTGACTCGGCATTCCTTGCCTCTCCTAGCCCAGATAAGTACCAGGCTGCAGAGGGAATGGAGGGATACTTCACCTACCCACTTGTTAACGAGTCGTTTGTGTATGATGATCACGTTGAGCTTCTCTTCACTTATCACTCTGATATTCTATCGGAGTCACAGCTGGAGGCTCTCTCTCATCAATTCAACCATGTTGTCAACCAGCTGTTGACCCATGAACAGAAAGACCTTTCTACTGTTTCTCTTGCTGGCCCCTGGGATCTTCAGAAGGCCATGGACTGGAACAAGGATGTTCATGAAGTTTGCCGCGCAACCATTTTTGACCTCATCTCGCAACAAGCTTCACGAACACCTGATCATGAGGCTGTATATGCAACCGAAGGAAGCTTAACTTATGTTCAATTAGACCGCGCCTCCTCAATCCTCGCCAACTATCTGTCTCATCTTGGAGTGCGTCCCGAGACCATGGTACCCATGTGCTTCGAGAAATCCATGTGGACTGTGGTGGCAATGTTAGGTATCATGAAGGCTGGCGGTGTGTTCATCCCAGTTGATCCCTCACATCCAGTAAACCGTCGGGCAGCTCTCGTCAAGGAAGTTGGTGCACAATTTATTGTGGCATCGCCTTCAGCTGCAAAGACTTGCGCTGGAATGGTTCCTAACCTCATTGAACTGTCACCTTCGCTGCTTTCTAGAATTGCCAAGATGAACCTACCAGAGGTTAAAGAAGAGAACAAGCCAAAGCCTAGCAATGCCGCCTATGTCCTGTTCACATCTGGCTCTACCGGCAAGCCCAAGGCTATTGTGGTTGACCATTCTGCCTTATGCTCTAGTGTTATGGGCTACGACAGAGCATACACTATGGATAGCACTACGCGAGTACTGCAATTCTCAAGCTATGTATTCGACGTCAGTCTGTCCGAGATACTGGAGACTCTGGTCTTCGGTGGAACAGTCTGCGTGCCTTCAGATGCAGAACGTATCGAAAATATCACTGGCTTCATTAACGATGCCCAAGTAAACACTGCCATGCTTACGGCGTCATTCCTCCGGACCCTTGATCCAAATGACGTCCCGACACTGGACATGCTTATGCTTGTCGGTGAGGCCCCTACAAAGGATACCCTTGAGACCTGGCACGGCCGAGTCAGCAAGGTCATTAACGCTTACGGTCCATCCGAATGTTCTATCTTCTGTGCTTCTTATCTTTACAAGTCTCCAAATGAGAACCCCACGAATGTGGGTAGAGGATTCAGTGGTACCCTCTGGATTGTTGAGGCTGATGATCATGAGCGTCTCGCGCCCATTGGTTGTATTGGTGAAATCTTCTTGCAACGCCACATGGCACGTGGATATCTCAATGATGAAGAGAGAACGAAGAGTTCCTTCATCCAGAGCGTCCAGTGGCTTCCAAAGCCCGATGCTAACGATACTCGTAAATTCTACAAGACTGGCGATCTCGGCCGTTATAACGCCGATGGCACAATTGAATATCTCGGCAGATTGGATACTCAAGTCAAGCTTCGTGGTTTCCGTATCGAGCTTGGCGAGATTGAGTATAATATCAAGAAGTCACTGCCTGAAGTGGAGCATGTTGCTGCAGAAGTGATTCGCGGAGACTCTCGAGAGACGCTTGTCGGGTTCATTACTTACAACAAGGACTCACCAGATGCATCCACCACTGCCGACCTTCTTATGCCAATGGATGAGAAGATTCGCCAGTCTTTTGTCGCATTGGTAGCGGACCTCAAAGCGGCGCTTCCGTCCTATATGGTTCCCTCGCTATTCTTGCCGCTCAACTACATGCCAGTCAACACCTCTCTCAAGACCGACAGAAAGAGACTTCGAGCCTTGGTTGGCAGTTTGTCTGCCACCGAGGCCGCCTCGTACGCACTGAATAATGAGGACAAGGTTGCACCTACCACTGCCATGGAGTTCAAGCTGCGTGACTTATGGGCACAACTCCTGAGACTTGATCCTCAAGATATTGGTAAGAATGATAGCTTCCTGCAGATTGGAGGTGACTCAATCACCGCTATTCAGCTTGTGTCACTCGCTCAGCAAGAAGGTATTTTCCTCACCGTCTCAAAGATTTTCGAAGATCCTCGACTATCTCATGTTGCTGCTGCAGCAGAGGGAGGAGAGGACCAAGTATCCTATGAGGTCGAACCATTTGCCCTGGTTTCACAGAACGCTACTTCCGTCATCAAGGAGCTGCAATCTCAATGCGGTTTGGCAAGCGAAGAGCTCATTGAGGATGCTTACCCATGCACACCCCTCCAAGAGGGTCTCATGGCTCTTGCAGTCAAACAGCCAGGTTCCTACATCGCCAAGTACGTCTATAGACTGTCGGATCAAGTCGATATCGCCCGCTTCAAGGCCGCTTGGGAACAAACTATCCAGCTCTGCCGCAACTTGAGAACCAGAATCGCCCTGGTTGATGGTACAGCAGTTCAAGCCCTGACCAAGACCAACATCTCTTGGGAACCGACCTATAAGGTATCACTTCGAGCCTTCTTAGACCTGGCGCAAGAATTCGAAATGGGCTACGGCTCATCACTTTGTCGATATGCCCTGATCAAAGACCCTCTGGCAAGAACTTCTTCGTCTGGGTCGTCCACCACGCAATCTATGATGGCTGGACTATTCAGATTGTTCTGAACAGCTTATTCCAATCTTATCTGCAACTTGAGATGGCACCTCTCCGCCCGTACGCCGAGTTCATCAACTATATCAAGAGTGTCGATCACGAATCTGCAGTTGACTACTGGAAGACCCAGCTTCAAGAGGTTAAGAAGGCCACCTTCCCTAGCGAGAACAAATCCTCAAATCCACAACCCAACTCTACGAAGACCTTGAGGAAGACTGTGGCATTCCCCGTGGGTCGAAGAACTCGATCACTCAGGCAACTATTCTTAGGGCTGCCTGGGCGATGGTCCTGGCCCGGTACTGCGACTCTGATGATGTCTGCTTCGGAACAACAGTATCAGGCAGACATGCTCCTATTCCAGGCCTGGAGACCATGGCTGGTCCTGTAATCGCAACTGTCCCTGTTCGTATTCGTCTTGAGAAGGACCAAAAGGTACTCAAGTATCTTCAGGGCGTCCAGAACCAGGCCTCTAGAATGGTTCCCTATGAACAATTTGGATTGCAAAACATTGCCAAGGTTAGCGCTGACGCCAAGGAAGCATGTGACTTTACCAGTCTCTTGGTTATCCAGCCTATGCAGCAGATGGCTTCCATGGAAGAAAATGATAATACGGCTATTCTAGTTTCCGCTGACTCAGACGACTATGATACGGAAGGCACAGTTGAGGGCTACTTCAGTTATCCCTTGGTTCTTCAAGGATTCTTGATGAACGATGCTGTTGACCTGGTTTTCGTTTACGACTCTAACGTTCTGACAGAGTCTCAATTGGTTGGAATCTCCCATCAATACGATCACGTCGTCCAGCAACTTCTCGCTCAGGAAGACAAGTCTTTGAGCTCTGTAGCCATTGCGGGCCCATGGGATCTTGAGCAAGCTGTTGCTCGCAACAGTGAAGACACAGATATTGTTGATGCTTGTGTGCACCAGCTAGTTGAGAAACAAGCCCAAATTCGACCCGACGCATACGCAATCAAGGCTTGGGATGCCGAATTTACCTACAAACAGCTAAACCATGCGGCTAACCGTTTGGCACACTACTTGGTGAACACCTTCGTCATAAAGCCGGACGAACTGATCCACGTATGCTTTGAGAAATCTGCGTGGTTCTTTGTCTCTATCCTTGCTATCAACAAGGTCGGCGGCGCGTGGGTTCCTTTAGACCCTTCTCACCCTGCGCAAAGACAGCACCAAGTCGTTTCTCAGACGAAGGCTAGACTCGCCCTTGCGTCACCAGCTAATGTGGCATTGTGTGAAGGACTGGTCAGTGATGTTGTCGAAGTTGGTCCTGAACTCGACAACAAGCTGGCTGAAAACAACCAAACCAGTCTGAAAGCACCCGTTCGCAAGGTCACACCACGCAACGCTGTCTATGTTTTATTCACATCCGGCTCAACTGGCACGCCTAAGGGTCTTGTTATGGAACATGGCTCTGTCTGCACAAGTCAAACCGCGATTGCCCGCCGACTAGGCCTCTCGCCCGATGTACGAATACTCCAATTTGCTGCCTACGTCTTTGATTTGTGTATTGGTGAAATTATCGCGCCACTGATATCCGGTGCCTGCTTGTGTGTTCCATCTGAGGAGACACGAATGAATGGTCTCACCGATTTCATTCGCGAAAAACAGATCAACTGGGCCTTCCTTACGCCTGCATTCGTCCGTACATTAAGGCCGGAGGATGTTCCGTCACTTGAATTGCTTTTGTTGGCAGGTGAGGCTGTCGGTCGCGATATCTTCGAAACTTGGTTCGGAAAGCTTCGACTTATTAACGGTTGGGGACCTGCCGAGACTTGCGTTTTCAGCACGCTTCATGAATGGAAGTCTGCTGATGAATCGCCACTCACAGTTGGTCGCCCTGTAGGTGGCTTCTGTTGGATCGTCGATCCTGAAAACCCAGATAAGCTAGCTCCGACAGGCACCCTGGGTGAGGTGGTTATCCAGGGACCAACGCTCCTACGTGAATATCTATCAGACCCTGTCAGGACCAAAGCCAGTCTTGTAACCACGCTGCCAGAATGGGCTCCTCGTCGCACTTCACGTTATTGGAGCCGATTCTACAAGTCAGGAGATTTGTGTTTCTACAACCCTGACGGCACTATCGAATTCGGCACTCGTAAAGACACACAAGTTAAGATTCGCGGTCTTCGAGTTGAACTCGGTGAAGTTGAGCATCATATTCGTGCTGCTCTTACAGGAGTTCGTCAGGTAGCCGTTGATGTGTTCAGAACCGATGCTGGAGCCAACCTCGTTTCCTACTTCAGCTTTACGGATGATACAAGAACCGCCGGCTCCGAGGGTTCACAAGACCCTGTTTTCCTGCCATTGAGCGATGAACTGCAAAGTCAACTTACTGCTATGGTGGGCCAGCTAAGCGTTTCACTCCCTCGCTACATGGTTCCTACCCTCTTTGTGCCGTGTCTTTACATGCCATTCATTACTTCAACGAAGCTCGATCGTAACCTCCTTCGCAAGTTGACTGGCTCTCTCAGCCAGGCACAGCTCGCTAAATATTCCCTGATGGATAGCAAGAAGCGACCACCAGAGACCCCGATGGAAGTTCGGCTGCAAAGCCTCTGGGCCGACGTCCTTAAGATTCCTACAGAATCCATCGGCCGTGACGACAGTTTCCTCCGCATTGGTGGTGATTCGATTGCTGCAATTAGACTCGTCACTATCTCCCGTGATGCCGGCCTATCCATTTCCGTCAAGGATATATTCGACGACCCTCGTCTCTCAGCCATTGCGGCCAAGGCGATTGAAATGAGTGAATCCGACCTTGCAGAACAAGAAATTACATCATTCAGCCTCTTGGCTCAACCTGTCCATGAACAACTCTTTGAAGATGCCACTCGAGAGGAATGTGCCCTCGCTGATGGACAGGAGATTGAAGATGCTTACCCCTGCACGAAGTTCCAGGAAGGTTTGATGGCTTTGTCTGTTAAGCAACCCGGATCCTACATTGCCAAGTATATTTACAGGATTCCAGACTACATCGACCTTGATCGTTTCAAGATGGCCTGGGCCAAGACTGTTGAAATGTGTGGCAACCTCCGCACTCGAATTGCCATTGTGGGCGGCATTCCCGTTCAAATCCTTGTTAAAGAAGAGCTGCAGTGGGAGGACACTGCTGGAATCAACCTAGCTACATTTTTCTCAAGAATGCGCAACCTGCAAATGGGCTATGGATCTCGCCTCTGCCGCCATGCATTGGTTACTGAAGGAGATGAGCACTATTTCATCTGGGTTGTCCACCACGCTGTCTACGACGGATGGAGCATGCAGATCGTTCTCAACACCCTCTTCTGCGTCTACCGCGACATCGAAACATCTGTCCGATCTTATGCCGGCTTTATTAAATACACCATGGATATGGATCAAGAAGCTGCAAGCAACTACTGGAGGAAACAACTTCACGAAGCCTCTAAAGCGACCTTCCCTCCAACCCCTCCTGTTTCCAATAGGGTTGAAGATGCCACTCGCATCATGAAGAACACCATTTCATTCCCTAAGGATATGGATACTGTCATTACCAAGGCGTCCATTCTTCGTGCTGCTTGGGCTATTGTATTAGCTCGTTACTGCGATACTGATGATGTCTGCTTCGCAACGACGGTTTCAGGTCGTAACGCTTCTGTGCCTGGTCTTATTGAGATGCCGGGTCCTGTTGTAGCAACTGTTCCTGTGCGGGTGCGACTTGACAAGTCGCAGTCTGTTTCCGGCTTCCTGTCAAGCATTCAAAAACAAGCCGCGGAAATGGTTGCCTATGAGCAGTTCGGTCTACAAAATATCACCAAGCTCGGACCCGATGCAAAGGAGGCTTGCGACTTCACAAGTTTGCTGGTACTGCAACCAGCCCATCAAGCAGGGGCTGGCCAAGGCGAAGAAGGGGCCATTCTTGAGCCGGCCAGTGCAGATAAGGATACTGCCGAGAACACCATGGAGGGCTACTTCAGCTACCCCTTGGTGTTCCAATGCTTCATCTTCGAAGACCAAGTTCATCTAGTCTTTGTTTATGATTCATCGATCCTTAATGAGGTACAGATCCAAGCGCTTTCGTACCAATTTGACAATGTCGTGGCTCAGCTCGTTGAGCAAGGTGAAAAGCCTCTCGATGAGGTTTCTATTGCCGCTTCTTGGGACTTGGAGCAGGCGATAAAGAATAACGACGAGGTTCCCGAGGTTATTGAATCTTGCCTCCACACACTCATCGAAGAGCAAGGCAGAATTCGACCTGATGCACCAGCTATCCGTGCCTGGGATGCTGAATTTACATACAGTGAGCTCAACAGTGCCGCCAACCGCCTCGCTCATTATCTTGTCCACGAATATGGTGTCGAGAATGATGAACTTATTCACGTATGCTTCGAGAAGTCTGCATGGTTCTTCGTTGCTGTCCTTGCAATCAACAAGGCGGGTGGCGCTTGGGTTCCTCTGGATCCCTCTCACCCGCCGCAACGGCATCGCCAGGTCGTCGTACAGACCAGGGCCAGGTTGGCACTGGTTTCACCTACAAACGCATCTCTTTGCGACGGCTTGGTTGAGAACATCCTTCAAGTCACACCAAAGCTAGACAATGAGCTGCAGACGAAATTCGACTCGCAATCTCCGCCGGAAGTTGGCGTAACCCCTCGTAACGCCGCCTATGTCCTCTTTACTTCCGGCAGTACGGGTACTCCGAAGGGTCTGATGATGGAGCATGGCTCAGTATGCACCAGCCAGACTGCAATTACGAAGCGATTACGCCTGACATCATCTGTTCGAATGCTTCAATTTGCAGCCTATGTTTTTGATCTTTCAATTGGTGAGATATTTGCGCCATTGATCAATGGCGCATGTCTATGTGTTCCTTCTGAAGAAACAAGGATGAATGGCCTAAAGGAATTTATTCGCGATATGGATATCAACTGGGCTTTCTTAACCCCAGCGTTTGCCAGAACTCTCCGCCCAGAGGATGTTCCAAGCCTCGAGCTTCTATTGCTCGCTGGTGAAGCTGTAGGCCGAGACGTTTTCAGTACGTGGTTCGGCAAGGTCCGTTTCATCAATGGATGGGGCCCTGCAGAAACCTGCGTCTTCAGCACATTGCATGAATGGCAAAGCCCAGACGAGTCACCCTTAACCGTCGGTCGCCCAGTTGGTGGCTTCTGTTGGATCGTTGACCCCAACGATCCCCAGAAACTCGCCCCTACCGGCACCCTCGGCGAGGTTATTATTCAGGGACCTACAGTCCTCAGAGAATATCTGTCAGATCCAGAGCGCACAAAGGCTACTACAATTACCACTCTGCCTGATTGGATGCCTAAACGCGATCTGCCTCATTGGAACCGCTTCTACAAGTCTGGAGACTTGGCTTTCTATAATGCTGATGGCACCATTGAATTCTCGAGCCGCAAGGATACTCAGATTAAGATCCGAGGCTTGAGAGTTGAGTTGGGCGAGGTTGAACATCACGTACGAGCTTCCTCGAAGGCGTCCGACAGGTGGCTGTCGATGTCTATAATGGCGATGGTGGCTCCAACCTCGTGGCCTACTTCTGCTTCAGCGATGCTTCGAAGGTCGCAGGTGCCTCCAACAATGAAGAAAGTGTCTTCCAGCCTTTGACCCAAGAGTTGCAGAGCAAGATGACAGGCATGATTGGTCAACTTAGCGTTGCTTTGCCTCGTTACATGGTACCCACGCTATTCATTCCTTGCAACTTCATGCCTTTCATCACATCTACTAAGCTCGACCGTAACACCCTTCGTCGTCTCACAAGTGAACTTAGCCGTGAAGATATGCGAGCTTACTCGTTGTCTGATGGAAAGAAGAGGCCCCTGAGACACCTATGGAGCGTCGCCTTCAGAGCCTGTGGGCTGAGATCCTGAATATCCCGATGGAAACGATTGGTCGGGACGACAGCTTTTGCGTATCGGCGGTGATTCTATTGCAGCCATTCACCTTGTTTCTACTGCCCGCGATATCGGAATCTCATTGACCGTCAAGGACGTCTTTGACGATCCGCGTCTCAGTGGTGTGGCCTCCAAAGCTATTGAGATCGATGAGAAGGCTCTTCAAGACTTAGAAGTTGCTCCTTTCAGTTTGATCTCAGACGCTCTTCGTGAGAAGGTTCTAAGTGCCTCTTCCCGCGAGCTTTATGGCTTGTCTCAAGACCAAGAAATTGAGGATGCTTACCCTTGTACCAAGCTTCAGGAGGGTCTCATGGCCCTCACCGCTAAGGAACCTGGATCTTATATTGCCAAGTACGCATACCGTCTCCCAGCCCATGTCGACGTTGCCCATTTCAAGGCTGCCTGGGAGCGCACTGTCCTAGCTTGCGGCAACTTGCGAACAAGGATGGCAATGATCGGAGAGACTTGCATCCAGGCTCTTGTCAAGGATGATATTCATTGGGAAAACACCAAGGGTCTTGATCTTCGATCATTCCTTAACATCATGTATCGCGTTGAGATGAGCTATGGAACTCCTCTATGTCGTTATGCGGTCGTTGAGGAAAGCAGTGGCGACAATTACTTCGTTTGGACCATGCACCACACCATCTACGATGGTTGGACTATGCGAATTGTTTTGGGAACTTTCTATGCCTACTATAGAGGCACAGAAGCCGTTACTTTACAGCCTTATTCAGGCTTCATCAAGTATGCCACAGGCCTGAACCACGAAGACGCCAGCAACTACTGGAGCTCACAACTCTCGGATGCTAAGCGAGCTGCATTCCCACCGTCACTCAACAAGACATCGTCAAAGAGCGAAAATGTCACTCGCATCAAGAAACGTTCGCTTGACTTCAGCCACCTGGCCGATACATCAATTACCAAGGCCTCGATTTTACGCGCTGCTTGGGCCGTTGTTCTCGCCCACTATTCCGATAGCGATGACGTCTGCTTCGGATCAACTGTATCAGGCCGAAATGCTCCTGTTCCAGGCCTCAGCGAAATGGCCGGTCCGATGATTGCTACTGTTCCTATCCGGGTTCGCTTGGATCAGAATAGGACTGTCTCTCGCTTCCTTCAAGACATTCAAACCCAATCATCTGACATGGTTGCTTATGAGCAGTTCGGTCTCCAGAACATCATCAAATTGGGAGCCAATGCCAAGGATGCTTGTGATTTCACCAGCTTGTTGGTTGTTCAGCCAGCCCAACAAATGGATTCTACTGATGTGACGGCCGATTCCGTTCTCGTCGCTGTGGATTCCGAAAAGTTCACCGTTGAGGAGTCTATGGAGGGATACTTCAGCTACCCATTGGTCATTCAGGGTCTTCTGTATGATGACCACATTGAACTTCTTCTCATCTATAACTCCGATGTTCTGTCGGAGGCAAAGATGGAGGCCTTGTCTGAGCACTTCAATCATGTCGTTCAACAACTGCAAACCCAAGACGATACAAGCTTGAGCGCTGTCACTCTTTCTGGAGAGTGGGATGTACAGCAGGCACTTCAATGGAATGCCGAGACTCCAGAGATTGTGGATAGCTGCTTGCATCAACTCATTGAGGAGCAAGCTCAGATCCGACCTGATGCGGTCGCTATTCATGCTTGGGATGCACAGCTCACATACAGCCAACTGGATAGCTACTCCAATGCTCTTGCGCACTTCCTTTTCAAGAGTGAAGCCATTCGGCCGGATGACTTGATCCACGTCTGCTTCGAAAAGTCTGCTTGGTATTTCGTATCAATTCTGGCAATCAACAAGGCTGGCGCTGCTTGGGTCCCGCTTGATCCCTCGCATCCCCTTCAAAGACAGCAACAAGTCGTGTCCCAAACAAAGGCGAAGATTGCTCTGTCTTCACCTGCAAACAAGAACCTTTGTGACGGCTTGGTTGATAATGTTCTGGAAGTGACGCCTCAACTCATCCAGTCTCTTATTTCTAGAGCACCAGAGTCGGCTCTTAGCTCGCCTGCTTCCAACGTCACGCCCAGAAACATTGCCTATGTGCTGTTCACTTCTGGATCTACTGGTACGCCAAAGGGTCTGATTATGGAGCACGGCTCTGTTTGCACCAGTCAGACTGCTATCAGCAAGCGCTTGGATATCTCAGAAGAAACTCGAATGCTGCAATTTGCTGCATGCGTCTTCGACTTAGCTATCGGAGAAATCTTCAGTCCATTGATTAACGGTGCTTGCTTGTGTGTACCATCAGAAGAGAGCAGAATGAACGGACTCAAGGAGTTTATGCAAGAAGCCAGCGTTAATACCGCATTCTTCACCCCGTCATTTGCAAGAACGCTCAAGCCTGAAGACCTTCCAGGCCTGAAATCCATGCTTCTTGCTGGTGAGGCAGTCACACGTGACGTTTTCGAGGCTTGGTTCGGAAAGGTGCGGCTTTTCAACGGTTGGGGACCTGCTGAGACCTGTGTCTTCAGTTCAATCCACGAGTGGAAGTCAGCGGACGAGTCACCACTCAATGTTGGCAGACCTATTGGTGGTTTCTGCTGGATCGTGGATCCAAACAACCCTGCGAAATTAGCCCCTGTCGGAACACTTGGAGAGGTTGTTATCCAAGGCCCAACCCTTCTCCGAGAGTACCTTGCAGATCCCGAGAAAACAAAGCAATCCACCTTGCGAGATCTTCCTAGCTGGGCTCCACGCCGAAGTGAAGCTAAATGGGGCAGATTCTACAAGTCTGGCGATCTCTGCTACTATAATTCAGACGGAACTATCGAATTCTCTAGCAGAAAGGATACGCAGGTCAAGATTCGCGGTTTGCGAGTCGAACTTGGTGAAGTTGAACATCATATCCGTGCCTCACTTAAGGGCGTACGACAGGTGGCTGTGGATGTCTTCAAGAATGAAGCCGGTGTTAACCTTGTTTCGTACCTTTGCTTCAACGACGAGTCAAGAACCGCGGGTATCAACCTTGCTGCTGATGATAGCTCTGTCTTCCTACCGCTCGACGCCACATTACAGGATCAAATTGCTGCTATGGTGGGAGAACTTAGCATCACGCTTCCACGATACATGATACCTACTCTGTTCATCCCTTGTCGCTTCATGCCTTTTATTACCTCTACGAAGCTTGATCGCAATACTCTACGAAGCCTGACAAATGACCTCAGCCGCGAGGCCCTCGCTCAGTATGCACTCTCCGACGGTAATAAGAGACCTCCGGAGACACCAATGGAAAGCCGAATGCAACAGATTTGGGGAGATATTCTCCATCTGCCGTTGGAGTCTATTGGAAGAGACGACAGCTTCCTCCGTATCGGCGGTGACTCAATTACGGCAATTCATCTTGTCACCACTGCACGGGAGGCTGGAATTTCTATTACTGTCAAGGATATCTTTGACGATCCCAGGCTTTCGAGCATCGCAGCCAAGGCTGTAGAAACCGATGGTAGCGATGGCCAAACTACAATCGCTGCTTTCGAACTCCTGGACGAGACCAGCCGTGACCTCGCAATTGGCGAATCCGTCCGTGAACAATGCGCCCTTCTCGAGAAACAAGAAATTGAGGATGCATACCCTTGCACCAAGCTGCAGGAAGGTCTTCTTGCTCTTGCAGCCAAACAACCTGGCTCTTACGTCGCGAAGTACGTATACAGATTGCCATCCCGTGTCGATATTGCCAAATTCAAAATGGCATGGGAGAAAACCCTCAATGTCTGTTGCAACTTGCGTACTCGTATCGTATTGGCTGGAGGCCAGTCTATCCAGGTCTTAGTTAATGGCCCTGCTCAGTGGGAGTCAACAGAAGATGTCTCTTTGCGTGCCTTCATGAGTGCCAAGCACAACGTTGAGATGGGTTACGGCTCACCTCTCTCCCGCTACGCTATTATCAACGAACCAAGTGGCGACACTTACTTCACTCTCATAATGCACCACGCTATATTCGATGGTTGGACTATGAGCCTCATGATGGATACACTCTACCGCGCGTATCTTGAGCTTGATGTTCCTGCTCTTCAGCCATATTCCAGCTTCATCAAGTACACTATTGACATCAATCCCGAGAAGGCTGGTGCTTTCTGGAAGTCAGAGCTTCGTGATGCCAAGAAAGCCATATTCCCTCCTACCTCTCATACTATTGAGTCGACAGATGGAAGCATCACAAAGAACTTGAAGCGAAAGATTGCCTTCCCTAAGTCTATGGCTACCTCAATCACCAAGGCCTCAGTCCTCAGAGCTGCATGGGCAATTGTGCTAGCCAGTTATTGTGATTCTGACGATGTTTGCTTTGGCACCACAGTTTCCGGTCGTAACGCACCTGTCTACGGATTGGAGCGCATGGCCGGTCCAGTTGTCGCAACTGTGCCTGTTCGTGTGCGATTGGATCGTCAACAGGCAATCTCGAAGTTCCTGTCGCAGATTCAGACACAGGCCAACGATGCCATTCCTTTGAGCAGTTCGGTATTCAAAACATTTCCAAACTTGGCCTTGATGCAAAGGATGCCTGCGACTTCTCCAGCCTGTTGTTGGTTCAACCTGCTCAACAAGCCGGCTCAACTGATGAGTCCTCGGACGCTGCTGTCTTGGTTCCTGCCAGCGCGGACGAATATGGCGAAGACGAGGCTCTAGAGGGCTACTTCAATTACCCTCTGGTGCTTCAGGGACTCGTCTACGATGAGCACGTTGAGCTCCTCCTCACCTACCATGCCAACATATTGGCTGAACAACAACTAGAGGCCCTTTCGCACCAGCTTGAGCATGTCATTCAACAACTTCTAGCGCAGGATGAGACTCCTCTAAGTGCCGTGACCGTTGCTGGTCCTTGGGATCTGCAGCAAGCTATTGAGTGGAACGATGAACCCGATCTGGTGGAAGCATGCATCCACAACCTCATTTCCGAACGTGCCACTCGCACTCCTAACCATCCTGCCATCTTCTCAACGGAAGGCTCTATGACTTATGGTGTATTTGACCGTCTCTCAACTCAGCTGGCTTTCCATCTTTCACAGCTGGGTGTTCGTCCGGAGACTGTGGTCCCAATTTGCTTTGAGAAATCAATGTGGACCATCATTGCCATGTTCGGTGTCATGAAGGCTGGCGGTGCCTTCATTCCTCTTGACCCCGCGCATCCTGTCACACGCCGCAAAGAGCTTGTTGAAGAGGTCAAAGCAGAATTCATGATTGTCTCGCCCTCATCGGCTCAGTCTTGCAAGAACATGGTTCGCAATGTCATCGAGTTATCGCCCTCGTTTGTCTCTCAGCTTCCACGGGGCACAGTGGAAGCTCGATTCCGCCCTGCTCCTCACCATGCTGCCTATGTCTTGTTTACTTCCGGATCTACTGGTAAACCTAAGGGTGTAGTTGTTGAGCATTCAGCCCTATGCTCTAGTGTCATGGGACACGGTAAAGCCTATGGGCTCAACAGGAACTCTCGAGTCCTGCAATTCTCCAACTACGTCTTTGATGTAAGTTTGGGAGAGATCATGACAACCCTCGCATGGGGTGGTACCATCTGTGTGCCAACAGATGTTGAACGACTCCAAAATGTTGCCGAGTTTATTACCAGAGCCGATGTGAACGTGGCTATGCTTACGCCTTCATTCGTCCGAACTTTCACACCTGATCAAGTGCCTTCACTGAAGACTTTGGTCGTTGGTGGTGAAGCCCCAGCTAAGGACACTATTGAGATTTGGCAGAACCGCCTCAAGCTTATCAACGGTTACGGTCCCGCCGAAGCTTGCATCTACTGTTCGACTCATGTTTTCCAATCGCCAAAGGATACGCCTACCACGATTGGTCGTGGTGCAAACAACGCTTGCTGGATCGTCGATCCTAACGATCATCAGCGACTCACACCTATTGGCTGCATTGGAGAGCTTCTTGTTCAGGGATACACCCTAGCTCGAGGCTACATTAATAATGAGGAGAGCACCAAGGAATCATTTATTGATTCTGTCAACTGGCTGCCAGCGTCTCAGGACGATGATGACGATGATGAAGAAGAGCAAGATGCTCCAGCTAGGTTCTACAAGACCGGAGATTTGGTCCGATACAAATTTGATGGAACGCTTGAATACATGGGCAGAAGGGATACCCAAGTCAAGATCCGCGGACAGCGTATTGAACTCGCCGAAATCGAATATGCCATTAAGCGAGCTCTTCCAACTGTTGAGCATGTTGCTGTGGATGTTATACGATCCGAGTCCCGCGAGACCCTTCTTGCTTTCATCAATCTCGTTGACAAGCAAACTGCCGCTAGTGTCGAGGAACGTGATCTCTCTGAGTTCCTCTTGCCAATGGACAATGAGCTTCAACAACGTGTCATCACTCTCGTTGACGATCTCAAGGCTTTGCTCCCCGCATACATGGTTCCCTCCCTCTTCATTCCTCTTGGAGCCATGCCTTTTGTTAGCGCCATGAAGCTAGACAGGAAGAGACTGCGCAGCCTCGCAGCTAGCCTCTCGAGCGATAAACTTGCAGCCTATTCCTTGTCAGCTCGAGACAAGGTGGCCCCTACTACTGAGATGGAACTCAAGCTACGTGACATTTGGAGCCAAATTCTCAGAACTCCGGTCGACGAGATTGGCAAGAACGACAGCTTCCTGCAAATTGGTGGTGACTCAATTACAGCCATTCAGCTCGTTTCCCTAGCACAACAGAATGGCATTACCCTCACTGTTGCAGAGATATTCGAAGACTCCAGGCTGTCTCATATGGCATCCATTGCCGTCGAAGGAAGCGCTCAATCCTTCGAGGTTGAAACTTTCAGCCTCCTTCCTTCTGACCAACTCGAGGCCATCTTCTCTCTGGTTCAAGAACAGTGTGCTCTTGCGGATACAGATAAGATTGAAGATGCCTACCCCTGCACTGGTCTCCAAGAAGGTCTTATGGCCTTAGCCGTCAAACAGCCAGGTTCTTACATCTCCAAACAAGCATTTGAGCTACCACAGCATGTCGATCTTGATCAGTTCAAGGCTGCATGGGAGCGCACGCTAGATGCTTGCACAAATCTTCGCACCAGGATTGTACATCTCGGAGGATCTTCCATCCAAGCAGTAATCCAAGGAGGAGCTGCTTGGGAGAAGACAGAAAATGTGACTCTGAGTGACTTCCTTGCAAAGACTCAGAACATCGAAATGGGCTATGGATCTCCGCTCTGCCGATACGCTATCATCCAGGAGAATGGAAAGAATTACTTTGTATGGATTATCCACCACGCCATGTTCGATGGTTGGTCTACTCAGATCATGATGGATGCACTGTACCGAGCCTACAAGGGTGTTGAAATGACACCACTGCAGCCTTTCTCTGGCTTCATCAAATATGTCACTGACCTCGACTCCGAGGCTGCCACGAACTATTGGAAGACTCAACTTGCTGATGCCAAGCGAGCTGCCTTCCCGCCTGCCAACAGCTCCAACAGTTCTCCAAGCGCAACGCGTATGATGAAGAGCAACGTCGACTTCCCTCGCTCGACAAAGTCCGCCATCACCAAGGCTTCGATTCTGCGAGCCGCATGGGCCATTGTTCTCGCTCGTTACAGTGACAGCAATGATGTTACTTTCGGAACCACTGTTTCAGGTCGTAACGCGTCTGTACCAGGCCTTGAAACTATGGCAGGTCCTGTTGTAGCCACTGTTCCTGTCCGCGTTCGTCTTGACAGGCAACAGTCCGTGGCGAAGTTCCTGAAGGATATTCAGACCCAATCTTCCGATATGATTGCCTATGAACAATTCGGCATGCCCAACATCTCAAGATTAAGCCCTGATGCCAAGGAGGCTTGTGACTTCACCAGTCTTCTCGTCATTCAGCCAGCTCAGCACATGGGCGCTTCCGGCGATGTCTCTGAGGACACAATCTTGCTACCAGCGCAGTCTAACTTACACGATACTGAGGATTCTTTGCAAAACTACTTCAGTTATCCTCTTGTCAACGATTGCTTGGTCTACGATGATCACGTGGAGCTTCTGTTCACGTATCAGTCGAACGTCCTCAGCGAGGCCCAATTGACAGCTCTGTCAAGGCAATTCAACCACGTTGTGCAGAAGCTTCTTGCCCAGGATGATACCCCGCTACTCGATGTCTCTGTTGCCGGGTCCTGGGATCTTCAGCAAGCCAAGAAATGGAACAGCCACCAGCATCCAATCCTGCACGCTTGTGTTCACGACCTTGTTTCCAAGCAAGCATCGCTTATGCCTAACAAGGAAGCTCTCTACTCCACTGAAGGTAGCCTGACTTTCGGCGAGATCGAGCGTCTATCTTCTGCATTGGCCAGCTATCTATCACGCCTGGGCGTTAAGCCAGAGTCTATGGTCCCTCTGTGCTCCGAGAAGTCAATGTGGGCTATTATTGGCATGCTCGGAATCATGAAGGCAGGAGGTGTTTATATTCCAGTTGACCCAACTCACCCTGCGAGCCGAAGACAGGCACTAGTAAAGGAAGTTGGTGCTCAATTGATGCTTGTGTCGCCGTCCACTGCATCGTCGTGCAAGAACATGACCTCACGTGTTATCGAGCTGTCGGGTGCCTGGCTTACTCGCCTGGCACGCTCAACCGATAACCTTGAACCACTACACAAACCTGTCCCGAGCAACGCAGCTTATGTTTTGTTCACATCAGGATCCACAGGCAAGCCGAAGGCTATTGTGGTTGACCATGCCGCTCTGTCCTCGAGCATCATCGGCCACGATAGAGCATACCAATTTAACGAAAGATCCCGAGTTCTTCAATTCTCAAGCTACGTCTTTGATGTCAGTTTGAGCGAGATCTTCGAAACCCTTGCCTTTGGAGGTACAGTTTGTGTGCCAACTGACTCTGAACGATTGGAGGACATTACTGGCTTCATCAAGGCTAGTGAAACCAACACAGCCGAACTCACATCATCCTTCCTCCGAACCATCCGTCCAGATGATGTTCCTCGCTCGAGACCCTGATGCTGGTTGGTGAGCCGCCAAACAAGGATACCATTGAAACCTGGCACAGCCGCGTAAACGTTATCAACGCTTATGGTCCATCAGAATGCTCTATTTTCTGTGCCTCGCATCTTTACACGTCAGCAGATGAGATACCAACCAACATCGGACGAGGCTTCAGCGGTGCCCTTTGGATCGTTGAACCTGATAACCACGAACGCCTTGCACCAATTGGATGTGTTGGTGAGATCTTCCTCCAGCGACACATGGCTCGTGGCTACCTCAATGATGAGGAGCGAACCAACAGCTCCTTCATCAAGTCTGTCAGCTGGCTCGAAACTTCTCCTGAGGACACTCGTAAATTCTACAAGACCGGCGATTTCGGTCGCTACAACCCAGACGGAACAATTGAGTACCTCGGTAGATTGGATACTCAAGTCAAGCTTCGTGGTTTCCGTATCGAGCTTGGTGAAATTGAGTACAATATTAAGAAGGCTGTTCCTGGCATTGAACATGTTGCTGCTGAAGTTGTGCGAGGAAGCTCACGCGAAACATTGGTTGCATACATGAGCTTCCTTGACCAGGAAGACTCGGTATCGGACAAGTCTCAGCTAATCAAGTCGATGGAGCCAGCTATGGAGGAACGCCTCGCCAAGCTGATTGACGACCTCAAGGCTGCACTGCCTTCTTACATGGTGCCCTCACTCTTCCTCCCTCTTCATACCATGCCATTCATCACCTCTATGAAGATTGACAGGAGGAGACTACGAGACTTGGCCAATGGACTTTCTCAGGAACAAATCGTCACATACTCTCTGGCAAGTCGCAACAAGGTGGAGCCAACAACGGAGATGGAGTTTAAGTTGCGTGATATATGGGCGGAGGTTTTGGGTGTTTCAGTGGAGGAGATTGGTAAGACGGATAACTTCTTACAGATTGGTGGTGACTCCATCAATGCTATTCGATTGGCCTCGATGGCCCAACAAGAGGGCATCAACATTACAGTGGCCAGTATTTTCGAACATCAAAGGCTCGATAGCTTGGCTTCGTTCGCATCTGTAGCTGAGAGCGAGTCCTTTGATGCTGAGCCATTCAGCCTATTGCCAACTGACGAGACGGAATCAGTCGCGTCTGAGGTTCGCAGCAAGTGCAACCTATCAGAAACAGACATTCAAGATATCTATCCTTGCACAACATCGCAGGAGTACTTCATGCAAGTTGCAGTCGAGCAACCAGGAACATATGTATCCAAGCAAGCATACCGCCTGCCTAACAGCGTCGACTTGGCTCGCTTCAAATCTGCCTGGGAACGTACCGTTGAGAACTGCACTATCTTGCGTACAAGGATCGTCACCTATGGTGGCCAGCATCTCCAAGTTGTAACTACAGAACTCCAATGGGAGGACACCGCCAATTTGGATGCCAAATCATTCCTCGAATCAACTGATGGTATGCAGATGAGCTACGGTACACGACTCTGCCGCTACGCCCTCATCGAGGAGGCTAGCGGCGCCAAGTACTTCATCTGGATGATTCACCATTCCATGTTCGATGGTTGGTCAACCAGTCTAGTGATGGATACCTTACATCGCAACTATGCAGCCATTACACCTCTCAGTCTGGTACCCCACTCCAACTTTATCAAGTACCTTCAAGGCCTTGATCGCGATGTCAGCAAGAATTACTGGCTCGAGCAAATGCGTGGCGCCAAGCGTGCTTCTTTCCCACGCGGCTTACCTGTGCTAGACCCCAAGGTTGTCGGTTCCAAGAACGTTACACAGTTCCACACGTCTAGATTCCCCATTTCTTACTCGACCGAGAGTGGAATCACCAAGGCTACGATCGTGCGCGCTGCTTGGGCTATGGTCCTTGCATCATACAACGATACAAACGACGTAACCTTCGGTATGACCCTTTCTGGACGTCAAGCACCTGTTCCTGGACTTGAAAGGATAGCAGCGTCTGCAATTGGCCGTGTTCCTGTGCGTGTCCGCCTGGACAGCAAGAAGCCAGTTTCAACCTTCCTGCAGGAGCTGCAAGAAGAAGCCTCTGAGATGATTCCTCATGAGCAATACGGTCTCTACAACATCCGTGATCTCAGTGAAGACGCTCGTCAGGCAGTTGCCGGCTCGACTTGGTTAGTCATCCAGCCTGGCCAAAAGGCAGCAACATCAACAAAGAGCACTGCCGAGCCGCTCCTCAGCCCAGTGGGTCCAGAGATCCTCAAGGCGGAAGATGGTATGCTTCGTTCTTGCAGATACTCCCTCATCCTGCACGGATTTGTGCATGAAGATCACATTGAGCTATTCTTCGTCTACCGCTCCAACATCATCAGCGTTCCTCAACTCGATGCAGTCACCAGTCAAATGCAGAGTGTTGTTGAACAGCTCACAGCGCAAGACAAGAAGCTCCTGGGTGCAGTCTCTGTCCCAGATCCCGATGAGGCACAGTAGCTATAAGGCATACCCCTCAACTATGAATATTTCCTTTGTATATTGATTTATATGTAGCCATTTCCTTTGTCTTGCTAGTTTAGCTATTGCTTAGTCTTTTACTGTTCTGGTTCTCTTAGTTAGTTTTCAAATTACAATCCTTATCTTAACTACTCCGTGCCATGCCCTCTTGAAAGTAACCTTTAGGTCTGACAATGATAAATCAGCATCACTTTGCATGTTTGCATAATGATCTATGACGACCATGATTGCCACTTTCAGGTCATCATATGAACGTAACTTAAGTAGTTCAAAATTAATGTAGTCTCACACAGAAATATTACCATTTCTGGCAGTGAGTAATGAGGCCATTTTTATCTTGCTGACATGAGTTAGTCTTCATGTAGCTTAGGATTTTTGGGTCTTCTGAAGAGCCCAAATTGGTATTGTGTTTCTATTGCTACACCATCGCATTTCTAGCGACCTTAGCTCACAGACAGGTGAACGAGGATTTGGCCCTGTTTGTTTCATTCCATCTTTGCCATAGTTGTATTCGAGAATAACCCCAGCTGGGTGATTGACTTAAGAACTTGCCCCGTCTTCATTCGCCTTGTGGTGACCATTTGTTCCATTTGCTTCCTTGTCCGTCTTTACGGCAACTAACTCCCTAGCCTGTTGCAGGTCATTTGCCAACATACCCAAGTGAAAAACATCACCGCTAATGATGGTGAAGGACATCGTTTCCGCGGCCTTTTAACTGTTTCGGCAGTTCCGAAAGGTGGACAGGCAATAGCAAACCCTCCATACGGCTTGTCATGCTTCTTCATAATTTCGAAGAATTTTTCTCTAGCAGCCAACCATTCTGGCTCGGCGCCAGCTCCAAAGTTGCCGGGCAAGCCCATAGACACCCTACAGTCAAGGGACCCAAGCCAAACGATATCGATATCAGGAACTTCGGTAAGCATGGCGTCCAGATTGTTAATGCCTGTGGTGGTCCTCAACGTTAGCCTAACTGTAGAAAAACTGCCTGGCGTCGCATATTGTCCTCATTCAAACAAAGATACAAAAACAAAAAAATGGTTAATACCAGTAGCCACACCAATTGCACTAGCATAACGAAGCAATACGTAAGTATTTCATGCCATCGAACGTACCTTCTAGTGATTCAATTTGAATCATAACTGCTGCTTGATCATTCAAGCATTGGTGCAGATTCCGGCTTGAATCATATGGCGTATCTGTCAAGCCCGGAACATACCTGAAGGGCGGAGCAGATCTGCTGCCATTATGTTTCTTTCCATATTTTGTTGCTGACATAACATGCTTAGCCTCCTCAACCGTGTTGACCTAAGCATAGCAAATTCATCAATTAGCTTACTAACTCCTGGTGCCTGAGTGTTGTTTTGATGCAAATCTTACCTGGGGTACGACGACACTGGCTCCCGCATCTAAGGCCCAGATAATGGCAGAGTGCGAGTGATCAGGCACGCGTACGAAAGGCATTGTTCGCCCTTGGCTCATAAAGATGGCTTCATGGACCATTGAGGTCATAGTCTCTACATTGCAGGCAGTGTGCTCCCAATCTATCCATACCGCATCGTAACCCATTGGGGCCAGGTAGCGAGTAATGGGAAGAGAGCTGAGGCCAGCATAATAACAGAGAATTGGTGCGATCTTCTTCTGGTGTGCGTCTCGTATGGCCTGACGAGCTCGGTGAGGCTGGAAAAGCGATGGTGCAGCATACGCCGCCATTCCTTGTTTTGTTTCGAAGGACATGATGGCTAAATGATAGAATAAAGCACAATGTCTACTAAGGCAAAGTTCAGTGAAGATGAGATGTAGATGAGATATTCGAGTTAGTGTGAAGAACAGGTTCGCTCGTCTCTCTAAATAGTCAGCGCCTGAGTTCATGAGTGTCCGGCAACATGTCCGGTTAGACCCGCTACATCCGAGATTTGTTACTGTATAATGATTCAATTGAGCAACTTGCCACGCAAAGGCCATCCCAGGGTCTTCATGGACCGTTTTTCTCAGTCTTGATCCATAATTCTCCACCTTGAACCCTACCAGCGCTTACATTTGAACTCTTAGTTCCTTGTTTGTCACATGGAAAAGGGCTTGTACAACCACATTCCAGGTTACTGTAAACAACATCGCAGAGTTTAAAAATACAATGCCTGACTTAACAAGGTTACCCAAAACGCCGACAACTTCTAATAGTGAAAACTCGTTAAACTGTCAAATCTAGAAACCTTTGGATAGTCTAGCTCTCGAGGCGGTGTTGTAGAGAGTCAACATGGACAAGCCCGATAACAATTACGAGCCCTGTCAGTACGTTAGCATGCATTGAGCGCCGAACAATGCCAGTCTCGGAAATAATTCTGGTTGCATTAGACAACATCCATGATAACTAACTTAGGGCTTACGACTCGTGTATGGTATGCGCGTCTATTTATCACGTTTCGTAAATTGAGACTAGTTAATGGTGCCACAAGACATTGCCTCTTTCGGTCACGTTGAGGTGGTGACGGACATGTGTATGTATATCCTCTGACCTTTTTGGTGGCTACCCGACATCGCTCTCCCCGGCAGTTTCTTTGTAAACCTGGCAGAGGCTCTCATGGGCATTATTTAGGATTATTTTTATAACTCATAAAAAAGTGCAAGATATTCAAGACAAATATGAGCTATGATTGTTCTCTCCGTGATTTTATTGAAAATATGCGTTCAGGCACGAAAATGAACACGTTTCGTTACAGCCACTCCAAACTTGATTTTAAATCTACCCTTCGCTTGTATACAAATGCCTATTAATTCATTGTAAGTAATTTGTTAGAAAACTTGCAGTGCTCGGGCGTCATCAGCGTATCGAGGACGAAGGATGGCTTTTAATCCCGAGTACCCTGGGCTCAACTCTGGCACCAATGATTATCATTGGAGACTTCCTGGGAACCTGGCACTGATCAAAGTCCCAAGTGCTTGTAGTGCCTCGCCTAAAGCTGTTGGGAGGTATTTCCATGATTCCAAATAGTCCCAACAAGCCGAGAAGACAAATCACAGACTTCGAAAAGAGTCAAGGCGTCTCTGGCCCTGGCGATTTCCTGTTAACTGGCGCCCTTGCCTCGGTAAACGATCCGAAACTTTCTCTGACACAACAATGTAAATATTACAAGCAGCCCCCATTGATATGTAATGACCCTTACAGTGATGAAAATTCATAATTCATGTGTTCATAATTGGCCAAATGGCTTAGATCTAGTGGTGATGTCATCGTGACCTCTTGACCAAGCATCCACTGAGGTAGGTATAAGCTTGCTGCTTCTCCATCGTCGCCTCTCATTTAAATACTAGCGACATCTTCAAACGAATTGTTGTTAACCACAAAACAAGATCGCCTGTGTTTACTTTAAAGTCATGCCGTCCACAACGTCGCCCTTGCCCGCACAACGTGAAGCCGAGCCACATCCAGAGCGACCGCGCAACGTTTCGGGGATGTTGACTACGCTCCAAAGCCAGAAGAGTCGCAGTCTATTTCTTCCTCACGAGAATCTATTAAACAGAGTATCATCAACCTTTATTGCGGCAGTGCCTCAGAAAAGGATATGAAAGTGTATGCAGAAAAGGCTGTGTATGACGATCCATTCAGCTACTGCGATACCAGGTGAGTCCACAGCTTATGTGAACCTAGTCCCAGTTTCAGCCCTCAATGAGGATGTTTTTTTCTCGTTTTATTGTTTTATTGATCTTGCAATGCTAAATGTTGTTGATGGTGCAGGTACAAGATAGCCGGCCAGTGGTACGGCATACCGAAACTATTTACTAAATCAGAGAACCTCGCAACAGAAGTAGTCTCATCAACTGATGATGAATTGACATGGAAGCAGCGACAGAGATATACGTTTGCCGGCGTACAAGTCTCCAAAACAGTTGATAGTCTAGTCAGCTTAAAGCTTGAGCGTCAGGGAGACGATGAGAAGGTGGTGTACCACAAGGACATGTGGAACGAAAAAGACTACTCTCATGAAGGCTTGGGTGCTCTGATGAAAAAGTTGAATGGGTAAGGCAGACATCCTTTCAGCCAGCAAGAGTGCAGGCTTGAGGTACATTGCATCAGGAGCTGAGAGCTAACGAGTGCCTCAGTGACCACTTGACGAAGATAACACAGCCCCAGAGACCATTTGAGTCAGAATACGTATCAGGAAAACATTTCATGTTTCGTTTTACCATGGCCACTAACAAATCACCGTTTCGCTGTCGTTGCGCGTCGAGCATTCTTCATTCCATAACGGATTCTTTCATCAGCTTCAAATTGCATGAGTTTGTATATGTTTTGAAAAGCACAGGAAATAGTTTTTGGAGGGCCAATGGTAACTTGTTCAAGAATATGAGTTTCTGAACAGTTGAACTTGAATGCCACGTTATAGAATGCCGTGATTGTCCAATGCAAGCACCCGGTAGCCGCATTAGCTCTGGTAACTTGATCAGTGTGTCATCCCAGCCACACCAAACCATCTACAAATCTCTTCCGTTACATAAGTTGTGGCTAATAAACAACGCGAGAAGCATCAATGTAAATAGCTGGTTTGGTGAATTTTCCTCTGAAGCAGATGAACTAGCATTACAGGGCACATCCCAGTGCATCGTCTTGTACCGCCAACAAGTTCAAGTGACATAGAAGCTAAAATGGTGACATCGTGGGAGTGGCTTTCGGTTCCGAAGAATAGGGTGAAACTATTGAATTATTACAGAAAAAGAAAATATTCCCATTGTATGAACCGGCGACCTGCCGAGCTACACGTGCCACACGAAGGAGCGGGTGGTCGGCCAGAGCCACTAAACGCGCATCACGCCATAGATGGGCGTTATGATAATGCATCCAACTACCGGAGTCACAGCTTAAAGGGGTATTTTTACATGTCAAGGCACATCATCTCATCCCATCACATCCTTAGATCTCTTCCTTATACAAGCTAGTAATTTTGGCTCTCGTCTCTCCCAGATCTCGGGAGATTTTCTCCGCCAATCTACTAGTTCACATGCCTCTCATTTACGCCTCTTACCTACGCCTATCACCATACATTAGAACATTCTTATTAAAAAGCATGATATGATTTCATGTGCTCAATACACATACTCGAATGCATCACATCTTCCTGAACGAATCAGATTTGTTGCGAGCTTTAATGACACCGAAATATGCCCCCAAATTAAAGCTTATTGTGATCCTCATCTTGGCCTTGACTGAGCGTTCAGGATCGATTATGATTTGACATTCATTCAGCCGCAACTGCGTGAGAGTAGTGTACTGAGACATGCATGATCTGAGCTAGGATGTTTTGGACCACACAGATTCGCCCCACTGGTGATGATGAGAACATCTTGACGATGAAGTTCACAGAAGTTGTCGTGGATGAGCTGAACAGAAGCAAATAATGCAGCTTTAGCCGCTGTTGAAGCTTGATATTCCAATCTCATCATGATGAGGCTGAATAGCATCATGCTTCAGTGACTGATCGTGAAATTGGAATCACAAGATTGAAGGTGGTGAAGGAATTATATAAAGCCAATAACCTGGCCAGAACTTTTGTTTCCATCGTTACTTCAACAGCCTCCCTCAATCCAATCCATCAGAGTAGAGTTTTCAATACTCATTATCTTTTCCATTATGAAGACCACTGCTCTCATCGCGACTCTTTTCGCAGAGTTCGCTATCAATGCAGAAGCTTCACCTACAAATGCTGAGAAGAGAGGCCTGTCCCTTCCACCACTGATTCCTTCAATTCCTGGAGTAACTGAGCCTTTGGCCTCTAACATTCCTCCACTTCCCATTCTCCAGGTTCCCACCCCTCCTTTGGAAAGCCCCTGTTCCCAGTCAGCAACATCAAGCCCAAGAAAATTGGCTATTTCTGGACAGGTGCGGGTGACAATAACCACAAGGACTTTCTAGTTGTTACTAGCCTTGATGATGTAACTTCTCCTCTACTCACACTTTTTGTCTTGAGCTTACAAGATGACAGGACACATTTGGTACCATCATCCATATTGCTGATGTTCCAACCAGTGGAAACTCCCCACACCACCTTGGGACTTCTTTGGATGGCAAGACCCTCGTGGGAGGCGGTCTCCTGTCGCTGCTGAAGACACAGGATACTGCCTTCTATTGGGACAATACTGATCCCTACCACCCAAAGTTTTCTCACAGCAACAGAGCATTGCTCAGTTCGATTACTGATGAGATTCGCGCAAAACCTGAGGGGTAATTGTCCTGAGCCTAGAATTCATTCAACGCTAATACCTGACATATTTGTAGAGGGTTCTTCATCACCTACATGGGCAGCGCGTTGGGTACTTCACCCGGTCGTCTTGTTGAGACTGATGCCAAGGGTAACATCATTCACGAGTGGCCAGAAGACCTCGATGGAACCGTAAGTAATGTCGGTACTTCACGATGATCTTTGGTCTGACATGCCGATAGCTAAACATTCTTGGGCAACAATTCAGCCCACACGGGTTGAGCATTGACTGGGATAAAGGACTCATTCTCACATCTGATTTTGTTGTGCCTTTGAGCATTCTTAAACCAGTTTCGGCTCTCGGCATTCAGAAGGCTAACACCCTCCGCTTGTGGAACCTGTCTACGCGCAAGATTATCTCGACAATCACGATCCCTAATGTTGGTATCACAATCACATGTGAAACGTGAGCGCATAAATCTAACTAGTTTTTTCAGGGCGGCGGTATTCAGGACGTCAAGTTTATTCCTGGAAATAAAGAAAGCGCTGCACTTGCCACGTAAGTTGAGCTTCCAGTTCTGCTCTTGAGGTTGTGGATCTAATAGATAGTAGAGCTGTTGAAACTGGCGAGGTCTGGGTTATCTATCCATTCCGAAAAGATGCGAGTGGGAAGCAGGGTGTTGCTCAGCGGCTCTGGGATCTTGGTCCGAAGGCTAAGAAGTCCGTAGCCATCTATTCTGATATTTCGGATGATGGCAAATGGGCATACTTTACAATCACTTTGGGTAACCACGTCGCAGCTTTGGACATCTCCGATCTGAACAACGTCAAGCGATTGGATGATCCCAATGAGGATCAACCTATCATTGGTCCTCACTACGTCAAACTGTCTCCGGATAAGAAGAACCTCCTGGTCACGGGATACTTTGTCCAGGCTGGTGATGTAAGATCATTCCTTGAAGCCGATCTGAGTACAGGGAATGCTGACACTCTGGTAGATTTCTGTGCTCAATACCCCTGGAGATTACAAGGCTCATTGGATCGATGTTCTTCCTAACGGTGCATTGAGCTTCAACCGTACCATTGACTTCGAGGACATCTTTACTCAGAGTCGTGGTGGTGCTGTAAGCCCAACCCCGTGCCAAAATAATTTACTCAAGTGATGAACAACGTGACTAATTCATGTCTACAGCGTCCTCATAGCAGCGTCATCTTTGACCTCACTGATCCACAAAACCCTAAGTACTACTAAGAGCAATACGAGGAGCTATCGGTTGGTGGCAGGAGGTTAAGGTGTTCAACACACCTAGTGGAGAGGGGGCTGTGAAATCCGAGCATACGAAGGCTTTTCACCAGTCGAAGCTTATGCGGGCCATGAATTAGTTTGAACTGAGTATTTCTCAATAATGTACCAGCCTAGGTCCTATAGGGAGTCTGATGCTGGAGGCAAGGCGAAATCACTTTTGTTTGAGTTGACTGTCATTTTCTTTAATATTAGCTACTTGCAAAGTATTAGCTTATTTTCCCCTATGCCATTGATGCTGCCTTGAATTTCAATGTCTTCTCGCCTTTTGCTTCCAACAATCTCCTCTTGGCATAAATTGTTCCCAAGAATTCTGAAGATTAGCAAGGTCCTGTGCTTATTGAATGATAGGATAAAGTTTTCTGCCATATCCTTGGCTAAGCTGTAGGCTTATTTTCTTTATTCGTCCTCTTTCTTGGTAGTTATACAATCGTACGCCTTGAAGCACAGTAGCTGGACAAATAGTGAACTAATGCTACAGGACGGCTGCTATAACTTACACAACTAAAATAAATGTCTCGATGTCTTTGCAATAGAAGAAACACGGATTCCTTCAGGACTCTGCTGCACAGAGACAGCCAACGAGTAGCATAGTGCCGCAGCTCTGTGCAGGTTAATTTTGCTGTAGGATACTCAATATGCTCACATAACCATTGTGAGAAAGTAAGCAAAGTGCAACGGCTAGCGCCCAAAAGCACTGGTGTATTCTGCACACTTTCATCATTTAGTGGATATGCCAATCTACTCGCAAATAATTCGGTGACTTCTCGTCGACATTTGTGATAACCACTCATCTAATTTCGCCCAAGGCTCCGTATATCACAACCGATCTGGTAAGAATCCCGATTCACATATGTTTCTGTTCTGCTGTTCAGTGTCCCACCATGCAGGTTAGGTAACCCAGTAACGTTAACATCCTGCTGGCCGGGTTTTCGTAAGCGGCGCTGACTCGCCAATGTCTCGACCATCTTACCATCAAAACCTGCCAAGGGCTGACTAGGATCTATAGTAGGCTATATGAGAGTTATGGGCCGAGGCAGTATCCGCTTTATAAGCCCCAATGATATCTGATTAGGGGCTTTTGTTTACGATACCCGGGTAATGGTTAATTTACCACGCAAATACTGATGATGATCAAACTCAATGGTAACCGAGTGCTGTAGTTAGAACAGCTAATTTCTATCTCTTTTGTCCACATTATGAGCAGGGCAACTCTTCCTGTTGGTCAGTGAATACGAGCATGTTGAATGCTAACGTAGCTATGGTCTGGACCAACGGCTGCCGAGATCCGAACATGATTGGCAGTATCGCGCACAGGGATCTGACTCCTTGTTGGCCTGATCATAAGATATGTTGAGATAATTTTCCATAAATTCAACGGCCAACGTGCCTCTGGTACAATACTCCCATCCAACTCGATCGTCGCAGCGGATCTGTCTGCTCAATAAAACTTTCCAGCATGGACGGTGCTAGTCCTTTCAAGGTTGTCGTGATCGGCGGTGGCCCTGTTGGGCTAACGGCCGCCCATGCTCTCTCGAGAGCAGGCATCGACTTTGTGGTACTCGAGAAGCGTCCGACCGCGATCATAGAGACCGGTTCCGATCTAGTTATGCTACCCATGGCCATCCGCGTTTTGCACCAGCTCGGTCTTTATGATGAACTGAAACGTGTCTCTGCGCCTTTAGCCGAATTGCAACGAATAGATCATCACGGTCGCAATATTGGGAGCTCGAGATTTATTCTTCAAGTTGGTTTGAAGTAAGTTGGCGCTTCCTAGTCTTGCAACCAGAAGGGGCCCTGACCTTGTTTTAGTCATGGGTACAGCCCAGCCACATTAAGCCGACATTCGCTCACAAGTCTGCTCTATAACAACCTATCGTCCGATCTGCAGGCTCGTATCCACCCAAATAAGCAGGTCGTCGGAATAGCCACCACAGATGATGGAGTTGTGGTTTCCTGCGCCGACGGTTCATCGTACTCCGGATCGATGATCATCGGCGCCGACGGTGCGCATAGCATGACTCGCCAGCGCATGCGCGAACTAGCCTTGGAAGATGGGTATGCTGAGTTCAACGGCGAGAAGCCTTTCCTCACCACATTTCGAGCCATCTGGATGCGTATCCCTACAGGTGCCGCGGGCCTCGAGGCTGGCTACTGCTCGGAAACGCATGGCCCGATTGCCACGACGCAGCTTTTTACCGGCGAGAAGAGTGCCGTAATTGGTCTCTACGAACGTTTAGACAAGCCAACGCGCGAGCGCATTCGTTATACAGCTGCAGATGAGGAGGCAATCATCAAGCGATGGGGACATTTACCTATCACAAGCCGTTTGAGCGTTGCAGACGCATGGGCTGGTCGACAGGAAGGTGGCTTGGTCAGCCTCGAAGAAGGTGTGCTCGACCACTGGCATTATGGTCGCATTGTACTCACTGGCGATGCGGCTCATAAATTCACACCCAGCACAGGCCAAGGCTGTAATGTCGGTATCATTGATATCGTGGTTCTGGTCAACGAACTCCGTCGCACTCTCGATAATGTGCGTGCCACTAACGGGCCGGGGCCTTGCCTTCTCAAGAAGCACTGAGCTCAGCATTTGAAAAATACCAAAGCATCAGATACGACCTTGTGGTTATGGGCTGCAAGAGAGCAGGTTCAGCTACAGCCAATGCCACATGGGGAACAACCTTCATGTGGTTCTTCGATCGATTTGTTATCAGCTGGCATTTCCTTCAGAAACTCTTTGCTAACAGAGTGGCACCAATAATTGCCAGATCGCCCAAGTTCGAATTTATTGAATGGGACGAGCCAGTGAGGGGCGTGTCCCTTGGACAGATCCGACCAGAAACGCTCCCTCACAATGAAGTGATTCAAGAGGGTTTTAATACATGAAACTTCCGAGGATTGAGTGAATGAGCTTTGTGTGAAGGATGAGATGCTGCTCAATCGACTGTAAAGTACACAGAGCAGCATCGGTCGGATAGACAGTGGTTTGAGCGATGAGGTTTACAGATGGTTCCACAACTTAATGACGGACGAGCAGGATGATTTTAATTGTACCAACTATTATATAACAATCCCTACTTAGAAATTGACCCAGACCTGACCTTCCCAACCTTCTATCAAAGACCCCTTACTCCTCGAAACACCCGAGCCGCCTGCCTTCGTGCTAATCAGCATCCGTGCATCATTACCCAAGATATTCTGGATATCCGGAGCCAGACGCTCTTCGCGGGACATATTGAGTACCACGACTGCTTTCCTCCTTGTCCTCTTTTCATTGACTACTTGTACAGGTTCCTCCTTCACATATGCAAATATCGACTCATCTCCAGAGTCTAGTAGTCTGAAGTTTCCGTAAATGAAGATATCTCTATGTTGCTTTCGCATCCGTAGGGCCGTTTTATAGAAGTTCAGAACTGAATGCGGATCTTCACGTTGCTGAGCCACGTTGATGAATTTGAAATCATCATGTACGCGCATCCAAGGTGTGGCACCTGCAGGTGCGAAGCCCGCGTTTGGCTCGGCGTTCCATTGGAAGGGAATCCTAGAGTGGTCCCGAGCTAATATGCGAATACCATCGAGGGTGGCTTTCATGCGCTCTTTGTCCCCAGACTCAACAGCCTCAGCGTAGAAATTTCTGCTCTCGATATCCTTATATTCTTCCATCCCCACGTCTTAGGCATGTTGGTCATTCCAATCTCTTGTCCTTGGTAGAGGAAAAGGGTTCCAGTCAAGGTTGCCTGCCACAATGCAATGGTCTTGGCTGACTTCTCCCACCATTCAGCAGTTGATGTATCTCCAAATCGACTCACCGCACGCCCGTTGTCGTGGTTTTCGCAAAACACCGTTGTCCAAGCATCGGTGCCCTCAATGAAACGTTGCCATGTCTCGGTCAAAAACTTGAGCCGTGAAAGCGGATAAGGCTGGTATATATACTTGCCGCCTAGGATATTGCCTGTTCCTAAGCGGATAATTGAGAATTCAAACACCATATCAAGCTCCTTGGCCGCTTCAGACACGTATGGAATGACTTGAGATGGAAGTGGCGTATTGGATAACTCGCCTACAGAGACGGCGTTGTACGGCGCCAGCATCTTTGGTTCATTTCCTTGATGAACTCGTGTATGCGAGGACCATTGCACCACATCTCTGGGGCTGGCTGATGCGGCAAAGTGGCGTCTGTTATCGGCGCATCCACGAAGTCTTGGCGTTTTGAGTATTTATTGACGGTATCGATGCGGAATCCATCAACACCCTTTTCTAGCCAAAACCGCATCGTGTTTTCATAGATTGCTTCACGGCATTCCTCATTTTCCCAATTCAAGTCAGGCTGATCAGGAGCGTATAGATGCAGATAGTACTCCTGTGTATGCTCATCAAAAGTCCAGGTGGGACAGGCAAAATAGCCACGCCAATTTGTCGGAGGGTGTCGTATGCCATTCTCGTCGTAGCGAGGAGGCTTCCATATGTACCAGTCTCTCTTTGGGTTGCTTTTTGATGCTCGAGACTCCTTGAACCATGCGTGTTGATCCGAGGTGTGGTTAATCACCAAGTCCAGTATCACCTTCATTCCGCGTCTGTGGCTCTCGCGAATGAGTGTGTCAACATCTTCTACCGTCCCGTATGGCTCATAGATCTTCTGATAATCCGATACATCATAGCCCATATCTTTTTGAGGGCTCTCGAAAATAGGTGACACCCAAATGACATCTACTCCCAGGTCATTCAAGTAGTCAACCTCGGAAATTAGTCCTGGCAAATCTCCCCAGCCATCTCCGTTTGAATCTTTGAAGCTGGCCGGATAAACTTGGTAGAACGTCGCGTCCTTCCACCATGTCTTCTTGCCGACAAAGCCGTTGGCTGTGTCCCATACCATTGACCCCATTGCGGATTTTTTCGATGCTCAAGGCGAGGGGCTTCAAAGGGAGAGTTGGTAAGGATGGCGCTCCAGGAAAGCATTCTTAGCAGAGATGGTCGCAGAAGCTTGGAATCCCATGCTTCTTGTATTGTAGCATTTACCATCTCCACCTTTAATTCCCCACGGAGATGGTTGTCGGATATTCAAGGTGCTCCACATGATCACCGGGAAGCAGTTTAAACGAATTCACTCCGTCCATGCTCCAAATGCAAAGTGGAGATCTGCAAAGCCACTGACCAAACATCGTGTCATTCCAAGGAATAGCCAGTGATGGCGGCGGAGACTCCGCATCTTCGACAATTGCAAGCCCCGCATAACTCCACCTCGAAGTCTTTAACTAATTGGCCTCATCAAAGCATCCGAACGTGAAGGAGAGGAGGCACAGGAGGCTCCTGTTCTCAGATGCGTTGGGGTGGCACTATTCATGATTCCCTCCGCATCCCCACATCATCCGGGGAAAGAATCTGCTGACTCCAGCAGGGGTCGCACCGATGACTTTACTTGGATGTGAAGTTTCTGGGAAGCGATAATCTGGGCATTTTCCCCATACTTCCTGCGTGGCATAGTTCAATTTCACATGAACATGGCCATTTCGGCACAACGCATATAAAGGCCCCCATCGGCACCTCGATCCTTTCTCGCATCGCTCACAGTTTGACTCACACACAAACTTCATCAGTCTTCATTACCAGCCATTCCAACCATGGCAGACAAGCGCTCCGACGGTGCCATGGACAAGGCGGAACACACTGAGCACAATGAGGACCTCCACCCTGATATCATCGCCAGTGAAGCTCGGCAGGCTGCCGAAGCGGAACAACAGATGAGCTTGTGGCAGGCCATCAAGACCTACCCTCATGCTGTGGGCTGGTCTGTTTTGTTCAGCACTACGCTCATTATGGAGGGTTATGATCTTGCTTTGCTCGGAAACCTGTATGCTTCGGCTCCTTTCAACAGAAAGTACGGCACCTGGGTTGAGTCAGGAAAGAAATACCAGGTCTCAGCTGCTTGGCAGTCTGGCCTGTCAAATGGCGCACGTGCTGGAGAGATATTTGGTTTGATCATTGCTGGCTGGACGTCAGATCGATGGGGGCTAAGAAGACAATGATTGGGTTTCTCATCATGATGATTGGTACAATCTTTGTTCTCTTCTTCGCACCTAATGTTGCTGTGCTTGTTGTTGGAGAAATTCTCTGCGGTTAGTCGAATCGGTCTCGGAGGCCAAGTTTTTCAAAGCTAACGTCAACAGGTATTCCTTGGGGAGCATTCCAAAGCATCACCCCAGCCTACGCATCCGAGGTCTCTCCTGTCATACTTCGGCCGTATTTAACGACCTTTATAAACATGTGTTGGGTGATTGGACAGTTTTTCGCCGCTGCTGTGAGCCGTGGATCTATCGACTACAACGACGAAAGGTCCTACCGCATTCCATTTGCTGTTCAGTGGCTATGGCCGGTCTTGATTCTTTCAGGTGTTGTATTCGCCCCGAGTAAGTTCACCCACTACATGAGAAGTATTGTTAAAAGTTCAGCCAACTAACAATCTGTATAGGTCGCCTTGGTGGCTTATTAGAAAGGGTGATCGAAAGGAGCTCGCGACGCCTTGCTCCGCCTCACCTCACGCAAACAAGCCGGATTCAACGTCGACGAAACCATTGCCATGATTGAACATACCAATGAGATGGAGAAGAACGCCAAAGAAGGTGTTGGATACCTGGACTGCTTCAGAGGTGTCGATTTGCGCCGAACAGAGATTGTCATTGGTATCTGGATCGTGCAAACTCTAGGTGGACAAAACCTGATGGGTTACTTTTCTTACTTCCTTACCCAGGCTGGTATGGACTCGAAGAACTCATTTTCCTTGAGCATGGCCAACTCTGCTCTTGGTCTCGTTGGCACTGCCGGTTCATGGTTCCTCATGTCGCGATTCGGCCGACGAAGAATCCATTTCAGTGGTCTATGTGGACAATGTCTAATTCTCATCATTGTCGGCTCACTATCCTTTGCTGGTAGTAATGCCTCAGTATGGGCCATTGGAGGAATGCTCATCCTCTTTACTTTCGTTTATGACTTTGCTGTTGGCCCTGTCACTTACAGTCTGGTTTCTGAGTTGTCATCAACCCGACTCAAGGCCAAAACCATCGTCATGGCCAGAGCAGCATACAACGCCAGCAATATTTTCGTCAACGTCATGACGAACTACCAGCTTTCGTCCGGTGCCTGGAACTGGGGTGCACGAGCGGCCTTCTTCTGGGGCGGCACCTGTCTGTTGTGCGTTGTTTGGGTCTTCTTCCGACTCCCTGAGCCCAAGGATCGTACGTATGCCGAGTTGGATATGCTGTTTGAGCAACGGGTGCCTGCACGAAAGTTTGCAGAGACCAAGGTCAATCCTTTTGCACATGAAGCTGTCGAGCGTAAACTTTCCATGGCCAAAGATGCCAACGAGAACTAATTTTGCTGTACAAAAACACGTGGATATGTTTTGGATATCATAGGTCGGGAGGCGTTGGGATACCAAAATTAAGATATAGGATTATTATTCAAGCTTATCCACGATTGGATTTATTTAATTTGCCATGTTCGGAACCGCTTGCTGTAGATGTTTTTCCAAGAGATCATCGTATACCGAAGTGCCTCCGGGTAACCGCCTGATCATCGTTCGTATGTAATACAAGTTATGCTCTGGCAATGTGCCGAGCCCCAACATCCGTATTGTTGCAGAGTTGCAGGGAATGCGTGCCATGACATCAACTAATGCCGAGGCAATGTCGAATAGCTTTTCCGTTAGCCCTACGCCGTGGACTGTGAAGCTTTCAAGTGGTAGGTCCCGAGTTGAAAGCACGAGATCTTTGGCCACCTCAATCGGGTATCCAAATGTTAAGCTGTGCTGGTAAGACTCTTCGACCAAGTGACCTAATCGAAGACGAAGCTGCCAGATGATGACCCGAAGCCACAGTTGTGTAATTCTCAGGTTTGCTTTCTGAGTGTTGTGTAGATCCAAGCCTGGCCTTAACGCTGAATTCAGCGTGTTTTCAATCAGGGTTAGCGACTCCGGAGACGGGGTCATGGCTAACGTTTCCTGGTTGTGCAGCGCCACAAAAAGGCTATCTAGGGGTCGGAAAAGAGAGGCAAGGCTCCAGAATCCGACCAACCCTTCATCTTCCTGGTCAAAGCCTGGAGACTCGCTTGTGATTTGTAAAGTTAATGGACGTCTGTATCTGATTGCGTGCGACCGTTCTGATATCAAGGTGACCCAGAACAGTCTACGAGCAACCAGCCTTACTTCCTCGTCAGCCTCCGGCACGTGAAAAAGCACAAGCAGAGTTGTGGTCTCCCGCAGGTATCGAAATGCCAGGCTATGGTGGCATATGCTTGCTTCACATGCGTACAGAAAGAATGCAATGAGGCATGACTCTATGGTTGTAGGGGCACTCAGAGCTAGCTTTCTGTATGCGCTGGCTGTTGTGTCAAGAAGGAGACGTCCAAAGGAGTCATGTTCCTCTGACACCTCCCCGTGACGTAACAAATCTGACGGCTCCTCGATCTGCAGAAGGACCTGGGCACACATTCCCTAACACGCAGAGCGCCGAGAGGCCTGTGTCAGGAGGATCGCTAGAGAACGAAGACGAGCGATGTAAGCGGGAGTCAGTATGGGGATTGTAGGGTGCAATGCTTCAAAGAAGCTTCGAGTGCAATGGTCTAATAGACGGTCATCGAGAAGCATGGCGAGGCGCTCGTGTTGTGAATCGGAGCCCGGAGTCGCCGTGCTGGGTGGCAGATGAGTTGGCTGGCACTGGTTTCCCAGGCCAGCTTCGGTGCATCGTCTGCAAGGGCGATACTCGCTGCAGCCCCTGCGTAGCCTTTTACATCTCTCACATGCCCTCGGCACCTGAACTCGCTTTGGCGTTGGCGAGGCTGCATCCGGGGTCGCGTCCAGAGCAGGGGACCGGCCTACGGAGGGTCCGATGCCGCCTCATTGAAGGCGTCAAGTGCCTCGCTATTGCGGCGAGGTGAGAGGGTCTGTGACATGTATCTCAGGTAGGCCACTTTCTTTTGAGGCCGGGACGCCAATTGAAAGCAGCAGGTATCTGCTTTCGTGCGGGTGCTGTTGGTAGGTTGAAGTTGATTCAAGCAGCTGTTGGACAGAGCCCCACAGTCATACCAACTACGGCCCGGAAACTAAGCACCATTAGCCGTGGTGTTCGTCTGATGTACGCCGAGGCTCGGACCTAATATAGTGGATGTGTTATGTTGAAATTTATTTTATTTTATTCTTATTCTTGAGAGAAAATCGTTCTTTATCTTCTCAATTATTGCTGTCATGGCTGATATTGGTGTCTATGCAACTTATGTCGCGCCCCTTGGTGAATATTCCTGACTGTTGGCTGACTGAAGATTTTTTTATTTTTATTTTTATTTTTTATTCTTTATTTCACTTACGCTTCATACACTGCAGCACCACAACCACATCTCTAATGCCTCTCAATGCTCTCCATCATCTAATTGTCAATCTAGTCCGTTTCACATGGCGTTATCATGCGATCTTTAACTGCCATCACCATGCCACGTCTAGTGTTTGAGCAGTGCGACGAACTGATGGTGTACGATCAATCACGGGTATCGGTCGGAACAAGTTTTGGAACGTACATGATACATTGCTCAAGCAAATTGTACCAAATCTTACCACCTATCTGATACATCATGTGCATTATCGAGTGGGTTCTCATCGAGAGTGGATTTTTGAAACGACCAAGTATCGCTCCTGTTTTCGACTACCCTAAGCTCACGTGCCATGGATTGCTTCCGACATTGCATACTCTGTTTGCGTCAAGCCAACAGGGACCAAGGCTCAACACCCCCATTCCCACTGTTGAGATATCGGCTAACCCAACATGCCACCTCATCCCGAGCTTCCTCTCTAGCCGCCATGGCGCGGCAGGAGCTTTGTCTCTTCACAAAGAACCCCCACCAACATCGTAAAGATCTTCGCACTCGGTCTACCCATGTCCAGGGTTCGGTATCACATGGGGTCCTAAGCGAACCGCCGAGCCAGATTTGTTGCCACCCTGCCTGCTCCGGGCCCCTGCCCCTCGCCCTCTGTTGCTATCAGGACAGATCGCCTGCCAGTTTCTACGCCGAATTGCACCGAAATACCTCCCGCTAATTGCGCGCGGAAGAGTCGCGGTACATCCGCCAGCGGGCCCTCCATGCAGCTTCGGCGCACGGTAGTTGCTATCCTTCAAGGTACTTTGGAAAGGCCTCCAGGCCTCCAAGCCTCCATCCAATCACGCCTGGAACAAGCGGTGAGCCTCATTTCATCTCCGCGGGCGTCGCTGTGTCGCGTGCCCAAGCGAAATGAGAGGCCGGGACCAGCATCGCTCCGGCATCAGGAAGGCCTAGCTCGCAACATCTGCACAAACCTGACAGTCCCGAGAACAGCGTTCCAGTGCAGGTATATATGCCGAGGGACCATCGTACATACACTGTTGTGACAAGGACAGGCTGGCCCATGCATAGCCCCTCCCACTGCCTGCCTTTCTGATTTGACGCCATTCCTTTTCCTTGGTCAGTATCCGTCGGGGCCTTGTAAGCTTTGGGGGCAGCTTAACCGGATACTGGGGTATGGTTTATTAGCCAATGTAACACTGGCGATCATGGCACGGGTTCCCGCCGTACCCGTCTGGCAAGGGTGTCTGCTTGGGACTCAATCTGGGCCTTGGTCTTTGATTGACTGCGGGATCCTGTGGCCTGTCAAAATTGGTAGCTTCCGATCTCTGACGAGCTTTGTTTTCCCTTCTTTCTTGTGTTCGTGAGTCCATACAACAGAGTTGTCCTCTTTCGCAGCTGCTAGAGCTTCAAGATACCAAGCACATCGCAGTTGTAGCTGCTGTCCGGTCAAAATCGCCGAGGTGGATCGAGAGCACCCTTCCGATACTGGCACACTCCATACCCACCGCAATCGTAGACCGCAGCCATGGTGAGCGACAGGTGGATCGACGACATTGTCCTCGTGGATCAACTCCCTCGAATTCTTGGATCAGAGGCATGGCGATTCGACCCAATGGTAAAGGCTTAATGTTCCGACTGGATAAGCCGGAGCTGTGGACCGCGGACGTCGACACGCCAGAATCCGAACCGGAACTGATACACACATTTCCCGACATCGGTGGCATCATCAATTTCTGCCCATTATTAGGTGCCGAAGAAGACTACCTCGTGATATCTGGAGGGGTCGACATGGAAAATGTTGTTTTCAACGACTTCGCCATTCAGAGAGTATCGCTCAGTCCTGATGACAGCCGTCCACCTATTGTCACGAAAATTGCTGCGTTTCCCGATGCTGGCCTATTGATCGCGGCAACGGCATTGACAGAACGACTGATACTATTGGCCGACTCGGGAAGCATTCCATACGGTGGTTCAACCTTGAGACGGGGAAGTCAGGCCTCCTAATAGAGGATGACTCGATGAAGGTGGAAACTGAGAAGGACTTCTTTGGCCTCAACCAACTACGAATCAGTGGTGGCTACCTTTGGTTCACCAACAACAGCGCGGGGCTACTATGCAAGATACCCATGGAAGTCAACGAAAATGACCCAGAAGTCCCGGTCCGCCTTACAGGCCCCATCGAGTGTATTGTCGACGATATTGTTAACTGCGACGGCCTGATCCTCTCTGACAACAGGGAACATGCTTACATGATCAACTATGTCAACGGGTCACTCTGGAGAGTCGACATCGATAGCAAGACTGGGGAGGGAACGACACAAATTATCATGGAAGATTTAGTAAGTTCGACAACGCTTCAACTCCACGTTGCGGATGGAAAGAAAAAGCTCTATATTGTATGTTGCGGAGAGATTCAGTCCGGCTGGTACGGCAGCGAAGGTCGGCCTTGGGGAGACATTGCGGCAATCTCCAGCGTCACTGTATCAGTGACGGTCGTCACGACGGAGGAAGATGCTTGATAGCCTAATGATTAATTATATGACACCACGTGAATCAGTTTGCCAAGTATTTGCTGTCATGCGCCCAGAACCACCGACTCGTCTCTGTCAAGCCTCGTCAGCTTCTTCACCTCTGAGCTGACCTGGTATAAAACTCTAGGCCAGCTATTTACTCACCAGACTCATTTGAGCTTTAATAGTCGTTGCCACCAGGTGACGTAGCTCCAAAGCACATCGAAGTCTTTCTGTCTTTTCTCATCCCGTTTCTTCCTGTCGCCGAATCAGCGTTGGATCTTTCTTGCCATACCAACAAGCCATGCACGGTTCATGTGTCAATCCCTATTAATTGAGTTTGCCACTCCACTTATTACAAACGTTGACAGCGCCGTTATAATAAGATGCCGCCACGGGCCGCTCGGGGCAGGGTTTCCTGGTGGCGATTCTCCGCAAGTTAACAGGGAGTTGCTATGATGTGGGGATTCGTTGCGTAGTCTTAACTTTGCCGGTATTCTTGACTTCCAAAGGAATGTTATCTCAGAAATGATTCTATGGTAAGATCCGCTCCAGAGACGACTCATTCTGACAAAGCCAGCTCGTATTGTCCTACATATATATGATGAAGCTTATGTGTACACATGGCTATGGATCAAAGTGACGATGACGAACACAGAGTTGCAGCTGGAATGGAGAGCCCGATAGTGCCACACCAGCTTGGTAGGCTTTTCGCATCGATCGAGCATTCGATTTCGGTCTGCGGCCTGAGGTGGCTTAGTCCAAATATGTCTTGCATGAGAGTGGATGTTGACATCCCACACTCAATCCCCTTGCAAGCCATGTACTCCATAATTGCAACCCATCTCGCATCGAACGGTGAGCATCCTATATTTGATAGTGCCACCGACGGCAAATCGATGCACGTGCAAGGTGCACCCGCCAGAGGATCATGTGGCTGCATATGCAGAGCAGGCCGAAGCCACTGACATGGGATAACCGATATTATACGTTACCCCAGAATCCTCTAGAGAAAGCTCTGCAGCTGAAGACTACGAGGTGAAGTTGGTATGATAGAGCCTACATTACTCTGGCCTTGCTTTTGTTTAATGGTTGAAGGTTTCTTTCTGCCCTCAAAACGAAAAGGTCACTGTTTCAATCTTATCACAACTTTGATACCCACCATCTCTATTCCAAATGACGCATCTAGGCCCAATAAGTAGAGCATTTCAGCAGAACTGCTCCAGACTACCTTCCTAGTTCCTTAATGCTTCGGGTTTGTGTGTGGCGCCGGTTGCCACGCCACCGGTGTCGTGGTCGAAAAGAAGTTAGGGCTCTACAGGCACGTATGAGAAACAAGAAGTTGATATGGTTGCTGTACATAACCGTAACTGTTTATTACTCGTTATTATATATCTTTTCCTTATACAAATATAGAACCAGACCTGTTATGTCCAGATAGTAGCCAACTCTTCAGCTTAGTGTGCATTTCTTCGAAGCCTTATCCATAGCTTCCATGATCCAATACGGACCCATGGACCAAGCACTCTGGGAGCAGCAGTGCAATTAGTGAATATACTGAAGAACCTGGATTTTTCTCAAGGGCAGACGAACTCATTGACATTCACATCAAGCCGGTGTATATACTCAGTACAGATAAGAGCACAATGGCTCGAAGAAACACGTCAGTTATAGACATAAAACAGCCATGATTGATGTAAGTACAAAAATTTATAACGCTTCGGTTTATATGCTAAATGGGAATCTACAGCTTGGACTCGGGAACCCACAGCGCCTGGCGCTCCTGCAGCGCAGCGGCAGCCTCCTTCTCCATACGTTTCAGCAGCTCGTCGCACGTGGGGATGTCGTGAATCAGACCGATGACCTGGCCCGTGGTCCAGACCTAGAAAACATGTCAGTTTATCGTTCGCACACAGAGACACATATCGACTTACACCGTGCTGAGGGTCGCCAGTCACGAAGACCTCCTTGCCGCGCTTGCCGCTGACCAGGGCGGCGACCTCCTCGAACTTGCCAGTGGGGCTCTCCTGCTCGATTTTGAGGGCCTCTTCGGCGACCTTGTTCTTGTAGAGACGGGTGGTGTTGCGCCAGCGGCGCAGCAGCAGGGTGGTGTCGGTCTCGTCGGCCTTGACAATCTCCTCCTTGACCTTGATGTGAATAGGCGCCTCCTGAGTGCACATGAAGCGGGTGCCCATATTGACACCGCTAGCACCAAGGCAGAGAGCAGCGGCCAGTCCCCAGCCGTCGGCGAAGCCACCGCTGGCGATGAAGGAACCTTGAGCGTCTGGCGGGCCTTGCTGAGCAGGATGAAATTTGTAAGATCGGTCTCGCCAACGTGGCCGGCGCACTCGAAGCCGTCGATGCTGAGGAAGTCGACGCCCATCTTGACGGCGCTCTGGGCGTGGCGGATGGTGGTGCACTTGTGCAGGACGATGATGCCGGCCTTCTTGAGCTTGGCAATGACGGGGCCAGGGAGTTGCCGGCCGTCTCGACAATCTTGATGCCCTCATCGATGATGGCCTGGGCGTAGGCGCCGTAGTCGGGGGCACCATGGCGGGCAGGAGGGTAATGTTGACACCGAAGGGGTACTTGGTCAGGGTTCGGCAGCGTCGGATCTCCTTGCGCAGGTCGTCGGGCGTGGGGAAGATGAGGGCGGTGATGATGCCGAGGCCGCCAGCGTTGGACACGGCGGAGGCGAGGTCGGCGGTGCCAACGTGCATCATGCCGCCTTGGACGACGGGGACTGTAGGTAGAAGTGCATCAGTACGTGGTCGCGTAGGACGGGCGGGTTCATCAGCTACCTCTGATGCCCAGACGGCGGGTCAGCTCTGTGTTGAAAGGCATCTTGGCTGTACGGACGCGTGCGGTCGGCGACGCTGTGTGACGGGGAAGACGAAGGGAAGTCGACGAGCAAGAGGATATAGACAATACGAAATCGCAATGGCGCCTCAATCGCAGGAACAAGAAAGGATTAAGTGTTGAGAGAGAGCAGATGCAGTTGGTTGTTTGTAGTCGGAGGCCTGGGCCGCGGGTGACCGTCCGGTGCCGAGGCACATCCCCAGCTTCTCCACACGTCAAACGGGCTTCGGTCTCCCGCAGCCTCCTCCCCAGTCCAGTCACCCAGTCACAGTCGCAGTCACATGGGAAGCCAGGAGCCAGGAGCCAGGCACAGGCACAGGTACCTCCAGTACGCTACACGGGTGACTAAGCACAGCACCCATCACCCTCACCCCCACCTTACAATCGCCCGTCTCTATTCACTACCTTACCTGCTTACCCTACAGCAAGCACATTGTCCCCAAATCCCATGAACACCACATCGTTCTCGCTCCACTTCGCCCATCATCTTTTGCCAGCAAGCCCACTATTTCTGTCCCCTTGATAAGCTTGTCCTTTGCATTAATCCGCAGGGTCCTACATAGCAGTCAATCTCTAGCGTCCAATCAAGTTGCATTTTGACTCTTCAATGGCGCTATTGTCTTGGCCATGTGCTTGTCAACTAAGGAGTGCAGGTTCTAAAATGAACAACATGAACAGTGATCCTTAAAGGTTCAAGTTGAACCACCTTCCTACACACCATCTCATCTCTTTATCTCCATAAGAACAGTAGCTATCCTACAACATGCGGTGGAAGGTCCCAAAGCCAACGCCTGAAACTAGCTACAACTCTGCCGATGTTGTCCGAGGCCTCACCGACTACTACCAATTGCTGAGCCAAGCAGGATATCTTGCGCCTGGGGAAGTCAAAACCCCGCCTGCTGGAGGATGGACCGATGCCGACCTGGCCATTGAGGCGCTCAGGGGCTTGAACTTCGCAGAAGAGGTCATTGACCTATACAGGCAGATCCCGTACGTGCCCCGTTATGAGATCCAGATCTGGCCCGAGACACGCTGCCTGTCATGGTTGCGAGACGAAGATGACTCCCATGCTGAATGGGTCAACGACTACAAGCAGCATGGCCGGGCTTGGGAGCCTCACCCTACCGAAAACCTGCCCTCGCATATGGCCTCGCTGTCCGTAGGGATAGGCTCCCTCGGCACGGCCTTGCTTGTGGACACCAAGACTGGTATGTCAAAGCTCTACTTACTGAATTCAACATGATCTGATTAAGTTATTACGGTTAGGTTTCATAACTGGTATTGGTCCTAACCCAGAAATCCACAGCTACCCAGAGGACCAGCTGTGGAAGGCCTACCGCAGCTACCCCATCCCTTACTTCTTTGAAAAGGCCAAGGCCGACATCCTCAGTCTCCGCTGTGTGCCTGTACCGGCAGGCCGCCTGGCCCCAGGCCACGAGATATGGGAGAGTCAGAACCGACATTTACTGGAGCGTATGCAGGGCATCTATCGCAGAAACGGATGGCCTGACCTGGCTAACTTTAACAAAGGCAGGTGCCTTGTGGGTCTAGAAGTTGCGCAGGAGGACGAGGCAGATTGGGAGACTGAGTGAGCTAGGTATTGGTGAGTTCTACTGTTTGTAAGTCTTCAAGCAGTTCGTCTCACACACACATCTTGAGATTATCCGATTCAGTCTGGAAGGGCGCTGCTTAAGATTGCTGCATACGTATATAGCCTCATCTCATAGCCAACAATGCTAGTTCATTGCCAAAACCCGAGCCAGTCTCTGCTGAAGCCTATATTCATCATCCCATAAGCACAAGCATCAGGAATGGACATATGCAGACCGTTAATACCATCGACGCAGTAGGTCATCGCTGTACGCTATGTCAAATCCTCGTGGTATCTATCACACAGAAGGCGAAAACGCCGTTCTCATCCAACAGCCGTTACGCCAAACGCCAATGTGTCTTCCGACCTCCATGTGGCAGTCATTTCGCCCTGATACACGGCTCAGGTTTAACCCTGGCATCGCCATTCGCAATCTTCAGAGTACAATTAACAAGCCGAACGACTGACGAATACGGCTATTTGTTCGAGTCCGTCATCGGATAACCCGAACTGCCAGAAATAAGGGCAAGATGCCAGGATCAGACAGACAGAAAGCTGCAATAGGTCCAAGATAAGAGAATCTGCTCTTCATAAGATTCAACCCATACCCGCCTCCGGGGCGATTCTTGCTAGAGATGTCCTGTCTCGCGGCTTTTCTACCAGGTCTGCATACCCATCCAGGCTTAGCCCCATAACCTTGACCATATCGAAAATATGAGTGCCCTTGAATGTCTCAGCCCAGAGGCGGACTACAGCACTCGCTAGCTGTCTGAGTTTTGCACTGTCGTTCGTAGCCATCTCCATCTGACCGGACCCCGAAGGCCCCGGACCAGATAGCGAAGGGTCCACAGGTACTGCAAACTCCGTCTCATCCAGCATACGGCGTACCATCTCCAGCAAGTTCTTTTCCTCTGGGGATGCGGGCGGATCGGAAGGCGTGATGGCTGCGAGGGTCAGGAGCCACTTGGCAAGGAGAATCGCACACTCAAAATTGCATACTATTGATTAAGTGTTAGTTGATGCAGCTGAACGCAAGGGATATGACTTACAAGAATGCTGTATGCTCCACTCCGAGGACTTTGTTCTGGCGATATAGTTCACACCTGCCTTAACCAACATAGAAAGCGCATGCGTGGCCTGGAAGACGGCTCGGTGTAGACGCAGGCTTCGCATAAGCAGCGGAGTTGCGCTCAGAGCAGATGCAATCAGCATCGAATCTCTAGTCTCCAAGGATCTGCTGGGCGGGATGTCCGTGTACAGACGGATGTATGCAAGTCGAAGTAACGCGGTGGCGTTATACGATAGAGCCCCCTGGCACGGAATCGGCGCCTGCAAAGTGACCTGACTCGGCGGAACGCAGCTGGTGGCGATGCTCAAAACTATGGTGCCAGACTCGCAGAGCTTGAGCCACCTCTTCGACATCTTCGGGTTTCAGGGTGCGTTGTACATCGTATGGTGAACCGGCTGCAAGTGATGTCTGCTTGAGCAAATAGACGTGCTGGATCAGAGCATGGATGAGTACGTAGTTGCCCAGAGAGGACAGCTGGGAGGGTAGTCCCTGGTTGCTCCGACCAAATAGCCTAGAGAAAGCCTCATGGACAGTGATATCAGCCACAGGAGTGGACTGGCGTAGTTCTTGCCATTGCCAGGCACTTTCTGCTCGCCAGAGACGGGATCGCATGGGGAGGTAGAGGTTCAGTTCGGACGTGAGAAGCAGTGGAGGCATGTCGTAAGCGGTACTGCAGAGGTTAAAGAAACAGTAGGCGATTAGCTTCGTCCTCGTGGCTCCTTCGAGTCGTATCCAAGCATCCCAGTCGTTGAGCGCATTGGGGCTCGTCTCTACTCTTAACCCCTCCTCACGAATTAAAATGGCTAGATTGCTCTGTAAGGAAAGTGCATCGTGGAGGATTGTCTTAGCACCCCATAAACCAACAGCAAACAAGAGCAGGACAGCTTGAATCGTCTCAAGACGTGCCTGTGGGGTGTTTGGCGAGCTGTTTCGAACAAGTGTCAGCGTCGGATCAGGGTTGTCAGTTTCTGTATAACTTACTAGGGCTCCTGTGTGTATCCTGTGTTATGGGCCGCTCTGACTGTGCGGATGCAAAGGAGTGGCGATAAGTTGTGCTCGGAGATGGACGGGTTGAATGTGGGCTGTAGGCAGCCGGGGTTGGCAACAGGGCGTGTATCTCAGAGCTGTGTCTCCTGCGGATTTGTTCCATGGCCACGGCTTTGGCTGCATACCAAAGGGCGTACCCACGGTTGCTCTCGAAACGATACTGAGCACCGACAGCAAGTATTGCGAGAAGAAGCTCTGGAGCAGAGCTCAACTGGTGAAAGGGTCGGCAGATGCAGAAATGGAAGATGCTCATGAAAGCCACTGATATAACCCTCCAAGAATCTGGTGAGCGTGTGTCGAGAAGGAAAGACAAAGTCGTTTGGAAGAACCGAGGAGAACTCTTCCAGCCTATTCTTAATCACGGCATGGTCGTTGATGGATATCCGGAGGAGAGGGGCGGTTGAGATCGTCTTGCATTCGAGAGCCCACGTCTGCGGCATCTCTAATATCGGGAGCCATCGAGCCGAACCGCGAAGGGAACTGGGACGAGGCCTTGGAGGGGCCGCGTGGTGCAAGCGTAGCTGGCGAGCGTGACCAACCACCCATTTGCTGGTCGGGATCAAAATGGGGAGGTAGGAAATGTTGAGAGGTGGAGAAATCATCGAGGAACAAATTGTAGTCGTCAAATGATCCAGGAGCCGGCTGCGGCGAGAACCCAGGCGCAATAACCTGGTGATCTTCCCGTGGCCGCTCCGAGAAGCCCCTATCGCTTCAGCAAACGTCTTGACGGATGAATGATTCGGCGGCGGCTGGGGTAATTCGCTGGCCATCGGTTGAAGGGGTTCACCTCGCTGGCAAGCGCAGCGTCCGAGAGAAGATCCAAGTTGCAGGCAGCTGTTCTCGAAGCAACCCGAGGATCTTGTGGGATGTTCCCGGAGCTGCCATGATTCAGAGAGCCGTGGTGATACTGGGGCTGCTGAGGCGGTTGGCGATGCTGCTGCTGGGGGTTGGCGGGTGCTGTTGGGATGCTCGACGAACGGCGATGACATCTTCGGGTATGCTGCTCTCGGAGATGGAGTGCTTATGCACAGCAGCTCCCGAGGACAGCTTCCTTGGCCGGTTGTTCTCCTTGCTGCCCTCATTGAGATGAACGAGCTTCTCGTGCCTCACCAAAAGATCGCTGATGTCCATGTAAGCATATGTCAACCGAGGACTGGAGTACAACAGAGGCTATCGTGGGAGGCAAAGGTTGGGGAGAGAAAGACTGGGTCGTGCAAAATCATAGCAGGCATAGCAAGCAAACGAAGCAGCATAGTCTAGTGTAAGACGGGAACAGGCAGATCTGGGTGGGCTCTTCTGCGGGAGGGGTGGGTGAGACTAGGAGGTTGAGTGGTGGACAATGGCGGCAAACAAGGCTTGTATCATAATGACAGTGCCCAGTGCGGACATGTCGAAGGGGGCGCTACTCACCGTCTGCCAAACGTCTTGCCACAACGGTCCCAGAGACAGGAGAAGGGCTTTTCCTTGGTGTGAGTTCTCTCGTGTCTCTGAACGTGCTCAACGCGCCTGTGAGGAGAAGTGTTAGGAGCGAGCGAGCGAGCGACCAAACAAGCAAACAAGGGCAGGACGATACTGACCTGAAGCGTTTGCTACAGTACTTGCAAGGCAGCGTCTTGGGCTTGGGCTGGCGGATCTCGCCTGAGGCGGACGCGCCCAGAGGCCCTGTCGAGTGAGGCGCTGGCCCTCCATGGACGGAATGGAGAGCATGGCGAGGAGGGATTGAGAGTCAGCGGCAAGCAGAGGTCCGCGAAGCTCAATCTATGACCGCCCAGGAGCTCGCCTCTCCTGGGTTATTGAGGAGTGGGGAGTTGGGTCGGCAGTTGCGAGTTGGTTGAGGGAGGATTTGGAGTTTCGGAGGGCCAGAAGGGACTGTGGGGAGAGCGGTCAAGGAGTGATTGAATATGATGGGGATTGATGAGGTGATGCATGCAACACATGCATCAAAGGAGTTGAACTCCCAGGCAGAAGGTCCGGATTTCCCTTCTCAGCGCGTCCTGGTGGTGCTCGGTTTATCCCTGAGGCGGAGGAAGAGAGGAGGAGGAGAAGGAGGAGATGGAGGGTGGCACAGGGAAAGCCGAGCTGGTACCTGCGGAGAGAAGGGGGTGATGGGGGGATGGGGGAGTGTGGGTTCAGGTTCAGAGACACGGCGCTGCTGGGCTTGGAGAGTAAAAATAAAACAAGCAGAAGTCGGAGAAGACCCAGACCGAAGATCTCAGATGGGAATGGTGCTGTGGTCGGCCTGGCGGAGAGAGAGCGGGAGGGGAGCAGTTTTGGCTGCGTTGTCGTCGTGGTTTGGGGACGTGGTCGCGTGTGTCGTCGGTTGATTTGAATGTGCTGTAGCAAACAGGCGACAGGTGGACTGGGGAATTTCGGAGCAACAGCCCAACAAGGGTATGACGGAAGAGTGGAAAGACGAACAGACAACGACGACGACGGGTCGGCAGCGGTTAGAGAAGGGTGGGGAGTAGCCGAGGATCAATCAATCAATTGGTAAGGGTGTGGGTATAGATGGAGAAGGACGGCTTGGGTTGGGTGTCTGTGGGTGGTTGGTTAGTTCGTTCGTTCGTTCGTTCGTTTGTCAGATGGGAACATGTAACAGTAGGGAAAACCAAGTTAAATGAAGAGCAGGTAAATGAGATGGGGAGCGAGCATGTACAATGACTGGACAATACCGCAATGTACATACCTGATGCTGATGGGTGGTTGGAGGGTTGGAGGGTTGGGTGGATGGATGGGCACCTAGATAGAGAGATGGATGGATGGATCTGACAGCCAGACACGAGAAATGAAATGAAATGAAATGAAACGCAGTGCAATGGATGGCAAACAGGCTCCAGCCAGGCCCAGGTCTAGAGCAGCCAGTCAGCCGTTGCGCAGATCCGTGCCGTCGTCCTGGCCCGCCAACCTCTGGCTGGTTGTTTGCTGCATGTGGGGAGCAAGAGGAGGAGGAGTAGAGATGAAGAGGGAGAAAACGAGGGGAGCAGTGGAGACGGAACAAGAGCCTCGCTTCTCTCTCAAATGTTAGCCCGAGGGAGACAGAAAAAGGTTCATGGTGGCATGGGAAAGGTACCTTACAGCTAAACCTACCCTGCCTTGGACAGGCAGTACAACCTCTGGTACAAGAAGAAAAAAAAAAAAAAAAAAGGCAAACGCTGGGACAATGTGGGGGTTTCCTGGCTTTCCCACTGTCTCTTCTCATTTTCCCCATGGGGCAAGGCAATCTGGGGTTGACTCCGCAATTGGAGAAGAGGTACCGACCACCTTTAGCCACCAACCTGGCAGCTCCTCTCTAGCGCAGCTACAGAGTACAGCGGCGCATTTCGGTAACGTTATAGCACAACTCAGTACAAAACGGCTCCTTACAGCACAGCGCAGCACTGCGGCACACCACAAAGCCATGCCACCTGAAAGCCCCATTGCAGCCCTGGGCTCCTTCCAAGCTGAGGCATGAAGCACCTGAACGGTGGCTTCCAGGTATATCGCTGCTCATATGCACCTAGGTGTGCCCAACTGTCCTATGCCTCAAGGTACTGCTGGCATGCCTACTTGTGTACCTGCCACCCTACCAAGACTACTGTACTAATCTAGGTACCTACCCACAGGTTACAACCGACGGCTCCTACCTTACCTTACTGACTTACATTACTATGGGGCAGGCCAGCTAGTACGTACCTCCCTCGCCCTATTTACTTGCTTGCTTCGTCTGGGAAATTCCTTCAATGACATCTTCTCTCTCATCCCTGTCTTGCCCTGCCCTGCCCTGTCCTACCTTGCCTTGCCTTGCCTGATCCCCGTCATTCTACCCAAAGCTTCCCCAACCAAAAGAACCACAGGCTTGCTGCTAGTTAGTCCCGACGCTAACAAGATGCATTTGCAGCTTACCCGAGTCAGATCAAGCTACTCTGTCTGTACCCTCGCTCGTTCCGGCCAGGACACCGCTTCCGTCCCTTCTGTTGCTTGGCTCGACCTCACCAAGACAAACCCTTCTTCCGGTTAATATCAGTGAATAGGCACCCTCCGATCACCAGCCGTGCCTCCGTTTAGCTTCATGCCCGTTGGAAAATCACCCATCCCGTGTCATGCCAATCACGTCTTCTCTAGCCCGCCTAACCATCTCCCCGGCTCGGTTCCGCAGCCATCTCCCCATCTATCCCCCACAATTAACGTCGGCTGCTAATGTCCGAGGCTGTTTACAGCTCAATTCAGCCAAGCAGCCACAGCCTGCTCGGCCCTGGCCAATGGTCCCCCGGCAAAGATGCGGGTGAACCGACCCCATGGGAGAGAGTGCCCTGCAGCGTCGCAGCAAGGAACCTCGAATCCTCCGCGCTCGCCTGGTAAAATTCAAGAGATCGTCAGCCCATGCAGGCCCGTTGCTGGAGCTTCTCGTCTTCCATGGAAGACCTGCCTGCCCCTCATTAGCTGGGTTTGCTGGTTGGAGATGCCGTCTACTTGCTAGGCACGACCGTCTCCGCGCCAAACCACCACCTCCTCCACTACCTGCTCTACTCGGACCATTGCTCCTCTTCTAATCCGGGGCTAATGTGAGTTGAAGCGCAAAACCAGCATCCCCTGTCCGCCCTGGTCGATCGGTTAGCGTCGTGACTGACAAGGCGTTTCCTAACCATGGAAGTAGACCTGACACGTACATGATCTGTCGGCCTTACCCTGTGTTTGAGCTCTGGAGGCTTGTGGAGGGGCCAGTCTGGTGGTGGAGGTCGAACATGCTGCTGTCAGGATCGACATCCAAGGCACATGCGGGCAACCCAGCTCGTCCTCAGTCCATGCCACGAAAAGAAAACAAACCCCAAAGACATTTCCCCGCACTGGCTAGCCGCTCCAGCCCAAGCTAAATCACCCGCTATCTGCTCTGTACACACGACAAGAGACAAAATAAGCAAAACATATGCATGTCTGCCAAGGCGTCCAGCTATCCGCCCGCGACCTTCTCCAGAGTGCCATTGCCCTTCAGGCTGTCCTCATTCGGCAAGACGGAGCACCCAATGCCACCGCGACACAGGGGAGGGTGTCCCGCACGCACCCCATGCCAAGTGTGACACCGTCGAGGAAATTTTCCGATGGACAAAATGGTACGCCGCGTACCGTCGGTACCACCTCGTGCAAGGCAGGGCTGCTGCAGTGTGGAGGTGGCGGCGGAGCGGGAGGTTGCAAAGAACGGTTTGCACCCATCGACGGACGACCGCAATGGTCTCAGCGAAACCGCCGTTTTAATGCGGCTTTTACCCAGGACGAAATAACCTCGAAATGACGGTTCTGTGTGCGATGGCATGCGCGTCCAGCACCAGGCTGAATGGTAAGCGGGTGCGCTTCAAGTGGGGAACAACACCCTCCGCAATGGCTGCGTCGCGCCATGCTCTAGTACCCTTTCGAGAACATCTCAACAATCTCGTTCTGCATATGGTACATGTGACAATCATAAACACCTCATCAGCCTTGCTCCGTCCCATGCGGAGCCGGTGATGCCAAGGGTTGGGGAACAGCCTGCCTGTAACCCTCCACAGATTCAGGACCCCGACCCGGTTGATCTTCCACGATCGGGTCAAAGGCCAGGATTTCGATGCGGTGAACCTTTGGAGCCGTATCTGCATCGCATCTTCAAAAAGCCCGCCCTCCCATAACATCAGGCCACTGCGGAACCGTAATCGCCACGACTATTCTTGGACGAGTGCAGGCGGCGTCCCATCTTGCTAACCCCGGATTACCCTCAACGCCTCACTTACACTAGGCGAATGCCATCTCTGCAAGCACTAAATGGCTGTGCCTCCGTTGCAGCAACATGAGACGGCCTTCCCCATACACGTCAGTCCCGTCTTGCTGTCAGGATGCATCATGACTTCAAGCCCTGTTAAGCGATGCAACCTATAGAAAAGCATCACACTGATCCTTCCCTCTCCCAAAATGATAATCACGAGGCTTGTTCTAAGCATGCCGTTCCTTGGAAGATGGCGTGGGGTTTCCTCAGAAAAATGCTGGACCTGAAAACGCTCAGCCATTGTCATTTGTTCGATATAGGGCACTCGAAGTACAGTGAGCCACATGCTATTCATCTGACAGAGAGATATGCCGGAGCCACAACCTTGGTAACATGATCACCCATCACACTCGGCAACACGTTCAAGCCAGTGCAACCCCAACTTAGTAACCCAAGCGGCGGCCGATCACACCCTAGGCCTCGAACAGGGCCTCTCTCTTCGGCAACGCTCATGACCAACCCCAGACGTTTGGCTGCGCAAACCGCTCGTCATTTGTGGAATCCAGATGGTTGAGGACTTCCCAATGCCAGCGACTATACATGGCGCATCTTAGTATACCTTTGGGGCCCTTGGACCTGGTGGGGAAGGGAGGGGATGGCGACAGGATCAACCTTCGAGCGAGTACCCAACCTCACCCGTGTCTCGTCCCATCTTGACCAGCCTTTGCCTCATGCCCTCCGCCCGCGCCCTGTCCCCTCCTCGAGCTGCGTGAAGTTGCATTTCTCAACCCAGCTGCCGACCCCGTGTTGCAGCACATTACGCGCCCTAAGCCTGCTGCCACTCACGTGTCCCACTGAGCCGTGCAGCGTCATTCGTTCCTTGCGCGAGTCGTAGACCCCACGGTGAAGGATGTTGTTGTTGTAGAATGCTATATCCCCGGGTTCTAGCTTTACGACCAGCTGGTCGGGCAGCGATGCCTCGAACAGGTCGGCCTCCTTCTCGGTTTTCGTTCGGGCCCGCTTGTGCGAGCCGGGTACCAGGACGAGTGACTCGTCCTCCCAAAGGGCAAAATTGTACTGCGCATGCCATGCAGGCTCTGACAGCCTCTCCATCTCCTCTTCGGGCTCGGCAGTAGCCGGTATGTCATCTCGGTGCCACCTGAGCTCAAAGTCCTTGTCAGGCCGGACGAGCATGTTGAATAATTCCATAACCAAATCTTCGTCTCCACACTGCAACAGTTCTTTGGCTATTCCAAGGACCTCTTCCGAGAAGTAGAGCTTGGTGAAGACGTCACTGCCAGGAAGATCAGGGTTCATCAGATGCTGAACGCCCCATATTCCGTCCTCAGCCGAGGCATCCCAGGGTGGGAACTGCTTGCCGAGAGTGCGGATGTGTGGCCACTGGCCGCCACGGGCAAGACTCGCGGCTTTGATGCTGGCAGCCCGGAGGACTTCCAGTTTATCGCTGTCAATTATAGACTTGACAACGACGAAGCCGTCTCTTTCGAGCGCCGCCAATTTGGAAGAAGTGATCTGCGCAGGCATTCTCGTGAGGGGTTCGAGGAGGCTGGGCAGAAACTACAGGCCTGATTCGTTCAGCAATGCTCACCGAGTATCGATGTCTAGTTAAGCAGTCTGGCCTCGAGTTGGTTGCAGAGCCTATAAAGCAAATGCAAGCCTTGACGAAGCCTAATTGTTGCCGGGACGTTGAACTGGACTGGGGTGTTGTGGCTCCGACTCACGGCCAGAGCCCCAGAACCACTTACATAACATGATTGCTGCACACAGTGCGCCATGGCAATCCAGCCGCTAGCCTTTGATCTACAGGCTCCATACACGACCAGTTACATTCTGTCATAAAAGATTCGCCTGAGAACAGACCTTCCTTCTTCCCTACTTTGCGTAGACGCCTGGCCACACCAGAAGAATGATACGTTACGTCCAGAGCCCCTGAATTTGCCAGTCCTTTTTTTTTCCGTGACGTTTTGCCCCTACCCCACCCGCATCCAGTTAAACAGCTGCCCTGCTTTGCCTCGGCCAAACCCCAAACGCAGATTATTGCCGAATTCGGGGCTGGACCAGTGGACGATAAAGGCAGGTTAACAAAGGTTCGTTGCTGCTATGAAGACACCGATTTTTTGCTAGACAGCCTTTTATGAAGACAATCACAATCATTGCACGTGGTACTATATATTCGTTACACCACTTTGATTAACTCTCTGCTCCATGTGAATAGTAGCTCCGCGATTGAATGTGGTGTCACCTCATTCTCAGCTCGTATTGCCCTCCGTCAACTCCGGCAAGCCACCGTCACGAGCCCAGCAGCTTCCAGACACTCATTTCGCTAAAAAGCAATGACGTCTTAGTTCTTCAGGCGTACCAAGTTGGCCTAGCGAGCCGCACATCATGTGTCCTGTTGCAGGGTCGCTGTAACCATCTCCTCACGAGCCCATCGTTCTCCAATCCAAGACACTGACTTGTCAGTTTGTTGGGTTGCCTCGTAAACAAGAACTCGAACAGGAAAGGTGTATTTCTGCAGTGAAGAACGCCTCACGAACTTTGGGATCTGAAGGTGCCACTGCTGAGTTACTAGCAAGGCAAACCTCCAGAACTTTGTAATGAGAATTTCACACAGGAAGTTCTCTACGTTGTAACTGCATGATAAAGATAACTAAATTAATTCTTGGCCTATTTAACTTACAAGCAATGGTTCCCTCTTTCATAGGCAGCCTTATCGCTGTAGTCGAAACCACTAGAACTGTTAGGTTAGGTCGCTCAGTTAGGGGCTTATGCACTTTCTGACCCTATAAAGCTAGGACTTCGACAATGAGGAGAAATGCTCGGTATGAAGACATCATGTCTCGAGGTTGACATTCATTGATACCCGTGTCATAGATAGTTCTCCCATGGAATATTCCACTAAATAGATCATGCATATGGTCAACTTGCCGTAATTGCCCCATGCTTTGATACTTGATTGTCATTATCCTAGACAGCTCCTTTCCTTCGGCCAAATTAGATCTGCCATACTCCCCGCATAGAAGAGTGGAATGTAGTTATGTAATAGGAGAAGCTCGGGATGGATCTCAGACGCTGTTTCTATATCTCTGCTACTTATCCCTATCTGCCTTGTATCTGTCTCTTGAAGTTCTCGATAACTCCAGCTCGGAGTTTGACATAGCCTTCGGCAATGACAAAACCACAGCGCTACTTCCATCAGTCTCATGCCACGTTACATAACCGGAAAACTTTGACGACTTCCCCATCTACGAAAGACGTGAAAAAGTTCGAATTCCCACCACTTATCTGCCTTGTCCTCGTCATCATACCAATACCTTCGCAGCGCATGAAACTTGTACATGAGAGCAAAACAGACACGAAGATGACGTTGGCACGCTTCTCTATGATGAATCAGTGGATCAAGAGCCATTTCATGAGAATCATCCTTGTTGGTGCCAACAGGAATTGAGCGCCAAACGGCCTTGAATTCAACTCCACAATCCTCGCAGAATGCCCGAAAGGGTAAGTTGTGAACCTCATACCCATCACCAAGAGACCCGCAATATGTCCAAGCATCAAAACAACTTAGCTCGTTAATTTTTACATTGGTTCCTTGTTCTTGAAGTTTATCTGCTACATTGAATAGGAGATAAGATTCTAGCGCCTTTGTTAAAATGTAGCGTAAATTATAGCTGTTGTTTCGGCGGGCGGAGTCGAGGCTACGAAATGGAACTCTAGGATGTTGTGCCAAACGGAAGATTGCCGACATGGCGTCTTTGCTGATCATCGGATCGGGTGAGATAGCAGATATAATAATGAGCGCTTGAAAAGCATCGGCAAGATCCCAATCGTCCGAGGTATATCTGGTTGCATTACCTTCATCATCCGAGGCTCGATCAATCCAATGCTGTAGACTCTGGTGACGCTTGTCCAAATGATTTCTCCGCCAAGGATCTTCCGAGGAAGGTATGGATTTGTATAATTGCTCCGAAAATATCAGGACATCATCAGAAAACAGGTCGTCCCCAGGCGGCTCCAAATCAGGGATTGGGGTATGCTTTTGCTGCTCGGTCGTAGAGAATTCGCGTATGGCTGCAATGAATTTCCTCTTAAAATGACCAAGATCAACGCCTTCATTCTCTTTTTGAGAGAAAAGACATCGGTACGCAGAGGCGTGTGGCTTTTATTGAGACGCTCCAGCTTGAAATGTGAAGCTAGAGTCGTCCACGGTAATTTGTGATCAAGATGCATAGTCCAAAGACGACTGACGAAATAGAGTAGCGCAAATTCCTAAGTTGCAACTAGCTCTCGTACATTGCGATGTTGCTAGATGTAAGCCCAAATATATCACAACTCAATTGCTGTGGCGCTGGTTATCAGACTGAAACCTCATGAGTCACATTGTGTGAGTTTATCCAACTATTCATCCGTGTTTGCGACTTGCTTACCCCTTCTAAGACGCCTTGGAACAAATCGTAGAGATAATAAGGGTGTGCCGCGTGCTACAAGCTTAGGATGCTACATGCACAGGCTTTGCAGGTTCAGCCCCAAGGCAGTATTCTTGTCGGGCCGGCCATCAACCAATATCATTACTCCTTGGTGCCCAACATGCACAGAAAATATGGCTGCTGCCTACACGGCTACACAGCCACCTCACATTAAACACTTCATTTCACATCCGTCATGAGGTTGAACCAAAATCCTCACAACACTTTGGAATAATGAGTACCCGGTTCACTCTCCCTGATTTTTTTGCTCTTCCTGAGCTAGCCCGTGAGATTCAGGGCGATTTCAAGCGCCGGCCTAAACATTTTCGACGGATATCATTGAAGTTCGTAACTGTTCACGTTTATGAGGCCACTGCTAACAATATTTCACATTTAGGATTGATAAGCTGAAAACCGCGCTTGATGATATTATCGTGTTCTTTCCTAAAGGCAACATTACCGAAGCTAGTGAAATCCATCTTCGTGATATTGGTAACACATGCCATAACATCCTCAAGAATATTAAAACCCCCGAATAGGTATGCCATAGTTTTTAATAGGATTGGTTTACTTCTAAAGAAAAGAGAAAACGAACTCACTTATCTTCACCTAGCAGCCATAAATTTACCGCTGCAATCGATCAGATTGAATCGATTATCACAAATCTGAACAGCCTAGACCTGGGTTCTTGCCAAACAACTAGCCTCTTGGCTTTAGAAACAGATCCATTTACACGTCTAAGTCTCGATAAACCTCAAGAGATCCTTGACTGGCTGACACCAATCACATATAAGACTCAGCTATCATATTGTATTCATTTACAGCTACCAGGAACAGGGCGATGGCTGCTCGATTCCGAGGAATATAGAAAATGGAAAACTACGACTTCAAGTACATTGTTTTGTCCTGGAATTCCTGGAACAGGCAAGACTATGCTCTCATCTATCGTTGTGAGAAACTTACAGGAAGCCTTTAATGCTGATGAGACAGTGGGAATATGCTATATATACTTCGATTCTCGACGGAAAGACCAACAGACTCTAGAACAAGTAGTGTCGAATTTTCTCAAGCAGCTCTCTCATGGACGCAATTCGACTCTTGAAATCCTGAATCAGCTCTATGGTCAGCATGAGGAGAGAAAGACCAGACCATCCATTGACGAGCTTTCCCGGGCTCTGCACTCTGTTATTGAAGAATACTCTAGAGTGTTTATCATCGTCGATGCTCTTGATGAGTGTGACTCATCTAGCCTTTGTCGATCGCGATTGGTTTCTGAGCTTAAGAGGTTTCAGTCTCATTTTGGATCCAACATTCTCGTCACTTCTCGTCCTCTACCAGACATTGTGGCCAGCTTCAAAAGCGCGGAGTTATTAGAAATTCGGGCTGTCGATGATGATATCAGTTCATATATTGATCATCGGCTCATGCGCTTCAGAAATGTGGACTGGTTTGATCTCGATTTAGCCAATAAAATCAAGCAGAGCGTTCTGAGATATGCCGACGGGATGTTAGTAGGATATCCTATTATTTTGTACCCAGATTGATACTAAAACCGTTTAGATTTCTGCTGGCACAGTTGTATTGCGACGCCTGGGATGACAAATCTTTACCTATAGTCATTGATACGGCGTCTAAGGAACATGCGAGAGTTTCGGACGCTTTTGATCAAATATATAAAGATATCATGGAACAAATTCGTGGCCAATCTTCCCCACAGAGACGCCTTTCGATAGGAGCCCTGTCATGGATTATTTGTGCGAAAAGGCTAATAACACCAATAGAACTACAACACGCTCTCGGTTTTATGCTTGATGGGTCTGGATTTCAAGACAGCAATCTTGCCGCGCTTTCAGAGATACTTTCGCTCTGTCATGGACTGGTTATAATCGATAACAAGAGCAATACCGTGCGACTAGCTCACTTCACAATAGAGCAGTACTTCAAGCAGACCCAGCCAGCCATCATTCAAGATGGGCATGAATTGATTGCCAGAACTTGCATGACGTATTTGGCGTTCGACATATTCAACAATGGGCTGCATTCGAGCGATTTGGACTTTGAACAAAGGCTCTTGCTCCATCCACTATTCAACTATGCATGTACTTACTGGGGGCTCATACGCACAAAGTACCACACAGTCAATACAAGCCCACGTTTTTGACAGTATTTTCCAAGATTGAGGCCATCATTCAAGGCTCGCTTATAGGAGAGTGTAAGCTAGAAAATACTACATCCAGCCGTAAGGCCCCGGTGGATTTACTAGCTTGCATCTTGTAGCATTATTTGGCCACCAAGAAGCGATGAGAGACCTGTTAGAGCAGCAGGAACCAGACGCAGTGGATAATAGCAATAGAACGCCACTTTCATATGCTGCCGAAAATGGACATGAGTCTGTCGTTCGACTCCTACTTGAGAAGAATGCTGATCCATATTTGGAAGATGCATACAAGAAGACACCGTTATGGTATGGTGCTGAAAACGGGCATGAATCTGCGGTACGACAAGTACTTGCAGCGAATGTCGAATCACCTTTGAAAGCCGAAAGCATTAGGACAGCTCTATCATACGCCGTCAAAAAGGACACGATGACATGATAAGACTGCTAATAGAGCTGAATAGCAATCCACCCGCAGAGGATCTGAGCACGACAACACTGCCATCTTATGCTACCGGTGATTTCCAAATGCCCATCATCCAACTTTTGACCACGAACGGTACATCACGCTCGCAACTAGAGGATTACGTTGCTGCAAAGCTTACATCCCTCGCATATGAAGGTCGGGAGATGGATATCGTCAATCTCATAAACACGGCACCATTTATCTCAGTACACGATGAATTCTGCTCTTGGATATTTGAAGGATCAAAGCTAGACATCATTACGCTAGTTCTCGAGCGTGGTTGCAAGAACAATTTTGGTAATCGAAACTGGCAGGCTATACTAAAATTCGCTATAAAACTCGGTCATGAGAAACTGACCAAGTTACTACTGCACCACTATCCTGAACTCCAAACTTTGATAGGTAGTAGTGGGACAAATTTGGTGTTCTTTGCCATAGAATGTGGTCAAACTTCAATTGTTGATCTTCTACTTGGGCATTACATCATTGATGTCAATATGAGGAACTCAGAAGGTTACACGATGCTTTTATTGGCTGCTTCAAAAAGGATATTACCACAATCAATCTTCTTCTTTCAGTGAAAGATGTGGAAGCAGACTTGAAAGATAGGGCCGGTCGAACCCTGCTATCAATCATGGCAGAAGCTGGTGAAGTCTCCGTAGTGGAACAGCTAATGAAACGGTCTGATATAAACCTCAACTCAAAAGACAACAAAGGACGAACACCACTTTCATGGGCTGCTGCAAGAGGACACAATGAAGTCGTTGGGATATTAACACAGAGTGGCATTGTTGGCGTAAATACCGAGGACGAAAATGGTTGGACACCATTAATTTGGGCGTCTGAGGGCGCACATGAAGAGGTTGTGGCTCAACTGCTTGAGGTAAAAGCTAATGGGCTCAAGAAAGACCAATTTGGCCGTACTGCCCTTCATTATGCAGCCAAGCACAATAAAAGGTCTCTCGTTAAGAGACTTCTTCCTCACGTAAATATGGACGCTTTCGACGAAAACAATCATACAGCCTTACTGATAGCTTTGGAAATGGGCAATCTCAAAGTTTTAAAATGTCTTCTCAGTACTGTCGACACTTCCTTATGCTTTCTTGTCAAAGACGGCCAGAAGGAACCTCTTGAGGCACTTCTTGACATGGGTTGTGATATCAACTCGACAGACCATCAAGGCAGAAGTTTAATCTATTTGGCTGTTGTCCATAAAGCAATTCCGATGCTACACTTCTTAATCACTCGTAATGCGGATGTTAATAAGAAGTGTACAAATGGTATAACTCCCATTCAATACGCGATTCAACAACAAGATTGTGAGCTCGTTCACATTCTGCTTAAAGCAGGTTCAGATATAAGCGGCATTTCGGTGAAAGACTGGAAATCAGCTTTCAAAGAGCCAGAGAATGCTGTGTTAATTCTAGATTCTGCAAAGATCGCGGCGTATGAGAAGCCACAATATTCAATTTCATTCATCCGGTCAAACAACTGGTCAGACTGGCCGATTCCTTCAGAGGCACCGCGACAGAGAAATATATGGTAAGTATTTCTCCTTAGATTGCTTTACTTGTCTCCTAATAGCGCCAGCGTAATAAAACATATTCCTCGCTGGCTGAAATCGCCTTCGGCATCCCAATCCACGATCATATATCATAAGATACGGGATACTACCGAGAACATATACTGCGTTGAAGCTCGATTTTCCATCGGAGTAGGTAGCAAATGGAACATTCTAAAAATCAGGGTTTTTAATTGCCTGGACCTTGCACAAAACACTCATAGATTCCGATACATTATGGGTTACGAAAGACCATCTCACCAATCTACCTCTGGGCTTCCTGCCAAATGATGGTCTTGCCTTCTTCGGAATCCTTTTAGACCATGTCACGGATGAATGGACAGGTATATGTCTGCGTGCGGACCAGCATCTGGTCACCATAGTAAGTGGCATAAATTTAGATTGGACATTCCAGATTTTAACCCGAATTCTAGAGGAGAAAGGTCTTTGAGAGCAAAGGTCGAAGCACTAGTCTCCTTGATGAGCTACTGAAACTGCCGCATTTCTGGCTTCCTTCTTGAGCAGTTAAATTTGCATGTTAAATCTGCCGCAGGGTTTTTAGACTACTGCACTATCTTCTTCCTCAGAGGATCCAGTGAAATGTGTGAGGCAAGAATACACAAATTTGATGAGGCTGTACGACCAAATATTCTCACACTCGAAGAGAGATTACAAAGTCTCATTCAGGTCGTAAGTCAGGTGGCTCCCATTTGCAAACCTTAGTCACTCGACTGATCTAGTATCTAGGAGTTCAATTTAGTCTCTATCAACGAAGCTCGGCAATCAACAACGGTTTCGGCTAGTATGAAGCGGCTTAGTTGGATAACTGTATGTTACGACTTCATCAACTAGGCGTCACTAACTCATAACCTAGTTTGTCTTTCTTCCGCTGATGTTTGCATCGGTAAGTCTGGCATGAACAACTATTCACTCGTCAAGCTCTATTGTCTAACATAAACTCCCATTGTTTTTGGTTAGAGTCTTTTCGGTATGAATGTAAACATATTGGCAGCCAACCCAGACTGGCGTTGGTCTCTTCTAACGGGGTGTTGTCGCTTGTGTTTACATTCCTGGGTTGGGTCATCTTTAAGTACTTTCACGTAAGTCAATCACGTTTCAATAGCATCTTCTGTATATCCATTGACACATTTACTAGCTGGAAAGTTGGATACAGTATCACATCGGGGCACGTATTGAGGATTGGGCACGTAGATGGAAAGAATCTGCTGAAAAATCGTTTCACTGAGAGAGCGAGGTTTCTTCTGAGCCGGGCGGTTATTACAACTCACTCGTATCAAACGGATGCTTGGGATGATGGATCTAAATTAAGACTTTGACTTATTTCTCTAGAAAAAGCTTTCCAATAGCTCTGGGACACACAAGGTGTGTTCTTTAAGTCTATTCAAACAATTGGTTTAGCAATGAAGACGCCATGATTACAACCGGAAGATCACTCTCCCCAGTGAATCTAGCCAAGCAGGCGCCTGTTTTATGTGGAAAAAGGAAGAAAAATAGAAAAAGAAGAAGAAGAAAAAAAGAAAAAAATTCCTTGGCTGCACAAGAGCTTCAATATGCCTCTGCTTATTATATCTTAAGCGCAATACTGTGGTTGTCTGAATGCTCCAGGGTAGTGCAAGAAAAGGGACAAGGTGTATGCTGACAGGATGTTAGCGTCCGTGGATGGATACAGGGTGCATCACACAATAACCCGTAGTGCTTGCCAATAACTTAACTAAGGTACAGTTCATAGGGCTGTAGAATTAATAGGTAGCTACCTAGCTAAACTTGGAGCGCCAGTGGATTGACGTCTACCTACCTTCAAATATGTCCCATCGTAGGGTCAAAGTAGGCTCTAGTTATAAAGGGACCTCTTATTAATTGAAGTGCATTCAACAGCAGCTTTGGTCAGAGGTATTATGCAGCATGGCAAGCAAGGGTTAAGATATGTCAGGCTCTTAAAAATATTTCGTAGTGCTCCAGGAATCCCTGATCTCATCCTAGGCGGGTGTGGATCTGGCTATGACGCATAACTAGATGACTCTGACTCTGACTCTGACTCTAACTATAGAGTGTGGCAGCGCAAGGCTTCCAGAACCACTGCTAAAAACACAGTCTCTCCATTCATATATATGCATAATTTCCCCGTACAACCCGAGAGAAAGTCCTAGAAATTTAAACAATTTTTTTTTTAACCTGAATACGAAAATTCAGACGGAAGCTGCTACAGCTTAGCGCGTGGTCTCTGACGACACACAAATGACCGACTAGCGAATTCGCAACTCTGCCACTATCTAAAAATGAGCGCCCAAGCCTTGCACATGGCTTGAACAAGATGGAAGCCACCTCTTTGGACAGCCTACCAGACGATCTGATCTTGGACGTCATCCAGCAGCTGAACACTGCTCGCGATGTCGCCCACCCAGGCGCCTCCACCAGGCGCATGCGCAGCCTGGCGCAGCACGCCGGCTGGAAAAGCTTCGTCAAGTCTCGCTTCCCTGCGACTGACGACTCGCTGGCCGTTGTCAAGGGCTGGCATGGCGTTGCGGATCGGCTGACCTACCTTGACCGCTGCTGGGACAAGCGCGGGTTCTTCATCAACATGTTCGCTGAGCGCCAGCAAAACCACCCGCAGCGACGAGGACGACCAAAGGGTCAGTCGGTGCCGTTTCATCCGGTGCTAGATGCGCACCTCGTTGCAACTGATCAAACTGAACTCGTGGCCTGGGGTGTTGGAGAAGACCTCCTACTGCGTCGAACTGAGGGTAAATCGGGAGATGTGTGGCAGCGCATACATGGCAACTCCTACGGCTACGTTGCGGGAACTGGAGATGTCACCGCCGTGTCCATAGTCGAGCGTAATTCCACCCCGAAGTGATCGTTGGACGAGCGAATGGCGACATCCATGTTCTTTCGGCAACGGGGAAAGCTGTGGGCAAGTCATCAGAACGTTAAGCGCACCAGACGCAACCGCAGATGAGACTGGCCCAATAGGCAAGAAGTCGCCCGGTCAGCTGGCCGTGACCTGGACGGAATGGAACCCTCAGACAAACATGCTTGCCGGCTGCCGAAGCTCCATGTTGACATTATACGACTTGAACGATGACGATGAACCTGAACTATCACCAACGACATTTGCTGACGTAGCAGAGCTCAGTGCTCTTGGTGAGACGTCTCTTCTCCGCAACGTCAAGTTTATGGGAAACGGAATCATCGCATGCGCTCTCGGAGGTAGCAGTCAGCCCTTACGGTTCTATAAACTCTTGCCGACAGGTTTGGAACCGCTCAAGTCTGGCTTGCTTGCGAATTCTACGAAATTAGACGGAGCGAATGAGAAGACGACTGTGAGGGCCATTGAACCGGTTGGCCACCCCTCCAGCCAGAACCTACTTTTGAGTGCTTGGGATGATGGAACCTACAGGTATGTCTGTGTCAACAAGAGCGGCTCAAGTGAAGCTAACCATCTGTAGACTGAACGACATTCGCTCCCCATCTGACAAGGTATCTGTTTACCGCGACCGATTCCAGCCTTTCCAGGGTGGCAGCTCTTTGCTAGTGTATGGAACCAATCGATTTGTGTCGGGGAGCAACTTTGGCCCTGACCTTAGGTTCTTTGACTTTCGCTTTCCCAAGTCATATCACCACACCGATGCTCTGCCGTGCTCTGGCTCGCCGCCCTGGCCTCGTGTCGTGCGCCAGTACGACGATGGCGCCGTGGGAAATGACTCCTGAAAGCGGATAAGTGTGATCACCTCCGTGACATAACATGTAACTGGCACTCTCAGTCTAAGCGGGACGAGTGGCGGCCAGATGCAGTTCTACACGTTGGCAACAGCTATATGTACGACCGTGTCTACTCCTAGCCAAAGCCTCGGATCTCTCCAGCTCCTTCTACTGCGGCCTTCGAGGCACAGTCATGGAGATGAACCTCACACTTGCGGAGCACGTCACGCCCAAGAGTGTTGAACGTGCGGTACTACCTGGGTGGCAAGTTGAGCATGTGACACTGCCCAGCTGGGAGGCGGAACGTCCCCGACCCAAGGTGTCTCTCCAAGAGCCCGGAATTGGGCTGGAGAAAGAGTATGAGTCTGGAAACATGGATGAGGGAGGCGTCCCTCCTTTATGGTACTACACGCAATACTTGGGGAATGATGCATCGCCGTTGGGGGCATCGCAGAGACGGCTTGATGAAACGTGGACGGGGCTTGCGAGTAAGAGTTAGCGATGTAGAGGCATTTCAAGATATTTCTGTCTTTCTCTAGATCTAGAGAATAGAATATTAGAGAATAAATCCATGTCAGATATCATTTTTTCATGAGGTCTTTCCAGTGCCTTGAGCCTCGTTGTTTAAAAGACGGCTTCAAAGCACCATATGCTAGGATCCTACGGGGTCTTGTTTTGTCTCGTTACTAGTATTTAAAAAAGATTAAATTTTTTTTTCAATCTTCTTCCATCATAACATAAAATTTAACACTTCTCGTAAGTAAGGCAATGAATCAATATACTCATCTGTCAGAATTATATCTATTATATTCCTGCCAATTCTTTTTGATAGTACTATGACCTCTTTGTGGTCGACCCAAGGTACGTACCTTTGGATTCGGAATGCGTCACCTCTGGCAGCCTTGCAGCGGATCGGTACGTACCCAGTAACGCAAGGTACCTCCCCAGAAGAGCTCAGACCCACTCAGCGTAGCCTCTGCTCTGCTCTGCTCTGCTCTGCTTGCATCACAGGCAGCTTCCTCATCCTCAACCTCATCATCCACCACAACCACCCGCCGCCGACGCCCGACCACACGCCCAAACCACCAACGCTCTCCTCTCCTTCGACCGCTCTGAATTCTTCCTCACCCTCTTCTACGCCCCCACCGCCTCGCCCGCCATGGGTTCGGATCCCCAGTACGCCAAGTGGCCGTTGCTGCCCTTGTCCCAGCACGTCTTTACCCTCACAAACGCCTACGCCACCAAGACGGCCCAACAAGCCGCCGTCAAGGCCCTGCAGGATGCCATCGCCGAGCACAAGATGGCCCCTTCTATCGCTACCTGGCCCATCCCATTGACGGCATCCTCAACTCCGTCGGTGAGGGTGGCGCCACCGCCCCCGGCAAGCCGCTGAGCAGGAAGTCCAGCCTGGTCGGCATGATCGCGACCAAGGCCCCACCACCACCGTCAACCTGCCCTGGGACGAGGCTGTCTACCAGAAGCTGAAGGACGACAACGATGCTGAGCTGGCCGAGTTCCAGAAGGAGGAGGACGAGGCTGTCGAGCAGGCTGGCGATACCGAAGTCCAGGCCGCCAAGGGCAAGAGGGCCGAGTTCTGGGCTCGAGTTGGTGACAAGGTATGGCTCATGTCGACCTGTGCAAGGTCTGCGACTAACATCCCATAGGACAAAGCTATTGCCGCTTGCGAAAGCGTCTTCGAAAAGACCGGAATCCTAGGCACCAAGATCGATCTCGTCCTGGCCATAATACGTATGGCTCTGTTTTACGGCGATAAGCCCCTCGTTAAGAAGCACGTCGACCGCGCCAAGGCTCTCGTCGACAGCGGCGGTGACTGGGACCGTCGCAACCGTCTAAAGGCCTACGAGGGCCTGCACCTCCTCACCGTCCGCTCCTACAACCTCGCCGCCCTGCTCCTGCTCGATTCTCTTTCCACCTTCACCAGCTACGAACTGTGCACCTACTCCAGCTTAGTCGTGTACTCCGTTCTGGCCGGCTCCGTGTCTCTTAAGCGAGTCGACTTCAAGTCCAAGGTTGTGGACGCCCCGAGATCAAGGCCATCCTCGGTGATGGCGAGGACAAGCTGCTGGCCCTCAGCGGTGCTCTCAGCGCCGGCCCTGGCGCCGATGACACCACTGGCGATGAGGCACCTAAGGCGGCCACTACCACTGCTGTCAACCTGACCACCCTCGGCACCAGCACTGACCAGCCCGAAGCCGAGATGGCCATCGACTTCAGCCCTCTGGCCCTACTCGTCAGCAGCCTTTACAACGGCAACTACAAGACCTTCTTCCAGTCCCTTGCCTCCGTCGAGGAGCAATTCTTGAACCAGGACCGCTACCTCCACGAGCACAAGAGCTGGTTCATCCGTGAAATGCGTCTGCGCGCGTACCAGCAGCTCCTGCAGAGCTACCGCGTTGTCGGCCTGGAGAGCATGGCCAACGACTTTGGTGTGACTGTTGACTTCCTCGACCGGTTAGTCCCATATCTCCAACTTTTAATCTCAAAGCTAACATGTTATAGTGACCTCGCACGCTTCATCGCTGCTGGCCGCATCCCTTGCACCATCGACCGCGTGACCGGCAAGGGCGTCATCGAAACCAACCGCCCTGACGACAAGAACAAGCAGTACCAGGACGTCGTCCGCCAAGGCGATCAGCTCATCACGAAGCTGCAAAAGTACGGCCAGGCCGTGCGGCTGAGGGGAAGCGAGCGCGCGTAGATGGGTTAGTTTTCACGTCTAGCATGGGGGCGGTGGTTACTGGGGCATTGTGGTTACAACCCCAAAAGCAAATATGTATGCTACGAACTTAGAGGCGTCAACATGGGGCCGGGACATGGAAATGATGACTCTCGATGAAAACAGACCAAAAACTTCTCATGATTCCTGAAGCTGTGATCGTATAGTATTCTTTTGCCTACTTGTACAGAAGGTGTTGAGGGGTGTGCGTCCCTGGATTTCTCTTGACGTCTATCTCGACTTGAGCGGATTTTGCCATAATAAAAACCTGCTGAAACTCGACGAATGCTCTCTATCCTGCTATGCCAATGCATCTAATTAGATCGTCTCGATCCCGCTGTCCCTTTCGTTACTGACAAGGGGCTTTTCCATTTCCTTTCTTTCGTTCTTTTTATCGCTGCTCCGATTTCATTTTTATCTGTTCACCTGTACTTGTCCATGAACTCCTGGTGGAACTTGATGATGCTGCCGACCCACTCGGTGCCGGGGGCGAGGAAGGTAGTACGGAAGTGCAGGGTGCCGTCGGCCTGGCCGAAGCCGGAGCCGGGGACGACGCAGACACCGGTGGCCTCGAGGAGACGCATGCAGTAGAATTCGTCGGGGGTGCGGTTCTCGGCGGCGGCGGCTTCGGCGACCTTGGCGGGGAGCTTGATGGTGGGGAAGAGGTACATGGAGCCCTGAGGCTCGGCGCACTCAACGCCCTCCATCTGGGAGAAGGCCTTGTGCAGGGCGGTGGCGCGTTGGCGGAGGCCCTCGAAGATGCCGTCGTACTCCTTCTTGTAGAGCGCGTACGAGGGCTGACCGGGCTTGGGCGGGTTGACCATGAGCTCGACGAGGCACTGGCCGATGACGGGGGCAGAGCATGATGGAGATGAACTTGTAGATGTTGGCCTCGACTTCAGGGTCGAAGCCGACGAGCTCGAAGTAGCCGCCGCGGTGGCCGCACTCGCCAATCATGCCCTTGGAGATGCTGTGCAGAGAGACGAGCTCGACGGCGTCGTACTTGCCGGGGTTCTCCTGCTGCATCTTGCGCAGGACGCCCTTGAAGCTGTGGAACTTGCCAACGAAGACGTTGGTCTGGTAGACCTCGTCGGCCATGACGACCAGGTTCTTCTGGCTGGCAAAGTCAATGACACCGCGGACGTCCTCCTCGGACAGCGAGGCGCCGGTGGGGTTGCCGGGGTTGATGATGACAATGGAGCGGACGTCAACGCCGTCGGCCTTGGCCTTGTCGTAGGCGGTGCGGATGGTCTCGAGGTCGGTACCCCAGTTCTTGGCCTCGTCAAGGTAGTAGGGACGCAGGTGGCGCCGAGGAGAGATAGTGAAGCGGTGTAGAGAGGGTACTGAGGGATGGGGACAAGGATGCCAGACTTCTCGTCGGCACAGATGACGCTCAGGAGGGTGTTGACACCAGACGAGGCGCCGGCAGAGAGGTAGATGTTGGAGGGGTTGGCGGGAAGCCATCACGCTCTGGGATTAACGTTAGAGACATATTAACAAGGCCGTTTGATGTTGAACTCACCCTCAAGGAACTTGGCGATGCTTTCCCTGATGGCCGGCACACCAGCACTGGCACTGTATGCGCCGACAGAACCGACGTTCTCAAGCAGGAACTTGGCACGCTCGATGACATCAGCCTCGTAGCCGAGCTCCTTGGTGAGGAACTGCTCCTTCTCCAGAAGCTGGGGTTCTCCAGCAAGCTCAGGACCTGGCGGAAGAAGGTGATGGGCTTCTGGTCAAGTTGCTGGGGTTACCGATGTTGGCCGAGATGACCTGAGAGAAGGGCAGGGACTTGTCTCCCTTGCTCAGCCTCTCGCGGTACTCCTCTGACTTGACGGCCAGCTCGCCTCGCACGGCGTACTTGGCAGCGCGGACGCGCGGGTTGATATTGTCAACTTTCAGTCCCATGGTCGAGACCTGGCGGTGAGAGGACTGCTGATTCTTGGATGTGTAAGGAATGAAGGATCGCGAGGTGTTTTCTAACAGCGCTGGTTGGTCAATGGGTTTTAAAAGGAAGCCGATGTATGCCGGGTGAATATAAACAACGCAGTCTGGCTAATGCGGGCAAAAGCAAATATGAACAGAGCAGTATGTATGTATATACGGAGAAGAAAGGAGAGAGTATGATGCGGTGTAATGCTCTTGAGGGAAGATGGAGGCTAGGCGTCTCATGAATGACAGGGTCTCCTCATGGTCATACGAGGCTGGCTATTGATGCAAGAAATCCAGCAAAACGAGGTCAGCTTTGACACGACGCTTGGACATGAACCTTGTAGTGTATTGCCTCGGTCACGGCATTGGGTGGATGTTATAGCCAGGGACAGGCAGCTCAGTGTAACAAGCCACTGCGACGCTTGCCGGGGTGGGTGAGTGAGTTGACGGACAGCTCATGACTCAATGCGCTAGCCAGACGGCTCAAGGCTGCTCACCCCATGGGTAACATGACCATGGATGCCGCGCGGTGACGTGGGATGGCGATTAGAAATGGGAATTCGGCTTCGACTTGAACCGAATATACCCGGGAAGACTGTTGTCTGGAGACTAAACATCAGTCTGTCTGCCGGCCCAGCCCGAAACCGGAGCCAGCGCCATGGAGGAAAAGCCGGGTCATTCAATGGGTCCAGGCGACCGAGTTGTTTTAAAGAGCGAGAAGCGTGTCGATCGATCCGCAAGGGTGTGTGCGGGCTTTCCCCGTAGGTGGCTATTTCCGACAAGTGCCGCTCGCTGGCGTCTGGTTTTCCCATCACCGCCAGCCCTGCACTGCGTGGTGTGTGTCCTGGCCAGCAAGGCACAACCAGAGCGCGCGACGTGCTGCTGGAGAGCGCAAATAGAAAGGGTCTCTTCTGTGGGTCGTCCTCCGATCCGAGGGATTAAACAGAAAAACAAAAAACAAGCAAATTGCCTTGATGGTGCCAGCCACTTGGATGGCAACCCGGCGTACGATATCCCACGTCGGAGAGAATCTCAATCTGACGAGCGGGCGCTGGATAACAAAAGCTGCTTCTTACCCGTGAATCGCGAGAGCCCAAGCAGGCGACGGCTCGAGGCCGCGACGCTCGCGCTCGTGCGCGACGAGAGCGTGGTGACTGGCATTCTTGCGTTTTCGAGGGGTCGTCGTTCCTTGAGAAAAAGGAGGAGGGTTGGTGAGGGCTTCGTCGCGAAGACGGTGCTTATCGAAGGGGTTCCCTTCATGTCAGGGTCCTTGCTGAGCCCTGGCGGTACCCGGCTACCTGTGATTAGCCTGCGGCCGCTAACAAAGCCAGGTTCCGGGTACATTGATAACCGGTTCAACTCAGTAGCGCTGCCCTCAACCACCTACCTACTGTGCCTCTAGGTACAGAGTTAGGCTACGCTGACCTTGTGACCGCTGTGACGAAGCAGCCATTCCTGTCCTGTATGACGTCTATTGTATTTCTGTAGCTTTCTGTGGCAATTAATTGAAACCACAGTTTGTGATTCTGATCCGTTCTGACTTATGAGATGTCCATGATAGTCTTTTATGCTCATCGTGAGCCACTGAGATTAACCGCCCTACAGCTCTGACCCTGCTGAGTTTCTCCACTAAGCCAGGCCAGGGTCTCCAGAACCGCTTACTCCAGGACAGAAATTCCGCATACCTACTTACCTAGTATGCAGATATCTCAACCAATGCTTAACAGAATTTCTGAGAATAAACGGCTAAAAATCTAAGAGATTAATATAAACAAGCCAATAAGTCGAATTAATTATCTAAATACTTTAAAATTTATTTCTGCGCTAATGGAGATCGCAAGGTAGGCAGTACTTTTCGTATCCTGATCCTTAGCTATCTTTAACCTGCAATGTTATTATCGGTGAGCTGCTCGGTGAGGAAAATACCCGGACCAACCTTTCTCCGCCAACCGCTGCATCTCTCGAAATTCCTTAGCGCATACAACATCGCGACCTCCCGCAACCACCAGCAGCTCGACAAGCTCTTAACAAGTTGCCCATCATGGCCAAGAAAGGTACGCATTCCCCGTGCAGCCTCCAATTCTCTCAGTCATCCAAATCTCGCTAACCTCCTCTGCAGCGAAGACCCGTCTGATCCACGTGCGCCTCATCTCCATGGCCATGACCGGTTTCTTCTACACATTCAAGCGACCCAGGACGTCTCCCTCATGGGCATGATGAAATACGATCCCATCGGTATGAAGACATGGCTCCGATGCCGAATCTTTAACGTCTCAGGTTAGCTGACACCCTCGCAGTGCGCAAAAGGTCCTGTTCCTCGAAACGAAAAAGCGATCCAAATAGACAGCTCGACGTTTTGTCACCACGTTCTCGCATGACGCGATTCGACTTCATTCGAGGCTATGTACATGGGCATTGTATCAACACATTGGGCATCTCTGGAGTTTGGGGTTTTGGCGGCGACAGCATCATAGATGTGAATCGCCCGCTTGTACAATGAATAGACGCTTTCAGCACGTGTTGCCAGAAATATGAGCATTGAGTTGAAGCTACAAACACGCAATCCTTCATTTCGGCCAATTCTTCCTTTCAGCCACATCTCAATTCTACATGGCGCTCAATAACCCAGTGTCGTGAGCAAATACAGCAACTATCTTGTCTCGATTCATCCCACCCAGGCTTTCTAGGCTCCTCCTAGTTGATTTCGTTCTAGATAAAGCGCCCTCTAGTAGCTCGCATCACATGTCCATCTGCTGTGAATATCTGCGTGTGATAGGTCTCCGTATTGCAGCGCCTTGGCTCGCTTCTACACTCCTGTCGCGGTTGCTGGGCTCAGCCATGATGCTCTGGGATGTATCATCATCCAGTGTTTTGGCTTTCTTCATGACCTGTTCACTAGCAGCGCCCATCTCAACCTTCACCTCTGCATCTGTCTTCTTCCAATCTTGGGCGGACTGGTGCAGTCTCTCGAAATCAGCAACTGTGGGAAAGTCCCAGCTGCGACTTGGTCTTTTCTTCTGAACCAGCCCGGCACGAATTTGCTGCACCACCTTTTCGCTAGTCGTTAGTATAGAAGAATCGCTAACCTGGATACCTTTCTGCGATGCCGCGCTACTAATACCTCCTAAAACGGGACGATTATACTGGCTGTGATTATGGGCAACTCGAAGCACCGATTCCTTGTTCTCATTCGACTCTACGGCCCGAGCCCTTCGAAGCTTCAAGATTGGACGAGGCTTGTTGGCCTCGCGTCGCCTCTTCTGCTCTTGCTCAACCGATGGTGGTGGACAAGGGAGTTTGGGTCGACACATGGGCTGTGGACCATGACTCTTCGTTGAATCGACTCATTCTCAAGCATTGAAGGATCAAGCTCACACAACCCCATGTTCACTTGAATCTTGTCAATTTGTAAGTCCTTGAGTTTCATTTCTTCGTCATCCACCTCATATGAGGCGTCAAACTTGGTGTCAGTCGAACCAATCTCCGATGGCTTAGCTTCTGTGCTATCCCGAAATTGTTCATGAATCCAGTTACGCTCTGTTTGCAGATACTCGGATGTTGATGTGATGTGATTGTTCAGTTGCTCAATATGTTCTAATTGGGCACGGAATGTCTCCAAACCAGGAACTCGCTCAAAGATGGACTTGACCTTTGTCCGTAGGCTGTCAATTTCTTGGATATCTTCTTGCCAGCGGCTTTGAGTAGCGTCCCGACCCTGGGCTTCGTGTTCGAGCCTATGTATCTTCTCGGAGAGCTTGATGGACGTTTGCTGCTCCTCTTGAAGACTTTGTCGGAGCTTGTCTATATTTCCAGCGCTCGCCAACTTCTTTCTTGCTTCTTCCAATTCCGTCACAAGAGCCTTATTCACTGCTTCGCTTTGTTGAAGATTCTGTTCGGATAAGTCTCGTTCGCGGTCAAACTCTTCCTTCAACTTCTGACGTAATTTATCACCTAGAGCTTGCAAGTCATTCTTGGATCTTTCGTCTTGGCCGTGGATCTTGGCTCGCATGGTCTCAACATCGCGTGTGTAGTTTGCGGTAGATGTCTGGAGTTGACATTCCAACTGATTGATCTTTAACTCGCGTTGTTGAAGTTGTTTGACCAAGCCAGCATGCTCCGTTTGATGGGCTTCATAGATGGCGCGCTCATTTTGGGCATAAGCCTCAAGGCGGTGTTCTAGTCGGTCGTGGCTTTCTCGATTATGTTTCATGTCGTCCGAAATTTTCTCAAGATATTCCGTCATTCTTTCAACCGGCTCCGTTATACTTAGGGTAGTCTCGTGTTGATCAAGCGCAGAGCCCATCTTTTATCGAACGCCACGAATGCCGACTGCAGCTCTCGTTGAAGACTGCCCATGAACAAACCTGCATCATCGAATTTGTTGACAATGGTGAGGATTACAGGTAGAAGACTAGTATTGGTCAGTGAAATCGTATGTGCTGTTTGCGTTACGAAGCGTACCGAGAGATGATGTTCTCCTGAACGTCTTGAAACATTGGCTCCAGGTTCGGCTGTGAGGACGAGTCGTGTAAATAGGACACATGGTTCAATATTAGACTTATCCTGGGAATCATCAGCAGTAATAAAATGAAAGCATGACGGGTTAGACATACTGATCATGGAGCGGTTGCTCATCATCCTTATGAAGACCAAGGTGATCATCCCTGGTAGCAGACAGTTCAAGAAGGGAATCCAGTTTCTCAACAAGCAATTTTTCCATTCTTCCTAAGTCGTTCTGTGAGTCTAACTGTTGCTGCAGGTTCGCATTGACCCTCTTTCTAACGATAAGTTGAGCTCCTGATCTCGAACCCGTTCTTGAAGTTCCGAAATTGTGGTTGTTTCTTGGTATAATTAGAATATTTTTTTGCATTATTTTTGGAATTGTTGCACTTACTTCCTTCGCTTTCAAGCTCCATGGCTCTCCGTATATCTTGTAGCTGTGTCTTCATTGCTTGCTGCCTAGCTTTGCTCTCGTCTAGTGCTTTGGACACAGCATCAATCTCCGATTTCCGTTCTTCGCTCCATTTTCGCATCTCATCTAAAGTGTCTTTGTAAGATTTACCCGAGATATTAAAGAGCCTTTGTTGCTCCTCGATTGCTTCGTTAAGCTTGGATTTGTATAGTCGCAGTTTGTCCGCAAACGATGCAACGCGTTCGTTGGCCTTGGTAGTTTGGTCTTGAAGGGTTGCCACCTGGTCTGTAAGGCCTTGGTTTTCGATTTGAGCCTGTTTCAACTGTCCTCGGCGTTTTCGAAGCGAACCTCTAGATCATGAGTCTTTGCCTCTCCATCTTTGAGCATGGCGCGCGACGTGAGTAGCTCGGCATTGCGGCGGCGTAACTCAATCTGGAGTCTTTCAATCTCTTGACCTGCCTGAAGCTTCTCTTCCTCTGCGATTTTCATGCATTCGTTCCAATGTCTTGCTACCTCAATCATAGCCGTTCTCTTCCGCTCAGGTTGTGGTTTGTAACGGTCTTTGTTTACGGAGGATCGTTTCCTGGAGATGTTGCTTGTCCTTGATCGCGATCGCTGGTGGATATAACCCATAGAATCACGAGGTATGCATGAAGTTCCTGATTCATAGTATGATTTGGGTTTGCCGTCCAGTAAGAGGCCTCTTCTCGCCGGAGTATGCCGTGCTGGGGCTTCCAGATCCCCGCATGTGCTAGTAGGGGAGCCGTAATGGGGAGTCGATTCGGTGCTGTTGCATAGACCGGAGCTGAGAGCATTAGCACGTATACAACACTCATCAAAAATGATCGAACTGACTATGTCGTGCTGTTGGTCTAGTGATGTCCGCACGATGCAGTTCAAGACAGGGCTTTTGAGTAATTTCATACGCATCTTGGCCTACTAGACCATGGGAACGTAGATGTTCCGACGATAGATCGTTCTGCAAAGACTCTCGAGGCGACGAAAAATGATTACTTGCGGAGGAATGCCCCGAAAGACAGAGCTCTGGCAGCTGGAGAACCCTGTCAGGGAGAACAGGAGGTGACACGTCGGTCCTAGCTTCAGGCGTTGACACTTGAAAGAGCGGGCGATGAGTCTCAACAATTGGTGTCGACTTTTTATATCACCCAACTGAGGCATTCCAGAGTTTCGCGGTGTTCCTGAGAATTGCCCGGGTGGAGGCGGCTGCTTTGGCTTCCAGGAGAAGCCTTCAGCAAGAGATGCTTCGGAAATATCAACAACAGGTTTGGTGCTGATTTTGGATGCTGAATCCAGATTGCGCCTAGTCTTTGGGGTTGCATCTGCACCTAACGGCTTCTCTCCGAAGATGCTGGTGCTGTGCTCTGGAGAGATAAAGCTGTTTCGGCGATGAAGCTTGCGGAGGGATCCATTCTGGCGGCTGCAGAAGCGCAGGGAGGATTTGCAACGAATTAGTGACCCTCACAACATCTACAGATGTTTCATATTCTCACCACATCTGTACACGACTGGAAGAATAGAAGAAATGGTGGTGCTCCAACAGGTTCTGTCTTGTTACGTTGAATCACATGATCTCGAGCGAGCAGGAGGATAAGGAAGGAGCTACGACGCCTATGAAGAATCCACTCCAAAACAGTAACACGTTGTTACTGAGATTTAAATTCGTTCGTTTCACGTACGAGTCTCCAGTCTAGCCATATCGCTTATCATTTGGAAAGACGTGCTTTACAGCACCAGTGTCCAGTAGGCATTGCGCAGCATGTCCGATCATGATGAATGATAGACATATAACAAGGAGAGGACATGCTCCGCATACCTAACGCAGGTATCTCAACCGATAATCAACAAAACATTTAAGAATAGATGACTAAAATGTAAGGGATTTATAACGTTAAGGTAATAAATTAAGAAAATTATAGGTATTTTCTGAAGCTTCTTAACTAAGCTCTGTATCCCAACAGGAATCACAAGGTAGGCAGAACTTTTGACCTCCCACTGTATGCTTGGGCCTACCCATGTCGACGACTGACGGGCGGTCTCATCTTGTATGGCTGTTAATTAGAAGTTAGTGCATCTTTTCAATGCTTGTTTCCAATGTTTTTAATCTGCTGCCTGCCTTGAGACTTTACGGCGTTGCTGACTCGGCTGCCTCGAGCGCTGGTGAGCGTGTCATCGAGCGTAGCGAGGCCAGCTCGATGTAATCGCCGCCGGAGGCATTTTCTAGGAGCCCTTATAATCACAAGATGCCCTGACGGGCTCACCCAGCTTTCCATTACATAGCCAAGCAAGGAAACGTGATGTTGCCCTTAACGAGACAGCTGACCGAGCGACGTACCATACAAGCTTCCCTCTTGAGTGGATTAATTCGATACACAATTATTCAACTGATGGCTGGGAAAATATTCGTTACCATGGTCTTTTCCTTTCACGATTTTTTAATTGCAGTGTAATAATCTCAGACACGTCATGATGTGCGCTCCTTGGCATTTCGCGAACCGCTTGTACGCATGAACTTGTTAGGCGACGGTATCACTTAACGCTTGAGGCGCCTAGTATAAATAGATTGGCGCGAGAAAGGCCAAGAAGATGGCCATATTCGAGCGTCGGCCAGTCAGCTTTTGACAAGCGTCATTCTTAGGGCGGCATGAACTCGAGGGTCGAGTCAACTGGCCAGAGGAACGCTCCTCCGACATCCTGATACCAAGCCGACGTTAGATTCAGCTTGGAGAGAAAGGCCCAACGGTTCGGCTCGGCTGGAGCCGCGTCGCAGGCCGCAGTGTCGACGGCCAGCATAATTTATTTTGGCACAGCGAATTGTGGTGGTGGACTGGAAATGGAGGGTCTTTTTCTTGTGAGACATGAGCATAATGATTTGGCGCGGCCATTGGGCGACTCATTCGGCAGATTTATCAACATGTTTCCAACGCAAGGGAAAAGCCGATATGCATGTCGGTCACAAAACATCACAAAACAAAGCATATTCATGTCAGGCAAAGGTGGAGGGTTCAGAGAGGGTCTCTACCCTGGTGGTTCTAGAAGCCTGACGCACAACGGCCAAATCAACAGCCCATAGGTCTGCCGCCATGGCCGCCGAGTCGGTCCCGGCGTCACCCTCAGGTCTCAATCAGTTATAGGCAAGGTCTTCCGAGTAACTCTTTTCTCCATCAACCATGGCTAGCATATCACACTTAAAGCACAAGCAACTTATTCGTCACCGCCAATGTGCGTGACGAGGAATTTCCTATTTGGGATCTGTCACCCCAATGCAACCCAGCGCTACGACGCGCAATTGGCTGTGTCGCAAGTCAGGGTATCGAGGCTCGGCGCTTGCAAGCCGCCCCAGGCCAATCAACGCAATGTGACGCTGGAGGGTTTCGACCTTGGCCCCGGATGGCATTCTGCGACTCCATCCATGTATCCAATAATGGCACAGGGCGGTAACTGATGCAAGCACGCTGCCGGCACTGCTACCCCCACGGCACCACAATCACACGCAGCTGACGAGATGTGATAATGCCTTGCTGAGTATATTACCGCCCGGCCCTCCTCTACCCTGATAAGCTTGATTGACATCTACACTAATCCCCACGCCTCTATTTACACCACTCGAGCCTTACTCATCCAACCTGTTATACACAATACACACAAGGAACAGAACAATGACTACCTCAACAGGCGCCAGCTTCCCACTGGCCACCGACACCGTCTTGCATGGAGATGCTGGAGGAACCACCGCGCCGGGTGTGGGTATTGGAGACGACGCGGGGGCTTCTGGAGACAGCTATGCAAACTCGGTCTCCTATCTACAGGAGGCATCATCGCCATTGTCGTCGTCGTTGTCGTCGTGAGCATTCTCGGTGGTACGTATCTCCTCGCAGGCAGCAGCAGAGGTATCGAGCGTCTACTAACTTCCCTTCAGCGTCGACGGCGGCACTCTTCTTCATCGCAAAGAAGCGGGAGTGGACCATCAAAGAAACCATCCGAAGATCAGCGCGCAAGGTTGTCACAGTTCTCACGCCCAGGAGAACCGAGTTCCCGGACTCGGTCAAGGATATCGGAGGCTCATCTCGCCGCGGACGTACTCGGATCGCTGATGATGTCCCGCCAACCCCAAGACTGACACCCGAGGATGTCGAAAAGGGACTCGCCAAGGCAGAAGCCCGAAGCAAGGCCCGCAAATGGGGTCGATGAAGCAGTCCTGGCGATTGCTTTGAGTGAGACCAAGAATTATGCATATCATTCTCTCCCACGTCGTTTTCGTTTTGGCAGACATGTGGACAAAGGCGTGAAACGGGGTATTTTTGTATCATTAGCGTTCTTCTATGTTGGTTCAGCGTCCAATTTAAGGGTATAACGGTTAAGAACCTAACGTTCCGCTCCTGGCTTCGTCCCATCCATAAGCTACCAGCTCACATTTTTCGGAAAGTGTTGGAGCTGGCACTTCGTCGACCTCCCATGTTCCTCTTTTGAGGCGGGGTTGGCGCGTCCTCCTGTGCATTGTTCTTCTTCTTTGACTCTGGAACAAAAGTGACCTGTCTCTCTCCAACGACCTGGCCGCGCTGGCCCCTGTCTGCGCGTCCAGACTTCTGCTGCCTTGATCCAAGAGCAGTGTCCCTGACCCGACCACCCTCATTCTGGGTAGAGGTGACGCGCATGACCACATCTTCGTTTTGTCCCCGCAGCTCGCGCATGTCTTCGTCGGCATCATCCTCGCTCGACTCGTCTTCCGAATCCCGTGCTTGGTACCGCGTGGGAGCCTTGGCTTCTGCTGACTGTTCAACAACAGTGCTGGGGTTGAGAGCCTGGAATTCTCGGCTGGTTTCGTCCACGACGAAATCTTCATCCTCGAACATCTTGGCGAAACGTTCATCGCCGAGCACGCCAACCTTCTCGTCAACCTTTTCTCTGTTCTCCTGTTTCTTGAGGAGTTTGTCGACGAGTTTCTGGTTGACCTTGACCTTCTTGGTACCCCTGATTCTGCTGGCGCGCTCCTTCTCCACCTTGTCCTTGACACGCTTCATACGCTCCTCTTCCCAGACGTAGGGGTTGGCGATCAACCTAGCCTGCTCGTAGAGCTTAGAAGCAACAAAGTAACCGTGCATGTACGGCCGCAGAAGGTTGGTCTTGCCAACAAGGTGGGACAGGCTGAGTTGCTTGAGTTCCGGCAACGTCAAGAACTTGTAGTTGTCGTAAGTTTCTGTGCGAACCTCCTCAGCCATTTCCTCAACCATGTTGTCAAGGAACGAGCACCACTTGGGTGCGGGGCCGAGCTGGGGAACAAAGAATGCGTGTTGTTGCTTGCCCTCGTTTGCGGTGAGGATCATGCCTGTGTCCTTGCACCAAGCAACGTCGTTGATGTCAACTACGGGCTCGACAGATGTCCAAGGCTCACCCGACATCTCATCCCACAGCTTGATGATGCGCTTATCCGCCGACAAGATCTTCTTCTCACCAGAAGAGTTGGTGGTGTGGATAAGCTTTTGACTGCAAAACCGTAGCCATGATCCTTCCTCAGCATTGGCACCGGGCGACGGAGGTCGAAAATCTGCATCATGCCGGTTGAGGAACCTGTGACGATGGACAAGCCAGACGGGGCAAAGTCCAACGCAGTAACTCCGCCATCATGGCCTCCCAGCAGAGCAACTCTCGATTTGGAGCGAGGATCCCAGAACTCGACCGTGCCCAGAGAAGTTCCGAAAGCCAGCAGGTTGTGGGTGTCCTCTGCACTGGCGGCGGTGTTGACGCTACCAACGCCGATGCCACCCTGCAATCCACCACCGGTGAGTTCGTCATCGCCGCCGACGTCGACTTGGTAGGACTTCATGAAACGTCCCAACTCGAGATTCAGCCGGAAAACTTCACCCTTGCCATCGGCGTCAAGACCAACGGCAGGGATCAGGGCCTCGGTGGACTGGCGATCGTAAATCAAGTCTCGGCCGTACCTGGGAATGCGCACTTCATAGTGGCAGCCCATGGGGGTATGGAATTCGAGTCTGCGATCGGTCTGGAGGTGTAGGGATTTGGAGTAGTCGGAGGAGAGTAAGATGAAGGAGTGGTTGAGGGAGTTGGTGTGTCGAGCGAAGGAAAGAGAGAGCTGGGAGAGATTGTGAACGTGAATCTGAGGCTTGTAGGTGCCGGTGCTCATGACCCATTCACCATCCTCGCTGATGCGGATGCAATTGCTGGCCTCCTCGAACTCGAAGTCCTGGAGCAGCTCAACGCGGTTCTGGTACTCGGGATCATTCTTGAGACTGCGCTTCCGGCGGCGGGCCAGCCAGTCTGGGAGAGGACGGGCGGTGGAGGCACCAGAGATGGTGTAGACGGGGACAGTCCCCGGATTTGACAACTTCATGACCACGGTGCAGCGGAAGGTGCAGCGGGAGTGAAATTCCCAAGGCGAAGGCGAGGCGAGGCGCTGCGCTGCGGATGGTTGGTGAGAAAGAGCAGCAGACAGAAAATGCGCCGAGAATTTCAAGGTGAAGAAAAATTCCAGCCCCACGCCGTTCCCGAGAGCTCGGTGAACAAACATGAGACCCCACATGCCGTGTTTGCGGCCGAAGGGATACTTTGGCACGGGGTATGGGTTGGTACAGGCTTATGGTAAATAGTACCTGAATGCCATGTACTTTGCGACGGACTTCGGCAAAACTGCTGACACTAGGTAAGTACCTGCTACCCTTGGCCTTCAGTGGGTGTTCGCCGATAAGATAAGACAATCAGGAATTGAGACCAGGCTAACCTCGAACTTGACCCCAGCAATGGAAATGGCCCACAACAGACGGCTATTGGGCCACCCACTCGACAGCCAGCGGCAGCTTTGGTTCAGTTCAGTTCAGTTCAGGATTAGGATAGGTTTTGGATTAGGATTAGACAAGGTACCTGCTCTGCTGCCCTGGACCCTTGCCACGGCCGACCGACTTCGACATCTCGACTTCCCTTCACCCTGATCGCGACCCTCCAGCCCGTCCACCCGCCGTCGCTCGTGCATCCTCCCAGCCCGCGCCTGCACGAGCCCACTGCGTCCCTCTTTCTCTCCCGCCCCAGCCAGCCAGCCCCGGCTCCCGTTCTGCGAACGCCCTCTCTGGCAAGTCGCGCCCGCCGAGATATGATCGATTGAGGGCTCGCAGCTCGGAGATGGAGTCCAGCAAGTGGACAGTGTCGCTCCCTTGTACATACTCGCCCATATTCGCTGCCAGAGCCCCTCTGTGAAGCGCGCCCTCGCCTCTCGGTGCTGCTGATCAAGCCCTCCGCTAGGCGCACTGCTACCTTGCGGTTTCGCACACCTTACTTTGCATCCCATCGTTTCTCGGGGAGAGAACCAGCCGACATGGAGACTGGAGAATATGAGACTAATACCCTACTAATTGTGAGTTCTCTTCTTGTCTGACTCCCTGGCCGCCTGCCTGCTGACACCGCTGCAGAATAATATCGCATCAATCGCCTTCTACATCTACGCCCCGGCACCCGACCAGTCGCAAACCTTTCCATCCGCCGCTCTCGAGTTGGAAGACGCATTGAGAGATCAAAAACATATCGTCTCCTACGACACTGTTCGGCGGGCAATATGGCTCTTTCGCATCATCCTCAAAGATGATGGAGGCGACGCTCTGGTGACTGGTATTGAGACCAGCCTCGACGTGGCTGGATACAAGCTTCAGCTGGTTGAAGAGGGTACCTTGGAACCGGCTACCTTGCAAAAGAATAATCGTCAGACCGCTCCTTCAAACTATACCCCGACGAGCTCATCGTCGAGTGCTTCTGGCCTTGATCAGCATCAGAGGAATGCCTTCAATCCTCCCTCTGCTGGCGGCGCAAGCGTGCCCGACCAAGATGCCAGGCCAACCACCCTGACTGGGAGCGACGGCAAACCCGGCCAGGCGACCCAGAAAGCCATATACGAAAAATTTATCGCTGCTGTGCTCTTGACAGTTTCTGTAGGATTCTGTCGCTCTGCTGACGCGCTACCCTGAATTACCGTACCGTCCTCCTCGCTCCTAGCCTGCGATCCCAGGATAGCATCGAACAAGCTCGCGGTAACGATGACCTTGTTCTTGGATCTTTCAGGGCCTATCTTACCACGACTGGTGCATTGTTGGTGAGCATAGGAGTCTCCGTCTGCCGAGGGCTGGATTGCCTCCGTAGTTCCGTGGCAAAACAGATCCATCCGGTCCAATCCATTCTTGCAGCACCTTTCGGGCTGTTAGCCTACGATCAGCAATCGTACGCGGCAGATTTTGGCTCAGCAAGCCTCGTCAACACGCCAAACACCCAGATGCTGTCCGTTCGCAGCAGCACAGGCATGCCCAACTCACAATGGAGAGAAACGTGTCTGAACATGCTGCAGCTGCGAGGTGTAGATATTTCACTTTTGCGAGAAACACATTGGATCAATCTACGTGTCGCGAAGAACAGAGCCCAAGACCTCAGAGCCGACGTAAAACATGCTCAACTGTCCAGTGCAGCTGTTGCCATTCCCTGGCCTGCGCCCTTGTGCTTCCGAAGAAGACGAGTTGAGATCGCATCAACTAGTTTAGTCGGCCAAACTATGCTAAGTGGCCATGAAGAGAACCATGATGCTCTAGGTGATGCTGGAGCCTGGCATAATGCTAGCGAGGAAAGAGAAGAGAAGGCTTCTAAAAGGAAGATCGACCGTACGGTTGCGTCGACAAAGGAGGTGCAAGAAACCGACTCAGCTGCTAACAGGCCGAGTGCGCCATCGCCTCTGGCCCTGCGACGTCCCAGCACTGCGACAGCCGCTGCGGGCACAATGTATCCTACTCCCCAGATGGAATTCAGCAGTTCAATGGCGTGACCCCGTCAATAGACGATGCCACTTCCAGTCCTGCTAATCCGATACCCACAAGTACAGTTCCAGATCTAGAGCCCACAAGCCATCCAGACCATAATGGCGAAGATTTTGGTGCTTCACATGATTATCCCGAAGTAAAACGAGATCGCAGCGATAGCAACCTACTCAACGATGCAGAAAATATGTTTGGAGATATGGGAGGAGACATGTTCGGCGACAACGATATCACCGAGGCCGATTTCAATTTCTTCGATGAGCAGCCCGACAGTGCAGATATTGATATTCCTATGGCAGACCCTACACCAGTCGAAGTGCAGAAACCGCCGCCGCCGCCGGAAGAAATCCCGCCTAAAAGCACTGTCGAGGAAGAAGTTGCTCCCAGCATACCCCTTCAGCCTGCAACTGAAAATGACTCTATTGTGTTTGCAAAACCGGAATTGAAGCATGCTAGAAGCTCTTTGGTTGATAACAACACTTTGAAGAAGCAAGCTAGCAAAGTCAGTCCAGCCATGAAACGAGAGTCGAGCCCATTTAACTCGCAGACCGTTTACAAACGCGTCCGGGCATCTCTAACTGCATCGGCGCCCTCTTTGAAGCCGACCCTTACCAGTCCCGAGGCCAAATCGAAGACTTTTGGGCGAATTAACCTAGGCTCAGCTCTGCCGGTCATCAACAAGAAATATGAACAGGGAGGCATGTTCGACTACAGCAAAAGTTTCAATGCAGAGAAGGCGAAATCAGGTCGGGGATGCTGCCCGAGGCTGATTACTTGAAACGGAATGGAATCATGAACTCGGACCAAAAGGCGCGTTTGCTTGCTGTGGGGACATTGGTCAAGGGCATTACCGAGCTCGAGGTTCCGTCATCTAACCCGAGTCCCAGAAAGCTGGATGCCCAGGATTCGGACGGGGATGAGGATTCTATTGAGTCTGGAGAAGACGACGTTATGATGAGTCCTGATGAGTCTGGGTCACCTATGAAAGCTGGGTTCAGGTCAGGAGCGATTGAAGACGATGTTGTATCACACGTTACGTCTGTAAGGGAGATGGATTTCCTGGATGAACCTGACCCACAGCTGGTCATCGACCTGCCGCGAGCCATGAGGTCAGAAATGCCAGAACACTTCATTCCGCGATTCTTTGCCGACCCAGAACCGCCAGCGACAGATGTTGCTCTTAACGACAACGATCTGATACAGATAGCTCAGTTGCTTACGGAGCAGGCTGCCACGGGCCGTCTTGATGTCTGCGGCCTGCGTAGCGATGAGACAGCTGAGTCCTTCACAAGATCGAAACGACAAAGTTTAATGAGCAATGTACGAAAGTCTCTGCAAGCTCTCGAAGGTATAATGCCGCCAATCTTCGGTTTTGCGTCTCCGCTTCGGCTCAAAGCATTGCTGGATATCCAGGATATCCCATTAGTAGGACAACCCAATCGTCTGCAACCTAGACCGATTCCTGGCCGAGATCTTACTGCCGAACAGTTGCGTCCTAGCAACCTGTACCAAATCCCCGGTCCACATCTCGAAGTTCGGAGGTCCGAATCTAGATTGTCTGTACTTCCTTCTGCCATTGGGTTCTGGGAGAGCTTGGGATTAGCCCCTCGTCTGGGAACAAAGACGTAAGGGCCATCTGTGTTTTCCCTGGATGGAAAGGAGTCGCGGAAAATGTGAGCACCTTTCTTGAACGTATGAAGAGCATTTATGAGCTTCTGAAGCTGGGAAGCTTCGAAAATGCCCGCTGCCCGGTGGCTTGCAAGAAGGGATACTGCCATACGAGGTCGATCGCATCTCGACATCCCCGGACACAGCGAGTGGGCATGGATCGGCATTGATGGAGAGTGTCGAAACTCTGCGTGGCGCCATTTCCGAATTAACGGCTATTGAAACAAATGTAGTCATCTACTTTGTGTATTCGCCAAGCAATCCTAGGACCCTCATCGAAGCGTGCACTGCGTTTCAGCGTCTCTTCGAGTCTTACCAGAAACAACTGGCTCTCCGACGCGAGGTTCCTCAGAATGAACTGGTTCTGCAGCTCATCTCAATGGATTTCTTGTCATCACCAAGCTCATTGGTCATTCCATCCCCAGTGAGCTCATGAGGATCTGCATTGAAACTTACGATCGTTGTACGCTATTTAACGGGCCTATGCCAGCGCCTGCTATTAGACTTGAGGAGCCTCTGCCTCGTATGATTGACTTCAAGTTGACGAGTGCTCCATCAGCGTCTTTGATGAAGGAGAACTCATGTATCCACGTCGCCTATGCTCAGAGTGTAGACGACCGCTGGGTCACAGCCGCCTGGACCGACGATCGAGGTAACCAGCAAGCGACAGCTTCATACTGTCTTGCGCGAAGAGGTAAAGCCCCGTCAACTACAATGGACGAAGTGGCCCATGAGATATGGGAGTCGACGCTGGACTTGGTCTCCTCATGCAAGGTGCATTGGCGAGTCATCGTTACCAAATGCTCGCCAATGGACCAGCACGAGATTGAATTTTGGACTGACTTGGCTCGAACGGAGATTAAAGCAAGCATGACGCTGACGTTGATGACTGTCGACACAGCGCCGTCGTTACAGCTGATACCTCCTCCAGTTAACCTCGCCCCAACTATGGCGTCTTTCTATACCACACCGGTTTCTACCCCCAGGCCAACATTGTGTCCCCGAGCAAACTGCAACGCCAGCTACTCCTATGCGAGAAGCTAATGCTGGTGGTGCAACCCCGGGAGCAGATAGCGGAGCAGAAGCCGAGTCCGATGCAGTTTTGATTGACGTCACAGACCAGACTTGGGGAAGCGTTGTCGGACACCGGCTCGGAAACCCTGCTGCGGTGTTGGACCTACAACCCGCTCTTTTAAGCGGTTATCTAATCAAGCGTACGGGTAACAAGATGGAAGACGCACCAGCAGTCATGGAGATTAACCTTATTCACACGGACGCAACACCGAGATCATATGAGCCACTGTTAAGAGAGATGCTCAGTAACTTCCGTGGACTAGGTACACTGGCGCGGGCCCGAGGCGTTGTAGACCGCGACACCGACATCCGGCCATGGCACGTGGCGGCAGCAGAAAAGGCAGTTCGGGCTTTATACTTACTCATGTGAGCCATGGGCTCATACTGCATTACTCGGGTTTATTGGGTTGCGCAAGGCATGACTTACACTGGCGTTGATGGGGTTGGTCATTCTTAAGCATCAGGGTACTGCATGTTGTCAAGGGGTTGGGCGGCGGGATAAGCCAAGTGGGATATTTATCTATACACGTGGACAGGGCGTTTTAAAGCTACTAGGCATATGCTATCCTGGGGACTTAGACAGCAATCTAATTTGCATGCTCCGGAAGGGCGGTGGCTGTCGGTGAAGAGTGTCCAAGTGAGGTAACAGAATAGCACAATCTATTCATAACGAGCGGTGATTTTGGATAAATAAGCCTGTATGCACTGCATGATAAACGTTGTATTGGTCTGTGAACTCGAAGTTGATGGCCGACCGCTAAGCAGGGGACTTCTCAAGTGGTGAGCAAAAAGAGGAGGGCTGCAAATCGTAGAGGTGACATTTCTTTAAGAGCATTAATCGTTCAAAGTCAGAAAAGTGTCAGAAAAATAATTAAAAACATGTATATGTATAAGAGTATACTAGGAATTAGAGGTCTTGCTTGAGGATAATTGCCATTAGATGAATGAGTGGTAGATTCCTACCTGTTCATGAGACTAACAAAGGTCACTGAGTGGGAAATGTACTGCATTTATGTAAATCGCATTCATTTGCTGATGCCGTTATAGCTGGTGAGGTTCTGCAATCTAGATACAGCCAACTACATCTTTGCCCAGGTCTCGCTTTCGTCACTGTTGTCTAACCAAAAACTCCCAATGATACCAAATCCATTCTTTCCCATTACCGTACCCTCCATTAATATGAAGAGCATATCATCCGATCAAGAGACTCCGCCGGGTTGCTGTCTTATTAGCCTGCCACGAAGCAAAAGCCAAAGCAGCCAATTAACCATCCGTCTCCTCTGGCTCAAAATTCTTGACGGGAGTTCCAATCTAGTTCACATGCCGAAACTGGATGCATAATGTGGTCTCGTAGTTCCAGCAGGCGAACGCCTGAGCCAAACTTCCGGTATCTGTGTTTATATAAGACCTGTACAACAACCTCGAGGGGTTCCGTGTCCCATGCTTTTCGGCCACTTTCTTCCAACGTTCGGGAATGTGAGATGGCAGATCATGATGCCAGGTGCTGGCTAGGTAGATGGTTGGCGATTCTGACTTAGTAAATCGGCTGTATCGGAAGACGCAGAAGCCGTCCTCGTCGTCATTCCAAATTTCCATGGTCTGGAGACTAGGCATTTTCATGGCTGCCTCTGCGGCACCATACAACAAGTCGTTGGTAGCAACAGTCTGGTTTTCCCGAAGATTATATGATGTGAGAGCTATTGTCTTCAAGTTTTTCCACTCGAGTGGAGGGCAGCGGCTATTTCCAGCTTCGGGTTGTTGGTTATATAACTCCATATAGAGCGACTCTCTTGCCTGGGATTGCCGCAGCTTTGCATTCATGTTTCGCCAGGTAATTGGATAAGGTAGCGCTAGCAGCGGCAATACCATGTCTTGAATACGATCGGGTGGTGTATCCAGTAATCCACGGTCATCTATGCAGAGACTCTCAAGAACAAACCGTGCATCAGCTGTGAATGCCACCGATAGGTGCTCTAGGTGACGGCAGGACACTGCTAGAAGAAATGCGAGAGGATCTGAGAGCCTATCATGCACTATTGAATCAGTTTCCCATGATACATCTCGATAGTTCTCGAAAAGAGAAAGCCTTTTCAGTGAAGGTGCGCTGTCCAGGTATTGCCGAAGGTTCCGTAAGTAATCTACACCTTCGTAAGTACACATCTTCATTCTTTTTCTTTCGGCTTCTTGCTAAAAGAAGAAAACAAAGGAAAGAAAAGAAAGAAGAAGAAAATTGGTCTCTCCACTTACCCCAATTAGCCAGTCTCTTATATCTGGACCATGGTTCATACATTATCTGTGCTACCTTGGGCAGTTTCTCAAGAATAGAGATCAGGGCTGTGTAATGCAGTCGACGTCCATGTTGTCGACGAACAAGGAAACTGTTGACCGCAGGGCAACTGGGAAGCTCTTTAACATGCCTCGGCTTGAAATCAGTAAAGTCCAGGTGGAGAAGATCACCCAAGGCGCGCTGTTTCGATTTCCTAATAGGTTCTACCCCGAAAGAAGTGACCGCTTCTACCAGTCTCGAGTGCCAGAAGATACTTCTTTTGCAAGGTTACGTGTCTGCTTACGCATTGCCTCTTCATACTCTCTGTATGAGCAGTTTTCATCTTCAAGGTGCGGGTACACGAGTTGTCCTGAACGGTGTCCGAAGGAGAGCCTCTTGGCGTCGCTAGGCGAATGTATGCTGAGTTCCAAAGTGAGTTCCTCGCTCCAATTCTTCAAAGCATTCATAAGATGCCAAAGAGCTCTGGTAAGTGCTCGGTTGTCGTCTCGTGTGCATGACTGGTGTGGGGGAGATAAACCCTGAGCCAGATGTGTTTGACAAAGCTACGCCGTTCCTACCGGACGATTCGCTTGAACTTGTCGATGCGGGACTTGGTGAGAATAATCCTATGAAAGATGATGCGCTCAAAGAACTCGTTCCATTCCTTGGAAACTGTGGTGAGAGGGCTGAGTTTCTGGCCAGACTGTAAGGCCAACGTTTCCTTCAGGATCATGAGTCGAAGCTCGGCGGACAGCACCTGCCAACTCATCTTGAGTCACCAGGAAGGTAGATAACTTGGGATCCAGACAAGAGATGGAGGGAAGAGAAATAGGGAAGTAAGCAAGGTGAAGAGCAGAAGATGCTGAGAGGTAGAAGGCTGAAAATGGTGGAAGGTCAAGCAAAGTGAATAGCAGAAGACGTCGAAAGACGGAAAGTAAGAATTTGTGAGGCTTTGAGATACCTGAGTAGTAGATGGGAAAGAAGAGAGAAGAGAGAAGGAAGATAAGTGTGGGTTTAAATAAAAGGAAAAGAGAAGACAGGACAAGGTGGATGACTGAGATATAAGGTAGACGTAACACAACAGCCATGCTCAGACGGCAGCCAACTGCTCTATCTTCTTGCCAGCTGGCAACATATAGCCTCTTTTCTTAATTGTTTCCTTTGAGAAGATGGCCGGTTCAGTTGGTCCAGCCATGACCTCACGTTCGACCGCTACTATTTGCACGCAGTGGGATTTTAAGCAACACCATGAAAGTCGAGTTTTCATTTTTAACTACAATAATAAGTAAAGTCGAAATATTAAACTACCATGAAGAGAAAACAAACTTTTAGTCTGGGCTGCGTCGATCATGGTGTGGAGTTGAGTTGAGGTGAATTGGGTGTAAGTGCCAAACTGCCACATCTGGAGGGGTTAAGTTAAGTTGGTTACGGCGGGGAACTAAAACAATCAACCACCACAGCCCCACCAGACGAAAACTCGACTCACATCTGGTCGTGAAGACTCGTTGAAGTTTGGCCTCATCCACGAGGACATCACTGAAGACGGATACTCAAGATCTTAAGAGTTGCTGCCCTTGAAAACTGATCACGCCCTCGGCTTGGCTCCCACCCCCGTTTAACTGCGCTTCCTCATCCAAGTCATTTAAACGCTCCTCCCACTATCTCACACAATGGACAATGACGATGATTACGGCACCGGTGGTCTTATGGACGATCCGGAGGATTACTACCCCCTTCTCCGCCACCCACAAAGCAGGTCTTTAACCTGAAGAGCGGAAAGCCCATCACTCTTCACTTGGTCGGCTCAAGTCCCACGGAGGCTCACCATCTCTGGAACGGAGCCAAGATCGTCTCAGAGTATTTTGAGAGCGACCCCTCGAGGGTGAAAGGCAAGACGGTGCTGGAGCTGGGCGCTGGCGCTGGCCTACCGTCGCTCACGGCTGGAATCCTAGGCGCCAGCAAGGTCGTCATGACGGACTTCACAGACCCGGACCTGGTGGCCAATATGCAGAAGAACATTGACGAGTGTGATGAAACTGTCGAGCCGCAAGGTCACATTGCAAAGACCATCGATGCTGCTGGCTTCGTTTGGGGCGGTGACGTGGCACCGCTCCTCGCAAGACTTCCCTCCCCATCAGATGGCTCCGAGCCCCGGTTTGACGTCCTCATCCTTGCCGACCTCTTGTTCCGCCACAACGAGCACGGCATGCTCGTCAAGACGATCAAGGAGGCTCTCCGCAAGTCAAGAGACAGCATCGCGTACGTCTTCTTCACGTCCTACCGCCCCTGGAAGAGGGATCTAGACATGAAGTTCTTCGATATCGCGCGAGAGGCTGGGTTTGAGGTGGAGCGTGTCGAGGAGAGGAAGCTGGACAAGCCGCTGTTTGAGAATGACCCTGGTGATTTGGATGTTCAAAAGACGGTCAACGGGTTTACGGTGCGCTGGCCAGAGTCGGAGTGCAGTTGAGAAAATGATAAAATAGTAAAAGAAAAAAATATAAGGCGTGTTTGGACCATGCATCAGCAACCTTGGTTCCTCTCGGATGATTTGAATGGTTCTCTTCATCACTGTATATGTCTCGTAACGTCTACAATGCCACTTGCTCCGAGACATGTATGTGGATTTTGTGTTCATGACAGCCGTTTGCAAAAGTGCTGCAATGCAGACAAACGCTTCTCGTGCGACATTATTCAATACTTTGCCTGAGTTTTCACTTGCTTTACCCATATTGTTCCATGTAAATACAACAAAGCGACGAGTCCACGAAGGAGATGGGGATTGTCCAGCATTTGTAGATTCCTTCTTGTGTAATATGCTTTGTTGGGCTCACATGGGTAATAGACAAAGTGACATGGTTCGCATAAAGCAATTTAGTTTAATTTCTTTGGCTGCTCCTTCATCGTGATAGTGAACAGAAATTGTGATTGTTGTTTGCTTGTTTTACTTGCTACTGACTGCTATTTTGGTCAGCACCAAAGACCCCAATGTGGCAAAGTGGGGCGCCGCATCTCAACCTCAGTTTGTCCATCTTCAACTTATAAGTTTCCATCACTCACACCACGACTCACCCACTCGCTCACTCACCCTGCGCTGCAACCAACCATGAGAGAATCGCAAGACCGCTCTCGCTCTCGCTCTCCGAGGCGCGACCGCCACGCTCACAGCCACCGCCACCACAGAAGATCTGCCTCGCCCGAGCGCAGGCATTCAAGACCTGACGACCGCCATGCCAGGTCATCGGAGCACAGCAGCCGCCACTCGTCGAAGCGGCATCGCTCGCATACGCATGAGCGGCCTGTCGCTGCTTCTTTGCCGTTCTCGGCGAGGGCCCTGTCCAAGGCCGATTTGCCTGCGTTTGAGCCGTTGTTTGCAGAGTACCTGGACGTTCAGAAACAGATCAACATAGAGGTCCTGGATGAGCGTGAGCTGAAAGGCCGCTGGAAGAGCTTCGTGAGCAAATGGAACAGCGGCGAATTGGCCGAGGGCTGGTATGACCCGGAAATGTTCTCACGGATCGCCGCACGAGGGCCTCCGGTACGCGAGCCATCACCTCCAAGGGCTCCGCCTCAACGCGCGCCTTCGGATCGTGCGCCTTCAGATCGCGATGCCAACAGCGACGATGAGGATTACGGCCCTGTGCTGCCCAATTCATCATCTAACCGACCCGTTGGCGCCATGGCCCCTCACGGGACGACCTGTCAATGCGCGACGAGCTCGCGGCCGAAGCCCGCGAAGCCGACCGCGAAGCCCTCCGCGCGGCGCGAAAGGCCGACCGCGCACAGCAAAGGAGCGCCTCGATGACGTCGCCCCGCGCGCCGAAGCCGGCACCCGCGAGCGGCGCCTCGAGAAGAAGCAGCTGCTCAACGATAAACTGCGCGGCTTCCGCGACCGCAGCCCCGGCGGCATGGCGGACGCCGGCAACGACACCGAGGTTATGGGCGGCGGCGACTCGCTCGAGGAGTACAAGCGCGCCAAGGCCACCGAGCAACGCCGCAAGACGGAGCGCGAGCTCCGCAGGGAAGAGATGGAGCGCGCGCGCCGGCAGGAGATTGAGGAGCGGAGGCGGGCCTACCAGGAGAAGGAGGATGGCACGGTGGCGATGCTACGCGAGCTGGCGAAGCAGAGGTTTGGTTGAGCAGATTGTAAGAAGAGGACTAATAGGCGCTAAGTTGGTGTTCTTCACAGCAAGGGAATAGAATTAGTTTCATCATTGAACATGGGTATATGGTATATAGTTTTCTCGAAATGTAGTTTCGATGCTCCCGCTGTCTAACACCTGATATCCCAATCGATGCACTGCTCCCCAGATTCGTCCATTAGAGGAAAGCCAACCATGGCCCATCTCATACTTCTCAGCCTCTATTGTACACTTCATAGTAAACTAGTCAAAATATAGAATCATGGGTCCCCAAGTACAGTCCTAAGCCAATTGTGAGACGGCCCCGGCTCGCTAGTCTGCGAGGATGTCGAGTCATCATCATACTCAACATCGCTCATAGGCTCAGCCACAACCATGTCTGTAAACTCCTTCGCCATAACATCCACTTTTACATCTTTACGGCCTTTCGCTGCCATTTCGTACTCAGCAATGGCTGTTAAGAAAGCATGTTCAGGCGCCTCATGATGCAAGCCCGCTGCCCGCGCCTCATCTAGCATAGTGACTGCAACATGGCTATTTATCACGCCCTGGTCAAGGGCAAAAGTCAAGCTAGCCTTGGCTGCCTGCAGATACACGCGGTAGCGCACGTATGCCTCCTTCCAGAAGCTGAAGCAGAGGTGGAAATAAACCCGACTGTCTGGATCATTAGTGTTTCTGAGAACAACGGTGAAAACCTGGAGCACCGCGGCGTTGGGCCAGTCATGGTCGGTTTGCGATCTGGGTTTCATCCAGTACCAGATTAGAAGGTGTTTCAGCTGCCGCATCGACGCCGCGTAGATGATGGCTGGATCGCTGTCTTTCGAATTGAAGTTATACAGGCGCGTGTGATCCGGGCTGTCAAGAAATGGTTGGAAGAGCCTAACAATGGTAGTGTGGTAGATTGAACTGGTATATGAGCTTCCTGGTTGTTTCTAACTGAATTTTATTGCACTTACTGAAAAAAGAAGACCTGGAAAGCGCTACTCCCATCAGTGAGCATCTCCAGATTCAGTGCGTCTGCCCAGACGAGAAGTTTCCGGTATCTTGACTCGGCAAATGCAAGAGTGACTCTTTGTGCCAGTGGTATTTGGCCCATTAATGAATAAACATGGTCCAGCTCCTGGAGTATCGGCCAAAGCTTGCATAGATTCGTCGTCGTCTGTCCCACGAAATCCGGCAGTGGGTGAGGCGCCCAGACCAGCCCGCCCCTTTTCCTGTCTGCGTCACCAGGAATTGGTAAGAATGGCGGGAATTCAATCGGTTCGGCAGGATAGTGAACAGCATGGAACCTTTCGTCATCAAGTTTAGATCGAAACAGAAAATGAGGACTGCCGACTCACGTCAACCAGCCATAGGCCCCCAAGCCGCCGCTGCTATGGCCTTGAGCTGCTCGGGCAGAAGCTGATGGTGCATTTTGAGAACTTCATTGCTGGGCCGGGATCCAAATAGATTCATCCTAGGCGCCATGGCGCGAATATCGCCGAGAAGTAAGACCCCAGGTCTTCACGGCCGCTCATGCCAGCCGCCATGGCCAGATAGCACATGGCAGCCAAGGTGATCGGGTCGTCGTTCGAGCGCTCGGCGTGCCACAATATCTCGGCCTCTTTCTCAAATGCGGCGCTCAACGCTGAGGAACGCACATCGGACGTGCTAAACGATTGCTGGTGGCAGTGTCAGGGAGACTTCTAGAGGGGGAGACTGCGTACGCATGCAATCGACATGACGCTGGAGACTAGGAACGCCGAGCAATAATTGCCTTTCCGTTGCACCAGGTCGTCCAGAAAACGATCTGCATCAAAACAAGCGAATATGGGAAAGTGAGCCGTAAAGAAATGGGACATGACGTTTGAGGCAAACCCGTCGTCAATGGGTGTTTTGCTCCAGTAGTCCATTTTGAGTAGCTTGAGTCGAGCATCGCAAAGCGGCCCGTCTCGAGAAGAATCGGTTTCAGAGGCGGTCCCCGTGTGGGTTTTCTCTTGAAGCGATGAAGGCACAGGTGATGCCACAGTCCGATTATATGAGTTTCCAGCGGTCGAGAGATGTTGTTGACTAGACTGCGTATAAGCGGAGGATTGGGCCATGGGACGAAACCAGCTGACAATATCTATAGACTCGGGCTTCAACGGCTCCAGAGGCGGATAGGCCAAAGGACGCAGCACCTGCAGTTCAGACTCAACATGCGAACGCATCGGAGGGAGGACACCTTGGGAGGTCTGTACCTCCGAGAGGCGCATCATATTGAGCTCCCCAGCCGTGTCATGAGGTGATGTGGGCTTTAATGCCTTCATACGACGTACGGCTTGGATCGCCTCGTCCTCAGGCATAGTCCTCACACGCTTAAAAAGTCCCTGTACTCGGCGAGTTCTTGTTGGAGAAGACCAACCCGGTGCGTCAGCGCCTTCTTGGTGCTCTCGTCGACGTAGGAGCAGGGCAAGGACCGCTTGACGCAGCGAGCACACGCCGGTCGTCCACTATCGCACTTTGGCGCATTCTGGTCAGCTTGCTACGAACAGGGAGGGTGCAAATCATGGGAGATGGCCTCACGGCGGACTTTTTAACGCGGCATGTGTTACACGCGATTGACACAGCAGCGCGCTTCTTGGACGACGGTCGTTGATGGCTTGACATGAAGCCCAGGTGCTGGCCATCTTGGTCGCCTGGCCGCACAGGCGCTGGCAGGATCGGCTTGAGATGGTTCATGCTGTAATTAGTACCTGTCAGGATCCGCGCGGTTGCGATCAGAGAGTGGGGATGGCAAATGCCGACGTTTCGGGGTGAGATGGTAATATCAGAATGGATCTGTCCAGAGTAACAATACGAAACAACAAGAAGAGTGAGTATAAGAACAAAATCGCCATGTCCCTAGGGGCCTTCTCAGCACCGCCTTTATAGCTTCCTCTCCTGGAACGTCGCCCCCCTGCCAATGAACGAAACATGTCGTCCTCGGTCTTACCCATGATCTATAAACGATGTCAGAAAAGCTCCAGGGACGATGCACCCTCCAAGCCAAGGATATCCGAGAGGGGTCCAATAGCATTCGGAAGTCGGTCCGTGGTCATATCCGCTCATGATTGGTTCGAGCACATCGAGCCAAAAGGTGATGATAGACAACACAGAGCTTGATCTCCAATCAGTCCACCTGGTCCCGCTCTGGCGGTACCTTCTGTAGCATGCAAGCATTGAGACATGCGTAGAAACTTGGAAAATGCCCACGGGAGAACACCTTTCCACCATGAAGTCATCTAACAATCATCTCTGCGAAGCCTGTTAGCATCAGCTTCAACCGCCGGTACTCGCTCCGCAACGTCGCCCCACAGCGCGGAGCCGGCAATGGGCCCGATGGACATGTCAACCGAGTGTGGCCCGAAATGCGCATCAACGGATAATTAAGGAGCTGCAGCCGCAACGGAGCGTGATCCGAACTGCTAATCAACGAATCGTGGGCAAGCTGCAGCCGCAATAACATCTTCAAATTTCTCTCATAACATCCCCCGCTCAATATAAATATGATCAAGGCATCATGTAATGCGTTTCAATTTCCACGTCAATACTTTGCAAGCCACCACCAGACTGAGCAACTCACCATTCAATTCATCTGCAAAGTGGATATTTACACTGCTCTGCTCTCCCCACACTCACAACCATCTGACGCAACACGCAAGTCATAACTAGAATATCAATTCCGTCAATCATTCAACGGCAGAGCCTGCCTAGGGTATCTTTGGTATTTATAACGATGATGGCCTAGCAACGCTGGCCCTCTATAACAAATAACCACTCCTAACTGACCTTGCCTATTCTCGGCACCCGTAGGCCAACATCTCATCAATCACGATGCCTCCTGATCAGCTGAAAGCAAGGGCCCGGGGTTGTTGTGAATGACGCATCCAATGCATTGGCAGTCATCTCCACAAGGACAGCTCGCTGTCTCGCCAGCGCAAGAGTCTCCGAAAGGGTACGTGACGAAGAAGAAATCACTCGCAGACAGGGTTTGCTCGTCATTTGAAGCCACGTCTGATGGTGTTTGCGGTGCCGGCGGTGAAATGGTTCCATCGCCTTGAGACTTGAAGGCTGGGTCCACCCCGTTAGACGAACCATGCCCGGAGACTTCACGAGAAGCATCACCGTTTCCATTGATATACGGCTTGTGGCCGTTCTGCCCATCCTCCATCATACTGTTCCACGCTGAGCGAACATAGTTTTGTGTTGCTTCGTTGTATGGATGGCTAGCGCAGCCAACGCACTGGCAGCCATCTCCGCAAGTACATTGGTGGGTGGTTCCCGCAGACGTCTCGGGAGTTCCAAAGATGGGCAAAGGCATCGTTGCCCGCATATCCACCGCGCTGGGGTTGGGAGGCTGGCTGTAATTCATCGTCGACATGAACTGGCGCCACTGCTCCGGCTGAAGCGGCTGCATGTAAGAGCCGTACTGCGGTGGGTAGGTAAAAATGGTTGGCTGTGGGAAGTAGTGATACATGCCGTTAGGTAGGATCACGGGAGAGGCAAATGGCGACATCATCATGCCGTTGGGTTGCGCCGACATGTCGGGTATCGACATGGCTTCAGGCACGGCGCCGTGCCTGTTAGTGACGCCGTTAGAGACACCGTTAGAGGCACCATGGGAGATACCATTAGAAGCACCATGGGCAACACCATTAGAAGCACCATGAGAAACACCATTAGACGCTCCTGAGAAACAGCGTTAGAGGAGCAACAGCTCTTAGGCTTTGGTTTCTTCTCAACCGACCCGCCGCAGCAGGATGAAGTGGTCGTCGGAGGTGGTGGAGGAGCGGGCGTGTCGTTGGCAGGTGTCTTTTGCCCCCACAGCAGCCTCCGCCGGTAGCCGTTTCAGTCGTTCCGTTGCTCGCAACCGAAAGAGCCTTGCTGGCGCTCAAGTTTGGTGACACTGGCTCAGATACGGTGGGAGGAACCTGCTGAGGGAAGGCCGGGAACATAATTGGCGGGTTGTTGAACGCGCTCGTGGTCGGCGTTATGCCGTAAGGGTTGTAGATGGGAATCCCTTGAATCGGAGGCGACGCCTCGCTTGCTACGGAGGCCGTCTTTGACTGGGCTGCATCGTACGTAGGCAGAATGTTAAGCTGACTGGCATCCATGCGCTGCAGACCAACGGCGTCGATGGACTGCTTCCGGGAGACGCCAGTCTTCTGGGTAGGTTTTCTAATCCTGTAGTTAGAGTTGGCCCTTGTCGGGCTGATGGGCGTGGCCTCGGCGCTGGAATCGTCCACTTCAGACTTGATCTCCGGGGTGGCCTGGGAGGAGGTGCCGCATCCGCATTTCTGCTTCCTGGGAATGGCGGCGGTGACGGTTGCGCAGGAGCAAGGCCGTGAAGAAGGATGCGGGCACGAGCTGAGAGGGCGTCCCGGCTTGCGGACGGGAACCATGAGACGCTCGTTGGCATGCGTGCATTTGGTAGATCGATGGCCGCGAATGCATGGCTCGCTGAGATGCGATGGTTTGGTCAGCAACGGCAGGTAAGGTCGGACGGCGAGGGGGTGCATACCAGGCCATCTTCTGGCCGTTTATTAGAGGCATGATGAGGTCGGACAGACAGACGGAGTGTCTGGTCTCTGACAGTAACGCTCGGCTCAGAGCCGCACTCTGTGCTTCAGGCCTCGCAGGCTGAGACAAACGCCCATGAGAACGGGATAAGGGGTTCAGAGGTCGAGGGCCTCAGGCAAGGGTTCAGGAGAGAGTAATAGAAGTTCTGGAAGCTCAGGAGCCGCGCACCGGCCGAGAAGTCTGGTGCCACCGACGGCGAGAGTGAAGAGGCGCCTCGGCGGGGAACCAGCGAAACAAGGATGACCTGAGTGAGATGCAGAGGGTCAATGCACAAGCAAGGTCCAAACTAAGGCAAAGTGGTGTAAGCTTTCACTCCGTCGAATGATTTGCGACACGGACCGATGGTTTCGGAGTGCGAGAGAACGATGCGCTAGGCTGGGCCGGGCTGGAGAGCGAGCGCGCGGATAGCCAGTGTGTTATGTTATGTTATGTCAGGTAAGTGTAGAGCTCGTGAGTCCTGGACGGATGGGCTGGACTATCGACGGCCAAGCAAATGCGCATCAGCCTACCTTACTCCACGTGCGGGGCTGATTGAGGCGCGTGGAGGGAGGGTTGAAGAGGAAGATGAAGAAGTCAAGGTTGAAAAAAGAAAAAGGATCCCCCTGTCACAAGCAACGCGATGGCTTGCACGGGGCAGGTACCGTCCATGTACCGCAGCGCAGGGCCGGTACATGTCCTGGCACTGGCCCGCTACCACTCCGCAGGCACAACGGGGCGTATCCAGCGTTAACCTTGAAGCCAAGCGCCATGTTTCCCTGAAGCCACCACTTAGAGGCTACCGCCCAGGTACCTAACCCTGTTGGCCAAGGCAGCGCTGTGCTGTAGAGACGGGTAGATATAGTACCTACCTGGTAGGTGGACGTGCCTCGGATACCTGCGGGACATCCATGCTGCTGGAACGCGCTGTAGGCCCTGCACTGCAGTAGGCAGGTGGCAGCATTTCCGGGCCCTGCGGTGGTTCTGTAGTGGTCCCAGTGGTGGTGGGTTAGTAGAAGGAGACCCAAAGAGACCCTCATGAGCCGAGCCAAGCAAAGCAAAACGTCCCAACATGCGAACCCAATAAGTCACAGCGCTGTGCTCACCGTCTGCTTACCGAGCACCCGGAAACTCGCTCCATCATCAACCACATCGTCAAACGCCTCACCCACAACCCCATTCCAGCCGCTCCTCTGCACGCCATCGTCACCGCGCGCACGGCCGCCCGTCGTGCCCCTCCATCCACCCATCTCTCTCTCGCACATCGACCTTCTCACACACCTAAAAAAAAAAAGATGGATCTTCTGTGGAGGAAACTAAAACACAGAGGGATCCCTACCTAGTCAGCACCACCATGCTCGGGATCTCCACCAACATGCGCTTCCCACTCCCAAGCGAAAAACCTGGCCGGTTTTGAGCAAGTTTCTATTGGTCCCCTGCTTTGCTGACCAGGAACTCCCGGCGTCTGCCATTGTTGAACTACTCTTCGTGAGAGGGTGTTGCTTCCTCAGATGCACCGCCATGTGGTCACCACCTTGACAAACCGATTTCCCTTTCCGCCAGTATATCCATTCTCAACCCTCGTTGGTCTGGCCTTTACCTCTCAGCCCGTGGGGACGAGCCATGGGAAACAGGCCAAGTTCCTCCCTCCATGCTCGCCACCAAGTATATTGGCAGGAACTAAACATGTCAGCCTCAGACGACGACAACATGGATACAATGCTGATCATTTGACCATCCCTCAAACGTTTCTCGAAATTAAGCGACGGGTAGCATGGTAGGCGGCCAGGCCTAAGGTCCGTGGCATACATACGCCTTGATCTATACATTAAGCTTGTCTTGTTCATTACCAACCCATCCCATCCTATCCCATCCACCGCCGCCTATCGTTCGCCCTCAGACCCGTCTGAATCAGCAAACATGTCCACCGCCCGCATCCGTCTTCGTGGTTGGCCGGCTTGCTGTCCTCGCCCTTCTGCCTCTTCCCTGCTTCCAGAGCCCTGGCTTCCCGTGTGATTGGTATCCGTCACCTGGCCCTGAGTTGGTTGTGACCCTGCATCCTCCATCACCTCGTCGTCCGAGATGGGCTCCCTTGCACGTCGTCCTCGTCCTCATCCTCGTCTATTGGCTCTCCTTCCACGTCGTCGCTATATTTTGTCGGATCTGCGTCCATGTCTTCCTCTGCCATGGGCTCTCCTCGACGTCATCATCATCATCGATCGGCTCTCCTTCGACATCGTCTTCAGCGATCGGCTCGCCCTCGACATCATCGTCTGCAGTTGCTTCTTTGCTTGGCGATTGACCCTTGTCAAGACTAGGTGTACTTGCGTCGGCCAAGTTCTTCTCCACCACCTTCCACTTGCCACGCTTTTGCGCCTCCTCTGTCTTTTCCTCAACCTTGGATGAAGGAGGGTTCTCAAACGTGCTGACAAACATTTCTTGGCTCTCCGCCGGGAAGACGCACCAGCCCTCCCAAAGGTTCAGCACCAGCATCACGCTTCGCTTCCACTTGTCTGCGCGTAGACGTCCCCAACCCTGCTTCTCCGCCATCAAGCCCAGCCGTTCGAAAACCTTGCGGTCCCGTAGCGCAGTCTCGAAAAGCTGTCTAAAACGCCATGCATGACGCACGCCACTTGTAGCGGAAGAGGATAGAATATCGCTGACCACATAGAGGCCAACCAAGCTGGCTGCGCTGGCATCAACTCCTTCGCTAGCCGTGTTGTCGTCTCCCACTTGCGATTCTTTGTTCTCTGCCTTCTTCCCCGGATTCGCCGCCGTTAACGCAAACGGCTTTTCCACGTTCGAGACGATCATGTCCACAACCTCATCCACGCCTCGGCTAGCATGCAAAATGGCAAAAGTCGTCACTCTGGCGACATCGCCTTTTCGTAATCGGGAGATGTTGGTCGGTAGTCGGGCCAAAAATGCGCAAGTTTGGCCTTCTCCAGCGGGTTGAGAAACGACTTCTCTGCCTCTCCTTGTTGTTCGCGGTTATTGTCCGCTTCAGGGTCTTCATCCTCTGAAGAATCGTAGTCCGTGTCTGATACAAATTCGTTCATCTTCGTAGTGTACTCAAAGGAGTCGCTTCTCCGGACGTTTCCATGCATGTCCACCGTCAAACAGAGGGAAGAATTTTTCCTTATTCCGATTCATCTGCGAACCGGTGACCACTTCCCATAACCTCCACCGATACCAAATGCCACCTTCTGATCGGGCGTCCCAGATCCAAGCCCATTTTTCTTCACGCTGCACTTGAGGTCTCGACATTAGGAGCGCCTCGAACTCGGGGCCGTGTTCAAGGATACCCTCAATCACCTTGTTAATAGACCGGAGCGTCCTAATATCCTGCGGCGGCTTCACCGGGACGTGCAAGAGGTTCGATCGATTCACGTTCATACCCTGGTTGTTATATGAAGATGGCGGAGCGAATCCGCGATGGAAACCTTGCTGGGTCGGGGCATTGTTCGGCGCCGAGGGCTGCTCGACTGGTTTTGCGCCAAAGGGATGCGATCCAGAAGCAGAAGATATGAGGTTTGGCAAGGCCGAGGAGTTGGCAACGGCTGAGGAAAGGTGGCGGTGGAGGGATAGATAGTAGCCGAAGCCCAAGTATCGATTTTGAAGCAAGCTGACCGTTCCATCAATCTCGTTGGCGGGAGTCTCCTGTGACAGTGTGACAATGGCCACAGCGCATTTTCTTTCCGAGCCTCCATGTCCAGCAGGAGGCATCATCTTGACATTCTCCACAACCAGGTGTTCCGGCATCAGCCCCTTCACCATGGCGGGCGAAGTCCCCGGAGGGAGGTTCGCCAGTCGCAGCGTAGGCTTTGCTATAGCCCTTTCCTCCGCTCGGTCGACCGCCCCAGTATCTTCATCGTCGCTTGCATCGAACGCCTTCGGCACCGAGGTAGACGGCCCGTCGTGCTCGTCAAAGCCCAGTACGCCCCTCTCCCTGCCTCGGGAGCTCGAGAAGTCTTGAAACGAGCGCTTCTTCGCAAACGATGAAGGCGGCGGCCCTAGACTCCCGGGACCGCTCTTAGGGCCGACGTGCCAAAGTGCCTCTTGGACGCGCTGGGTGCTGCGGGAGGGCCGCCGCCAAAGCCCGGGCGCGGGCGCTGCTGGGCAAAGACACCGCCAGTGTTGCTCGGTCCGTCGTCGTCGCGGTCGAAGCTCTTTACGAAGTCCTCGTACACGGCTGCCGTCTCGGCGGCCTCGCGCTGGCGCTTCGCTTCAGCCTCAGCCTTTTGCTTCTCGAAGGCGGATTGCTTGGCCGGCTTCTGGAGCTTGGCCTCGACGTCGGGGAAGCTGGCCAGGCCTTTGGAGGAGGACATGATTGGCGATGGTGGTGCTGGATCAATGCATGATAATCTACAAGACTCGGGGCGAGTGCTGGGCGTGCAGGGCTGAGTCCTGGTTGTCGCAGATGGGAAGCTGATGGCCAGGTAGCCCCACCGCTGCATCGAGTCCAAACTGGGTGTCTCGATACATGCATAAGGCACTCTCCAGTTTATGAATATCGACATTGACCTTCAACTACATGTATTTCAGTGATAAATAGTACTTGAAAACGTTCTGGACTTTAAAAAATTACGTCTTCTGTATTCTTACTCCGCCAGATAATACGACACAGATATAATCTACGCAGCCTTGGCCAGCTCTTCCTTCAACACCATACCCACGGCACCGCCTCGGCTGCCGTCCTCGGTGATGAGCCCTTGTACACGCCGTCGACGACACTTCCAACCTCGTCGTTGACAGCTTCCTTCCACCGCCACTTACGGGCGAGCTCACCTCCCTGACCGGTCATACAGTCGACTACCTTCTCGCCCAGAACTGGGAGGAACTTGTATGCGTGACCGCTGCCGCCCGTGGCAACGAACAGGCCCTCCCACTCGGGGTGCCAGTCCACAAGCCAGTCTCCGTCGCGCGTGTCCGAGTACCAGCATAGTCGCGTCTGTTTCCATGGCCGCGTGTCCAGACCTGAGAGCGGGACGAGCTCCTGAGTGCCCTCCGCAGGGCGCTGTCTGCCTCTGGCGGGAAGGTGACGGGGCCGTCGCGACTGGTATACGGCCGCGATGTCACGAAAGGCTTACGCTCCGCCGATGGCGATGTCGGCAAGGCCGTTGTAATGGTCTGGGGGTTGAGGTAGCCGAAGCCGTGGCGCGCGACCTTGAGCACCCGCTCCCGAGGAGGAATGACAAAGAGCCCGCTGCTCAGGTTGAGCACCACAGGGTAGTTCTCCAAGGCCTTGAACTCCTCTTCGGTCAGGTCAATGTACCCCATGATCTGTCCCGTTGCTTCAGCACGGCCCCGTAAATCGACGAGTGTACCAGTCCATGCGCCTGCTGCCACAAAGACAACCTCTGCCTTGGCGACACTGCCGTCCTCCAGCTCCGCGCCGACGACTCGCTTGCCTTCGGTGACCAGCTGCTTCACCCTACCATCCACGAAGTTAACCCTGCCGGTAGCCTTGACACGCTCGTAGAGGAACTGCATGCCCTCACCAGCATCAGCCCATCCAGAGAGTCCGTTCAGGTAGCCCCAGTCACCCACGGCCTCGCTCGTGCCGAGGAAGTCCTTTAGCGCTGCGGTGTCCTTGAAGTCACGGATCTTGTCGGCAAGCTCGCCATTCTGCTGCGCAAGCCTAACGACATTCTTCCAGCTCTCCTTGACATACTCCATCGCGGTCTTCTTTCCCGGCCCAACCGTGGAGTGCTCGCGCGCCACGACTACAACACCAGACTCTGTGTAACGGCCCAGGCCACCAAGGTCACCGTCACTTGCTTGCGCCATTCCTTCTGGGCCGCCGCCGCAAGGGCTGCATAGTCTGGATCGGCATAGTCTGCACGAACAACACGGGAAGAGTCTACGCTCGCGGCGTCCGGTGCCGGGAACTTTCCTTGGCCGTCCTCCACAACTGTGATGGTTGTGTTGTCAAACTGCGCACGCTGAGTCAGAGCCCATGCGGTGCTGAGACCAAAGACGCCGGAACCGACAATGAGAATAGACTTTGGTGTCTCCATGGTAGATGAGCTGGTATTCGTACTATCAGACAATGTTCAAAGGGAACATGCTGTTGCCAGACACTGATCACATACTCCGCCTAACGGACTGTTACATCAACTCCCCACTATTAGGCTGCCGATTCTCGGCATCGTGTTCCGATTCTGGCCGGGCACCAAGTCCAACCCACACAGGATGGCGCAATCACGCACAGAAATGTTCTTAATCTGCAAAGCTGGGTATCTTGAGCACGTTGCCTAAAGCTATCTAAGACTAAGATGATTATCTCGGACAGATCCGTGCTCGTGCATCTTCAATAAGAATGCTTCATCCCACCACCTGCGCCAACAACAGCGCGTCTCGAATCTTGTTCTCCCTTAAGGAGGTAAATGCCTACTGCCTGCTCGCGCCAATTTCTTGCCCCTTAACCCCCAGGAGCTCAGCTCGCCGTCTCGCCAACCATTAAAGTGACCTCGCCTAGAGAGCTAGACTATGTGAGGCCACCAGCAATCTAAATATGTTGCGGGGTGTCTTGTTCTTTTGGTTGTCAACCGAATCTGTCATAAGACAGAAACCATTCCTCGCCTTCCTTTTCCAACGCCAGTGCAATGCAAAGAAATCAAAATGTACAGCCGGAGCAGTTCATGACAGACTTGACGTCCATCGAGAACTAGTCTCCGTTGTGAGAGAAAGCCAAATCGCAAACAGTCATGGTATCGTGACGAATAGTCTACTCATACACCAAATAAAATGGGTACTGGTACAAGAAGCAAGAGACTTGCTTCGACCGACCCACGATGCGTCTAAACTTTGCGGAAGTCTGCGGGTGATTAGCCAGTGAACCATGCTTCGCGTCAAGAGTGACAAACCTTGAAGCACAGGGTAGATCATTTCAAAAGCCTGGTAGATTTCCTCTCGGACCTTGGCACCGGTGAGGACAATCTTACCGCTGACGAAGATCAGCAGCACAATCTTAGGCTTAATCATGCGGTAAATAAGACCAGGGAACAGCTCGGGTTCGTAAGAACTGAAATTATGATGGCGGGAAGCCAGACCCTCCAGACGGATGGGGAACTTGATGTCGCACGAGCCGACGATGTTCTGGATCTTAAAGTCCGTGAACTTGGCGTTGAAGCCAAGCTTCTGGATGATACGAGCGTACTTGCGCGAGGCCAGCTTGGAGTCGTCTTCCGACTTGGCACCGGTGACGACCATCTTGCCGGAGGCGAAGATGAGGGCCGTGGTCTTGGGCTCACGAATTCGCATGATGACGGCGGCGAAACGCTGAACAGGTTAACCATGATGAACAATAGGTGCTATCATGACGGGAGCCAAATATGTACCTTGGGGTTGTACTCTGCGTTCCTGGCGTGCAGGGCGATCGTCTTGAGGTCCAGACGGCAATCAAGATTGACCGTGGCCACGATGTTCCTTTAAAGGATGCGGATGAGCCTCAACCGAGCAATACCAAAGTCACTCAGGAGGATACATACTGCAAAGTAGGAGTAATGCCACTGGGGCCTTGCGTAGCAGCAGGCGTCGCGGCAGGAGTTGCGGAGTCACCCCATTTCCGTTAGCCGCCTGCTGCCCGTTGGCACCAGGTCGCTGGGAGTTGTCGTTGCTCATAGGAGGCGTCAGCTCCTGGGAAGCACCGGGGAACGAGAGCGAGCCGGGCGCAGTGAAGGCCTTGGCCTGGGCGGCATTAGAAGGGTGCGTTTGGATGCCTTCCATGATTGGTGTCGGTATCGCAAGACGCAACGTGGAGGTTCAGATAGAAGCCAGGCAGATCTAAAGCGAGGCGAGTTAGCAGATGCGTGATGGAGGAAGCAGGGGTTGAGAAGCATGAGCTGAAGGCCACACCTGGGGCGGGTGGTGGTGGTGAGGCGGTGTTGTGATGGAAGAACGGCGGCAGACGTCTGTCATGAAGCGACAAGGACGATGCAAGTGATGGGCAGGACTCGGCCTCGTGAATCATGGGATGGGAAGAGGCAGCAACAGCTGGCAACGGAAAGCGACATACCGATCGCGGGAGATGAACAAGTGAATGTCTCCCCTACAAAATGCTGCTCTGGCAGATTATGGGATTTTCTTGTCAAGCGTAGGCCGCGAGGGTCTGTTGCAGTAACAAGGTGGCAGAAGGGCGAGGCTCGAGGGCGTATCGACTCGGTGTTCTTCTTCTTGATCGGGGTTTCACGTCACGGCACTTCTTCTATTGTTCGTCTACGAAATCGCAAACGACCCGATGATGCCGACGACAAGAAAATGCGGTTCGCTTGATATCTTCGTCGACGATCGACAAGGTCGAGTGCGCAGAGGAGCGATGGCTGAAAAGGGAACGTGTTCCAGTTCTCTCTTGGCCTGGTCGCAGAAAAGAAAAGTCAACACCTCTGGTCTACCACTTTCTTTCTTTGCTTCTTTTCTTCTTTTGTTCTCGTCCACGGGGTATCTTCCGGGCGATGCGCAATCAAAACGAGCGAAGGGAGAAAGAATTATGCACCTTCACTGTTGTGTAAGGATCGAGGAGGGCGGGCGCCGAGTCGAGTCGAGCGCAGCGACGTTGGGCCTCTTTGAAGTGTCTGTCCCAAGCAGGAAGACTAGACGCAATGACAGAGAGGAGAAGAAAAGAGAATAAAAAGTGGGGCGTGACGTCGAGGTGAGAGAGGCGTGATCGATGGATGGGGAGGTACAAGGAAAAAAGTTTAAGAGGAGCCGAACGTATGTGGTAGGTACGTAAGGCGTTCGGTTTGGGGCTTCCGCACAAGATTTCTTCGAAACGGGCGAGGAGAGGGAGGGCTGGGTACTTATAATTTTGGCATGCACGGGCTCAGGCAAGACTCCCAGGCAACAACAAGTTGCTGTGGCGCCGCCTCTTGACAGGCTTCGCAAGTCCTTCAAGGCGGCGCTAAGCCCACGGCGACCAATCAGCGCCCCGGAAAACCTCGATTTGCTCTCCATTTTCGCAACCACATCCCAGTCCGGCTGCAGCGACCCTGAAGTACCGCACCATCGCCCAGCGGGTCGCGGTACATAATCGACTTTCTTCCTCGACCACGCTTGCACGTCTAGCCCTGGCCCACCGATTTGCGGCTCCATGTCTGCCCATCCAAAGCGAAGCAAAGCAAAGCAAACAACCATTTTCCACTTTCTTCCTCCTCCACCTGCCATCCATCCACCCATCCATCCCATCCCATCCGCATCCGCCATCATCCGCCATGTCATGTACCTATCGTTTCTTTTCTTTTCTTTTTGGCACACATCCACCCTCGTAATCCTTTCTCAGCCCAACCCCTTTTTTTCTCTCTCCTCTCGCTCTCTCTCCAGTTCCTCCTCTTCCTTTCCACTTCCTTTTTCTTCTTCTGCCACCGCCTGCCTTCAACACCACCCTCGCATATTCCGTGCTAAACGACCAAGGCCTCGACTCTCCGACGGCATCTCGACTGCATCCTCATCTCCGGCCACGGCGACATCACTACCACGAGCTCGACAAACCACGCCCCGACGACAGCATGGCATCACATCGCAGCAAAACCTCAAAACCAAACCCACCGGCTCGTTAGCTTACCACCAACGTCTTACACGGAGCATTGAGCAGCATCAGAAACGACCTGGCCAAGCGGGCTTCACACGCATACGAGTACGACCGAGGCACGAATCACAGCGCCGCCCCAGCCAGGAGTCCGGCTGTTGGTCGGCCACGCTTGCGTTGATGCACCCACCCTAGACCTGGTTGAGCCCCAGATTACACTGGGCCTCCACCCAGTGAAAATCCTTCGTCGCCCCTGGTGGCCACCAACCGCGTCGGAAATTGCCCCTGGCTTCGCCCGCCCCTTTCATCCCTCGTCGCTCATCCCACACCTGGTCAAATCCAACATGCTCCAACCACCGGTCACGCATTTATGAAACACCGACCAACCACCCCTGGCCTGGCGTTGGTGGTCTGGCAGAGAGATAACCCTCGCAGGCAGGCTGGGTCAGGTAGGCAATCTGACGCGTCGTCAGGCAGGTAATGGCCACCTTGCCTTGTCTCCTCCCACCCGGGATGAGTCCGTCGTGCCACCGTGCCCGTGTGTGTGTGTGCTGATTTATGCTCTACAAAACCCAAACCCAACGCAAACCACCCGGTGGCCCATGTGGGTGGCCATGACGGCACGTCATGACAAGTGCAGCCCAAGGCCAAGCCGAGAAATTTTTCCCGCGGGTTACCATGAATAGTGACAGAGAAGAAAAAAGCAGAGGCAGCCAAGGGGCGCTGGCACCAACCCCGTGTTGGATGTGTGTGAGTCATTGATTCTGAACCAACCACACATCAGTAGCGCCGACCCAATCTTGTCCTTTTGCGGCTTGTGAGTGGCTGGCCACCAACCTACATGATACCCTAGCCTGCTCGCGTCGCCTCTTCTCTTTCTCTTTTCCCGTCGCGACAGGCTGTGGCCAGTCGAGCCGGCTTAGTGAGCAGGCAGAGATGCGCGCCGTAGCTAGCCGGTGCGTTGTTGCCTCGGCGAGAATGCGCGTGCTGCGTGCTGCGTGCGCGTGTGTCAAGTCTCCGCAAAAGCGGTAGCCGTCATATTTTCGTTTCTTTTCTTGCGCTCACTTGCATGGCGCAAACGACGTCGTAGTGCGCATGCGTTGCGTTGCGCTGCGCTGCGCTGCCCGGATTCAGCGACCAAGGGATAGGCTTGGGGGAAGAATTTTCCTCAGGATCGTCGACCACTGTCGCCTCTTTCTGGCAGAGCCTGGTCGGTGGCCCGTGCGCCCCACGTACCGCCTTAACAATTAATTTCAAAGGGACATGCGCCTCCTTGTCGGTCAGCCAGGACGTACTACACACGTACTATAGTACCGGCATGCTCCGCTGCAGTCAGCGTCCAGACACACGGGATAGGGATGGCACCATGGCCGCCTTTCCCCATTCTGCTACACGCACCGCTGGTAATCAAACCCAGCTCAAGCTCACCCTGAGGCTGAACCGAGAGCATGCATGCCATCGACCTTCACCCGGATCCCGGAGTCACTTGCGAGAGCCAGCTGTTGCTATTATCGGCGCCTTGTTGCAGACGGGAGGCGCACTAAACAATGCTCTGCTCTGGCCTTGGCCTCGCCTCGCCTCGAACACGGCTCAGTAGTAGGTCCCATTTTTACATGTACGTGCATGTTCTTGTTTTTATGTAAGGTATCCTCATCCAAGACAGGACCCTTGCACTCTCTCGGTTTCCATGGCACTGGTTTTTTAAAACTGAACACGTATTCCATTGCTTTGACATCATCCCGCAACTCGCATAACCCTCTATGGACAGGCCCTCTCCAAAAACAACAGGAAGAATGACGAGAGCACGGCAACGGGGAAACAAAAAGTAAAAAATAATAATAAACAATATCCCAAATGGCATCCAAACTCCCTATCACTCCATCAACGTAGGGTTCCCCGTTTTCAAGGCCAAATGCTCTCTCTAGTAACGCCGCTGTGCGAGTATATGCGTACGTGGTACGGTTTTTGCCCCTCCCGCAGAATGTCTGTATATCTGTCAAGTTGCGTTGAGGCTTCTTTTTATACAACAAAAAAAGGTGTCTGGTCCATCAGGTCATGTAGTACTTGGGGCCCTCGCCACCTTGCGGGACTTGCCAGTTGATGTCTTGCTGGGGCGCCTTGATGTCGCATGTCTTGCAGTGGATGCAGCTGTTGGGGGCGTTAGCAAAAAACGAGGATATTCATGATGGTCTAGACATGCATAGGAGGTAAGGGAGAAGAGGGGCGGGACTTACTTCTGCGCGTTGATCTGGAACCTTACGCCGTGTGGCTTTGAAGGGTCCTCAACGTACTCGTAGACACCGGCGGGGCAGAAACGGTTCTCCAGACCCTGATACTTGGGGTATGCGACATCGGTGTGGGCGTCCCAGTCCTTGACCTGGAGATGGACGGGCTGGTCCTCCTCGTGGTTGGTGCCCGTTCGGGAGACGCTGGTGAGGATGTCAAAGGTGATCTTGCCGTCAGGCTTGGGGTACTCGATCTTGGGATACTGGTCGGCGGGCTTAGTGGCAGAGTGGTCCGCGACCTTGTGCTTCAATGTCCAGGGGCCCTGCCCTTCAGGATGAACGCTTCGAGGCCAGAGTATGCCACTCCGCCGTACAGGCCCAGAGGGTTGTGGAAAGACGGGCGCATGTTGCGCACCTCCTTGAGCTCCTTCCAGATGGACGACTTGCGCAGCGAATCCTCGTAGTCGTAGAGGAACAGAGTGCCCTCGCTGCTCTCCTTGAGGGCTCCCCAGGCAGCCTCGGCGGCGAGCATGCCCGACTTCATGGCGTTGTGCGTGCCCTTGATCTTGGGGACGTTGACGAAACCGGCCGAGTCACCAATCAGTGCACCGCCAGGGAACGCAACCTTGGGTATCGACTGGAAGCCTCCTCGATAAGGGTACGGGCTCCGTAGGAGATGCACTGCCCGCCCTCGAGCACGTTCTTGAATACCGGATGCAGCTTCAGCTTCTGGAACTCCTGGTAAGGGTTGATCCACGGGTTCTGGTAGTCCAGGGACACGACGAGGCCCAGAGTGACTAGGTTCTCGCCAAAGTGGTACATGAAGGATCCTCCGTAGACATCCTTGGTGAGGGGTAGCCCATGGTATGGGTGATGGCGCCCTTGTCGAACTTGGCCGGGTCAACCTCCCAGACCTCCTTGATGCCCAGGCCGTAGGTCTGGTGCTGGCTGTCCTTGCGCAGGTCGAACTTCTTGATGACCTGCTTGCTCAAGCTTCCGTGGCAGCCCTCGCCAAACATGGTGACCCTGGCGTGGAACTCCATGCCACGCTCGAAGGAGTCCTTGGGCTTGCCATCGCGGCCGATACCGAGGTCATTGGTGGCAACACCCTTGACGGAGCCGTCGGTGTCGTAGAGAACCTCGGAGGCGGCAAAGCCCGGGTAGACCTCGACGCCGACCTCTTCGGCGCGCTCACCCAGCCACTTGACGAATTGGTTAAGACTGACGATATAGTTTCCGTGGTTGTTCATCTGCGGGGGCGGGGAGGGGATGGAGCCCGTCTTGGTGAGGAAGCGCATCTTGTCCTTGCCGGCGGGCGTGGCGTACTCGAAGCGCGAGGGGTTCGATTCGTCGAGCCAGTCCGGGATGAGCTCCTTGATGGCGGTGGGCTCGATGACGGCACCGGATAGGGTGTGAGCGCCGAGATCACCGGCCTTCTCGAGGACGAGAACACGGAAGTCCTCGTTGCCGGCCTCGTTGGCCAGCTGCTTGAGGCGAATGGCAGCACTGAGGCCGGCGGGCCCGCCACCGACGATGCAGACATCAACCTGGTCGGACTCGCGCTCAATGGCGGCGGGATCGAAGGGCTCGTCGACGCTGGCCATGCGCAATCGCATGCCGGTGCTGAAGGTCCTGCTAGCGACGGCCACGGCCGGTCTCGCCACGACGGCTCGCCTCGACACGGCGGCGACAGAGCAGAGAGTCCGGGCCGGACGCCAGCGCGCGACGGTGCGGGTGCTGCGCTGGACGCATCTCGACACGGGGACAGCGGCCAACATGGTGGTGGATGGTTGACCGTTCGAGACGTGCTTGGGGCGAGGAGAGAGAGAGGTAGAGGAGGGAAAGAAATTTGGTTTACAATCGTCTCGGCAGCAATTGGCTGGAAGGCGGGTAGTAAGTAAAAAGGGCCCCGTAGCCGGAGCTTCTGCCTCTAGTCTAACCGATGTAAACCGGAGGGGCCAGATGGAAATCCGCGGGGTCCCACTGCTATTACTCTATTACTGTAAACTGTGGTACTTGCTGGCCCGACGTCATGGCCAGCGTGGCCCAGGTACCTCGGCTCGACCACAGGCTCGACCAAAGCTCGACACGGCCAATCACCTGCACCTGCGATTGTGCAATGTAGTAATACCATCTGTTTACGGAAACCCGAGTCGCCCAGCCAGAAATTACCATATATGCCCTGATTTTTCCTCCTCTGCGGCCCGACCTGCGATTACTGTCTCGAATGCCAAGTTGGGGGCAACTGTCTTAGTCGATGTAGCGCAGACGTCGGCGATACCTTCACGTGCCGACGACTCTTGGCCTACCCTGCACCTTGGACCCTGATTTGACTCGAGCCGTTTCGTCATGATCGTCCTTGACAGCTCTCCGCATTCCCGAATCTGCGAGGCGTATGATTCGTCCTTTTTCAGCATAGATGTATGGGAAGGGAAAGAAAGGCAAAAGTCTACAAGAAGCAATTTTTCAACGTGTTATTGATTCTTAACGATGTGCTGTTTTTATTTGACATCAACTTTTATTTCAAGCATAAAAGACAAGAAGCAACTATACGGCAATATTACTCCAATACCTTACCTATCGGCACAAATGAAAAACTCCCCAATATCCGAAGAATAAAGTCCGAACAATTACTAACGTTATGTGCATATTGTACAAATATACAGGCCCCAACCCCAAGAATATGCACTTACTATTCCATCCTACCTTTTGCTTATCTGCTCGAGTCAGGCCTACTATGCACTATCGTGATCGCCGTCGACGACTTTCCACATCCCGAATTCGCGAAGCACACGATTCGTCCCCCTCTAACTACCTAGGCTATGTCCAACCACCTAGGCTATGCCGGGTAACTCGGTGGTCGGTCCTTCGTTGCAACCCCCATGTCGAACTCTCCGTTGGCCCGGTCACTAGCTCCAGCACACCACCACTCAGGAAGAACTCGTGGCTGATCCAGCTCTTGGTGTACTCTATGCCGTTCAGCTTGGCGCTCTGGATGTAGATGCCTTCCTGGTCTCCTATCCTCTTGATGACGGCTAGCCGCTCGCCCCTGGTCCGGAGCCTGATTTCTGGGAAGAACGGCGCGGTGAGGAGATATACGTCCTGCCCCGCTACTGGAAAGAAACCCATCATGGCCATGGAGCTGAACGCCCCCATGGCGCAGTCGTCGTTTCCGGGTATGCCGTTGATGCTGGAGTTGAATTGGCTGGGGATATAGCTGTGCACCCACTGCGAGCTCTTCCCGGGCTTACCGGCGTAGTGGAACTGGAACACCGTCAAGAAGCTCTGCTCGTTGCCCATATACGCGATTCCGGAAGAGTGGAAATAATCGAGCCTCTCGTTGAACGCATCGTCACCCCGATAGTTTTTATCAAACCAGCCATATCTTGCGGTACGTAAAACGAATACAGCCACGGCGAGCCCTCATAAGTCGCCATGCGGGTATCAAAGTAGCAGCTGTGCATTTCATGCGTCGGGCTGCATGTCCTCGTGTTTTGGTACTCGAATTCGCCCTCCATGTTTCTTGGCTGCGGGAACCCTTTGAACTTGGTCATATGCACGTCTCCCTCCGCGTCGACGAATAGGTCTCGCTGGTCTGGGTTCCACACGTTCTTCCAGTATCCTGAGCGATCCATATACTTGACTGCATCGTCATGTTTGCCTAAGCCCTCGGCAAGTACAGCAATCGAATAGTCGTCGTAGGCATATTCCAACGTTCTCGACACAGTACGAGTATTGTATCCCATGCCTTCGCGGTCCATGTGGTCATAAGCGATGTAATGGTAGGTCCTCCAACTTTCAAGGTTGCCTCTTCCTTCAACGTTCCACATTCTCGGCGTAACTGACAATGTTAGTCTATACCACACTATAGCTACGTTCTCAGATACGTACTCTCAGCATCAGCGAGCACAGCCTCGTACGCCGTGTCCCAGTCGATACCATCTGTGATATTCTTTATAAAAGCATCTGCAATGACAACGTCGGCATTAGAACCGCCCTGCGTATATCCCTTGGAAAAACTCATGCGGCAATCAGGCAGATGTCCAAGATGGCGGTAGACGTCTAGCAAAGTCCTTACCATCTCAGCCTGTGCGCTAGGATCTATAATCGTCAATAGCGGGTGCTGCGCACGAAACGAATCCCAGATACAATAAAAGGAGTCGAAGTACGGCTCGGCTGACTCCCATAACTGGTTCTCGCCCGTATAGTTCTGTGGTGATAGCAAGGAGCGGTAGAGCCCTGACCAGAATGTGGTTTGCAGTTCATCACTCACACCGGTGTCATCAACTTTAATAACCGAGAGCTTCTCTGACCAAGCAGCTTCTGCTTCCTGACGGACTTTCCGGAAGTCGAAATCAGGAACTTCTAGTTCGGCATTCTCGCACGCTTGTTCGGTCGACAAGAATGACAAGCCTACACGAGCCAGAATAAAGCTATCTCCAGGTTGGTGGAAATGTATCCACGCTCCTAGTGAACCTGACGGATTATATGGTCGGTCAAAGTCCTGACCGAGGGACGTTTCGAGGTGTGTGGCGTTGTCACCGACAAAGGTGCCGACATTCTTGATTGTAGCACCTCTAAAGTCCACACAGAACGATGCGTTATACATTCCTTTTCCGAAGCTCGGGTTGAATGTACCATTCCCAACTATTCTCCCGGCTTCCGGAAACACTTCAACGGCTCCGTCGGACAAGCTACCTGCAAGGTCTCTCAGGTCGATGAGGATCAGGGATTCGAGGGGACGCGCTTGGCCACGTCAGAGTCCTGATATTCAACCCATGGGCCAGGGCGGAAGAAGAATCTGTACAGTGCCGTATGCATGGTCGTGGTCATTTCGGCTTGGACGGTGTTTGCCAACTCGATGCCAAAATACCCGGGCCTTGCCGTCACCGAATTCTCTGTGCGGTTGACCATGCGCATATTGTGCGTGTAAGCGCATTGCGAATAGTCGTCATCAGGACAGCCGGGGTGGGCGAACAGAGGAAAGTTGCCCAGCGAAGCAGCCTAGATAATTGATGAGCCATCGTCTTAACATTGAGGTACCAACTCACACCACCAGTTCCCGAATCGTGCAAGTGAGAGAAGCCTAGGACCGGAGCGTCGTCTGACACGAAACCTGCGGCGTTTTCACCCGGCGACGCAGTGTCAGCGACGGCCTTTGCCATGCCTGCCATATATTGTGAGCCATGCACTGCAAGTCAATCGTGTTTTGATCCGTACCATATGGGAGAGAGGCTCCAGGAAAGACATGGCCTTGTATGCTTGTTAGTATAAGAGAGAATTAGGTCGATTGGTCTTTACTAACCGCCGTTTACCGTCCCAATCAATGGACGGACATAGTTCAAGATTTCTCGATTGACCCGTTTGGAGGTGTTCCTTGGGCGAAGATGCGGCGACGGCGCACGACCGACCCACCATCGCAGTATCACAAAGACAATCAGAACCAGGCCAAACACAGCGAGCCTGGATGCGCGCCTTGGACCGGCCATTCGAAGCAGCGCCATGTCGACGGCACACGGAGTGAGCGAAGCTATCGCATGTCTTTGGCAAAGCTGGCAAAGCAAAAGCAGCAGCAGCACACGAGACCCATGGCCATGTTACGTACTGGGCGCCACGATGCCTGCAGGTGGAGGAGGACCCTGTTATATCTGCAGGCATCCCCGTCATTGCTGAGCTGAGTGCGGAGGCGCCCAATCTGGACCCCTATCGAAGCCCCTAATATGGTATAGGTGGCATTGTCGCAGCTTCGAGGATATCTTGGCGCAGTCCATTTTCGATGGTTTGGGCGTATTGCATGGGAGCAACGTACGATTCGTCCCTGTTCTGAATGAAGCTCTCGTTGAGGCGAAAAGTCGCCAAGAACCTCATCCAATATGGGCTACCCTGGATCCCTAGCAGTCTTTAGATCGAAACAGTGACGTTAGATGAAGCATATATATCATGCTTCTTATTGCATTCAAGGGACTTACCCAAAAGATAGCGATTTTCGGTTTGTCATTATGCAGGTGATGCTCTGCAGGCTCCCTTAATGTTGTATTGGAGTTGCGATTCTAGACCTCGCTACCAAACTTGGGCCAGGGGCAATATATTGGTGGAATATTCATAGAATATATTTGGGCTATTATAGTATGCGTTGACTATCATTACGTCCTACTGCATACGTTGACAGCTTGACCATAGCGGCATTTATCACTACAATCATCATGCTATACTGTCAAGCACTATTAAGTAACGGAGAAAAAGGAAGTAGAAAAAAAAAAAAAAAAAAAACCCCAAGAATGATGAAGCAAAGGAAATACCCAACAATGTAGAGGACCCATTCATCTCAGTAACTCATACGTGAGCAAGAAATGCATACCCGACCACCCATATACCCTAAAGATTGAGTCTATTGTTTAGCAATGCAAGCGAGCCTTTTTAAAACAGCGTCCGCATACAAATAATAATAATAATAATAAATAAAATAAATAAAAACAACAATTGGGGACTCGTATTCCTCCATCTTCTGCTATCCTTCGGACAATTTCCCCAAATATAACAGATGAGCGACAGGGGCGGTGTCTGGCGGAGAACCTGGTCGTGCCCCTCGTGATCGACGTAAAACCGCCAGTCATGCCTTGCGTTGCCGAGACACAACGGTCAACTTCAGATCCAAGGCAGGCGAGTGCCGGGCTGTGGCCCTTGCGTTGCAGCGTTGCAACGTTTCTTTAGTCAATGATACCACAGCGGTCATCTGGTCATTTCATGGTTGGCGATCGCTTCACGACCTACCAGATTTTGACCCAGATGCTTACGTTCTTGGTCATGTAGCAGCACGATGCTGTCATTAGACAACGACCCCGCTTGTATTGTAATGTTGTTGAACATATAGAATAGTACCTATATATTGCCATGTCCGTGAAGTTTTGTTACTGCTTAAGCTTTATGTACATCCGCAGCATTTTCAGGCTCACGGCGACAATTCATGCCTAGAGCAACAGTTCAATACAGTATCAAGCTGGTTGAAACTGCCGAAGAGCTGAGACGAATAACACCACAACCTAGCCAACAGTCATTTTCACCCAGATGCTTCTAAGCTAACATCTGACACCATCTCCATGGATAAAATAATCTTTTACTGGCTGCTTGCGTTGCAGCTATTCCATCTGACTGCCCTGATTACGTCTCGTATGCTGCTGAGCGCCATCCTCCATATTCCTCTGGCGTACACGAGTTCCCTTCCAGCGTCCCAAAGAGGAATGTCGAACTCATCCGGTGCCAGAAGTTGAGCATATTCTGGAAGAGGATATAAAAATGTAATAAAAGATCCAGATCTTCTCAGACTTTTTGAGAATGCGTGGCCAAACACCTTGGATACGACAGTTCTGTGGCAAGGCACAGCCGAGGACAATCCGGACGAAGAGGCAAGGCCCCAAGACCTATAACAAGAATTTCTCTGACATCCAACAGCTTTCATTTGTGATAACCGGAGACATCAATGCCATGTGGCTACGCGATAGCGCCAACCAACTCCAATCATATAAGCCTGTCCTCCGCAACTCTAGTGACATCGCTCGTCTCTACCGTGGGGCCATCAATTTGCAAGGCCGCTATATCCGCCAGCACCCATACTGCAACGCCTTCCAACCACCTCCAGAAGCAAACATTGGCGTCACAAAACGCAGTTTGACCGCTCGCCAGAACGGAGATACTGTAACTCCACCTTATGACCCAAATGTGGTGTGGGAGTGCAAATATGAGCTCGACTCCTGGCTGCTTTCTTCCAACTATCGTGGGACTACTACGAGGAAACCAAGGATGCCGAGTTCTTTGGTAAATTTTCCTGGGCAGATACCACAAAGAAGATAATTGAAGTCGTCAAGGGCCTAATGGGAGGTACCTTCACCGAGGATGGCCAAGTAATCAAACCCCTTACACGTGGCAGCGGCAGTCTACAAGGTCTACCGAAACAGTGGCCAACAACGGCAACGGAGATCCCGTAAAGGGTGGTATTGGGCTCATTCGAAGCTTCTTCCGGCCTTCGGATGACTCGTGCATTTACCAATATCTCATACCTGCCAACATGATGTTCTCGCGATATATCAAGGCTTCTGCAGAAATTATGAAAACGATTGATGAGACTGTTGCAGCTGAAATGGAAGATATCGCGGCAGGTATTGTCGAGGGATCAACAAATATGCTATAGTACACCGAGAAGATGTTGGAGACGTCTATGCCTACGAAATTGACGGGTTTGGATCTCATATTCTCATGGTATGTTCAAGCATTCTTCCTTCTTTGCAGCTAACCACCAACACCGTGTAGGACGATGCCAATGTCCCTTCTCTCCTCAGTATCCCCATCTAGGATACGAACCAGCCTCCAGCACCATTTACCAGAACACGCGCAAATTCATTCTTAGCCCCTCAAATCCATACTACGCTTACGGTCCTGTTCTGAACGCCACTGGTGGACCACACGTTGGGCCAGGAAAGGCATGGCCGATGGGTGTCATCATGCAGATCCTGACTTCTGACGACGACGAGGAGATGATCCAGGGTCTGAAGCAGCTGCTCGGATCGACCACTGGCCTAGGCTTGATACATGAAACGGTTGACAGTCATGACGAAAACAAATGGACTAGATCATGGTACGTGATATCATGCTTGACTGGAACAATGCTGACTTCTGCATAGGTTCGCGTGGGCGAATGGCCTATTTGGTCAGATGATCCTTGATCTCAGCAAAAGGAAGCCAAGTGTGCTGGAAACAAGTTTCCAAAATTGATGGCAACACATAATTTAGTTACTAAACCATAGTTGTGCTTTTCCCAACGGAATATATTGTGACCAAGTCTACACCAAGAGCAAATATCCACAATCATACGCTATTTATGCTGTAACCTTTCCAAATCCTACACCTGTGCAAACCTAACTGAGATCAAAACCAGCACCTGAGGTGATGGCGTAAAGTAGTTTATCTCTTAATGTGGATTCTTTTGTATACCGTGGCAACTTGAGGAGGTTAACGCAAGTACTCGTACTAGGTAGACGATCCTCATCAGTGCCACCGTCTCGAATGCTAAATTTCGGTCGCAGTTGCGAGAAACCCAAGAGAGGTGCTCTCGGTGTAGAGCTCACGTATTTGAGCACGTCTCGCCTCTGAGCGTCTGTGAAATCTCCCAAGACCTTCCAGAATAACTTAATGGTTGGATGCTCTTCATTATCATCTCCAATCTCGTACAGGCCGCTGTAAATTGTGTTGCGGCGCAGATCTTCGATGTCGATGGGAGTGGAATCGCCTCCCACCAAGCGCTGCAGCTCAGACTGATTGAACATGGAGAGCCAAGTAGGTCGGATAATGGCACGAAGACCGTGGAGGAATGCATTCGTCTGGAGTGAGGGCTGAACCACGAGGCGATGACGAGCAACGTAAGAGATATAGAGCAGCCGATTGTCATTCGTCACTGGAACCTGATCTCCATTAAGAACCAGATTTTTGGTTGTCGTTTTGATAGGCTCCCAGGGGCGATATTTGGTCGGTGATGCTGAAATCAAGACCAAGTTCGGATACATCGCCAGGGTAATTTTTGAGCCGGAGCATACCGTTGTATAGCTCCTCATCCATGTCTTTCAAATCGTTGACACTTCCCTTGTACCGATTTTCTTCGCCAGCACTTGGCGACGGCCATTTCAGCAGGAAGAAGCCTGCGAATGCAAGATCCACAAGAATGCCTTCATACAAGCACTTTCCGACGATGCGTCCAAGGAATTCATATCGCTTGAGTAATTCGTGCATGGCAAGTCTCCATTCTTCGTCAGCCTCAGTCAGGCCTTGACGCCGCATAGATTCTCGCAGTACATCCACAGCTGTGGGGTTAGGGAACAGCAAGCCTTTTTCGTTTGATGAAAACATGCCATTCCCATCTTGGGATCCGAACGCCTCGGATGTGATGCTGGTGAGGAACTCTTTGTGACTCCACCACCATCTATACCAGCCTCGGGGTATCGAACTGATCCACGAATGTGATTTGGATCTGATCTTTGAGACCTTCGCCAAGCTCATAGAATTGCTTGTAGGCATCCTCGAAAATTTCTCCTCGTCGAATGCGGGCATGGTGCCGAGCGAAGGGATGCCTGAAGAAAGGAGTGTCACCTTCTCGACGCATGCGATCGAGATGTACAAACTGCCGAAAGATCATTACCCGAGTCTCAAATGGGACGACAAAAGGCATGTGCTTGAGAATCTCAAGCTTAGGCCCGAGTTCTGCTTGTCGTCGTTCCTTCAAAGCACGAATTTGCTGTGCTCTTAGCCGCTCTAACCTAGCATGACGCGATAACCGCTGACCGGCAATAGTTGAGTAAAACCCCGTGTCCATGCCTAATGGACCACTGGGTGCATTCTCTCCCTCTTCGTCGCTATCTTCGGCCTCCTGTTCCTGAATTTGTCTTTCTTCTTCAGCAATGACAGCGCTGATGAAGTCTTCTTGCTCCAGCTTGTATGTCATCAACCACGATTCCGATGGCAAAAACTGCTTTCTTGAGTTTCGCTCATACAACATCTTTAGAGCGGTCGTGATGATGTTCCGGAGACTGTCGAGGTCTAACTTCGTGCTGGCCACTTTGTTCGGGGTGATGGACGCGCTAGGTTTTTTCTGCTGGGAGTCTCTCGATCCCATGTAAGAGTCAAACCGGTCATTTGTCGACGATTCATTTGAAATTTGCTCTTGGGATATCTCCTGCGCGTTGTAATGCAGAGCGAAGCCTGTGTTTTTGAGAAACAGCATTAAATGTTCCAGCTCTGCTCGCGGTAGACTGCAGGCTCGAATGCGAGATGTGGACTGATTCTGTTGTAGTAAACCGGGCTGCATTCCGCTAAAGAAATCTTCATCATCGCTTAATCTCATGATGAAGATAAATAAATCGAGGAAAAGCAAGATGACACGCCACTCCTGTTCCTCGACGCTTGTCTTGGAGGAATGAGGTGTGCCCTGGAGGTAATGCCTCAACACATCGACAGGGCGCTCGGCTTCCGTTCTCAATTTCGAGAACACGGTTGTTTGCCGCATGATGCGCCATAAGAATATCACCAAGGGTATATCTCCAGCGTTAGTGGGGATTTGTTCCAGGAATAGCCGCATGCGAGTGTCGTCTGCATTGCTAGGGAAGGCTTGAAGAAGAGCCAAGTTATAGCCAGCCAGGAGGCTTGTGCCGCCGAACTCCTGGTTGGAAGACCCTCTGAGACTGGATGAGAAGTCACCGATCAACTTGGAAATGCCCTCAGGAGCAACAAGTGACATTAGCTGGCGGCTAACATAGGGCTCGAACGAGCCTAAAGATGCATCCTCGGAAGTATCGCCTGCATCTTCTGCCAACAACCTCGTGCGGAAACGCAGGTTGATTTCTGATGAAAGAGCAGATAGCTGCGTGTATAAGGTGTCCAGGTGTGAGAACTCGTGGGTTGAGCTTAACGGACCCCGGCTTAGGTCGATGAAGTGGGCCAGTAACCAGAGCAGTTCGTCTTTCGACGAAGATATTTGCGCCAAGGGTGTGTAGCCCTTAGAAATAGCTCTAGCAAGCTCATCGGATCGGATATACGGGGAGAAGACAGAAATATTCGCCTCAAAGATATCGATGTCTTTGCTCGTGAGGAAACGAAAGGCTAGGGCTTCGTATGCGGCAGTTTGACCTATGCCATTGTTAGCAACTAGTGATGCTTCTCGAGCGGTAGACAACCCGCATCGACTTGACATACCCTTGTCTAGGACTATCGCTAGTGACTCGGCGATGGTCTGAATTAAAGGCTCAAGTTGGCCTTTCCCGGCAAGCCTGCTGCAACATAACGAGGTCAAGGCTGTAAAGTATGCAGCCAGGGAGCTGGATATTGTGTATGGTTCGTGCTTGACGATTTGAGTGATTAGGTGCAACAGAAGCCGAGGATCCCACTCGTCATTCTCCCTAAGGAAGGCCATGTTAACTTGCGAATGTTGCAATGAAGACACCCAAACGCTCCCTGAAGAAAGCTCGTACCTCTGCAGGGCGATTCGACCCAGTGATTTTACTAGAAGTTCTACTAATCGCCGCAGTCGACTGGGATGAACGGTGGCACAAACGTTGGCAAAGTTGGCGCTGTCAAAGTCACTGACAAAAAGGAAGAGTCGAGGTATGTCATCGGATCGTTGAGGCTTGCAAAATGATAAGAGCAAGGGTAAGGCAGTGACCAGCCTCTGCCTCGGATCGAGCGTGGCCGTGGGCTGGTAGAGGTGGTCGAACGTAGCTCGACGGTTATCAGCCAGCTCCTCTCTCACACGATGACCCCTCCATGTCCGTTGTATCTTGCCAGCAGCTTTCTGGCGCTGCCTTTCCGCCTGTCTCTTTTCTCGCTCGACCTGTGCATCTGAGACGGTCTTGGTTGCGTTGGAAGCAACGGAGGGGCTCCACGAGGTATTGGCAAACGGGTTACCAGCTTGCCCGCTAAGGTTCACGTTCCTAGGCCGCCGCGAGTTGCCAGTGAAGGTTGAGAACATGGCAGTCGTGAGGGGTGCTTGATCTGGGAAGTTGGATAGAATCAGGCGAGAACCATGGCTGTTGGCGAACCCAGCCGAGCCTAGTGTTCACGAGCGATGCAGCTTAGTAGTGGAAGTTCCAGAACATTCAGAGCGCAGCTCGGTGTCATGGAGGCAGCTAGACATACGCGGATAGGCGGAAAGCGATGAGGTCAGCCAGGCCAGCTGCGTCCGGCGATAACGATAAGCCGATAAGCGATTGAGGGGTGGTTCGGTTCAAGGCGATTGTGGAGCCAAGTGGCACAGACGTGATTCAAGACGATGCAGGGTATTTTGCGAGTGTGTGGTGGTGTGGTGTGGTGTGCGTGTGTGTGTGTGTGACGGTGAGATGACTGACCTTTGGTACCCTGGCCATGGCTGATTGGGAGGGGAGGGGCGAAGCAAGCTCTGAAGGAAAAAAAAACACTAGCAGGCCAAAAGCACGTGCCCCTCAGTTGGCGTTGGGAACCTTGGGAACCCTGAGAAGTCGACCCACCGTCTCCGCACTGTGCATGAGGAGTCACTGGCATGTCTCTGTAGCGCTCCAACACTGTACGGAACGGCCTGTGGGAAACAAAGCCACGCAACAAAGCCACGGTGCCGTGACCAGAAGCAGCCACGACCGTTGCTCCACCGCATCATTTTAGCAGGTAGGTCTATGCCGGAGAATGAAAGCAAAAAAAAATCTCTGTTGAAATTTCTCCTCTCCTCTTCCCTCCTTCACTCAAAGCCTACCTTTATCAACAAACACTTCCCAATCCCATAAGTCGAGTCGGTTCAGGGTACGGTCTTCGACCTTGATCTCTGTCCTTGCTCACTTTTGCAATCTCAGAAAATTCACAAAAAAATTTGAAAACCACCCATAAAATCCTACCCGCCTTCCTACCAATCACCACCTCCCAACCTCAGTTCCCGCGCGACACCGCCGACTGATCACTTCCTCCCACAACCGACATCTCTCTTACAGTTGACTGCTCCACGGTTCAACTGTTTCATCAGCTGCCTCATTTCCTTTGCAGCTTCTTGCGTCGCCGGTTTCTCACCACGCGACCCATCACCGCTTCTCCAACTTCCTGTACGTTGCTACCCCACGTTGGCGCTTGCACCACACCGCACCCGCAACGCTCGGCCTCTCCTCGACTCGTTTCATTGTGCTAACCCCCAGCAGTTCTAGAAGCCCCCAGTCCAACGTCATAATGGCCGCAAACACCGCTTCCGGCGCTGTCGACCAGCTCGCCAGCGACTTGAACAACACCTCCCTCAACGGCAGCGGCGATGCCAAGGCCCCTACCGTTGACACCAACGTCGCCGCTGGTGCTGCCGACGAGTCTGCTCCTCCCAGCACCACTGCTCCTCACCCCCAGAACTCCGCCTCCCTCTACGTTGGCGAGCTCGACCCCTCCGTCACTGAGGCCATGCTCTTCGAGCTCTTCTCTCAGATCGGCGCTGTTGCCTCTATCCGAGTTTGCCGCGATGCCGTCACCCGTCGCTCCCTCGGCTACGCCTACGTCAACTACAACTCCACCGCTGATGGTGAGAAGGCTCTTGAGGACCTGAACTACACCCTCATCAAGGGCCGCCCCTGCCGCATCATGTGGTCCCAGCGCGACCCTGCTCTGCGCAAGACTGGCCAGGGCAACGTCTTCATCAAGAACCTTGATGTCGCCATCGACAACAAGGCTCTCCACGACACCTTTGCTGCTTTCGGCAACATCCTGAGCTGCAAGGTTGCTCAGGATGAGAACGGCAACTCCAAGGGCTATGGCTTTGTTCACTACGAGACTGATGAGGCCGCTCAGCAGGCCATCAAGCACGTCAACGGCATGCTTCTCAACGAGAAGAAGGTCTACGTCGGCCACCACATCCCCAAGAAGGATCGCCAGAGCAAGTTCGAGGAGATGAAGGCCAACTTCACCAACGTCTACGTCAAGAACATCAACCCTGAGGTCACTGACGACCAGTTCCGTGAGCTCTTCGAGAAGTACGGTGATGTCACCTCCTCTTCTCTGGCTCGTGACCAGGAGGGCAAGAGCCGTGGCTTCGGCTTTGTCAACTTCACCACTCATGAGAGCGCCTCCAAGGCTGTTGACGAGCTCAACGGCAAGGACTTCAACGGTCAGGAGATCTATGTCGGCCGTGCCCAGAAGAAGCACGAGCGTGAGGAGGAGCTCCGCAAGTCTTATGAGGCTGCCCGCCTGGAGAAGGCCAACAAGTACCAGGGCGTCAACCTGTACATCAAGAACCTTGATGATGATATCGATGATGAGAAGCTCCGCCAGATGTTCTCCGAGTTCGGCCCTATCACCTCTGCCAAGGTGATGCGCGACAGCCTTGTTGAGTCTGGTGACGAGAAGGAGAAGGAGAAGAAGGAAGAGGAGGAGAAGGAGGAGACCAAGGACAAGGAGAACAAGAAGGACAGCGCTTCCGAGGAGGAGTCTGCCGAGAAGAAGTCCGAGAAGAAGGATGGCAAGAAGCTCGGTAAGAGCAAGGGCTTCGGTTTCGTTTGCTTCAGCAACCCTGACGACGCCACCAAGGCTGTCGCTGAGATGAACCAGCGCATGGTCGGCGGTAAGCCTCTCTACGTTGCTCTTGCTCAGCGCAAGGATGTTCGCAAGAACCAGCTCGAGGCCAGCATCCAGGCTCGCAACCAGCTGCGCATGCAGCAGGCCGCCGCCGCCGCCGGTATGCCCCAGCAGTACATGCAGCCCCCGTCTTCTACGCCCCTGGCCAGCAGCCCGGCTTCATCCCCAGGGCGGCCGTGGCATTCCCTTCCCCAGCCTGGCATGGGCATGCCCGGTGTCCAGGGCGGTCGTCCCGGCCAGTTCCCTGGTTACCCTCAGCAGGGTGGCCGTGGCGGTGTTCCTCAGCAGGTTCCCCCATGTACGGCATGCCCGGACAGTTCCCTCCCAGTACGGCCAGCCCGGCACTCCTCAGTTCATGGCTGCCATGCAGCAGGTTCAGCAGGCTGCTCTGGCTGGTGGCCGTGGCGGTCCTCAGGGCGGCCGTGGCGGTATGCCTCCTAACATGCAGGGCGCTGGCATGCCTGGCTACCCTCCCAACAACCGCCAGCAGGGCGGCATGGGCCGTGGCGGCAACGCCAACGCCGGCCGCAACGGTAACTTCCCCAACCAGGCCGGTCGTGGCGAGGCTGCTGGCTCCAGCGTGCTCCAGTCTCAGCTGGCTGCTGCCCAGCCTGCCCAGCAGAAGCAGATCCTTGGTGAGATGATCTTCCCCAAGATCCAGGCCATCAACTCCGAGCTTGCTGGCAAGATTACCGGTATGCTTCTGGAGATGGATAACTCTGAGCTTATCAACCTGTAAGAATCCCTTTCTTGAAAATTTTACTTGACAATGACTAACAACGAAACAGCATTGAGGACGAGGCTGCTCTCAAGGCCAAGGTCGACGAGGCTCTTACCGTCTACGACGAGTACGTCAAGGCTCAGGGTGGTGCCGAGGGCGCCGAGCCCAAGAAGGAGGAGGAGACCAAGGCTTAATGACCAGCCTTGGCTCTTCTGGAATTTCGCATTTTCTTATTTCGAATGAACAAACTTACATACGACACCTTGGGTCAATGCTTATTGCGACCCGGGTCAAGACGCGGTTACGAACATGAGGAGTAAACATCGTTATTACTTGAATGGCTGTCTTGATGTCATGTTGCATCATGTACAGATAGACTTCTTTGCTATCTCTTCTCAGGGAAGGAGGAACAAAAGTTTTAGGGTCTAGGTGGTTGGCTTTCTCCAAGGGCTTGGGGTCACTTTTGGGGATGCCTATGAGCTCCCACTCACGAAACTCACCTGGACGGCGTTGATGGTTGTAGGTTTTCTGAAGCTGCCTGTAGGCCGATACCCCAGAATGGTCCACGTTTTTCACAGGCAGATTTGACGCAGAGGTTCGATACGGATAGGGCTTCTAATAGATTACTCATTCATGATGTTACGTGCTGTGTGCCGAGTATTTGTTGTGATTGTCTGTGATGCGGAGCAGCCAGTGACTTGTGCAGAAATATGATGCATTACGACTGAAGCATTGCTGAAATACTCCTAATGACCATCAGGTCTTTCAAGGATGCCTCCTCCCTCTGGATGCTATGGAACTGGTGTGGTGTAAGATGATTCGAAGCACCCTTCCCCCACCACTTCTCGTTCGCCTCTTCTCTTCTTTTTCTGCTCGTACACGGCTGCTTCGACCTTGTTCCCGATATGCGCCGTTCATGTACAGGTAATAAAGGTCAAGGAAGCCACCATGCCAAGAACGTGTAGTCTCAAAACGCCTCAGAACGACCGAAATACAAAAAGAATCTATAGACCGGGCGCAAACCCACCCCTTACTCCCAAGATGTGTGTGTGTATCCTCACGACGTGATGTCTCATTACAAAAATTACCCTGATCCGTCATGGTTTCATTTTGTTTGTGTTTGGTACGAGAGGTGCCCTCCTGCCTGCGCGCGCCTAGGTGAACGCCGGGGCGGCGGTCGCCTAGTTGGCCTCCCCGACGATGCCGTTCTCGGCCTCGATCATGTAGCGCTTGCCGGGGACGCTGGCGAAGAGGGTCTCCATGACCTTGCCGCGCTGCTGCTTGCGGACGCCGGAGAGGTAGTCGCTGACGTCGCTGAGGCCGCGGATCTGGTCCTCGAGGGTGAGGGTGGTGGAGTTGAGGCCGCGGACGAGCGGGGAGACGAGCTTGGTGCGGAGGCTCTCGAGGGAGGCTTTGAGGGTGAGGAGCTTGGTGTTGTGCTCGACGAGGACGCCCTTGTTGCGGACCGTCTTCTCGCGGACGTTGCGCAGGAGAAGGCGGTTCTGCTCGAACTTGCGCAGCTCGGCTGCGCGGCCGCCAAGCATGCGCGACCACATGGAGGAGAGGAGGTCGGCGTGGAGCTCCTCCTGGGCAGAGGACTCGCGGACGACGGTGCGGGCGAGGTTGAGGAAGTGAAAGTCGACGGCCTCAAAGAGGGCGAAGAGGGCGACGCTGTGCTGCAGCTCGGACTTGATGCTCTCCTCGAGGATGCCGAGGAACTCGTTGAAGAGCAGCTGGACCATGCGCTGGTCGCGCTGGGGTTGCTCATGCCGAAGACGTAGGTGGTGAGGGTGCCGAGGGTGGTGGGGTTACCGGCGTCGTTCTCGAGGATGTGCGCATGGGAGAGGATGTTGTGGATGTTGTCGTAGGCGGAGGAGATGGTGGAGGGGGAGGGCGGTTGTTGAGCCGGTTGAGGTGCATCTTGGCCCAGTCCATGACGTTGAGGATGCTGGAGGATGCTGGTCAGCTAGGAGGGAACAGCGAAAGATAAGCATTTCAGAAACTTACGCATCAATATCCCCGTCAACGCGGGCAAAGAACTTGGTCATCTCAAGCGCCAGCGTCTTCATGTTCTCGCTCAGCGAATCCAAGTCGGTGACGATGCTCACGGCATCCTTCATGTCGCTGGTCCTGACGCTCTCACCGAGATCCCAGACGGCGACGCTGGTGGCCTGCAGGTCATGGACCTGGGCGACGGCGTGCTCAGAGTAGTAGATGAGGGGCTCGAACGAGCGCGCAAGGCCGGCCACCTTGACGAGGTCGCCCGCGGGCCGTGACGCGGCGGGCTGGAGGAGTGATTTCGTAGCGGAGATGCTGAAGATGGCGACGAGGATGGTGCAGATGGTGGACATCCATGTTGAGAATAGGGTCGTGTACTTCTTAGAGATGAATGAGACGGCGGCCTCGAGCGGCTCTGTGCGCTGTTGAACTTCGGCGCGGACGGCGAAGCGAATATCTTTGGGTTCTTGGTTAGTCCATTGTATCAAGCGAAAGCATGTTGCGCGCAACCTGAGATGAGGAATGCCGCATTACTTACAATTATCTGTTGGAGGCGATGACTCTCTTAACGACATCGCATCATCCTTGCGGTAGTTTTGCTGATCTACCCTCAGTGTATCATCCTCCTCCCTTTGTTGAGTCGGGCCCAGCACCTTTTCCGGACTCAGGCTCCCTTGGGGCAACCTGGTGCGCACGGCGCGCTGCAAGACCATTTCGACGTCGCTATCGCGCATCTCGGGAGAGCTCTCGCGGGTGGAGGGACGGGTAGAGGGCAGGGCGTGCAGGCCACTAAGGGGCCCTCCAGAAGCCGCTGCTCCGGTCGCCGTTGCCGAGCCTTCGCCATGCCGGCGGGGAGTAGCCACCCGCGGATGCTAGCTCGGAGTCCTCCAGGGGTCGTCCAGGTCGTCCGGGTCGGTCACGGCCGAGTGGCGGAGAGAGACCGGGCTTGGGCTTGCTGGGTGCTCGAAGTCCTGTAGCGAGGCGTCGAGACCGTCCAGAAGATCGACCATGGCTCGGCTGTGGTGAGGATTGGTGGTGGGAGCAGGTGCGGTGGCTGTGGGAAGAGTACTCGAGCTGCCGGGGTGGTAGTCGGCTTCGTAGGCCGACTCCCTCAAGACAAAGTCCAAGTCCTGGCTGGAGACGACGAGAGACTGGTCCTGCAGCACGAGCTGGTTGTAAGCGCTGGGAGGGGCAGGCAGTGGTTTGTCTCCGCGTCGAGGGGCTCCGGAGAGAGTGTTGAGCGGCGGCGCAACGGCGGCGCCGGTTCTGCGCAAGACGGAGGCCACAGAGGTGGGCAGGCGCCGGAACCAGAGAGACAGCGCTGGAGAGATGTAGAAGGAGAGGAAGATGAAGAGCAGGGCGACGGTATATAGAAATGTCGTGGGCGCAACGTTGATGTTGATGAGAGAGAAGTTATTGTTGACTTCCAGAAAGGCCATGAGGGCCGGACTTTCGAGAAGCAAGTGATCGTCTGTCTACAATGGTAGTTTCGGTATCAGCGAGTTTCCGAAAGCGGCGTCTAACCGGCAAGTCTGTCTCAGGCGTAAGGTCACAAGCAGAGAAGAAAAAGTGGTGATGCTGGGTTCTTCACGGAGGCGACGACTGGACCAGAGGTTTGATGCTGCACGGTGGAGAGAAAGAGAAAGAGAAGCTACGACTGGATAGGTACAGCGAAGAGAGGTCTGAAGAGAAGAGACCGCAGCAGAGGAGAAATGTGATTGGGTGAATTCAAAGTGAGGACAAGGTGAGAAGATGCGCGGGCGAGTGAGCCAGAGCCAGAGGCGGGGGAGGAAAGGTGAAGGAGGGAAGAAATAGAAGTCAGATTCACCGAGCATTGACAGAGCAGACATACGGTACAACTTGTGGTTGATCCTTGCATACAAGCGGTTTCCTCCAAGTCCCACATGGGAGTCGCAGAGAACCATGACGGCTTCTTTACGATAGTCGTCTTGTCCTCACTCTCTCTTTTTTCTCTCAGTGCTTGCCGTTGACTAACTAGCATGGCATAGCGTAGCATATCCTAGGCCAAGCCAGGGGCAACGGACGGTCTCGTTTCATGGCCACCACTGGATGATAATGGAGAGGCTGGGAGGGGGTGAGAGGAGAGGAGAGGAGAGGGAGCGCGAGGAAGAAGAGAGGCGGTTGCTGGACGACAGGATGCTCAAGCTGCATCCTCAGCCAATCGATTCCAGGACCAGCATGGACCGTCCCGAGCAAGCCCCGCGCTAGACTCTTTATGGCTGTAGTGGAGAAGGGCAGCCTGATCAGGTATCTTTTTCTATGGCCTTATCCTTCCTTATCCACTTCTTTTTCATGCATCCACTATAACTCACCACCCATCTCCATCTCGACCGTGAATGCAAACAGCCAGCCAGCCAGCCAGCCAGCCGGGGTAGACAGAGCAACCACGACAACTACAAGACAAGGGGAAGAAAAGAAAACAAGACTGACCCGGACCAGACCAGGGCGAACGAATCCTTGCACGGGACAACGCCTGCTAACTAACCAACTACCTCGCTACAGCATAGACAGAACCCATACCTACTGACTGTGTTTTATCGACTCTTCCTAGATGCCTCTGTTCTGTACACCACACTCAACTCTGACCTTCTGACCTTCTTAAACGGATCACGGACTCCATCCCTCCAACCCGACTCAAACACGCCTCCCTCTACCACTCTTCTTCAACGCCCCCTTCAAACAACAACAACAACAGAAGAGAAAAAACCACTTTACGCGAATCACACACGCTCACGCTCCATCGCCCTATGCCGAACCCGCCTCGACGCACTGTTTATCCTTTAGCGGGTCTCTGGTGCTGAACAAGAGCTGTGGTGGCACCAATCGGAAGCCCTGTCCCGCCTCTTCCCTTCCCTCCCCGCACTCACGCTTCAGTCCAGTTGGCTGGCTTATTCAACTCCGATAAACAACAGGCGCGGGAAACACCAAAAACGAAACAACAACAATAAACAACAGCCCTTCTCCTCTCAAAAGGGAACCATACGACCGCTCTGGCTCTTCTCTTCCTCTGCTTTTCGTCATCCATGCCATCAGTGGCTCACTCGTATCCCCTCTCATGTGACACCCTCTGCGACTCGTCATTGGACATAAGAATTCGCGCCTTTGCCTTTGCCTCGCGCCTACACATGCATGCCTTAACCTACCCTTGCACATTGTTCCATCATCAAGGGCATATGTCATTCATTCCGCTAACAAGTTTCGAAACCTATTCATGAAGCGCTCTCGTCCCGTCGCACGAAAAAGCACACTACCAGTGCTGGTCAAAGCCAACTCGAGGCACCCCCTCTCAATCCATCTATCTGCGCCGACCTCCACCTCCATTGCTTCACCCATGGGTTTCATCCTTATCTTGCTACAGTCTCTTCTCCCCACGTAATCCCTCTTCCCTCTTCTGTCTCCTACCGCGAGCTTCGTCAGGCACTGTCCTTTAAATGAGTGGTACCGTGGCGTTTGTGACCGCACTCCTGCGTCTCTTCTCGTTGATTCTTGATGACTCTGCCGAATCATGCTCCCTCTAGTCTATCTTCGCGCTCGCCAAGCTCCTAGCGGCTGGATTGCTCAGGTTGTTGACCTGACGCACCGCCGTTCTCTTGTACTTGCTTTGCTTCCGTAGTCGTTTCCTCGCAACCATAACAGGCACCGAGCTCTTGGTTACTAGATAGTTGGAGAATGAACCCAAAATGACGCTGTCCTTCCGTTAGCACAAGCACTCTACATTGCTCCTCGTCTGACAGATAGACTGGTTGAGTTTACTTACCCCTTCAATGCGCTACGGCCGCGGCTTCCTATCACCACCAGCGTAGGGTTCACGAGGTCGATAACCTCCGTTATCAGGTGCTTGGGGTTCTTACAGTGGAGCACTTCCACGATTACCCTGACCTGGAGCCTTGTCTTACGTAGCAGCCGTAGCACCCTGTCCGTAATGTCCCTGACTGCACGGTGCCTCTCCTCGTCCGACTTGCTCCGCTCCCCACGTCCCGTCGGCGCCGGCGACCCGCTTGGCGTGCCGGGCGTGCTCGAGTCGCCCCGTAGGTGGAATGCTGATGGTCGCCTAAAGTCAGAAGTGGAACTGACCGAGGCCAGCGCCGCCGCCTGCTCCTTCATCGACCTGGGGTCATCCGGGACCAGCCCAGCATCCACGATGCCCGTATCCTCGTCCACGCAGTAGATGGCGATGAGTGTGTCGCCGTCACGGAGAACTGTGCCAATAGCCCACTCCAGGGCGTGCGTCGACTCGTCGCTAAGGTCGGTTGCGACAAGGTACTTCCTCAGCCTGTGATGTTCCTCCTCCGCTGCCTGTGCGATCTTAGCGTAGTCACCGCGGTAAATGATGCGGATCGCCCGGTGGGCATCCGGATTGCTCAAAATATTCGTCATCGAGAACGACAACTTTTGCGCTCTTTTGATGTCGTCCATATCCGCCTCCTCGTCCGAGTCTATTACCGATGGAGTTGCGGAGCCGGGTCCTTGGTCATAGCTAGTGTTAGAATGGACAACGCTCTTGGACGGCTTCACAGTATCTCCAGACGAATTCGTCACCTTGATCTCTGGTTCCGGAATCAATGATCTATACTGATACTTGGGCTGCTGGGAAGCTACTTGGTGGCCTGTGAAGGTTAGCAACTGTTCGATAGATCATTTCGTGAAACTTGTCTAGGGGTTACATACGCTCTTCTTCAGCGGCGGCAAGGAGACTCAGCGTCTTACGACCAGCCTTATTTGATTGTGACGAAAATTTACCATCTCCAGCGTCAGTTGCGGCATCAGGACTGATCGGTCGCGGCGCCTTATTCCGCCCTCGATCTTCGTCGTCGGATGTGAAGGGTCGTCATCCTCATCGCTCGAACCGAGATGCTCGCCGTCTGGCCCGAGGTAGTCTTTATGAGCCTACCTTCGCCGGCCTCTGACGAGCGCTTGCGCATAGGTAGCTGTGAGAGGCTCCCGCTACTTATTGCCAGGTTCGCGTCGGAGAGCCTACGATAAGCATTGTTGATGTCCACAATTTGGCCAGTGCCAAGCATCACCTTGCCAGGCGGGAGTTGTGGTGAGAATGTGGCAGGTGAGCGTGACCTGGCGGAAAGTCGGTTGTGGGGAGATTTTGACTTGTTTCCGAATCTGCTGCTGCCCGAGGAATGACGGTTGCCTTCGCCGGGGAACTGAAGACCACTCAAGTCCGCCCCTCGAAGGGTTTCCGCCATGGCAGAGACGGTCTGCCTCTTGGAGGGCTGTGAGGTCCGTTTGGGAAGCTGCTGGCCCGAGTTTGCGGTAAAGATGCTTCCAAATTGATAACCCGATGTAGGGTCGCCGCTAGCGCGGCTGCTGCCCATCATACGAGGGCCAAATTCGACAGGCTTGAGGCCGGCGTCCGATTTGCTCCTAGAGGGCACGGCGTGTGAGGTGGCGAGGCTGGATTTGGGTAGGGTGGGGAATTGGGCTGTGTGCGCGTGCCAGACTGTTTGCCGGCGGGTGGTAAGGGAGAATCGACATCGAGCATGCTCCTAATGACGGGAGGAGGCGAAGCGGGAGGGCTGTCGATGTCTAGCATGCTCCTCACAGGCCCCTGGGTTCCGGGACCTGTCCTGGTCGTCGTGCTTGAGCTAGACGGCTCCTCGGCAATATCGATGAGGCTCCTGACGGGGAGCGAGGAGCGGCATAAGGGAGGCGGAGCGAACTCTATCCGTGTTGGTGCTGCCTTGGCTGTTTTCGAGAAGGGCCAGAACCTCCTTGCGCTCCATGTCAAGCATAGCATCGATGCTCATGGGGCGGTTGGAGTTGTTGTGCGCCATCTTGACGGTTTGCGACGTCAAGATTGCGGGGCGCAGGGTGGGAAGGTCGAGCTGTTGCTAGACCGATCAAGGTTGTAGGTATTTTGTGCTCGTCGTAGCAGCAGGCTGCGCTCGATGCTCGTAGGGGAGAATTTTTTTTTTCCTTCGTGCCAATCCCGATCGTGGAGGGTTCGGCTATAGAGGTGACGACAACAGCGTGGGGTTGAGCCAGAACTGCATTACGTTGATTAAGCGAGCAGATGGTCAGATCATCGTGAGCCGAGGAGTCTAAGTGTGGGCGCAATGGAGAATACAAGGGCGCGCAATGGGCGGCGAGCGAGTTGGAGTGATGGAGCGTGGTGGCAGGCGTGCAGATGGGATGGGTATCTCTGCTGGCAATGTCGGTTGGATGGAGGACGATGTTTGAGAAAGGGAATTGCAAGTCGAGGTTGATTGAATGATGTTTGGCGGTGGAACATGACCTTGGCCAAAAAGGTAAGATGCCCAGAGAGGTAGGTACAGCGCTACCTGGGACAGGTATGTAGACACGTACCTACCTGTAATGTTAGTGCCAGGGAGGTGAGCCAAGGTACCTGCTAACGACATTGGCGGGCGCTCTGGGCCTGCCAGAGGGAGGCGGTACAGCGCAGAGCACCCGGAGTGTTAGCTGGGCGTGTACGGGCTGGCGAATTGGAAAAGGGAGGGGCGAGGGAGGGGCGCAAAGCGACGCTTGGTTAGTGCTAACAGGGTCCTTTGGGACAAGGATGGGAGGCTGCTGTGACCTTAAAATCAAGCTAAAATCCGCAAACCAGTCCAGATGGTGTGTTAGCATCGAGTTAGTGGCCCAAGCCCAGCGTCGTCGAAGCCTTTTGCTGCACTGCACTGCCATTCTGGTACTATGTAGCACATGTTTGGACGCACGCTAGCAAAGGATATCGTGACTCAACCCAACTTCCGAGGTGCATGTACGGATGTACCCTGTCATCGGAGCAGGCGTGCAGATCTCTGGATGCCAGACACTGCGAAAAGCTCACGTGGTACAGTATCTTCAAGCTTCTAATTCCAGGCATGGAGCACCATTAGCACTGTAGCATCCTATCATATTTTATTCTACTCTCATGAACATACAAACTACCAGATAACTTAGTACCTACTAAGGTAGCTGTCTTAGTACCTACCTCAACCCCCACGACGCATACCTGCCCCGGTACCGAGGTACCTACCCACACAAAGTACCAAGGTTTGCATCTACTGAGATACCTACGTGGTGGTCGCATCATCTCCGTCTTCTCAACTTCAAACATGATATGATGCACATCATCTCGGCTTGGTACGCATGTATGCAGACGGGCCAAGACGTCGGTCCGATCCACACACGGAGGCCTCTTCTCCTGTTCCGTCTCTCGTTGTCCAAGCCCGTCCGGAGTCGTCCGTCCATCACATGCTACATTACATCAGCTACTAATCCATGCCAATGCCAGATGTACCTGGGCCGTGAGCGGAAGACGAATCCTAATCCGAGGGCTGGAGGCGTAACACTTTAAACGCAAACGGCCAATACGCGTCTTCTTCACCAGATATACGCCTGAGCGTTGCGTTGCTTCACCAAGAGCACATTACCGTATCATCTCTACCAATTTTTAATTTTTCTTTTATTTTCCTAAAGAAAAATAAAAAAATCTTTCTGCTGTCCATTTGTTCGTAATGTAGGGCATGTGCAACAGACTGCAGAAGGTTGTGGAATTCTTCATGCACCTCAATGCCAAGGCGGATGACGCTGCCGTCTCGGCATACGCAGATGCTACTATGCTTTACCTTCTTGATCTACGCCTGCATTCATACCCTCAGAGTGCGTTTGACGATCCAAACTGCATCAACACAGCATAACGTACGTAACCGCCTTGCACAACTCAATCACTTGCATCGCAAAGAGGCCGGGTGTTTACCCCAAAGCTACTCCATTGACCCGTGTAGAATGCAGCACTGCCATCTGATCCTTAATCCGGTGTATTTTATCTTCAAAGATGCTGCCGCCGCTATGAGGCTTGTTACATGATGTACAATGTGACCTGCTCCCCGAGTACACGTATCTTACAAACAAATGCCCATCTATTTACCCATCTTCTTCTTCATCTTCATCTTGCCGGTTGTGACGTTGGCTCGGGCCGCTGTGCCAAGCTTGTGCACCAGCTTTCGCTTCTCCCACACACCTGAACGACCTTCAACTACGGCGATGATCTCCTCCGCTATGCGATGAGGAAACTGCTTTCGGCCACTTCCCGTTGAGGGCCTCTTGCTGACCGCGTCCAAGATCCACTTGAAAGCAGTTCTTCTCCGTTGTCGAAGCGCGAGGGTGTAGGCACTTCCAAGGCACGGCCACCACCGGCGGCGCCGGCGATACCCTGACCTTAATGAGCGGCGCAACTGAGTCGATGGCGATGGTGATGTATAGAACCGGGTTCAGCGGCAGGTGTGAAGCCGGGGAGTTCCCGGGAGCAGAGGGAACTTGGGGCTGTAGATGGGTGCCGGTGCGGTACGGAGGAAGTTCATGACCATTGCCATGTTCTGTGAATCGATAAGTCAGATACGTCTTTGACCAAGTGCCACGCTACGGCCCACTCACCCTCTGAGCTACGCTGAGCTTGCCATCCTTCATCATGAGCCGGGTAATCTGCTCCAGCACTGGATGATATCGCTTCTTCATGTGGAAACCCTCGGGGTACGGCTTGACCGGGAGACCAAACTTGTGGCCAGGGTTCTCGACTTGGTTGTCCATCTCAACGACATCCGATCGGCTGCCAGTGCTTTCCACCATGGCCTCGGCCTCGTCTGCCGGCAGAATGGTTCCGTCGCGGTACAGGACCTCCTGCTGCGCTGAGGTCAGACCAGCATCGCCTTCGCTGCTAACCGTACGTCCACCATAGAAAATCTGTTCCAGGGTCGCGTCGTCGATTGTGTTGGCAAAAGAGGCGTTGGCGTTTTGACCCAATGCCTGCGTCGAACCTTCTACAGAGCCATCCTTGCCGGTCTGTGTAGAGGGAGCCTGCTGGGACGAGCTGTCGTTTGACTGGCCTGGTCGTTTACTCGCATCGTCGGCGTACAGTCGCTGCACCGGTCGGGCATTGAACAGCGGCTGGGTTCGCACGGGGAGGGGCCTAGACCGGACAGCTAGAGCCCTGCACGCTCCCCATAATCTTGAGCTTGCAGACATGCCGAAGCTCTGCGTAATTGGTATCGCGCAAAGCAAAACTGGCAAATCCGCGTCTTCGCGTGATCTTTTGAGGAAACCCTCGATGAAATTTACGGTAGGCGGAGCTACCCTGGGTGATGTCGGGATTTAATTGTTCCGGGTCAGGAGCGTCTCCTAGGCTAACTGTTCCCTAATTGGGCCACTCAAATCTGGTAATAGGCCATTCACAACACCTAGAATGAGAGGACGAAAGTTATTAAAAGCAATTAAAAGTCGCTGAAACCCATGTAGGGCTCTCAGTCTGCTGCTTATTATCGCAGCTCATCATTAAAGCTATTTGTGGTGATTGATGGTTCGTCATGACGTGAAATTGCATAATATGACGATAGGTTCAATACAAGCATGCTCGTCTCTTGTTTTTGGACGTAGCCGTCATTCTGTCTCATGAAGATTTTTGGTCAGCTCGTCAGAAATGTCAGAAATGTCTGGTCTTTGGGATACCCAGGTCACATGTCAAGATCAAATAATGTGGACTCAGAGGGCTATTGCAGGCTGCCCTTCCGCCTGGCATGCCTACCACCATGATCTTCAGTTCTTCAGCTCTTCCGGAGAGGCTGGAAACGAATGATCTCAATTGCGCACCTGCTTCTATGAACCCAATAATAAATTAATACTTAATCGAATAGATTTACCGCCTGGTATGCCACTAAAGCAATCTGGCGCCACGACAAAGTTGCTGGTTTTCTGGATGATCATCGTTCATGTAGACCCTGTGTTTTCCGACTTTGGTCTACACTATTGTAGCAACAGACAAGACTGTAGGAAGAAGGACAGAAGAGAATAACATATTTCTCACTAGCTCAGCTCAAGGTAAATGTGTTGCATGCTGAGGCCTAGAGCAAATGCGTAAACATGGGGACGAGTTATTGCCAGATGCATGCAAGATTTCAAGGACAAATGAAGCAACGTCACAGGTCTTGGGGTAAGCATTGAAGATTTTTTATCACTCATGAGTTATCTGGGGATAACGAAGTCGTTTCTGTACGCAGAAGGAAACTTGGGAAGCTTGAGGGTAACGGAAGATGCTAGTTGTTCAAGTGCTTTGCTGTGTTTACTCACAAATGATTCTAGGGGTAGAAGAAGTTGCTGAGAATAAGTTTTGATATCGTGAGGTGACAATACTACATCATATTATGAAGTTCGGGCATCAAATCAAGCTTATGAAAGACAATATTGTAAAAGAAACATAACTCGCACAATTCTTGACTCCATCATCTAATCGCTTTTGGCCGTTTCTCTTTGGCCGTTTCTTTTTAACTCGAGTTGAGTTTCCGTCAATCATTCCTCCAGTGGCTTGTCGCACTGCTGGAGTACCGTCTGCTCAGAAGCAGGTCAAAGAGCGCCTTGAATAATACAGGTTGTACGAAATAATCCCGAACGCCAAACCAGCCTATTGAGCTTTTCACACATCAAAGTGCTCGCAGCCCAAACTGCTCCATCAAAACTCCAAGCAAACACACCTGTCCTGCACCCCATAGCGCAGAACCAGAAATACAAAGTGGTCACGAAAATGGAGCTCGAGACACACATTGCGCCTCCTTTGGACAGGGGCTGTTCACCAACCTGCCCACATCTGAGTGGGCGAGCCACTATTGCTGGGGCTCGTCAACCAGTTCAGAGCGCATTCGGCAGCATCTTCTTTCGCGTTATGAACATTCTTTCCGTCGTACCAGTAACGAGCTGTCACTGTTCTTCCGTGAACAGTGACCCTGCTTGACCACGCAGTACGACCTCCTAATGGCTCTTGTGGTCAGCGGTCTTGGTACATCTTACAGTAATCCTAGGTAACTTACCGCGACGATCGGACACAATCTGAAAAACTGGTGGTCGCAGCTGTGCATCCCTGCAGGCTTCTAATATGTTTGTCAGTCTTGTGAATCAGCCTTGTATGTGATTTCGCTTACCTTCGAGTCTCTCTTGCCAGGTCGAGACGCTGGAGGAGGAGTAGCTTGAGGTGGGCGACATCATTGAGTCTATTGGTCGTAGAATACAGGAGATGTGGTGAAAGCCGTTGGGATGACAAAAGATCGAGTTAAGTGTAGAAGATGGATGCTATCAAAATATAAAACAGTTACCAAGAGACGACAGAGTCCAATTGAGTGGTGTAAAGCGTCTATGAGTGGCGACAACCAAGGGGCCCAAGTGACGTCGAGTCGAGCACGGCAACTGGGATAGCTTTATATGTTTTACCCAGACCCAACTGCTGAACTAGGAATGACAACTTTGGTACGTTGGGCTTGTAATGTGGCAGAAATCATTAGGTGGCACTTGGGAGGGATTACCAGAGTTCAGCCTGAGATTGTTGTGCGAGATTGCAGCTGCGACTCCATTTGAACAAAGTACGGCACACTGCATCACGGGAGCGGAGAGACGTGTTCGGGAAAAGGAAAGTGACAGCGGAACGAAAAAGTGAGCCCAGGCCCGGTGAATCATTTCGAGGACATCCAAATCGCTCGACCCAAGAAGCCGTGGCCATGGCCATGTGCCTTATTAGTCTATGCTAGACTTTGCTTTTTCCTTGTACGCTCGGTAAGATGGGAAACCTGCATGAGACTAGGATGGGCTGACCAGATTGTTTCCAGGCTCGACGTGCAAGTTAAGAACAAGGATCATCAAGTAATCACATTAGGTGGGCATGTCTCTTGGGCTGACCGTGTCCGACTACACGGCTTTGAAGAATCTAGCCATAGTAAACTTGCTCTCAGCTTGGGTGTCCAGCCGGTTGTACCTGCAAGTCGCCCTTGGCGCGGGACCATCTTCCATGGCTTTCTCAGGCTCGCAGGGTTTAGCCAGACCGGAGAGACTGAAAAGCAAAGAGAGGTCCAGGGGCTCCAACAACAAGCAACACTCGCTAGGATACTCCACGATAACCCAAGGATGATGTGAGCAAGCATGAACCCCCTTCTGGCAGCACCTATCCGAACTCCAGCGCCAGCGCAGCCAAGTCGTGAGGCGATCGGGCTTATTGGGCATTGCGCCCTGCAGGGTTGGGTTCCATCGCCAATGCCAGGACGCCGCGGCCATCTGCTGCAGGCACAACTCATACAGCTCGCGGATAATTTCTGGGTGCCAGCCGCCTTATGCTGGTGGCATGTCGCCAGCCACGTCAATCGACGCAGGAGGGCGTCCAGCACGGATGAGCGTGGAAGCCCGGTGGGGAACCAGATCTCACCCCAGTCGGAACAAGCAGGCGTTGGGGTCACTGGACGCTCGTCCCAGCGACGTGCTGGGATGGCATGGTTAACAGAAAGTAGAATGGATCCCATCTCAAATGACTTGCTTCTTTCAAAGGCGCGAGAGGTCCGAGGAAGCCAGAGCATCGTACATGGCAGGGAGGATGATGTCTCAAACATCCATGTGCAAGATTTTGGCTTGAACAACTTGGAGCATGGCGACACTTCTTCCCATGCTGCCGATCGACCAAGATCCAGCTTCCAGGCACTAGCCAAACCACGCATGCTCATCGGTTGCAGGGGTCTACGGCTGCTTATGCCTGTTTTGACGTGGCGCTGATCGATATTCGGTATCCCAGCACTTATACAGACGCTGGATGCAACCAGGCTGCTTGCTTATTTGTCCAGCGCACCGCACCATTGAATGCCTTTGCTAGGAAGAGGTTAGGGCCATGAGTCTTCCAGCTTGCGTCTAGCAGTACCGGAGACTGGTCCATGGGTGTCGATGGCTGATGCAGGCCATCCAAGCATCCGTGGCCATCACCACTGCCGGATAACCCTCGTTCCCCTCCCCGGAGCAATCATCTTCCCGCACGGGGCACGTATCGCGGAAGCCTGCAACACGCCATTGGGTTGCATTTCCACTGCTTCCTAAAGAACGGGTACCGGTCGACACTACGGATGCCGGTATATGAATCCTTTGTGACATGTCTTCCGCCATGGTTGTTTCCAAAAGGATGCCATGATTCCTTTGAGGAGCATGATTGGGTCAGGCATCATTCAATAATTGAGAATGGCCTCACCTTGGTCATAGTGTGGATAACATGGCTTCAGCCAAATGGACTTGGCTTTGGTCAATTGGTTTCCTCCAAGGGCTATGACATAACTCTTGCTCCTAGGCTAAACCGGTGTGACGTCTAAGGATCGACATCTGGTCTGGGAGCTTGTTGAAGGAACAGCTTGAAGCACGTTCTGGCCCTCTTGACACTGATCTACAGAAGTTGGGGGACCCTTGTAGCCTTTGGAGACCTGCAGACTCGTGACTTGTGGGCTCAGCGGATCCAAGCATCTCACGACATCTTCGGATGCATGCAGGTCTATGCTTGGGCCTGAATGCAGGCACTCGAGCGTAGATTATTTACAATGCTACCACACGGACGAACCGGATGCTGTCACGCAGTGTGCAAAGACCAGGATTCCCTCCTGCTGTCTGCAGTACAACACAATGCAGGACAACGCAATTCCTGCCCAAAGAGCAGCCCATCAGCCCCATGACATGATCCATCACTTACAATTCTCTTGCTGACCGGCGACTTGTCTCTCAAACACGGATGTTGAGCAATCAATAGCAACAATAAGTCAGGAAGGACAATGATGCAGATGATAACGTAGGCTGTCCATACAGCCACGACGGCTTGTCTCGTCAGCCTCAGTCTCTCGTTCACCCTCCGCCAATGTCCTCAGACAGCCTTCCGCGGACCGGGCACCCTCCACAACCGGATCGTCTGGGTAACTACATGTCAATCGCCCCATTATTACAAACATAGTGAAACAAGCTGGCTCAAAGGTTTGACCTTTGGCTGTCTAGACGTCATGTCGCTGTTCGAGGACTATGGAACCGGCGTGCGCAACCGGCAGGCTTCCGACATGACAATTACAAACCGCCACGGCATGGTCTTACATTCTTAACAAGCAAACGCGTGTGGACCCAGAAAAGCAACCAACTTCCACACCGATCATCTCGCGTGCTGTTGGACTAGCATGGCACTCGATCGAGCTCAAGCAAGGGGATGGTCCCCAGACCCTTGGACCCGCAACACGACATATGAGGAGGGCGAAGCTCAGAGAACGGATGTGGTCCGGCTGAAACGTTTGTGCTCCGTCACTCACTATCTAAACCGCTCCATCAGTTTCGACTGATGAGCGTTGACAACTATGAGCTAGATGTGGGTCGTAAGTATTCTTCTCAGACGAAAAAGCAACAACAATACACAGCCAGACGAGACCAGCATATCCTAGGTATCTCCGATGGTGCGCGGTCAGCGTTCGAGCGAGTACCGCTGAGCATGCGTATCCATCGATAGGAGAAAAAGAAACTGCCACTATCAAAGATCCACTCTCATGCAATACCCAGTGGCTTGATTGAGCGTGGAAGGCTACCTGCTTCTCCGTCGGCTTCTTACGGACGACGTACCCATTTCTCGGCGCGGAGGTGCGCCAGCCATTGTCGATCCCATGGCAAGGCACCGTCAAGCCCCTTGTCTCAACCATCCCGGCATCTCGTGTCTCGCCTGAATCAAAACGAATGAATAGAGGCACGGGATCAGGAGCCAGAGGAAAGTTGATTTGTGACAGGGCTTCTGAACATGCGACGCATCGGGCCGGTGCGTCTCGCTCGTGTGCGCCTCCCTGCTGCTGGCCTCACGTGGAGAAGGCTCTTCGAATGGCGTTAATGCACGCGATATCGGGCTACGTCTGTTGAGACCAGGGATGCTGGACTTTGTTGGCGCAAAAAGCAACACTTGAGAGGAAGTTGTTTTGGTGACAACCGCGAATTATCTAAGCTACCGGACCGCCTCATAGCAAGATACTGCTATGAGCAAGGTAAGTGCGGCTACGGGATGAGCCGTTTTTTTGTTCCGATGTGTCTTGGGCAATCGGGCTTCTGCGGATGACGATAAAGGAGCAGCCACATAGACCGCAGGAGCTGAAAGCAAGACGATCATTCTTGTTTTTGGGCTTGCTTGGCTGATACCGATTGCTCGGGCGCCAGCAACGGCTATTAGTCCTATCTCAGTTGGAAGCTATTACTTGTTCCTTCAAATGACTTGACCGTTCCAAGCAGGCTCTTGGAATCACCGTAGTACTTGATACGGTAGGTCCCTGCAGCCGCGTTGCCCGCCGTCTCCCACGTAATGTCAACCTCACTGTAACCCAGGACGAAGTTGGTCCTTCGCCACGTGTACACCAAAAACCAATCTGCGTCATCCCGGACCCTGGTCCACTGGCCGTTGACCTGCTGTTCCACAGCTGCAAAAGTACCCTCCAACCGAAGATTGTTGCGTGGGTTGGCCCCTGGAAGGTGACGTTGACGACGGCCCCGATGTCATATGTCGCAGAGGGCTGTTTGAGGACCTTGCCAAAGGCACCACCAATAGGAGCTGAGTCCTGGACAACTCCGGTGATGAAGGACAAAGAGTTGCCTCTGTTATCCGGAGGAGCCGGTCCTTGGCTTGGGAGGGTGGTGGCGCTGGGTGTAAGGTGCTTCAGATTGCTCACAGTCAAGTTAATGAAAGCGTCCAGTTGGTGCTTGCCATAGAGAGTTGAAGCACCCTCGTAACGCTGAATCTCGTATTCCTCGCGGGTGCTGAGGTAGTGAGCGTAAGTATTCGCTGGTCCTCCCAGCACCACTACTGGGGGCTTGTCTAGGAAGCTGCTTGCCTCCTTGGCAACGGCGGCCTTCCAACGTCTACCGGCCATGGTGGTCGCCTCACTAGGGCTGACGATGATAAGGAACTGACCAACTCGGAACGTTTGAATGTCTACAATGTTGGGACTCCACGCGTAAGGCGTGGACATCTCGCCAACATCGAGAAGCACAGGCTTTGGCTGCTGGCAGGCCTTCTGCTCAGCAGTGGGAGTTCGTAGGAGCCCGGATACAACAGCCCACAGAGGGTTGGCATCAGGGTTCCCAGAGTCTCCTGCGTAAAGTCGAAGGCACCGGGCCAGTCAGAAGTTCCCGCAGCAAAGGAATAACCGAGTCCGGCCGGGCATGTCATGGCTGGGGTACCATCAGGTAAGTTGAATTTCCAGAAACTCATGTCTTGGAAGAAGTGGAAGGCCTTGACAGTGCTTCCCACGATGGGAGTCGAGGATGAGCTCGCGGAGGTCTTGGAATGATTTGTCAGTAACCAACCATGCAGTAAGGGATCCGGAACTTACGTATGCTTGCTTCGCAGCAGTGAATTGACGACGACCATTCTCGTAGCCACTCTTGACGCCAAGATCGAGCGCTCGAAACTCTGGACCACGACCGTGACATGCCTGCGACTTGCCATCTGCACAAGTGCTGTTCTCCAAACTGCACATCTGGCCAGAGCCATCATCACACCATGCTCCCAAAGTGTTGGGAGACGTGTCACTAACACTAGCCTGGCTAAAGCCAGCCACGAAGCCCTCAGCGGCAGAGGCATCGCCAGCTAGGTCTCGCTCCAACATCCAGGCCGCAACACCCTTGTTGTCTCCGGTCACGTGAGTGTTGTTTCCATATAGAGAGGTAGGATGAACAGGGAACCAAGTAAGGACGCCAATGTTCTTGTTGTCTGAGGCACGCTGGAATCGGAGGAGAGTAAGAGTTGTTTCGGTGTCGCTCTTGTAGCGGGAACGCTCTGCTTCGGGGTTGTTGAGGTAAGCCCACAAGGAACGGTTGATAGAGCCATCCTTGACCTCGGCAGTGCTGACATCCAGATAACCCTTTGATAAAGTTAGTTGTTTCTCTTCTGATTAGCTTCCCATCACCACACTTACCTCGCGCAAGCTCTCGTGTGCACGCTTGATCGAAAGGACAGCACCGTCAACAATAGCCTGGTAGCTCTGCTTGTCGTATCCCAGAGAGGTAATCTGAGGAAGCAAGTAATTGAACCAAGCACCGGGGCCTGAGTGGCTATGAGTGCCTGTCACGGCGATGTTGTTCCGATTGTACACGGAGTATCCGCTACCAAGCGCTGCAACACCCTCCAAGATTCCCCTTCGAACGCCTGTATCGCCAGACTGCGTATCGAGCACGAGATACACGAAGCGATCGCTTGGCTTGTTCACATCGCCGACGATGAAAGCGCGGCTGTAGATACGTTGCCGTAGTCCTGTGCCGGTTTGTGCCAGGTCTGCATATCCAGCGAAGCCAATTTCCACGACAGGGCCAGTGATGTCTGCTTTTCCTACACCAATCAAGTACTTGTCTCCTGCCGGTGGAGCTCTGTCCTTGAGGTTTGGTGCGCTACGGACCTTGAAGTCGAATGCATGTTGACGGGCGAACCCACTGGTAGGTCCCGCGTATGCAATGGCAGCAACAATGATCACAGAAATGAGAGTAAACACGCCAAAGATAAGGCGTCTGCGAAGGGCAAACCCTCCATCAGAACTTTGTGAGTATGCCATGATGTCCTGCAGCTACTCGTGTCCCAAGTGGCATTGGGCTCAGTCACTCAGACCAGCCTTCGCCCACACCGGGGGCTGATTTGTCTTTATCCATCACAATGGCAGAGAACGATGAAATCACAGATATGGTACAGATCGGCTGGCACACATTTCTGCCCCTCCTTCACAGGCACGGCTACGCATCCTAGACACGAGTACCGATTGCGACCTGCCCTTCCCGGTCGATGTGCTTGGCCAGCAGGCTTAAAGGAGGGAGTATTGATGGCTAAGCGAGTGGTTGAAAACAGGCCGCACGGTCGGTTCTTCATTTCCGCCGCTGGACGACGGTGCCAATGACGGCATGGGAACTACCCCAACCAAGCATGCTGATCGATGTCAGCCCCAGCCCTGGGATGTGATAGGCCTCGATGCAAGCCATGCAGGCGGCTGTGGGGAAAGCCGAGGTCATTCGTGTAAACAAGTGGTATCTAAACGTGATAGATTGCAAGCTATAGCAAGATTGTCAACTTTGGGCTGAGTTGCCTCGTGATAGCAGCATTGAAATAGTTTCAACTCGCCCATGCCTACTGACATGCCGTGTCTCAGAACCCATCCAAGTGGCAAAAGAACGAGACAGTGTTCATCGTTCTCATGTCCTAAACTGCTGAAGGCTTCCTGTCATCAAAGGAGGTGAATCCAAGCTTCCAGTCATTCGGGGTATCGTTCTAGTATCGCTGAAGGATGCCTACAAGGCAATAACAAGCTCTCATATCATCACGAACCCCGCTGCGGCAGGGATGGGAATCCCGCCCTCAGCCTACCAATCTGGTATCAGACTCCGAAATGGCAACTAAATACTTTGTTGGAGATCTGGGAGAAACAGATTTAGTCCTCTGACAGAAGACGATGATGCAGCGGAAGAGGTGGTACCGTGGGTCACCCGACGAACTCGCATTAAATTGGGCCTAAACGAGCACGTCGCTTACTGAGAAGTGCCAATAAAGTAGTAGCTGGGGTAATAAGGCAAAGAGTTGCTTGGGCAAATATCGTCTTGACTGAGAGGCCTACTAATATCAATAGATCTTTGACCGCATTTTGCATTTGTGCCCAATTCAATACACATCCTAGTCTAATACTCCATTTAATACACTGTACATTGGCCTTCAACTGCCCAATGATTTTCTGAGACTTGACAGCACTCAGATGTCCATCTTGTATCTAAACCAGCTTGTACCTGAGCTCAAAATTTACTCCACTTTCTTCGTGGCTCCGATCATGTTGGGATAGTAGTGATAAAGAACGTAGGCATCAGTGGCAGCACCGACTGCCAGGGCGACTTTGATATTGCGCCGGGTGGTCGGAGAGAGTTTGCTCCAAGACCAAGGCCCAGAGTTTTGGGCGCTAGCTTCGGTACTGATAGGCCTACACGTCATGTGCGGAGTGGAGAAGACGTTTTGTGGGGCCGCGCGTGCAGCAAGGCGTGGGGATGTGCGGATGAAGACGGTGGAGAGCATGGTTGCTGAATGCAAGGTTGCGATAGCAGATATCCTTGAATGCAAAGCTGAATATGTGGCTTGTGGTGGTCAATGATTGTGAAATGTTGTTGGAATGAGGCCTTCTTCTGAAGAAACCAACTCATTTATATATTAGATGTATGTCGCGGAGCATGTTGCGTTACTCTGCTGTCGTGAAGTGTAAGCGTTAGGATGTCGTTAAGCTTAGCCGTTATGGTGGATTGACATGGGCATTCCAAAACACCGATTTTCTGCTGCAACTCGTGGGGTATAATGCCTCAGCCTGAGACCCACAATGTCTGCAACCTGTTGTTTAACCTGTCGGGCCTCTAGGGCGATTTATGGTTGGCGGCTTGAATGGCTTCAACAGTCGTTCCATGGAAGGGCCTGGTCCCAAGCCCACGGGGCGCCTAATACCACCGCCAGCCCCACCAGCCGAAGTGAAGGTTGTGGCATGAAAGCTAGAAGCCGGCCGGGTTTGTACATTTTTCGCGGCTTCCTCTTTGCTAGCGCCAGACGATGATGGTCTGGTCGGCGAGCTGGAGAAACAGGCATATGCCTTCTTCGAAGTGTCATTCTCTATTTTCACCATGCTTGGACGCGCAAGTATCTTTCCAGTCGGTGGCTTATGCTGCGCCAGCTCCTTATCGATGGCGGGCTTCTTCTCTTCAACAGGCGACGATTCCGAAGGCTCCAAGTAACAAGCAGCCCGTGAAAGAACAGACTGATAGCGGGCGTAGGACGAGAATCTACCTTCATTCTTTGGAGGCGGCTTCGAGGTTGGCCCCGTCGGAAAGAAAGCAAGAAGACTTTTCTGATCAGCCGGTCGACGAGTTGTTCCCATTCTCGGCATCTGGGTTTTCGCACCGGCCTTTAGGGAGCATTGGCTTCTATTGTAGTAAGGGCCTGCTTATGTGCCCCGGCAGTGACGAAGCCTGGCAATGCGGATACGGTAAAATCAGAAGACTTCTCCATGGTCGTGGCATATTCCCTCTGCCATGGTGTCTCATCAAGTTGCTGTACCGCATTCTCCAAGGATACTCGTTGACGCTTTGCTGGCCGCGCGAAACGGCCTGTTCCATCTCCATCTTCTACTGCGAGCGGGTCAACAGGGTATAAGTCGTCCTCGGGTGAAAACATCAGGGGCAATTTTGCGAAGATGTCTTTCTCTGAAGGTGCGTCTCGTCGAAGAATATGTGCAGCACCCTCGAGGATTGAACGGTTGAAAGACGCGCCTTTCTCGGCGAAAACATCCAAGGCAAACGGTGCAATGAATGGAGAAAGTTCTACTTTCCCCATGTTTTGAGCGCCAAAGATAGGACAACTCAAGTATAGCAAAGTCTGTGCCCGCGTCATAGCCACGTAAAGCAAACGTCGTTCTTCATCTTCATCCTCAGATCGGGCGTGCGGAATCGATCCTGAATAGACTGCGGGAATGAATACGACAGGCCACTCAAGCCCTTTTGCGGCATGGATGGTAGAAATGGTCACCATTGATGACTTTTCTTGGCCTTGTTCGTTTCTTTGAGCGTCCGAGGCTAATGAGATATTCGCCAGGAACCGTCCCAGAATATCGTCTTCCTTGGACTGATCGAGGTCGGCGATCTCGGGCAATGCTTCTGAGTCTTCCGCCTTGCCGAAGTCGCGAACGAAGTCATTGGCTAGACTAAGGAATTCTTGTACGCTAGCCCACCGCTGCTCGTGGTCTTCGGGGTATTCCTGTTCCAGGTATTTTTCGAAATTGAGGTCAGAGATGAGCTGCTGGATAAGATCCACAAGAGTCCAGGTGTCTTCGGACTGTAATAACCGGGCTTTTTGCTGGAGATTATCGATCATGCGTAGCAACTCCACGTTGATTTTCTGTTCCATCTTCGCTCTGATATTTGTTTTTGCTTGACGACCGCCTCGGCAATGTCTCCATAACAGTGCCCAAACGCTTATTTTGGCTTGTTCCGCCTCTTCGAGCAGAGACTTGACTGTGGTTTCTCCGATTCCCCTCCGCGGTACATTGATAACTCGAGCAAGAGCATCGTTGTTGTCGGGTTGGTACACAAGCCTAAGATAGTCTAGTAAGACTTTGATTTCCTTGCGTTCGTAGAATTTATGGCCACCAATCATGCGATATGGAACCCCAGCCTTTCCCAGAGCAGACTCGATATGACGAGAAAGTGAAGCTGATCGAAGAAGAACAGCAACATCTTCGTTTTTAAGCATTCCTCCAAACATCATGATGGCTCGATTGATTTCAGTGACAATCCATGCACCTTCTGCTGAAGGGTCTCTGAGTCTTCTGAGAACCGGCGTGGCACCTTTTGTGTGTACAGGTAAAAGGACCTTCTGATAACGCTTCTTGTCTTGCTGAATGATGTTGAGGGATATGGATAGAATGGATTGTGAAGATCGGTAGTTTTCCTCTAGGGAGATCTCGTCGGTTCCTGGGAAGTCGCGCAACAACCGGTAGAGATTCTGGATTTCAGCCGAACGCCAGCCATAGATACTCTGATCTGGGTCTCCAACAACGGTGATTCGTTGACGGGCTTGAGCAAACAGTTTCATAAGTTCATATTGAATACCATTGGTGTCTTGGTATTCGTCGATCAAAACAGCTTGGACGTTCGAGACGCATGATGGGTGCATTTTGAGCAGCTCGACACAGCGCACGAGCAGATCGTCGTAGTCAAGAAGATTAGACCGAGCAAGCTGGTCTTGATACTCTTCGTAGCATATTTTGAGTGATGGGTTTTCTGGTGCTTGTTTTCCATTCTTGGTGAGGACAACCGCAGCGGTGCCTTTGGCCTTCTTCTTGCTTATCCATGATCTTGCATAACTTGGTTCGATATTAAGATTGAGACGCTTGCATATTCTTTGTAGGATGGCTTTCGAATCACTGTCATCCGCAATTCCAAATTTGGGGTCCAAGCCGATGCGTTTGCCGTATGTGGCCAAATAGCGACGAGCAATGGAATGAAATGTGCCAAGAACAAGCTTCTTCTCATCATCTTGGCCCAGAGTCATGCCAATGCGCTCCTGCATCTCTCTGGCAGCCTTTACTGTGAATGTTGCGACAACAATATCGGCTGGCTGATAGCCTAGCTCCTGGATGAGCCACACAATACGAGACGTAAGGGTGTGAGTTTTCCCGCTCCCGGGTCCGGCAAGTATAGCCACGGTGGATGCCTTGGATGTTACTGCACGTCGCTGGGCAGGATTCAAGGACTTGAGAATGGCGCTGTCGCCACGAGTTGGTGTCGACATGGTGCCGGCGCGGGACAGCTGTACCGCTCCTGCGAATCTTTTATGGCATACAGTCTCATTGAAGCATTCGGGTATGGCGACTGAGCTAATGTGAGCCAGATTCTCGCTGTTTTGAGATTGACAGCGACTTGTTCACGTATCAAGACGTGGAACAGATCTGGAGGCGCGTCGAGGACGGGATCCCAGCGCGTGGTCACGTGCGTTGTTTTTGTGGTAGCGTTTGCCACCTTTTTCGGGGATAAACACAACTGCCTATTCACGCTACAGAGATTTATCAATTGGCGTACTCGTCTTGTCTACGCTAATATGTTCACCATCAGGTTGTTCCATTGGCCGAATTGCCCCTAGCCAAGGACTCGATGAATTTAGCGGATGCCTCGAGTGTTTTCCTCCGCGGGGAATCTCGTCCTGGCAAGCTGAACCAACCAGCCTGACCCCAATAAATATTCAATTATAGATACGGAAGCCTTCAATGCCGTCCTCCAGCCTGGCTTTGCGACCCTGCAATGCGACTCTTGCATATATTAAGCACCGCTGCCGAGCCTGAGCCGGCAAGTTCCATCATACGCTACGGCAGGGCCCCGTCAGCAATGTGATGCATACTGGTTTGTCCAAACAGGATCGGCGCAGCTGGGCTAAATGAGGAGCATGAACTGAGCATCCCATGGTATCAATCCTCTGTCACGGCCAGGTGTGCTGACCACCCAGCCAAGTATTCAAATGGAACCTCACCTTAGTGACTAGTTTTGGTGATCCAAATGTGACCCGAATCACAGCGCAGTATATCACAGCCATCACACCTTTAGTTCGTCCCTTCAGCAGCATACGCTACACCGCAAGCGTTAGGTCTGGTGACTATCAGTGCTTTGATGTTTCTGGGACGGCTCTTTGGCAAACATCTGCAAGGGGCCTGAGGTTTTGTCGAATCTCATGCTCAGGACTGTTGGCGGTTCACCCTGAGATATAATCACCCGCGCCCAACCCCAGCGACGGGGCCAGGGACCAACACTGAGTGTCCTCCTATTCGATGGCCAGCCTCTCTTGTGCTCATTGCATCCCCGCTCCAACAGGCCGGCGCGGGGCGGGTGGCGGGCTTGACCGCCAATCATGCTTTGGGGGCTGGAGGCGGGCGCTTAGCTACCCCTGCCATCACGTCGATCCGTCCAACCACATGCCGCGAATGGCCTTTTGATCGTGGTCTGCACGCAACCTCCATCACCTATTTTGGACGCTATTAATTCGTTGCTCATGCATGTGCCACCAGTGAGCGATGTTGTTCTGCGGGGCTAAGCAACGGTCGAGCAAGTCAGCGCCCAGGTTTGCAGCCCGGCGCCAACTCGAAGCACTGCCGAACATCACCAGCCGCTATATACCCTATCCAAGCCGCATATTCGTCCCTCGCCATGTCACTTCTCCGTCAAACCATGTTTCAAGGCTTACATTCAGGAGGTTCAGTCACGCAGTGATCAGCTCCTTGATAAAGATCGGCTCTGCTCTCATCACAATGCTCCTGAGCATCCACAATCCTGTTCGCTTCTCTTCGTGATCTATTCTTTTTATCCTCTCTAGCTCAAGCGCAAGCCGCTCCATCAGAATTGAACAGAAGGAACAACACCACCGCTGACCCGGAAGACGGCCCCTCCTGGCCAAAAGCGCTTTTCAAGAGAACAAGTATCTTCCCGCTCAGATTGGCGGTATTGTTGGAGCATACGCCATCTCTCTGGTGCTGGTCGCCATTACCCTCCTAGCTCTATCTAAGAAGCGACGCCAACACCTCAGCGCTGGCAACGACGAGATCGATTTTGAGGAGAAGCCGCACAACCCAATCCTTAGCCCACAGTTCCCTCACGAGTTCCCTCCAGAAGGCTCCGAGCAGTTTCCTCCTCAGTTTCCTCCCAACGCCTACGGGCCGCCAAGTGTTGCTAGCAGCCCATCCGTTCCCAATTTCTCGTACCCTTCTCCGATCAGGACCGACTTCCCTTCGACACCAAACCCCTACGTCTTCCCATCCCCGTATCTGCGACCAGTGCTCCTGGGGTAGACCCTCAAGTCGACCAACGGGTTGTATCAGCAGACAGAATCATGGCTCAACAACAGCTCGAGGAGATGTATAAGTACGTGATGGAGCATGACGAGGCCAAGCAGAAAGGGATTGTACTAGATGCGCCGGTCATACCTGGCCAATCGCCTCGACCAACGTTAGACAAGCCTACAGCTACGTTGACAAAGAAGGAGAGGACAAAGCCCGCCAGTCTGAACCTGAGCGCCGCCAAGGAGGATAGAACACAGTCACGGACATCATCCATCCTGTCCGCTCTTCGGTCGCCAAAGAAGAAGACTGTCAAGGGCATCAATATTTCTTCACCAATCATGACCCCAAGTCAGCCACATTTCCCCGACCAGAGGCCCAAGAAATGAACATTATCCCCCAAGGCATTACTCCCTCCTCCTCCGCCACCCATTCCAACCGACCAGATTCGATTTGGCGCTCAGGTGCGCAACTCCGGAGCACCGCTCACCCCGGACATGTCTCCGCAAAGTGTCCAGAGCATCGATGAGCGGATCGGCTCGCAACTAGGGCCCTACACGCACAGCAGGAACATGTCCCAGGCGCCAACGGAGGCCGATCCGGAGTCTGCAACCTCGGAGCATTCCCAAGTGCCCCTGGTCGGCCTCCCTTCGTCGCCCAAGCCAGGAGCAAGATTTCCGTCCTTGCCGCTGTCGCCCAAGCCCGGAGCTACATTCCAGCGTCCAAACCCACCGTCAGCTGTCCGCACCGGTGGCACGCTCCCGCTACGTGCCTACGAGCCTGCCTTGGGCTCGCCGTCGGCTATTGCGCACACTACTAAGCAGACGGTGTTTGAGAGGAAAGGCCCACTGTCACCCAGTGGTAACATGACACCGTATACCGCGAGCGCGGTACCATACTCACCTTACCAGCCATTCACGCCATGCGTGCCAATGACCCCGTCCCTTGTGACCAAGGATGACAGGAAGCGCATGAAGAGAATGATGCCCAAGACTCCCACCATGGAGATGGTCAGGAGCTCGGAAGACATTTGGTGAGCAGGAGAGTCAAAATAACTGTTTGTAAGGGGTAAAGGGTGCTTAGAAATCTAGATATCAGGGAGAGGTCTGCCCGTCAAGGGTCAGAGGCCTCCTCACGTCGCCATGACTGTTTTCCATCTCTTTTCTTCTCTTCTCATACCACGCATACTTTGTGCTTTTGGGGTTTTTGGATCAGACGCGGATGGGAGCAAAGCCTTGTTGGGGGCTATGCCTGTGGAAGAGGCGGGAGGACAGGAAAGGCAACAGGTTCTTGTGTATATAGTTGGGCAGCTTAATTGGACTACTCGGCCACTGCAGTGTTTATGTATCCAGCCACTCTTGGTAAAACGGTGCTCCAAGAACATATTATGTGCTTCCCTGTTTCAGAAGTGAAGGTTGAGTGTTTCAGCATGCCTAATTGCACAATGATATCGAATGTTTGGGGGTGTGACGCTCAGGCGATTGGCAGTATGCGGGTAATTGTGGGTTGAGGAGGAAGCAAGGAGGTTGAGGAGTTGCCTATCATGAACAACACAGTAATAGGAGTCAGAGTCTCAGCCAGATGTAGCACAGAATGTTTGGCATGGCTTATTCCGGGTCTGATGAGGAGAGTCCATGACGGACAAACACGAGACGTCCAACACCATCATTATTCTCAAGAGCTCAGCCATGATCTTGATATCACAGCATGTGAACTCGATACTCTCGACAATTCTACAGCGGCAAGCAATCGCTGCATATGCAAGATCCATGGGCGTTAATACAAGACAGGATAGTGAGATACCTAGGAGAGTTAGGGTTATAGCTTGAGGCCATAGTTGGGAGCGTGAAACGGTCTGGCGGTCCCAAGGCGGCTAGCGATCTACACTTGTCGTCGGGACGGGAGCTTAGAGCAAAGTAATGTTGATCGGACAAAACGTCGCGGGCCGTTCCCGGTTTTTCCTCTTTACCAATTTTTTTCTTCTTCCTTTTCCCCTTCTTTTCCCTGTTACCATCCCGATGGTACGAGAGAGAGGGGCCGAAAAGAATTTAAACAGAGTTTTTCTTCCGAAGGCATGTCAAAGTCAATTATGTCAAATGGGGGTCCATATTATTGAAGGGTTCGACGAGTCACGGGAAGCCGGCTGAGGATCCTCTGTGCAGGTACGGAGTACTTGCAACCTTCTTGCCTTCCCATGCCTTCCACAAGCCTGAACTGGGCAAGAAGGGAGTAGCGCCTGGGAAAAAACGCAGGTACCCTCCCTATCTAGGTGTACGCGCCAGTGGCTGGCTCTCGCCCTCTGTGGCATGTCACGCCACCATGTAATTACTATGTGATGGGTACTTGGTCTGGACCCGACGCGACCCGCCACAAAAAGTACTCACGCTAGGCGGAAACGGTTCGGCCACCTCCATGTCTCGACAAGTCTGTACCTGGGCTGATGTCGCTCTGGAAATCGTACGATGTGCTTCAGCCCATCGCTGGATCCAGACTCGATTCGTTTCGCCTTCGCTCCCTCCCACCCCCAAACCTGCCATCCTTGGTCTCTCTCTCGCACTTTTCCCTCTCCCAGTCGCTGCGATTCACGGCTTGCTGACTGACGCACATGCGCATAAACCCTGGGATTGCATTGCGAAGGGCCCTCTTTCCTCTCTGCCCCCACAAGCCGCAACCCCCAGTCAAGAGTCTCCGTTCTGCATCCCATCTCCATCTCCTCGCTCTCTCACCTGCACCCCAAGCCCTTCCGCCTACGGACCATCCTGGTCGGTCGTCAGAATACGGATACCATTTTCCGCAACCCACCACGGCCGTATGCCAATTAGCGCTTGCAGCACTCGCCTGTCTTTCTCTCGCGCTCTACCGTTTCTCCGTCCATCCGTCCGACCGTTCGTTGGCTCGCCATCCATTCGCACACGGCACCTCTCTTGTCACGACGCACTCGCTTGTGCCGTCATCTCCATTCCATTGCACCACCACCACCACCACACCAACGTACGACACGCAACACCAACAGCTCTCGCTCTTCTCGTTGTCTGGGACACACCCTCCCCGGCACTGTCGCCCAAGCACCATAAGCACTTTGCTCCCGTTTCTGCTCTCCGATCGTGACCACGACGACGCACATCCCCCTTCCCCATCCCGGGCCCCTCTGCCCATCAGGCCACTTCCTGCATGGTGGTGCTGACCTTGGCCTGGTCCTCCAACCACATCCATCGCCATGTCCGACCATGACTCCCCAACGCCTTCGGGTTCGACGACTCAATCTCGGCGGCTTCATAGGCGACGGCGAGCAGGTCAAGCTTGAATCCTCCGGCATGCCTAGCCAAGACCCCTCCCAATCTTTCTATCCTCCCTCCTCTGCCGCTTGGAACTTCCAAGGCACACCCTTACGACTCGTACGATCCCTCCTCCACAGCTCCCGCCGCTCCGTCAGCCTACATCGCTCCGTCCTGGGACATGCCGACCTTCCAGCAGCCCGAGCCTGACCGTCTGCCTACGACCAACGTCGACCCTGCCTCTGTCTTTGCTCCGCCCATGGGCCCGTCGAATCCGGGTCTTGCTCCCGGCAACATCCCTCACGCCATCATCACCCAACCGCGCGCCCCGACCATCTTGACTCCCGCTGCCCGGGAGCAGCTGCGCAACATCGCCATGCCGCCGCATCTCCAGTACAACTCTCCCAAGAGCGCCTCCAGCCCAGATTCTCCCATCGGCGATGGCAAGGGCGGGACCCTGCCATCCCCGACGGGATCGATTCCTCGTCTTCCAAGACCAACTCGAGGAAGCGAAAGGTGTCCGCCGAACCCGAGGACGAGGACGAGGAGGACGAGGAGGGCAAGCCCATCAAGAAGACAGCCCACAATATGATCGAGAAGCGTTATAGAACAAATCTGAACGACAAGATCGCCGCTCTCCGAGACAGCGTGCCCAGTTTGCGCATCATGTCCAAGAGCGCACGCGGCGAGGATACCACCGAGGATCGCGAAGAACTCCACGGACTTACCCCAGCTCACAAACTGAACAAGGCAACGGTAGGTCTGCCCCTCGGAGTGGTGAATCACGCACATGCATGCTAACGTGTTGATAGGTTCTGAGCAAAGCAACGGAATACATCCGACATCTGGAAAAACGTAATACTCGATTGCTCGAAGAGAATGGCGCCATGCAGGCCAGGATCGCCGCTTTCGAGAAGCTCTTCATGGCTGGCGCTATGAACGGTTCCTTGAACACGATGCCGCCGCAGTCCATGCAATTTTCTACGCAAGACGCCCAGCAATTCCTTAGTTCCCCGACTGGAACCCCGCAAGACGGCACCGCTTCACCTCGTGGCATTATCCAGGTTCCCGATGATATGAAACGCATCATATCTGCTCAGATGGCCGTGGGTCAGCCGTTTCCTGTACCTCAACAGCCCTACAGAGGTGCAACGCCAGCCATCGTCCGGCAACAACAGCTGCAACAACAACAGTTGCAGCAAGGCCGTTGGACCAACACCGCGCCTTATTTCGGTAAGCTAATGGTTGGCTCGCTGGCCGGTTTGATGATACTGGAAGCACTTCGCGAAGATGAGGTTAGCAGCGACAAACCTGAAGGGCGCGGACTTTTTGCTTTGCCACTTCATTTACTGGGTCAGCTTGTATCCGGTCTGGACTTCCATTTCATGGGCTATCATGTCCAAACGTCTCTGAAGCTTGTGTTGCTTTTGGGCACATTCCTTTGGATCTTTGTCCCATCACTCTTTGCAACTCCAAGCCCGAAAGATAAGAAGCGTGAGACTGGTCCTCTGCAGCCCGCCCCGTCGTTGGCATCCTCCATTCACGTCCGGCGCCAGGCTTGGCTTACTGCAGTTCAGACCGTCTGGGTGCCTCGCCACAACTTTTTCCTTGAAGCTGCGGCATTGATTCTGAAGACTATGAAGCTCAGCCTGCGGAATGCTGTTGGTGTCCACGGTTACCAAGTCCTCACTGGCCTGACAGAAGACCAAGAAACTGCTCGAGTCAAGGCCTGGTCTATCGCGCTTGACTCACAGTTGGCGGGAGGAGATGTGGAGATTAACAAGAGCCGCCTCATCCTGACGCTGTTAGCCTCCGGTACCCTGCCAGACAACCCTGCCCGGATGATGCAAAGGCATTGCATATCCGAGTACTGCTCTGGAACCTCCACGAAAGCCTGCATCTGGGTTTTGTCAACATTCTTGCCGCAAGGCTCGCCAAATCGAGATGGAACGAGGCGCGTAGACTCAATCGGATTTTGATTCAGCTACGCCAAGAAGGGGCACCTCATGAAGATGAACTTCCTGACCACCTGGCTCTACTAGTTGAGCAAGAATGTGACGAAGTGCTCAATGGCGAGATTGTGCAGCGCGCGCACAACCTGGCTTTCAACATGCACACTACACATGACGTCGACGTTGCAACAGATGGCATGAATGCTGTGGTTACGGACATCTCCATCGGGTCGCCCATAGATGCCATTGCCGCTTGGTGGTCTACACAGACACTTCACAATGTTCTCGCTGCTACTTTGTCCAAAAATGAAGAAGCTCTCAAGCACAAGGCGGAGAACCTTGAGATGGCTATTAAGACGGCACCGAGTGCCTCTGTAGCCCACGCGCGAGCCGTTGTGGCTCGTGCAGTCTTGATTGACAAAAACCGAGGTGCACACATCGCTGCGGCATTGGAGACCATAGGTTTCAACCGGAACCAGTCCGAGGAGAAGAAATCTGGGAACCCATTCGGTCCCAAGTGGCACGGCGACACCATAGATCTACGCTTAGCACTTCGCTGTGCCATGGCTATTGCTCACCTCCGCCGCTATGCAAATACCGCAGGGACCCCACATGAGGGTCTCCGACTTATTTATACCATTGCCGTCCCGCCTGACAGTTCCATGACGCTTCTTGGATGTACGTCTACCGTTGAGGTCATGGAACAGCTGTTCCAGCACAAGCCCGCAGCGGAAACTTTTGAGCCCTGTCTGGAACGCCTAGCTGGTAGCCTTCGTCTCTGGATGGGCGGTCCCTTGGGAGAGAAGTGTGGCGTCGATACTGCTGTTCAGCACAAGGTGGTAGACCGGTGCTTGGCGATTACCAAGAGCTTGGTCGGAATGGAGTTGGACACTGGCTACGGAAGCTTGAGCGAGAGCGAAAGTGAAGAGTAACAGAATAATGACAATGGGCGCGCGCGAAAAAAGGACGGAGAACCAGAACAAAGCTGCCAAGCGAAGGTCTCTTGTCGATATGCTAGAATATAAAGGAGCGGTAACTGTATGATCATGGGCGTTTTTGGGAAGAACCAGCGGCACTCAGTCCCCGGAGTTCTGACTTGATTTCTTTTGTAAAATGAACGGAGCAAAGGATAGGATGTGGAGGAATACAGCTATGAAGGAACCGGGAACGCCTGCTCAAGATGATTTACTTTGTGGTATCAGCGTATCTATCTATATCCCAGCTGGGCCATGTATGTCAATGACGGGTTGGCAAGTCATCTAAAAGCATCGTGAATGATATGAAGCAGGTGAGCTTCAACTTCGCTAAGATGGGATGATACTCAAAAGAAACACTTGACTCTTGATATGTTGACTTGTCCACACCGGGCAACAGTGAATTGTAAGTTGTGTCATTATCTATCATAATGTGTCGCTATGTCTACCATGAAAGCCGTATGTATATCTGTATCCAGACCTCATATATGTGCAAAGATAAGTGTCCATCCCAAACGCCCATGTTGCGTTCAATCACGCATGCTTAACTGTCCTTAGTCTCTCGTCAAACTCATCATGAAGCCTCCGGTCATTCTTTCATCTAACCGTCAAACTCTGGTCTTTGAAACATTACCAATCTGGCACGTTGGCACCACCGCAGCCGCCTCCCCTACAGCTGTGGTCAGCAGCTGGACGGGCTTGGTCATCCGAGCACCGGTGACGGTGGGCTTGACGCCAGGTCGCTTAGCACGCTGACCAACGAAGCTGATCTTCTTGTCGAGCTCGGCGAAGGGCTCCTCGCCGCTCTCGCCCTTGCGGACGGTCCAGCGCTTGGTGCCCAGGGCGGCGTCGAGCTCTTCGGTGGGGGCAGCTTGAGGTACACCATGCCGTCTGGGCGAGCCTCGACGGGGAAGGTGGCGATGGAAAGGGAATCGTCGTTGTGACAGCCACCGTCTGTCAGATCGAAGTTGCGCTTGTGATGAGGGCAGGAGATCCAGGGTGCTGGGGTCTGAGCGGGTGCAGAGGAGGAAGTAGATGATGATGGAGAAGGTGGAGGAGATGGGTTGGCTGGGTCGCAGCCCATGGCGTCTTTGGTCTTGCTGTCGCAGCTGCTGCTGATGTTCTCACCCACGAGGCCGTCGGAGAGGACGAAGGCACGCTTGTGAGGGCACATCTGCTGCGTGGCGTAGTAGCGGCCGCGGATGCGCCATACAGCAAGCTGGGTATCACCGCGCTTGACGGTGGCGGAGATGCCGTTGGGAACCTCGTCAGCGCCGTCAAAGTACGAGGCCTCCATAACGGGCTGCCAGGTCATGGTCGTCCAGCGATCACGCAGGCCCTTGAAGTCCTCGTTGGCTGGTTCCTTGGCCCAATAGACGGGACGGTCCTGGCCGCGGTCTTGCTCAACCTCAACAGCGTCGACGGTCTCTTCCGTGTTCTGGAACTGGCGGAACTTGGCTGCGAGGACAGGGTTGTTGACTGCCTCGGCCCACTCGTCAAAGAAGCTGTCGACCAGCTCTTGCATCTGCGCCTCGAGGGACGCGCAGATGCCGAGCTTGTCCTCGAGGACGACCTCCTGCAGGTATTTGATACCACCCGGCAGAGCCTCGAGCCATCGCGCCGTGCGCTGCAGCTTGTCGGCTGTGCGGATGTAGAACATGAGGAAGCGGTCGACGATGGGGACAACGTCAACAGGAGCCACGTCGCGGGCCAGAAGCTCAGCGTGCCTGGGCTTGGCACCACCGTTACCGCAGACGTAGATGTTGAAGCCCTTGTCGGTGGCGATGAGGCCGAAGCTATGCGATGTTAGTCTTTGCTCATAGTAAAGGAAATTGGTTAGGGGTGCGACATACTCCTTGCTTTGGGCTTCGGCGCACTCGCGCACGCAACCACTTACACCACCCTTGAGCTTGTGCGGCGCTCGAAGACTCTTATAGCGCTCCTCGAGACGCACGGCCAGGCCGACACTGTCACCGATGCCGAAGCGGCACCAGGTCGATCCGACGCAGCTCTTGACGGTACGGAGGGACTTGGCGTAGGCGTGGCCAGACTCCATGCCTGCGTCGATGAGCTTACGCCAGATTTCGATGAGATCCTGCTTCCTGGCGCCGAACAGGTCGATACGCTGGCCGCCGGTGATCTTGGTGTAGAGGTTGTACTCCTTGGCCACGGCGCCAATGGCCAGGAGGCGGTCGGGGTGATCTCACCTCCCGATATACGCGGAACGACGGAGTAGGTGCCGTTGCGCTGGATGTTGCCAAGGTAGCGGTCGTTGGTGTCCTGCAGGCCGTGGTTGGGCTTGTCCATGACGTGCTTGTTCCACAGCGAGGCGAAGATGCTCGCGACGGCGGGCTTGCACAGCTCGCAGCCCAGGCTGTCCTTGTCATTGCCGGCCTCGCGCATGACCTCGGGCAGGGACTTGAGGCGCTTGACCATGACGATGTTGTACAGGTCGGCGCGGGAGTAGTTGAAGTGGGCGCACAGGTAGTTCTTGACCTCGTTGCCCATGGAGGCCATGGTCTTGTTGAAGATGCTCGTGACCAGGGGCATGCAGCCCGCGCAGCCGGTGCCGGCCTTGGTGCACTTCTTGACGCTGTTGATGTCGGTGCACTGGCCGTCCTTGACGACCTTGATGACGTCGCCCTTGGTGACGTTGTGGCACGAGCAGATCTGCGTCTCGTCAGGAGGTCATCGTCCTCCTCGCCATCCTTCTTGGCCCCGAGGATGAGCTGGCTGGGTGGGATCTCAAGCTCCTTCATGCCCTTGACCATGGGGACCAGCTTCACGTAGTCCTTGGTGTCGCCAATCATCATGCCGCCGAGGAGATACTTGCCGTCGGCGGTGAAGATGTACTTCTTGTAGATGTTCTGGAAGGGGTCGGCGTATGTCAACGACTTGACTGAGGGGCTAGATGCACCGTTGGTCAGAGCCTCCTTGGCGGCCTTTGCCACCTTGGGTGGGAGATACTTGGGGCCGTCTCGGTCGGCGAAGAAGTCACCGAAGCTGGCAACATCGACGCCGAGAAGCTTGAGCTTGGTGCTGAGATCGGGCCGCTTGAAGGCACGGGGAGTGGAGGTGGGCTTGGGTCATGTTGAAGGCGAGGACGTCGGCCATCTCAACACCAGGGGCGATGAGGCCGTATGTCTCGCTCTTCCAACTTGCGCACTCTCCGATAGCGTAGATGTCGGGCTCGCTGGTGCTGAGATCGTCCTTGACGACGATGCCGCCACCTCGTTCAGCGCATTGGATTCCTGCCTTGCGGGCAAGTTCGTCACGGGGCTTGATGCCAATGGCGAAGCAGATGGTTGAACAATCCATCTCCTCGCCATCCTCAAATACAACGCCAGTGACGTTGTTGCCCTCGTCAACCTTGATCTCGCGCACCCGCTTGCTCAGCAAAACATCGAGGCCGAGCTGCTGTACCTGCTGCACGACCATGTTTCCCGCATCGGCATCGAGTTGACGGCTGAGGACCCAGCGGTTTCGCTCGATGAGCTTGACCTTGTCGTAGCACTCCAGGTCCATCATGGCCTTGGCAGCCTCGAGACCCAGCAAGCCACCGCCAACAACGGCGCCGACGGTGTTTTCCGGGTGTCGGCAAAGTTGATGAGGTCGATCAGGTCGTTAATTGTGCGGTAGACAAAGACTCCCTTGGCGTCATGGCCAGGGGTGGTCCTGGGGAGGGTGGCATCGGAGCCGGTGGCCAGGACGAGGATGTCGTAGGGGACGAGAGTTCCATTCTCGCAGGTGACGGTCTTTGCTTTTGAGTCGATGTCGAGGACTTTTGTACTTATTTGGTGTGTCAACGAACCCGCTGGTGTTTGTGCGTACTTCGAGAGTGTTAGTTGTAGTCTTGTTGGTCAGGGGAGATATATACACACCCAGTCTGCTGGGTTGAGGTATAGGTTTTCGACTTTGCGGTGTTCGAAAAAGGTGGTGAGGCCGACTCGGTTGTAAGCCAGATGGGCTTCTTCACCCAAGACGGTAATATCATATTCTCTAGCTCGAGCGTCGTATTTCAAGAGTTTCTCGCTAGTACACAAGTCAGGGACTTACAGCCGTGTGTAAGTGGACGACGCAGCAGACTTACATGAAGGCCATGCCCACCATGCCCAGGCCAACAACGACAACCCTCTTACGTGTCACGGCCATCTTGAATAGGGCTGCCAATGGACAATCGGCTTCAAGACGAGACGTGGGAGTTTACGGATCGAGAAGCACGAGTTCCTGGGAGGGAGACTACAAGGGCGCGGGCTCGAGGGCGGATAGCCTTATGAGCGGCGCGGCGGGAGGACAGCATGACGGGGACTACGATAACTGACGCTCACGAGTTGTGCATCTCCGGGCTCGCAGCTGCGCGGGAGGCATCTCCACGGTTGCTGGAGTTGCTAGGCCAGACTGGAGGCGAGCGTTGATAAGGACGGTTGACACGCCGACCAATCACGGGGCGGGTATTTGGAGCGAGCAGCGTCCGCGGAGAACACACGGATGATAAGGACGGCGTGGGTCCGTCGCGGCTTTTAAGCATGCCTGGCCTGATAAGCCTCGACGGGCGGCTGTGATAGGGCCAGCAAGGGCCAGATAGCCCAGGGCCCTGTCGCCCATGGTTCTGGGTTCTGCCCATAGTGGTGCGGCGAGGGCGAGCCAGCGCTTCAGGGTAGTTTTATCATGGGCGTGTAATCAGCCGTGACGTGACACACGGAAACGCTTCAGCGCCCGTGGCTGGACTTATAGTTTGCCATGCGAGGGCTTATCTGGCTGTCCATCCACGCATGGTTTTGTTTCTGCATCTATCGATTGTGACGCCTTATCGCCCGCCCCGGAAATGTGCTGTATGTGTTTGTCTTGGGAGTTCAGGAGATGCTCAATCGCCGTCGGTTTCCCGATTGGGTAACCCACATCGGCATACCACACTGAGTGCCGCCGAGTGGCCTCATCAGCGGTCGAGATCACATTTTTTCCTGCACGGGGCATTGCCGCGGCTTCCGATTGATGCTGTGGTATGACTTGCTTGAATTGCTGTTGCCACCGGCGGATGTTGTGGGAGGAAATGTTCATTGCCGGGCTGTGCATGCAGAAGTATCTGCAGGTGGTTTGCCATTATTGGATGCATTTCTTGTCGTAGGGTAGATGGTTGAGCTTATGTACACTTAGATGTGAGGCGATAGGATGCGGTCAATGGCTTGCAGTTCTAACGGGACATCTACTCCGGCAGATGACCGGCCAGGACTTGAGCAGGACCCTTAAATGGTATATAAATATATACAATTCAATCGACCCATGAAGTATTTCGTAGAGCCTACACCGGTTTAAAACAGCTGTAATGTCATCAGCCAGCTAGAATACAGCTTGGCCGTTTATACAGAGATGTCACAATACCACACAGACTCCCTTTCACCAAAGCTTAAATAATTATTATTACAAGTGAAATTCATTAGAACAAGTAATTACTCCATGAACATAATTTCTAAACCAAACCCCATACTCATGTTACGACCTTCAAAGAACCCAGTCTTCCGTTCCCTTACCAATGCGCCCAAGGCAGCGCTCGCTCTGCACCAAAATCCACGTGTCGCTTAGCGTCTTCAGCGCTGCGTCATTCCGCTAAACCCCTGCCGCAGGTACCTACGTCAAACTAAACCTCCAAAGGCCCTGTTTACTTTCCACCCCGCCTACGTACGCACATCTCCAACTATCTATCTATCTATCTATCGCCAGCACAAGCAGCCCGACACACGAGCCTCTCGACATGGCGTCCGCGCAATCTCAACCTCCTCCCGAGCCGCCCGCGACCGCTCCCCCAGCGATGGTGCCTTTCGCTTCCCCGCGAGTACTCCTTCCCCGCCTTCTATACCCGCCAGACGAACATCACCACCCACCACGCCCAGTTGACCAAGTGGTCTGCCCTCGTCCTTGCCTACGCCCGCCATCACCGCCTGTTCAAGCTGCAGCTGTCTGCCGCCGCCGACTCGGAGCTTTTCTACAACCGCAAGCTCGACCGCCGCCTCCAGGCCCCGGATATCCGCGACCTCTTCGACTTTATGCGCAAGGAAGGCTGCGCCGAGTACGCCGCTGGCGCCAGCTCCGGCGATGTCGTGTTTGTCTACTGGCGCAAGCCTGAGGAGTGGGCTGCGCTGGTTGAGGCTTTTGTCGATGAGAGCGCCCAGAAAGGCAGTGTTCTGACAGTCTACGAGCTGACCGAGGGGAGGGCACACGCGGCACTGGTATGTCGTCCACTCCCTTTTCGACTTTTGAGATAATCTTCATTCATGTGCTAATCATGTATTTACCAGAGCTACATGGCATGGACAGCGACGTGCTACTAAAGGCCCTCAACGTCCTGGTCAAGCGAGGCAAGGCCCAGATCTTCGGACAAGACGACTCCCTGGGCGTCAAATTCTTCTGAGTTCTAACTAAACTCCGGACATGGATAGTCCCAAGCTGCTACACGACCATGTGGTTCCCCAGCCCAAATCATACACGCAGCGCGCTCGCTGCAGTCGTCACGGCATTCCCGCATTTCCCAACTCCAAAAACTCCGTCGTGGTATACCCAGCCTCCCTAGCTCTACTCGTCCCGGTAGAAGTTCTCCACCAGGAACTTTTCGTCGAACCGTACCTTTTGCGCCATTGCCACGTCTAGCAGCCAGTCGGGCGCGACGATGCGCGGCTCCATGTGACCCTTCTTGGCCATGTCCTTGAACTTCTCCCACAGGTGCTTCTCCTCGGTGCTAGTGCCGCTGAGAAGATACACGGGCTCGGGCGGCTGGTTGCCGTCTTCTTCCGCCGTGGTTGGCTTGATGGTGATGCCGCTACGAGCTCGATACAGCTTGAAAATCGCACTGTTGGCCTCGGCAATTGTCTGGTAGCTGCTCGGTCCGTTGCGTACCTTTTCGGTGCAATATACCGGGACACCCCAAAGCAGCTTACCCTTGTTCATCTTCGCTCGGGCAACAGATTGCTCGAGGTCAAAGTTGAACCGTGACTCTGCCTCATCATCCTTGAGGATGAAGTCTTCTACAGGTGGCAGTTTCCCCGTCTCAATAGCCTTGTCAATAAAGGTCGACGAGATCACGGTCGGTCCGCGAGCCAGAGCGCACAGGAACTTGACCGTCCGGACGACGTGGGGTGCGGCGAGATAGTCGCAAGGCTGGTTCTCACCCACTATCTGAATGCCCAGATTGCGTAACTTTTTCTATAATGAGAGTTAGAATACCCAGTTAGGACAAGCCGAAAGAAAACTTACCCGATCTTGATCCTCCTTTTTGCTGTCTCCCACCCACCGTGTGTAGCCTGTCAAAGTGATACGCAGTTCAACATCTGGCAATGATGGCCGAGCCTTCTTTGCCGGTCGCTTAACCTCGTCTTCATCCTCGACATCTTCTTCAGCACTTCCCGCTCGCTTGGTATCCTTTTCCGCCATGTCGGCTGCTCTTTTACCACCCCACGGCGCCGCCCCTGTCTTGCTCTGCCTCTTCTTCTCTTTCTCATAGAGAGCAATATCCGGTGCAATGGCCTGTAGTAGATCTCGGGCTTTGGCTTTCGCGCTACGTCCGCCAGTTGATGTCACCGAGGGCGTCTCATTCTCCTTGCCACTGCGGACATGACGCGTGCGCACAGGTGTAGTGAGTTCTTCCGTGGATTTTCTGGTCGACCTCCTCAATGTCTTCGTCTCTGTTTCGTCTTGCAAGATATCAAAGTCCTTGTTTTCAGGGGCCTTGCCAATCACCACACCCTCAGCTGGTCCACTGGGGTATGCGTTATCCTGGGCTGCCTCCAGTATCTTCCGTTTCCTTTTGGCTCCAGGAGACAAAGAATCATCGCCGCCAGGGTAGTAGAGTTCCCGCAACTTGGACTCATCTAGGAATGTCTGACCAATAATCTCGCCCAGATTCGTCCGTGGAGGGAAGTGGTTGTACTTGGCGACATTGATTGGTTTGATTTCGCACTTTGCGTAGCATTCCTCGATCCATAGATGGTTGACAACAGCAATGCCCCATTCCGGGGCGGCTCTGCACTTTTCGCTTGAATTTCGGGCTGTGATGAGGTGGGTGTTATCCGCCTTCATTGTCTTGGTAAACTCTGCTCCGCAGGCTTTAATCAGGTTCTCTAGATAGATCCTAGCCTCGCCACCGTAGTTGGAGACCGTGATTCTCAGGTTAGAAAAGCCTTCGATGCCGTTTTTCGGTACTGGATAGTGGAGCAGTCGGCGAAGTGGTGATGTCCATTCGTTGTTGACAATCAAGTAGTAGAGCCAAGACAAGTTACCAATATCTTTGCAAGATTGCGCCGCACTGACGTAGTCGGAGCCTTCGCGATATGTGCAGATTAAGGTATCGCAATCCTCAACTTCCGTTACCACCTTTCCTCCTCCATTGTGAATAATGGCCTTGATCGTGTCCTGGAGCCGGTTGGTGAGCTTCAGGTCATTGGAAAGCAGGACCTTCTTATCCTGAAACACTGTGACGGGCGACCGCGCCGGCTGCCCATCGGACGGGAGCCATTGAGGGGTAGGTGAGGTGGCACCATCCAGATTTGTATTGACGGGGATCTCGAGGGATTCGTTGGCAGGCTTCTTTAAGATTTCAGGATCAGGTAGCAAGTAAGGGCCCTCGTCTATGCGCTTGCCGAGCTTGAAGCAATCGTCAAACCTGCAGACTGTGAGCTGGTGGCCAAGGTGGCGAAAAAACCATGGTACTTACCAGTGAGGGAGCACGACTTTGCCTTTCCAATTCTTATCTAGAGCAGTCTTTATTTTGGGATGATCCATGGAAAGGGCACAGATGTGAGTGGTCAGACGGGTCGCGTCCTTTGATTCCTGTCCACCGAGGGCCATCACAGCACCAAGAATGCTTTCTTTATCGAATTCCGGCAAGTCGGCGCAGCTGACTACGACCTGCGAGAAGATCATGCGAGGGTCGGGAGAGTATGGTCGCACGTGAGCCTGCTTTCTTCTCGAGATCGACGTAGTAACCCATTGCGTCGTCACTACGGGAATCATAAAGGCCTGCGCGTCGGTATATTGTGGAAAGTCGATTGTATTGGAGACGATGTGGGTGACCTTTTCAATGGCGATGGTCCCGTTCCGTCGTGGTTCGCATACCGTTGCGCCATTGTCTTCGAGGACGCTGGATAACTGCAATAAACGTCAGAACGCCGCACGAAGTTACACCAAGAAATGCGCAACAGCATTTACCTCGCTGATAAAGCTAGGAGTTAGAGTATTGCTTGGGACGAAGGCCACCGAGCATTCGCTGAAAATGCGACCAGAAGCGCCCTCAGCGTCTCCCATGGCTAAAGGCACAAGGCAGGGCAATGCGCGTACTCGATAAGAGGAACAGGTGAATAGTTGATCTGCAACCGTGATTTCCAAGCAAAGGGAGAAACGATAACGCGCGGTAGGCGTAGAGAAGTTGAAGCATCAAAACGCCGCCACTTTGTTTGTGGTCAAGACGCGTGAGCCAGTCTAGGCACGACGACCACTTAAACGCGAACGACGCAGGCGGTCATGTGACCTGCCATGTAGCTCGACAACAAAAGTCACCAATTACAGAGAGGGCAATTGTACCTTTACCTTTTGGCTTTGAAAAAGTATGTTAATAAACGCGTCTTTCGAAACCCACTTTACATCCTCGCCTCCATCCTCGTTGCTCTAATATGGAGATGATGTCACAGCCAGAGTTGAGAGACAAAAAAAAAAAAAGACTGTATTTTGAATACATTATTCAGTACTGGCTATGCAAGCTATCAGCTAATGGCTTGTTGAGCTTGAAGTTTGTAAGGCATTTCAATCACTTCAACGTTGGTATAATCATCTTAATTTTAAGGATCATACAGTAACATGTTCAGGTTTACCAGAAGGAAAGGTCAGGCAAAGTAAGTAAATCTCATAAATATTGTCCACCGGACCTGTCTTGGCACCGTTACCACATAATCATACTGAGAAAGGAGAAAAAGTCTTGCAAGCCCAACATGCCTTCCTCTTGCCAGCGACATCCACTCCACCACGGCTAGTGGAACGGCGGAATCCCACATAGTGTTCACAACCCCGTCATTCTTTCATCAAGCGTAATTGGTTTAGTGGTAAAATTCTCCGTTGCCATCCGAGCAGCGTCGGGGAGCCCTGGGTTCGATTCCCAGATTACGCAAACCGCTTTCTTTTGCTGTTCCTCATCTCATGAGATCTTTTTGACCTGCAGAGATCAGCAGGTTTCTCTTTTGAAATACGAGGCATTCGATTGTAAGGGCTATCGAACCTAGAAATCGGCAGTGGAGCTTATTTTCTCCCGGCCACGTTTGATACTAAACAAGGGGTTTGATATGGCGGAATGCGATGGAATTCTCGACATCGTCGCCCCTGTTGTAATCTGCTTCAGTTGTTGCGTCGCCTCCGTAGCAGTAACCAAACCAAAAGCGATCCTTGGGCGTGCCAGAGTTGATTGCTAGTTTTCACAGTTAGCAACATCCTGCGACGACAGACCGAGCTTTGCTGACCAGAAAATGCGTGAGTAGACCCTACACCGTTAAGCTTTTCGCACTCATCGACTATGTGTGCCGCCCAAGTCTCGGCGTTCCATTTATTGTAGTCGTCGTTGTAGCCAGACATAACCCTCCCAGGGAAGAGACTGGGACCAGCAACCCAATTCAGAGGAGGTACAAGAGGTACTCTCTCCCAGCACAGAGGGTCATAAGCGAAGGCTATACCGGCTAGAGAGAGCAAAGCACCAGCAAAGATGGAGGCTTTCATTTTGGTGAAATATAGAGGCGATTTACTATGTAGACGTTGGAGCTGGATAAGTTGCGAATGTATGTGGGTTGATGGAGAGATTCTCCTAAGATGGTACCCATACGTTCCTTATGTACTCTGGCAAGTTTGCATGACGGCATGTTGTTCATAGAAACCTATGGTATGATGGTGAATAGTTATCCCTTACAATGACTAAGATTCATCGCGGCCCATTCGTTGCATGTTGCGGGGAGCATAGTCGTAGGCACGAAGGAGTTGTGTGGTATTCAAACCTCACTTGTCTTATACGCGGCGATACCAATACCGCCATCTCAGGCTAGATGATGCGACTCTATCTCCCAACATTGTAGCCCTTGAGACGATTATCAGCCGATGATGGTGGCGATAGTTTGACCTCGTGAATGGGCTTTGACCTATTCACAACTTAGAGGTCAGCCTTACGATCCTGCAATGTCTCAGACACTACGGAGATGGTGTTAAGAATTCCTCAAGCAGTCGACCAGCCAACTCTGACACCACCGATCAGCAAACTGAGTGCCCAGAACAGAATACAGCTATACACTTGACCAGAAAGCTGCCGCAGGTGGCTCAAACCCTACGTTCCTTTACTAATCTGGTGCGATTCAGCAAAGGACGTGCTAGTTTGTGTACACATTTCCCTCCAGCTATGATCTCAACCCCACCCTGGACTCGGCTGACGAGATCTCGATTGTCATATATGAGAGATATTGCTAATTGAACTTACTTGATGGGAATACGGAACGCTTTTAACTAGAAACACGTTCGCTTGAGATGTATAACAAGCTCCGCGGTGCTCATGTGGTAGCCTTTTCCGCTCGCAATGACTTCCGTATTTGACAGGAGTAGACAGTGAGACATTTTGTGACAATTTTGGCCAAACGAGGATAACCTGTAACAGCTTTGGTGGGAGAGCTAGTATAAAGGAAGGATTGTAACATATCCTGCAATGTGATATTGGAATGATACAAATCAACCCTATATATGGGAAATTCACGCTTCGCATGCTATGACAGAGCCATTGGTAACAAAATGGTATTTCAACGCCGTCAGACCCGTCGACTAATAGTAAAGCTATAACCGTGAACCAGAATGCTCTTTGGTGATAGTCGTATAATAAGTTCAAATTTCTCCGAGTTCGTAGTTTAGTAGTATGCTTCGTTGGAGGTTCGTATTCTCCTCTCAATTATATACAAAAGCAAATAGACGCCGAGGCTGTTTATGCATCGCTGAACAACAACACATTCCTGGTTCGGTCCATTCACTTAACGGGTATCCAAAACTCCTCGCTGCAGATCCCACACATCAATGATTCGTTTGCTCACACGCCAATGCCACAGCCGCTCCCAACAGCGAGCTCTCCTTGGCTGCCGCGAGGGTGATGCTGCCCTGCATGGCTTGGCCGTTGCTCGCCACTAATTGATCTATGTATTGCTGACAGTTATTGAGATAACCTGGATATTTTTCTATTACGCCGCCGTTGAAGCCAACAGTCGTTTGTGCAGAAAGTTTCATGTCCGCTTCAACATGAGACCGTAGTGTGGAACCCTCTGGGAGGCTTGAGATATAGTTCAACTGTGACTCACGACGGAGCTCCCATAGTGAGTACACGGCAGTGGCAACCAACGCGCTAGACCGAGTGGAGATGAAGGAGGCGAGCGACTTGATGGTAAATAGGTCACTAGTCGTGGGAATGTAGACCTGAGGGTGACGTGCGCAGAAGGCCTTTCGTGCTTCTGCCAAATCAGACGATGTGTCGCTGGACAGTATTAGCATGGTATTGCAACAATGGATTATAGCACATACCTTTCAAACACAGACAAAATATCGGTACCAAGGGAGTAGGGGGCAAGCAACGAAGAGGGCACGACACCACCAAATATCCCCGTTGTCTCGATGGCATCGATAAGTGCCAGCCTTCCAATCTCTCCCAAATACATGCCGCTGACAAGGTATTCAAGAGGCTGGAAATCAGGTCGGGGAAGGTCTTGTAACAAGAGCCGGTCCCATTTTGTCAGGGAAGAATGTCGTGACCGAACATGCTCAGTTCTGTGTTGACAATGACTTGGCTTGCACTGTCGAACCAGCTTTTGGGCCGTGATCCGAACTTGAATCGTCCAATGGTAGAGACGGGGAAGTACGCGGCGATATTGAAACCAGTGCCAAGAATAAGTCCGAATCGTGTGGATGGTTGCATGTAGCATTCTGAGAGAAGGCACGCGCTGGAGTCGTTGAGAATGGCTTGGACCTCCGCATTGAGTCCACGGTTTTTGCATGCTTGCTTCAGAATATCCCCGAGATCCTGACCGAGTAGGCCTTTGTTTGCCATAAATCCTTTGCCCATTCCTTGAAGCCTGCCTGTTCCCAACGAGGTTTGCCTACTCAAATGTTAGATGAAGCTGTGTATAGCAAAGATGGCTATGCTTACTCGATAGGGAAACTCCATGCCAATGCCATAGGTAGTGGGTGATCAGGACTCTGGACCTTTCGCAAGCCGATCGAAATAGTCTCTACTATCCTCGCGGCCATCCAATCGAAGAATGCCATGCCCTCCAAGTCCTTGATTGGCTTGTCGATGGTGAAGTTGCGGATGCTGACAATCTCGCTGCGACTCCTCACGCCACCCACTTGACCTATCAGCTCCACCACGGCAACTCTGAGCGTCGATCCTCCGACATCGAGAGTAATGAACTGGCCTGACTCGGTGCCAGTAGGCAGACGGTAAGTGTACGCCGGTATCATACACTCTGGGTCATTTTCAAGTCGCCGGATGTATTGTTTTTCAACCCCGCCGACAGATTGAGGAGGCCCTCACCGCTGATAGGACCAATGAAGGCGACCTCGGCATCTTTGAGAAACTCCTCAATGCTCTGCGTTGGCGTTGCAGTTGTCGAGGCCTCACTCCCGGAATCGCTGACAATAGGGCTAAACCAAAAGGCCAGGAGGGCGCGAAGAAGAGATTTGCCACGGAGGAGACTCCTGGCGAAGGCCGCAAGCAAGGCTTTTCTGAAGGTAGTCATTGCAGAAACGAGCGGCTGCATTACATTGAGCACTGTTGACTCGAGCAGAACGAGGAATCACACGTTGTGAAGATCTGTCGCAGAACTGTTTTAAATCATGAGAGCGAAGGTGTAAGAGGTAAATATCGGTGAGCTGGACACCGACAGCATCCTCGGGGCACACGACACGAGAGGAGAGATTTTTTAAGAGGGAGAGACAACGCTTGCAACGCTGGGTTTCACGCCTAGATCATGAAGGAAACGAACACGAGCGGATCGACGGGCAACATGAGTCTAGACGACGGACACACGAGCGGCACGTCCCCAATGAAACCTCCCAAGGTAAACGAGCACGTCCTGAACGAAAGCAGAGGCAGAAAAGGTCGTATGGCATTCAGGAACGTGAATGAATGTTACAGGAAGCAGCTCTTAGTGCCATGGCAGCTCGGATGGCGAGCGAGCTTCTCCCCAGGGCCGGGCCAAACGTCGCACAGGGTCCCTGCGCGGTGCCCCTCCCTCCCCGAAGCGATTTGTGGGGCGGAGACACGAATAGCAGTCAGTACGGGTTGTTACAGCACGGCCATGTGCGGGCATCCTGCCTGGGCGGCCAGTTGCGCGGGCGGCGCCATACTATGGTAGGGTGTTGGAGGGTTGTAACGTTGCGGCGACAAAGCGATGGTGGAGTTGCTGCTTAGTAGGACGATTTGGCTGGCCGGGATGGGAAATTGTTAGTGCCCAATCAAGCACAAACGCGCCAAAGGGGAAAGGTGCCCTCGCTGGCTCGCCTATCAGTGGCGCCCGTTGGCTGTTGTACTGTACCAATGGGGAAACTTGGCCTCCCAGAGGCTCCAGGGGCTCACCTCAGTGGCTCGCGGAGGGTTTGACAAGCGCCTGTGGAGCCTACGGGACGAAACCCCACAGACCTGCCTCCCCGGGATATGCAAGTACAGTACATGTGCAGCGGCCCCAAGACCCTTGATGATTGGCAGACATGTAACTTCACACACACACACACACCACCACCTCACGCTTGACGTCCATCCATCTCTCCTCCCGCACGCCACCAATTACAGAACACGGCAACCCGCCGTTTTGCGCTCATTATGATGCCGCGACTCCTCTGATAAGGCCCTCAGCGCCCGCCTGTTTGAGTTTGTCCCGGCAGATCGCCTGTCGGCGAGCGTCCGGAGGTATCAGCAGGTGCTCTGCCCTGCGACAGCTGTTCAGTTGAGGAACTCGGTGCAGAGGCTGCCGGGTTTCCACTTTCCAGCCCGGCAACGTGGGATTTCCGAGCCATGGGACGCATACGATGATACCACTGATTTGATTCTTGCTGAACAACCGCGCGCGCCCAGGCCAACTAAGCGTACGCACTGGGGCCCTAACCTGCACGGGCTAAGCACCACCGCCAGTCCTGGGAAATGGACGAAGGCAACCTTTAACGTTATTCAAAGAGCCGGCCCGTAAACCGTAACCTATCGACCACTGCCACCATGCCTCCCGATCCCTTGGCCACTGGTCCAATCATAGCTCCGGGCTCATGTCAGATGCTCCGGGCAACGTATGTGTTGGTGCTCAGTGCGGCGATCGAGGTGTGGGACCTTGACCACCGTCACCACAAGCCGTGACGTTCCATCCATCTGGAGAGCCTCTTGAGACCATGTGCTGGCTTGCTTCGGCAACATTGTCTTACGCCCGATCGTTGCCGAAGGCGACATCATGGCCACGCCACGGCCCTGGGGCCGACTTGCGCAACGGTTGCGGACCGCCTGGTTCACTCATATTGCCTCTTAAGCCATCCGCCCGGTCTCTTATGCGATGGTCTTGTAAATTGGCAAAAGCAAGGTGCCATTCTTATCCAATATTCCCCCAAAGCACTACGACACAACCACCAACCCTCATTTACATACTTGGATACCTATACCATTCCTATTTCGTCTTGTAGCAAGATGCGGCTGATCATTCGAGACAACGCCGACGTGGCTAGCACCTATGTCGCCAACTACATCGTTGATCGCATCAAGGCCTTTCGGCCGACCCCAGAGACTCCATTCGTTCTTGGTTTGCCTACGGGGTCCAGCCCCTCGGTGTTTACAAGACTTTGGTAGAGAAGTACAAGGCTGGCGAGGTGAGCAAGCCCTGCTATTGTTATTGTTACGTAGATCCAATATTGATATCGATTGCAAGATATCCTTTGAGAATGTCGTCACCTTCAACATGGATGAGTATGTGGGGATCCCTCGTGATCACCCTGAATCATACCACTCTTTTATGTGGAAGAACTTCTTCTCTCACGTCAACATCCATCCCTCCAACGTCCACATCTTGAACGGCAACGCAAAGAACCTCGAGGCTGAGTGCATAGCCTACGAGGAAGCCATCAAGAAGGCCGGCGGCATTGACCTCTTCCTCGCTGGCATCGGCGAGGATGGCCACATCGCCTTCAACGAGCCAGGCTCGAGCTTGGCAAGCCGCACTCGTGTCAAGACACTTGCCTACGACACCATTCTGGCAAACTCACGCTTCTTCGGCGGCGATGTCAACTTGGTGCCCAAGATGGCGCTCACCGTTGGTGTCCAGACGGTGCTAGAGGCGCGCGAGGTCGTTGTTATCATTCTCGGGCAGCGCAAGGCCCTCGCGCTGCAGAGGTGCATTGAGCAGGGCGTCAACCACATGTGGACCCTGTCCAGCCTTCAACTACATCCGCACCCCATGATTGTGGTTGATGAAGATGCCACATTGGAGTTGCAGGTCAAGACCGTCAAGGTACGTATATGCTCCAGAGTGTCACAGCGCACAAAATCTGACTCTTCCCAACAGTACTTCAAGAGCATTGAAAACGTGGCACGAGAGCAAGGGTTTGAGCAAATCCTTCCCTCCAAGGTCAGGACCGGCAACGGCCCAATCCCCATCACAAAGGTCGACGAGGTAGCGTCTCCGACGATCCTCTCTCCCCAGCCTACCACATCTCGTCTGCTCCGGGCATCTCCAGCCAGTGAGTACCCCATCCGGTCGGTGTCGCCCGAGCTCGTCCCAGACCGCATGGCATCTCGCATCCCAGAGCCGATGCTCAACCAAAGACTCACCCCGAACCCAGAGCAGCAGTTGCTCAGGCAGCCTACGCCCGTTAACGCTTACTAAGATGGAATATGTAACTCTTTGATATCTTCTTTTTTAAAGGTCATTCGCTTAGATAGCTGCTGTAACCCCAGAAGTTGATTACCGGAATGGTTAGCTTAGATTGTAACCCTCGTTGATCTCAGGACCTAAATTTCTTGTATCTTTAAGTGTTATCATGGAGTGGCTGGTGTACCCAGCATGATAGTGTAAGATTAAGGTAGCGTTGTATGTAACCTTCTAAACACATCACAATAGAGTGGTCATTTATGTTTATCTATCACACTTTGGGAATTTAACGTTGTATTCTTCTGGTCAGGGGATAGACTTGGCTAGTAAAGACATCCCCGCCCGGGTGATCTTGCCCTTGCAGGTTAGGTGAGTTAGTTTGTGGAACCGAGTGCACGATGAAAAGCTCTTGTGTGATAGACAAATGTTGAAAGGGGATTCGCTGAATAGACCGTCTTTACTGTATGATCTTGTCAAAAGTGTTTCTTCAACCTCTGGGTATAACAAAAGGCCTCATCCCGCACACGCCAAAATCCTTGCCCATATCCAAACCTAAAAAACCCTATATCAATTCTGACAAGTAGGCCAAAAATCCCATGCGAACAAGATATACTACATAACTCGGCTAAACCAGTATCCACCACAACTACGCCACGAAGATAAGACATCATGTAGGTGTGAGGTGACATTCGTAGACACGCGTGACCCTAATCGGCGGCAAAGTACCGTTTACTCCTACTCTGCATCTGTTGGGCCTTGATCTCGGGTGGAACAATGGTATGGTGGACCACGTGAGGCCTGTAAACTGCATCGATGGGGGCATCCTGAAGATCGTAAGCTTCTGTCTAAAACAAAACCAGGTGAGTGGGACGGTATACCAATCATCGACACTGAGGGAAAGTATTCGTAAAGGGGTCGGCCTCTTCCGAAGGGCTGTTTCCAGAATTTAGACCGCTGATTGGTACGGACTTCCCCAGCTGGGGCTTTGCAGCTCGGCACTGGAACGGTTGGGGCTCCGTTCGTCCTCAGATAGTGACAAATTAATCGGCAGTGACGCGCCTTGCCGAGGCACCGAATTTTTCTGAGCCTGGTTGCCACCCAATGATTTCGTGGCGATGATGGCCTCCTTGGACCATGCTGGAACGGGAGGTTTGAAAACGCTAGGTGAAACTGCGGCTCGTTTCGCAGGATGAGGGCTTGAGCTAGGCTGAGCTTGAGGATATGGCTGAGGCGTAGTCCACTCATTAGACTATCATATGCATTAGTGAGAAATGCATAATCTGGTGAAGATTGACTTACTGGAACGGTTGGTGTAGATTGCTGGTATTGTGCCACGTTGGCCTGCAGGGTGTCCCGTTCTGCTTTGAGGGTCGCGTTGTCCGATCCTGATGTATTCTTTCTCTCCAGCTTCTTCTCGCTTGTTAGAGGGACATCCTTTCTGCTGTCAAAGTTTCGTGGACTGCGTCCTCGTACAATGACAGGACCGGACTGAACCTCGGCGATCTTGATTATCTCGCCAGAGCTCGTCTTTCCCAGGAGGCTGATCTGGACGACGTAGTGCTGTTGAAGCCCCTTTCGCCGACCGTTGTTCGCAGTTGCATGTTTGAACTGCAGCCTCTTCCACGACACTGGTATGGAGACGAGGTTGGCGTCTAATTCTTGGGCCGAGGCAAGATCTAAAGTTATGTTTGCTGGAGAACCAGCTGCTTTGCTCTCCTCGCCTGCCTGCGCATTCGCACTCTTCCATGGTATGGATATGATTTCCGTCGGCTTGCCTTCTATGGATTCCATGGCGGTGATGGAGGCCGAGAGCTCTGAAACGATGCTTTGGCGACCCTGTTCATCGACGACATGCGAAACAACTCGGGGAGCGTAATCTGCCCCGAACACTGCCACAGATTGCGCCGATAGCAGGTCAACTCGAGTGGCCGCCCGGTATTCTCCCCACCGAAGACATCCTCGGCGACGAAGAACATGCCGTAAAGCTCGGCGCTCATGTTGAGGTCGACAAAGTTGCCCGTCTCATCCGCTACGCTTGCGCTGATTATAGGGTCGGAGAAGCCCAGCAGCTTATTGTCAAGCTCCTGCGGGGAGGACTCGTCGTTGATAGCATCTTGGGGTGGGGGTTGCTCAAACTGCCGTGTAGAATACGAGAAGGGGTCCTCAAAGGTGGCAGGGAAGTTGTCGAAGTCGTAGTTGGGAGTAAAGTTGAGAGGCGGGAGCGAGGAGCCGTCACTACGTAGGAGAGGATTGTCAGTACGGAATGTCGGCGCAAAGCAGCAGGGGCTCACTTACAGGAGCGCCTCGTCAAAGTTGAGGTCCTGGTCAAAGGAGTCCATGACCATGGACTGGCCGTGGCCGTGATTCAACCCCATGGCATCGCCGGGCGCAGGGCCAGACGATATTGCCGGCATGGAGTTGAAGCTGGCCATGGCATTGTTCAGCCCGGCCGCAACGACCCCCAGGCACGGGTGGTGGTGGGAGTGAGTAGGTGGGAGGAGGAAAGTAAGGGGCGGGCTGAGGTCGAGGTTGAGGGTAGCCGTAGAGCAGGGAACGCTGCGAGTAGACGCAGGTGTCAAGTTGTGTTCCGCTAACGGCGCATTCCGAGGCGCCGGCAGAGAGGCTGAGGAGATGGAGATGGTTCGCGGCAACGGTCTGGCGTGGAGAAGGGTGGTTGTGAAAAGGTGGAGTAATTAGTACGGGGTGAAAGGTGCTGCTGATAGGCTTCCTCCCACTCCCATAGCCGTGGCCGTGCTCATCTCTCGGGCCAGGAGCAGCACCAGCAGCAGCCGCCACCATTGGGGGCCTGGAGCTTAACTTCCCTGGCGCTTCGGTTAGCAGCCGACTCCTGAACCGTAGGGGTTTCTTGGCTCCTATCGCTGGCTGGAGGCGTCACTATTGGCCAGACTCTGGTGCGGGGTGGGTTGACAGTGGAGTAGCGTCGAGGGCCCTGTGGTCGTACTATCCAGTTAGGGTAGGTAGGTACGTGCTCTTGGTGCTTCAGCCTGGGGGCGCTGTGCTACTGTACCTACAGTGGGAGGGCAGAAATTACGCATATCTAGCGTAGATATCTCCACAAAGAATCACCAAAATATCTAATAAAACACGATTAGAAAAAAGATGATTTTTTTAAGAATATGGCAATAAATCAAAAGGTTGATATATACCTCTTACAGCTTCTCACAAGTAAAGCCCTTTGTCCGAATAGAAATCGTGAGGTAGGCGAAACTTTTGTCATCCCACTGTAACTATCTTGCCCCAGCTTGCTAAGGTAAGGTACCTCGGTGTCTTTGAGCTAAGGATTTCACAGGGGCTAATTAATCTCAAATCTCAATCAATCTCAGTAGCCGCTTGGCAGATCTGCGACCATGATTGACGTTGATGTTGACGTTGACGTTGACGACGCCCTCAGCTTGTGCGGGAGCGATCCACGCCATATATCTCCATCCTCAGCGTCATCTTGACTAATTCAATCCACCTCTCTAGTCGACGCCCATCAGCAAAGCGAGCTCACGTCGCCCGCCCCTCCTCCCGTGCCCTGCTTGTTCCCCAGCTTCAAATGCTCCGGTTTCTCAGCATCAGGCCGCTCACTTGTCGCAGATTTTGCAGCGTGGCGTAGACAATCACCTAGAACAAAAGGCGGAAACATGTCGCTTATGTGGCTTGTCTCTTGGATCGGAGACTCGATACCGAGATGCATCTTTTTCTTCTCTGACGACCTGAAAAAGGCTCGCCGATGACTGCGCGGATGCATCTAAGTCAAGATGCAACCCTGCATCAGATCAGCATGATATTTCGACTTCAGACGTTCCTGATTAATCATGTCAATCGTTGGGCGCGATGTCATACTCAGCCCTTCATTCAGCCCTGTTGCTATACGAATTGTATTTCGAAGCAAGGAGCTTGGGCTCACCTCATCTCCCCTACCACATCGCGGCAAAAGGTCTTCCAGGACCAACTGCATTGCGACGAATCAATCCAACCTAACCGTTCAGGGTAAAATGCTAATAGCACGAGCTGTCTTTTCTATTTAATTCTGCATACTGGGGCATGCGCCTGGCCTACTCGGGTCTACATGATTGGTTGACGGGCCTGGTCTAGAACAATGCATCTGCGGTGTACACGACATGACAGCCTCAAGACGTTCTCTCTGCATCCATGCTCTCCCTCATAAGTGATACCGACCTCCTTTCTTGGCAGTGTCCCACTGTGTTTAAGACTTCTTCTCGGCACGGGAAACTCTTGTCCCAAACTTCCAGACCTCATCAAGCACAAGCTGCTTGGCCCCTCCCTGGTCTCCTCCGAGAAGATGACCAGGTCGGCGTCCGCGCCAGCATCGAGGGTCCCCTTGATACCCTGAAGCCCAAGCATGGCGGCGGGGTTGCCGTGACAGCGTTTAGCGCTCGGGCAATGCTAGTGCCTGACCACTGCAGGAAGTTATTGACGCATTCGAGAAGTGTGATGGAGCTGTGCGACGTGACTAATGGTTAGAAACTGGCGCCACCGCGTATTGGCTCTAGGGTTACTCACCTGCCGGCAATGGTGTCAGAATTTTCAAGGAGCAGCTTGGAGCCTTTCTTCACAATGTTGCAGACTTGCTCCCCATTGGTCCACGGGTAACTACCATCCGGCAGCCCGACCAGGTGCATGGCATCGGTGACTAAGATGAAGCCGTCTGGATGGGCGTTGAAGGCTATTTTGACCGTCGTCGGGTGAAGGTGTTCACCATCAGCAATGATGCCAAAGTATGGGCGTGGCAGGCTTTCGGCCGTGCCGAGCACACCAAAGATGCCTGGGTTTCTATGGTGAAGTGGCTTCATGGCGTTGAATAAGTGTGTAATCATGGTGGCACCTTGGGCGACGGCCGCCGAAGCGTCTTCATGTGTAGCCTCTGAATGGCCGATGGAATAGATGATACCCCTCGAGGTGATTTCGGGGATGAGTGTTGTCATGTGGCCTCGCTCGGGCGCCGCCGTGATCATCTTGATAGGCATCACATCGTTGTCGGAGTCGACGTTGATATTGTGGGAGCCATAGCACTCTTCGATATCCGCAAACGAGTAGGCTTCTTGCAAGACATCTCGATCATGGACTCCATTCTTTGTGGGGTTCAGGAAGGGGCCTTCACAGTGAGCGCCAAGCGACTCTGCTCCATCTTCGGCAACCTGTCTGTGACCGGAGGGACCGAGGAAGGAAGCGCCTGATGAGAGCTACATGTTAGCTTCGACAGATGTTGGGCGATGACTAGTTTGTTCTTACCTTTGATACAGCTCGGGGCGTTGACTAGTGACTGTAGGAAGATATGATGTAACACCGGTCTTGACCAGCAGACGGCTGAGCTCCTTTACCTTCTTGCCATATTGAGACATGTCCTCAAGCAATGTGGAGAAGTTGAAGCCGAAGGCGCCGTTGAGTTGGCAGTCTATCATGCCGGGGGCGATGATGCGACCGCCGAGGTCGACGGTCTGCTCCGGGAGAACCAGCTCATCGTAGAATGAGGCCTGGCTATGGATGATTCTGCCAGATTTGGAACTGACCCAGAGATCCTCATACACGAGGAGTTGCCCTTTAGGAGGCGGCAGTTGGTGAACTTGGTCAAGCCCTGGCTGCTCCGGGGCCCAAAGGGTGGAGACAGGGCGATGGGCATGGCTAGGTCAAGGCGGGAAGCCGAACCAGGTTTGCGATAATAGAGGATAGGAGAGTAGTTGGGGATTGTCCGTCCCGTGAGAGCAGCGTGTCTGATCCATAGTAGGACGAGAATGGCCTTCGAGCCTCACAGCAGGTCCGCCGGTGGTATTATTGCTAGCAGAAAGGGCGTGGGATGACGGACCAGCGTAGGCCCCGTCGACCTGTCCCGGCGGCTCATCGACGTCACGTTCACAAAACAGAAAGATTTGGGCGACAATGTGGGCCTCATGGGGCCGGAAGGCAACGGATGGGCCGGCGATATGCGGCTTCTACGGCTTGTTGCGTTGTTGCACATGAGACAGTCTAGGGATGGCATTCGTGGATGTGACCATGACCATCCACTTGTACAGTACAAACAAACAAGTATGCGTCCATCGGTGGGATCGACCAGTTCCCTGCCTTGTGCATCGCCTACCACACGTGGGATGCTTGCCACTGCGTTGTAGCACGCGGACCGTAAGCGCATCGCTCCTTTGTGTTTTGGTTGATGCTGTTGAGGGCAGGCAGGTAGGCAGGCAGGCCATGTAACGTTGACTTAGTGTTAGCGCCCGTTCCGGCCCCGCCTTGGAAGAGTGATCAGTGAGTGCGAAAGAAGACGGCCCAGCCAACCGGGCTCGGGCCAATCGTTGGCGCTGGTGCCGGTTACTTCTGGTGCTTTGGTGCTTTGGTGCGGTGGTTGGTGCTGGTGCTGGCTTATCGTCCTTGTCCTCCTCCACGACACCCCGACGATTACCCACTGTCTGGGCATAGCTTCTTTTCTTTTGTCCCCTCCTTACCTTGACCTCCCCTACTTGCTGCCCCCTTCCATTGGGACATACCTTGGGGCCAATCTTGGGGCCAGACCAGACCCAGGCCTTGGCTTACCTGAGCAGCCGAGCTTTGCTGGCGGGTACGGATTACAGACAGCGCTGTTCTGTTCCTTGTGACATGGAAGCCCAGCCCACAATGACTGGGCCCCTCCTCTCCAGATCGCCAACCTTCGCGCCGCTTAGCGACCTTCATATCCAACGACATAGGCAGACGCTCACACGCTATTATTATTATGCATGCAATAACGTGACAATTTGTCCTTGCCGGTCCCCTTCCTTCGACATGGCCAATTCCGATTTCAGCGACTTGGACCCACTATGGCAGAACCTCGACTGGTGCGTATTCGCTTCATTTCATTCCATTTCACTGCGTTGCGCTGCTACACACACCTCGCCTCGCCTGCTGTTGTTTGCTTGCCAACCTCGACGACACGTCGTCTTCATGGCTTGCCGCGCAGCGTCCGCCGTAATAGCTGCTTCTGCTTCTGCTTCTGCTTCTGCCTCGCTTACGTTTCCTTAACTGACTCTTTCCGCTATGCTTTTGCAGGGCCATTGGCCAGACCCTGATCATGGGCTGGGATGGAACCGAGGTCACCCCCAGATCAAGAGCTTGATTGAAGATCACCACTTGGGCTCCATAATATTGACGGCCAAGAATCTCAAATGTCCGTAGTCGCTTCTCCTTTCCACGGCATCCTCTATTCTTATCCATTCGTCATGTCTCCAATTGTCAGCTCGTGCTTGCTTGCCGCCCTGACTGACTCGAGTAAACAGCTGCCCAGCAAACAGCAAGACTTGTCCAAGAGCTGCAGATCATTGCACAAAAGGCAGGCCATCCTCAACCACTGCTGATTGCTCTCGATCAAGAAAATGGCGGCGTCAACAGTCTCTTCGATGAAGACTACGTTTGTCAATTTCCCAGTGCCATGGGAGTCGCGGCCACCGGCCGACCCGACCTGGCCTACGAGATCACCAAGGCCACTGCCACTGAGATCTCGGCCTGCGGTGTCAACCTGATGCTCGGGCCTGTTCTTGATGTGCTCAACAATGCTCGATACCAGCCTCTCGGTGTGCGAGCCACGGGAGACGACCCCAAGAAGTCTCTCAGTATGGTCTGGCCGCCATCAATGGCATTCGAGATGCCGGCATGGCCTCGTGTGGAAAGCACTTTCCATCCTACGGGAATTTGGACTTTCTTGGCTCCAACCTCGATGTGCCCATCATCACCCAAACCCTGGAAGAGCTGAGTCTGAGTGCCCTTGTGCCTTTCCGGAACGCAATCGCGTCCGGTAAGCTGGATGCAATGTTTGTCGGTGGTTGTGGTATTTCAAATCCATCCATGAACGTCAGCCATGCGTGTCTGTCAGATCAGGTCGTCGACGATCTACTTCGTAACGAGCTTGGGTTCAAAGGCGTTGCAATTTCAGAATGTTTGAAGATGGAAGCTCTAAGCCATGAGCTTGGCGTTCAGAACGGCGTCATCATGGCGGTAGAGGCTGGCTGCGATCTTGTTTTGCTCTGCCGCGCCTACGATGTTCAACTCGAAGCTATCAAAGGCCTTAGACTGGGCTATGACAATGGAATCATCACAAAAGAGAGAATATTTACCTCCCTTAAAAGAGTTCTGCGTCTCAAGTCAACCTGCACATCATGGGCCAAAGCTCTTAACCCTCCCGGAATTTCGCTCCTCTCACAACTACATCCTTCTCACCTTGCACTTTCTCGACGCGCCTACGATGACTCCATCACTGTCATAAGAGATAGAGAAAAGCTATTGCCGTTGTCTGCATCCATGCACCCGGGCGAAGAACTGTTATTACTCACCCCGCTTGTAAAGCCTTTGCCAGCGTCTTCTTTAACAAAGAACATATTGGAGTCTAAGAATAATCATGCGAGCACACCAACGAATCATGACAAGTGGGTACATAAGGACCGCGACAGAGGCTCAATCATGAGTGGAGAGGGCGTGTTCCGCGAGTTTGGAAAGTCGTTGGCCCGTTCACGAAACGAGAAGCTTCTTCATACCAGTTATACCGCAAATGGCCTTCGCCCAGGTATGTTGTTGGCGAAACAAACTTGGTGGCTGTATTGAACATAATAGAGCTAACTCATACACAGTGCATGAGAACTTGATCAACAGAGCCTCCTGTATCATCATCGTCACAGCTGATGCTAATCGGAACCTATACCAAGCAGGCTTCACGAAGCATGTGGACATGATGTGTTCCATGCTGCGCAGCCGTGGCCAAAAGAAGCAACTTATTGTTGTCGCCGTCAGCTCTCCTTATGACTTTGCTATGGACAAGTCGATTGGTACATATATCTGCACATTTGATTTCACTGAAAATGCTATGCATGCCTTGACCAGGGTATTGGTGGGCGAGCTCGTTCCACGAGGAACGCTGCCAGGAACGCTTAGAAAGAGCAAAAAGGTTCTCAAGTCGAGACAGCATTGGCTAGTTGAGGACTATGATAAAGACCGAGATACTGCTGGCTTGGAAGATCTGCTTCGTGCCGTCTACCGAGCGAGTGCCCCTGATCTGCATTTTCTCCGGTCTACATCGGCGTCTACCTTTCACCTGTCGAACCCCAATATCACCGAAACTCACTTTGTGGTGCGCAACAGCAGCACTCAGGCACTGTACGGCTTCGTGGCTACTTATTTCGTTCATGGTATAGGTATTCTTGGTGCACTGATTGTAGACCCGGTAAAGCGCACAATGAACATTGGCAGATCGCTGCATCGACGGGCTCTCAAGAGCCTTACGCAGCAACGAGGTATCAAGAAGGTCCAGATTGGCATGGCTTTTCCTGGAGTGTTCCTTGGTATCCCGCTTGATGTTGAAGCCAACACTGTGAAAGACTGGTTCAGCAACAGTGGGTGGGATACACAGTTCCCGAAACGACTGACAATCATGGCAATTAATGATCTTGCCGGCTGGTCTGTTCCAGAAGGCCTGCTCCAGAGCATCCAAAGGGCGAATATCAGCTTTGACCTTATACATGGACTGGATAACGCCGACAGCGTTCTCTCCCATGTGCGCTCTAATGCCAATCCAGAAGTACTCGAGCTCTATCGATATGCGCTTTCCGAGACGAAAACCTGCGGCATCGTTCGCGCCAAGGACTCAACGGGCAACCTTGTTGGTACTGTCATTATTTGCAGACAAAACAGCCCTATTTCAACGTTCATTCCACCACTCTCATCTCAAACCGGCGACGTAGGCGGCGTCCTGGCCTCAATCGTTCCTTCTGCCCCGTTGTCAACACTTGTCCTTCAAGGATTGGCGTTGATGGGTACTCGCCAAAATAAAAGTCATAAAGCATCCAAAACAGTGCTCAGCTGGGTAAGCTGTTCTTGACTCGAAATAGTAAAACAGATGTCTAATTTCTAAATAGGTTGTTGACGATAACCATGAGCCACTTCTGGCGATGGGATTTGAGGTTGTTCAGGCTTTCGAGGAGATAACCAATTCTCCCGAATCCGTTAGTCAAGCCGTCAATGAACCCGTGTTGGGTGGCCGGCGCTGACCTGCAAGCAGCTACTCGATTTACCTTGAAAGATTGCATTCTACGCTACATAAAGAAACAGTACAGTGTTTCCTTCCACCCGGTTGGAAGCTGGGACAGTCAGATAGCTTCGCAAGAATTGAACTTTGGTTAAGAAAGGACATAAACAGGCTGGACAACTGATATTCTGAATAGTGGGTACTACATTCTGTGATTCTATGATAATAGTTTCTTAAACTAAGATAATGCAAACCTGTTGGTATGCAACCCTCTGATATAATCAATTCAGGCAGTCTACAGGTGCTGAATTGATACAGAGGCATCGCCTTCGAGATCACGCCCAGTTTCGCTTAGCTTGACGTCACCCTTCAGGAAATCATGCTCTTTTAGCTTTCCATCCGAGCCTACCTCAAGCTCTCCGACTGTGTTTCCATCGTAGTCCACAATGGCTGTCTTTGTGCCCGGTCCAGCCTCGTACAGGGCGACCTCAACGTCCTTGACGTAGTCGTATACAGCTCCGACCTCCTTCCTGTTGCCGAGGACAAGAATCGTGCCCTCACGAACATAGAGGGGCAGAGTGCCGAAACCGTGCTTCTCCCTGAACCAGCCTGGGCCAGTCCTGACTTCATTGGTAAAGTATGACGTCCACTTGCCCTTGGGTAGGTAAAACTCAACTTCGCCAGACTCTTCGAAGCAAGGGGCCGCGAGCAGCTGAGAGCCGACCATGAACTGGCGGTCGAGGTACCAGGATGTAGGGTCATCAGGGAACTCGAGCGCAACGGAACGAAGAGACATGGGAATACCACCTTCCATGGACTCAATGGCTTGCGCATAAATGTATGGCATCAGACGTGTCTTGAGCGAAGTCCACTTGGCAAGCGTCTTGGAGCAGCTCTCTTCAGCCTTGTCATCATCATCGATGAGCCAGGGCACACGGTACGAGTTGCTGCCGTGCAGACGACTGTGGCTGCACAAAAGACCCATGGCCACCCAACGCTTGTAGATCCATGGCGGAGGGTAACCCTCAAAACCACCGATATCGCAGCTCCAGTATGAGAAGCCGCTCAGACCCATAGATAGACCGCCACGAACTGATTCTGCGAGCGCTTCAGGAGTCGACTCGCAATCGCCACCCCACTGCAGCGGCAGCCTTTGAGATCCTGCGCACGCAGCGCGGGCAAACAGGACAGCTTCGTCCTTGCCGTATCGCTTCTGCAGCGCCTCGTAGACGATCTTGTTGTACGCGAATGCGTAGTAGTTGTGCATCTTGTGGGCGTCGATAGTAGTGTCATGCCATTGAACATCGAGAGTCGGAATTCGTTCGCCAAAATCGGTCTTGAGAGCGTCGACTCCTTGTCAAACAGTCCGTTCAAGCACCCGACGTACCATTCGACAGCCTTGGGGTTGGTAATGTCAAGGAGACCCATACCTGCCTGCCACAAGTCCCACTGCCAAATATCACCGTTGCGGCGCTTCAGAAGGTAGCCGTTCTCGGCGCAGTGCTTGAAGGCAGCACCATGCTGGGCGATGTATGGGTTGATCCAAACGCACACCTTCTTGCACAGGCCGCTCTCCTTGAGTCGGGCAATCTGGGCCTTTGGATCGGGGAATCGTTCAGAGTCGAAGACAAAGTCGGTCCAGGTGAAGGCTTTCATCCAGAAACAGTCGTAGTGGAAAACATCGACCGGAGAGCCGCGGGCCTTCATTCCCTCCAGGAAAGAGTTGACAGTAGACTCGTCATAGTTGGTAGTGAAGCTTGTGGTCAGCCAGAGACCAAAACTCCAGCCAGGAACCTTGCCGGGCTTGCCCGTGAGGATAGAATACTTCTTGAGAACCTCTTTGGGGCTGGGTCCGTAGATGATGTACCACTTGAGTCTTTGTCCCTCGACCGTAGTCTGCACTCGGCAAGACCGCTCGCTGCCGATCTCAAGCTCGACCTTGCCCGAGTTATCGATGAAAACACCGTACCCTCTGTTGCTCATCCAGAAGGAAACGTTCTTGTAGGCCTGGTCACTGGAAGTGCCGCCGTCGGCGTTCCAGAGAGTGACTGCTTGGCCTACCTTGTTCCAAGCTCCGAAGCGTTCTCCGAGGCCGTGCACCGACTCACCAACAGACAAATTGGTGGAGTAGAACATGTAGTGCTTGAAGTCTCTCATGTCACCCAGTTGCATTGGGTGGCTGGGGTTTGGGCTGTAGGCGAAACCCACGCTGCGGTTGCCGAGAGTAGTGAGATGTTTGCTGCCATCGGTGCTGTGTAGCTTGATCTCGAAGTTGTGAGGGTCTGGGTGGATGGTAGCGGATAGAGAGCCAGATGACAGCGTTGTTCCCTTATCACTCTTGCTGATGTTGGCCTGGGTCGTGGGCTTGCCGTCGGGGAACAGTTCAAAATGAGGGCCTCTGATCCGCTCGCCTGCCCAGTGGGTTGCCTCCAGAGAAATGACGCCATCAAACTCGGCTTTGATATCCTGTAAGCGTAATTGTTGAGCTTCTTGTCCCTTTACAGAGCATGCATCAGACCGGTCTTACCAGTGTCACTGTAGGCTGGTTAAGAGTGTCGCCTCGAGAACGAATGTGCTTGGTAGGACACAGCAAGCTCAGGCCTTGCTTGTCTTCCTGTGGGGTGATCTCGTAGACGTCTTCAGCGTATTCCGTGCGAAGGTTCTCGGCAGGAAGCCACATGCCATCTCGGAGACGGACCATGATGGCGGATGAGACAGGTGCAGCTGGTTAACTCAGCCAAGTGATTCCGAGAGCTTGGCTTCTCGTCTTGAGAGCTGGATGTATAAGATGGCTAGCCACGGGTGAGACGAGAGCGCAGTATCGGAAGTCCTGGCCTTCTATTCCACGAGCCAGGGATGTAATGAGGAGTCACCCCCGACGTCCCCGCTGTAGCAATGCATGTTGACGCATCAAGCTTTCGCTAACCGGCTCTACGTTGGGGACCCTCTCGACTGTGAGTGGCCTCGTATGTTTCTGCTTTGGAAAGATGATGCGTTCGTGGACGGTGGAAGCTAGACGAGGTGTGGAGTAATAGCCGTAGGATGATCGGGTGAATTGACGAAAGGCCGAGATCCAGGATCAGTGGAATTGGCAAATATGAGAGATGCCATTATTGGTGGGCTAATTCACCCGAGGGCGGATATGCAAGCGACGAGCTCGGAGGGAGTTCGAGTTTGGGGATGCTTCTGCCTCGCCCCTCCGCAGCGCTTCCCCTCCCCGTCCTTCTCCTCACACTCCACCCTCCACCCTCCACATCCACATCCACATGCACACGCTGAATGGGCCTGTCCCACTGGACGCGACTTTCTCCACCAATTCCCCAACCTGCATTGCCCGTCTATTGTATTGAGATCGACGAGCCCTGGCAGTTCGGGCTGTGTTTCCGCTCCGCCAAGGGTCCCGTTAAGCGATGTTACGCTGCTCACCACCATCTATGGGGTTGTCGCCGTCACGAGCCACGAACCAGGGAGAGCAGATCGAAGGACTCTGTCCGTGCTTTCGGTTCCAGAGTTTGGAATTATGCGGATTGAAGGCTCAATTCCTTTTGTCTATGCTGAGCTGCCGTTGTCATGATACGTCTTATACCGTATTGCTCGTCAGTTGCCTCCTCCAACGACTCTCAACAACCCACGTCTCACCTACACCGTCGCATCCAGATCACAAAAATTCCATCTCCAGCCGACGGCTTTGCGGAGAAGATGCATATGCATGCTAGGTTCTTCTCAGGCGAGCTAATCCCATCGTGAGCAAAATGACGGCTCTCAATTATTGGCCCTCCGGCTGGGCGGTTCGAAAGGCACAGGGCCTGGACTCCGGCCGATCTATATAATACCGCCTCTGTTGCAATCTTGTACCGTGCCCCTTCAGCCGTCAATCTCTCGGTCAGGTAGCGGGTGCGCATTCACACTCAGTCATCATGAAGATTCGCATGTCGGCTTTCGCCGTCGCCCTTGCGGCCACTGCACAGGCTGCCGAACTCACCCCGGTCTACAAGAATCCCAAAGCCAAGATCGATGACAGAGTCGCTGATCTCCTCAAGCGCATGTCTATCAAGGAGAAGATGTCCCAGCTGATCCAAGGAGACATGCGAAGCTATCTTGACCTGGAAAATGGCAAGGTCAACAAGACCGGTCTCGAATGGAGCATGGAGTACCGATCCCATGCTGTGTGGACCGGCTTGTACGCTGAGCCCGAGATCATCAAGAAGGCTGCCAATGTTGCCCAGGACTATCTCATCAAGGAGACTAAGCTTGGTTAGCATGACTTCGTTCTGCGTACCAACATTCAGGTTATACTGACAAAAGACACTGTAGGAATCCCTGCCTTCATCCAGAGCGAGGGTCTTCACGGATTCCTAGCAATGAACGCTACCATCTTCAACTCCCCATCGCCATTGCTTGCGCCTTCAACCCGGAGTTGGTTGAAAAGATGGCCAATGTCATCGCCAAAGAGGCGCTTGCCCTCGGTGTCAACCAGGTCTTTACACCCGTTGCCGATCTTGGCCGAGAACTGCGATTCGGTCGAGTCGAGGAAACATTTGGTGAAGATCCTTACCTGTTAGTCTTCGTCCTCGCATCCACAACTTGACCTAGGCTCACATAGTTTCCAGTGTTGGTGAATTGGCGTACCACTTCGTCAAGGGCCTTCAGGACAAGGGCGTTTCCGCCCAAGTCAAGCACTTTGTAAGCCAGACCCTCCAGGCTTCAACATTAATGGCTCTTCTAACTTCTTCAGGCTGCCTTCGCATCGCCAGAGCAGGGTCTCAACACTGGCCCCGTTCACGGAGGAGAGAGAGAGCTGAGGAGCCTTTACCTCCCTCCCTCAAGCGAGCCGTCATGGACGGTGATGCCTACTCTGTCATGTCTTCCTACAACTCCTACGACGGTATCCCAGTTGTGGCCAACAAGCACATTCTGACTGACATTCTCCGAGAGGAGTGGGGTTTCGAGTACTATGTCATCTCTGATGCAGGTGGCACTGCTCGCTTGGCCGATGCCTTCAACATCTGTGCCAAGGGCGACGATGACTGCATCACCTTGGAGGTATGAATCTTGAGCTACCAATCTTGGGATTTCGCTAACAATTGGTAGGCGCTGCCTGCTGGCAATGATGTAGAGATGGGTGGTGGAAGATACAGCTTCGAAAGATTCCCGACCTTGTCAAGTCGGGCAAGCTCGACATCAAGGTCGTGGACCAGGCAGTCTCTCGAGTTCTCAAGGCCAAGTTTGCTCTTGGTATGTTCGAGAAGCCCAAGACCGCCGTTTCCGAAAAGGACACTTGGAAGCACATCAACACCAAGGAACACAAGAAGCTTGCACAAGAGCTCGATGCTGAGAGTATTGTGCTCCTTGAGAACAAGGACAACATTTTGCCGTTGAAGAAGGATGCCAAGGTTGCTGTCATTGGTCCTATGGCCCATGGCTATGTTAACGTGGGTCAATCCATCAATTCCATTCCGTGGTCTGTTTGCTAACTCTGAACAGTACGGTGACTATGTCATTTATGAGTCACAGTACCGTGGTGCCACTCCCTGGACGGTATTAAGGCTGCCAGCAAGGGTGAGGTTGTGTACGCCAAGGGTTGTGAGCGTTGGTCCAACGACGATTCTGGCTTTGATGAGGCCATTGCTGCCGCCAAGTCTGCAGATGTTGCCGTTGTTGTTGTCGGTACTTGGTCGCGAGATCAGAACGAGCTGTGGCAAGGCTTGAACGCCACCACTGGCGAGTCCGTTGATATGCACACCCTGGATCTTGTCGGAGCTATGGGTCGCCTCGTTAAGGCCATTATTGACACTGGCAAGCCCACCGTCGTTGTCTACAGCTCTGGTAAGCCCATTACGGAGCCATGGATCTCCGATGAGGCCGCCGCGCTGGTGCAGCAATTCTACCAGTCCGAGATGGGCGGCTTTGCTCTGGCCGATGTCCTCTACGGCAACGTCAACCCTTCCGGAAGACTGTCAGTCAGCTTCCCTCGTGATGTTGGCGTCCTGCCCATTTACTACGATTACCTTGTTTCCGGACGTCCAAGCTGGAACCCTGGCCAGGTTTACCCCAACGGCGATATCAAGTGGGGACGTGACTACGCTCTTGAGAGCCCTCTGCCTCTCTACCCCTTCGGCTATGGCTTGTCCTACAGCAACTTTGAGTACTCCAAGATCTCTGCATCCAAGACAAAGCTTTCTGCATCAGACACAGTCACCGTCTCTCTGGACGTGACAAACAAGTCTAAGCGTGACGGCAAGGACGTCGTGCAGGTTTACGTCAAGGATGTCGTTAGCAGCGTTGAGCAACCCCGCTACAGACTCAAGGGCTTCAAGAAGGTCTCCGTCAAGGCTGGACAGACTAAGAAGGTCGAGATCGATCTCAAGGTGGACGCTTGGGGCTTGTGGAACCGTAAGATGGAGTACGTTGTCGAGCCGGGCGAGTTCAAGCTGTTTGTGGGAACTTCAAGTGAAACCTTCAAGGGTAACATCAGCGTGACTGTTGGTTAGAAGTCTCAATAGATGGCGATGATAATTATTGAGGCTACACAGCTAGGTTAATCCTGGCTACTAATGCTTCTTGGCATGCCTTAATGCATACATAGCCTCCAATAAATAACACTTCCCTCGCTACATGAAGCATCTAAGTCTCAGTTATCCACTAGAATACGAGACTCGGTGCCTCCTTTCCCAATTCTCTTCTTGAATTCTCCTAGGTGTCTTCTTCTTTTGCTCTCGTTCTTATTTACTAAAGGTGTCTCTTACACACCCGGTACAGGACTTGGCCTACTACCGTGGTGGCTATGTTGCGATCGTTCGTAGCACTACACTTGGTGATACTTGAAACGATTGATATAAAGACAAAGCTGAGGCCTCAGCCTCTTTACAACTCTAACCTGCGGGAGGGGTAACTTCTTGGCACTCGGCACGTTTTCCCGTTCATCTGATCGGAGAAAATGGTGCTGCTGCCAGGAGCCTGTTGTCTATAAGCGCCTTTTGGGAAAAGGCTGCTGATCAAACGAGTCATATGGCGTCTCAGTCTCGGGTCGCTATTACAAATATCTCTCTAATCAAGTATAAGCTTCTAATATTGCCACAGTGTGCGACAGAACTTCTGTCAACAAAGGAAAGGGCTTCAGGGGTGGTGCCGTTTTCGGTGAGTACGGATGGCGAGACCTATGATATGGGCTGAGCAACTCAGAAATCCCCGGGGTGACACTTGAAAAGAAGGGAGGACAAACAAACTAAGAGCAAAAAGGAGCGCCAGATGTGGTATACTTCCGTTGAAGTTTTACTGTGAAACCAGTCATGTTAAAAATAGAATTATGGCAAGATTTTTGTGCCACTAAGTCGCACGGAGTATGTGCGTGTTAGAGATATTGGGTTCGCAGATTTGCCTGACTTAGGGATCTACGTTACGTATACTGTTTAGTGTAAGATGGTTAACCCTGAAGCCATGAACACGGAGGGTTATTCCTTGCTTGCAAAGCTGACTTTACTGGATTGGTCTCACAAGTATGGTTTCTAATGAATCATGTCCAAAGATCACGAACATGTAGCTCTTCCTTATGTACGAGCTCCAGCCAGGAGTAACTGGTTCGATTCAGATGGTGTCATGGGGCTCTGCAAAAGCAAAGTGAACATCGGGTGAGGATGAAACGGGCCAATTGCATGAAAGGAACATTAAGTAGACAAGCGGTAAGAATATGTGCTATGTGTGTCAAATAAGAGCGGCAATCTCCAGTTAAAACGGTAAGTGAAAACGGAGACTGAATGGATGCGTGCCTTAGTAGGAGTCTCGAAGGCCACAACAGTTCTCAAATATGAACATGAGCGCTACAATGTCCCTTTGCATTCTTCTCTTGGAGCGACTAGAATCTCAACTGTATGGCTTTCTTTCTAATTGTCCAATAAGGATGCATGGTAACCCACGCCTTTGGTGTGTGAGCATGTACTTGGCCAAGAGAGCTGTCTGTGCAGCTGATCCCTTGCCCCTAAGTCAGGCAAGGAGGTTTTTATATTTTCAGATGAGTTCGAAAGGATCACAGAACTTAAATAGTATGGAATTCGCCAGCTCCCAATTAAGTTGTTCGTTGCTTTTTGCGTGGTTGTGACCTGATTTACCCATTTACACTATTAAAGCACATACAAAGACGACACCGGGCATGCGAGAAGCCGAGCTGCTTTGGTCTGAAAAGTAGCCTTGCGTATTACAAACCTGACAAGCATGTTGGGTTGACATTTCCATACCTTACCCACATCCAATCCACAAGTTCCGTCTCCTCTCCCTTTGTCCCAGACGGCCCAAGCGTCGACCAAGCTCTTTTCCCCGGCCTACGGTCCGTGCCATCTCCAGGGCTAGTGTCTCACGGGGGTACCGTATATCACTCGGCATTTAATGGGTCGATCGGCACTTCGCGCGGCCCATGAGATCGCTGGGGCCACTATGTGGTCCCCTGGGGCCCCATTCTGCGATCTCCTGCCCGCGGTCGAGACTGCCGTTGCGAAGTATTCTCCGATAATCAGGGCCCTGGGACTGTTTCAGAAGCCATGCTTTCCCGCCTCAAGCCTTGCCGCTAATGCCTCGGCTTCGTACCGCGGGCTGCTCATGCTACAGCACAAGGGCTTGCATGGACGCAAGTACAGGGTCCTGGCCATGCTTAACTTGTCCCCTGCCTTGCTCAGGGAGAGCTCAACCAGCTTTTCATCTGTTGATCTTTGTGTCACCAGAGTACACCAACCATGGGAATTGAGCTTTCATTTATTCATGAGAACCGGTCCTTATGTCTGACCAATCTGTTAGTCAACACTGGTAGCGAGCCGGCCGCTGCGTTTCACCCCTCACACAGGCGAGACTGATATTCGTCCTCAACGATGACGATCATGTACCCGGCTGCTTCAGAGTGTGTTGGTCCCGAAAAGTAGTCGTCAATGCTGGAGACTTGTTCCTGAGCCCATCAAGGACTATCCTTGGGCGAGGTTGTCCTACCCAATGTGGGTTACTATCCAAGACCTGGAGAAGGTGGAGGCGAACGACGCGCAAGATGTCCTGTCTCCACAGGCAAGCTTGTCTCGGCGTCCCGTTCAGGTGATGGGTTTTGGGGTGTTGACACGAAGATCTGCCTCTTATTTGGTTTCAAGTTGTGTGCTCGCGTACGCTGTCGTCTCCAGCAAAGGAAAAAAACCATACCAGCCCACTGTATGTTGCAAGTCTACCCTACGGAGGTTTACAGGGTCATTTAGTCTATCTTGTAGATTATCTTGATGATCATAGCTTGGGCCATATCAGCCTCGCGTCCATCATAAGACTAGCCAAGACCTGATTATCAGGCTGTTTCCTCTCTCCTCTGTTCTTGTCTTTTCATTCTCATGTTTGCATGAGACTCTCGTACGATCTCCTTTGTTCCTTCCGCTGACGTGTGGCTGGATCCACGACGTTTTTGCGTGTTCCTTTCTTTCTTGGCTGCTGGTCAGATTTGGTGTTTACGTTTCTTTCGTTTTCCTTGGCTGATCACCTGTTCTATTTGCTTGTTAATGTCTCCTGTTGTCTCCGAAGATCCAATCTGTTATTCCATTCTCTTACATCGTAGTCAATGAGTTCGGTAGAGGCGAAACCGCAATGCGGTGGTGGTGCCCTTGATGAGGGTGCGGATTACGACCTCCCTTTGCATGTCGCTGGTCTCTGTGAGTCAACGGGAACTCTTGTCGAAATTCTAGGCTAACTGAGTGAACAGTTCTTGTCTTGGGAGCATCTCTCTTTGGTATGCACACAGTCTAATCTATAGCTGTTTGCTATCGCTAACGCGTATCAACAGGCGCAGGATTTCCAGTCGTTGCCAAGAAGGTCAAATGGCTGAACATGCCAAAGAGTGTATTCTTTGCATGCAAGCATTTCGGTACTGGCGTTCTAGTTGCTACGGCCTTTGTTCATGTAAGTCACGATATCTTTGATACTTTGACTGTTCTAACATCTTTTCAGTTGCTTCCTACGACCTTTGCGAGTCTTACAAACCCTTGCCTACCAGACCTGTTCACCGAGCAATACCCTGCCATGCCTGGAGTGATAATGATGGGATCTATGTTCGCCCTATTTGTCATTGAGATGTATCTCAATGCAAAGACTGGAGGACACTCTCACGGTGGTCCCACGGGAAGCAACTTCAAGCAAACGCCCGCGCCAGCTGGAGCTCCAGTTCGACCTCGCCGACCGTACACAGAGAGTTTCGATTTTGATCTTGAGGATGATGTGGCAATGGAGAAGCGAATGATCCAGAAGATGTATGATCAGAACGATAGGGAGCGAATCCCTTTGCGGACGTCAGCGACTCACAAATGCCTCCATGGTTTGTCGTCTTCTACGAGCAATACGTGCGTCAGCGAATGGAGATGATGAATGCCATCAAGTCCTTCCAGTCACCTCTCGCATATTCAGTTCCTGAGTACGATGTTGAGGCTGCAACGGCTACCGCTCCTCCTCACATTGATTCTCCCTACATCGATGAGAACGGAAACGCTGTCGATCCACAGGTCTACAGGAAGATGGCTGCCAACATCACCATGCTGGAAGGTGGTATCCTCTTCCACTCTATCTTCGTCGGAATGACCATTTCTATCACAACTGATGGTTTCATCATTCTTCTGGTTGCTATCCTGTTCCACCAGATGTTTGAGGGCCTGGGCCTCGGCTCCCGTATCGCAGCTGTACCTTACCCCAAGGGCAGCGTCCGCCCGTGGCTTCTGGTCTTTGCCTTTGGAACTACGGCCCCAATTGGACAAGCTATTGGCCTCATCACGAGGAATTCGTACGATCCCGATAGCGCTCTGGGCCTCATTCTCGTCGGCACTTTCAACGGCATGTAAGTTCATCTCAATTTTGTCTCAACACAGAGACGCCAAGCTAACTAACGTCACAAGCTCGTCTGGACTTTTGATCTACGCTGCATTAGTCGACTTGCTCGCTGAGGATTTTCTGTCTGAGGAGTCTCAGCACATGCTGTCTAAGAAGCAGCGAATCTCCGCGTTCTGCTGGGTCCTAGCAGGAGGTACGTCGCAGCAATGATCCAAGGCTTTGCTTCACACACTAACGCAACACAGCGGCCGGAATGTCCATCGTTGGTGCTTTTGCCTAAGAGGTGCACGTTCTAAACCATGATAATGCGACCAGCTTATGGCGCCTGGGGACGGGAGACATGGAGTCTCAGTCTGCGTAATCATCCCTGTCGCTTGATGCCATGCAAGCCAGCCCTTACAGTCGCTACGGTCAGCAATGCAATTCAATACTCGTATAAAACACAGAAAACCATGACACTCTTTCCAGCAATATGATACATTTCCTCTTTCTCTCTTATGACTAGGCACATGTTGCCAAATGTGGAGACAGGACAGGATATCATCCCAGATTTACCAGCCCACTGTTTCAAAGCGTCTGATTAGAATTTTAGGCTCATGCATAAGGGAGCAGGCGTTGGCTAGTGGGAACAAGCATAACACGAGAAACATTTATGATACCAAAAATAATATCATTCGGAGCTCCCAGTTTTCACGTCGTTTTGGTAACCGTCTCAGCTCTGCCTCGTAGTCTGTCCCCTTTGATATGCGGACCGACGTCCAGATCGACACTATGGGAGCTGAAACGCGTTCCCCAACCTTGCAAATCTGGCACTCAATAGAACCCACGCGTAATTGTCGATCTAGGACACTTGAAACCAAAAATCTGTTCTAACATGGGGGCAGTTCTGTCTAGCTCCCTTGTATGACACGGTACAGGGTGTATCTGCCAGTTATGACGTTTGAAGCAGGAGTCATCTGGACTTGTAGAAGGGGTTCGTTCTGTAACAACTCTGCTGTGGGGGATGGCAAAAGCAATTGGCAGGTAATATAATGCGATGCATGTCTTGTTCAATAACAGCCAGCTGTTAATCATACCCATCTTTTCATATCACAATTACTTCTTACTCATGACGGACTCAACGAAACCCGAGCCTGTGCTTGCCTCAGCTGGTAAGTCATCTGGTGTGGATACTGGCCGATTCGGCATCGCAGATTATGCATGTCATCCCAGGGCTCCGGCTCTGTATTGTTTCCCAGATGCCAAGGTCGATTTGCCAAGTCTCAGGCGGCTGACACAAACAAGGCAATGCCAAAGAACAGGATGAAATCTCTCCAGCACCTGCACAGTCTTCATCCTTGGCGGAGCCTGAAATCACACCTAATCTAGCTGATCCTTACAATCTGGGTCGTTGCCGCAAGGACAATGTCACCAAGGAGCAAATGAAGTCTGAGCATCCGAAAGGGAACAAAAAGCTCTCACTAAGTTTTATACTCGCCAAAATGAACTGATAGACCGCTTCCTCGGAGCGGACGACGAGGAGCGGCTTCAGCTCGAGGAAGATGTCCGCATGGGACCAAGAATCAAGTTCGCGGTCTATGGATCGTTCTCAGTCAACTTGTGTCTTTTGCGATCCAACTTTATGCTGCGGTCTCCACAGGTTCACTGGCTGTGAGTCCAATTCAGCTTAGATTACTTCACATTATAACTGACTAGCCTACAGCTTTTTGCCACAGCCGCAGATGCTTTTGTAAGTTTTCTCTCCTAGATCTAAGCCCATTTCCAGTCAACTAACCCATAATTAGATGGATCTCGTCTCATCATTTGTGATGCTCATCACATCATGGCTGGCTGCCAGACCAAGTGTATACAAATATCCTGTTGTAAGCGGAACCTTTCCCAGAAAATGACAACATATGTTAACTCTAAAAGGGTCGTACGAGGATCGAGACTGTTGGAATTATTCTCTTCTGCGCTCTGATGACTACTGTTGCTATCCAGTTGTTGATTGAGTCCGCCCGAAGTCTCGGCGCTGGTGAGCAAAAGGGAGAGTCACTGCACATCATCCCTATCGTTTTTGTTAGCGTTGCCAGTAAGTCCTTCAACCTTCAACGCCCGTGTATTAGATCTAACGTCGTTATCAGTCTTCGCAAAGGGTTCGCTCATGATTTACTGCTTCGCGTATCGCAAGTTCCCTTCCGTTCACGTCTTCTTTGTGAGTATATAATTCCCTGGTTGTCAGCAATATCTCTCACACAGTACAGGTGGATCATCGAAATGATATCGTCGTCAATATCTTTGGTCTCGTTATGGCTGTGGTGGGAGACAAGTTCGTGTGGTACCTGGATCCAATTGGTGCCATGTGCATCGCACTGCTCATCCTGTTCTCATGGGCTGCAAATGCATTTGATCAAGTTTGGCTTCTTGTAGGCAAGTCAGCGCCTCGGGATTTCTTATCTAAGCTGGTGTATATGGCCATGACGCATGATGAGAGGATCCTTAAAGTGGACACAGTGAGTAACATTACCATCTCATACTCGGCTTTTTAGAAGGGTCGCTAATGGGTTATAGTGTCGTGCGTACCATGCCGGTCAACGATATTTTGTTGAGGTTGACATTGTCATGGATGAGGAAATGCCATTGAAAGTGTCTCACGATGTATCTCAGAGCCTACAGCGCAAGTTCGAAGGTATACAAGACTCATCTCTGCTCAGGATCGCATTTGCTAAGTTAAGACTACAGGATTAAGCGACGTTGAGAGAGCCTTCGTTCATGTTGATTATGAGCATGAGCACGACATATACGAGGAGCACAAGCCTCTGTACGAGAAGAAAGAGAAACAAACAAAAAGGAGTCTGAAGGATATAATACTACGACGTAAAGCGGAGGGGCTACAGAAAGCAGGCTGCAAGAACAAGCAACCGCCAACGCCAACTGATATGAAAGGAGACTTCATTGCAATCCCAAATATGTGTATTGATGTATATGAAGCATGATACCTGCAGTATATACGAAGCTAGGTACTTGTAAGAATGAGAATGAGACCTTGACTTTACCACCATGCTATTGCTGCATTGATATCTAGCCTGTGGTGGAGACAAAAGTATAGGAAGTTTGATGAAAGGTAAAGAACTTGTAACAAGGGTGTTATTCATTAAACCCAGGGTATCATCACTCTTGAAAGGGCATAATCTTGCATGGAAGCTTCTTTGGCGGCTTCCTTAACACGCTGGCTCAAAACCAAAACGGTTGCAGTTATGCGTTCACTGAGCCTAAAAGCTCCGCAACTTTCTCCAACTTGACAGGTTTAGTTAGGAAGAGATCTGCACCGTTAGAAAACGCCTCGTCGCGATTTGTATCGCTGCCCAGTCCGGTGAGCATTACTATTCGACACGCAGCTACACCTGCTGCTTTCTCTAGTTGACGGATCTGCCGTGTCGCTTCAAAACCATTCATGACTGGCATGGATACATCCATGAATATAGTATCAAACGACTGCCGCTGCTCAACAGACCTGTTGAACTGCTGCACAGCCTCGAGGCCGTTGCAAGCGACGGAGTATGTGTGGTTTAGTTTACGGACCATAGCCGTCAGAAGCTTGACGTTTATTGGATTGTCATCTACCAACAGATGATGACGTGGGGTCATACCTCCTTCGCCTTCGATCACAATGGGTTCTGCAGAAGGATCCTGGCTTTGGATGTACTGCTTCTCTTCTTTTTCAGGGCTAGATGGTATTGTGAGGAAAGGGCGATGAGCGCGAGGTGATAACGGAGAATGTGGAGGATCGCAGTCGTTCATGTTGGCTGTGAGCGCAGAAGAAATCACAGATTCAAGCTTTTAGGTCCAAGAGGTTGGTGCAGATGCATCTTGTAGTGCCTTAGATGTTCTTGGCTCGAGCAAGTCCGTAGACCAGGACAGAACAGGATCAACGGCGAAGACTCGAGATCTTTAATGATGGATTTCGCATTCGCTTCGGAAGACTCCGTATCTTGGATAATACCTGCATCGAGGAAGTAGATATCAGGCTTCGGTGTTGGCAGCGCCTCTGTCGCAACTATGACCTCCATGCCGAGATTGTCGCTAGCAATTTGGTGAAGTGCTTTCGATATGAGTGTCGATCTATCCTGCAACTGATCAGAGAGCTTTACACAGTCATTTGTGAGTTTCATGTACAGCTCAGGTGCTATGACACACAGCACTCGTCCAGCAAGAGGCAAACTTATTCGCATCCGACAATCTCCAACAGCTGCAGCGAGAGCACGTGGATCAGGGGTAGGGCCTGCCTCCCTTTGTCGATGGGAACGAGTATTTCAACGGAAGTTCCTTGCCCCACAGAGCTTCTGATTGACAGAGTGCCATGAAGATCTTTCACAAGCTGGTTCACAATACTGAGACCAAGACCGATTCCAGGAGCAAGATTGTCCTCTTTAGAAAACGGTGCGAGTACCTGATATTTCAAGTAATCCGAGGCGATTCCTCTCCCAGTGTCTTTCACGGAAAAACATAGGTGGTTACACAGCTCGCCGGTCTTATTTTTCAGTCGTCTCATTTCCAGTCCAACATCTATCTGCCCAGAAACGGTGTATTTCAGGGCATTGCCGAAGATATTCATGACGATACGTTTCCAAGCACCAACATCGATCGGTATATCCCACTCCGGGCCCCTCTCAAGCTTGAGAAATATGAGGACAGAGTGGTTCGGCGAATCGTCCAAGGCATAGTTTCCATCTATAGGATCTTTTCCTTTCGTATAGATTGACGGCTGGAATGCGTTTTCTGACATGTAACTAACATTGACAGCTTCAATGACGTCCTCAACCAATTCACTGAGATTGGCAATTGGTAGCTTTCCCACTGGCATTACCGGCTTGATACCCTGGTTGCTAAAATTCGCATAATCGATTAGATTGTTGAACGTATCTAGCAACGTTGTGCCACACGAATCAATCATATCGAGTGTTGAAAGGTCTGAGGCGTCCAAATTTCCCTCGCGTAGCAACTCACTACTTGCTAGAATCCCGTGGAGGGGCTTTAACTCGTGGCTCATGGATGAAATGAAATTGAATTTCGCATTATTCATCGCTACCGCCTCAGACCTGGAAACTTCCGTCATGACTGAGCTCGAGAAAACCGACAATAAGCTGACGTCTGTCGGTCCTAATGCCTCAGTTGAATCGGTGATCCAGCCCAAAGCAGCGGCATACCAACATTCGCGTTGGTAATGGTAAAGTGGCATGAAGATGGCGTATCTTGCTGAAGGCAGTATTCGAAAGAGTACAGCGGCATCATGAGCATGGGGTAAGCCGTCGACAGCAAACTGCGTGCCGCTTAGAAAGGGCCTACCAGGATCGTAACTAGCCTCAATTGGTCCGAACTCATCGGCGGAGAAGACATGGCCGCGCGGAAATTGCCGCAGTAAGTTCTGTAAGACATCCCCAGGTAACTTTAGCCGTGAATCGAATGAGGTGGCCGTGCTAGATTTCTCAACAATGGAATGGGCAATGATTTCACAATGCGAACCCAACGCATCCTGGCTGCTGGGGTTGTTGATAGGTAGAGATACACCATCTTCAGATGGGAGCGGGATTGCGTCGAAGAATATCAATCCATCCAGGTTCATTGCATACCGGATTGTGGCTGCGGCTCGAGAAAAAGTCCACTGGACGTTGGAAGATACTGAAGAGCTATTCTCCTTTGCCTCAGCTGTTGCACCAGTCTGTCCAAGTCCATCAGGTGGCGACAGATCATGAGGTTTTAAGTCTGGCCTTGTCTCGAGTTGCTCAAATGGGTTCTGATCTGCCGTAGAGATTGAAGTCGTAGGCGGAGTGCAGGACATGTCTTGTTCAGCGCAGGATGATGCTGATCTAGAATCCTCTCCAGTGGTTGTAATTGACGACGATTCGGCAAGGCTAGGTGGTGCCGGCGGGTTTGTTTCGGGCAAAAAAGCCTCGGAATTATTGATATCCCCGGTTTGTTTATCAGGTGCTTCCGAAGACTGACGATCTGGCAGGTTTGTCTTCGCACCTAGACCCGGCATGCCAGTTGAGATGCGGCTCTCAAGCCGCGGAATGATCTGGGCTTGGTTGGATAACGATGATTCGTGTCGAATGAAGTCGCAAAGACCCTCAACAAGGGTGGCTGCTCGTTGTTTGTTCTGCTTTGTTTTGACCAGTTCGAGGTGGTCCATGATTGTAGATGCGATGCTAGCCATAATACCAACCGTCTCATCATTGTTGAAGTCGCGAAGTTTGTTATCAACAACACAATAGCTCCCAAGAACATAGCCGAGGGGGATATAAGTGGAACCTCAAGATACGATACCATGTAAGGGAAACCAGTCGTGTAAGGTTTATCCATAAACATCGGGTCTGTGCGGAAATCGTTGATTATATATCGAGTCCGATTGGCAATGACACTAGGGCCGGTCTGGGTCCATTCTCCTGTCTCGTCCATGAAGGCCTTCATGGTTGTCGGACAAACGCCCCAGCAAACGTCCAGCTTGCAGACGCCAAGATACACCTCGTCTCCGGGAGAAGATTTGAGCTCAGTAAGTGACTGCGACCTGGTCATCTCGGCGACCATGAACTGATACTCCCTATCTATGAGCGACAAAAAGACCGGTCACAGTCTAGGCGCAGAGGCCCAAGTTGAACCAGAGCATTAAGCGTGGCATCCGCCGAGATAGCTACCTCTGATCTTGGACCAGAAGGAAGACCAGGAGGGAACGAGGCGGCGGTGAGATAACTATGCAAAGTCAGTTCTGCTGGTTTTCTCAACTCAGATTCGAAGAAGCAGGGCTATAGGGAACAATGTACGTACGATGCGATTTCTCGCTGTCGCGCCCGCTCTGAGCTTTCTATGGTGGAACAGGCTGCGGGCGCCTGCCCCGGGGTTGGCACCAGGACCAGTCATAGCTTCAACGTCGAAGCCATCCAAGCAGGGCTGTTTTGACCTTGACAAGGTCGCAAGAGAGAAACAAACGCAAGTTGCGAGTTGATAGCGCTGGCGAAAGACAGCACGGCAACTAACTGCAGGAACGGCTGGCGTCTAACTCTTAGGGTCCATTTCTCGAACTGGCGTCCAACCACCCTAGTCAAGCAAGTGGCCAATACCTAAGGTAGCCCCAGGTCGGAACTAAGGCGATAAAGAGCGTAGGAGGAGGGGCAAAGGGTCTACGGCTCTCAGGGGCTGCACTACCCAATAAGCGCAGCAAGGTGGGCAGATATGCGCAGCATCGCAAGGGTCTAGAAGCCCAGCGGCCTCAGGGTCTTAGACAATGGGAGGAATTGGGTTCCTTCCCGGAAGCAAACTCCCGACTTGGCTGGTAACACGGCAGGAAGACGCTGAATCGCAATGACCAGACGGCTTACAAACGGTATAGCGCGTGCATGGGTTGAGCTGAAGAGCCTAAAGGTATTTTGAAGAGGCGGCGTGAAGCACATGAAAACCCCAGGGACCCCAGTTGAGCCGAAAATGCGATTTAAGAAGTGCATCTCTTTCTTCATAGACACGTAATGTCAAGGTGCTAGCGCCCGTTTGGTCGGATGACAGGGGCACACACGGTGGTTATTCGGAGCAATGCATCCGTCACTGTGGTCGAGTCATATTCTCAGCCACCACTCCACTTCTTTCAATATGGGCTGCACTAGCCAACGGCTTCATGTCAGTATTCAAGGTGTTGTCTGTGACCTGTGTTACTGTGATGCCTATGCATGGTGCGCTTCCGTATGTTCTTCGGGTTGGATCGTCTTATATGTGTTCTCGGTTGAGGACGCTGTCTTACATGTCGTGGTTTGAGACTGAACCCAATTAGTCGGATGGAACGTTCATTGATACTTCACATTAGTCAACTTCGTATAGAGGTGACCAGCATTGTTGAATGGGACTGAAACTGAAGTTCGGGTTCCCAGTTCGCGACTCTAAGACAACGAACAACCAGTCCAGCTGTGGAAGAGACGAAAGAAGTTGAAATCCTTATCATGTTCAACGGGTGAAAGCGTATCACACCTTCAGACGATTCGAGTTAGACTTTGAAAAGTATATTGGACACAAATAGGAAGTAATGACTCAAGTGTCATGGCCACGGATTATGTGCGTGGTTGGAAATAAGCCACCAAGAGTAGGTCCAGGGTAGCTCACCGCCCCGTCGCTTAATATTCGGAAGATCTTGATGCGCCAGCCTCGAGCAAGACCAGGGGCGCGATCTTACCCTGGCCTTCGATTGGTCAGAGCTGATCGGTGCTATCATGGGCGGCTGAAGGCGGGCGGGCAGCCTTGTCTGCCACCCTCTCTCTGCAATCGTCACTCGGCAAAATTGCTCTCTGCTTCTAACTCTCAGAGCGCCCAGTACCGCCCTATCGCATACATGACATACGGTTCATATCCTATGACGGAGTCCTCATCGGTGCCCTGACAGCTGCCCAATTTCTTTCGGCACCCAACCAACCTGTTTCTTCCTGGCCGTCGTCGCCATTTCTTACCGGGCCAATTGCTGCCACACGCGCAGCTCCCCAGACACCAGGATGGCCACCCAGCAGGTCCTTTTCAGTGAAACCATCGCTGGCATGAAGAAGGCATTCAAGCGAAAGGCATATGGTTTGTTTCACTGTCCCAGGCCTTACCGTTGCCCAGAGTACTGATCGGGTTTGCTTGGCCAGAGTCTGACTCGGATTCCGAAATCGAACACTATGGCAACCGCGGCCACAAATTGAAGAAGAGGGCGCGATTCTCCCGGAAAGGACAGCTCGTTCCCGCCACGGGGCCGAGCTCCTACAAAGAGGTGAGCATCCCCGACGCCTTTTCGCAACTCCCAGGTAGCTGACGCCAGGGCGCTTAGGCAATTGAGTACGCCGGCGTGCGCAGAGCCATCATCCAACGGAACCCGCCCATTTTCGACGACGAGGGCGATGAGGTCGATACCGAGGAGGACGACCCACGAGTAGAAGATGCAGTCGCCTCGGCCGCCGACCTGAACCCGTATGCCAACATTCACATAGAACGTGCGGCTCGCCTCCAATCTCTCCACTCTTCATTTGCTAACATGCTCTAGGCATTCTTTCTCCCCTAATCGCGTCGACCGACCTTCCTACACACGCGACTCTGTCGAAGCCTTTCACATCTAAAACCCTCACAGAACTTATTAGGCAAAGCTGTGGGATCATGCGCAAGGAGAATCAATCCTTGTGGCAGGTTCGTCATCTATGGACCTCCTTATGCGGCGACAACACATGGGTCCCTTGCTCCAACCTGGTCGGCCCCAACGATATCGAACTTTATACAGAGGATCACGTCGCGCGTCACCTGCTGAGCCTCTCGAGGGCGGACGGGGCTACCGCAGCGTCACCGAGAATTATGAACGGCGAAGCCACGGCAGAAGACCGCGAAGGCGAAAACGGTGACGCTGGTGCCCTGAATTGTGCAGCAGATTCGGCTCCCGGCAGCAAAGATGACGCTGATGTACCAATGGGAGAGGCAGAATCTACCCTCGATACCACGAAACAGTCGAAGCGCAACGAACAACCAGGAGGTAAACACGACGAGGGCAATGATACCCATGAGCAGAATCAGAACGAGCGACACAACAGTTTGAAAGAACAGAATGGAGACACCAGTAAAGGACAAGATGACCAACCCATGGTTGACGGAGATAGCCTTGCCAAGTCACCGGGAGGAAACAAAGAGGCTACAGAAAAACCAGGACTGAATCTGCCACAAGACAATGCCAAGGACTCCCAGTCCGATGCGGTGAAGCCGTACAACGCACCCTCCGTAACCACAGCTGGCTCGTTGGAGGAGCCGTTTATTCATCCCATGTTCGTGGCCCCAGCGGGTTCCAAGCCAGACCGCGACCTAGGACTTCCAGAATACGAGGCCGAGGACATGCGACGCCTGCTCGCGTTGTACGTGCAGAAACAAGAAGAGATCTGCCGAGGAGCTAAGAAGCTGCACCAAGGATTGCTGCGGGCCGAGCGCCTACGCAAAGAGGTCTTACACTGGTCCAAGGCTGAGGCGCACTGTGGGCCGAACAGAGACATGTCGGACGGGGAGGATTGGTACGACAAGGAGGAGTGGGGGCTGACTGAGGACCTGAAGAAGGGGCAAGACGAGGAGGAGGAGGATACACAAACGGCTGGAAAGAAGACGAGAAACCGTCGATAATTGTGGCCTCCTGGCCCGGCGAGCTCATTCCGATGTGCTTTCGGGTGTACAACCAATGGCAGTCACACACTATACCGTGGCCCGGCATTGCTCGGTCACTACCAGCGTTTGCATGTCGGCAGCATGCATGTTTCGATACCCACTACTGCTTGATGATATCTCATGTCCAATGTGGCTAGTTTTGGCTGGAGTTACTCGGAGGCGTTACTGCAATATGATAGATAGAATCGTAAATGGCATTATATCATGACTGGATTTACTGTTTCGGATCTCATCTTTCTTTCTTTCCTTCCAGAGAAGACCCGTAGCACAGGTGGTATCATCGCTATCTGACATCAAACTTTTTATCCTTCTAATCGACCATGAGGAAGAGAGCAGGTCGGCACCGCATTGGCTGTTTGAGGGAGCGGTGGTCGACGACATGCAGATCACGTCATTTAAGCCTTCTTCTTTCCGGACTGAGCAGCGGCTCTCTCGCGCTCCCTCTTGGCGTAGATGCCCGCAGTGAAGGGATCCTCGAACCGCAGGGCCAGGATGTAAACGACCAGCACCTCAAGGGTCAGCAGAATACCAGCAGGCTTGCCGTAGAGCAGGGCGCCTCCGAGGAAGCTCATGGTAGAGCCCCAGTACATGGGCGCGCTGGTGACGTTGAAGGGAAGCCGGTGACCATCTCGTCCATCAGGATGCCAAAGTAGTCGCCGAGGAAGGTACCGGTGATACCGAGAGCCCAGGTAGAGGAGAGGACGAGGATGTTGCCACATGCGAGGAGCGTGTAGGCAGCGGCCTGGACATAGACAGACTGGAGCAGCGGGTGGGTGGGCTGCTCGTTAATGGCCGTGTGGTAGAACCAGTCACGGACAAGACCCAGCCCGAAGATGGTAGCAGCGAGCGCATAGCAGGCGGTGTAGGAACGGCCACCAAATAGGTTCGTCAGGAGCTTGTTATGGTATTCTGGAGAAAATTGGTACGTTAGACATCAGGCGGCGGAGGAGCGGCCGGCATCGCGAACGAACCTTGGCGGGCAACAATGCTGAGGGATGACGGTTAGCTTCTTAGTTTACTTATGAGCAAAGGTTGTCAACTCACTTCCAGAACAGGGGATTGAAGGCAATCGAGCATGCCGAGACTGTATCGCTGGTTAGCTGGTGATCCGCATTTGTCGGCAGAGTAGAGCGTGTCACATGCCGAGCAAGCTTGGTTTGCTGAAGTCGACATAGCTGAGGAAGTCTCCAATTACAGCGGCCATGGTGGGCGAGAAGGATTCACGATAACTTCTTCTTGAGATCGTCGAGCAGCTAGAGCACAAAAAAGGCGACAGAAAAAAATTCTACCGGGGATATATAGCGCGAAGCGATTGAACGCTGGCGTTTGCGGGTAATATGAAATGAAAGCAGAGGTGGTGATGGCAGGGGTGATGAAGCTGTCCGGGTAAGGTCGGCTGCAGGTGGTCCAGGTCTAGGTCTAGGTCTAGTCACGTCACCACGTCATACCTTGGTAGGTAGGTACTAAGCGTAGCTAGGTACCCCATTAGGCGCTTTGTCCAGCGGGTGGGTGGAGGTACCTGCCTACCGGGCGTGGTGATGTACCTCTGTCTTTGTGGTCGGAAACGGCTTTAATACTACAATTACTTCCATTCAAGTAAGTTCCCAATGACATGCCCTGACTACAGAAAAAAAAAAAGAAGAAAGAAAGAAGAAGAAGAAAAAGGTTCCATCATGTGCTTGGTCAAGCTCGTCCATTAGGTGCCGGCGAGGCGACGTCAGCAGACATGGCCTGCATTTAAAGCACATCGTCGCTCTCCGTCTCTACCTCTGTGTCCTGCTTGCTCAGCCCCCGCGCTGTTACCTGCGTGCCGGAATGGACCAAGGTACATGCATGGCATGAGTGCTCCGTACCTGCCGGACAGACAAGACAAGGCCAGGACAAGTCCCAGTCCCAAATCCCAAGCCCAAGCAAGACCCCACCATCAATCCCATGCCTTAGTTAATGAGGGTCCTCTGCTACCGTAATGCCAATGCCACTTAAGCTGTGATGGACAGACACTGACCGAGCCTTATCAATGCCAAAGCCTCGTCGCAACCCGTGACCCTATTAACTTGGAAGCTCTAACAAGACAGCTCTCGCTGCTTCTCATTTCTTGGTCACGCGTGAGGTAACCTTCTCAGCGCATGCGCATCCACGCAGTCCCTCCAAGCTGTCTGCGTCCTGCCCCTCGTCAAGTGGGCCATCTCGCGCGCATAATCACCTATCTCTACTGTCCTGGTTTGGCACGACGACGGCAAATACCAGCCTGCTAGGCGCACAGCGCATTTTGTCTCTAGATATCTTACGGAATCACTTCCACGGCGTCGATACTTCATACCGCCATCATGTTTCAACAGGTACGTGAGCCCTTTCGCCCTATGCCTTGGGCTCCGAAGTCGCACATGTGACGATGCCTCGTATCACATGCTGCTCAGTCTGCCTACGCAATACCATTATCACACATATCTCATCAGCCTCATATTCTACTGCTAACATGCCCTCCAGAAGAAACCTTATTCGGCTGTTACAGTCACCATCGAGAACCTCACCTCGGAGCAGTATGAGGAAGAAGACTTCAGCGGCATCCCTGAGCTCGTAGAAGTCATCAAGCTTCAAGCCTCCGGCCCCAGCGAGGCTGCCCGTGCTATCCGTAAGAAGCTCAAGTATGGTAATGTTCATCGTCAGCTTCGCGCTCTCGTCCTTCTCGATGGCTTGATTCAGAACGCTGGGCCACGTTTCCAGCGTACCTTCGCCGACGAGCCTCTCCTGGAGCGTCTGCGTGTCTGCGGCTCCTCGAACCTCTCGGATCCTGCCGTCAAGAACAAGTGTCGCGAGCTCTTCCGTATGTGGGCGCAGTATAAGGGCACGGCGGGCTTGGAAAGGATTGCGATGCTGCATAAGGTAAGTTCCTGTTATCCTGTTCGCCCGTCGTAAGACGGAAGTTATCACCTAGTCTAACTTGGTATCAGGAACTTCCCAAGAGGAAAGTCACTGTGACCCAAGAGCGTTCCAAGGTCCTGCAAGAAACCGAGGCCAACCCTTCGGGGATGAGGAGGAGGAAGAGGCCGCACGAGCTGCCCAGCAGCGCGCTCAAGCCGCGGCGACTCCCTCTGTGGCCGGTCCTAGCACGCCTGCGCCCATGACGACGACCCAAATGCGAGGCCACTCCAAGTCCTCGTCCTTGTCAGGGTCTTTCTTTGGAAGCTCCTCTTCCTCTGATAAGAAGAAGGACAAGGACAAGGCCAAAGGGAAGAGGAAGCCGTTCAATCTCGAGGCCGAAAAAGGGCAGATGAAGACGGTCATCGCCGACTCCTCCATCGCCACGACCAACTTAATGAATGCCCTACAGAGCATCAACCGAGAAAAAGAACGGATTTCGGAGAACCCACAGGCTGTGCAACGCTTTGAAGAGTGCAAGCAGCTCCGTAGGAGGGTGCTGCGTTACGTACGGCCCCTTGCACGCCTCTGCATTACATCGAACCCCTTAGGCTAACATGCATCAGATTCACCACGTCGAAGACGAACAGTGGCTGGGTGGCCTGCTCCATGCAAACGATGAGCTTGTGCACGCCTTGATGTCCTTTGAGCAGTTGGACCGTTCCATCGATGCTGACAGTGACTCCGACGATGAGCTGGCCGAGCAGGCCCATCTGTACCGAAGTAAGTCCCCCTGGGCGGCTCTGTTTCGTCAACGTCCGCTGACCTGAGCACAGTGGCTCAAATGCGAGGCATGGAATCCATGGCGAACGCGCCCTCGCCCACAAGCACACACCCTCCCGACCTCGCTGGGCTTAGCCTCGAATCCGCTCCCAAGCCCGCCGCGGCGCCCCACGCCCACCGCCCATGGCCAAACCAGCACAGCCCCAGCGACCTGAGCCTGAGGACGACGAGGACGACGAGGACGATCCTTTCGCTGACAAGAACGTCGTCGAAACCCCTGCCTTGGAGAGGGAGAACCGCGTTGGTCATGAGCCTGAGTTTTGAGCATATGTTGTCTTCCTTGTAAGCCGGGACGGGTCGTTTGGCATATCATGGGGGCGGGACGTTATATTTGTAGGCATTAGGGAGGCTCTAATGTTGCACGGTTGCAATAGGAATAACAGCCATGTCAATTTCCATCCTCAGCACCATGGTTTCCCAGTTCCCCGGGTAGCCTGGCTCACCCCGTAAGACGGAAGGCCAACATTGGCGCTGTCCCTGTCGATCCAGCAAAATGTTGCAACACACTTAGTGTCAGCGGCATGGTACCATATGCGAGGAGTTCGCATTACAAAAAAATGAGTTGATAACCACTGTAAACTAATCCAAGGGATTAGATTATGGTCAAGAAGGCAAAAGATGATTCCGCCCGGGCTCGAACCGGGGACCTTCTCGGTGTTAACGAGATGCCATGACCAGCTAGACCACGGAACCAGATTGGTTGCTTGATTGCTTGGGAGGAGGAGAGGACAAATGCCTCATCAAGCGTTGCAGCTAGTGTGGTGGGGATCTCCTGTTGTGTAGGGTGTCGATAAATCCCAAAGTGTGCTACAAATTGAGTGGTTTGGAGTTTAAGCGGTTGTCTCAAGGTGCATCACGCTAGTGTTCATAGCATTTAATCTGATATTGAATTCTTGGTTTCATTCATTATTTTATAATGCGAATAAGTGGTGTTCTGTGCTGTAAGTCGGTGGATGACGCCTGAGATGTACAGGGTAGCTTCACATCCATTTGCAAAGGGAAGACTTCGGTTTCGACTGAACCCGAGTATGTTACTATTCTACTGCTTCTTCAGAATTATTTTGGTGGAAATAGAGAATATAAATAACACTTCGAGATAACATCTGTGTAAAGCAATCACATGGTGTAGCGGGTGAGCCCGAAATATTCCCCTTAAGCGAGTTGAGATACATTCGATAATTCCTGCTTGAGGTTCCAAGACATCTTAGCATCAATCACCTCACTCTGCCTACGAGTCCATTCCTCCTTGAATCCTTCAGACTCTACCGCCAACATCGTTTAACACTATTTCAAAACCCCGGGGTTATTGATCCATCGTTTTTGCGGCTGAATCAGCCCTCCCAACTAAATACACTTGATGGCGATCATCAGCCCCGCCAAATGCACAGCCTGCATACAAGGTGCATATGGGACATGCATACATCTGACAGCAGAACCTCCACTCGCGTGGGTAGATAATGGTCGCGACAGAACTCATGCTGAGATATGTAACTCCTGCCGTGGGTGTAGTCTGTGGCTGGTGAACACGGAATGGATGTAGGTACACAGCAGAAGCCTTCGGGCAACAAGTTGTATGCTCCGCTTAGCCCAGGAGAGATTCGAGTCATTAAAATACACCCGGCCTCAAATCCTGACGATGTCGTTTCCTGCAGTCTTGAGACGACGAGCTTGCCCCGTGGCCTCAAATACTCTGCATTGTCATATGTCTGGGGGCTTAGGGCTCCCACAGATTCAATTACTCTCAACGGGATTACGGTTCCAGTCACGAAAAATCTTGGAAGTGCACTGAAGAGACTGAGAAACCTAGGAGTTCTTGATGTGAATCGCAAGCTCAGTCCTGGGCTGGTAGTACCGCCTGAAATGAGTCCTCCGCCAAAGCGACCGGGAAAACTTTCTCGTATCTCCCAACGCCTGCTCCCGACCATGTTTAGTCCCAAGGAGCCTTTAAGATTGTGGGTAGACGCGTTGTGCATAAACCAAGACGACATACCGGAACGGAACCATCAAGTAACGCAGATGGCTTTGATCTATAGTAACGCGAGACAGGTCATATCGTGGCTTGGAGAGATAGACGACGATCGCCTCGACTTGGCACTTAACTTTGTAAAACGCATATACAGAAACTTTGGACCTTATCCTAAGGTTGATTTCACAAACCCAGAGACTATAAATGTTAGAAACGGCCTAAAATGGATCTTGGACAATCCTGATGTTTGCCAATTCGATCCAGGAACTGTCACGGGCAATGCCAACTGGGACAGTGTTTTCAGACTCGCAAAGAGCACTTACTGGAATCGGGTATGGATCATTCAAGAGATTGCCATGGCACGGACACTCCATGATTGTATCCTGTTGTGCGGAAACGTGTGCGCCTCGTTTGCTCAGTACGCCGCACTCGGTATTTTCTTGGACGAGTTGGAAAACACAACGCCGGAAGATTGGCCCGGCGCTGATGGTGTACTTCGTATTCATGTAATATGGCACGGAAACAACCTTCTAAACAATCTTGACCAACAAATCGCGGCGATGAGGAGCAATACTTTTTCGCCTCCAATGTTCCTTACCGCTGCAGAGGGGCATGTGGCAACGGACCCCAGGGATATGGTCTACGGCTACCAGAGCGTCACAAACAAACCCGTGGCCAGGGTCGATTACAACAAATCAGTGCGTGAGGTTTACCTTGAATGGTATCAACAAGTACATTATATGGATAGCTTAATCGACATGAGCCTTCCATTTACAGGTATTGGGCTAAGATCCTATACAAATGACCACAATCTACCATCATGGCTGCCAGACATGACAAAGTACGCCGCGTCATTGAGGACGGGCGAGTCAGTGGTACCACACGGAACACCTGGAATAGGCCAGGGTTTGTTGTCACAAGCAATGGCAATGCAAGGACACGAGGACGAGATTGTCCATCGTCTCTTACCGGAAGATCCAAGTATATTGGAAGTGTCTGTCCTGAATTTCGGCACGGTCGAAGCCGTCATTGCCGGAACCAGTGCTCTGGCTTGGATGCCCGAGCATGCAAATGATGCTTTAGAAACACTGAGCGAACTAGTCAGGGCTTTTGGGCTCACAGTGACATACGGTGTTGATAGCAGAGCATCTATTCTGTGTGCCTTGTACCATGCAGTACAGCAAGGCTTTGACAGGTTCGAAAATAGAGCCATATCCGGGCTATGCCTGGAAGAAAGCCCCGGTGTTGAGTTATTTCTACGGGGAATGCGTTTCAGTGTTGAGAACTACCGTGTCCCGCCCTTCCTCTTCCAGAGCTTCGACGTCTCCAACGGCGTTGCTCTAGGGGTCAGGTTCTGCAAGCACACACTAAACCATCTCTCAGTCTTTGACTGTGAAAAGAAATTCCTCCATGCAACCCTTACAACATTTGCACGAAAGCAGAAGTAGCTAAGGCTCTGCTAAGCAATTATGTCCGTTGGTCGAGCAGATTTAATGCATGTGAGGATCGGTCATGGTTCAAGACCGCCGACGGCCGCCTTGGCATTGGGCCGCGCAACATGAAGCCAGGCGATCAGCTTGTTGCCTTGGATCCGTCACGACTACCAGTAGTCCTTCGAAGACGTGGACCGAACTGGGTCCACGTTGGGACATGTTATGTCGCTGGGCTAACTGCTACCGACGTGGCCGAGTTGGCTGACAAAAACAACTTCAAGACGGAGATTATACATCTCGAATGAAGCATACGACCGGGTTCATGATACGCGTGCTACGTAGTACACGAGCTCTTCGGTGGCTCTCACGTCAGCGACGTAGGATTCTACCTACTCTGGATATCTTGCGTCCACTCCGTCCAAGCGCGGCAGGAGGCCAGGTCAAGGCTCTAATAATAAACCGCACCCTGCAACCAACCCCATCTTCCCGCCCTCACCTCCAATGAAGGCGTTACCCTGAAATGGACCGTTAGGACGGCGTGGAGAGTTGGTAGGATGCGAGAAACGACGTGGAGCTTGTGGCTGCCTTACGACCCGCTGGGATAGGTATGTGACAACGAGTAACAGAAGTAAGCTTGATGCATCAAGGATTTAAGAAACATTGTTTACGTTTATTGTTATCTTCGTTCTGTTCTTGCTAGATCCTCGCAAACTGCCAGAGCTTAATGCGTGGTGGTCAATGCTCTGTAGTTCTTGTTGTCCGACTGGGTCTCGTGCTTCTGATCCTGTGCTCAACTAGAGCTGAGCAATGTGTTATCTTTGCAATGACCACGGATTGTGGACATATCTGCCTACCTATTTACATCTACACCTTTCCATTTCATTCGTTCTGCTTCACTTGGTGTTAGGGAGACATGTTGTGACACAGATCAGCCCTAAACTGCATCGCCTTGTTGCTATCCGTAGATGGGGTGCGAGAACCATGGTATACACTATACACCACATATGTAACTCACCTAACACACCACAGAGCTCATGACACGAACGTCTCTGGATGCTTGTTGTGACATCAGTTAAGCCTCTCATTCACATGCTTTATGAACTGCATGTCGAATTTGATTTAGTCTGCGTCTGAGCCGCAACTGGGTGTCGGCGGAAGAGGTCGATCACCTCGTCTAGTGTAAACATCCA